>CM026557.1:37535171-38785171 GCA_015143295.1 Tetracentron sinense
ATCATTAATACGAATCATATATGATCTAATAAAATACATGTGGTTTTTCTATGGTTGAGCTATCTTATACCTAGACTAATTTATATTTTCAGAAAATATTTTTTGTTTTCCATTTATATTTGAAAAAATATGTGTATATATATATATATATTCTTTAATACTACTTATATAATATTATTTAGATAAGTTACTAATTTGAAGATCTAAAAAATAAATGTGATTAGTATATGGACGAGCTACCATATTTCAGGGATTTTTTTTTTTTGTAATTCTAAAAAACAATGTCTTGTCATCTTATGTAAATTTAAACTCCTAAAGCAATGCATTCTTTTTCTTATACAATGGAAATTCTAAATTCGAATAACACAACCACCCTAAAACTTAATTTTTCAATCATAAAATCTTGAACCAATAAACATTAAGCTAGTCTAGTTAGCACTTCCCTTCTAAGGCATCTGAAGTTGCTCTTGGTACTTGAAAGCATTTAATTCCAATTTTTTATTCCCTACATCCTATCCAAATTTTAGTTGCTTAATTTATATATCCATGCTAATTGGTTACAATATATCTGATTTCCTTTGTGAATCCCAAAGTTGCACTTGATTCATATGATGGCTTTGTTGCTTGTTTCCTGCTTCAAGTTCAAATATTTTTCGCAGTTAAATACCAATTAATTTGTATCAGTATATGTCATTGTATTTGTTCCGTCGTCTCTTTATATTTGGAAGACTTCATCTCTCAAGACATGATTCCCATAACTTTTTCTTTACTCATTTTCGTAAGCTGGACCTCTATGTGTGATTTGGACCCTGCAGCTAGCGTAGAAGATTTGATTCCTCCTGTGCCTATTCTTACGCGATACAAGAAGGAGGTTGGAATTAGGGCTTTCGTAAAGAAGGAAGTAATTGATCCGAGGTTGCCTGATGAAAGAAGGTCTAGTCAAATTAATGTGCTGACAACGCAAAAGCTTTGTGTTCAGTTAAATACACTTTATGTGAGTTACATCTTCATTTTATCTTTGTCATTTAGTTACCTGGTTCATATTTACTGTGAGGAACTTTAACATTGTTTTTCTCACTAAGTGATTCTTTTCCGTTACGATGTTGAAGGCTGCATTAAGTCCATTTAGGATTTGGAATTGAAGGGTTCTACAGTCGGTATTGTTTCCATCAATTTTGATCCTTTGTTCTATTACCCTAAAATTGTTTAACATGCATAAGTCAGGGTTCTCATTTTCCAAAAACACAATTCCCTCATCAAACTCGAAAGCATCTATAATTTTTATATGTTACGTAGTTTTCCTTCGTGATTTGAACATAAAGATATCTAGTTTTTGTTCATGAAAATGCCAACGATTTTTAGTTTTGTTCATAAAAATGTGGTATATAAATAACAAAATAAGTTCTGGTCTACATCAATGGTTTCCTTAGAAAGATAACAGACACACATGGATATGGATGGGCAAGTAGAATAATTTTTAGTGGGCTAGCGGCTGAATACTGGTTCTGAACCCAGGTTTGTGGTATGAAACTCATAGAGGTTACAAACTTAGCAAGCTGGCATCTTCTTGTAAGGATCTTCTGGAAGATATTACCTATTTTTGTCCTTGTATATATGGTGTTATCTGATCAAGTACACAAAGGTGACAAAAACTCGGCTTTCCTTCATTGGAAGGATCAATGTTGATAAAAGTATTATGATTTATAAAGAAATATCTCAGAAATTTGCTATCTTCCACCTAATTTATACCAAGAGTAGGGACTCCACCAATTAAGATATTCAAAACTATACAAGACTCTCACAAACTGTGGTATTGATGCAAGGACATCCATTTTCATAGCTCCCTCATATATCATAGGACTTTAGGAGGCTATGGATTTCTTTCGAAGTTTTACTTATACAAACGAAGATTTAAGCTTGAGTCGGTGGATCCTAGACCTAAGGTGTTGGATTGAAGAATTTGGTTGATGTATATATATTCCTTCTTGTTGCAGGGAATCCATGGATCTGGTTTAAAAGATAGAGCAGATGGAGCCAGATTGATTTCTTCCTACTCGGGAGTCGGGAGGAAGGAACTATTAACATGGAATGGTTGTCCCAAGAGAGAATTTAGTCTCATAACATACAACTATTTTGATGAATAATACCATTACCATATTCAGATATTCTTTGAAATATGCTTTCAGTTGTTCCTTTAAGTATTCCTGTCCATTATCCGACTTGAATACTTTATTATGTTTTCAAACTGAGTAAGCAGCACCAACTTATGAAAGATGCGGATTATATTAGGCACCCTACCTCTTGTCTTTATAAGATAGATCCAAGTACATTAGGAGTTTTCGTTAATAACCGAAACAAAATGCCGATAGACAATTATAGATGAAGTAGTAGAGGGGTCCTCATACATCACAATGGACAATATCAAATGGAGAACTTTTATTGCTTGGAGGAAAAGGCACTCAACTATGCTTCGCTAGTCACGCACTTCATGTTGCAAACATATAGGACTAACAAACTCAAGTAGACTCTCGGAAACACGGGCTTTAAGGACAAATAACCAAGCCGGTTATCCCAAAGCATAAACTAGTCTTGATTGACCCTACAACTCGATTGAAGAGCGCTAGGATGAGTAGGCGCCTTTGTGCCGAATCCAAAAGGTAGAGACCAACAACTTCATGACCACTCCTAGTTTGCCTTTAAGTCAAGATTGTGAGAATGAAAAAAAAGAGTTACAGTACAATTTTAAGCTCTTGGTTAAACTACTAACTAAAAGGAGGTTAGCAAAAACCCAAGACATGTTAAACAAAGACAAGGAAAGATTAGAAGAGACCATGTTAGTCCCTCTTCTCGAAACTAAGGAAAGGGAACCATCAGCTAACTAAACTCCTAAAGTTTAACATGACTAGAATATAAATTATATGAATACACAATGGATAATGTACCTGACATATGATTGGAAGCCCCTAAACCAATAATCCTGGAAGGCCCAGATAGGATAAATAGAGACGGTGGGCAGAAGCATGTATGCCTAACTATGCAAGACTGCAAGTGATGTAGAGAAAGCGGAAGGATGGCCCAACTTGGCAAAAAGGTGCTTGAGACTCTCAAGTTCCTCTCTAGGAACAAATAACATCTCCGTTTGAGGAGGAGCTAAATTAGGTGTGTTCTAAGGTGCGATGCCAATGAGTCAAGCTTGACTCATAGAAGATGCACTATGCACAACCATGATTCAAAATATTGATAATGGTATGAGTATCGGTAAGACAATTTTAGGATACATATCGGTCTTATACGCGTTAATATGCCAGATAAAATTAAGATACGTAAAGAAAAACTTGGATACCTTGCATAAAATTTCTTTTAATACCGATCAAAAAAATTCTTTTAATGCAAATATAAGCTAAAAACAAACTAAATAATGTCTCCCAATTACATCTATAAATTATAACCATAAATATGAGAGTTAAGAATTTTATAAGTTAGAAAAGGTGAGCATGCTGATAAATAGGTATAAAAATACAAATTATAGTCACTTAGCTAAGCATAGGCAATACAATCTAAGTATGAAAACCTTACATTCAATTAAATACATAAGAAAGTATTGACTTTACAATTATAAAGTAAATGACAAACATTATAGAAGCTTAATACCACATTGAACTACATGCTGGCTCGAGCATTGTGGACTCAAGAACTAAATAGAGTGATACATGATAAGTGTGCCAGATATGATCACATTATTGAAGGTATTTTTTGAAATATTGAAGATTTTTTTTTTCAGATTTTTTTTAAAAAAAGTGTTGCAAATTGTTGATTTCTAAAAAATGGTTTTGATCTATGAATTTCGAATGAAATCAGTAGATCTACTCATTTTAGGTTGATTATGACTTATTTTCATGATTTTAAACAACTCAAATGAAAGAAAAAAAAAAATTTGCATACCTCGAAAATTTAGGGAAACCCTTCAATTCGAAATTAAATGTTAAGATCATTTTTTAACGTAAAACTGACAACGGAGTTGTTTTAGGCCTAGAAATTGATTAGAGAATAAATATTCTGGAAAAAATGGTGTAGAGGTGTTTTGAAACACCCAAATGAGCTAAATGTGTTGTTTTGACGTGTTTGGACCGATATTGTAATAGTATCAGTCTGTAGCTAAAAAAAGTATTGCAACGTATCATGAGATACTCCCCGACACCAACAGATACGTTGCGATATGCCGATACTCTAGAATCATATACATTATACATGCCAGTGTATCGGTTCATGCCAATCCTGTTACATTTCGGGTCGATATGCCTGATACGTACCGATATTTAATACTATGTGCACAACTGAAACCCTGAATGAGTAAACTTGGTTAGCTCCCAACTAAATCCTTGTAAGTCTCTCTTATGTGTCCACCTCTCACAGTGGTCACACTAGATCTTGTCTCTGTCCTCATAGTTCATACCCCCTTTCTGCATACAGAATCCTTCTGTATTCCTTTATTTAAGGGAACAAGGTTGATGCAAAGGCATATTTATCAAATCTTTGAACCTTCCGTATTCCTTTATTTAAGGGGAGCGATTGAGTTTTGTCTGGAAAATCAGTCTTTAGAGGGGATCGAGGCTCCAACAGAGGTAAGAAGCCAGCCTTGTTTGGGAGTGGATGTCGTGAGTCAGGGGGAGATCCCGGTTGTGCTTCCATTGATGTATTCGGAGGAGGTTTCCGAATGGGTGGTGGACCAAATGGAGGATGTGGGGAAGTTTATGGGTCTCTCTTCAGTTGGCTCTGCCTCAGAAAATCATAGTCTTTTCCTAAGCCTTGAAGGAGGGCTAAAGGGGGACAGGGGGAGAGCCCACGTTAAAAAAGGAGGTCGCAGGAGTGCTTCGGCGAAAGAGCTGAGGCGCTTAGAATGCACTGTTAATTATGACCGTGTTAGGAGGTCAGGGGAGATTGCAATCTCAAAGTCAGAGAGGGATCTTCTAGTGTTTAGATGAATAATTTCTCAATAATATCTTGGAATATCAGGGGTTTGGGTTAGGAGGAGAAGAGGGTGGCAATAAAGAAGTTCGTGAGCTCCAAAAAACCATCGATTCTATGCATCCAGGAAACCAAATTAGTAGCTACTCGACATGTGGGACATTCAGATTCCGGGATGGATCGAGCTACCGTCTTTGGGAGCTTCAGGAGGAATTTTGCTTATGTGGGATAAATCGAGGATTGAAGTGCTGGAGTCCGAGGTGGGGGCGTTTTCGACATCCATTTTGTGCAGGTTAGTAAGGGAGGATTTTTTATGGGTTTTCTCTAGGGTGTATGGTCTGGTAGGAAGGTCAGAAGACTTTGTATTTTGGGCCGAATTGGAAGATGTGAGTGTGAGATAGGACAAGCCGTGGTGTCGGGGGGGAGGGACTTCAACAGTATCCGATTCCCCTTGGAAAGAAAAGGAGGTAGGGTCTTTACTCCCAAGATGCGAAGGTTCGAAGATTTTGTAGGTCGTCATGGTTTGATAGATTACCCTTTGAGGGGAGCTCAATACACCTGGACTCAAGTGGGTAATAACGATGCAACGAGCCGTATTGATCGCTTTCTGGTGGATCTAATGTGGGAGGCTCACTTCCCTAATGTTATGCAATCCTCTCTTCCTAGACCCATTTCAGATCATGTTCCTATTTTATTAGAGTCGGGGAGGTTCATGGGGGGACCTAGTCCCTTTCGCTTTGAGAACATGTGGTTGGAGGACGAACGATTTAAAGATCTAGTTGCCGAGGTGTGGAGCCAGTCAAGGGGGTGGTGGACAGCTAGTACTAGATTCGGGATCAAACTTAAGACCCTGAAGGTGCGATTAAAGATTTGGAACAAGGAGGTGTTTGGCAATATTCAAGAGCGTCTTTTCGAGCTTCTACGGGAGATTGAAGCCTTGGATGGTTTGGTAGAGGAGCGCGAACTCTCTATCTCAGAATCGAGAGTGAGAGAGGCAAAGAAGATGGAGTACATTTCAACCCTGAAGCTAGAAGAGATTCATTGAAAGCAAAAAGCAAGAACTCGATGGCTTAAAGAGGGAGACAAGAACACTAAATTTTTTCATAGAATGACAAATTTTAATCGGAAGAGGAACTTTATTGCCAAGTTGAGGGTGGATGGAGTGTGGGTGGAAGAGGAGGGAGAGATTGAAGATAGAATCATCTCTTACTATAAGAACATGTATTATGAGAGGGAGAAGAGGAGACCCAAGCTAGCAGGCCTCCATTTTGAGGCACTCCCACCGGATCAGAGGGTGGAACTTGAGAATCCCTTCGAGGAAGCAGAGGTGCTAGAGGCGGTTCAAAGGTTAGCAAGTGACAAAGCCCCAAGACCAGATAGGTTCACATTAGAATTCTTCAGGGGATGTTGGGAGATTGTGGGGCAGGATTTCATGGAAGTTATGAAGGAGTTCTTTGAATCCGGGCGGTTTGACAGAGTTTTGAATAGTACATTCATAGCTTTGATCCCCAAAAAGGACGAGGCGGTGGAGCTTAAAGATTTTAGGCCCATCAGCCTTGTCAATAGCACGTACAAGATCCTATCTAAAGTTTTGGCAACGCGGCTCAAGAAAGTTGTGGGCTATCTCATCTCACCTCAACAAAGTGCATTTGTTGGAGGGCACCAAATTGTAGATGAGATTTTAATAGCAAAGGAGAGTATCGATTCAAGGGTGCAGGCAAAGGTTCCGGGTATTCATTGTAAGGTGGATATGGAGAAAGCCTATGATCACGTCAACTGGGAGTTTGTTGATTATGTTCTAGGCATAATGGGATTTGGAAGGAGGTGGAGGCTTTGGATGTGGACTTGTATGTCGACCGTTTCTTTCTCTATTCTCATCAATGGAAGTTCTGTGGGGTATTTCCCAAGCTCTCGGAGATTGAGGCAAGGGGACCCTCTCTCCCCTTTTCTCTTTGTTATTGTCTCGGAAGCTTTAAGCAAAATGTTGGCCAAATGCGAAGGATCTATGTTTGAAGGCTTTAAGATTGGTTAAAATGGAATGAGGATTTCACATCTCCAGTTTGCGGATGACACTCTTATATTTTGTAGGGCTTCACGGAGGGATCTTCTCAACATCAGATGCATACTTAGATGCTTTGAGGCAGTGTCAGGATTATGGGTGGACCTAGCTAAGTCTGAGATTCTGAGTGTGAGGGAGGTGCCCATCCTTGACCATCTAGCTATGTGATTAGGTTGTGCAATAGGGTCTCTCCCCTTGGTGTATCTCGGAATGCCTCTGGGTGCGAAATATAAGGCGAAATCAGTTTGGAACTCGGTATTAGCTCGCATCACAAGAAGATTGTCCAGGTGGAAGGCATCGTATCTCTCAAAATGGGGGAAGTTGACCTTGATCAAGAGTGCTTGCAAAGTCTCCCAACTTATTTTATGTCATCTCTTGTTATCCCTCGCTCAGTAGCTTAAACCATAGAGCGAATCCAAAGGGAATTTCTCTGGCACGATATAGATGATAGAGCAAAGTACCATTTAGTAGCATGTGCCGTCCCAAAGAAGCTAGCAGGTTGCATATTAAGCCGCTCATTCAAATGAATAGAGCATTGCTAGGGAAGTGGGTGTGGAGATTTGGAGAGGATAGGGAAAGTTTGTGGAGGGCTGTGATAGTAGCCAAGTATGAGGAGATTTCCTGCTGGATTCCTCGGGAAGTTAGGAGACCCCATTGGTTGGGGCTGTGGAAGGGAATAGTGGCTAATGCAGGATTGGTAGTGCCTTTCTTCAGATTTAGAGCAGGGAGAGGGTCGGAGATCCGATTTTGGAAGGACATTTGGGCAGGCTCCATTCGTCTTATGGATGACTTCGGAAACCTATCTGCTATTTCTTCTGATAAGGAAGCTCTTGTGGCGGACGCATACGAGAGAGGTGCGGGCGGAGTTGTTTGGTGCCCAAGGATGCGGAGAGATCTAAATGATTGGGAAATCAACGATTATTCTCGGCTTTTGGAGCGAATTACCTCGGTCTCTCTGTGCCTAGAGATAAGGGATTGCAGATTGTGGTCAAGTAGCCAAGGGCGGTTCTCGGTGCGCAATGTGTTTCAGTCTATGTCTTCGTTTTCGGGGATGTCGTATCCGCATAAAGTAGTGTGGAATCCCAGTATTCCCTCCAAGGTTTCCTTTTTCCTTTAGACTGCATCCTTGGACAAAATTCTAACAGAGGATCACTTGCAGCATAGAGGTTGGAGTTTGGTGAATCGTTGTTACATGTGTCTCCAGATGGAAGAGACAGCGGATCATCTGCTTTTGCACTGCCTAGTCGCATTGGAGGTGTGGAATTTATACTTATCTCGCATGGGGGTGGCTTGGGCCTTCCCTTCATTGTTTCATAATCTTTTAGATTGTTGGTTATGGGAACGAAGGGAGAGAGTGCGGGAGGAGGTTTGGGGAGTACTTCCAGGGGCTATTTCTTGGACTCTTTGGTTAGAGAGGAATTGCTGAGTGTTCAAGGACATTTCGGCATCAACGGCTTGAATTTGTGCTAGAGTTCGTTGGGTAGTTTTCGAGTGGGTTGGCCTCCACATATCTAGGGAGGAAATTCAGGACATTTTGTATTAGACCAATAGAGCTCTCATGGGGGGTTTCAGGTAGTGCTGCTAGTAAGGGGCTACGTTTACTTGCTTGTAAACCTGTTGGGCTTTCCGCTTTGTCTTTGTATTTTCCTTTCCTCTCAATTAATGAGTTATTGATCTCAAAAAAAAAGAAGCATGCATAGCCAAACGTGGAATGTCTGCTCCTCATTCTAGCCTATAGCATACACCTAGCTTAATGTTGGTAACTCATCTCTGCTCAGAACCTGAACCTGTGTCATTTAAAACTCTGAACTCAATCTTGCCAAGAATTCAAGGGTCCTGCCCTGCACTGTAAGCCTATGATACTTATTTATGTTGATGACATAGTCGTGACAGTGAGTGATTTAGAAGAAATTCAATAACCACAAGAGGTATATGAGAAAAGAGTTCGATATAAAAGATCTTAGTGAACTAAGATATTGTATGGGGATTAAATTTTCTGATCATATAAGGGGATATTCATTTCTCGGAGAAAGTATGTATTAGAGCTCCTCAACAAGACTGGGAAACTTGAAGCTAAATCAGTTGGCACTCAAATTCAACCGAATCATGGACTAAATAGCCAAGATGGACAGTCTTTGTTAATGCTGGATGTTTTCAGCGTTTGGTGGGATAATTAATCTATCTATCACTTGTTTGGACATTGTATTATGTTGTCAGTGTTGTTAGTCAACACATGCATTCCCCTAGGACGACTCATGTTGAGGCTGCATACAAGATTCTCCAGTACTTTGAAGTCATCTCTTGGGAGAGAGATATTGTTTTCCAATCATGGTTATTTAAGGATAGAGGCATTTACGGGTCCAAACTGAGTTGCTTCAGTTATAGATTGAAGATCTATATATGGTTACTGTTCATTTGTTGGAGGTAATCTAGTTACCTAGAGGAGTAAGAAGCAATTTGGGTTGCCAGATTTAATGCAGAAGTTGAGTATAAGAGGGCGTTGGTAACTCTAAATTCTAAATAGGTAGAGATTATTTGAAAATTGAGCTTATTGGACTTTAGATTTTAGAGTATTAAGCTAAAGTTTAATTGAATGTCTACATTGTTTAGAGGTAAAACCTAGAACTGCAAAAAAATTTAGACATTCAATTAAACTTTAACTTAACTCTAAATTCCAAATAAGCTCAATTTACAAATAAGCTCTACCTATTTAGAGTTTAGACTTTAGAGTTACCAAACGCCCTCTAAGTCTATGGCACATGGTGAGTGTGAGCTCTTGTGGCTGTGGATGATCATACTAGAGATAGTTTTCAATGAACCAAGTTCAATGAAGCTTTATTGCGATAACAAGGCCGCTATTAGATGTAGGGAGCAACCCAACCTTCCACCTTAGGCAACCAGCCAACATTACCAAATTGTGAATTTCACCAACCCCGTCTAAATCACTCGTTCTAAAATTGATCTTCAAGCCCAACATGCTTTGAAGCATCTAAAAAGACATCTCAAATAACCTAATTAACAAGAAGATGCATCACAAAAAATCTCAATGTCGTCAACAAACTGAAGATGAGAAACGCTCAGGCCCTCCCTATGGTAAAACCCTCTAAATTGACTCAGCCACAGTATTACTAATCCTAGTAAGGGCCTTAGTGATCATAATGAAAGGAAAATGGGAGAGGAGATCCTCCCCGACGCATGCCTTAAGGATTCCTAAAATACTCTGCGGACTAGCATCAATAAGAATCGAAAAAGTAACCAACCAAAAAACGAACCTTCATCTAGATCCTCTATCTGATACCAAAACCCATTGTACCTAACAAATATTGAAGGAATTCCCAGAAAACGCTATCATAGGCCTTTTCTATATCAATCTTACATAATATGCTTGGTCTGCCACTTCTATTTTAGTTCTCTCATCAACACTTTCTTTGGAGATCAAGATTCCATCCAATATGTGTCTATTACCCTCAAACTCACCCCAGGGAGGAGAAATGTTTGTTCCCATGACTGGCTTAAATCCGGAAGGAAAAACTTTAGCTAAAATCTTGTACATGCTCCCTAAACTTGAGAACAAGAAAGATGGCATGCTACTAAGGACACGGCGAACTTCCCTCCATTGTGGAATTCCTTGTCCACTTTGACAAAATCCGAGCAACAATATTCCAACTATTCTTATAAAACTCTATAGAGAAACTGCCGGGCCCAAGATCCTTATCACTCTCCATCTCTCTAATAACACTTTAGTTTTTTCCTCTTCTGTGAAGGACCTGTACAAGCTCTCTCTCTCTCTCTCTCTCTCTAGTCTTCCAATAGGCTGTAAAAAATCCTAGTGTCGTCCTTTAATTATGGCTCTCCTTTTATAACCCCTCGTGATAAGATATAGATGCCTCCCTAATTTCCTTTTCACTTTCCTTCCAGTGGCCATTGACCTTAAGCCTTGAAATTAAATTTGTTCTCCTTTTTGCATTAGTCATCTTATGAAAGAAACGCGTATTGCGATCCCCCTCTTTGAGCCACTTAACTCTCGATTTTTTCTTTCTTGATAGGCCCGGATTCCTCCTCTAGCATCAATCAAATAAGACACGAATTGAAGCAAATGAAGTAATGAACAGTGAAAAATTCTATATTTCTTATGCTAACTTAGAGAAGTATGGATAGTAATAGTTCTAAGAAACATGCATTTCTTGTCCGGAGACATCTTGTTCTGTGATAAACCATATGTTAAAACCTTTAGTTGCATTACCTTCAATATAATCTCCAACTTCCTTTGTTTTTTATTAGATACTTGTTGGGTTATGACTATCTCATCAGTTATGTAATGTTTCTGAATCTCTGATCTAAGCTTTTGGCTATTAACAGTATGCAATTAGTCAACTGAATAAGTTGGAAGATAGCATTCGGGAGCAGTGGACAAGGAAAAGGCCTCGTGAAAACTTTAACATCAGTATATCTCTAAACCTAAAGTGTTTTTGTTTTTGTTCTTGTCGGTTCTCTGAGATTAGTATGAACCTCATATCCAACCATTGACAGAAAACTTGTCCAACCAAATCTGGAAGGCCCTAAAGCAAGATATCTTCATACCTGGTGCTTATTTAGATGACATATATTAGTGAACTTCATCATCTTTGATCTGATATGTAAGTGATCTTCATGATTTGCATTATGAGAGATGAAGGCTAATTTGATGTGCCAATTAACCTTTCTTATTCAAAAGAAAAAACAAAATTAAGGTTCTTGTAGTTTTGTAAATTAATCTAGCTAGACTTGTTACAGGAGTGACTATATTATGATCTGTGGAGTTTGATATCTATAGGCAGTATACCTTATCTAGCAAATGTTAATACATTCAGAAAAAGATGGTTGCACCCTCACCTGATAAATATATAGTAAGTCTAGCCACGGAAGTGTTATGAAGGGGTTCACCAACACACCCACCTATTTCTCAATCCTACCCTATTAATACACACTAGCAAAAGCACCTTTGCGCTTAATACAGATAAATACACAAAGCACCCTTCCAAAAAATTTTATCTATCGTTATGTTGTAGGTTAACTGTTGAGTCTCAACAACTTGTACAAGTTACTGACCAGTTTTGATCTTTAGGTACTTTAGCCTTCAAAATATGAAGAAAGCAAATGAAAAGGGTAGAGAAGCAACGATATAGGAGGATGAATAATATGACAATACATGACCCAATAATACATGATGCTCCCCACTAGCACTAATGTGTGTGTTTGGGTGGGGGTGGGGGTGGGATGGGGACCTGTTTGTGCGTGTGCACGTGTGTGTGTGTGTGTGTGCGAGTTGATGTTTCATACACCCTGTGTTGGACAGAAGGTCCAGCAACACATCAATTCCAATTTAGTAACTAGTGGGTCATCTCTTGGATGGGCCAAGCCCATCAGTCTTGAGAAGCAGCTAAACTCCTGATGGATCATTCCCCAAACCATTGTAGATCCTCGATCCAATCCCTCGTTGGTTTCATTTTGGATTATGGCTCATCCAAGAAGTAGCCGTGACTTAATGGTATTTAGTGCAGGGAGCATCGTATAGCTCCCTTCAATATGTTATATTGCATCTAAAATATATTTAATAACATTTAATTCTTGTACCTTGACCTGTTACAGAATAAAATATAACACACATCAGTTCATTTTAATACTTGTAACTTGACCTGTTCCAGAATAAAATATTTTATAGTTCACTTTATTTTTATTTCAAATCTTGCATCTCTTTGATTTATGAAGTAAATTTGAACAGGTAGTTTCACCCTCATTTTTAATGATAAATACTCATTTCCTAGATGATGACAATCATTCAAGTTGTACCCAACTAATCATCTTGCTAGTAAACTGGGGTGAGGTGGGAAGGGTTAGCCTCTTGGTCTTTAGGGTCTTGGAACCAACAGCTGGTAAAAAAATTAATCATTGAGGAATGAGGAGTGTATGTAGCAAATCTTGAATCACATTATGCGTAACAAGATACTTCTTTTAGGGTTAGCATATTATATACGCTGTGGAACAAATTAGAAATACCCAAATTTAGGATAGGAGGGTTGGAGAAGTGGTCTTCCCATTTTTCAAGCTGGGCATTCCATTGGATTATGGTATGCAGATCCTCCAATTTTTCTGTTTTTCTCTTTAATAGAAATATATTGACTTTAATGTTACACTTAAATATAGATCCTAAATTAATTGGGTTTGGAATCCTTGTAGGGTATGACTAAACTATACATGAATATTCCGGTATTGGAGAGGTAAAAAATACACTAAGCAGGGGGAGGTCCAGGACCCCAGGTATCCTTTGCAAGGTTGATATGGATAAGGCTTGTGATCATGTCAATTGAGAGTTCGTCATTTATGTGCTAAGTAGAATGGGCTTTGGGGTGAAATGAAGGCAGTGGATGTGGAGCTGCTTATCCTCAGTGCCCTTTTCAGTTCTAGTCAACTACAGTTCAGTGGGCTACTTCCCCAGCTCAAGGGGATTAAGACAGGAAGATCCGCTATCCCCTTTTCTCTTTGTGATTGTTTCAGAGGCCCTAAGTCGGATGTTGTCGAGGGCAGAGGGGTTGTTCTTTGAAGGATTTCAAATTGGGGCTAATGATCTGAGTATTTCTCATCTCCAATTTGTGGATGACACTCATATCTTTGGTAGAGCATCGCGAAGGGACCTTCTTTACCTCCGTTGTATACTTAGATGTTTTGAAGCGGTGTCGGGATTGCGAATCAATCTAGCTAAGTCAGAGCTCTTACAGATAGGGGAGGTGCCTATCCTAAATCACCTAGCCATTTGTCTAGGTTGCAAAGCGGTGTATCTTGGCATGCTTTTGGGAGTAAGATATAAGGAGATATCAGTGTGGAATCTGGTGTTAGACGGAATAGCAAAAAGATTATCAAGGTGGAAATCATCCTTTTTATCGAAAGGGGGCAAGTTAACTCTTATCAGGAGCACATTACGAAGCCTCCCCACCTACTTCATGTCCACTCTTACCATTCCACGCAATGTGGCCACATCTATAGAAAAACTCCAGATGACGTTTTTATGGAATGAGAGAGGGGATAAAGTCAATGTCACTTAGTGGCATGGTCTCAATTGTGTCAACCTGTGGAAGAATGAGGTTTGAATCTTAAGTCGCTCACCTAAGTGAATAAAGCTCTGTTAAGAAAATGGGTGTGGAGATTTGGAGAAGAGAGGAACAGTTTATGGCGAACTGTGATAGTAGCCAAGTATGGGGAAACGTCGTGTTGGCTTCCTCGAGAAGTCAGAGGCACGCACGGAATGGAGTTTGGAAGGGGATTATGGCCACGGCTAACTTGGTTGTACCTCACTTTAGCTTTCAAGCAGGGAGAGGTTTAGAGGTCAGGTTTTGGAAGGACGTTTGGTCTGGATCTACTCGGCTTATGGATGATTTTGGTGATCTTTTTGTCCTAGCTCACAACAAGGATGCTCTGATGAAAGATTTGTATGCGAGGAGCACAACGGGGGTGGTGTGGTGTCCAAGGTTGCGGAGGGATCTAAATGATTGAGAAATCGGTGATATGACTCAGTTATTGGAGCGCATTATCTCATATGGTATGTGCCCTGAGGTCAGGGATTATAGGAAGTGGGCTAAAAGTGATCATGGGCGGTTCTCAGTACGTCTTTTGCTGCAATCTTTGTTCCCTATCCCAGGTGAGTCTTTTCCCCATAAGGTGGTGTGGAATCCTAGAATCCCCTTAAAGGTATGTTTCTTCCTAAGGTCTACATCTTTGGACAAAATTTTAACAAGTGATCATTTGCAATATAGAGGTTGGAGTTTGGCTAACTGATGTTACATGTGTCTTCAAGAGGAAGAGACGTTGGATCATCTCTTTTTATAGTGCCCGCTAGTTCAAGAAGTGTGGGGTTTTCTCCTCTCCCGAATGGGGGTTGCATGGATCTTCCCCTCTTCCCTTCATGAATCTTTATCTTGTTGGCTTTGGTTTAAGGGAATGGATGCATGGGAGGGGATTTGGTCACTGCTTCCTGGGGTTATTTCTTGGTGGGTTTGGAAAGAGAGGAACCTACGGGTATTTGAGAATGTCACAACCGTCGTTCCTCGTCTTTATGAGCGCATCCGGGGGGGTATGTTGGAGTGGGCAGGGATTCATTGTATTGGGGAGGAAATGCAGGGCATTCTAGAGGGTTAGGATTTTGTTTTGCGCCTTTTCGGGTTTGAGTTTATATGCTTGTAAACTCTTGCCGTGTTCCGCTCTTGTATTTCGTTTTCTTATTTATATATTGAACTGCTTACCGATCAAAAAAAAAAAACACTAAAATTAGTTCTAATTATTTTTCATATAATTGTGCCCCATAATTGTGCCCCATACCCTGAGATTCGGATGCCTAGCAAATCCAACACCAAGTGTACCTGAACTCAAGTAGCAGAACTATTGGATGGTACCACCTACTAGATCTTCTGCGAAATAATTACTGAGTCAAATGATAGTAGCAATTCAATCTACACATTCTGTGGACAGTTAAGCAAAGTGTTTATATATATATATATATACACACACACAAACACACATCAGATGATTATGTTCATTCACTCGGGTTCCCATAAGATCTCTGTGGTGGAACCATCAAATGTGGATTTCATTCCCTGTATGTATACAATTGTATGAAAGAGATAGGTTTGATGGATTCTTCCCTTCCTCCTTTCTTGACTATTTCGCAAAGCAAATTATGTAAAAGTTTGATATTTTCCAAGTTCAATAACTTGGACACATTCCATTAATATTTGATTTATGAGTTCTCCGTCTGGTTGGATTATTGAACCCCAGTATCTTGTTGTGCATATTGGTTCTGGAACATATTGTCGAATTCATTTTTATTCACCCTTCTGAGTAACTCTCTCAACCATGAGGATCGATCTTCTTCTCATTAATTAAAGGCTTTGATCTTGGTCATATGGGCCCAACACAACTATGAATCCTTTACAGGACGCTTTAGGTGTTCATTGGACCTATAGACAGTGTGTGAAAAACAGAATCTCAAATAGGATGAGGGAGTCACAGAATGTCAATTTGGTAACTGTTGATGCCCGGTTACTCAACATGTTTAATGTACCCTTACCAATAGTTTACAATACCGGTACTGGTACTGGACTGCATGGATACCTCTATGATACAACTTTCACGAATGTTATTGAACTATTGATTATTTTCTTAACTCCATACAGTTTTCTTAAGTGTTATATTAAAAGAAAATTTGTGGCAAATCTTACTCTAAAACTTTGCAAATTCAAGGAGTTCCATCAAATCTAAGTATCTAACATGACGTAAAGACTAAAAATGATACTTAACTTAAAAAGACAAAAGAGTTAAAGAATGGTTTCAACTTTCAACATATAGGGTGGAATACCGATATCCATATTTGTGTATTGGATTTTGGGAGTTGAAGAGTTGCATACCTGCTTCATATCCATATTTGAGTCTTAGCTGGTAACTTGTTTCAATGTTCCTCTAGTGCTGTGTCCTCGAGAAACTATAATAGGGAAATCCAATCATTGGATGAAAAGAGATAAAGTTCAGATTGTTAACCTTGAATATCATTATGTGTATTATAACAATAATTTAATGTGTAGCATATAGCCATATACAGGTATTTATTGGTATTTCAATCAAATAATTAAGATTTCAATCTCAATGCAGCAACATCATCGACTCATTGTAGAAGAATTTGTCCTCCAAGCTGCTTATAATATAGTTGCAACTTCCATCCATTTTGTCAGTTTTCAAATAATAGTAGGAATGCTCCCTGGATGTTCCGGTGGTAGAAAGTGTGTCCCCCATGGCGGAAGACTTGGGTTCAAGTTTTTTAGGAGTGTGGCAGTTGATATACCTACTCGTTAACTAGAACAGATACTAACCAAACTAACCGGGGTTATGACCTAACTGCGTGACATGTACAAAAAATAGTAGGAGCCTTGAAATGTTGAATGAACCCTACACCTGAAATCCATTTATTTAAAAATAATAAAGGAAAAAGGAAAGAGCTTATTAACATGAACCTTTAAGTTATGATTCCTATCATCAATTAGTAGATATATATCATATTATATAATACATATCTGTCTGCTCATTCTAAACTTAAGTGTCTTACCTTCAAAAATGAGATAATATTCTGAGAACCGTTATGAAGGGGAAATTTTGAGCTGCAATGCATTTCTGAAGAATTTAAATGTACCACCTGTAGCTTAAGCCCACAAATTATACAATATTCCTTGTTTCCACCTTTGGTAAGATTAAATATCTAATCTGACAGCCATTTTCTCGTTACGTAGTCACTGGTTGAATACTTCTAACTGAATTCATAGTTGAGGCTTATGTCTTGATAGTGCTAATTATTCACATGTGGTTTTGTAATTTGACCATTTTCTAAATATACGTACCTTACCCAGTATGTTGCGGGGACTCTTCTATATGGGTGACGTGTCCGTGTCAGACACGTGTCCTGCTCCGACACATATCGGATGCTGGTTGTCCACTTTAGGATTTTCTTTTGTTTTATTTGTTACTTACACAATACAAATTAGCATGCACCATAGGTAGTTCTATTTTATCCTTTAGAAGGTATATAGGTGGTCAATACAACACTATTACATTCATTTATGCTCTTAGTTATATGTATATGATATACATCATAAGATATCCCAACTAACGATGGACTAGAAAATTGAAATATCCCCCGAGTTCTCAAATCCTATTTTTGGGGTTTGTTGAATTTGACACCTCACATCTATATTGGATTCTGATACTCTGTCTATATCTTTGCAACTCAGCTTACCCAAGTATCAGTATGGATATGGATCCAACCATCCAAGTGTCAGTTAAAATACTTGGACATGGCTTTGTAGTTAGTATCATAATATGTTTTTGAAAATCGTAGTGTTTTTTATAATCGAAGAAAAATACTTTTTTGATATCCTATTAATCCAAATATTTGGGTAAAGGCCGAGCCATATCCAACACGGATCCCATACCCTTGTCTTATAGTGTCAACATTTGCTTGGGGGTTTTAAAGGATCCAGGTGACAACCTATCATATAAATCATAAGCATGTTCCACGAGTGGCATATTGCTACATGTGACACACATGTAGGTGTGAGTTCTGAAACCCATCAGTCAGTTTAATCCCATCAAGGAGATAAAAATTGTGCTAAAATCATCATGACCATCACTTGTAGGGCCCTCTTTCCTGCTTGTTCTCTATGTTTTTCTTGCTGTCCAAACAATGCGATGCTCAGATGGTTACATTCAATCACTCAGGTTAATTCTTGTGATTGATGTTCTCCCAGGTCAATTTCTAGGTCTCATCCGTCTGTATGTGTACTTGGGTGCCGTTGGTAGACAGTCCTTAGGGTCGAAATGATTATTACCTTAGATTTCCTCGGGACAATAGTCTCAATTATCTTCAAGGCATATTCCAGCATGTTCCGTCAAAAGACGAAATTATTTTAATGCTTGGGTTTTGTGAACCTTTATCTACAGAGAGGTCCCTGGATGAGAAATCGAGAAGTTTCGTCCAAAAGGAGGCATTTGATGGGAGTAGAAAAGATATAAATGCAGCTATTGACCGAATTTCGGAGTTTACAGGTAAGAATTGTGGTTCCTTTTCTATACTTATTTTTCCTAGAAAACAAATTTGATCACTATGCACCAATTTAGTTTTTATAATTTTTTGCAGGAACTAAAATGATTTTCTGGGATTTAAGGGAGCCATTCATTGACAACCTATATAAACCCAGTGTTTCTCATTCTAGGTTGGAAACACTAATTGAGCCACTTGATACGGTAAGATTTGTCTAAGTATGACCTACCTCATAATATATAACACTTCCAACACATTTTATCTTTTTATTGGTAAAGCTTCCAACAATGCTCTAGTAAATTGAAAATTGACTTACAAGATGAGAATTTAATTTCCAAGTCTTTTAGATGGCAAGTATGGTATATAGGTGAGATATGTTGAGTGTTACCCCTTGCATTGAACAATAACTATATATATATATATATATATATATACAACTGTGATGTAGAGCTTTATGTACTTTTTTTTCTTTTTAAATTTGCCTGAGCCGCCTTGGAGACTTGGAACTCAGGCGGCACATGCGTCCCACCTCTACTCACCACTTTTGACTTCATTGACAAAAAAAATAGATTATGAAGTTCTACAGTGGACTTCTTTCATGCTTCACCTACAAAGGAAATTTGGAAAGGTAGAGACAACTGATGCCATCTGTATTATTGAACAAGGATAAAGAGTTTCAGCATGAGATTTCCAGGTTTAGATATAGCATTTTAGAACTTGACCATGAAGTTAATGATAGTATCAATATGTATATGTGTATAGTGTACGGTAGCTGGTAGGCACACTATTTGACAGGTCCCACCTTGTGAGATCTCTTAGGCCTAAAACCAACTAGATCAGATGATTGTTCATAATTCATATACATTCTAATAGCATTTTTGGGCATATTAACATTTTCTATCTGACCGTAAAAAAGAATTCTATGTATATATTGATTACAATCGTGTTTCAAGCCTGGATCCCCTAGGGACCAATCAAATGATTGCTGCCCCTTCTATATCTGTCATGTTTATGACCATGCATTACCTAAAAGATGGAGTGGCCTTGTTAAATAGATTTGCGTTGATGTTATAGTGTTAGATTCGGTTTTTAGGTTCCTTTTTGTTTTTGTCATGTTATAGTTGTTTTTTTAGTCTTTAGATTCACTGTTTGTGAAACTGCGCTATTTTTGTTCATTCTCTAGTTCTTTAATGAAATTCTAATTACCGATTAAAAAATAAATTGATTGATTATCATAAATTACTGTAGGTACTAAATCTACTATGTGATATCATTGTGGAGCCACTCAGGGATCGCATTGTGACAGGTCTCCTTCAAGCATCACTGGTCCGTGCTTTACCCCTGCTTCTTTCAAAAATTTATGTTAAAGTTTTGAACTTGAAGTTTAATGTGAGTGGTATCATTTTCCAGGATGGCTTTCTCCGGGTGATATTAGATGGAGGCCCATCACGGGTTTTCTTCCCCAATGATGCTAAACTATTAGAAGAAGATCTAGAGACCTTAAAGGTATGTGCACATTGAACCCTGTGATTGATGAAAACAACACCTGAAACTTAACAATGTAATTTTTTATTTGTTTATGTATAATTGTTGGGATTCTGTCTTCTATATCTTAGAGAGGAAACGAAATTCATCAAATTGTTCATAACTGTGTCACCTGTCACAGGAATTCTTTATATCTGGAGGAGATGGGCTTCCTCGTGGGGTGGTCGAAAACCAAGTGGCTCGTGTTCGCCACATAGTAAAGTTGCACGAATGTGAGGTTAGTTCTTTTGCTTACATTAATGTAGAATATATGAAGTAACAGCCACAAAATTGTCGCTCTATAAGCACGGAATTGGCTTCTTACTTTTGCTTAATACTTTTCTGCCCCATATACACCTGCTTCATGGTGATCTAATTTTTTATTTTTTTTCTTTTGGGCAGACTCGTGTATTGATTGATGACTTGAAATCTGCAAGTGGGTTAGAAATGCAGGGTAATAGAAGCAGACTGGGTGCCGACCCCCAGGCTCTTTTGAGAATTTTATGCCACAGGAGTGATTCAGAGGCTTCTCAATTCCTCAAGAAACAATACAAGCTACCCAGGTCTTCTGCTTAGAGCAATCTCCCTAGAAGCGGGACAGCACAATATATATGTATTTGTATCTCCTTGTTTATTTAACTGTATTCTAGTCAGGTTTTTCAGAATAAATAATTGATTGTTTTCATTTATTGTATTTTATCTTTAGTTTTTTTTTCCCTAATGTGTAAAAACTAGTCCCATGATCCCATCTTTACCATTGTTTGCTTTTTAATGCTATAATCCAAAAGGTAGGGACATTTTTATCATTTCACATGGAGAGAATGTATGGCTTTGTTCTCAAAATACCCAGTTTTTAAACACCCTTCTCATAATGCCTTTATGACTATTTTCCCATAATTCCTTATTTATGAAAAAGTTTGAAACACCCCTCCATTACTACCAACACTTTAAAGAATGATTTTGAAAGAAGAGGAAAAGTGGGATTTATGTATGTGTATGAGATTGGAAAAACTTCCCACTTTCCTCATCTTTACATCTCACGAAGCTCCTCACTACTTTTTTTTTAATAGATGTTTTAGAACAAATTTTTTTAAAAAATGATGAAAAATCCATTTTAAAAAATCTATGTTTTAATGAAGTTTTTGCGCGTAGAGTCAATACCGGTTGATACAAGTGGTTGATACACCCTGTATCAATAATATTGATACTCGTATTGACCAATATCGATACTCATATTGATTTGTACCGATAATATTGATACTTATATTGTCTTTTATCGATAATACTGATATCCATATTGACTTGCACCGATAATATTGATACATATCGATAAAGATCGTTGACTCGATTTGTTGAGTATCGACCGCACATTGTAAATCATAAAAAAAAAATTGCAGAAAAAATACATGTAAAACCATGTATCATGGGATTTAAGGTTTAAGATCGATGATTATGATCATTTTTCTTTAGGTTAAATTAATCTATTTTTAGAAAAAAAAATACAAGAAATTCAAAAAATTGATGTTTTCTTCTGTTAATGGCATTCTATCACAGTCGTTGTTAGTAGTTTAGCGGAACGAAACTCTCTTGAAGAAATCTTAGTTGAAACGATAGGTAATGAAATGTTTGGGGACTTTTCTTGATCAACGAAGAGACTCCATTATTGATAAAGAACAAAGAGAGTTCTCCATGGTTTGATTAGAATGGAGGGAACATAAATGTTTTTCCTTCAATTGGTTTTGATCAAATGGAAAAAGTTCGCATGTGTGAATTATTTCATGTGTGTGAGGCCATTTATAGAACATTTTTTAAGGTGGGTATTTTGAGAAAAAAGCCAAACTACATGGAAAAACCCCTCATTAGATCTTCAGATCAGATTAGAGCCAATTGCGATTGAACTCTCCCACACGGATAAGCATTCCAACAACCCGTGTTGCCTTCTTTCTCTAGATGTTGTCTTGTTGACGTACCAAGCCTGTGACTTTCTCTGGATCTGCATGTGTTCACGAATAATAACTCCACGTCCTGCCCTTTGGCCAATAGCTTCGGCTAAGAAGAGCAAGGTTCTTTCCTGACCTAGATGTCTAGCCTACTGGGAGTCATGTGTTCCTTTCAAGAATTGGTGTCGCAACCCAACACTTTTAGGAATATAGGGGTAGTGTTATGTTCACACCAATATTTGATGACTACACCCCATTTAAAAATTTTCTTATATTTTAAATATATTGTGCACCCCATTCATAATTTTTTTATTTTTTAACCTGACTTCTTCTCTATTCGTCATCACCTTTATATGGTCTCAATTAGTCATTATTTCTACATTAACCAAAATTTTCTCATTGTCTCAATTTTTAGTTTGACAATTTTGTTTACTTAAGATTTTATTTATTTTATTGAAAATTATTTATATAATTTCTCATATACCTTTGATTTTCTTTGTTTAATCGATAACCATTGAAAATTCAATTATTGTTTGAAAATTGTTGATTATTTGAAAGAATTAGTCTAGGGATACTCCCAAAGTGTACACCCATATATACTCCCAAATCCTAACCGTTCATCTCAATTATTAAACGGTTAAGATTCCTAATGATGTGGCAATAGAAAAGACAAAATAAGCTAACTGAAATCCTGACCCTTACTGGTTGGTTATAAACGGTTAAGATTAGGGAGTATATTTGGGAGTATAAATGGGAGTACCCATAGACCGACTCTATTTGAAATTCCTTCGATTTAAGTCATAGATATTGATAAAATCATAGAAAAAAATAAATTAGTCCTATTGAAATTTTTTGACACCACTATAGTGTACTTGCATAGATTATTACCCATAAATATTAAATGAGAAATTCCAACCTTTAATTAAACAAGTAGTGGTTGCATTATTTATGCTGAGGTAAAGTGACTCTTAAGTGAAAATGAAGCTGACATTACCCTCTATTCTTAAAATTAATAAGTTTGGTGTGTAACTATAAATTTTATTTGTATTTTTTTGATTTTGGTGTGCATTTAAAATTTTAAGAAACTAATGGTGTGCAGTCATCAATTTTAAAAAATGGGGTGTAATCATCAGATATTGGTGTGCACCTAACACCACCCGAAAATAGAGTCGTCCTCCCTTTGCATAGTCCGACCATCCAATTCTCAAACCAATTCTCAAAATGGTCTGGTGGTGCCTTCCTTTACATGATGTAAGGCCTAGAAACGAGCTGGATCATTTTTTGCAATTTTGCCTTAATTTTGAGCAGAAAATCAATTTTCAATAGTATTGATTGCTGCAACCATTTCCTGCACTTCTTGAGGCTTAAGGGATCAACAACATGATTGTCCGTCCCTGGTTTATGTTCCAAGGTTGTCAAAAACTTCGGTTTTCTTACTTGCTTATTGTCGACACAAAATTTCGCAAACGAAATAATGAGGATCAAATAACAATTTGTATTAAAAAATGGTACACTCTCAATGAACCCTCCGATTAGATTATCAAAGTTAAGGAAATTTTATAAAGAGAATAAGTGGCCGATATTCGTGTTCATTGTCCTTGAGAAGTTGGTGTGTGACTCTTTTCTCTTCAACAAAGATCGGGCTTTGGTTTTGGCTGTATCTTCTTTAGAGGTTGTAGTAGCTTTTTCCTTCCATCCGTGCTTAGCGCGTTACCGGTTAGGGAGATGTATTTTCTCTTTGGAAGACTTGTTTTAGTTTTGGCTTTCTTCCTTTTTGGAAAGTTTTGAGTCCTTTCTTTGATCATTTCTTCTCTTTTTAAATCATTGTCTCTTCTTTAGTTTCTCTCTTGATGTGTTGGTGTTTTGATTTCTTGGTATGATCTTTTTGTGATGATCCCTTTCTCCTAGGCTTGAGAATCTTATTTATACACTCTTGAGCTAGAGATCTTGTGAGTCTCACTCTCATTAATGGTTTTAAACCTATAAAAGACTTTGAGGATAGCGGGCCGACCCATTTGGTGGGTTTATGGTTTCTTTATGGATGGACCTATTTTGGTGGGTATATGGCCCATTTTGACTTTGGATTTGTAGGCTTTCTTCTTCATGCCCAAAACCCGGGCCATCGAATGCCCATTTGGACTTGATCCTGGATTTTGGGTTTTCTACTTCATACTCAAATCCAAGCTGCGAGAGGCCTATTTCCTGCCATTGAGTCCTATTTAATTATGTAGAGTCCTTTTCATGGTCTTAGGGGTCTTTTTTTTTTCTTCTTTTTTTTAACTTTACGGGCATGTGGGATCCTTTTTGTAAAGTTGACAATTTTTAGGGTTCTACACTTGTGTGACAACTTCTTCTACATTCTAAAGTATGTTGTTGTCACTTTGTTGGTTAACTTGGTACCAAGGAAGCATTGTCTCCATACTGGGGAGGCAATGAACCACCATTGTTATTTCCTTTTCATGCACTGACTACCTTTGTTTAGTGTCATTCAAATTTTGAGTTTAAAAGCTATCAAATGTGCCTCTTGGACCAAGACTCCGCAATTGCCCGAGCAAAATCATTTGTATTTACTTCATAGACCGACAAATGTAAGGCTGGTTTGAAGGCGGCTACTGTTGTCTTCAACTTGTCAAAAGCCTGTTGACAATTAGGCCTCTAGCACCATATCTTGTCCTTCTTCAGCAAGTCGGTGAGAGGTGCTACTGTTTTTTAGAATCCCTTGATAAATCGTCGACAATAGTTTGCCAAGCGATGGAAAGAGCAACTCATTCACCTTGGTAAGGGAACGCCAATCTACAATGGCTGGGCTTCTACCTTGTGTGGGTCCATCCGTACGCTGCATTTTTTTGCATGATCATTGAACATAATTCCTTCTTAGCAAACTTACACTTTTCCATTATTACATATAGCTGGTTTTCCCTCAATTTAGTCAGAACATCCTTAGATGACTTACATGCTCTCTTGACTGTAAATTAAAATGTGATCCAAGTACAACTATAAAAAAAAATCAATGTAATTAGAAAATATATCATTCATTAAGTTACATAAAGTAGCATGGTCGTTGGTTAGTCCAAAAGGCATTACAAGTAGTAGGGGTGTATTCGAGCCGATCGAGTTTGGCCAAGTTTGATCTTGGCTTGAACAAGCTCGAGCTCAAATGTTTAGACTTGAGCTAGGCTTGAACAAGCTTGACTAAGCTCAAGCTCAAATGCTTATTAAGACGAGCTCGGATTGACCAATCTTGATTCGTGGGTTAATTTTACATGATTTTAATAAAAGTGTTTATTCATAAATTATAATACATTAAACTGCAGAAAACTAATACATTTATATACGGAAATAAAATTTGGGTGTAGTCCCTCGATCCAAAGAGTAGAGAGTTAGAACAGAGTTCCTACTTTTAACTTCTTAACTTTTATTGTTATTATATCTTCAACTTATTTATTAAAAGTTATTATGACCTATGAATCTATGATGAAGAAAGTTAAAAATATTATTTTGTAATAATATAAAAACATTACCGAAAATTATTGTGTGAGTATATGATATATATATATATATATATATATATATAATATTTCGAGTCAAGCCGAGCTCAAGCTGAACCAAGCCCTAAATGAGCCGAGGTTCAAGCTGAATGAAACAAGGTCTAGCTTGAGCTTGGCTTGTTTAACATTCGAGCTCAAAATTAAAGGTTGGCTTGATTTGTTCGAGCCTAAAAGGCCCACTTGAGCTTGGCTCAAACAAGTCGAGTCAACAAGCTAGCTTGGCTTGAGTACAACCCTAATTAGAAGGAATTTAAAAGACTTATAATGTGGTACCCAAGATGCCCTCTGATATACCACCCTAGTAATTCTTGAACCTGAGATCCAACTTCATTAAGAACTCCATTTTGGAGAGACGATCGAAGAGATTAGCTACTAAAGGAACTGGATATTTGTTCTTGACATTTACGTTGTTGAGGGTGTGGTAATTCACACACATTTGAAGGGTTTCATCCTTCTTTTGAAAGAAGACTGGAGCACTATAAGGGGTTTCAGATGTAGACCCCAAATCCTCCATGTAATAATTATTCATGTGGTTAAATGAAAATGTTGGATTTTGTGTTTAAAGCATGTGTGTAAAAACACTCTTAGTGTTTAAAATGTCAAAGTAGGCAAAAATAGGCCAGACCGGTCGACCACTAGGCAACCGATCGACCGCTCGTGCCCATATTTTTGTATGGTGCGATTTTCCGGAAGGTGTGCAAGGGACCGGTCGACCCCTCCACTAGCAGTCAACCGTTCTCATGGCCGGTCAACCACTCCTCTGCCCATTTTGCTTGGCCGACCTACTTTATACTTTTAAGATATTTTGGGAGGGTATTTTGGGGTTTTGGCAACCCCAAACTCTATAAATAGAGTCCTTTGCTTGGGGTTAGGGTTTACACAAGCTCTAAGACATGCAAAGTTGAGAGAGAGAAGAGAGAGAGAAGCTAGGGGTTTTCAAGGTTCTTGCTAAGATCGAAAGAGGAGTCCAATTTCCACTTCTCAACTCTTTCTAAAGCGTTAAACCACAGGGATTCGGTCTCGAAAGGTAGATACACTCTACTAGCTATTCTTGTTATGATTAAATCATGAAAAGTAATATGAAATGTATGGTTTTGATGAAAAGCATATGGGAATTGATAAAATTAAGAGTCTAAACTATGTGTATGCATATGCTATTGCTATGGATGAAATGAAAGATGCTAGTATGTTCCGTCCATTTCATAGTTCGGGTACTAGTTAAGCAAAGTAAAAGTAAGGAAAGATGCTAATATGTTCCATCCATTCATAGTTCATGTACTAGTTAAGTGAAGTAAAAGTAATGAAGAGGCTTGTATGTTCTGTCCATTCATAGTTTAGGTACTAGTTAAGTGAAGTAAAAGTAATGAAGATGCTAGTATGTTCCGTCCATTCATAGTTCAGGTACTAGTTAAGTAAGGTAAAAGTTATGAAAGATGCTAGTATGTTCCATTCATTTCATAGTTCGGGTACTAGTTAAGCAAAGTAAAAGTAATGAAGATGCTAGTATGTTCCGTCCATTCATAGTTTGAGTACTAGTTAAGTAAGGTAAAAGTTATGAAAGATGCTAGTATGTTCTGTCCATTTCATAGTTCGAGTACTAGTTAAGCAAAGTAAAAGTAAGGAAAGATGCTAGTATGATCCGTCCATTCATAGTTCGGATACTAGTAAGTGAAGTAAAAGTAATGAAAGATGCTTGTATGTTCCGTCCAATCATAGTTCGGGTACTAGTTAAGTATTGAAAGTATGTTCCCTTAATAAGACACTTGTAAAAGTATTGTTTCAAAGAAAGCTTGTAAAGTATTGATTCTGATTAAAGTATGCACATGTGATAATTCAAAGTATAGTTTCCGCACTTTGTTTTAAAGTATGTTTTATTCCGCTTTGTTTCACTTGACATATGAGCATGTTATTGTTAATGTTTATAACATTGCTAGTTAGTAATTTGTATACGCTGAGTTATTCAATGCTCAGCTGAACTGTTATTTTTGACAGACCCCTATGATATATGTGCTCTGGGACCATAGGTCAAGTAGGAGTACGTTGCGGAGGATCCTGCAAGAGATCATCCGGTGAGGATAGGAACCTCGATAGGTGGCCCTATGATGCTTACTATTGAGCGATGAGAGGGAGAGAATGTATATTTTATTGAGTGAAGATGTTCACTCTTTACTTTTAGCATTGTAGACTCTTGGAATACAGTTATGTTAACAAAGAAATTTTAGCTTCTGCTTTTAGTTTACCTTATATGTTTTTACAGGATGGTTTGATGTTAAGTCACGAGCCAAAGTCTCATAACTCCTAGGTGAGATTTTGGATCGCGACATCGGAAGGTTGGATGTATCAAGCATCCAACAAATCTGTGAATTGCTTTCATAGCTCTTCAAGTTTTGATGGAGCCATGCAATGTGGAGCTTAGTATCGATGGAGGTTGTGCACCATGGAATAGTTCAACTACATAATCAATTGGTCTCTAAGGTGGAAGTTCTAGGGCCATAGTGTCTGATGACTCCTTTAGCAACTCGACTATGAGGCCTTCCACTGCAAGTTGAGCCTAGGCATGAGAAATGAGTCATTGGGTTGGCAACCAACTCACTCGAGTTTCACCCCTATTCTATTGTGTCTATTGGACTCCTTGACTATACTCTTTCCTAGAGCTATAAACTTAGCGGATTCGAATTGAATAATATATATGTGTATATATATTAGTAAAAATGCATGTGCGTTGCACGTAAATAATTTCATAATTTAATTTTTAGAAATTAAATATAAGTTGAATTGGAAAAACATATATACCAATAATTGCAAAAGGATTGGTTAGTGCTTACCCAAGACAATAAAGAAAAGACACATACATTCACTATGATAGCATGAAGAACTTAAATCCACAAACCCGTAACATCATTGCTAGAAACAAAGCAATACATATACGCATAAGTACATTACCAATAAAACAAAGAAGTATAGAACAATAGAAGACTATAGGAGATCCACCATTGGCAACATTCCCTTTATTTTTCATGGGGGGCAGAAGATGACTTTCCTCTCATCTGGAACGTACTATTTCTAGACCGAGGGGATGGGCTTAAGCAATATGGACTTGCACTACTTCTACTGGTCATCTAAGTCTTCTTCATCTGCCATTAGATATACATTACCAGATTACAAAGAAATTCCGATTTCAAAATTTGTAGGATAGCTTTGGATAATATAAGCAAATAAACAATCAATCGATAACTTACCATGGATGGTCTTGAGATGGAAATGGGTGCACTTCGAGGTCTGCCCAGATTCTTTATTTTCTGTTTTCTGCTTATTGAGAATATAGGCAAGCTTTGCAAATTACTAAAGAAAGACAATGATTTAACAATATCAAATTCAAGGCATTAAAAAGAAGGAACATGACCTACCAGTCAGTCATTTTTCTCGCCATTTGTATTCAGGAGGTCACTACTCTCTCCTTGAATAGGAATGGAGATTCCAAGCTTGAAGTCTGAAAAGTATCTCAGTTTTGTTACCGTAAAATATAATTCAAAGTCAGACAAAATAATGAAGGATCCTTAGCATCAGGAAAAACCAAACTAAATTTCAAATATTGAATCCCAAATACAAATAGGCCAAAAACCGACTTTCAAAAATGGAGACGAGGTTAGGAAATTACAGGAGTCATTGAAATCATCGGTTGAGTGAAGCAAAAAATAGTATCTTTCTCTAGTTTGCATGTCATTGAACAAGGCGAGATCAACATCTTTCTCCCTAAGGAGTAATTCACTCCCAAGACTACATCATCGCCTATGATTCTCTGCTTTGAGCTCCCTTCTAGCAGAGCATCTCAATGCCGGAGAAGGAAGCATTTTAACCACCCAAATTCCCCCACATAGCTCTCACTCCATCTTCTCCATGCCAGCCAAAATCACACCCAGTTCTCCCATAATCAACAATTGGTATATTGTACATCCTACTCAAACTTGGAGAAATAACATACAACTACAATCTTTTAGGGGGGAGTATTGGAGTAAACCACTAATTCCTCTCTAGGAGACCTCAACATTATCCTTATATACAAGATCAATCAACAAAACCTCTGGAACCAAACAATAGACAAACACACACTTTCTTTTCATGTAGGGCCATCAAAATGCATCAAAAACCCAGCTTTTCTTAGAGATCACAAAACCATAGTTCGAGCTGCGACGGCGGACCAGCAATCCCAGATAGAACCCAAGATTTTTCACAGAACCTTCTAGTTACATTTAATTAACATATATAATACAAGATTTTAATGACTATTAGAGGATTAGAAACTAAAAGATTGACACTATTAAGGACCCAAGAACTGTTGAACTCAAAAGTCAAAACTAAGTTAAAGCACTTGACCAACATAGTTCATCTTTTGGAAATTGATAATACGGTCTAAATTAAGTTAAATCACTTGACTAAAATATTTCAAGTTCTAGAAATTGATAAGATAAACTGAACTCCTGCGACTTCTTTGAGGTAATAGAATCTAACTTATGGAATCATTGAATCAAAACTGGAATTAAGGAAAAGAAAAAGTTTATTTGAATGGATCAAACACCATATGTAAACAATTTACCAATGCAATAATGATTTGAGGGAAAATAGTGGATAAAAAGTTCCCAAAACATAGCACTAAAAAATGAAAATAAAAAAGAAACACAAAACGTAACAGGGATCATTGAATCAAGCACAATAAGCCCAGTTATTTGTTTGATCAAAGCAGACACTAGCCCCCCTCTTATTTCATTTTCATTCGGTGTCTTCGAAGCATAACATCCATGAAAGTAGAGAAACCTCAAGGTTGGTAGAGATGGGTACCGTTATAACCGAAATCGGACAAAGACTCCATCCATACAATCCAAATCTTCGGAAGGTCAAGTTTTCAGATGATACCGCCGGAAAACTCAAAACTATTTTTTCTCCTTTATTTTGGAAAACGACGGTAGTCCCCCTTCCCGATCATTGTTCCGGTCTAGTGGGGTTTCTTTCGATCGAACCAAAATTGGACAAAGAGTCCATCCATTCCATCCAACTCTCTGGTAGGATACGTTTTCTGGCAATATTTGTGCTCTACCACCTTGAATAGAGGAGGAGTATACCGGATAAATAGGAAGGTGATTTTAAGGGATGTAATAAGACAACTTCAGATTTTATTGTTTAAGTTTATTTCAGTCAGTGATCATGTTGAATGATCAGGTTCACTTTGATATTTATGATTGATCAAACAGGTTGGATTATAATTGTTATTTCAATTGTTGGAATTATTATTAATGATCAAGGACAATTTTCAGGTTCATATTTAGCATGTTTTATATGTTTTAAGGATAAAGATTAGATATGTAATGTCATGGGTCCAAAGTCTCATTCTGACCAAAATGAGACTTTGGGGCGTATGCAGATACTGAAAATTGGTGTGATTCGAATAATCCAATCAGTCCCAAAATTTATTGCACGTCATTTTTGTAAGAGCCATCCCTCCACTTGAGATGAGAAACCAACACTGCTGAATGAGTAAAGTCTAAAGAGAGGATTCTGCAAAACAAGAACTCATATATGCCAAGTTGATATTGAAGTCTTCTGGATCATTGTTGTTGGGCCTGCTTGGACTGTGCACCACCACAACCAACATGTCTACCTGAAGCTACTAGTAAAGGCAAAGCTTCACCAGGTAAAAATGTTGGAACTGTCGTCGTTGAGTTTCTCTCTCTAACCAGCTATAATTTTTATTTTATTTGTTTGTGAAATTGTAGAGAAAAAAAGCCTTAGTCTGTTTTTTGGGCCTTGCTCCAACTTGCAATTGCTCATTTTCTTTTCTTTCAAACCAAATTCCAAGTCAACCGAACTCCATTAATTCACGGTTTGAATGTGCTAGATTCTCTGGTTTTCATTCACGGAACACTTGACAAACATGCTTAAAGCTTTCGGTCACTTACAGAACACTTGAAGGGATGTTTGCTACCTCCCCTTCTACTGTTGAATGATCTCAATGTAATGCTTATGAACTTTTGGAAATACTCTTTTCTTGTGAGAAAACATCGGATCATGCGAGACTTATGAACTTCGTGCTAAACTTGTGAACATACGGTACATATAGTACTTGTGAATATCATGGTGATCTTAGAAAACTTGTAAACATGGCATCATATTCATGGAATTTCAATACTAGTGATAGCTTACATCTTATATCTAAATCATCATCCAATCAATTCAAGAACACACCTTAAGACATAGTTTTTCTTAAAATAATAGCACAAGGTAGGTAGTAGAGTGTATCTACCTTTAAAAGGAAGTTTTTACACTTCTGTGGACTGAATCAAGCTTGAGGAAAGCTTGGTTGAAGCTTGGGAAAATCTGGGTTTGAAAACCCTCCTTCGTCAAGAATACGAACAGAATTCCTTTGGAGAAATTCCAAGCTATGAAATCACCTTAGTGATGATTTGTGAGCTTGAGAACACTAAAGGAAGGAAGCTTGATAAGGTTGAAACCTCACTTAAGCTTGGGGAAGAACAATTGGAAAGGAACAAAGTTTCTCTTCTTCTTCTTCTTCTTCTTCTTCAATCTCTTTCTCAATTACATTCAAGGGTTTGGTAACCCTTATACATGAAATTCAGACCCTATTTATAGCCTAAAGGTTGCCAAATATCTCAAAATATCTTAGAAACATATCCCCCAAGGTCGGTGATGAGTTACAGGTCATTACTGGGCGTTTTTGCCATTTTTCGAGTTGATTTCGTCGATGAAATTCAGCTCTCAACACACTTCGTCGCCGAAATTGAACTATGCCTGGGCGGTTTTTCTGGCTTTGGTATTTTGACCATAACTTTTGGCTCGCTTATCCGATTTTAACGATTCAACTTGCGTTGGATTTGTTATTCAAAGAGGAACAACTTTTATGTTTTCTATAAAGTTTAATTTTGAGTTCTAAATGATCTAAATGAGCCCACAAGTGGACTGGTCCTGGGATGAATCTCAGCAGACTAAAATTGACAGTAGACCAGTTTGTGGAAATCTGACATTTGACCCAACCTTTACTCAAAATCTGAAACAGTAGTAAACATGAACCTCGAAGAGGGTTTCAATACCTTTCCAAAAATTTAAGAATCACTCAATTCTGATCAGCGGTGAGAATTATAGAGCTCCCTCAAGTTGAGGTTATGGTAAGACATCCACCCTCTTTGACACTTTAGAGTATTTTATACTCTCGTTTTGGGTCCCAACCACACATACATCATTCCTTGTGTTTCACACCAAATCAAAAGCATAACACTCCTTTTAAAATGAGATGCCTCATCTCCATCTAAAACAACACCAAGTTCACATGGAAGACCTTGGCCTTTACATACTTTGTTCACAGACACTATTCACACACTGTTCACAGCACTATTCACACACTATTCACTTACAACCTTTTAAACACTTAGGGTATTTTATACCCTTACTTTTACCTACTTAGAGTATTTCTCTTACCCTTCCTTGCACACTAACACCACTCAATTTCTTCTAGAGTCCTTTTAATCTTTGCTTCATCACCCACATACCTTAAACTCCTAAGGACTTAGAGCATTTCATACTCTTGGTTTCAAAGCATCGACATACACTACACATATTTCTATCCAACAAAACTCTAGGTAAAAACCTTCGTTATCATTTTTCTATAACATCATAACAATACAAGAAGACTTTTGGCTTTCAACCCTAATGCTTTGACACAATTCACAACATTGTGAAATTGATTCCCGGGGTTCTACATTCACACTTAGGTTATTTTATACCCTACGTGTTTAGATACTTAGAGTATACTTATACTCTCTTTTTGAGACTTAACACACGCACATCGAACCATCATTTCACTGAGAAATATCCAAGAAGATACATAGAGGCCTTGACCTTTATATGCACTATTCACTAACACTTAAGAGTATGTTTTATACTCTTTGCTTGCTTTCCCAAAGATACCTCACACCCCATGACTCATACACTAAACTCACATCATAGTCAAGCCATTTGAAAACCCTCACTCTCATTAACCAAATCCAACTAAAATGAAGGCCTTTGGCCCTTCCAATACTAGTGCCCTTGGCACTAATCACAACACTATTCACAGTGCATGTGAACTTGGTTTTCACCCCTAAGGCTCACAACACACCCAATCCTCAACTCATACAACACATATCACATGTTTTACACAAAAATATATTCCCCTTAGCATTAACCAAATGCCAAGATCACACAGAACACCTTGGCTTGAACACATTCACTCACATGATCAGTGTTTGTAGAAAATCCGGGGCTCTACACTACAACTCCAAATTGAAGGGATGTTTGTTGATCTGGAATGACTCTTCCTGTGCAAGAACTAGAATATATAAACTAAGAATTTCAAACTTAATGAACTTTTCTCTAATCCCATCTATTTACATCATGCCTACACATGGAAATTGATGCTCTTTTTTTTTTTCACTGCTTAGGGGACCCATGGGTCCGTTTCCTATCTTACCCCCCATGTCCTTGTGTCTCTTTTAACCCTGGTTAAGCTAAACTAAATTAAAACTAAGATTTTGGTTTTTTTTTTTGAAAATCTTGGTTGCAAGATTGCTTAACCCTAGGGGTGAGTAAATATTAACCTCAGTAATAAGTATTTGAAATTGGGGCGTGGACCAATGAGGACATGCCCTTCGGTTTCAAAATGGGAAACCCGGTACGTTTACTATTTTCCTTTTTTTTTTTATAGGGCTTCCAAGCTACAAAATCAAAATTTTTTTTTAAAACTATATTTTCACTTCCTAGGAGAATGCATTCTCTGTTAGGTTGGCTTTTCTCCCACTTGTACAGTGAAAAGAGAAGAAGAAGGTTTGAGTGTGCATAGAAAAAGAGAATATCAAAATAAAAGAAAAGATTTTTAATAATAGTGTATAACAAAAAATTATTGGGGTGCTCATACCAACACCCTAAAAGAAATCAAATTGATATTATATCACTCATACAATAGTAGAGATATATTATAAGGTGCTGTTAGGTGCACACCAATATTTGATGATTACATCACATTTTCTGCACACCATTAGTTTCTTGAAATATTAAATGCACACAAAAATAAAAAAAATACTTATAAAATTTATAGTTATACACCAAACTCCAAATTTATTAATTATAAGAATAGAGGATAATGTCAGCTTCTTTTTCACTTAAGAGTCACTTTACCCAAGAATAAATAATGCAACCACCACTTGTTTAATTAAAGGTTGGAATTTCTCATTTAATATTTATGCGTAATAATCAATGCAAGTACACTAGGGTAGTGTAAAACAAATTTCAATAGCACTGATTTATTTATTTTTCTTTGATTTTATCAATTTCTATGACTTAAATATAGGAAATTTCAAATAATCAACAATTTTCAAACAATAATTGAATTTTCAATAATTATATCAATTAAATAAAAAAAATCAAAAACATATGAGAAATTATATAATTAATTTTCAATAACATAAATAAAATATTAAGTAAACAAAATTGTCAAACTAAAAACTTAGACCATAAGAAAATTTTGATTAATGAAGTAATAATGACTAATTGAAACTGCATCGATATACAAACTTCAAAATATAAGAAAATTTTAAAATAAGTGTAGTCATCAAATATTGGTGTGCACATAACACCACCCATATTATATATTATTTAAAAACTCACTCATAATAGGAAAAAAAAATCGAATTTTATTATCACGTGATTTCGTCCGTAAAATTGGACCCCTCCTAAATCACCGAAATTTCAGTCAGTTTAAACCTAGCTCCACCTCATAATCAAACTCTTGAAAAATATGCTAAATTAGCTCTGGTTTCTAATGGAGTCACTATTAGGGATTCAGGAAATAAAGGAGGAGGATAGGTCGATAGGTTACAAGCTGGTTCCATGGTTAAGCTGGGATGAATGGAACTTCGTCAGTGAATCTCTCTTTTCTTCTTCTCCAGACTCCGTCGCTGATGCTCTCAGGAGGGTAAGAAACAAAACCCTAGAAAAAAAAAAGAAAACAGTTTGAACTAACTAAACCCTGATTTGGATTTACGAAGTTACAAACTGTATTTTGGTTTTAGATATCAGGGTGGCGAAGCAGAGGATGTCTTCCAGTCGTGATCGAAGTTACTGCTTCGATCGTCGAAATTCGGCAGAAAGATCCTTTCTTTAGGTATCCTTTTTTTTTTTTTTTTTTTAACCCTTTTTCTTTCTAGCGCTCATAAATTTCCAGTTTTCCTATTTTTATTTTTGAGAGTTTTGAGTAGTATACTAGTATTGGATTCATTGTTCACCATGAACAGTTGCTATGAAGTCTTTTTTTTTTTGGATGGTCCCTTTACAGGTGTTTTTTTGGCATCCTTTTCATGTTGAATAATATCAAATTAATGAACAAGGATTTGATAAAGTTTGATACTGGCTGTCGGCCTGACAAATACCTAACCACCATCCTCATCTAGGCTGGGACCGACAAAGTCACTGGGAGAGTTACTGTTATACATATATATATAGGGGCGGGGCCAGGATTTTTTTTCCACAGGGGCTACACTTATTTATCCATTGCAAATGACAAAATAGAATAAAATATTTTAATTTAGAAAATAGATACTAAAAATGTAAATACATTAATTAACATTGTTTCCACTAAAAAGTCATTTCTTAATTACAATAGAGATTTTTTTTACAATTGTTCTAGACGGGTTTTCACATTATGGAACCTTTGAATGATCGCCTCATCTAATAAGTATGTCTTTCTCGATGTATCAAACCAAACAATCATTCATCAATTCATCTCCCATTAGATTGCGCTACCCGTTCCTTAAGATCTTAATAGCGGAAAATGCCTTCTCAAGTCTCAACAGTGACAGTAACAACTAGTAGGATTAGCGCGAGTGTCACAAACAAGTAAACTAGTGGATATAGTATGTCTTCTTTCGTCCTGCTCATCTTCTCAACAAGTCGCTAAATCCTTTCAATTATGAAAATTCACTAGTGGAGCACATATCAATAACGTAAGTTTCAAGCTAATTGTTGAGTGCCATAAGATCCATTGTTGAAAATTTGATTGGATTTAGTGAGACAGATCACTTTTTGTTTGTTGAAAGAGCAAAATGAAGCACTTAGATTCAAACATGTCATGCAGGGTGGGAGTTGAGATGTGGGAAGGAAAAGGGTGTGAGATTGATTGAGGAGAACCCAACGGCCAACGAAACTCCTCTCTCTCTCTCTAAAAGGGGGGTTGTGATTTACTTTTGGTGGAAGTCTGGAGGATGTTCCTTAGTCATACATGTAACGTGATTAGATTTTTCTATTCTATACTTCTACATCTGCGCCATCTTCAAACAATTGGGATTTTCTCATAAATATTTGATTATTTTCTATCAAGCAAAGATAAATATCACAACTCATTTGTGCTGTTTTGTTTTATTAACTGAAAAATATAGATCTAGCTATTTAGTTGCATTACCTTATTGAGTTATTCTTGATTTCCATGTAAGGGTTATCTGGTGATAGATTTGGTGCTTGTAGGGTGAATTTTTTTCCTCAATTATACAAACTGATTTTATAGATAGTATTGAAGTGTAATTTTCATGATCTCAATCCGCCCCTGCTCTACTTTTGTTGAATAGCCTCAATTGTTGTTCTATTTTTGCTAAATTGTGGTAATTTGTTTTATATTTGTTGAATTGTGCTTCAATTGTAATTTCTTGACTTGTTGTAGAAAATATGTAACTATAGAGATTAATTGATGGACTTATTATATGTAACCATATATACAATGTTGAGGATTTTTTAGGGAGACAATGTGTAGTTTGGTGATGCTCCCCTCTATAGTGGATGGAATTTTCTAACTTTAATTTAAATATTATTAAATTGAATAAGTATTGGTCATGTTCTTTTGATGACTTATATGCTTTACATATTGCTAAATTTATTGAAATCCTCTTTATGCAATTGATTTTAAGAGATTCATTACAATCGATTCTTTTGGCATGAACCAAACACGATTTTAACAGTTTAATTGAAATCCTCTTTATGCAATTGATTTTAAGAGATTCATTACAATCGATTCTTTTGGCATGAACCAAACACGATTTTAGCAGTTTAATTGTTTAAAGCATATTTAGTCATTCGGCATATGATAAAAATTCGGTACAGAAATTATTCGCTTATAATTTGTAATAGTCTTTCAATAGTTCGATTAAAAATTCGGTGAACAAAAGTAGAAAGTCAAAAATGTGGTACAAAAATAATACGAGTATAATTCGAGCTAACACTCAATACTTTGTTGAAAAATTTGTCTAAATATATAAACTTGCATATATAAAATTTATAAATGGTGTTGAATCTTTAACTTCACATTGTAGAAAATGAAGAAAAAAGAAGTGCAGTCGGAGATTGAGAGAGAAAGAGAGAGAGAGGGAGAGAGTCGCATTTGGAAATGCAATTGAAATGTGATGGTTGTTGGCCTTGAAGAGGTTGTACAATCGGAGACTCAATACTCGATTATTGACAGCTGCAGTGCCATTGTGATAAGTGACGACTGTGAAATAGTTAGGATTAGAAGTATAGGAAGAAAAAGAGATCAAGAAAAAATAAGGTGGCCGGAGAGTGCTTCAGGATTGTTGGCTGGCGGCTTTCAGTGACGATGTGGCCGATGAGATAGAGACTTAAGATTATGGATCAAGCGAGAGAAAGAAATCAAGAGAAATTGAGTTATGTGCGAGTGTGAGAAAGAAGAAAGATGGTTTAGGAACTTGCCTTTTTAGAATATATATATTAATTTTATAGTTATTATTCGTGAATAAATCGTCAACGATTCGCGAATAAATTGTGAACGATTTGTTTTACTTAAAAAATTCGAGAATGATTTTGTATCTTTGAATATTACGGATGAATTATACGTTTTATTAGTGTATAATTCACGAATTTACTAACTATGGTTTAAAGTCACAAGTATCGATTTTATTCAATTAACTCAGCTAACAAATTTGAATTAACGACATAGTAATGTTTACCAAATAGTTCAAGTTTATTTTGACTGAATTAATTTGATTTTTGTATCAGTTATGGACAAGTTTCTCAAAAGAAAGTCAATGACCGACCTACTGCCTCCTATCCTAAAAAATAATAATCGTGATTAAGTACAACTTATTTTAAAGTTAAGCCATTTAGTAGGACAAAATTTGAAGATCATATTTACAAAATGGTCATTGTCAGTCTCATAATCATAATTTTCTCTATAGAGAATTTGGAAAGAAGTTATAATAGTTTAATCTTACTTGGTTTAATGAGTATGATAGTTGGTTGGAATTCAACATAAGAAAATGTGCTACATTTTGCTTATATTGTTATATTTTTAGACTTGATAGTGGAGAGCAAAAGGATGACAACTTTTTTTTCGTTGAGGGATTTACAAACCGGAAAAAGAAAGAAAAACTTCAAATTAATTTTGGAGGGCCCCATAGTGGTCACAACCAAGCCTATAGAGCATGACACGATTTATGGATTCAGAAGCAGCACATCTAAGGAAGCAATCCGACCAATCTCGATGAGAATATCAAGTATGTTTGAAATTTGAATACATCGATTGATTGCATTCAAAATTTTTTGGCGACAATGATTTGACTTTTCGTGGATGTGGTGGATTTGATGACTAGCACAACAGAGGAAATTTTCTTGAACTTTTGTAATCGTGTTGCAACATGCTCCTAAAAATCTTAAATTGATCGCGTCTGATATTTAGAAAGACATTGTGAGTGCGGTTGCGCCCGATAATGAATGTATCAACGAGGTTTAAGATGCCTTATTTTCCATTTTGATTGATGAATCTCGTGATATATCTATTAAGGAACAAATGACTGTTGTTGTACGTTATGTGGACAAGCAGGAGTCTCTCACTGAGCATTTTTTAGGCATTGTACATGTTACTGAAACCACTGTTGTATCACTCAAAGCGACGATCGACGAACTGTTTTCAAAGCATGGATTGAGAATAACGAGATTGTGTGAGAAAGGTTATGCGGCATCTTTTGAAGTAATTTGAAAATACCCACTTGCTCTCCACTATCAAGTCTAAAAAGATAATAACATAAGCAAAATGTGGCATCTTTTATTTTTTTTGATTGGTAAAGTGATAATAATATATATAGAAAAAGGGGGAAAAGAGGGCTACATCCCTAGGATCACCAATAGTGAACCTAGGGAAAAGAAAGAAGAAGATACAAACCAGTTAAAACTACAATAGAAAATAGGATCCGGGCAATCAAAGTGAAAATGTATTCCCCCAAGGATCCTCCGAATCACCCCCAACAGAATCCCAGACTGAGACTAAATGGCGTACCCTAGCCTGAATGCCGGAAATCTCCGCGGCTGAATCCTCAAATTCTCGCTTATTCCTCTCATTCCAAAGGAACCAAACAACTGCCCCAGGGAGGAGAGGCCACACATCCTCTGCTGGCGACGGGAACACCCCTGACTAGGGATTAAACTGTCTACCATACTCATTAAACCATCTACCATACTCATTAAACCAAGTAGGATTAAACTGTTATTATTGTTTTTTTTTAAAAATCTTTATAGGGAAAATTGTGATTACGAGCCCGACAAAGATCCTTTTGCAAATATGATCTTCAAATTTCGTCCTAGTCATTATGAAGGTAATTTGAAATTTGAATTCTAAACTCATGATTTGCTAGAAGATTTGTTAACCTCTAATTGACTTGACTTTGAGGTATGTTGAACTTGATTACGATTATCATTTTTTGGGATAGGAGACAGTAGGTTGGTCATTTTCTTTTGAGGCTTGTCCATAACTGATACAAAAAATAAATTATTCAGTCAAAATCAACTTAAAATATTTGGTAAACATTAATGTGCCATTTGGTTCGAATTTATTAATCGAGTTAATCAAATAAGATCAATTCTCGTGACTTTAAACTCTTAAAATCGTGTTTTGTTCATGCTAAAACTAAAAGAATCGATTATATGAAATTTCTTAGAATCAATTGCATGAAGAGCAATTCAGTAAATTTAGCAATATGTAAAGCATACAAGTCTCCAAAGAATATTACCAGTACTTATTATTTAATAATATTTACAGATAATGAAGAGCATTCCATCCACTATATAGGGGAGCACCACCAAATTACACATTTTCTTTCTCTAAAAGAATCTCTACTTTATATATATGGTTACATATAATAAATTCATCATTATCTAATCTCTATAGTTACATATTTTCTACAACAATTAAAGAAACCACAATTCAGCAAACATAGAACAAATTACCACAATTTAGTTAAAATTGAACCACTATTCAGGCTATTCAACAAACGCAGAACATGGGGGGATTGAGTTCATGAAAATTACACTTAAATATCATCTATAATATCAGTTTGTGTAATTGAGATAAAAAGTCACCTTGCAAGCACCAAATCTGAAACCCTATCAAGCTAACACCTGATAAACCCTAACACGGAAATCTACAATAACTCAATAAGGGAATGTAACTAAATAGCTAGATCTATATTTTTCAGTTAATAAAATAAAACAAAGATGAATAGTGACATTTATCTTTGCCAAATTGAAAACAACCGTGAGAAAACCCTAATTTTCTGAAGATGGGCAAATATGCAAGTATAGAACAAAAACATTACATAAATGACTACGGAACATCCTCCAGACTTCAACAAAAGAAAATCACAACCCCCTCTTTTAGGTGGAAGAAAGATGGAGGTGAGAGGACGAGAGACATACATACTTGATATCTGAGTATCGGCGGTCGGCGGAGAAGAAACGAAGGGGTTTGGTTGGCTGTTTGGTTCTCCTCATTCGGTATCACCCCCTTTTCAATCTCAAGTCTCACCCCTTTTCTCTTTTCGGTAAAGAGTCCAAACACAAGTATACAACCTATTTTCCACCCAAAAAAAGGGAAAGAGGTTTTGGGGAGGGGGCCAAGTGGGCAACTGCTCCCCCCAAGCTACGCCCCTGTAGTAGCTTAAGCCAATAAATTTTTGTGTTCAAAAAGAGGCTTCAGCCCCATGTCGCTACACCCCTGAATATATATATATATACACACACACATAGTTATGAATTTGAGCAACGCTGACACATGACACTTCTTCATGCCTACTAAAAATCTATGATGTGAGTCCCTCTTCTTAACACGTGGCAAAAAATAGTCTAATCGGAGTTATTTAGGACATAACGATTGTCATGAACGCTTAGTTGGGTTGATTTTTTGGTACATGTTAGGGAAGGAGACCACCCGCATCATTTTTTTTGTGGGTCCAAAGGGGTGCCTTGTGTTGCTCAAAGTCATGACACATAGGCAAAATTGCCTATGTAAAACTCATATGCTACCCGTCCCTCTCTCTCTCTCTCTATATATATATATATAGACACACATACGAGCAATGTTAATTCTAGATGCAAGACGTACAAATCCATGCATGCATGCTGCCCCTCCCTGAGAATTGGTTGCTATAAATGGGCTGGCGCAGACACAAGAGTTCCAAACTCTCACCGTCGAAGTGACACCTATTGTTATTCTGATTGGTTATTACCTTTACAACTGATTAAAATAACAACTTTATCCTCATTTTAAGATTTTTCTTCTTCAACTGGTTGCAAAAGCAACAACACGTGTCGATGTATCCGTGAGAGTATGGAACTCTACATTGGGGCTAGCAATCCTCATATATTTATATTTAGAATATAAGCAAAAGGACACAACTGATCAGTAGGAAGATATATAATATATATATATCGATTTCAGACTTACACGTGATGTGAATGGTTATAGTTTCTTTTAGTTACTGTGGACTATATCCATTCTGTTATGGTTGACGCTCGATTGCAATCATATGTTTGTTTTCCTTAATTTTTCTCGTTTAATTGTAGAGAGGACTCAACCCATGATGCTTTGCACTCGGAGGAGATGCTGGCCATGCTATATTGCATGGCGATAATGAGGTGAGATTTTATTTTGCGAAAGGAATGCCAAATCATACTTTAGGCTTCTTTTATTGGTTCAACAGTTATAACTCATACATGCCTACAATTGTACGTATCATAACCAGTGCTCCCCCCACCCACTATCAAAAAAATAAAATAAAAAATCCTCTCCTGTTACCGAACTAGTTTTGTAATTAGATAACCTGTAGAATTTGATTCTGATATCAGATGTTAAACTCATATTCATCACAATTAATCTCAATTTCGAGAGTGGACAATCTATATTTGTGCTTTTTCAAAATTAGCCATGCCATATTAATCATGTCATGTTATGTTAAATTAGGGCTGCATTCAAGCAAAGCTGGCTCATGAGCTCAACTTGGCTCGTTTAGGGCTCAGGGCTCAGTTCAGCTCAAAATAATGAAATATTATATATGTAGATATATAATATTTTTTTGGTAATGCTGTTTATATTAATAAATATAATACTTTTCAAATTACAATAAATTAGTTTAGGAGTTAATAATAACAAAAGTTGAGAAGTTCAAAAACCCTAACCCCGACCCTTTAGATGGAGGACTATCCTCAAATCTGATTTTTGTGTATGGTTGGATTAATTTTGTGTAGTTTCTTGTATTATAACTTAATAATAAATGATTTTATTAAAATATCTAAAATTGATTTTTAAAAACCTAAAATTCAAATCAAACTTGAGCCAACCCGAATTTAACTTGGCTTGAATCAAGTTCGAGCTCGATGAGCTTGTTCAAGCCAAGCTCAAGCCTGAACATACAAGCTCAGACCAAATTTCAGCCAAGTTCAAGCCTGAACATACGAGCTCTGACCAAATTTAAGCCAAGTTCAAGCCTGAACATACGAGCTCAGACCAAATTTAAGCCAAGTTCAAGCCTGAACATACGAGCTCGGACCAAATTTAAGCCAAGTCCAAGCTCGGCTCAAATACAGGTCAACTTTAAATTCTCAAAACCAACTTTGTTGTCTACAGCAGACCCTTTAATAACATAATCATAGTGGAAAGATATTTTATTTGCTATTAGAGATTATTATTCTTTAATCTAAAATGAAAAAAAAAACTATGCAGAAATTAGATTTGTATTCCAGTTGGTATGTACATTACATTTCCTTATTCAAAATTCATTAGTTGGTATGTGTGTATGTATTAGTCTAACCTTACAAACAAATATGAAATATTAGGCTGGCCTACTGAACAATTATATCTCAATTAAACCTATCAAAAAGATACATATTAAGCTAGCCTAAAAAAAAATTGCTAGGCTAGCTTCAAAAAGGTCATGTGTTACTTAAGACATGAAAAAACTCAGATTTCTTTTTGAATCAATGGTGCTTGAAATTTTTGAACAAATTATAAGCCTGAATTTTAACTAATTAATAATTACATTTCTAAAAACACATAAACAGATTCTCTATCTCTTAATCAAAAATCATCATCAAAATCAATTTCAAAACTCTAAAAATAACCACATCCTTGTTAATTTTGCTATAACAAAAATCTAGCATAACACATTATTTACAAATTGACATAGCATGCTTCTGGAAATAAAAGACATTATCAAAGCCCATATTCAAAAGCTTAGCTGCAAACTCCTAAAAATTAAAAGACACGAGAGATTAAAAAATCATCTCAGAGATGAAGGTAAATAGATAACTAACAACTAGTGTTAATGGATCAACTGGCGCCGACAACCGTCCCAAGTCCTAACCCTTTGGAATGAATGGATGAGATGATGGAGGCAAGGGACGGTATGGAGATGGAAAAATAGAGATGTTTTGTGGGAAGTAGAGATAGGTACAACTTCTCTCTTTTATTTTTTACCTTTTACTAAACAAAGGGATAGAATGATCATTTTAGTACAAAACATCTCCACACACATGGAGATTTTACTACCCTTAGTTAGATTGCTTTAACTTATAGAATATCTATTATAATGTTGTGTATATGTTGGCATACATATATACACGTTAAATTCTAAAAACTAATAATACATACAATTGTCCTTGAAAAATTATTAAGTAATAGATATTAGAGAATATTAGCTTTAAACCGTTGAACCAAGTTGGTTCCTCAACATGTTATTTAATAATAGAGGTCAGTTTATAAAATGTAAATTATAAGAGGCCTACTGTACTTGGTTCTCTCCATTCATTGAGAATCTAATTTGGGACTTAAAAGTATTAGCCAATCAAGAAAAAGTAATATTGTGTAGAATAATGTACAAGCATACAATGCTGATACCTTCCTTCTATGTGGGCCGGAAAGGTCACCAGGTAATGCCAGCTCTCAATTCCAATAACTTCCTAAGAGGTCCATCACAACCTCTTATTGAAGACTAGTGATTATCATGATATGCAAAGTACAACTATACATGCATATAAGTGGAGGGATACCTTAGAATCTCATCATTATTATCATCATCAAAGCCTCATCCCAAAATACCTTGGAACCTAAGAGCTTTAAAATACATTGGACCAAGACCAGATAAATGGGATGCAACTTAGTAAGAACATTAGTAGGATTGAGGCGATTGTAAAATTATTGGCTAGGAGCCTAGGAGATATGCCATAGGGTTAGTTTTGATATTTCAACTTAACTATTTATGAGGATAGAGAGATTGGGGAGGATATTGTTCATAGAGCTAGAGTTGGGTGGCTAAAGTGGGGATTTTCTTCCAGAGTGCCATGTGAGTGTTGCATTTCCATCAAACTAAAAGAATTTCTTTATAAACGATGATTAGACCAGTTATGTAGAGAAAACTATAAAGAATTGAAAATTTCCTAAAATCCCTGTGAAAGAAGTCTATGAAAAGGGATCTTTCTAACTAATTACAAATTATTCTATAAAAACTGAAAAAAAGTGTTTCAATTATAAATATGCATGAAACTTTTAATTAAATAAACAATTAATCAATGTATGTACGGAAAAATATATTTATTTACATATGGCTTAGTTCAAGTTGCAATTAAATCCTTGACACGAAGATGACTTAATGCCTCAGTTCTCATATGTATAAGAGACTGTAAGTACCTTGAGTTTTAAATTCTCTTATGGGTTTGGTTGAATCAAGCCTCCATGAAGGACAAGCTTATTTCAAATGCTTTCTTGATTTCCTTGGCTCTTTGACAAACCCAGAAGTTGTCAAGGCTTTGACCTTGAATTCAAACCCAAGGGTTTATGATGGACCCATGCACAATAAATATCGTATTAATATAGAAGGTTTATTATAAAGTAATGAATACAGTAAGCCTGAATTCAATATCTATCCATGATAAAGGAGTTACAACATTATTTCAAACAAAGCTGAGAATTAATGCAGTAATCCCCAGAATTATACCCGAAATATGGACATTAAATTTTGAAACTTCTAAACATAATTTAAAAGACAAAGAAGTAGAAATGATTAAAGAATGTGTGAACAGACTTACAGAGATGCCAAAATAATATTTTCTTATCAAGAAATTCTTTGGGTTTAACTCTCAAAGTCCTATTTCTACAGCTTCTTGCTCATCAATCTGTTTGTTTGAAAATGAAAAACAAGGACCTACATGGGCTAACAATAAAGTGCAAATCATCCAACATATGATTTACGCTGTGGGCCTTTGGAAAGGAATCATGGCAACGGCAAATTTGGTGGTTCCTAAGTTTAGGTTCAAAGTGGGCCAGGGATCCGAAGTGAGGTTCTGGCAAGATGTGTAGTGTGGCAACTCTAAGCTTCGAGATGACTTTGGACATATCTATATGCTTGCTACAGATAAGGAAGCAGTGGTGGGCGATTACTTTGAAAGAAGGGGAGAGGGGGTGGTTTGGTGCCCATCCTTGAGACGTGACTTAAATGATTGGGAAATTGAGGAGATGTCGGGGTTGTTGGCTCGTTTAGGGTCCTATTCCCCATGTGCGGAGATGAGGGATTGCAGGGTTTGGGCAGGAAATAAACTTGGTCTTTCCTCAGTTAGATCTTTTTTTCAGTCTTTGGGTCCAGCTGACTTGGGTTCGTTCCCTCATCGGGTAGTGTGGAACCCCGGTATCCCATCTAAGGTCTCGTTTTTCCTTTGGAACGCTGCCTTGGATAAAATCCTTACTTACGATCATCTGCAACATAGAAGGTGGCAGATGGCGAACAGGTGCTTCATGTGTCTCCTAGAGGAAGAATCAGTAGACCACTTGTTTCTTCATTGTTCGTATGCGGTGGATATTTGGGGATTCTTCCTGTTTCGGATGGAAATGGATTGGGTTTTCCCCTCGTCTTTTCAAGCGTCCTTAGCTAGTTGGCATAGGCCCAAGGCAGATGGGGCGTGGGAAGCGATATGGGAGGTGTTGCCGGGGGAGCCATATCGTGTTCAGTCTGGAAAGAGAGAAATAGAAGAGTTTTTGAAGATTCCTCTTTTCCCAAATCCCGATTGCAGGTTCAAATTCGGTTAGTTGTGTTAGAGTGGGCGGGTCTTAAGTTCAATAGGGAGGAGATTCAGGCTATATTGAGGTGATTTTTGGGGAAGTTTGGGGAAGTCGGGTGATATGCTGTCTGGGTTGGGGCTTCTAGTTTCAGGTTTTAGGTTATTGGTTTGTTTTGTGGGCTGTTGAGTTTTATGGCTTGTAAACTCTTGCCCATTTTTGTCCTGTATCCTCTCTTTTGCTTTTAATCTATTTGCTTGGCGCGTTTACTGATAAAAAAAAAAACATATGATCCATCATATGGACCATGTAAATCAGACATGGAAGTAAATGTATTTGAAATTGAAGAAATCTTTTAAATCATTAAACAATTGCTTCGTAAATTTTTAATTCTCATCCTCGAAAAACCTGGATTCTTTGCTACATACTCACGTTTGAAATCTATTGTGATCAACTCTCCTTATCCTCATCTCGCGGGCGTAGCGGAGGTCCCAATTGGGTCGATCAGTTCTAGGGGGGAGCTTCGTTTGCTTCGAAGATGTGGGAGCGAGGACTCAGGGGGTTCTAGGCCAGAGTCCCTGGTGAAGATGTCGCAGGATTCAGCTGTCTTGCTGAAGGAGGGTAGAGTTTGTTCCATGAAGGTAAATTGGGAGGGGTGGTCGGGACAGGATGGAGTTGGAGTTCAGGCGGCATCACGCTCTGAGCCAGTTGGTTCGTCCCAGTTGGTTTCCAGGGTTAGTGATTCGGTGGAGGAGGAGTCGGTTTCGTCCTTGGAGGAAGGGGCCTCTTGCCGCGATGAAGTCAATCAGTGTTCAGAGTCGGACAACTCCCTTGAGGGATCTAGCGACGAGGAAGGTCTTTGGCGGCTGCAAGGTGCTGAGTCAAAGTGGAGGTAGAGAGTTCTGCGGAAGAGGAATTGGGGGCAGTTGAGGCTACTGCTAAGGAGGGCGAGGAAGGAGGTGTGTCGAGGAGGGATGTCCGGGCAGATGTGGCTAAATCTGTGGAGGTGAGTAAGGCTTTGGGTTTACGGTTTTCAGGAGGAGAGGAGCAAGCGAGAGAGTTCTTTACAGAGCTTGAAGTTAGGGAGGAGAGAGGGTTGGGAGGTTTAGGAGAAAGGGGGGCGGAGGTCTGATGGTAGTACGAGGCGGTGGAAGGATTGTTCGGGGTAGTGGCTTTTTATGAAGATTTTATCGTGGAATGTTAGGGGTTTGGGGAGGGGGGAGAGGCGATTAGATGTGAGGGGTTTTTTGCGGAAGCTTAAGCCAAATCTTATTGCATTTCAGGAAACCAAATTGGAGGCGATGAACGAGGTGGTAATTTCAGAGTTGTGGGATTTCAGGCAAGTGGACTGGGTGGCTGTAAATTCAGTGGGGGCCTCCGGGGGGCAGTTAGTGATGTGGGACCGTTTGGTTTTGGAGAAGATTGAGGTTGTCCAGGGGGAGTTCTTGATTTCCATTCGTTTTAGGGGGGTGGTGGATGAATTTGAGTGGATTTTCACCTCGGTGTATGGTCCAAATATGAGAATCTTAAGATCAAATTTTTGGTCCGAACTAGAAGGGATCTCTGCAAGGTGGCAGCTTCCGTGGTGTGTGGTGGGGGATTTCAATGTTATTCGTTTCCCTGGGGAGAAGAAGGGAGGGATATCCAGGCGTATTTCGCGTAGTATGAGAGAATTTTCAGCTTTTGTCAATGGGCAGGAGATGTTGGACCCTCCGTTGAAAGGCGCAAAGTACACGTGGACTGATAATAGGAGGCCACCGATAATGTGCAGATTGGATAGGGCCCTCTATTCAGTGGGATGGGCAGAGAGGTTTCCTCATATTTTTCAGGAAGCGTTAGCATATACTGGTTCGGATCATAGGCCGATTCTCTTGACGGAGAGGTTGGTTCAGGGGAAGAAGAGACCTTTTAAATTTGAAAATATGTGGCTTCAAGTGGATGGTTTTAAGGAGCGCGTGAAGGAATGGTGGGATGAGATGGTTTTTCAGGGGCACGCGGGTTATGTGTTCATGAAAAAGCTAAAGGCGCTAAAGGGTAAAATCAAAGAATGGAATTCCAAGTGCTTTGGCAGGGTGGAAAAAAGGTTGAAAGAGCTGGAGTTGCGGCTTAATGCATTGGATAGAAAGGAGGAAGGCGAGGGTTTGGGAAGGGAGGAAGAGGTGGAACGGCGGGAGATAACAGGGCATCTTTGTTCTTTGAGAAGGTTGGAGGAGATCTCCTGGAAACAAAAGGCTAGAGCGCAGTGGCTGCAGACCGGGGATAAAAATACAAAAATTTTTCATGCGTGTGCCAAGGCCAGAAATCAGGTAAATTCTATTTTCAGGTTGAAGGTGGGTCATGAAGTCATAGAGGGTGATGAGGAGATTGGCATGGCGGTGGCAAATTATTTTCAGAATCGGTTTTGGACTGTTAGTAAGGAGAGGCCTCAGATTCAGGATTTAAGAGTTGGACAGGTTTCCAGGGAGGAGGTGGGTGAGTTGGAGAGGCAGTTTGAGGAAGAGGAGATATGCAGGGCTATAAATAATATGGGGAAGGATAAAGCACCCGGGCCTGATGGTTTCACTATGGATTTTTTCAAGGGATGTTGGGATGTGGTGAAAGTAGATCTGATGAGGGTGTTTGTGGAATTTCATGAAAGGGGTAGATGGAATAAGGAGGTTGGAGCGACATTCATCTCCCTAATCCCGAAGACTCATGGAGCAGAAGAGATGAAAGATTTCCGGCCGATTAGTTTGGTGACTAGTTTGTATAAAATAGTGGCCAAGGTTCTTGCAGAGAGATTGAAGAGGGTGGTGGGGAAGGTGGTGGGGGCGTATCAAGGGGCCTTTGTTAAGGGGCGTCAGTTGGTTGATGGAGTTTTGATTGCTAGTGAGTGTATCGACTCACGGAGTCGAGAAAGGTTAGGTGGTCTTGTTTGCCAGGTAGACATGGAAAAGGCGTATGATCACGTAGATTGGGGGTTTTTGGAAGAGATGCTTAGATTAATGGGGTTTGGGGACAGATGGATTCGGTGGATGAAGAGATGTGTTTCGTCGCCATTTTTTTTGATTCTTGTGAATGGGTGCCCGCATGGGTTCTTTCCGAGTTCTAGGGGCTTGCGTCAGGGCTGTCCGTTATCTCCTTTTCTATTCATCATGATGGCAGAAGCTTTTAGCAAACTTCTCTCAAAGGCAGAAGGGTTGGGGATGATTAAGGGGTTTCAGGTGGGGCCGGAGGGACCGTTTATTTCGCATCTCCAGTATGCAGACGATACCATTCTTTTTTTGGAGGCGGATAGTGATCAGGTGGCAAACATGCGAGGAGTGCTCAAATGTTTTGAAGCTTTATCAAGCTTGAAGATTAATATGGCTAAGAGTAAGTTGTCTGGGGTGGGGGAAGTGGAAAGGGGTTTTCTGGAAAGAAGTGCTAGAAGTTTGGGATGCAGTTTAGTCTCCTTGCCTCTCAAGTACCTTGGCTTGCCGCTAGGAGCGAACCCTCGGTCATCGACTATTTGGGATCCGGTAGTGGAAAGAGTGGAGCTAAGATTAGCGGGTTGGAAGAAACGATTTCTTTCTTTAGGAGGGCGGATAACGTTGATCAAAAGTGTGTTGGCAAGTCTTTCAATTTTTCAAATGTCTTTATTCAAGATGCCGCCGGTGGTGGCCAAGAGATTGGAGAAGCTTCAGAGAGATTTTTTGTGGGGGGGCAGGGGGGATCTCAGGAAATTGCACCTCGTAAAGTGGGAATGGGTTACGAGACCCCAAGAATTTGGAGGTTTGGGTTTTAGAAGAATGAAGTGTATGAATAACGCTTTATTGGGAAAGTGGATTTGGCGTTTCAATACGGAGAAGACAGCGTTGTGGAGGCGGGTGATCAAAGACAAATTTGGGGTATGTCGGGGAGATTGGAATCCAAAGCCGGTAAGGAGGTCTTGGGGGGTGGGAGTTTGGAAAGGGGTCATGACGACTATGGTGTGGCTTCGGGAATTTTTGAAATTTAAGGTTGGGAAGGGGAGCATGGTGCGGTTTTGGGAAGATGACTGGTTGGGAGAAGGGATGTTGTGTCGGAAATTTCCAAATCTTTATAGATTGGTGTTGAGGAGAGAGGTGACGGTTCAAGAGTGCTATGAGGTGCAGGAGGGAGAGGTGAGATGGGGGCCGAGGTTTCGGAGGGATAATTTTGGGGAAAGGGAGATGGGTGAGTGGTTGGAGCTGCAAAGTCTTCTCACAGCTTGTGTGATTCATCCAGATATGGAAGACAGAAAAAGATGGGTAGGGGGTGTTGAGGAGGAGTTCTCTACAGCCCATTGCTATTTGGAGTTATGGAAGAAGGAGGGGGGGTAGGAGGGGAGGCACACCCTTGCGTTTAAGAAGATATGGAGGCTGCGGATACCTTCGAAGGTCCAGGCTTTCCTTTGGGCTGCTTCGTTAAATAAAGTGCTTACAATTGATCACTTAACGCATAGGGGAATGATCATTCCCAATAGATGTCCGATGTGCAGGCAGGATGAGGAAAATGTCCCGCATCTTTTCCTTCACTGTTCGCAAGCGCAAGCAGTGTGGAATCATTATTTGGGCCTTTTTGGGATGTGTTGGGTCTTGCAAGGGGATCTGGGGGACGTTTTGTTGGGGTGGCCAAAAGGAGTGTTCAGCAGGAAGGGGAACGAGGTGTGGAAGATGCTTCCGGCGGCTATTTGTTGGGGTATATGGAGGGAACGAAATAAAAGAATTTTTGAAGATAAGGAAGACTCGTTGCCCAAGATCATTCTCAAGATAGGATGGCTATTATATTCGTGGACTTCTGTGTTAGATGATTTTAAGAAGAGTCATTGGTCTTTGTTTTTGTATAGTTGGTCAAGCTTGTTATCTTGACGTGCTTCAGTTTCTCGTGGCGATGCTTCTCGCATCGTTTGTATATTTCCCTTTCCTTTAATATATTTCCCGTTATCTATCAAAAAAATATGCAGCGAGAGAAAAGAGATATTCTCTTTTCGAATGATCACCTTGATAAACAAATAGAAGTTAATGTTACAGAAAAAATCTCTTAAACATGAACCATAGCGTAGACTAACAAAGACATATAGGGCCAACAATAAAGTTAGGAGTAAATCATTGAAAGTAAATGTAATTGAAATCGAAGAAATCTTTGAAATCAATAAAGACTCCGTATAGATTTAGAATTCTCATCCTCGAAAAACCTGAATTCTTTGCTACATACTCTAAAGAAGAGCGAGATCAAAGTGAAAAGAGATACTCCTTTTTGACTGGTTTGATCATATTGATGAACAAATAGAAGTTAAATCTACAGAAAAACCTATGAAACATGAATCATAGTTCATACTAATAAGAACGCTTTAGTCAAGGATTATTTCCAGGTAAGTGAGGCTGGAGTAGTTTGGTGTCCCAAGCTACGTCGTGATATGAATGATTGGGAAATCGAGGCTTTGGGGAGGCTGCCAGGGTATCTTGCCTCTGTTCCTGTGGATCCTCAGGGTGAAGTCGCTAGGTTGTGGTTCAGAGCTAATAATAGGCGATTCTCAGTTAGATCCCTGGTACGATCATTGGAGTTAGCTCCGTCTGTTCCTTTTCCTCACTGAGTGATTTGGACTCCATTTATTCCAACGAATGTATCATTCTTTCTCTGGAATGCAACATTGAACAAGATTCTAACTTGTGAGCATTTGAAAAGTAGAGGGTGGAGTATGGCCAACAGGTGCTTCATGTGCATTCAAGCGGAAGAGTCCGTAGACCATTTGCTATTGCACTATCATATCGCGAGAGCGTTTTGGGGCTCTTTCCTTTCTCGAGTGGGGGTGTGTCTTCCTTTCAAAACTTCTTATCATGCTGGATTTTAGTAAGTGCAGATGGGGTATGAAATGCCATTTGGTAGGTCCTTCCTGCTGCTGTCGCTTGGCCCCCTTGGAATGAGCGAAACAAGAGGGTGTTTGAAAATTCTATAGGTTTCTCACGCATTTGTTGCGGCACCCGGTGGTATGTGTTGGAATGGTATTCCGAATGGCGGAAGGGTGAGAATGTGAGTGAGCTATTGGGGGACATAACCTAAGCATTTCCGGGGCACGTTGATGCCTTTGTCATGTTGTAGTTTTCTTTTCTCCTGTTCACTCTGAGTTTGACCCTTGTAAACTCCTTGAGCTTGTTTCTCTTTACTTGTATATGGTCTTTCCTTTTTATATATATTTGATTACCGATCAAGAAAAATTAATAGAGATGAAATTTGAGCAGGCCAATATAAAATTATGCTTTATTCAATGATCAAGGTAATATAGCAACTCTGAACTTGTTCAAATAGTAGGACAAAATAACTTTACCAATGTTTATTTACAAACCATTGGAGATCAAACTGAAAGAATTGAAACTTTACTAAACAACTATTAAAAAGACAACAAAGACTCATGGTCATTGAGTCATTCCTCATCAACTTCTAGACATGATCATATTATCCAAGGAATCATTAAAAATGACTGATGAGTTGACTTTGAGTTGACCCATCAAATAACTTCACCATTAACCACCCTTAGTCTTAGATTAACTGGCATAAAACCTATTGAACCATCGACAAGCTCATTAAATGTTATACTATTTGAGCAAGTCCAGAATTTGCTATATTACCTTGATCTTTGAATAAAGTATCATTTTTTATTAGGTTTGCTGGAATTTCATCTCTTGATGGGTAAAACAGGATATATATATATATATTAAGAAAGTAAATCATACATAGTAGGTTCACAAAAAGTATACCAAGAGCGAAAGCAAAAGAAAAACGGAAAAATAGCAAAACAAAGGACCCTAGCTACATCCAAAGACTACAAAGCAAATACATTTCCCCAAGGGTCCCCACCATTCCTCCATACCAACCACCGAGCTAAAACTAGAAGACGAGCCCGATCCTGGATCCGGGGAATGGTCAAGGATGTGTCCTCAAACACCCGCCTATTTCTCTCCTTCCAAAGGAGGCCCAAGCTCTCGCCCTTGGAAGGAAAGGCCAAACTATTCCCTATTAATTAATTTCATCTCTATTAATTTTAATTGCCTCCAATGGTTGATGTATTGAATCAATTTCTTATTAGTTTGTGCTATGGTCCATGTTTTAGAAGTTCTTATGTAGCATTAACCTCTATTTGTTCATCACAGTGATCAAATTAGTAAAAAAAGAGAATATCTCTTTTATCTTGCTGCATATGAGAATAAAATACCTTAATTATCAGATTTGATCTTGCTTTTCTTTAGAGTATGTAGCGAAGAATTCAGGTGTTAAAATTTTTAGGAAGTTATTCTTTATTGATTTCAAAGATTTCTCTGATTTCAACTGCGTGGATGATTTGGGGGTGTCTCTTAGCCCCGAAAAGCACCCACTCAGACAGTTGTAATCATCTGATAAAATTACCTTTTTTTAAGATCGGTTAATCAAGAGAAAAAATTAAGTAAAGGAATGTACAAGGAGGCTTACTAGCAATTGCCAGATGATTAAGATCCTCAAATTTGTTGGGGCTAAGGTAACTCTTGGGTGGGAACTGAAATTTGGACAGACGAATTGATGAGCATGTGTAACATGTGCAAAGTAGAAAGTCAATAAGAAATGGTAGTAGTAAACCATTCCATATATTACAACCATATGCGTATAAGAGAAAAGCTATATATCTTTCCTTGACCTTGAACTGTTTATCTGCATGTGTTTTGTAAGCTTATCTGCTAATGGGCATGCACATCTCTATCAATGTTGAAGAAAGTGATGTGTTGGGTCAAGGCTCATTCTGATTGATCTAGCTCAGTACCTGAATTAAGTCACCTACTGATCTGGTGCTTTATGCCTAAAAAATACTTGGCAAAAATTGTTGTATATCAAGTCTTAAATGACTCTTGAACGAGCTTTTATATGCTTTATTAAGAAATTCACAGACACATGGATTCAATGCATGACTCTCAACCTGATCAAGTTGACTAGCAACCAATAGGAGCTCAAGTTGTGTGTGGATGTTTTAAATCTTAGTCTGCATGCCCATAGCTGCATCTACAACTCCAGTTTTAATTTTTCTATATTATAATTGCCCATGCAAAATTGCTGAATTCCATGACTATCAGAATGATATCTTGCACTCTGTACATTATTTGTTGGTTTTCTGTTATTTCCTGTATAATACAGTGTATAGATTTCCTGTTTAATACACTGTTCCAGGAAGAAGAGAATTAATCTTATACATTTTGGTCGTACTTTTGAAGGCTTGTGAATGGTGTTGTCGAGAAAACGCGTAAGAAGACAGAGGTTTCAATTGCTGAAGCAGCTGATGCAATCGGTATACCACGTATGCTGATTGATATTCGTCATGGTGAGCTGATTCATATATTGATTTGATATGTATTATCTATTTATATATCTTATTATTGATTGGGTAGCTAACTTTATTCATGTGTTCTCTTGGTTCTTTGGTTACATTGCTATATATATAGAGGGTTCTCATCGCGATCTCCCTTCACTTCATCTGGTTCGTCTTGCCTCAATTAAGGTATACTGTGTGCTTATCTGATCTAGTCTATTTTTTGAGCTTTTATTTCTATTTAGATACCTATCTGGTTGTAAGCATTTGCATTCTATATTAATGAATGGATGCATGAGGTAAGATCTCTATAATATGCTGTTGCAATTAACCATAATTTCTATTATAGAGACTAATTCTTCTAATAAAATAAACCTTTTCTAGTTCTCAATAGTTATAACTATATCAATTCCTCCACCCTTATGTACAAGACAATTTTAACTTGCTTCCTAAGAATTTAGTTCTAATTTTTCTTTGTCATAGCCAGGCCAGGTTCTAATTTTCCATAACAGTAAATTACCAAAAAATATAAAAAAGAAGTTTCCTAATTAGTATAGACCTATTATACAATTAAAACCCCTAATATAAATAAGTTACCCCGAGGAGCAAGAACATGAAAACCCAAAACACCCTTAGAAAACGATGAGAAATTTTTAATACTTTGGAAGGAATTTTATTGTTTTGAGAATTATATACACACACACACGCATGTGTGTGTGTGTGTGTGTGTCTGCATATATATATATACACAATTTATGGATGCCTGAATAGACTTCATGGCACAAAGTTATGGCCCTGGAATCATCAGAATGGTGATACATCAAAGTGTATAAAAATGGAAGAGACGGATCAATGTGTATAAGTGTATTGTAGATTGCATAAAGTAGTTGCCACCAGTGTATTTGTAAGTAACTACTTCCCTTATACATGAAGCCCTTCTATGAGCTGCATGGTTCTTTGACTGATCCGTTTTAGAATGGCGAACATGATTCATCTGCTGAGTTTGTTAGACATATGAGTGCAAATTGTTTCTTACTGCTGTTGCTTGTGGTGTGACGAGAGATTATTGTGTTGGATGACTAATCTCAAATAGAGCACCTGATCATAGCGAAATATATGGTTTTATTATGTTTACCAAAGGTGAATCAAATTATACACAAGTCATTTAAGTAGGCCACATTAATGTCTATTGGATTTAGAATGTTGTGATCTTTTTCATGCTTATTAAGTTATTTCTTTTGTTCTGTTTGCTTGAAGGTAATTCTCTTTGGGTGTGTTTAATAACAAAGGTGCACAATTCCAGCTGGGGCGCTATTAAATTTATTTGAGTCAGACTTGATTTTAGGGAGTGTGGATTGCCTTGTTGATTACATAATGATTATAATCTGCTTCCTGGAGGCATGCTGAGCAATTTTTGGAACATTGGCCAGTTGACTCAAAGGGAAAGCTGGTATTGCCTTGTGTGGTTTAGAATTTTGGCATGCAGGTGTTAACTTTGTCATGGTTAGATATCTTGAAGGCAATTCAATGGAGTTTGACGTAGTCATTGTTCTTTAATTTTCTTCTTGTAATATTGTATTTCCTTTTCTTTTCTCTTTCCTTTGCTGTATTTGTGTTGTACTATTCCCAGATTAATAGTTTCTGTGTGTACCAAAATCAAATGGACATTCTAAACCTTGCCTAGTTAAGCAATCAAATTCTATCTAATCTGTCCATTTCAGGATTCACATTCACTATCTTAATAATTGTTGACAATTTCAGGCCCTTGAGTGGTTGAAATATTACTATTGGGAGCCTCAAAAGAATGCAATTCCATATCAAAGGGATGGAACAGTTAATGCTAGAAAAGAAATCAGATCTAGACTGCGAGAGTTGGCTTTTTATATAAATCTGATGCAGGCTCCGCAATTGGATTCTTCACTAATCAAGGAAAGACGTGAGTATAAAAGTTTTTTCTATGAAGGTTATGGCGTCATGCTATTTACTGTATATCTTTTTTCTTCTCAGCTTATGTGATATAGCATTAGATATTCTGTTGTGGACCTTGTTATAAAGGATTTTATCTTCAGTATCTTCCTTTCTCTAAATGTCTGACATCATTCTTATCTTGCTTTCCCTTGGGTATACTAACGTGCATGCATAGTGAGTGATAGAACTGGTGATACGATTATGATAAAATGGTAAATGAAAGAAGAAAAAGGAGACTTAGAAGCAGGAGCAGTAATGAATGTGAGATTATAGAGGTTGCTGAACCCCCATTGGTGGAACATTTTTGCTATGTATGAATGAATGCAATTTATCGTTTCAGGACATTTACTTGTGATTTGGCATGCAAATAGTATTTTCGCTTCACTTGCATACAACTCAAACAGTAATTTTCAACTTCTGTTGATCACCCTGACCAAAATTTTCACTTGTTTGCTTCCGCCCACATGTGCATATGTTTTTATGTAAAATTTGAGAGGAAGTTGAAAACGTTGGTCAAGTGCAAAAAGACCGAGCATCTCTTTTCAACTAAAGTTGGACCTCCTCTCCACCAACAACTGATGCATACATTTTAAAATTTTGTGGTTAAAATGCTTTTGCTTCCCATATTGCAGAAGAACTTTTTATCAGATTTTGTAAATCATAATTTGTTATTAAGAATCTTTACAGTTTAAACTTAAAAGTACTAGGACTCATAGATTTAGACATGTTATGGTATTACATGTTGCTTGTGAAAAAGCGACCCCGGATCCTGGCTTCGGATGATTATAATCATACAAACACGTAAGCATTGAATCTTTGCCTAAAAATTAAGAATGTATAATTGGAGAGACCATAATTCAAGATTAACCTGATTATGGATAGAATATCCCGGAACTTTCTATGCACATGACACCTCAAATGTGTCTTTTTGTATGTATTCTACATGTGTATGTTAAATAGGTTTGAAGATAAAACACTATACATGTACGGTGTACCATCTATGGTGTTATTATCTATTTGTATATGATTTGTACATAATAGAATATGTGATTTACATGTTACTCTCTCTCTCTCTTGTTATCAACACTTCAAGAAACAAAAACATTAATTAAAAAAATTGCCCTCTCGTTTCAGAATCAAAACGACATTGTCAAGAATTCAATTCAGAAATCATTGCTGCCATGGGAATCTTGTCTCATGTGTTCTAGTGCTTTATGTCGATTACTCAATTTTTAGTCTACTAAATCACCGATAACCCTACAAAATCTGAGTGTGTTAAAATTTAACCGATCAATTCGAATGTGATGAGTCTTCCAAGTTCCAACTCAAAACAATTCATGTATAAAATCACTGTATTGATTAGATCTTTTAAAAGCGGGCTGTCTTGTTAATCATCCAATTTACTACTTCCATGATAAACTTGGCCGGGCTAAACTCTAGCCAGACAAATTGTAATCACATATCGAAGCAAACATCTAAAGTACAGGTAATTGTAAGGACAGTCTACAAACAGCCTTGCACCATGTGTGGTGGATATACAGGGAGGGCGGGCTTGGCCATCCATTCTATGGGTTCTACCGAGGGGATATCATGTACCAGAAACAGGAGCTTTGGCCATCCATTCTAATCAGTTGATAGTAGCACAATCCAATTGATGACTTTTCTGGTGAGAATGTCAGCATTCAGGAATATGTTTTTATTGCCTGATAGAATGGATATTGTGGTCAATTTGGTGTACCAAATTGACCATTCAAATGGTGGGCCGAACCTCCTTGCACATATATGTGCTGCTAGGCTGTTGATAAACCATTTATTGTCTACCAAGCAGATCTCTTGGATTTCCTCGACATAAAGTTTTGGGTAAGGTTTGTAAAATCTAAGACCAAATGTCGAGATCTTTGTTTTTCAACAATGGAGTTGTTGTTTTTAGCTTAGAATTTGAATATGAAAGAAATTTGGGAGAGAGAATAGGTTTTGGAGGTGTTTTGAAACACCTTAAAATGAAAAAGTACAGTAGGTCTGTATCAGTCCGCACCGCAAAAAAAATGTACATTGTTCAAACTACGTGTATCGATCCATATCAGTGCCGATACTACCGATAGGCTGCGATACGCATGTTTTTTTTTATTCCAGCGTATCTATGTCTCTGGTACCTAAAAAACCGATACGTATCGGCCCGTATCGATATTTTGATCCATGGTCCTAAGGAAACACTATAGAATTTTAACTGTTACAATCTTGATGTGTTCAACACAAGTTCTTTACTAATTTTTTAGAATACAGAAGATACTAGGCGACTCTTTTGGTAAATATGACAAGCTGGTAATATACACATTTATGTTGAATTGTAAAGTGCTCTACTGGCCCTTATAGCTGCAAAATCCTCTACTGCTCTTTAGTGGTCCAGTGGGCTCTTGATTCTATTGACTTCCTCTTCATTTGCAGGTGTTAAACAGTGTGAACTTCTTCGTGGACATAATAAATTTTTCTCCCGCATGGCTGGAAATTTCAAGTCTTCTAAATCTGGAGGTAAGGTCATTCACTCAGGTTGTTTTTTGGTATAGGAGACCCTTATAGTGGAGCCCATCCCATCAAATGGTGGATCTCTCCCCCTGTAGTGTCACATTTATCTTATCAATAGGAAGAGAGGGACACACACACACATACCTCGCTCTGGTAATTGCTGATGGACGTACAATTTGATTTTCAGGTTATAAGAAACAGGTTTCCAGGACTCTAAGGAATCTTGTTCAATTATATTCTTCCTTCCCCTCAGAAGTAGTATCGGTGTTGTTGGAGTTATTGCTGAAGGCGTGTGATTCCTCAATTAGCAATGAGGTAGAGTCCTGTAATAATTCTCAGGTGGACCCCAGTCCGGGAAATTCGGGAACCATAACAGTCTCAAGTGATGATTGGAAACTCGTAATAATGAGATTGTCAAGTAAGGTACCGGAACTTCTGCTGACCATGCTGCAAGCAGTTCTCGAAATGATCAAGACTCGAGAGGCCATGAAATCTGAAATTGGTAAGATATTTGGCATTGTTTCTCTCCTTTTTTTTTTCAAATGGAGAATTATTCAGTTCTATGTTGATGGATCCCTGGGGCATCGGTTTAAATTATTTGTCAAGTTTTATATTATTTTTTTCCGCAATTAGAAGGATTTCGTGATATAATTAATTGCTTTACTTTGAATTTTGTTCCTGCTCGATTGTCGTTACGACATCAAGACTGTAATATGCAATTCTAAAAGGTTGGTTTGCATCTTGCACTCAATGGGCTCTAAAATATAGATGATGTTTTTCTTCCTATATCAAGTTTACATTTTAGAAATATATCACCTTTAGTATTGGTTTATATTTCTAAAAATGTGGAAAATAGTTTGGTCACTTCATTGTGGGGAATTAAAACAATATACTTAAACTATTTTTGGTCCATGTTCCCTTGGTAAAGAATTTAGGCAATTACACTAATGCAAGTTTGAGTGTCTCTCTTAATCATGGAATCACTCTGCTAAACTATGTTGCAGCAGATGTGGTTTTGTAACCAGGTTTTGAAATCAACATGTAGAACAATTCCACATCTGTCGAAAATTAAATAATTGATTAAACCTCATAGCTGAGCCTTTCTTTGTTAATCTTCTTTGTGAATCTTCAACAGGAGGACACCATCTTCCGTCATCACAGTATAGGGCCGAGATTCGTCAAATCGAACACCTTTCTTCTTTGGTTACATGGCTTGTCAGGAATCTTAAGGAAGCAAAACCCATGAGTCACAGAGGAACTGCTGCTGAAATCCAAGTTTCTTTGGCAGAAGCAGATTTACCAAAAGCAACTCTAACAGAACTCCTACGGAAATGTCTTCTGATATTAGCTCCTGCCAACAACCAGCTCATGGATTCCGCCCTGCTTCTTGCACATATGATAGGGAATAGCTCTATGATTGAGAGACTCAAGAAACTCTCTTTGCTAAGCTTACCAAGTTTGGATTGTACCGATGAAAGCTCTGAGAAGACGGATGTCGAACACATCCTTCTCCAGCAAGAGGACTCCATCAGTCGAGCAGCAGAAAAGCTGGAATTTCTTAAAGTAAGCCGGATGAAGGTTAAAATGGTAAATACAGAACAAAACAATGATGATGTAGGGAAGGAAAAAACCGCGTGGACTGTGGCAAAGTCATGGAATTCATGTCCAATTGGTATGTTGCCTCGCGATTTTGGTTCTTCAGGGATTCTTCCTGTTCTTGACAGAGTTGGTGATCAGCAAGAGGTTCAAAAGTTAACAGAAAGCAAGGAGCACTGGGTTCTGAACCGGTGTAGTACCAAGAGTGAATTGAGTTGTGATGCTGAACTGTTGGAGAACTCGAGTGTTGTCAAGAAGATGAGGGAGACAGTAGAGGATGGTGAACTATATGGTGAAAATGCTTTGTCATTGGGATCCGTCGAAGGCCAATTAATGATTGGTGGGGTTTGGAAGAAAGTTGGGGAAGAAGAGCTGCTTGCCATTGAGTCTGCTGTTAGGATTTTGGTTTAATCATTTGCATTATTGTGGTACTGGGTTTTACAAGTCATCATTTCTTAAACGTCAAAACCCGGTGTAAGGTAACGGCAAAATGGTCGTTGTAACATTTTTGTATTTAGCTATAATCCATTATACTATATTTTATTTTACGTCTCATTTTTCTACTTTTCCCTGATTTAATCAGCTTTCTTCTGTTACTATGGTGCTAAAACCATTAATATCATCAAAGGTGAGCCTGTATTTGATTTTCAGGTTTTCGTACTGTGTATCAAACTAGGGGGTCATCCTGCAGTTGATTAGCCTCCCTGGGGATATTGAAAATCACTAAACAAGATATCAATGCGGATGGTTAGGAACTTAGGATAATTGAATGAGCTGTTTTCAGTCATAGATATAGTTGTATTATTATTACTGTAAACTACAGTACTGTCTGATTATTCCCCTTATTATTGTATTAGTTCTATAGCTGAGTTTGCAGACTTCTTGAGGGAAGAAGCTAAATATTTACATTGCAACAAAAGCCCATCAGCAAGCTGGGGGGGATACAAGCTGATTACAAAGAGCACCCGTACATATGAGCACCCAGTCATAGATGTACTGAGTTTTATTTGCAACACTTTGTCGGAGTGCAAAATGAGCAAGCTTGGGAGCCCGACCACTCCTTGTACAAGGAAAGAAGTGAGCTCTCGTTAGTGGCTGCTGCTCTGACAAAAGATGGATATCCAACAGCAGATTCTGGATCTCCCATGGGCAGTCGCCAACTGGTTTCTACAGAAGGTCGACTGAGTTTTGCATCCGTTTCCATTTTTATTGGTTTCCCAGGTTGTAGCTGTGCAATGAGGAGGCCCTGTCAGTACTGATGGGCCTCAGCCAAGAGGGCAGAACTCCGTGGTATCGATTGCCCGAGTCCCAAGGATTGAGAGATCTATGGCAGCCGCCTCTTGGAGAGCAAGAAAGGCCACATCTGGGAAATGTGAATCGTATCCCGGGGCCGTGTAGCTTCCAGATGGCTGGTGTGCGCAGAATTCTGACAAAACAATAGATATGTGCTGGGAGCTTCGGATGGAGAGAGTTGACTCATGCCAGACTCTGCAAATGGGCAGGACAGACAGATGTTCGGTAGTTTCCTCTTCCGCCAGACTCAACGGATTTAGGGAATCATCCCGGATCTTCCATCTTACAGGATTATAGATCACCACTAGGGAAGTGTCGGCAGCACCGCCATAGAAAAATGTAACCTTTGGCAGTAGAAGTAAGTTCCAGATCGACCACCAAATATTCTTGGGGATGGTCTGGGTTGTAATGACCCTTCAGTATATTTGCGGGTTTGTGTAGTTTCAGCCAAGCAAAGAAGCTGATTTCACTGTAAGAATTCCGAATGTTTATTTGGGCTGAGGGACTGATGGATGGGGATTTTTTTGCTATGGCTGCCATTTCAATGTTAGGTAAATGCTTATCTTTTGCAGCCCCTCATTTTAATTTGCAGGACATGACAATGCTCACTCGCACTTGATATTTTCTTAACAGCAAAAGCAAATTGTCCAAAACTGTTCATAGGTGAGCACCAGGACAAAACACTATGTTTTTTTCTTTACCATCGTTGCTCTATACCAATTAGGAAAAAAATCATTTACCCAATGTTTGGTTGCCAAGAAAATAAGTAAAAACATAAGAAAATTGGACAAAACACAACAAAAAGTTGTATCAGAAATCTATTTTTTTTCTTTTCCATGATTTCGCTTATTTTCTTGGCAACCAAACATGACATTAGGGTTTGCAACACGAATCCTTTTCTTTCATTTTAGTGAATCAAAAGTCATATCTTCTATTAAAGGGCCTCAGATTGTCTCTGGCGAAGCCAGAAAGGGCTCTCCAGGTTCCATACATTGTGCGACATTTGGCATATAAATGGGAGAAGTCATTTCATTTTCTCCCCATTATTTTGACTTCTCCCCATTTGATATCTCTCCCCCTTATTCTCACACACTTATCGCCACATGTCTCATTATAGGTGGAGAAGTCAAAATCATGGGCCCCGTGATTTTGACTTCTCCACCGCTTGTCCCCTATTCTATGGAACCCCGAGATAAGCCCTTTCTAGCTTCGCTAGAGACAATCCAAGGCCTCTATTTGAACGTGTGTTATCAAATCTTCTCACATATTTCATGTCTCAAAAACATACTGGCGAGGATGAACCACTAGCTCACACTATCAAATCAAATGAACAATGACTGTTTCAAGACTCCGTATGCAACTCCTTCCACTACCTGATCAAATTGAATTGGCGAAAACTTAACAAGATTTTTCGGAGCATACCTTCCTGATAAGCCCACTTAATGAACACCCAAACAGTTTGCGAATTGTGATGGAAAACCGAAACTGCGCTGCCTGGTTAGCCTGGCTATTATCTACCTGAGCATAGGGAACTTAGCCATAATTAATCAAAGTGGCCTGGTTTTGATGGTTAGGGGTGAGGATCATCGCGGAGTTGCATTAAGTTCTTTTGACTCAAGAAAATGGATTTTAAAGTCCACTTCTTATTGTCTCAATGACACAGAGGTTGTGTTTGAATAAACTTCTAAGACAAAAGATTAGCTCTCGCTCTCGGGCATCCACAACTCATGGGGCACCTAGCAATAATAAAAGGTGGAGATATCAAGTGGGGGGAGAAGTCAAAATCATGGAGAGAAAATGAAATGGCTTATTCCCAAATTATCGCTAGGTGCCCCAGGAATTGTGGATGCCCGAGCTTAAGAGCTAATCTTTTGCCAACTTCTAAATTGTCTTCTATCAACTTTTAGCTTACAAAAGTTTAAAAAAATATATTTAGTTTGCCGTGACTCCCTAAGAAAGTCAAAAATTGGTTTAAAAACCAAAAAACTGACTTATGAGAGAAGCTGGCACGGGTGGCTTTCCTGAAATGACTTTTACAATTTTTTTTCCTTCCTTTAGGAATCACTTCTCTCGGAAGTTCTTTTAGATAAATCTTTTTTTTTCTTCTTTTAAGAATCACTTCTCTCGAAAGTTTTTTTTTAGAGAAATCTTCTTCAAGGAAAAGTTTATACAAATAAGGCCTTAGTATTGTATAGACAAAATCGTCTTATCTAAGAGAAGCTGACTTATACAAGATTCGCTATAAGTTAACATCATTTCCCTTGCAAATTTATACAATATGAAACAACCAAACACTCTTAAAACTAGGGCATTGACAAGAAAATTGTTAAAAAAAAATAGAGAAAAATTTTGAACATATATAATACAAAAGGTTACATTTTTTTTTTGACCGGTGATCTTCTCCGGTTGTAACCGGTTTTGCCACATGTTCCTTTTTACACCCCTTAACTGTGGTTAAGATTTACCTACCCTAGGATTCACCCACCTCTCTTTGATTTTTAGAAAAATTATTTTTAAAAAATTAACCCTAGGAATTGGTAAATTTTAACCACAATTAACACATATATTTTTTTTTCTAAAAACCAAGAATAGGGAGATGAACCTTAGGGGTGAATGAATCTTAACCATAGTTAAGAGGTGTCAAAAGAGATATGTGGCCAATGGGCGTAACCCGTTTTGGCAAAACCAGTTACAACTGGAGAAGAAGACGTCCCTTTTTTTTTTTCCTATTTTCTTGGCAACCAAACTATATGATCTGCATCCAAACAATTCCTTAGCCCTTACTATTCCACTTGAAATATCAAATTAAAAAAGCAAAGAGACACGAAACCCCACTCTCTCTCTCATGCTTACCTTGCTTGCCTCATAAGCATATCAGAGAACTAACGTCACCACTGGATCATGATCCGAGGGCTGAAACTGAGTTCTAGAGGCACAGCAACAGGCAGGTGGGCCCAACAACAAAACCTACACCAATCAAAAGCGAATCGGAACCAATCATTTGGTAGGGAAAGTCCAGCCAGAAGGACCTGAGAATACATGAAACACACAATAACATTGTTATTTAGACTCTCAAGTAATCTCAGCTCCTTCTTGTTGGGCTACTCCACCTCTTCATACTCCTAATCTTGGTGACTACCTGCGATTCCATGTTATATACCACATCTTATTATGGTACTCCGTTCCTACTTTCTTGTACTGCACCATTGTACTCCAATATAGATGAAGTAAGTCTTGAAAAGAAAGTTGTACTCCATATTACAAAATCAAAAGATCAGAACTACACGTGTTTGGATATTTCGGATTTGTTTTTCCCGGTTCGTTTTAATTGGGCCGGATTGGGCTTGCATTCTTAGGGCTTTTAATGGGCTGAACCCTGGGGGGGCTTGAATTGGCTAGGTCGAAGCCTTACGTTCAAAGACCAAAGACCAAGAGAGCAAGGACTGGGCGGGCTTACAGAAGATCAAAATTAACTTTTTAGTCATAATAGCTATTAGCTAGGCTTTGGATTTTCTCTGGCGAAGCCAGAAACTCCTCTCGGGTTCCATACATTGTGCGACAGTTGGCAAAAAAATGGGGAGAAGTCATTCCATTTTCTCCCATGATTTTGACTTCTCCCCATTTGATATCTCTCCCTCTTATTCTCATATACTTATCGGAGTCTTAATATGTGTGGAGAAGTCAAAATCATGGGCCCCATGATTTTGACTTCTCCACCACTTGTCACCTATTCTATGGAACCCAAAGACGAGCCTTTTCTGGCTTCGCCAGAGACAATCCTAGGCCTGTTTTTTTAATAGAACCAACATGTATTTCGGGAGGCCTTGCTGTTATATGGAACCAAGATATTAATGCATTTATGATTAGCTTCAATCAACATTGGATCCATATGAAGGTTCAAGAAAAGGGTCCGTGCCGTGAGTGGCACTTACCCCCGCAAAGCTTGTTGGAAGCAAATTACAGGTATTTCGATATCTGGCCCATGGATCTTCACGAGTGATTTTAATGATATTGTCACTCAAAATGAAAAGTTTGAAAGAAAAGAGAAGGCCCACTTCAAAATGAAATTTTTTAATAAAATGATTTTGGAGACAAATCTCATTGGCTTGGGCTTCCATGGAGCGTCCTATATTTGGTCAACCAAGCGAAGCTTAGGGAATCTAATCAAAGCCCGGTTAGACCGTTGATCCAATCCATTAGGTTAGTTGATCATAGGTAAGTAAGTATACATGAACCTGTTAAGCAGACCACTTAGGGTGTCGGATCGTTTGTCCCTGATTTCATTAGAGACCACCTCTATTCAAAACCTAAGGATTTGGGGGAAAACTTTATCCATTTGGAGACAGCATTTTCAATTCATTTCAAATTGGTATCAGATCGAAGCAATGCAAACTAACTTTTGTCACCAAAGCAGCCAATCAGTTAAGTGGATTAAGGACAACCTTGTATCCAAATGGAGCCCAGGAGACCAGTCGATTAAGGGTTTCCATGTAACCAACAAACAAAACATAATTGTTCCAATTAGACTAAAATAAGGCTGTAATTAAAACATTAGAAATTATAACAAGATAAACTTATAACCAAATGGGTTATATAGAATGAAATTACTCGGTCAGTAAAAAAAATTAACTACAAGATTGAGTAAATCATAAGCAATGTTAATTTTTTAAAAACCCAAGATTAAATTATTTAACCCTAATGATGACTGAATCTTAACCATAGTTTTTTTTTTTTTGATAAACATGAATATCCTGAGCCTTAAAGACTCAGACTAGTCCCACGTGTTGCATAGGGAATACCGCCACCCCATACAACCGATATTGAGGGGAGCCCAGAAATCGACCTCGAGATCTTTGGGTTTACGGTTGTCAAAGAGACACGTGGAGAGCTTAGGAGGTGTGCGTGTACCACCTAATGATACAGGCGCATGCATGCTATCAACTCTTTAGTTAAATGTCTTCCCATGTGTCATGCATAATGCGATGTTGAGTGTAATACTCTACTCGGGCTACTCAGGCATATGCACTCGGATATCTACCAGAGAAAATTTGTTGCCCTTTATTAAACTAGAATAGAGTTATATCGGTCAACTTATTTAGATTTTATTTTAGTCCAAAATAAATTTACTTAGATGTTGTACCAAACACTCCATTAGTTCAAGTAGATAATAGTAATTTCAAATTGGGACCCTTTACTAAACTAGAATAGAATTATTGTAGAGTCCCGAACTTTTTTCCTTGTTTTTAATCTTGTTTGGTAGGGGTTTTTTTGTCATGTTGGTGTCATATGTATGTGTGTGTAAAGTTAAGCAAGTTGGAGGGTCAAAATCCAAAATTTAGGACCACCGATCGATCGGACCTCACAGACTGATCGATCGGAGGGATACCAGAGGATCGCCTAGGCTTTTTGTACCGGGCCGATCGATCGGACCTCTCAGACCGATCGATCGGCCAGCAACAGAAAAATTGCCCAGTTTTGGCCTGTTATCGATCGAAGCATGCTATTTAGGAACCCCCCCCAAATTGCGGATTTTAGGATTTTTAACCCATTAGACTATAAATAGGAGTTCTATTTCCAGGGTTTTAGAGTGTCATAACCATTACTAACCTAATTTGGCAATGGAAAAGAGAGAACATAAGGTTCTAAGAGAGATTTAGCTTGGAGAAGAAGGATTTTGTTGGAGGAGAAGAAGATTAGCCTAAAAAGTTTTCCCTAAAGCGTCAAGGAACTTCATCTTGCGATTTGGATCCAATGGAAAGATCCCAAAGGTCGATATCCTTTCTAATTCAACCTTAATAATGTTTTTATATGTTAAGATATGAATATTTATGGATTATCAAGAGAATTACATGAATATGCATGAATTAAGGAATTGAAATATGAATTGAGGTCGATATCTTCTCTAATCTATCTCTTGTATTGTTAGTATGATTATTGAATTAAAATGAAATGATGAATTAGTATAGGAGTTGCATGTTTAAGTAAGGATATGGATGAATTTGTATGTTAGAAGCTTAAATTGAAATATGGATTATGTTTAGGGATTATGGATGCATGGAAATGATGATGGATGGGCTAAAATGGAGAATGAATGGATTATGAATGTGTGAATTGGTGTTGGTTTGGAATGGGTAATTGTGATTTATGGATGGGCCTTGATATGGTTATGGGAATGTGAAAATGGGAAAAAGGCATTGTATACATAATTAAAGAATGGAAGATGTTTGTTGTAAAGTCAAGGAATACTAAGTATTGAAATAATAACGTCGAAATGTTTGCATAAGCATGACAAGATATGATATATGTGTTACGATAAATTATGCCTATTTATGTTGCATTGTAATTGATATTCGGATAGTCCAATGCTTAGAGGAAGTCCTCCATGTCGGGAATTCTCTAACTGGGGAGATGTAACCTAGTGAAGTTTCTTAACGAAAGACTGCAATCTAAGTGATGACCGAGCTCGGATACTAATCACAACACTATTGCACAAGTTCACGTCATGGTAAGTTATAAGTTCACAAGTACACAAGCATGACATGAACATTGTATGGACACTGTAGTACAAGAACACGAACAAGTCCAAGTCCAAGTACAAGAACACGAACAAGTCCAGGTACAAGTCCAAGAACAAGAACATGAATCAAGTACATTGCATGATTTTACAAGAACCCTAAATTTCAAGTAGCTCCAATAATCATTGATGCTCTTCATGGCCGGATAAGATTTCAAGTCCTGAATAATTATTATAGACATTTGATATCTAAGAGCTCTAAAGGTTTACGCTTCTGTCGATGCACCTCCATGGACTTATATACCAAAACCTCGATGACTATTTTTATGGAAAAACAAACATGCATGAATCTCATATTACAAGTCCAAGAGTAACAAGTCCAAGAGTCACACAAGTACATGACTCAAGCTAAGTCATGACATGATGTTCACGTGTTTCCACACTTTGATTATGCTCATGTTATATTAAATTGCTATTGACTTTACAATTGTTGCATGATTTGGATATTGGATATATGCATGTGTCATTATTGGTTAGTTTGGACATCCACTGAGTATTCAATGCTCAGTCTACCTGTTATTGTCGTTCAGGTCTAGCGCAGGATCGGGCAGTAGCTTATTGGGAGGAGGAGAATTATATTGAGGAAGTGGAAGAAGGTGATTTCCCGGTTGATAGAGCTTGGGACCTTGACTGGTTCCCATACTATTAGTTTATTGTCAGTTCCAATTTTATTGAGTGAGAACTTGTAATAGACTTGAGACCTTTTAGTTGATGTTTTAGATTTTGGACATATATTGGTTTATGATATACTGGATGAGTCAATTTATGTTGAAATAAATTTTATAGTTACTATTTTGGAAGAATTGTCTTTTAGTTTTGCCTTATTGCAATGGAGGTTAAGCACGGATAAGTAATGTGGCAGACCCAAAATTCCATTATGACCAATATGGAGTTTTGGGGTCATTATAGAGGTGGTATCAGAGCAAAGGCATTAAAGTCCTTAGGACTAAGATCTTAGGTTCAAGAATAAGGGATTAGTCCATCTTAGAAAAACAACATCAAGTCTAGGATGGTAGGTTTATTCTAGGCTTAAGTTTAAAATTAGTAATATTTGTATAACTATTTCTGAATGATGAAATGGTTTGTTATGATTCAAGATTGAAGCTATGAGGCGTGACACAAGAGGGTACCGAGAGGGCCATAGAACATAAAGTAGTGGAGGAGGCACTCTTGATGGTGATGGTTCGCCATATATGAGTCGTATACTGAAGGCTATTGCTACTACTATCACCCAATAGACTGCACTTCTAGCAGTAGGGCAAGCAAAGCAGGAAAGATCGATTGATGCTCACCCACCCCGGCTTAATGAAGTGGAAGCTTTTAGGAGGATATGTCCTCCAGCCTTCTATGGTAGTACAGATCTAATAGTGGCGGAGTTGTGAATCATACAACTAGAGAAGATATTCTTCGTGCTCGAGCCCACTGATGAGCAAAGGGTTAAATGGTCCTCCTTCGTCATGGAAGGCAAGGCTGAACATTGTGGAGGACAGTATCTAGGTAGAGGAACGAAGTGCGAGCCGGGCAAGAGTGGACATGGGGAGAGTTCATCGACATCTTCTACATGAGATACTTCCCGGTGTTTGTGAGAAATTAGAAGGAGATTGAATTCTCTACTTTGGAGCAGGGGAGTATTTCAGTGCCCCGAGTATGAGGCCAAGTTCGTGGAGCATTCTAGGTTCGCTCCTCATCTAATCGCCACAGAGAGAATGAAGGCAAAAAGGCTTGAGTGAGGCTTGAGGGATTTTATCAGGGAGGTCTCGATGCATCAACTCGAAACATGTAGGGAGGTGTACCAACGTGCCTTGATAGATGAGAAGAATTCAGAGAAATTTTTAAAGAAGATGGAGAAGATTCAAGCAAGCAGGTATGATCCTCAGGACAAGAGGTCGAGAATGTCAGGGTTGGCGCCAATTGCTAGGCCTACCCCTTACTAGAGGCCAGTTTCAGTGACTCCTCAAACTCCACGAGCCACTCCTCCTACTCCTTGGGCACCTACCCATCCGTCATGTGGCCAGTGTGGCAAGAGGCGCCCAACAGGAGAATGTCGATCAACTACTGGGGGATGTTTCCGTTGTGGAGATCTTACCTACCGGATTAGAAATTGCACAGTTCAGACTAGACAGTTGCCTCTACAAACTCAACTTCAGGAGTCAAGCCACTAAGCAGGTAACCCATGCAGCAGAGGTCGCTTCAGGGTCCCAGACCTCAACAGCCCCACCAGCCAGCTCAGGGCCGAGTGTTTGCCACATCATAGTAGGATGCACAAGCGTCTGATGACGTTGTGCAAGGTACGTTTAATTATAAATTTAGTTATGTATTTTAGTATTGTAATTATGCTATGATGATGTTTGTTGCTATGTATCAACATGCTAAGTATATAATAATTGGTTGTGCATGTGATTTAACACACTTATTTATGCATCCAATTCAGGCACCTTATTGGTAAATGACTTCTTAGCTCATGTGTTGGTTGATACTGGTTATACTCACTCCTTCGTTACTCCTAGTTTTGCTCGAAAATTTCTGATGGAGCCAAGTCTATTAGATCGTAAGTTATTTATTGTCACTCCCGTTAGTAGTTCAGTCATCACTGATAAGGTCTATTTGTTGTTGTCCAGTAGATGGACCCTAGAGGGGGGTGATTAGGGTCAATGACACAATAAAATTTTACCTTAGTCTATTTTGTGGAATAAATAAATTTAAGGTAATGCAACAAGCAATAATTTAGAGAAGTAAAAGGTAGAAAGATAAAGAGATACAAACACCGAAAGTTTGTTCTCGAGGTTCGACAACTTGTCTACGTCTCTGCCTTTCAGCTTCTCGCTTCAAGGATTCACATGATTTTATTCCCAAATCGTTTAGACTCCTTCGAGGTGAGTCCTAACCTTTACAATTCTCTTCAAAGGCTGGGACACCACCTTTTATGCAAGAGAACACCTTCTCTTGTCTTCTTGAAGCTAACCGGATTCTCGGACAAGAATATACAGATTCTTGATTTTCTTCAAAGTATAGAAGTTTGTTGGATTTAAATCCAAATACAAGACTCTTTAATGAGCTAGATAAGAATGAAATAACTCTTCTAAAAATCTCTCAAATGATTGAGAGTTAAAAGCTCAAATAGGAGGTTTTAGGAATTTGGGGGTTTTCAAGTATAATTGATAAGAATTGAATGCTATGATCAATGTAAGCTTAATGGAGGATCAGTTCTTGTTGTTAGTTCATAAATGAACTCAATTTATAGGGCTTGGATGATTATAGCCGTTGGTGTAACATTTAATGCGATTTTAGTCATTGAAAAACTAGCCGTTATAAGCTTTCCGCAGGTAGACATCGACGTTTGAGTCTGAATAAAGATCAGACGTCGACGTTTGCAATACAGAAAATTTTCTTTTCATTCTGTAACTCTCAAACATCGACGTTTCCTTCTCAGATGTTGACGTCTGCAAAGACTGAAAATTTTCTGGGTTACTGCCAACATCAAACGTCGACATTTGAAGGTTCTCCCTTCTCAGACGTCGACGTCTGAACTATTTTCTCACCAAAAACTCTATTTGAAAAGATTTTTAACATGAGAATGAATTCATTGGCCTTTGAGATTTCTTTTATCATGTTTTTAGTCATCTTTTAAGATATCCTAGGGCCTTGGATTGTTCTTCAATTAAGTTAAGGCTTCCTAAGGTCAATCTAGGTTTTTAAGTTTTTGAACTTTCAACCAAAAGATGACTTTTTACATAAGTCGTAGACTCTTAAAATAAAACAATAAAGCTTCTTGAGTCTTCACTTTCCTTGTCTTGATCTTGAATGATTTTCTTCTTTGAGCTTTATGATCCACCTTGAACATCTTGGGTGACTTCTTGAATCTTCTTTTGAGTTCAATTGCAATTTGGCTCTTGTAATCTTTTGTCTTGATTTCTCTTTCATCAAATGATCTTAGCTTTGATTTGTGCCATCTCTTTGACATGTTGAATCTTTCTTCGAAGATAGACATTCCTTAGATCTAAAATTGACATACACTTTGTAGAACAATTAGTACTAAAATGTTCATTGCATTATTGTGTCATAATCAAAATTATTAGGGGTACACAGAGATGTATCCTTTAGGCTAACATTTGTGACATTCGAGTTGGTCAGAAAGAAATGTCAGCCGACCTGATTGTCCTTGAATTCCAGGACTTCGACATCATACTAGGCATGGATTGACTTTCCAAATACCATGGCATGTTGACTGTTTTGGGAAGGTGGTCAACTTTAGACCAATCAATGAGCCTCCTTTTCGTTTCCAAGGGTTAAAGAAGAAAGACTTAGCTCGATTTGAGGCATTGAGTTTTGCTACCTCGAAAGCACCATATTCCTCAAGTGTCTCTATTGTAGAGGAATTTATGGATATATTTCCCAAAGACTTGCCAAGTTTGCCGCCAGATAGAGAAGTAGAATTTGTAGTTGAGTTAGCTCTAGGCATGACACTCATTTCTAAGGCGCTATATAGGATGGCTCCAGCAGAGTTGAAAGAGCTAAATGAGCAGATTGAAGAGTTGCTCAATCTTGGTTTTATTCGCCAAAATATATGACCTTGGGGAGCTCCGGTGTTGTTTGTGAAGAAGAAAGATGGTTCGATGAGAATGTGCATCGACAATCAGCAACTGAATAAGGTCACTATAAAAAAAAAATATCCTTTGCCTATAATTGATAACCTATTTGATCAGTTGCAAGGAGCGAAGTATTTCTCCAAGATCGATTTAAAGTTAGGTTACCATCAGTTGAAGATAAAAGCCAAAGATGTCCTTAAGTCTACTTTTTGAACCCGTTATGGGCATTGTGAATTTTTAGTCATGTTATTCGGTTTGACAAATGCCCCGGCAGCCTTTATGGATTTCATGAACAGAATCTTCAAACCAACTCTTGACCTATTTGTGATCGTGTTTGTGGATGACATTCTGGTGTATTCTAAGACCCAGAAAAAGCATGAGATACATCTCTGGGCCACACTGAAGACACTTCGTGAGCATGAGTTGTATGCTAAGCTTAGCAAGTGTGAGTTTTGGCTAGAAAATGTAGTATTTTTAGGTCATGTGGTGTCAGGAGAAGGGATTTCAGTTGACCCTGCTAAGATAGAAGCAGTGGAAGGTTGAGGAAGACCAAAGAGTGTCATAGAAATTCGAAGCTTCTTAGGACTCGCTGGTTATTACAGGAGATTTGTGAAAGGTTTCTCTTGTTTGGCAGCACCGCTTACTCATCTAACTCGAAAGAACGTCAAGTTTGAGTGAAATGAGAAATACGAGAAGAGTTTTCTTGAGTTGAAGAAGTGTCTCAATACCGCTCTCATCTTGATTGTACCATCCTGTAGTGGAGGTTTTGTGGTGTATAGTGACCTCTCAATTATTGGGTTATGATGTGTTCTTATGTAACACGGGAAGGTGATTGCCTATGCTTCGCGACAGTTGAAAAACCACTAGAAGAACTTACCTACCCATGACTTAGAGCTAGCAACAGTAGTCTTTGCTCTCAAGATTTGGAAATACTACTTGTATGGTGAGCAGTTTGAAGTATTCACTGATCACAAGAGTTTAAAGTATTTGTTCTCGCAGAAAGAGTTGAATTTGAAGCAACGTTATTGGCGCTAAGCAAACGACCTACTGGATTCTTGACACACTTGATGGTCCAAGAATGAAAGCTACTTGAAGAAGTGTCTAGCTTCGATGCGGGTTTCAATGTTGGATCATCTGGAGCTTTGTTGGCTAACATGGTGATCATGTTAACCATCTTGACATGATTAAAGACTTGGAGTGGGAGGATGAAGATTTGCACGTTGCTATGAACAAGTCAATTAGCAGTGGGTTTGAAGATTTCTCCTAGAGAAATTGTGGGATTTCCTTCAAAGACAAACTTTGTGTTCCGGATAATGAGGATTTAAAAAGGGAGATTCTGGATGAAGCACACAAGTCTAAGTACATGTCAATCCAGGAGGTACTAAGATGTACCAAAACCTCAAGAAGTATTTCTGGTGGAAGGGTATGAAAAAGGACGTGACTACTTATGTATCCAAATGTTTGGTTTGTCAACAAGTAAATGCCAAACACTGGAGACTTCTTTAGTTTCTTCCTATTCCTGAGTGGAAGTGATAAAATATATTTATGGACTTCATTGTGGGTTTGTCAAGGACAATAAAGAACTTTGATGTCATTTGGGTTGTGGTCGACCAATTGACTAAGTCGGCTCATTTTCTTCTGTATCGAACCATGTTCAATTCTAACCAGTTAGCTAACCTCTATATCAATGAAGTAGTCTATTTGCACGGAGTGCCAGTCAGTATTATTTCTGATCGAGACTCGAGATTTACTTTCAAGTTCTGGAAGAATTTTCAGCATGGTATGAGTTCCAATTTGGATTTTAGTACGTCATTTCATCTGCAGACAGATAGACAAAAAGAAAGGGTGAAATAGATCATATAGGACATGCTACGAGTTTGCATGTTGGACTTCCAGGGCAGTTGGGATGATCACCTGCCGTTTGTTGAATTTGCCTACAACAACAACTATCAAACGGGTATTCAGATGGTACCGTTTGAGGCACTCTATGAGAGAAATTGCCGTTCACCTTTGTGTTAGGATGAAGTTGGCGAAATGAAGCTTTTGGGCCCCAAACGCCTTGGTCATACTGTAGATAGAGTTGAGTTAATTTAATTAGGGAGAGGTTGAAAAAAGCTCAGAATAGGTAGAAGAGCTATGTCGATACTCGCAGGAGAGACCTTGAGTTCCAAGTTGGGGATTTTATTTTCGTCAAGATCTCGCCTACAGAGGGTGTGAAGAGGTTTAGCAAGCGGGGGAAGCTTAGTCCTAGGTATGTGGGTCCTTTTGAGATCATCACCTGGGACGGATAAGTCGCTTATCAGGTTATATTATCGCCCCACATTGGTGAGTGTGCATAACGTCTTCCACATCTCTATGTTGAAAAATTACATCTCGGATCCTTCGCACGTCATTGATTTGGAGCCATTGGAAGTCTGAGAAGATTTGACTCTTGTTGAGCAACCGGCTCAAATCTTGGACCGGAAAGAGTAAGTCTTGCGCACTAAGGTCATTCCTTTTATACTCTTACAATGAGAACATCATTCTAAGGAGGAAGTTATATGGGAGAGGGAAGCTGAAGTCCGTGAAAAGTATGCTCACCTATTCGATTAAGGTACATAAATGTCGTGGACGAAATTCTTTTAAGAGTGGGAGGATGTAGAGTCCCAAACCTTTTTCCTTATTTTTAATTTTATTTGGTAGGGGTTTTATTGTCATGTTGGTGTCCTATGCATGTGTGTGTAAAGTTAAGCAAGTTGGAGGGTCAAAATCGATGAAAAATCCCAAATTTAGGACCACCGATCGATCGGATCTCCCAGACTGGTTGATCAGAGGGATACCAGAGGATCACCCAGGCTTTCTGTCCCAAGCCGATCGATCGGACCTCCTAGACCAATCAATTTGCCGACAACAGAAAAATTACTCAATTTTGGCTGCCAAGCCCAGATCGATCGGGGGTTAGTTTCGATCGATTAGAACATGCGATTTGGGTTTTAAAAAACCCCAAAAATACGGATTTTAAAGTTTTTAACCCATGAGACAATAAATAGGAGTATTTTGAGGTTTTAGAGTGTCCTAACCATTGCTAATATAATTGGACAAAGAAAGAGAGAGAACCTAGAATTCTAAGGGAGATTTAGCTTGAAGAAGAAGGGTTTTGTTTGGAGAAGAAGAAGATTAGCCTAAAAAGCTTTCCCTAAAGCTTCAAGGAACTTCATCTTACGATTTGGATTCAAGGGAAGGATCCCAAAGGTCGATATCCTTTCTAATTCAACCTTAGTAATGTTTTTATATGTTAAGATATGAATGTTTATGGACTATCAAGAGAATTACATGAATATGATTGAATTAAGGAATTGAAATATGAATTGAGGTCAATATCCTCTCTAATCTATCTCTTGTATTGTTAATATGATTATTGAATTAGTATGAAATGATTTTTAATATAGGAGTTGCATGTTTAAATTGAATTATGGATTATGTTTAGGGATTATGGATGTATGAAAATGATGATGGATGAGCTAAAATTGAGACGAGATGAATTATGAATGTGTGGATTAGTGTTGGGTTTGGAATGAGTGAATGTGATTTATGGATGAGCATTGATATGGTTATTAGAATGTGAAAATGGGAAACTGACATTATATACATAATTAATGAATGGAAGGTGTTTGTTGTAATGTCAAACAATACTAAGTATTGAAATGATAACGTTGAAATGCTTGCATGAACATGACAAGATATGATATATGTGTTATGATAAATTATTTCTATTTATGTTGCATGATAATTGATATTCGGATAGGCCAATGCTTAGAGGAAGTCTTCCATGTCGGGAATTCTCTAACTAGAGAGAAGTAACTTAGCAGAATTTCTTAACGGAAGACCGTAATCTAAGTGATGACCGAGCTCAGATACTAATCACAATACTATTGCACAAATTCACGTACATGGTAAGTTATAAGTTCACGCATACACAAGCATGACATGAACATTGCATGGACACTGTAGTACAAGTCCAAGTACAAGAACACGAACAAGTCCAAGTACAAGTCTAAGGAACATGAATCAAGTACATTGCATGATTTTACAAGAACCCTAAATTTCAAGTAGCTCTGGTAATCGTTGATGCTCTCCATGGATAAGATTACAAGTTCTGGATAATTATCATGAACATTTGATATCTAAGAGCTTTAAGGGCTTACACTTTTGTCAAGCACCTCCATGGATTTATATACTAAGATCTCGATGTCCATTTTTATTAGAAAACAAGCATGCATGAATCTCATATTACAAGTCCAAGAGTTACAAGTCTAAGAGTTATAAGTCCAAGAGTCACACAAGTACATGAGTCAAGCTAAGTCATGAGATGATGTTCACATGTTTCTGCACTTTGATTATGTTCGTGTTATATTAAACTGCTATTGACTTTACAATTGTTGCATGATTTGGATATTGGATGTATGCATGTGTCAATGTTGATTAGTTTGGACATCCACTGAGTATTCAATGCTCAGTCGATATGTTATTGTCGTTTAGGTCTAGTGCAAGATCAGGCAGCAACTCCTTGGGTGAAGGAGAATTATATTGAAAAAGTGGAAGAAAGTGATTTCCCGGTTGACGGAGCTTGGGACCTTGACCGGCTCCCATACTATTAGTTTATTTTCAATTCCAGTTTTGTTGAGTGAGAACTTGTAATAGACTTGAAACCTTTTAGTTGATGTTGCTATAGTTGATGTTTTAGACATATATTGGTTTATGATATATTGAATGAGTCGTTTTATGTTGAAAGAAATTTTATAGTTACTATTTTGGGAGAATTATCTTTTGGTTTTGACTTATTGCTATGGAGGTTAAACAGTGATAAGTAATGTGGCGGACCTAAAGTCCCATTATGACCAAGGTGGGGTTTTGGAGTCGTTACAATTATATCGGTCAACTTATTTAGGTTTTATTTCAGTCCAAAATAGATTTACTTAGACATTTTACCAAACACTCCATTAGTTCAAGGAGATAATAGTAATTTCAAATTGGGATGTGGAAAGATCTGTACCCGTTATAGGGTTTTTATGGAAATGAGCCCTATGAATTGAAAAATCCCCTAAATAAGTTCACCTTTTCAACACTTATTTCTGTAGGTTCACACATGTGTGACTCAGCTGGACGTGTGTAAGTTGTATCCAAATAGACCAAAATGCCCATTGTATTCTCAATACCGTTTAGCTCCCGTTTGAAACCCACTGTTAGAGCATCATTGAAGAAGAAGAAGAACAAGAATAGGAAAACTCGTTCATTAACCATTGTTCACTATTCATGCTTAACTCAAGAAGAAGAAGAATGGAAACCCATTGATTAATCATTGTCCATTGTTCATGCATAAAAGAAGAAGTTTAGCTAGTAAAGGGAACCCAGTTTTAGTCATGCGTATTCTCCAGGAGTAATTAACATTTTAATTAAAAAAATAGTTTGTTTCAAACTTTTTTCACGATAAACACATGAAGTGGACAATGGTTAATGAACGAGTTTTTCCATTTTTATTCTTCTTTAGTTACACATGAATAGTAGACAATGGTTTATGAACGGATTTTTCCATTCTTGATTTTCTCTTCTTCTTCTTCTTCTTCTTCAGTAATGCTCTAAGAGCATTCCTAGCAGCCTCACCAAATTTTACTCACCAAAATAGCCAAAACTCACATTTTCCTATTTTGGCTATCTACTTTTTTAAAACACTCCTAACAGCCTCACCAAAATAGCCAAAACTCACATTATTTTATGGAAAATAGTCACCTCCTCGGGCCGAGGAGGGGAGTTACCGTCTCGTCCCCCCTTTTTGGGGCACGTGTCCCCTTTTTACTCCCCTTAACTGTGTTAAGATTCAGTCACCCCTAGGGTTCACACATCTACCCTCGGTTTTTAGAAAATAATATTAAAAAAAATATTAACCATAGGAGGTGGTTAATTTTTTAACCATAGTTCAAAGGGTTTGTGATAGAAAGGAGGAATAGTCCCCTCCTCGGCACGAGGTGGTGACTATTGCTCTTATTTTATTATTTGTGTGGGACCACAATAGTACGAATGAAGAGAAACATTTATTTTATTATTTGTGTGGGACCACAATAAAGGAAGGGAGAGAAATATTTGCTTTGGTTAGTGTACAATACTCAGGGAAAAGTACGGAATTAGGCTTGGGTTTTTGAAAAATTACGAAAACCAGCTCCCTTTTTAGGGAGTTATTTTTCCCAGCCTTCATGCATGTGTAGAGCTAAAGCGTGCGAAAGAAGTTGTTAGAAAGTCGAAAATGCCCATATTTGTAAACACTTAACAGGTTACGTCTAACCCCATTCCATCGAATACCTTACCCATTTCGAACGAAGAGGAGAAGAAGAAGGAAATTTCTCGAAATCGTCAGATTAAGAGGTATGGATTGAAACCCTAATCGAAACAGTTTAAAATTTCGAAACCCTAATGAGAGGAATGTTTAAAATTTCCAAATCGAAATAGTGTTCATTTTTCTGCATTTCGAACTCATTATGGATTGAACCCCTAAAACCTAAGGAAGATAAACCCTAAGGAACTAAAACCCTAACGAAGATAAACCCTAAACCCCTGTAAGAAAAATCCAAAAATTCTTTAAACAACCTGAGTAAGATTTATAGTCCCAAATTCGAGATGGTTATCTCGAATTCGAGACTGTTATCTCGAATTTGAGACTATTATCTCGAATTTAGGCTCTTAATTTTGGAAGTAAGTCTTAATATGTATTACTAATATTAAGGAAGATAAACCCTAAACCTCTGTAGGAAAAATTCAACGTTCCTTTAAATAGGCTGAATTCGAGATTACAGTCCTGAATTCGAGATAACAGTCTCTAATTCGAGATGGTTATCTCGAATTCATGACTGTAATCTCGAATCCAGCCTATTTATTTTCGAATTCAGTCTTCTCATATATTGCTAATCAATTTTATTAATACTTGCAGATTCAAGATGCCAAAAAACAGAGAAAAAGGGAAAGGCAAAGACAAAGGAAAAGAGAAAGGGAAGGGGAAGGGGAAAGAGTTGGAAAAGGCACAACCATCTGTGAAATGTACCATGAAAGAATAGTTTGAAAAAATAAAGCCGAACTTGGAGACCCATCCTGAGAGAAAGTCTTTGTGGATGCAGACTTGTTTTGGGCATCTTTATGATTTACCCAAAAATCTCTAATGCGGTCAGACATTGCACCACCTACTTCAGAGGCGTGGAGATTGACTTGTTTTTGTTGTAGCTGGTAGTGTTATGAGGTTCAGGCTCTTAGACTTCACGTTGATAATGAGTTTAAATGTTAGTATAGGTGTCCCTCCTGCCATAGTACATGCCAGTTCTCCGACCTCCCTAAAAGTTCGCAAGTTTGGTGAAGCACAACTGATAAAAAAATTTGACTTGCTTAAGGTGTTCGAGGCAAGTGACAATGATATGGACGCAATCAAGATTGCGTTGGTCCTATATGTTGAGTTATTGATCGTTGCAAAAGAGACACACTCGAACATCGAGATTGAGTACTTGGATCTTGTAGAGGACCTCGACGCCTTCAACAGATACCCTTGGGGCACTGTAGGGTACTCGATATTTAAGAAAAGTATTGAAATGACACATTTAGATACTCCACAATACAATATTAACGGATGTTATATTGCCTTTCAGGTATATTATATCATTGATGTATGTTTAATTTGTAATTACACTCCTGTTTTTATGTTTATTTCAAATTCTAATGATGACAGGTTTGGATGTTTGAGTGCATTCCCGAACTTGAGAAATTATGTTCTCGCGGATCTCCTCCTACTACTGAGATGTTCCCTCGTGTTTTACGTTGGAAAGATACCACTTATAAAATCTACAAGACATTGGAAGAAAAGATATTTAATTTAGAATAGGTACAAAAGTTAGTACAAAGTTATATATATATTTTTGCTTTGTTCTAACTTAATTTTATGTTCACAGTTTGAGGTTCTTAAGTTGAATGTCACTGATCGTGAGAAGGAGCAAGAAGTAGTTAGGGGTGTCCTTGCACGAATGGGATATAAGGATGATGATGAGGAGGAGGAGGAGGGTGATGAGGAGGATGGTGAGGAGGAGGATGAGGTGGAGGGAGGGAATGATGATGGTGATGATGACGAGGAGGAGGATAGTCCCCCCCCCCCCCCCCCGGGACATGAGCAAAGGTCAAAAAGTGTAAGTAACGTGCACCCATTTTTTTGAAATTGAATTATTTTTGTTCATTTTTTTTATGTCGAACTCGTTATGGAACCTTAAAATTAACAAAATTGAAACCCTAAAGAAAGTAGAAAAAATCCAAACTTTTTTTAAACAGCCCCGAATTCAACATTTTTAGCTTGAATTCGAGATAATAGTCTCAAATTCGATATTACAGTCTCAAATTCAAGATAACCATCTCAAATTCGAGACTGTTATCTTGAATTCAGGACTATAATCTCGAATTCGAGACTGTAACTTTGAATTCAATATAAAATCTCGAATTCAGACCCATTTATTCAATATATTTACATGTTATTGTGTCTTAATGTCTACCATTTTTTCAGGTACACGATGTACCAGCACATGATGTACAAGCGAAATCACACTCATCATTGTACAAGCGTCTGAAACGTTATTTTTGTCGACGGTTTGATGTGTTAGCCACGAAAATGGATTCCTTGGTTGAGAGATTTGATAATTATGCATTAGAAATGAGGGCTATGAGAAAAAGGGAAAGAAAAAGAGAAAAAAAAAAAAGATAGAGAAAGAGAACGTAGAAAGTATGTGAACCCTAGTGATGAAGAAAGAATGGCCTTTTCAGGGAGGCACCCACAGGTGGGTGATGAAGAAAAAACGGTCTTTTCAGGGGGTAGGTGGGTGATGAAGTAAGAACAGTCTTCTCAGGGGGGAGGGGGAGGTGGGTAATGCTAAAATAACGGTTTTTCAAGGTGATGATGACGGAACTCTTACAAGAGTTGAGGGAAGGCCACAAAGACTTACAATCATTTCAAAGCATCTCCGCTTCCCTTACTTGAAAACTAGAGTGAAGAAAAAAAATGACCGGGGGAATGATCACTAAAGATCCAATGAGGGCAACTACGGCAGCTGAAACAAAGGCCCTACAACGATTTTTGAATACGGAGGCAGATCCGAATAATATTAGGTAATTTTTTCTAATTGAATTCAAAAGTAAATGCATAAATGATCATATTTCCCTACTTTAATTATTTTAATTGTGAAGGATGATATATAACGTTCGAATCACTCCGGAGATACTCACTAGTGTGTCAACTACCAAAAGCTTGATCGATTCCGCGGTAACAAACTATTCCCGTCTTTAATTTAATGTTGTCTATCTGAATTGTAGTTCTAATAATCTAACACTAATCCTTAAATGTACATAGCATATTGACATATGGATGAAGCTGTTGGCACAACGTTATGAGAGGCATCCTGCTCTTTATATCCAGACCTGTGTCTTTGGACCTACTTGGTTCATGGTAAGGCCTCTTCTTATTAGTTCATTACCGGTAACTCAATCTTGAATGTATTCTAATTATTTAGTGTCTTCACAGGAATTCCTACTTCGAGAAGCAGACATGTTAAGATCATATATGAATGCAAACAACTCTGCGATACGTGACTCATTAAGGGATCAATTAAACCCTAACCTTAACCCCATTGTTGAGGGGTTGAATGGGTGACCAGCCATGTGGTCGGCTAAGAGGGTGTACCTCCCATTTTTACATGGCCATCATTGGGTGTTGGTGGGATTGGAACCCCCGATAAACCAAGTCCTAATTCTGGACTCATACTTCACTGATGTCACAAAAATGTATGCAGTAGAACTATGTACCATCAAAGAGTGCATCCCGGCCCTCTTCCATATGTTTGGCGACGTGGAGGCTCTAGGCAAGGACTGGGTGGTGCGGGAGGTCACCAACTTACCACAATAGAATAATACGTAAGTCTATATAAAAATAAGCAATTTACTTATAATTTACCTCACTTTTTTTACCTATAAAATACTGATGAAATGTGTTGTTTATGTGTATCAGGTGCGATAATGGAATATTCCTGATGAAACATGTTGATTTCCTATGTGCTGATTTGCATATTCATTTTCAGTAGGTACTAAACCTTCTTTTCCTCTGACTCACTATTTATGCTCACCGTATTTTTAATTTGTAGAGTGATGTTACGAAGTTCCGGAAGCGGATAGCCTGTGAGATGATGGATGGGATTGCCAATCCTTATTGATGGTTGTCAAGGGTTGGGACTGTCTTCAGAGTGGGATGTCAAGAGGGGTGTCTTTTGGATGTACTAATTTTTTTATAGATGTATGTTTAAACTTTCGAACCCGACATTGGATGTATGTACTGGATTTGTAATTGATTTATTATGGATGTAAAGGTTTGGATCAATACAGCTCATTTACAGTTCATTTACAGTTTATTATAGATGTCCAAACCATCTCGAATTCAGGCTAACCAAGAATTCAAGATTGTTATCTTGAATTCAGGCTACAAAATATCAAATTCAGGCTATTGTTGCTTGCATTATTTTCTCAAGTTCTAGATAACAGGTACTGAGCCGAATTCGAGATTGTTATCTCGAAATCATCCTAACCAATCTTGAATTCGAGATGGTTATCTCGAATTTAGGCTGTGAGCATGAGATCTTCCTACCCACTTTCACAATTATATGTTTTGACTTGAGTCGCCACCTATTCATTCTTAGGGATAGGTCCCGGGTATTTGTTTGTTTGGATAAGGCAAATGGTCTTTACAGAGTTAGGGTAAGCGGTTCGATTAAGTCTTGGGGAAGGTATTAGGCACCCCAAGACCTCTGTTTTATAATGGTTACCTACTTCATAAACTTAAGCCAATTATAATCTCAAAGTTTAATTAAAATGTCCAAAGTTTTTAAGTGAGTGCTAATCCAAGAAAAATAGAAAGCTAGATGGCTAGGGTCGAACCCGAGTTGAGTTGCCTACGTACTCACATGGTGAGATCAGACCGAGCGTAGTTCTGGCACATGAGCCCGTGCCGAGGCTAGGGGGGAGTGTGTGTGTGCATAGGATGGTCAAAGGGTCTAGTCTAGAAGGCTATGGTTTAGTTGACCGGGGAGGTCAAGTGCACAAGTGTTAAGTCTAACCGCGGTTAGAGGGTATTTATCCATGGTTAGATGAGCTAACCAAAGCTAAGGAGGTCCTACAAGTCTCTTTTTGGTCTTTTTGTATTTTTTATATTTTTTGAGATTTTTGGGGATATTTGAATGTTTTTTATATTTTGGTTATATTTGAATGTTTTTGGTGTTTTGAGATTTTATCATGTTTTTGGTATTTTGATATTTTATCATGTTTTTGAATTTTCATATAGGTAAGGTTTTGACAAACTTAACTAAAGTCAAATTTAGTCCAAGAGTTTGGCTAAAAGATTATAGTTTAAGACATAAAGAGGGATGTGCCTTATGAATAGTAAATGGTCTATTACCAACACCTATTTTGTTGGATTGATGTTGATAATAGATCAAATACCATTGTCTTTGGTATGAGACATTTTTAAGAATGTCCTCTTTAAGTCCTTACACCATCATTTATCTTAAGTCCTTAAACCATCACCTACCCATTCAACATAGAACATGAAGGAAAAATAAAGAAATGAAAGAAAATGAAAACTCATCATCTCCCTTTTAAGGTGGTTCATTTACACCATTATTAATGATGTAATGTTGCTCTAAAGAATGTTAGGGAGGGGATGAGCTTTCACAAAAAATTCTAGAAAGATGACTAGAATCTCAAAAGAAAACAAAATGAAAAAGAGAGGTATAGCTTTAGCTTCCACTCTCTATGGGCCTACCCATATCTACACTTGTGGGTACATAAAAAAGAAGAAAATATGTACATGGAAAGGAAAAGAAAAAATGAGCATCTCCTTGCCTTTGATATGGGGTCTCTCTACACCATTAGATTGGTGTAGAGAGGCCCAACTATGCTTGAGAAATGAGAGATCAAGAAGAGAGAACCAAATAAAAAAAAAGATAAAAAAGAAGAGAAAATGAAAGAAGGAGTGCCTACTCCTCCAAGAATTCTCCTTCAATGCTCCAAGGGGTAGAGTTTTAGAATCCACAAAGGAAGAGAGTTAGTGAAGAACTCTAAGCTTTTAGTCTTAGAATTCTTTCCAAACTCTAAACCTTAGTTTCTTCTCCCTTCTTCAAACTCAAGAGAAACACAAGTGGGTGGGAACCTTCTAGGGGTCTTGAGGGATGGATCTAAGGGGCTAAGGAATTGATATTTATAGGAAAACTAAGAGGTTGGGTTGTGTCTTTTACATGGGGGATAAAAGAAGCTAGTGGGTAAAGACTTGAGTGTTGTAAGGTGAGTTGATAGATTGAGTGTTGTAAGGAGTGTAAGAGAGTGTAAGAGAGTTGGTGGGTTGAGTGAACTATGGGTTATATGGGTATGGGTTATAAGATATAGGGTGTAAGAGAGGTGTAAGAGAGTTGGTGGGTTGAGTGAACTATGAGTTATATAGGTATGGGTTGATGTAAGAGAGGTGTAAGAGAGTTGGTGGGTTGAGTGAACTATGGGTTATATGGGTATGGGTTGTAGGATATAGGGTAGGTGGATATGGATTTGTGGATTAGGTCTTATGGATCATGGGTTATTAGTAGATGGGTCATGGGTTATGATTATTGAACTTTGACTATGACATTTGGGCTTGGGCTATGGAAATAGGCTTTGGCTTAGGCAATTGGGTGATTGGGTATTTGGGCTTGACTACTTGGGTTGGGTAATAAAATTAGGTAATTGGGTTTGATTGAGTTGTTTAGGTATAAGTTTGGTCAAATGGGCTTGGGCCTTGGGTATACCTAGGGCTTACTAAGGTTAGGCTAGGGCTACCTAGGGTTTGGGTTTAGGACTACCTAGGGTTAAGCTTAGGGTTAACTAGGGTCTTAACTAGGGTTTAGTCTTATGGTTAAGGGTTTACCTAGGGTTTGGAACTAGGGTTGATCTAGGGTTTGGACCATAGCTAAATTAATTAACCACGGTTAAGGGGGTGTAAAAATAGGGTGCTGACATAGGCTACAAAATCTCAAATTCAGGCTAACCAATCTCGAATTCGAGATGGTTATCTCGAATTTAGGCTACAAAATCTCGAATTCAGGCTAACCAATCTCGAATTCGAGATGGTTATCTCGAAATCGAGATTGTTGCTGACATTCAAATCTCAAGTTCTAAATTACAGGTTCTATCTTGAGACTTTGTTCTCATTTGTCCCCCTTTATATACAACTCAAGTACATGGATGGCTGAATTTTAACATGTTAATTTAAGTAGTCATATGAAATTTTATAATTTGTAGACTAAAAGTGAACCACTGACCCACCGAAGAGGAAAATCATGCATTGATTTGTAATACAATATTCGAATATACAAAATCCAGAATTCGATACAAAAACTCTTTGAATTGTCATTATGAAATGATCATACTTGTGGGATTACATTAGTACATGTTTGTCTATTATGATCACTTTGTTTGCATCTACCACATCTTATGGTTGACCTTTCTTCGTCTTGTGAAAGAATTTTGTTCTTCTTCGGTCTTCTCGTGCTTCTTTTTTGTACAGGGGGTTTCAACCGCTTGGTCTCGGTTATTAATCCATCTAGGATATCCCAATGTTTTTTGTCATGTACCGGATATATTGACTCTTCATAGGTGGCTCGATACATATCAGATGTATAGTAGGAAGAAAAGTACGCATACGGATCATGTCGATACTTATTACAGGTTGCCAAAATATGTACGCAAGGCAACCCTTGAACATCAAATTTCCTACAGGTGCAGGTATGTTCAAGAAGCTTCACTATAACATTAAATTCTCCCTTTACATAATACTCATACCGAACGATTCCATCACATTCCAGATAACGTGCTTTAGCAAGTCTCCTCTGTAATTTACCCTCAGCCCATGTTATTAGGTTTCCATTCATTTCCATCGTTTTGTTTCGTCGGTTAAAGAACATTCCTTGGATCTTAAGATGCACATCCTCTAAAAGCAGTGTGATTGGATATTCTCTCGCTTCCTTAAGCAATCTATTGATCGATTCAACTATATTAGTAGTTACAATGATATACCTCAGCCCAGGAAAGTATGCAGATGCCCATTTTTCCTTCGGAATTGCAGCTAACCATTCATGTGCCTCGGGGTTTGCACCTGCAAAACGTGACATAAACTCTTGAAACTTGCTGAACATGCATGTCTTTGCAGCCAACCAAAATAACGGTTTTAGTCCCTTGTCCTTGAATGCTGCATGCATATTCTGGCTAATGTGATATGAACAATAACTATGAACTGCATGTGGGAATGCAATGAAGACTTGGCTTATCAAACTAGTGTGTCAATCAGTTATAATGACTAACCCTTTCATGTACCCAAGTAAATCAGCTAATTGTTTGAAAAACCACTTTTAACTGTCATTGTTCTCTGATTTAGCTATTCCATAAGCAACTGGACATATGTGATTGTCACCATAAAGTGATGTTGCTATGATTAAGATCCTTTTGTACTTACCCTTTAGATGCATCCTGTCAACAACTAATACTCTTCGTAAACTGAGCTGAAAACTTCTGATACAAGGTCCAAGAGACACAAAACATCTTTCAAATGCACCAGTATCTAGGTCACTCAATACTGCAGTTACTGTTCCCGGGTTGGTCCTGCGTAGCTCGTACAAATAAGCAGGGAGGTCAACGTACGACTGGTCAAATGATCCTCTAACATTTTCTATTGCAATCTCTCTAGATCTCCACGCTTTCCGATAACTCATTTGCACTCCATATTGTTTCAAAACATCATAGATAATCTCTTTAGGCCTAGATGCCACGTGACCCTCGATTCGTCCCACGACCATGTCATTAACAACCAAACTAAAAGCTTATCGATGATCGGGCCCAGTTAAGAGAAACCTATAGGAGTGATGTGAATTATAAGTCTTTATCTTGAAGACACCCGACTTATTCGCCTTTGATGCACGTAGCCTTTAAGTACAATTACCCCCAAGGCACTTAACTACAAACTTTGATTTATTTGAATCTACAACCCTGTATTGGAAGTTTTTTGTCATTGCATACTTTCCCAACACATTTTGTAGGCACCTCTTATCCTTAAACAATTGCCCAAGTGAAATATCATCCGTATTCTCAAGTGCAACTATAAAGCTTGAAGGATTGAAATTCACATAGTCATCATTCTTAATCACATTTGATGAAGGGCCTTAACTGACTTGCCGAAAAGTAGACCTAGAGGAGCTAGGGATATCAACCGTTTGGATATTTGAGTAGATAGGACCCTCATCAACATCGTCTCTGGCAACATATTCATCTACCTCCACTGAATAATCATCATCGTCTTCAGCACATTCACCAACATTAACACATTCATTATCTTGAACACCACAATCTTCACTATGGTAGTTGTCGCCCCTGCTGGTATCACCATAATCTGCATATGTGTTAGGCACAAAACAAGTATATTGACTTAGTCCTGTTGTCAAGTCTTCAAAGGGCCAAGACACGGTTGAGAGGACATGATCGGGAACATAGACCGTAGAATGCTGAAGGACAGGACAAGTATCAGCCTCGTTCACATGGGGAACGTCAATCTCGTGATAAGGAAAACCTTCGTAACTCAAAGAGGGTGGACCACCCTGTTGTACTCCCTTTGAAACTTTGGTTACATATATTGGCAAAAGTACATTATGTGTTTGTGCTCGTTCACATTTTGAAATAAATACCAACAAGTCTTCATCATCTTCAATATCAGTAGGAGGAATTGTCAGATGTGTAGGGAACATAGACCTCACTCTAGTCTCAGTCTTTTCCCGTCGGGATTTAGTCAATTAATAAACTTTGCTCAAAAGTTGCTCATGTGTCATTCCATTAAACAATTGTATCAATTTTGATTTCCCACCCTCATATACGTGGGACCTGTCAGGGAGAATCTTCCATTCTCCGTCATAACAACAAATCACTGATACATCCATTATCTGCAACATCCAGAAAAAACAATGCAAAAAATCAACAGTGTCAATATCGTATAAAATGTTATACAATATCGATTACAGGCCTGAATTCGAGATTACAGGCTCAAATTCGAGATTGATAATTTTTAAAAAACCCAAGCCTAATTCTGTACTTTTCCCCAATACTCACCACTCACCAAACTTGGTGAGTATTGTACACTCACCAAATCGAAATGGTTATTTTGAAGAATTTTGAAGAGGCTGGTGCAGGCCCTTTTAAAGCATTTTTTAGTACTTTGGCTCACCAAAATAACTTTTTTGTTATTTTGGTGAGGCGGCTAGGAATGCTCTAACAGTGGGTTTCAAATGGGAGCTTAACGGTTTTAAGAATAGACTTTGGATACAGTTCACACACGTTTAATTGAGTTGCACGTGTGTGAGCCTACAAAATTACAAAAATAAAGTGTTGAAAATGTGAGCTTATTTAGGAGGTTTTTCAATTCTTGGGGTCCATTTCCGTAAAAGCCTCCACTATATGGGTAAAGGAGGATATAGTGTTAAAATCTACTCTCTGCTCTGAGAAATGAACTTCGAGGGTTTTGGCTTTTAGGGTTTAAGGTTTTCATGGCGTTCTCTCTGCACATCGTCAAGAACTAGGGTTCATATGCACCTTCTCATTTTCGCGGTTCAGGATTAGGGTTTTTTAATTTTGCAGTAGCTCGAATCAAAATCATCATGTGGGCACTTCGTCGAGCTGCTCATCCTCTCAAGTAATGCCCTTTCAATTCATTTCCTCCCCTGTTATTCCATTTTTTTTTTCCTCTTTTCTTTTTATGTTAGAAATTGTTTTAGAAAAAGTATGAAATCCTCTGTGTTTTACATATTTCTGTAGTGGGGCTCTAGACATTTCGGCAGCATTCAGGAGAGTTTTGCAAGGTTTTGTCTGCTTATGAATACTCATATTCCTTTCTCTGTCCATCTTTTGATTTCTTGGTTAATTTTCTTTTTTGAAAATTTTATCTGTTTGTGGGATTAGATGGGATTTTCAAAATAACTTGTCTGGGTTTTTGTCTTGCCTGCAGTTGATTTTAATGCTCTGTTCATGTTATTCAGTCAACAATTATAATCCATCTCAATTACTTACGTTTTCCTTTTCTTATATTATAGTTTAGTTGGTAATTTTTTGAAATCTGCTGTTTGTTCATGTTATGCTAAGAAACAGTAGAGAATGCATTATTTATATCGCTGGTATTAATTTACGAGTGGAAATAATTTTTAGTGATCTTTTTTTTTTCCTGAAAAAACTTCAAATGCAGAAAAATTTCTGTTTCATATCATCCAGTGAGCAGCTTTCTGTCAACAAGGTTGATGGGGAGAGGGTTTCTTTCAAATTATTTTGTAGATAATTGTTTGGTTTGTATTTCATTGCACTTTAAACATGTTTCGTGTTGCATTATCTTCCTCTATAGGAAAAATGGTAACAACTGCGTTATTAACGGTTGCTGTTTCATAACTTTTCATGTTCTTTGCTTGCTTCTTCATGTGATTTCTAAAGCCTTCCCACGGTTGCTGTATCTTAACTTTGCATGTTCATTGCCTGCTTCTTCATGTGATTTCTAAACCCTTCTTTCGCTGATGTTTCCCCTTTCTGTTAGGGTCTGTTCTTTTGTGGAGACTTACAAAGTCTGGCACTTTGCAAGTTTTGTCAATGGACAATATGCATTTTCTTTTTAGAATTAGATGTGTCAATGCTTTTCATCTATTGGGTTGCAATTCCTGTAAAATGAATGATTTCAAATCTCATAAAAATGGTAAGACTTGAAATCTCATGGTTGTAAGAATTAATCTTGTTAAAAACCTTGACAGAGTGACTCAAATTTCCTACCAACTACCATGACAAAGTGTAAAGTGCCAAGCTTTATAAGTCTCAGCAAAAGAACGGACCCACACTATAAGTGGAAACTAGTTGGGTCTTGTTGTAAAGTTTGTAGTGTCCTTGGGATTCCATTTTATTCTCTTTCATGTTTTCTATAATTATTGTTCTTTTTTACTTCTTCCCCAAATGTTTAGTGGGAATATTACGATTTACGATAAATGAATAAAAAGGCTTAGTCCTTCTATACTTTTGATAATATTAAAATTGACTTATTTTATTCTATTTTCAGGAACCACGGATATTGCCTAGGGGCTTCTAGAACTTGTTGTGTTAAATCAAACATAGTATGTAACGATATAGAAGACAGGGTGGTTGTTTGTAGGCCTACCCGTTTTATATCTAAAAGATGCCTTCCCATAAATCGATTCTACCACACCCCATCTGTGCATGCAAAATTCTATCTGGGGAGCTGTAGTCTTTCTTCGCAGGCTGGTGAAAAGAGCAGCGGGGAGGAAGACGATTCGGAAGATGGGGTTCACGAGCTTGAAACATCAGCTAGTGCAGATATATTTGAAGAGAGCAACACAAAGGAAGAAAATATCGGCGAGCATGTTTCTGAACCAGAGCTCTCAGACAATGATACAGCTGAAGCTTCTCATAATGACATGTACTTTTTGGATGCTGATATGGGTACAACTGAGAAAGATTCACATCAGAAAAGTGGCCCTTCACAGTTATTCAAGGCTATAATGGCTGCTCCAGGCAAGTCTGTCCTAGGTGCCCTTGATAAGTGGGTTGAGGAGGGGAATGATTTGGGTCGGGCTGAGATCTCGGTTGCCATGCTCAATCTTAGGAAGCGTCGGATGTATGGAAGGGCCTGGCAGGTATATTAACTTAGTCCTTTCTTTACATAGTAAACTGTATATTATAAGTTCATCAAGCCTTGTCTCTTGCAATTAGTACTAATCTGTATGATTTTATCTCACATTCTAACTGTTTTTATCGGTAATATGTCATATGCATATATGACCTGAAATTTTGTACATTGTATGTATATTTAATATTTATAGCTTAAAAGAAGAAAATTTGAGAACTTTCTTTACCAGTTTGCCAGAGTGTCTCCAAAGCAACAATTCTGAATAGTGGACTTCAATTGTTCCATAGTTTGGTTATTTCCCTTCTTTTCAGCTCCTTGTTTTAAAATTTACTTTTTCTATATGCATGGTTTTAAATATTTGCGATATATCAGGCAATATATTTAAATATTGCACATCAGGGATATGGACATATATATATATATATATTACGATATATTGCCAGTATATCCCATATACTGTTAATATTGCTTGGGAAATTGACTAATCACAGTATAATATTTTGCAATATTTTGATAGAATGCTTCCTTCCTAGGGATAGTTTTGGTAGGCTCACTCTCATTAAAGGGGAAATTCCCCGATTGCCTCCCAAGTTTAGGGTTGTTCCCTAAATAATCACTTTTAAATATCTCTTTCCAAGAGAGGCTTAAGGCCATTTTGTCATATATCCCGATTTATGAAAAGTCCTATATACCCCCCTCCTATACAACTCTTAACACAGTTTTTGAAATGGGAAAATTTCTTGATTGTCCATCAAGTTGGGTTGTCCCTACATAACCACTTTTAAAGATCTCTTCCCAAAAGAACCCTACACACATGTGAAGGCCTTAAGCATACAACAGATGTGAATTTTTGAACCATTATGCCCCCACCTACATTGATGTATCGCAAGGAGGGAACAATGGACAAAGGCCGTTTACCCTTCCTGTGCCTTCGACCTAGCTACTTCCACCATTCTGACAACGCTCTGATGACGCTCCGACGACATTCCTTCAACTTTTCGAAGCTTTTAGATTAGATTAGATTTCGACATTTCTGATGCATGTCCTCTCTTTTTGGACCGAAACAAGCCTACAACCGACTAGTGAAAGGGCTCAATTTTGTTCAAACCAAAAAGGACTCAATTGTTGGCGTTCCATCACTCCTCGCGCTCAACAAACCCCATTAATAGGTATGGAGTGATCTCTTTTTGGATATTGTAATAAAAAAGGTTAGAAGATTATTTCACACATCGTTTGTTGATGATCTCTCAACTATCATCCATAGCTTAAGAAGGTCCCTCGCCACGACACTTCAAGGGAAAACATAAAGGGATATTGTCAAGGATTAAAAATGCGGTTTTGGGGGATGTATTGGTCCCAACCGAAACCTATACGTATCGGTTTCAATATCAGTTTCAGACGATATATATAATTTTTAAAAAAAATCAAATTAATTAAAAAAATCAAATTAGTTATATGAACTAAATTTACCAAATATAAATTCATGAGAAGCAACCAAGGTATTAAACTTCGGTTTCGGTATCAACTTCGGTCGCTAAGGAAGTTGACACATTTTGAGGAAGTTTCAGGAAGTCCAAAGAAGTAATGTAAATATTAAAGAAGTCTAAGAAACTTTAAGGAAAGATTGGAAATTTAAAATGAAACTTTAAAAATTTAATACTTATGCATAAATACACATCTAGAATTGATTATATTATTGATGCAAATGATTATATTATTGATGCAAACATGTAATACTTAAATGTGAGAATTATGTTAAATGACATGCATTATCTGCTTGTTTTAGTTGTAACTTGTAACTTCTTCTTGATATTTCTTTATATTGTCAAAAAAATTTAACTATATTGTATCCTCTTTGTCAAGTGAAGGGGATATGTAACCCCATTTTATTCTCTTTATTTTTCAATGATTATCTATGTCAATTATTTTAGAAACCTAAAAAACTTATGAATGCACATTAAAGTTGATAAATAATTGAAATTCAATTTAGTTTCTAAACCTATGTCAATCTACAATTGATGAGCTCAATGATTTTACGGGACCGAATAAACATGTTAAGATGAGGAGATGGGTAGTTAAATAATTTTTAATGTATGAAATACTATTATGAAATTATTTAATTATTTAATATTACAAAAAATATGGGCATAATATACTAATAATAAAATTATAATTCATAAGAAGGTTAATGCGAGCAACACTATCTTTTAAAGAAGTCTACAGAAGTCATTCTGCACACAAAGAGAGTTTGGTTTGCACTTGCGAAAAACTGCGCCTATAATCGTTGAAGTAAAAATGTTGTTTGGTTTGTACTTACTAAAAGTTACTTTCGATGCTTATCCTCAAACATCCAATAAATATGAAAAGGCAAACAAGTGAAATAGATGAATACAATTATGGAGTGCTAAAGATGATAATAAAATCTTGTGAGAACCATAACAATGTCCACCATTGGCATCCCTCCAAAAGTATAGCTTTAATGAAAAATATAAAACAAGCCTCACAAATATAATATGAGTGATAATGCTTTAGAATCTTTAGATCATTCATTTATTTACATCATTACATGCTTCTGCAAGTCTATCCCTATATTGACCCATAGCCTGTTCCTCCTGTAAGTTGACAAAGCCTGTCGGATTAGGTTCATCCTCCTCCAAACCAAATGCATCCTCATTGACCTGATCATCATTTTCATACTCAACAAAAAGTGCATCGTTTATAGCTTGTATCTTGATAAAATTATGGACATTGCAGCAACGACTATCTCCCGTTCGGTTTCCAATGTACAAGGTGCCATTTGCTTTAAGATTGGAAAACAAGTCTTTAACACGCCGAAACAACGTTCAATTACATTCCTAAGTGAGATTTGAGCATAGTTAAACTTTTCTTTTGCTGTTCTTCCCCCATTACCGCGTCCAAAATCTTGAAGGTGGTAACGAATGCCACGGTATGGTGCAAGAAATCCAGGCATGTTAGGATAGCCAACATCAACTACGTAATACTTTCCTGTATACAAATTAATATTTTTCAGAAACACGTTATTGTTTATACCAATCTCCATAATTTTTTTTTGATAATCATCTCCATAATTTGTTCATACTTATTACTTATCATGTGGTGCATGTGCAAAATTAAGCCATGGAGTTCTAATGGCCTCCAACATCACTCGTGAGTCGTTTGCTGTGCTTTCCCACCCAGCGACTACGAAAATGAAACACATATCAAATGAGCAGGTAGCTATTATGTTTTGTGCACACACTCCCTTTCTACCCCTATAAGGAATTTGCTTGTCTATCGGTACCACAACATCAATATGGCATCCGTCTATCGCACCAATACAATCCTTTTAAATCAAAGAATAAACAATCACATATTCTTTCCGAAAAACAAATATTCATAATAAATCTAACAAAATAATTACCTTAAAAATCGGATGATACTTTTGATTATTTTGAATTTCAGGAAGTATTTCATCATATGACATGTTAGGCTTGATGATCTCCATCGAATAGTTCACCATTGCATCCAACACCTTGTGAAATACTCGACTTACCGTTTATTACTCTATTTATCTCATTATGTGGCCTAGATTAAATAGGAAGATTGCCGGTTGTTCCTCAGTACTCATTCTACGCGTGTCATTTATAAATGATTTCTCCTTCAATACCAAGCACCAAGTGGTGAATGCACTCCTTTGCATTCGGAGTAACTCATAACACCTGCTTCCATGGCTAGTCATGAGCTTACAAATTGTGATCCTAAAAGTTTTGATGCTCTACAGAGTACTTTCACCATATATAGATCTGTATATTCGTTCAATAGATTCATTGTGAAACCCACCATGATATCATCATCCGAGTCTTGTGAAGCCATATTTTGATTTCTATAAAAAATAGAAATACAAAAAAAATTGTAACACATCCATCAGTGTAACCAAAAGTGTATTGATGAAAGCCATATTATATGTCGAGTCGTGTGTGTACTGAGTGAGTGTGTGTTTGCATTTTCAACAAAAAATAAAGGTCATATATTATATTATGTAACCAAAATTGCATATCAAAGTCATATGGCAGATTAAAGTCATCTCTTAACAAATTCAATATGTAGCAAATTAAAGTCATAGCTATTAAATAAAAACCATAATTGGGCTGAGATTAGTGGTCCCCGTACAATTCAAATTAAAAAGGGAAAGTCACATAGGATGATTGGTCATTTGGCGTCTAATCCAATTGAGACACCGGTCGGGGTTATTAATTAACGACATAAAGATTTTCCTATTGGCCTCTGATTTGAACATATCTTCAGCATACATCTTGATATCGCTCTCTTCCTCTAATCCTGGCAGCTCTTCCAAATGTGTGATGCAAGCAGGGATATCGAACATCTTGTCTTCATTGCATTCATTCATCCTTCAGTCAAAGTAATTGGACATCATTTGCATGTGGTTGTCGATAGATGCCCCTGGGGGGAATTTTGGGACGACGTGAAGATATGGATGGTTCTGATCGTCGCTTAGGTGGGAGCTCAGAATTGCCTATTGCAGGAGACCCAACATCACCTTGTTGACCACCATCTACCCCTGCATTCATCTGGGTGTTGGAGCATAGTGACAAAGTCGGGGTTCGGGAATAATTCAGCAGGGATCAAGTTCGGAAAAATTCGGGAAAAAAATAAAAAGTAAATTAATAATTATAAAAATATACGAAAAAATTTGATTAAAATATATACAAAATAAGTAATTTTTTTGAATAATTCGTAAAAAACACGAATAATTCGTAAAAACGGCGTTTTTTTTTAAAAATGCGATTTAAACGCCGAATACTTTGGCAACCCAAAAATTGGCGAATAAAACACGAATTTTTGAAAAAAACGGCATTTTTTATTACTTGGTGTTGGGGACGTACTCATCATCCCCGAGATTATCATACCCTGGCTGCTCTGGAGGAGGATCATATGGACAATCATGTGCCCGTCTACCAGCAATAGGAGCCCACGTTAAGTCTCTGACTGCCATTGTGTCAGTGAAGATAACCTGCAATTCCTCCTGGTACTCTAGGGTTTGTTACAGAAGTTTGTAGTAACTGGATTTGCCTATATTTGATGGGTAGATTAATGACTAATTAGGGTAGATAAATTAAAATTAATATAGTATCTACATGTTCACCAAATTAAATAAGTACCTGGATAAATTCATCCCAAACTTCATCAGATGCTGTAACAGTTTTTTTTATCGGGTCAAAACCAAATCCTGAAGTTTTGTTCATCATTTTATCCCACAACTTCCAATCGTCTTTCAGTTTGTTGTGGTGGTTCTTGAACTTTTTCATGTCGTAGGAGCTTTTTGTCCTATTAAATTCATTCATAATGATGTCCCAACCTGACTTTGTAAAACCCATGCCTAAGTGATTTCCTGGAATCACTTGCTGATATGCTAAATCAATATAAGTCTTCATGTTCGCTGCATTCCAAATGGCCTTTGGAGCCTTTTGGGATGTTCTTTGGCTAGTACTTGCCATAACTAAAACATAACACAAATTTGAAAGAAACCCAATAATTAATATTATGATATAACTACCTATGAGCTCAATGCAATAATAGATATGAATTAGCACTCTAGTAGAAAGATATGACAGAGTGTAGAAAGCTATGATCTAAGGGTGAGTGCAATGAAGGTGATTGACAAAATGAGATGGGTCCTAAATGTTTCGGCATGTCCTTATCTATTCCTACTAATGTATAGATCAAAAACAATGTTATAGATGAAAATGATTAACAAATACCACATTCACAGTTAAATTAATTGGCTTCATAAATACAGCAATTACAGAAATTTGTATAACCATTTATATGGCCATTGAATGAGGAAATAATTGTATAACAAGCCATTATAGAAAGCTGCATTAATCCCGCATTTTGCAAGATTCTGAATTCGGCATTAAGCCCATGGTAAAATCCAGATCTTTAAATCTAACAATGCATTAAATCCAATTCTGCATTCCCAGATCTGAAACGCATCAAAGATGATAGTTTGGAAAATTTAACTCAGCATTAAAGAGGGGTTACCAACTCATTGTTACATTCATATTTTTAAGAGATTAAACTCAATCGCCATGATCCAAAGAATGAAAAACACCAAGAAATCGAAACATACTTGACTGCTAGGGGCAGTTCTTGCGCCGGACTGGAAACGCTGCAAGAAAAATTGAGATCGGTTAGATGAGAGAGAGAATAGGGGGAGAGATTGAGCGTGCGGGAGATAGGGGAGAAAGAAAAAATGATAGAGAAGAAGAGGAGAATACGGGAGAGAGCAAACAAGGAGAGGAGAGGAGAGGAGAGGAGAGGCGAGCATACCTGGTCGCCTGGTTGGGAGGTGGGACTTGGGAGAGCACACTATGGGTTAAAAGAAAAATTGAGATCGGTTAGATTAGAGAGAGAATAGGGTTTTGCTAAACCCTAGGCGAGAAGGGAGAGATTGAGCGTGCGGGAGATAGGGGAGAAAGAAAAAATGGTAGAGAAGAAGAGGAGAGGATAGGAGAGGGGAGCATACCTGGTTGCCTGGTTGGGAGGTGGGACTTGGGAGAGCACACTATGGGTTAAAAGAAAAACCCGTAAAAAGGGTTTTGCAAAGTGCGTTCAGTCAAACTTCTCGCAAAGTTGAGATAGCGACTTCCCGCGGAAGTGAGCGGGGGCTTGCTTCAGCGGGAAGTCGATATCTCAACTTCCTGTAACTTCTAACTTCGATGGGAAGTTATCCTTAAAACATTTAACAATCGCTAATTTTACTTCCCGGATACAAGAAGTCGATTTCTACATTCCAAGAAGTCATTCCAAACACAACCTAAGAAACTTTAAGGAAAGATTGGAAATGTAAAATGAAATTTTAAAAATTTAATACTTAATCATAAATACACATCTAGAATTAATTATTTTACTGATGCAAGCATATAATACTTAAATATTAGAATCATTCTAAGTGACATGCGTTGTCTGCTTGTTTGAGTAGTAACTTCTTCTTAATATTTCTTTATATTTTCAAAAAAAATTAACTATATTGTATCGTCTTTGTCAAGTGAAGGGGATATGTAACCCCATTTTATTCTCTTTATTTTTCAATGATTATCCATGTTAATTATTTTAGAAACCTGAAAAACTTATGAATGCACATTAAAGTTGATAAATAATTGAAATTCAATTTAGTTTCTAAACCTATGTCAATCTACAATTGATGAGCTTAATGTTTTTACAGGACTGAATCAACATGTGAAGATGAGGAGATGGGCGGTTAAATAATTTTTAATTTATGAAATACTATTAAGAAATTATTTAATTATTTAATATTTAAAAAAAACCCTAATGGGCATAAATATACTAATAATAAAATTATTAGAATAATAAAATTATAATTTATAATAAGGTTAATGCTAGTAACTATCTTTTAAAACTAATTATATTTATAATAATGTTAATGCTAGGGACGCATGTCTTTCTTTATGAAGAAAGTAAGTTTAAAGCGAGTGGAACTAGTATTACCTTTTTAAGTTAAAATTTAAGTCCTTCAATTTAAAGACTTTCTCGGTACACTTCGGTTAACTTCCACTGAAGTTTTGTATTTTGTCAATACTTTTTTTTTTCCTGTTTCGGTCAAAGTTCACCGAAGTTCATACAAGTTTACCACGAAGTATAGTATTTTTAAAATACAAGTGCATTTCGCTTCGGACACTATAGAAGTCGACTCAATTCAGCGGAAGTTGACCGAATTGAGTCAATTTTTTACACCATGGAAGCGACTCAAAGACCTTGGCAATCAAAATTGCAATTTCCCAATAAATTAAAACATAAATAGCTAATAAAAGTCACGTATCACCGTTTCGTATCAATATAAATATTGTATAGTGCGCTACCGAAACCTATACGTATCGCCCATTTTGTATTGATTTCGACATTTTTTATTTCCCTGGATATTGTTCGTTGTGGTGGCTCTTGATAAGAAAAACAACCTTCTTCTAGCCTTTGGACTAGATGAAAAAGAGAATGATGAGAGTGGGGAATGGGTTAACTCCGGTGATTCTGTTTGACAAATCGCCACCCTGTTGCATGATTCCCTTCTCATCCGCCATAACGAGGCTGTCACCCACACCATATATCACCCTCTTAATTTTCTTACATGATTTTTCTATCAATGGGAGTAGATTGAATGGATCACTCTCCTCAAGGACCAGCGACTTACCTGACCTATTGAAGTCGACACCTGAAGCCTCACTATTGTCAGTTGAACGATGAATCTGCATTTCACCCTCTTCTGCTTTTGATGTTGCATCTTTTGGGTACTTTGGATTGTCTCAAAGACCCCATTTCTTTCATTAGGATGAACAAACTTGTGCTTTTGGGAAGGAATCGATAGGAAATCCAATGAACTTTAGGTTGATTTTTGTGTTTTGAATTTGGTCCATCAGAAGCCTAGGACCTGATGGTTCTTGGGCTTGCTTGAAAGCCCTAGTTCCCCCTAATGCCCTCCCAGTTGGCTTCCATCCTTGGGGCTCCATCCTCCTTCCTATAGTTGAATTCCTTAGGGTTAGGTTTTAGGATTTACATCTATAGTTTGAAGGGTGAAGAAGAAGCGGAAGAGAAGTAGAGGAAATGAGGAGATAACTTAATGTTTTTCTCTCATTCTATTTATATGCAGGGTTTCCCCTAATTACTAGTATGCTATAATAGGCTACCAAAAACAGGTATATTCTATGCTATAGTGTAACAAGGTGTAGCAGAGGAGTACCCATACGAAAGATAATATTCTACACTCCCCCTTAAGCTGGTACGTAGATGTTACAAATATCGAGCTTGCCAAAAATTTTAGTGAACTGTGTATTGCCAAGACCCTTGGTCAAAATATCATCAAACTGGTCACCAGTCTTCACAAATGGAGTGTAGATGAGGCTTGTCTTCAATTGCTCCTTGATGAAGTGTTTGTTCACCTCAATGTGTTTGGTTCTGTCGTGTTGTACCAAATTGTGAATAATGCTAATTGCCGCTTTCTTATCACAATATAACTTCATAGGGAGTTTCAGGTCGGTCAAAAGAATGTGAAGCCACAAAATCTCACACAATCCATGAGCCATAGATCGGAACTCTGCCTTTGCACTAGATCTGACAACCACAAACTGCTTCTTACTTCTTCACGTGTTGAGATTACCACCAACAAACATATAGGAACCGGAAGTGGAGCGCCTATCTGAAACAGATCTAACCCAGTTTGCATAAGTGAAAGCCTTAATTAGTACGAGCATACAACAGACCTTGTCCTGGAGAAATCTTAGAATCCTGGAAACCACATCCAAATGTGCTGAGGTAGGCACATGCATGAACAATCTCATCACGCTGGTGCTATATGCAATATTAGGATGAGTGAGTGAGAGATATATCAGTCTTCCTACAAGTCTCTGATATCTCCTTGATTTTATAGGCTTCTCACCAATGGTTTCACCAAGCTTATGGTTTGGGTCAAGGGGAGTGTCACAAGGCTTACAACCCATCATGCCAGTCTCATGTAAAAGGTCAAAGACATATTTGCACTGCGAGTCTGCGACATAAAGACACCTTTCATGGACCTGACAACCTCAATGCCCAAGAAATACCTCAACTGGCCTAGATCATTGATTTCAAATTCCTTTGCAAGTGGGTCCTTCAACTTCTGCATTCTTCCCTAGTCGTCTCCAGTCAACACAATGTCATCTACATAAACAATGAGTGTAGTCACCTTCTTGACATTGTGTTTGATAAACAAAGTATGGTCAGCTTGACTTTGTTTGTAATCATTTCTAATCATGACATTGCGAAACCTTTCGAACCAAGCCGTAGGAGATTGCTTAAGCCCATACAAGGCCTTCTTCTCTCTCTATACCTTTGCTTTAGCTACAGGGCACTTGAGCGCAAGAGGAAGTTTCATATACACTTCTCCGTCCAAGTAACATTGGAGAAAAACATTCTTCACATCGAACTGCATAAGTGGTCAATCCAAGTTGGATCCAAGAGATAAGAGGACCCTTACTGAACTCTTCTTTGTTACTGGTGCAAATGTCTCCTAGACTCCTAGTAGTCTACGTCATATGCCTGTGTGTATCCTTTGTAACAAGCCTGAGTTTGTACCTTTTCACTGACCTATCAGACTTATCCTTCACAGTGAACACCCATTTGCAGCCCATTGGAACTTTCCCTCTTGGTAAATCAACCATGTCTCATGTCTTATTCTTTTTTAGAGCCTACATCTCTGCTTCCATTGCTTCTTTCTATTCTAACTTAGAAAAAACATCTGCAACACTGAGAGGAATAGACACAGAAGACAAGACCATGACAAATGTACGATATGAAGGAGATTTATAACCATATGATACAAAGTTAGAAGTAGGTTGTTGTGTGTAGGGTTGCACAAAGCCCGATCGGCCCGTTGGTGCGACTCGGCTCGACCCGAAAGCTAATTCAAGCCGAGTCAAGCCTAAAAAAAAGCCCGAAAGCTAATTCAAGCCGATCTCGGGCCAACCCCTGTGTGGCTCGGCCCGGCTCGATTGAGGTTCGGTTCGGCCCGAACTCGGCTCGAATATTATTAAAAAAATAAAAAACAAATAAAAATATTATTTATATATATCATTATTATATATATAAATAATATAAAATATTATTATTATTTTTTTAAAAAAGGATTCAAGCCAAGCTAAGCCAAGCTCGGCTCGAGCTTGAATCAATTCGGGCCGAGCCGAGCTTTGAGCCAAGATTTTGAATTCGGGTCGAGCTTCAGGCTACACATTCAAACGCCATTTTGGGCCGAGCTGGGCTTCGGGCCTCGATCAAATCTATTCAAGCCGAGCCGGGCTTGGCCAAGCCCGGCCCGAATGCAGCCCTAGTTGTGTGCAAGAGCGAACACCTTTCCTATGAGTAATGGGAAGGTTAGAATAAAAAAGAAGAGTATGCATATTATTTGGATCTGAGGAGGATTCATGGCAGGGCATATGAGGTTCTTCTTCGTTAGTATGGCCTGGTGCTTGTCTAGGCAGGCAGGGGTGAATTGGGATATACTAGTAGTATGATGTAAGTTGGGGGCTGCAACTTGCAAGGGTGCTGTCAAGGAATCGGGATGCTCCTGGTAGTTATTTTATGTTTTGTGTCTTGGTTCACGCTCTTGTGAACTTCGACCTGCCTTTATCTTGTGACTTTGTTTCCCTTTCATTTCTATATATTGCGTGGATTATCGATAAAAACAAATCCCATGATTTGGATTCCACAAAAAAACATGCACCTCCCTTTGTTCCTCTCCATTTATATTTCCATCACTTTTCCCACTTCCGTTTTCATCTCTTCTATCACTTCTAATCACAGGGAAGTTCACTGGATCAATCAGGACAGGTAAAGGAGACAAAGACATTTCTTTAACACCAATGGTCTCCCCCTAAAAGATAAGTCTCCGTCGTGGAATTGAAGTGGATGGATTCAAAGAAGGTAACATCCATAGAAACAAGGCACCGCCTGGAAGAGGGATGGTAACACTTATACCCTTTCTGGCTAGGTGCATAGCCCCAAAAAATAAGCACTTGATTGCCTTGAGATCAAGTTTGGTACGCTCCGATTTGCCAATATGAACAAAACATGTACAACCAAAGATCTTGGGAGGAAGAGAACAAGGAGGGAGATGGAGACAAAACATCAATAAGACTCTTAAAACCCAAAATTTTGGAACAACATGCGATTCATAAGATAAGAAGTAGTCTGAAAGACATTAGATAAAGAATTTTTAGGAACATGCATGCCAAACAAAAGAGCATGAGTGATTCAACAGATGATGGTTCTTCCTCTCAACAACATTATTTTGCTGAGGAGTACCAATACACGTAGTGTGGTGGATAATCCTGTGATTACTGAAATAGAAGGAGAGAGTAGTAGACAGATACTCTCCACCATTGTCGGAATGAAAATTTTTTAACTTACCATCAAACTTGGTGGCAATCATTTTACGAAAAGACTGAAAAACATAGCAAACATCACTCTTTTACTTTAATAAGTAAATTCTCGTTACTCTAGAGAAATCATCAACAAATGTAACCAAGTAACGAAAATTATGAGAGGAAGTAATAGGGGCAGGGCCCCACACATCATAATGAACAATGGAAAAATGTGAATTGCTTCTATTACTATGAGCACGATATGAAGATCAACATTTTTTTTACAAATTTACAAGTTTGACACTGAAGTTTAGACATAGAAACATGAAGAAAATAGTGTGGGAAAAGCTTATTGAACATAAAGAGAGATGGGTGACCTAGATGTCTATGCCATTACAACAATTGTACAATGTTGCTATCACAACTACTACTACTAGGCCCAACAGGAACGTATTGAGTACGAGAAGCCACCCCTGAAGAACTGTCGAACAAGTACAATCCCCTCTCCTCAGTCCTCATAGCCTCTACCAATCACCCGCATCGTCTCCAAGTCCTGAAATACATAGGGAGAAGGAAAGAAGGTGACAATACAATGCAAAGACTTAGTTAAGTGACTCACAGACAAGAGATTTAAAGAAACATTAGGAACATGAAAACATATGATAAAGGCATAGATGGGGTAGCTGTGATGCTATCCTTACCAATAATAGTGGAATAAGACCAATCGGTAATCTTAACTTTGTCCCTACTAGAATAAATACAATAGGAGGCAAACAAAGATGACATACCAGTCATGTGATCTGAGGCCCCTGAATGGCTGAATCAATAATCTAGGGGCGAGTAGATGTGGAGACAGATACATTGAAAGCTGAAGCTGTTGTACCTAAGTAAGCAAACGAGGATGTGGAAGCTGTACCCGACGTCTTCAATTGACCCATAAAACACCTGGATGCCTCTATCTCATCACGGGAGAGGCTAAGGTTGTCTGAAGAGGATAATGCCCCAGATGTAAGAGCGGGAGCTAAATCACAGGAACTTGAGTGAGCTCTAATCTCTATAGCTAGGTCCTCCACCATGACCACCATTGTGGATTTGTGGCCACTACGACCTCCACCTCTCTATTGTGGCCAATAATGGATGTCCCAACAAGTTTCTCTGGTGTGTTGAGTATGACCACAGTGGTCACACTTCAGCTTGTCTCTTTCATTACTAGTGGTCCTTGACTTACCGCCTCCCCTACTTCTGCAACTACTGTCACGACCACCGCGCAATGACCATGAAGAAAGAGCAGACCGCCCTAGACAAGAGGGTTGCATGCTACGCCAGCGATGTTCCTCCCTTTGGAGAATGGAATAAACCTCATTAAGGGAAGGGAATGACTCATTTTCCAAAATCTGGATCTTGATTTTCTCATACTCGGGTTAAGGCAATAACTCATAAACGCGGTGGTCTTCAACCTACTTCTTATACTTGATAGCATCCTCACTGCATTGAGTCCTATATAGATGAAAAATGCCAAACACTTCCCACAGACGATGGAGAGTAGAGTAGTATGTGGCCAGAGAGGCATCATCCTGTCTCAGTTGCCCAATACACTTGCACAACTCATAAGCTCTAGCATGTGTGCCCTCTCGGAGTAAGTCTGCATCACGGCGTTCGATATTTCCTTGGCTGTGGAGAGAAGAATATACCCGCTGCTAAGATCTGGAAGCATGAAGTAGAGAAGCCTTGACATAACTATGACATTCTCGGCTTGCCATTTCTTGAAAATAGGGTCGGTAATGGGAGGCTTTTGACTCACCTGTTAGGTACTCCATCTTATCATTCCCCGTTATGAACAACATGGACGACTGTGACCATGCATGGTAATTATTACTGTTCAACTTCACGGTAGTGATTTGAAGGTTAAGAGAGTTGCCATGCCCCAAATGTAAGTAACTATCACCAGAAATCGGACCTTGGGATTTGCCAGGACCCCACATGTATTGAATAACCGAACCATCATCCGCTAAGGGCTGATTAATCTCCAATCGCCCATGCTTCTTCAACTAGGGACTGATTTGCACAATCAAGCACCTTAACACACTACAATCACTTATCATGAGGGTTCTACAACCCAATTAGCAGTCACCCTGCCCTGTCTCTGGACTTGACCTTTGAAAGCCTGCCATCAAGCTTCCCCTTCATTTGCTCCGGTCTCTGATAGTCATAGGTCCATGGTTAACCCTCCCCGTCTCTTACTCGCCTATTTGAGCTTCGAAATCTACTCGAAGAGCATCACAAACCATTCACAAACACCCCAAACAACATCCATAGCATGTAGAATGCAAAAAACACACTACAATCACATATCATGAGGGTTCTACAACCCAATTAGCAGCCACCCTGCCCTATGTCCCTGGACTTGACCTTTGAAAGCCTGCCATCAAGCTTCCTTTTCGTTTGCTCCGGCTTCTGCATGTCATGGGTCCATGGTTAACTCTCCCTATCTCTTACTCGCCTATTTGAGCTTCGAAACCTACTCAAAGAGCATCACAAACCATTCACAAACACCCCAAACAGCATACATAGCATGTAGAATGCAAAAAATAGCCCAAAACAACACTCTGCCGGAAAAACCGCAGTCAGAAAATGTCGCCAAAGCTCCGGTGAGATGCCGATCGCCGTGAAACTAATACCATAATGTCTAGGTTTTTGAAGGGGAGTAATAACTACCAATTTGTGAAGTATTTTCAACTAGTTTGAAAATGGATTTTTTTTTGGAACTTTTTACTAAAAATTCTCAGAAACACATTTATGATCTCCAAAAATTCCCGAAAAAATCACAATAATTCTTCTAAATAGCATATCTAGAACAATTAAAAAACCCCAGAAAAAATCACCTGGACGACGTCATCAGCTTCTGGCAGGTTGCTTCTTTTTCTCGCACTTCCTTTTTTCTTTAGGCCACTTTGGTACTAAGTTGAATTCCTTAGGGTTAGGTTTTAGGGTTTATATCTAGGGTTTGGAGGAAGAAGAAGAGGGATGAGAGAACCTAATGTTTCTCTCTCATATTTTATTTATAGGTAGGGTTTCTCCTAATTACAAGTATGCCATAATGGGCTACCAAAGACTGATATATCGTATGCTACAGTGTAACAGGGTGTAGCATATTATTATACAGACGGAAGATAATATTGTACACCTGTTGATCCTATCATGAAACCATCCTTCCCCGCCCCTTTATCCTTAATAGGAGCCTTACCTCTGGTTGGACTATAATAGTTCAAATTTTTACTTGGCATTTCCCTTTTCTTTCCTTGCTTCTGACAGTGTTGCTATATGGTGCAGTTGCTTCCTTGACTCATACGCCATGTGAGAGGGTTGATTGACCGTCCTAATTCTCAAAATCACCATTCTCTTGAATGGCACATGTGGAGGCTTCCCACCTGCCTGTTGCACTGCTCCCTTCTTGTAACGCCCCAAAATCCCATCTAGGCTAAAATGAGACTTTAAGCCCGTTACACTGCTTATCCGTAATTAATCTGTAGGCATGCAAGACAATACTAAAAGCGAACCTGAATTTTTTTCTTCCAAACATATACATATATATAAAAAGAATTTCTATATATATATATATATAACGCCCCAAAATCCCATTTATATCAAAAGAACTTCTATAACAAGTTTATCTAATAATTGAATCTGTAACTATCGAATCATTCCACATGATCCCAAAATCATCAAGTCAACCTATAAATCATCAAAATGTAATCATGTATCAATACAAACATCTATTACAACTTGTCACTCCAAAATGAAGGTCTAACCACTAATAATAAGGAAAACAGTCAAGATCTCTCGTTCCCTCCTCGGGAAGATCACTTTCTTCCTCCACGCCGTAATCCTCTTCTAACCACGGCCTTGCTGTAATCTCGGAACCTAAACCTGCCGACATGGAAACATATCGGCTGAACAACAAACGGCTCGGTGCATATGAAATCCTAACTAGCAATCTCAGAACATATGACATCATCTTCATGGATAGCATCGTCATTAATATAAACAGGTTCATAATAGTATTTCATGACATGATTCTGATAAGCAAGTTCATCATGATATTTGGAATATAGAAATGTATATAAATCAGAGTGTGGAAGTCTCGTACATTTCTTATCATTCTTTTTGTTTTCTTATTTCTTTCCTTTCTTTCATTCTTTCTTGTGTCAATACTCTTCTTTTTTCCATTTTCCGTGAACATCATTGCATGCATAATCAGTAATAGTAATTTAAAATAACTCTTCACTATATAGGTGAAAGAGATTGCTATACTTTACATCCCGTATACCAAATCTTAGCACTTTCTCCGGTGCTCTCTAATTCATTTATGATTCCTTAACTTGGCACGCATGCCTTGATCTTAGATTTGTTGGTTCTGGTTAAGTGCAAAACTCAACATACAATTTCACACACCTTGCTACTTCCAATTATTCGTGTTCGTGCTCTTATCATGCTTGTGCATCTATCATAATAGTGAGTAAAAAGTTGATACACTTACCGGTTAGATAATACTTTAAATTACAAATCTTGATACCTATGGTGATCCATTATGCGTCCCATAACCATCATGATAAAAGAGTAATGCTCACAGGATTTAAATCTAAAGGTTTATTTACCCGAAAACACTACATGCAATTTTGCTTTCTTACATCATTCATCCTCTTCTCATATTTGCGCAATTTAGCATATGAAATCACATTTGCATAATTTAACATGTGGAGGCATAATCACATACATTAATTATCGAAGCATGTAAATCCTTAATTTCATCAATTGAACTATAATGATGACATTTCTATATGAAGTTCTAGACAATTTTGGCATTCAACATACATTGCCTTCACATGTTATAACATAGAATAATAGAATCTTAAATCATCATTTGCACACCAACCCCATCATTTCACACAAAAACCCCAATTCCATTCATCCAAAACTCCACCTCACAACCCATTTTCCATTCAAAACCCAAACATACATCCCATCCTCCTATTTTAATCATTTTACTTCAAATCATTTTCTTCTTCCACATTTAATCAAAGACCTTCCTTTCAACATACCACAATCATGAACTAAAACATAAATAGGGTATCATTCCTACCATTAATCATGCTTAACCTTATTCTAGCATAGAATCTTAGTTCTAAAACTTAAAAACATAGATTATTCATGACATTGATAGCAAGGAAATCATATTTACCTTGCTAGAGCTTTATCCTTGGCCCCAAATCCTTGAGACTCCTCCTTAGAGAAATCTTCAAGTTCCAACCCTTATTTCCCTAGCAAGAATCCACTTAGGACCCTAAGTTTTCCCCTCAATTCTCTCCAAAAAATAGGTTTAGGTTCTTTAGAAAGCCTAAACCCCCAAATCCTAGGTCTATTTATAGTGTGGGAGGGTTAAAATCCTAAAATCCGCACTTTTAAACCTAAAACCCCAAATCCTAGGTCTGTTTATAGTATGGGAGGGTTAAAATCCTAAAATCCGCACTTTTAAAAATTCGATAATTTATGTTTTTGCTGAAACCACACCCTTCTTATAATATATGTCATTCTTGTACTTAGTCATTTTAAATTTAAATTAAGATCATTAAGGAACAAGGCATCACATGAATGACATGAATATTTATATATAAAATACAAGTGTCTACACTTCTTGTGGCCACATGTCATACCACTATCCAGCTCAGTATCGTCTTTTTGAACCCTGTAACTTTTGAAGGTTTTCCATGAACGCCGGTTAGATTTCCGCTCCATTTACCTCTATTCTATCAATTACCACCGAATATATAATATAATGATGCTGAATGGTAATAGCTCTTGGAATTGCAAGAACTCCCCCCCCCCTCTACCCAAATGAGTTCTAATCATGGCTTTGCTTAGATTCGTCAAGTTAGAAGTAGGATGATGAATTCCCGCGAAGACTCCACAACATTCACCAATTCTGATGAACATCCCTTCTTTCCAAAGGTGAAAATGCCAAAAGGGAGACCCGATAGAACCAACCAATGTGATTTTGAAAGGCTTGAGAATGATAGTTCATTAGCTTTGGGCCACCAGCTATGGAATGCCATGGAAATACCATCTAGCAGGATCATAGAACTTTTTAAAGTAAGCTCGTATACTAAATCCCCCATTCTGGTATTATCAAATATTATTGCCCTCTCTAAATCAAAATGGTATAAGATAACTTTGGATGTGGACGACCTTTGGTTACGGATACTCTTCTGCCTTCCTCCAATTCACAGCCGGAGACGAAGCCGAAACTACTATGGCCGAAAGCCATTTATGCATCAGAGATATCCCCTTTACAATTTTTATACGCGGCATACATCTTACCGTCACTAATGAGACTGAATTCTCCACCTTCTCCTTTGAGCTGGACATTTTAGGGGGATGGTTGTGGCCATGGAGCTTTTGGTTTGGGGGGGGGGTGGTGTTTTGCCGACAAGGCTAAAGTTCTCCCATTCCCACTCATTCGTCCCTTTTGGAGTGAGCAAGGCGTTTGTATGGCGATCATTTGTAAAACAAGAAGTTTTGCGTACACACCATTGTTACTTATTTTGAAGAACACTAACGATTTACCATTGCGAAACTTCTTCCCCAACACACACTCTATCTCTACCGATCTAGCTGTGCAAAATTGTTCCACTAACCATCCAATAACTGATTTCTCTTGGTACACTGATGTGTATTTATATTTAGTTATTCATTCCCTAAAGGTTTTTCTTAAATTTTATTTTTTTAATATCTTTTTCATTTCTTAATTTTTACAGTATTTCATATGACTATTTCCTTGAAAAGTTTCCACTTCCCAGTAATTGAAGTTTGCACTAACACCATAGTTTAAACTTTAAAACCTTGGTCATGATTTTTGGTTACTTAGTATAATTTTTTAGTTTATTTTATTGTTGTAGATGTACTTATAGGGTAAAGCCTAATAGTTATTTACTTAATATTAATAATCATTTATTAACCCATGATTCCAATTTCATTTCTTAGTCATAATCTTTTTTCCAATAGCTTTGAAATCTGTTTTAACTTGCTTCCTAGTTTCCCCGATCGCTTATTTGAAATCGTATCTTTACTTGTTTTCCCAAACTCTTCTTGCCCGCTTCCTTAATCGTTTATTTTGTGCTTCCTTGGTCACTTCCTAATTGTTTCTTACTTTTTCGTTTTCCAAATATTTTAGGAGCTTGGCTTCTCGTTTTTTGATTTGCTTCTCGGTCCGGTAACCATGCTCCACACATATCTCTTGTACACCTATATCTCATTAATAACTTCTCGTTTCCTAATGAATTTCTTTGCATCGCCTCACTTTGCTTCTTGCTTAATTATGGTAAGTAACCTTTCTAGGGTGGATGTAAAGAGGTGCTTAACACCTCCCCTTTTCATAACCAAGTCTCTTACCCTAAAATTTTTTTCAACCAAAAGCCTCTCTTTTCCAAGAGTCATTAATTTGCAAAAAGCAATTATATGGGCAAAATCTGGGTACCCTATCATAACCTAACGGGGAGCATAGTAACAAAGTTTTCTCCTTTTTTCCTTAAAAAATTCATGAATAATCCGTGAAATGATTAATTTGCGAACTATTCACGACATTTTGAAAAAAATCACAACTTCTCAAAAAAGTAGCAGAAAAATATATAATCAATGAAATATTTTAAATTAGTAATTTTTTTCCCTTTCTTCCCTGTTCATTTTCCATTTTTTCCCCCGAATTTACCTTTTTTTTTGAATTTTTCACTAGCCAAATAATTCCCAAACTCCGACTTTGGTGACTATATAGTAATCTCCTGAAATGACTCAAAACATGTAATTTGGTGTTCATGCAGTTTTGGGTAATTTGGTACAAGTTGACCCTACTATTGAGTTCTCAATTGATATTGATCAATATATGCTAACTACGAGATGTTGTCCAATACAAGGTCAGCTAGGGGTGTTATCCCATTTTAAGCCTAACTTAAAATAGTAGTAGGTCGCAATTCCCAAATATTTTCCGGTTCCCTTACCCTAGTCGATATTTTCGCCTGTTTTAGAGAATAAAAAAAAGGAATATCGTCCAAGTCCCATTATTAGTATTTTTAATGGCTTGTTGGGTCTATTTTGAAGAAGCTTATGTCAACCATAATTTGATTTCTCCACTTCAGTGTCATGCAAATTTTAGATGTTTTAACATAGAAATTGCTTAAGTCCTACTGTCTTTAGGTTTAAGATTTTCTCTTCTATCAAACAATCTTGTTATTCTTGACCTTAACTAGTAACAGTAGATTATAGTGAATGAATCCAAAAACGTTAAAATTAATGATTACAATTATTGTCCAGGAGAGTATTTTCGAAAGCAAAGAACACATCAAATAGGCTGAAATGCTGTTTGTAGGCTTTTGTGGAATACTGGGTTCTATTTTGCTTCCTTATCTGATTCCAAATCTTTTATACTAGGAATTAGTTTTTTCCTCCTTGGTACCAGTATAAGACATCTATTTCACTTTTGGGTTTTTGTGATATACAAACTTGTAATAATAATAATAATAATAATAATAATAATTATTATTATTATTATTTTGGGCAGTTCTTTGAGTGGTTGGAGGCAAATAAGCGGCTTGACTTTGTTGAACGAGATTATGCTTCTCGCATTGATTTGATTGCCAAAATACGTGGCCCCCTGAAGGCCGAGAAGTACATCGAGAAGATCCCAGAATCCTTCAGAGGGGAAGTAATCTACAGAACCCTCTTGGCCAATTGTGTTGCCGCCGGCAACATAAAAAAAGCGGAGGAAGTGTTCAACAAAATGAAGGACCTGGAGTTCCCAATCACGGCCTTTGCTTGCAACCAGTTGCTCCTGCTCTACAAGAGGCATGACAATAAGAAGATAGCAGATGTCTTATTGTTGATGGAGAAAGAAAATGTCAAACCATCTCTCTTCACGTACAAGCTCTTAATAGATACCAAAGGCAAATCGAATGACATTACAGGTATGGATCAGTTGGTCGAGACCATGAAAGCTGAAGGGATTGAACCCGACATCCATATCCAGGCTATCTTGGCTAGGCACTATATCTCTGGGGGGCTCAATGAGAAAGCAGAGGCGGTCTTGAAGGAGATGGAAGGAAGCAATCTGGAGGAGAATCGTGTGGCTTGCAGGGCCTTACTCCCTCTCTATGGGTCCCTCCGCAATGCTGATGAGGTAGGGAGAGTTTGGGAGGTATGTGAGTCAAATCCCCAGCTCAACGAGTGCGTGGCTGCCATTGAAGCTTATGGTAAGCTGGGGAAGATAGAGGAGGCGGAGGCAGTCTTTGAGAGGATGCTTAAGACATGGAAGGGGCTCTCTTCGAGGCACTACTCCGCACTCCTGAAAGTTTATGCAAATTATAAGCTGCTGACCAAGGGGAAGGATCTGGTGAAGCGGATGGCAGATGATGGATGTCAAATTGCTGCCGTGACGTTGGATTCACTTGTGAAGCTCTATGTGGAGGCTGGGGAGGTGGAGAAAGCGGATTCGATTTTGCAGAAGGCAGCTCAGCAGAACCATATGAAGCCAATGGTCAACTCGTACCTGGTCATCATGGATCATTATGCAAGAAGGGGTGATGTCCATAATGCAGAGAAGATTTTCCATAAGATGAGGCAATCCGGCTATGTGAGTCGGATGAGGCAGTACCAGACTCTCCTCCTGGCTTATACAAATGCCAAAGTTTCAGTTTATGGGTTTAGAGAAAGAATGAAGGCGGATAACATCTTCCCAAACAAATCGTTGGCGGCACAGTTGGTGCAGGTAGACCCATTTAGGAAGACAGCTGTATCAGATTTGCTCGATTGAGGAGTTGTTGATGGTGGCTTTGGGATAATGGTACACATGCTTCTCTCTCATTGGATTTCCCTACAGGCTACAAGGTTGGATGTATTTGTGCCCTGGGGAGCTTAGGCAATGCTCTTCTTTGGAGGTTAGTTTCTCCAACTACTGCTATTTTTGTTGTCAACTTTACTAAGATGGTTTGGGAGATGAGAATACTAGGTGTTTAAGATGGAATTCTTTGTTTTTCATTCTTACTTCTTCTAATATTATCAGTCAAAATGCATTGCAGGTGACAATATTTCATAAATAAGAAACAGTAGCATGATTATTTACAAATTTATTTAATCAATATATTGTGCTCCATCAAAGCGCTGACCTAAGATTTTGACGGAATTGATTGGCGATAGTGGGCCGAAGACATTTTATTTTTATAGTTTTCTATGCAAGAGAAGCAGCTGATTGACCATATTGTCCATATTTAAGTAACCAGTCCACCACGGTAGCCTTTTAAATTTGTTCATGCACTCAGGCTTGTTCTCCATTCATCATATTGAAACATCATTTGTTGATCAACAAAGAATGACCAAAGCATCATATGCACATAATCACACATTCTAAAGTATGGAAGTCTCATTGCCATTGGTCTAGTCCGTACCCATAATTTCTGTTTGCGTCATATTATCTTATGATTAAGCCAAATTTGTTTAAAAATAACCATCACTGAAGCTTTAACATCTCTGTCCATTTCTCCCATGTGATATTTGAACATATTGTGGATGTATTTAAAAAACAAAAATTAGGGATATCCCTCAAATTTGATTTTGTTTAGATACTTGTTTGTTATTGAGTTCTTTATAAGTTAGATTTTTTTTTAGTAATTTTAAAATTTCAAAGACTATTTGTTAGTTTTTATTTTTCGGTAGTAAAATTATTTTAAATATTATTTACTTAATTAACAAATTTTGAAAGATTATTTAAGTTAATAAGGTGAAGATTTTGATAAGGTATTCTAAATTAATTCATAATTACTGAATATTGTAAAATATATAGATTGAAGGTTTTAGACAACTGAAAAGTCTTAATTAGCTTGTAATTTGGTTTTTTACAAGTTATTTAAAGTAAACATTGAAATTATTAAAATGGTTAATTTTAATTACTATAAATTATTGAGGTTTTACCGTTTTAGTTATTTGAGAATACGCACGGTACTGTTTGGACCCCAAAAAATCCACGAAGCGGCCTTGTGCATATTAGCAGTCTAGCAGACCAAAAGCAGCCAGCTCAGAGATATTTGGACCAATGAACTCTTTTTTGGTAAGAACAATAATCCTCTCCTTGGGGGATGAGTGGATTGAACTATGGTTAACAAGTTTTAACAACTATGGTTAATTTTTTTAATGCATTTTTGAACTATGGTAAATAAGTTTAACCACTATGGTTAGTTAGTGAATCTTAATCACAGTTGAGAGTTAAAAGGGGGCACGTGGTTAGAAAAGGGAGCACCCTCATTTGAAGAGTTAAAAGGAGGCACGTGGTTAGAAAAGGGAGCACCCTCCTTTGATCCACAAGCACAAGCGAGGAGGTGATTATTTTCTATTTTTAGTAATGGTTCGTGACATTATTGGCCCATTCTTGGTTCATGGCGCAAATAAATAAATAAAATAAAATGAGGGAGGTTTTATGTGCACACCAACAGTTGATGACTACACCTCATTTAAAAATTTCATTATATTTTGAAATTATCTGTATTTTTTATATGGCACCCCATTTATAATTGTTTTATTTTTCAATCTGACTTCTCTATTTGCTATCACTTCTCTACGATCTTAATTTGTCATCGTTTCTCCGTTAATCAAAATTTTCTCATATTCTCAGTTTTTAATTTGACAATTTTATTTATTTAAGATTTTATTTATTTTATTGAAATTAATTATATGATTTCTCACATGTCTTTAATTTTCTATTTTTATTCTATAGCTATTGAAAATTCAATTATTTGTTTGACAATTTATGATTATTAGAAGTTCCCTCAATTAAGTCACAGAAATAGATAAAAATAGGAGGAAAAAAAAATAGATTAATGGTATTGAAATTTTTGTACCCCAACATAGTGTACTTGCATAAATTATTACCTAGATATTAAATGAGAAAATTTCAACCCTTTAATTAAATAAGTGGTGATTGAATTATTTATTCTTGGATAAAGTGACTCTTAAATTAAAGTGAAGCTAGTATTACCCTCTATTCTTATAATTAATAAATTAAAGTTTAGTATGTAATTATAAATTTTACAAATATTTTTTTGATTTTGGTGTGTATTTAAAATTTTAATAAACTAATGGTGTGCAGTTATCAATTTTAAAAAATGGGGGGTGCAATCATCAAATATTAAGGTGCACCTAATACCACCCTAAAATAAACCTGATTGGATGGCCTAAACATCTCTTTAGTTATTCACATTAAAGTATTCTCATAGTAGTTATTCACATTAAAGTATTCTCATATGGAAAGTCTTGTGGTCATTCATATTAAATATTTTCAACTTCTTAAATAAGATTGTAGAAGAATCACCTTCCACAAAATTTTTTTAAAAAAAAGATTGTAGAAGAGTCTTATTATTATAATTATGAATCATTAGACATAAAATTAAGCATACCTGCCACGTGCTGATGCATAGCAACCTAGCCCAGGGACGAGTAATATGTCATAGGGAGTGTTTGTTATACGTGGAAGAAGGAGTTTCTCCTCGCGTGTCTTAACTAAATTTTCTGTCGATTAGAGAAAGAAGCGAAATCCTCTACTGTGATAATCGGATTTGACAAAAATAATCGGATTTGACAAAAATACGAATATTGGATTTTAAAAAGAAAGTTAATTAATCAATAATAAAAATTATACTTATCCTTTGCAGCTACTCTGATGGAATGGTTTATTCGGCGTGGGTGAAACTTAACCATAGTTAACGGGTGTCAAAAAAAAAAAAGACACGTGACAACCTTAAAGGGTGACAACCGGATTTGCCGTTAAGATTCAACCACCCCTAGTAGGCCGTCCCATCAGAGTAGCTGCGAAGGGTGAATATAATTTTCATTATATTGATTAACTAACTTTTAAAAAAAAAATCCAATATTCAACAACAAAAGACAAAAAAAATACTTACTCTTACAGTGTGAGAACACTTGGTCCTACCGATTGGGTTCCATGAATGCCAATAATGTGATGCATTGAATCTCAGTTGGACCCATCCAATTCTATAATTCTACACATACAGACAACGAACTTTAGAATTGTGACCTATATAGCTTGCAACAATGATGTGTCTCTACCACACCCCCCACCACTAACAACAATTGGAACTACAACGTGGCTTGTTTCAATTTAATTATGGTAGACTTGAAGATAGCCAAACATGCCACATTTCCATCCAGTGGGTTCGATGTTGACCCCAATTAAGAACAGAGGTTCCGAGAGCGTCACGTAAAAGACTGTTTCAATAAGAGCGCAAGATGAGCCAAACATCCCTATATCAGCCAATATTTTCCTATTTCTTCATATTTACTTAGCGGGTGGCACGTGCAATGCACGTGAGAGCTAGGGAAAGGAGTTAACCACAGTTAATAGGAGTTAAAAGGGACACGTGTTAACCTGCGGGTGCGATTGAACTCTCCCCGTGTTCAATCGCGATTGACTGTGATTCTATTATTTAAATAGATAGATGAGGGTAGTTTGGGAATTAAAGTAAAACATTAAATTAAAGTTTTGTTTTATATAAGGGTAGTTTAGGAATTTCAGAAAATTCAGGCTACGCCTGCCTCTCCCATTATAATAGTAAAGATGATCACTGGTGGAATAATTTTTTTTTTTTTAATAAAAGGTAGGAATTTTATTGCTATGATGAAAACAAAGATGTACATAGGGCCATATTTTCATGGACAAAACTGGATCTACTAAATTCCAAATGAATAAAATCAAAGATGGGCATTAAGAATCTAATCTTTTCAATTAACCATTATCCCCGTTGGATCTGAACTGACATTGCCAGTAGAGAGTTGTCGAACAATTGTTATCCCTTGGAAATCTTTTAACATAACTTTACATTTTTGGACGAGCTGGTTGGGTGGAGTTGGTAGTTGTCAAAAAAATACCTTATTGTGCCAGTCCCTAATAGCCCAAGCTATCATAGTCTCCAATTCAAAATCCTTTTTTGAGGCTTGATATTCAAAATCTAACATTATATGAAGAAAATCCAAATTCTCCATTAACAATTTTTGAACTCTCCCTTTTAGTAATTTACAAATATTTCAACCCGAAGGACAAGTCCGCAATGCATGGGTCACTGATTCCGAATTATATTATAAACAAATGCAACATGATTTTTCCGTTGGTACTCCTCGCCTGACCAAATTTTTCATTGTTGGTAGCGAATTTGTACAAACTCTCCACATAAAATGCTTCCATTTACTCAGTATCCCAAGATCCCATATCTGCCTCCAAAGTTGGGGGGTTACCAGTTAACAACGATTTATGTCAATTGACTTCTTTTTTAAATTTATTTTCCTTTGAGTTTAAATATGATGGGTTGTCGATTGACTTTTTGTCACATTAGTTTTTGTGTATATTCCATTTCTTTTGCTGGCATTGTCATTTACCTGCTGTTAGGGGAGTGCCACTCTTGCGGACATCACCTATGAGGATTAGATCCATAATGTTTTTACTTGAGGATATAATATTTGTGTATACCACTATTTCCTCGTGTATTTAGACTCTCATCTTTTTTTTAATAAAAAAACATAGTTATTAAAGTGACATGCAAAATTAAGAAGTGAAAACAAAAAAGAGGGATGATCATCTATATCATATATTTTATTTTACATGATGTATTTGTAGAGATTTACGTATTTTAGAGTTCAATACAACAATACTTGCTTATGATTTATGCCCAATGCTCTAGACTCAAGTCTATCACATTACTTTCTACCTATATAATCCTGTGACACAACTAAATCGAACATAATGGAAATGAGCATTTTAGGAAACGAGTTTGGGAAATGAGATTCTTGAAAAGCGAGCATCATACCTTATACCCAGCTTCCTTGTAACTATGAAAAATATTTAACTTAATGCAAGAAGAAAGTAAACAATAATGCTTTTCTAGGTGAACTTATGTGTTACCGAACAAATGATGTCATGAATAATTCTATTTGGTTAGCACTCTTTTAATAAAGTGATTATTTAGTCATATTAAAAAAAAAAATTAGTTATTTTGAAAAGAAAATAATATTCTTATAAATTCTCTCCTTAAGTTGAAGGGATCTTATAAGCCTTCATGGAAGTTCAAATTTGTGTGCTTACCATAATACCCACATAATTGTAAAGGCACATAAGTGGTTAAACCAAATAAGCTGTGATAAGTGATTATGTGGGTATTATTATTAAACCAAGATTTAAGTTATTTTCTAAAAATCAAGAGTAGATGTATAAACCTTAGGGGCGAGTGAATCTTAACTACATATAATGGGTGTTAAAGGGGACACATGTCAAGTAGGGGAGGCACACGTGTTCCACCCAGTGGAATGTGTATGAGAAAAAATAATCTCTATAATACAAAAATATAATTAATTTTATCTCTACTAATATAAAGAGGATTCCTCTATTCAAATCGTTGATTGATATATGTATTAATTTCAAAAATACCCTTTCATCCATTACTCTATTAATGAGAATGCTCCTCTTAGAAACCTCGGACTAATTTTTTTCTAAATCCCTAAATTGTCCCTATCATAACATATGTATTATGTATATAAGACAAAAATTTCATTAAATGTTTTGCTTAATTTCAATACTACCCCTTACTCATTTATATTAGACTTGAAATTCTCTACGATTTTATACTCTTTAACTGTGGTTAAGATTCACCCATCCTTAAGATTCACCCATTTATCTCAAACTAACCACACTTAAGGGGTGTCAAAAGAGACACATGAAACTCCTAGGGTCCACCTACTTATTCTTGGTTTTTAGAAAAAAAATATTAATTTTTTAAACTCTGGTTAAAATTCACTAATTCCTAGGGTTAAATTTGTTTTCATATTTTTTTTTCTAAAACTAAGGATAGGTGGGTGAACCCTAGGGGTGAATGAATCTTAACCATAATTAAGGGGTGTCAAAAGAAACACATGGCAACCTCAAGGGCGTAACCGGACTCCAATTGTGGTTAAGATTCACCCACCCCTAAAGTTCACCCACTTATCCTTGATTTTTAGAAAAAAAAAAATATTTTTTAAAATCCTGATTAAAATTCTTCCTAGGATTAAATTTTTTTCATATCTTTTCTCTAAAAACCAAAGATAGGATAAGTGGGTGAACTTTAGGGGTGGGTGAATCTTAACCATAGCTAAGGAGTGTTAAAAGGGACTCATGGCGACCTTAGTGACATAATCGGACTAATCATTCTCTTGGCAAAACGCTTCTAAAGAAGAACGTCTCACCAAGGCCTCGCCCACCTCCTTTCTTTGCTATACCCAAAATGCCCATAAATCTTTTTGAGTCTCAAAATGTCCCTACGTCATATTTCTATAACCAATGTGTCCCTCATAATTTTTTTCCTAGGGGATATCCAAAATGTCCCACAAGTTTCTATACCCAAAATATTCCTTATTTTTTTTCAAATGCCATAATTAGGGTCCATCTTCCCAGTCTCCCTTCCTTTCCTCACGTGAGAGAGAGGGGAAGGAGAGAGAGACTTGGAAGAGTGACCCTAGTGAAGGCATATGAAAAAAAAAAGGAATATTTTGGGTATAGGAACTTTAGGGTCATTTTGGATATCTCCTATGAAAAAAATTGTGAGGGACACTTGGTTATAGAAATATGACCTAGGGACATTTTGAGACTCAAAAAGATTTATGGACATTTTTGGTATAACAAAGAAAGGGGGTGGGCAAGGCATTGGCGAGGCATTCTTCTTTAGAAGCGTTTTGCCAAGAGAGCGATTTGTCCGATTATGCCACTAAGGTCATCATGTGTCCCTTTTAACTATCCTTAACTATGGTTAAAATTCACCCACACCTAAAGTTCACCCATAAAAATTTAACCCTGGAAGTTATTGAATTTTAATCAGGGTTTAAAAAAAATTAATAATTTTTTCTAAAACCAAGGATAAGTGAGTGAGTTAGGTGAATCTTAACCACAATTTGAGTCCAGTTATGCCCTTGAGGTTTCCATGTGTTTCTTTTGAACCCTTAACTACGGTTAAGATTCACTCATCTATTCTTGGTTTTTAGAAAAAAAAAATATATGAAAAAAAATTAACCCTAGGAGTGAGTGAATAGTGGGTGAACCCTATTTTTTTTTTTCGAAAAATCAAGAATAGTGGGTGAACCCTATTTTTTTCCAAAAATCAAGAATAGTGGGTGAACCCTAGGGGTTCCATGTGTCTATTTTCACCCCTTAATTGTGGTTAAGATTCACCTACCCCTAGAGTTCACCCACTTATCATTGATTTTTAGAAAAAAAATATTAATTTTTTAAATCCTAGTTAAAATTTAGTCACTCTTAAGGTTAATTTTTACTCTTAAAAACTAAGGATAAGTGGGTGAACCTTAAGGGTTGGTGAATCTTAACCATAGTTAAAGAGTATATAACCGTAAGAAATTTCAAGTCTACCTATAAATGAGTAAGGGGTAGTATAGGTATTAAGCACACATTTAATGAAAATTTGTCTTATATACATGATTAGGATAAGGATAATTTGGAAATTAAAAAAAATTAGTCTACATATTAAAATGGAGCATTTTCATTAATAGAGTGATAGATATAAATCAAAATTTCATTAATAATAGAGTAAAAGATAGATTGAAGTTAAAGGGGTATTTTTGAAATTTACACAAATATCAATCAATGTTTTAGTATAACAAAAATATAATTAATTTTATTTATATATTGGCTCTATGAAAAAGGATGGCCCTTATTATTCTTGTTACTGGATCTTTATTAGACGATGACAACATTAACGAATTTTATACCCACGATGGCCCCATTACTCGAAAAATATTCTCGACCCCTAAGGCCCCTTAGGTTGCCACGTGTCCCTTTTGATATTTTAAATTTTTTTTCTAAAAACCAAGGATAGATGGGTGAATCTTAACTACATTTTAAGGGGTGTCAAAAGAGATACATGACAACCTCAGGGCATAACCAGACTCCCCCAAATCCAATTATAACCGTAGAGGATTTCACTCCATATTTATCTCTCTCTCTCTCTCTCTCTCTCTATATATATATATAAAAAGAGTGATATTCTAGTGGAATTGCTTAATAGAACTTGTAGTGAGGAGTCCCATGAAAAAAAAGAAAACATGGTAGTTTGTTTTTGAATTCTACTGTTGACCCTTGAAGGACACATGGTAAAAAATAGACCAATCAAACATTTCGAAACTATCGAATTAAAGATTAAAATATTTCAAATTTCTGTAATCTAAACTAGCGGAGACCTGTGCGATACACGGGTGTGAACAATTAAAAAAAAATTTACAAAAGAATTATAAAATTATAATGAGTTAGAAATAATATGTGAAATAATTATTTCATGAGAAGATCTATATATTAGGGAGATGCAGAGTAATTGGGAAGTTATAACATGTGAAAAGTTTTAGATTTTTTTTTGACTTCTTGTTTGGTGAGAAAAGAAATCGTTGGGGAGAGAGAAGGGGCTTGTTGGGACTTGGAGTGGGGAGAGGCCATCGTGAGATAAGAATAGAGAAGGATAAAGAGGGTAGTTAAGAGAGGGTATTTATAAGTCCCACTTAAGTGGAGTTGGGACTTAGGGAGAGAAAGGAGGTCTTTGTTGAGTAGAAGAATCTGTTAGTGCCTGGGAGAGAGTTAGTAATGGGGAGAGAAAATATGAACTTAAGAGAGGGTATTTATGGCTCCAACTATGTGATGATGTGACATCAAAAATCTTAAAATGGAGATCAAAGAGGATGCCACCTAGGCATCCTATTTCTATAGTATAAAACTAGCAGATACCCGTACAATGCACGGGGTGCACAAAAAAATTTAAGAGAAAAAAAGGAACCTAATTAAAATAACTTTTAATTATTAGTAAAACCATTAATAGAGTTCCCCCTCATTGCAATTCATCTTGGACTTGGTTTTTTTTTTTTTTTTTTGTTTGGATCTTGTGACTTGGTAGAGAGATAAGAATGGAGACAAGAGCAAGGGGGAGTTAAGAGAGGGTATATATAGCTCCCATCAAGTGATGATGTGGCATCACAAATCTTAGAATGGAGATCAAAGAGGGATGCTACATAGGCATCCTAATTTCTTTAGTATATAGTATAGATATATAATATAAGGGTATATTAAATATTAGGAAATTAATGAGGACAAATTACGGTCTAATCGAATGGTGTAGAATCATTCGATCCACCAAATGTTTTGTCACTTGTTTTTCAAGAGACTTATCTTGACATCCAAATGTCGAATCCCCAAAAAGCTTGTTGAGATTCAGGTCGCTCATTATTACTTCTTACCAATGGCACTAATAGGAAGAAAGCAAAATAGTAACCGTATGGATTCCCATTTTATAACGGAATGGCCGGTCCTTATTGGTCTACTCCCCAATTTTAAATACTTTGCTACTATGGTTAGTATTCACTCACCCCTAGGGTTAAGCAATCCAACCATGGGTCCGCTGAGCACTGCTTTAGGAAGAATCATTCCCTTTCCCTTGTCCCCATGTATGCATCTTTTGGGTGTCAACTAGGTCAGAACACTTGGGCACAAATATATCCTCCAATGTGCAACAAATGATCTCAATGTTATGACCTTACCACTTGAGGTCCACTGCCCTTAAATTCAATATAAAAACTAACAAGAGCCCTTAGGGTTAACTACTCCTAACACATAAACCCTAATCATACATTTTTATGGAAAGTGATGAAAAAAAAACTCTCGATAATGCCTACCATTGAGAGAGCAGTGTGGTGTGTGTGAGTTTGTGTGTGTTATAGTATATTATCAAAAAAAATCTTCACAGGATACATACTAGCTATCAGGGCCGTTGATGAACAAACCACATCTGATATCACACCCATTGCAATATCACTACAACATCAGATTAAGTTACTTATTTTCTTACGGTCAACTAAAATTATGGTCAATACTTCCAAGAAGATAAATCCTAACCATCGAGAGAGGATTTGGAGTGACCCTCCAAAACCGTCTGGCCTACACACAAAGCCTCTTTAACTGTTCTTTTAATTCTAGTCCACAAGTTTTAATCCTTAAGAGTTAATTTTTTTTAAAAAAATTAGATAGTTGAATCCTAAGAATTAGTGACTTTTAACCGCAGTTAATAGTTGTTAAAAGGGACAAGTGTTAACCTGTGTGATGGGCAGACGGTTTTCGTCTGGCACGGGCTTAACGAATCCCGATTCCTAACCATCATATGGGTAAGTTGCTCCGATGGATGTGATTTTTGCCCTGCATTCCAATGTGGTACGACCATCGGATGGACTACACCAATAAACATGAGAGCCATGTATATATAACCCAGTCAATATAACTATGATGAAACTAGGGTAATGAGATCATTTATCTTGTACTGGAAGATTTGTGAGCAAATACTAAAAGAAAATATAGTTTTTTAATAAGTTTTCTCTTGTGTAGGTAGATTTTATAAGAAAAAAAAGGGATAATACTAGCACATTTCTCTTTCAAGGCTCACTCCCTTTTTGATTACGGAGTGTTACTTCAAAATCCGTGTCTTTCTGTACTTCAAGACAATAAACGTGTCTTTCTTTTAATCGAAGAAAAATAGGTTAAAAGAAAGTGGAGCTAACATTACCTTGGATAATATAATTACTTTAATAATTTGGAAATGAGCAGTAATAGGTAAGATAGGCGTACCTGGTATATTTATTTGCAAACGTAAGGATGCCCCCCACCAATGAGGTCTAACTTTAAGTTTGCAAATAAATATCCCAGGTATGTTTACTATTTCTCTTTGGAAATACCTAAAGGGAATGGAAAACGGACCGAGCTTGGTCCACGCCCTCCTTTTGAACACTCGCTATTTCTTATTAAGATTCACTCACTCTTAGGATTTATTATCCAACCTCGTTTTAGGAAAAAAAATAAAATAATCATAATTTAATTAAGCTTAAACATGGTTAAAAGGGACACAGGGACACTGCGGTCAGCTATGAAGGGTACCTTTTTTCTTTTCGGTTGAAACACAACTCGTAGGGTACCTTGCGGTCCCCTTCTCAGAAAAGGAATTTGGCCAGACCAAAATCGCATGGCCCTCCTCATCCCATAGGTCAACATGTGTCTCTTTGAACACTTTTTAACTACAGTTAAGAGTAACTAACCCTTAGGGTTCAATCATGTAACTTTAGTTGTTAGAAAAAATTATTAAAAAAAAGTTTAACTACAGGCGTTTAAAATTTTTTAACCGGGGTTAAAAGAGCAGTTAATGGATTCTGTGGGTGAGATTCCCCTTTCTCAGGACTTGCTCATAGATAAATAATACCCAGGAGAGTTGCATGATTGAGAGGAAAAAGCAGCCCCATGTTTACGGGTTTTGAGATTCCACACGTGGCAACTGCTGATTGTTCCCAATTATCTTGGTAGATATCTTCTTTAATTTGTTTTGCAATAATTGAGAAGACATTTATAAAAGCTCATTTATTATGTTGGATAATTATTGTCGTGCTCCAATAATTTCAGCACAGTAACTGGGTGAGGTGGAAGGCTCTCTGTCTATAAATGCTCTTCTTGTATACCTTCTTTTCTCACAAGCTAATCAAGCTACATTTGGATCTCTCTCTCTCTCTCTCTCTCTTTCTTTCTTTCTCAAACCACAGAGCTTTCTCTCTCTTCTCTTCTCTACTCTCTCTCTCTTCTCTTCTCTGTCTCTGTCTGTCTCTAAATGGCTACTTGCCTTGTCTCTAATGAACAAACGTGAGTACAGTGTACTTCTTTCTGTTCTTTATCTAATCAACTGATTGAATTATTTCCCTATATTCCTGTATTAATGGTGGGCAAAGATGGTTTCTTTCCTTAGGACTTATCCTCTTTTTTCCGATTATTTTCTTGCGTTGCGATTATGATTTATTCTCTTTGCGCTTATACTATGTCCAGACGTATAATATGGACAACTACATACACTATCTCTAACTATTTCTGTTTTTGTTTCTTTTGTTCAGTTGCAACTGTAACAATAATATTAAAATTAGAGTAAATATTCCATCTTTGTTGAGATTTAATAAGTTTGGAAAAATATATTTCACTAACAAGTGGATCTCGTGTGCCCCTCTCATAAGGGGGGTCTCAGCATTTTATTGATTGTATATTAGAGAACAATTTTTTTTTTTTTTTTTAATCATCATGTTAATTAATTTTTCAAAATTTGTGTCCAGATTCTCAATTGTTCCATTTCCTAATATTAGCAGTGTACATTTGGTGAAATAGGATCATTCTCTTCTGCTTCTAAGATAACTTCTCTTCTTTGTGCCGTAAAAAGATCTAGCGAGTGGATGGATCATTACCTTGATAATATAAAATTGTTCCTCTATCTCACATAATAGGGTGAAAGAAAGAGATTTATTTACTTACATGACATTTATATGATTAAAACTTCAGAATCAACCCCGCGGTAGCTATTCCAAGTGACGCAGAGGGTCCGATCGAAGTTCCACATGACGTTGCCGAAATTGTTATAGTCCGCCATGGGGAGACTACATGGAATGCTTCCGGAAGAATTCAGGTATTCTTGAGAAAATCAAAAGACCCATAAATCTAACAAATTGGCATTTGGATACTTATAAAGCGAAGATTAAAGCTATATATATATATATATATTTATTGAATTGAAATGGTGTATGTTCCTTCACAGGGACAACTAGAGTCGGAGCTGAACGAGATGGGATGGAAGCAAGCAGCTGCAGTTAAGATCTGAACCACCTTTAGTAGTTCTCTTCTAATCCTTTATCATATAGGCTTTGTTTGTTTGTTTTTTTTTGGTTTCCATGTAAAATAAGGAAAACAAATGAAATCTACAAATTAAAAAAAAATAGTTTTTTCACGTCTTTATATTTTTTAAAATGATAAAAATATTCTCAGTTCACATGTATTCTAATAAGGAGTAAGGACACCAGTTCAACTAAGGAGTTGAAAAGTACTCTCTTCACATATTTTTATTCAAAAAAATAACATTGTTTTAACATATGATTTTTAGTTTCCTTTCATCGAGACTATAAAATAAAACAACTTTCACCTTTTAAGGACTGCAACCAAACAACAGGAATAAGTAAAAGAGGATCTACCATGATGGAACCTTAGCGACTATGATAGGCCTGACTGAATGTGTTCAGACTTTGGCAGCAAATCCTCTCCGGTGATAACCGGATTTTGCAAATCCGGTTATCACCCCTAGAGGTCACCACGTGTCTCCTTTGACACCCCTTAACCGTGGGTAAGGTTCACCCAACCCTAGGGTTCACCCACCTATTTTTGGTTTTTTTAAAAAAATAATAATTCTTTTTTTAAAATTAAAAAACTGTTTTTAGAGTTTTTTTAATATTAAAAACAGTTTTTTAATTTAAAAAAAAGAATTATTATTTTTTTTTAAAAACCAAAAATAGGTGGGTGAACCTTACCCACGGTTAAGGGGTGTCAAAGGAGACACGTGGTGACCTCTAGGGGTGATAACCGGATTTGCAAAATCCGGTTATCTCCGATTTGTTCCCAATAAGGAATATTCTTCTGGTGTGTACAGTGAACATGATGCAAAGAAAAAACTATTTCCACAAAAAAAAGAAGAAAAAGAGTTAATTAGGTCTTATATTTCAAATATATTCCTAATATATATATATTATGAGTTTATTTTTATTTTTAGGAAAAAAAATTATCATGTATATATACCTCTATTAACCTCGCTAATGTCCATTCTACAGATAGCAGAGAGGTTAGCTAAGGAATTGAAGCCCACAGCAATCTACTCGTCGGAACTCAGCCGCGCCAAAAACACGGCAGACATGATCGCCAAGAACTGCCACATCCCTGAGGTCCATTTTTTTTACTTGATTTTTTTTTTCTAAATTTAGTTTTAGACGAATGCTAGTGTTTGAAGCATCATATGAATAATTTAGCATGCATTTTTACATATATTTTAACCTTCATAAGAAAGAAAAAATAATGACAAAGATATCACAATTCATGAAAATATTATACATATTTCATAAATCCTCCCACAACAGGAGGAACTCAAAAGAATGCGGAGTCGCAGGGTGTGTATATTACAAATAGCGCCGCCTTGATCGAATAACAAACACGATCGTATGCATGTATTACACATAGATGTATAATGTATCATGACAGTATATATATTTTGGTGCAGGTTATTGTGGTGCCAGAATTGAAGGAGAGACATGTTGGGAGCTTACAAGGTTTAGTATGGAGTGAAATTCAAGAGAAGGAGCCTGAGGCCTACCATGCATTTTTCTCTACACAAAATGATCTTGAAATACCTGTGAGATTTATATATTTATAGCCCTTTCTTTTTCTAAATATTCTCCATTAGCTTTTCTTCAATTATCCTTTTTTTTTGCCCAGAAAAATGGTTTGAAAAAGTACTAGCCATGTAAATCATATATATATATATATATTAGAAAATTATATTGCTATTAAATAAAGGTGGCATGATTTTTCATAGGAATCTTAACCCTATAATAAATCATTTATTTCCTTAGATATGTCACTAAATTAAATACCTTTTTTTTAATCTAAAAAAGTTTTTTTTTTTTGTTGCAAAAGAGATATTTTCCTTCTAATGTTTATGTTTATTTACAGGGTGGGGGAGAGAGCTTTAACCAGCTTTGTGAGAGGTCTGTTGCAGCTTTAGAGGAAATAGCATCCAGACACAAGGGTATCTGTTTTTTTAATTTAATTTTCTGATTGATTGATTGAGATCTCTCATGCTATGTCTATATAACTAAGAAGTGCACATGACATGTCCAACAAAGTCGTAAACAGCACCACCTACCCTTCTTATGAGAATGGTAATGAGATCTGATTCTTACAATAGTTCGAGTCCTAATATTATATTATCTATTAACATACATATATATATAAATTTTTTTTTTTAAATTACACAATCAAAATGATGGCTAATGTATCCTCTTGAAAGTAATGAGATAATTAAGAATCATTCTTTGTTGGACTTTTCGGGCTAGTGCCCATTGACTGTGACGAGAGCTGTCAACACATGGGATCATGACCCAGATCATTTAATTTGGATATCCCTAACAGCCCATCGAGTTGAGTACGGCTATGTAATTTCAGACTCAGATCTGATCTATTCGATAGAAAATGATCTACTAAGTGAGTTTAAAGTGGATAGTGGTACATCTGAATTCAGTTAAATATTTAATAATGGATAGTGTAATGGAGTATTTATATTTGACTCTGATTGAATTATTCTAATTTGGATTATATTTGAATTCTTAGGATTACTTTTAAAAATATTTCAAATGTATATATATATATATATATATATATATATATATATATATATATATAATACTTATTAGTAAGGGTATTTTAGTTTTAAATAAACTTGTAATATATTATATTATTGATCGTATATTTCAATATTTAAATTTGTATCAGCCTATTCACGGATAATAAAATTATTATTTGAATCCGCTTCGTTGAATATCCATTCGGATAATTATATGAGTAAACAAAGTCGGATACAAATAATCTTCAGATCCGTTGACACCCCTACTTACATCCCACGGCTCAAACACCATGAGATTTGTATAATTCCTCATACTCTTCAAAATTTCCTAGTATTTCTTCTTCTTTTTTTTCTACTGATCTAATAATGGTGACTGAACTGGATCCCTCTCCTCTAGGAGAACGCGTGATCGTGGTGACCCATGGCGGCGTCTTGCGAGCGATATTCATGTCGGTGACTCGCGAGGCATCGGCTGGGAAGGTGTTGAACGCTTCAATCAATGTCCTCCATCTCTCGGAGAAGAAATGGAATTTTAAGTCATGGAGCGACGTGAGCCACCTCAACGAAGTCGGATTCCTCCAGCGCGGCTTCAACGGCGACTCCTTCCAACACTAATTAAGCAGAGGCATGTCCAAGATCCAACCATCGTCCATGGAGAGGAGAGAAGAAAATATCACCATCTATTTTTCCAGTAAATAAGGCCGGATTAGTGATTGCCAATCCCATGTTTATGTTGTCCTTGAGATGCTTTGATATAATTAAGTTTTTTTTTTTTTTAATTTAAAAAGGCGCTGTGTGTACGTGTGGTGCACACGTGCTTGTCTTTTTTCTTTTCTTCTCATTGGTAATGTAAAGGCACATGCTTGCTTGTGGCATTTCGTAATATTAATATTGGTATGGGCATATCTTTTTAATAAGCATTTTCGACTAATAATATTTTTTGCAGTCTATTTCACATGAGTCTAGCTAGGTATACAAATTTCACTTGTTCCCAATGGTAGTGCACCACGCCCCAACTCATTCTTCACCCCATGAAAACTCAATCTAAGAAAGTAAAATGAAATATTAGACATGAACAAAGCCTATAATAGGTTGAAATGAGGATTTATTGAGAACGTTCTTCGGAAAAATGGTTTTTGTGATAGATGGGTCCAACTCATAATACGCATTACAACTATTAACTTTTCCGCCCTTATCAACGGGCAAGCTAAGGGGTACATATCTCCGACCATAGGCCTCAGGCAAGGGGACCCCTTATCCACTTACATTTTTATCCTGGCCTATAACCTTTTTATCCTTCATGATTGATATGGCTAAAAGTTAAGGAGTCATCTCTGGCATATCAGTTGGGCGCACGAGTCCACCTATCACTCATAGTCTTTTTGCTAATGATAACATCTTATTTTGCAAGGTCAACCTGCAAGAAGCTGGTAATATGAAATAGATTCTCCATGAGTTCGGGGTGATATCGGGCTAGAAAATCAATTACAACAAATTAGGCATTATTTTCAGCAAACACACTCCCTCTAAAATACAGAAAATGATCAGCAAAATTATGAAGATCAAGATTTTAAGAGATGCGGGGAAGTACCTTGGGCTACCTTTAGTTTTTGGAAAATCTAAAGCAACTCTCTTTTCAACCATCAAGGACTGTATTTTGAGAAGGATTCAAAGTTGGAAAGGGGAATACCTTAATAAAGCGGGGAGACACGTATTATCAAAGTCGTGGTGCAATCAATACCGGCTATGCCATGCGTTGCTTTAAGCTACCTATCAAGCTGTGCAAGGACATCAACTTTGAGATAGCCACTTTTTGGTGGGGCCAAGATCATACTAGACGAAAAACCCATTGGATTAACTGGGCGAAGATGCGCGAAAGCAAAGCTGGCGGGGATGGAGGATTTTGAGATCTAGTCTCCTTTAATAATGTGTTGCTTGCAAAACAAGGGTGGAACTTCATCAAGAACCCAAACTCTCTTTAGGGGTGGCTAGCTAAAAGTATCTATTTCCCCAGGCTTCCTTTCTTACAACTAGATCTGGGCCTTGTCCATCTTTGGGCGTGGAGAAGCATCTTAGCTGGGCGAGACGTTCTCAAGTTGGGTCTTAGGTGGAATTTGGGCAATGTTAACTCTATCGATCCTTGGGTGGAAGCTTGGGTCCCCACCCTCCCAAATTTTCAAGTGGTTTCACAAAAACCTCATTTATGTCAATGGAGTAAAGTAGCAAACTTTATAAATTTGGCGGAAGGGCATTGGCGATGGGACAGGTTGGCTCTTCGGTTCTCCCCAGAATAAATCAAGGAAATTTCCAAAATCCAATTCAACATTCATGATGGAAGAGTTGAGATTGTAAGGAACTTCGAGAAGACGGAGATCATTTCGATCCGATCGGCCTATCACATTCATCGGGCACAAATCTCGGCTATGAGAGGAGGGGAACGTAGCTCCTCCAACAATCTTTCGCCGCATGACTGGAAGCATCTATGGAAACTTCCTATTCCAACCAAAATCACTTGGTCCATATGGCATTGTTTCCGGGAAGCAATTCCCACCTGTAAGGCTCTTCATAAGAGGAGAATCTCAATCGACCCTCTTTCTCTGGTTTGTGAGGATCATGTGGAGGATGTCACTCATTTTTTTTTCAAATGCCCTCTAGCTCGGAGCATTTGGTGGGGATCCTCTATATCTCTAAGAACAGATCAAACCTCTCACAGGAATTTAAAAGACTGGTGGAAGCAATGGGCGGCCTTGAATCTGAATGCAAGTTAAAAAACATCTTATCTCACTAGGTGTGCTACTATTATATGGTCCCTTTGGAAGGCTCGAAATGCCAAGGGTTTTCAAGACTCTCCCCCAAATATAGTTCAGATCATCAAGGGAGTGGAAAGTTTGGCTTTGGAATGTCTTTAGATTATAGGGGACAAGGCTAAGAACCCTGTGACAGTGTGCCTCAATCCCCTCGAGCCCCCCCCCCCCAAGCCTGGGAGGGTGCGAATTCACTCGAACGGCGCTTTCAATTCTTCAAGTCAGTTGGTGGGTGCAGACGTCATAGCCAGAAATCATCAAGGTTCCATCATTCAGGGTATCATCCAAGGGCTCCCCGGGGGGATCTGCTTTGTCTATTGAAGTTGTAGTGCTTCGTCTAGCATCTTCTTTGGCTGTCACTCAAGGTTGGAGGAAGGTGGAGTTTGTTTCAGATTGCGAAGCTCTTGTAAAACTTGTTCTTCGGCCTGGTTCCAAGGAACCTATAGAGATCTCGGCCATATTTGCTCAGATCTCCATCGCATACCTCATTCCGATGTGTTCCATACTCATAAACAAGCCAACACCTTTGCTCACAAGCTTGCTCACTATAGTTTGGGTTTTAGTCTTGCTAGAATTTTCCAACCTCAGAGGTTAATCCTTGGCAATGTCGTTCAATTTTGGCATCCAAGACCTCCCAAATGTAGCTACTATTCCATAATATATCTGTTTATCTCCTACCAAAAAAAAAAAAACTGGTTTTAGGAAGTCATCCCCTTCTACCAAATGAAAAAATAATAATAATACACCCCCTAATTTTAAGAGTTTAAATATGAATTGAAGCTTGGGTTCAAAAGATAGCTGCAGCAAAATAAAATGTTTGTACAGGGGCATTTTAGGAATTTGAACAAAAAAAATATATTATATTATTTAGTTTTAGATGGCATAGCCATGAGCAAGGGAACAAATGCCCCTAAATGGGAAAAAAATATTCCTTGCAAACGGACAAAGATAGCCCACAAACTTGGCTCTAAAAACAATTCACCCTGACATTTTCTTCCTATACACCAAACATTTAAAAAATTGTGAGTTTTATTTTTGGATGAGCACCCAAGTCCTATCCCCTTCCCCAAACCTCTCATTCCCAGTGACGGCAAAGAAACACTCTCCTTACGACGAGTTCACTCATTCATAACAAAACAATAGGATATATATCTTAAATTACTCTTTTTCTTGGGGGGTTAATTATCTTAAAATTCTCATTGAGCACATTTTTGCAAAGCCTCTCTTGAACAGTTGTGATTTGGCATGCCTCACATCATTCCATTTTCACTTCAAGTTAATGTCACGTGTCCATCCTTCTAATCAAACTAATTAGATAATACCACCTTATGTACTTAATTAAATGGCAACTACAATGTCTTCCTAATTTATGCTGCATTTATTTATTATATAATTAAATAGTGAGCATAATTTATCCCCCCTCATTCCCTAGCTAATTAAATGGTGATCATAATTTTTTCTTGATTTATCCCACTTTGATGACTTAATTAAATGATAAAACACCTTCCTAATTTATGCCAAAGTGACTCTTTAGACAACGTCCTCCACCATAGGTCCCTTCTTCCCCCAACAGGATAAAAGAGCCACAACTTTCTGGAAACCCATTGATTGTTGTTATATTCTTCTTTTTTAGTTTAAATATGTGGTGGTTTTATTGGTTTCTAAACTTAGTTGTTGAGAATGAAATTGGGTTGCGGTGAACGTAAATAAAATTCTAATAAAGCTAATCTAAGGTATGTGGAGATGGAGGTTTGTATGTAGTAGATAATTTTTTTTTTATATGTTCACCGAGGTGCCCTACTCAACCAAGTGACATGTTTCTCAATGTTATACTTGAACCCCGATTTAGTGTTGTCGAGTTTGAGTTCGAGAAGGAGAGTACTTCGAACAATACTGATGCAGGCGCATCTCCACATAAGCATGCGACCCACGAGATGTGGGTAGGTAAAGGATAGTACTCCCCTAGATTATACGATAAAGGGATTTAATCTTATACTCCCATCAATCACAGCTTTTGTGAAGTATTGATTAAATCTCTGCATCAAATACCAACTCCAATGCAAAACGTATTTTTTCTTACACATTCACTTGTGCCCATGTCTACGTTTTTGCTCTTGGGAAGTCCATCACTGTGTATTTCTTGGCTGATTACCTTCGTTTTGTCTTATATGACTAGGCTTAGTAATGATAATTTTTTAATGCTTAACTAATATTGAAGTTTTTAGTATTTGTGTATGGACTTATTCGTGCTAATTAAATATTGAATAATTTTTATTATTTAGTACCAATATATAAACACATATTTCAATTTGTTCCCATCTAAGCAAATGTGTCAACTGTAACAGTGCCAAGTGCCAATTATAAAATCAAGTAGCTTTTGGAAAAAGCATTCATTCAAATACTATTGATTTGAAATAATTTTTTCCATAGTTGGTAATGATAAAGTATTAATTATAATGTTCTATATTATTTTATTAAGATTGTGCCTTCATCTGGTACATTGCAATGGGTTTTTTTTTTGGGTTCGAGATATACGTTTAAGCCGCAAGGCCGGTTAGGTGTTCGTATCTGTTTAGTTAGTGGGCGAGTGGAGAACATATACAAACTCCCTCTCGGGAATGGAACCCGATACCTCCCCCCAAAGCAGGGGATACACTATCACTGGGACAAAGCCATTCATAATGGTTTTTCAAATTCTTATTAGAAATGTGTTATTCAAGAATTTAATAGTGTCCCATTAATAAGTTTTAAGTTTTGTGTATATTTAAGTGGTGCCGCAAGCACCCCCAACTTTTACTAAAATACACCAATTAAGAGAAACCTTTATTTTAATAATAATTTTTTTAGAAAGACGAAAAAACCTTCGTTTTTAATCCTCGACCAAAAATGTATGCACTTTACTCTCTCAACTCTCCTCTCTCTCTCTCTCATATGCGACTAGGTCGTGTTGCTTTGCATTCTTTAAATTTGAACGAAAAATCTTCTCTAATTCAAAGATAAATAAAGAGCACTGATTAGCATACCTGGGAAATGGATTTTAAAATCTAAGGTTGGACTTCATTGATCCATGCTCCCCCTCTTAAATACCCACCACAGTTAATCGGTATTTAAGAGGGGGAGAATGGACCAATGAGATCCGGCCTTGGATTTTAAAATCCATTTCCCAAGTACGTTAGCTATTTCCCATAAATAAAAGAGTAGTGATAGGCGTACCATGAAATCCATTTCCAAACCTAAGGCACTACCTCCTTACTGAATGCCCCCACTTAAATACTCACCAGAGTTGGAAATGGATTTCATGGGTACATTAACTATTTACCTAAATAAAAGAAGAAAAAGAGTAAGGGATCCTAAAGCAGCTATTATATACACCAAAATCTACGCATTTTGTATACACCAAAATCTCAGAGGTCACACAAGGTTACAGTGATGAGAGAGATTTTTGAGATGAATACCACAAATCAAAAGGGAAAGGTAGAAACCCACCAAGATTCGCACCAACTTCTTCATCTGAAAATGATTAGATTCCCCAGTGGACAAAGTGGGCAACGCCTCCTAGGATCCGGGCCTCCTGATGCCAACACTCTTTGCAGGCCCAGCCTCGAGCGTCCACTCATCATATGCCATGTGGTGATAAAAAAAAAAGGGGAGAGATATCGACTGGGGAGAAGTCAAAAAACAGGGGAGAAAATGAAACTGAAACGATTTCTCCCCTTCTTAGCTCCACATGCCGGTTAATGAGTAGACGCCAGAGGTAATCTCTTTGCTACCACAGCATAACATAAGTAATCATGACGATGACCAAAACACCAGAAACATGACATTACCAACACTCTTTGCTTTGCACATAGTTGGTTAAGCTTCACTGCTTTGAACCTATCATGCTGAGCTTTGGATCCTTGTTTCTTCTCAAGTTCTTTTTGACTATCAGCTTCAAATTCGTTGTAGTTTTGAGGATTTCTGTATAGCTCTCAAGCACGGATTCCTTTTAAGGATTCCACCAGATGCCTGATTCAACTCTAAAAATTGATCAACCAAAACAAAAACAAAAAAACTCCGAAAATTGACTCAATCTAGAATTAATTGCAGATTTCCCCCCTTTCATCAATATCGCAGCAGACCTTTTCACCTAGCTCTCACTCCATAAGTTCCTGTAGCTCTTTCTGCAAAAATGACAAACGAATGAAACATCTATGACTTCCGCAGCTCTGCCAGAGTTCCTCTTTCGTGAAACCCATTGTGGCCTTCGCCACCGAAACGTCTGCTCCTTCTGCCACCTTGGCCACTGTCTTCGTCCCTAAACCAACCAAGACGTAGAAGAAGATCTAATTCCTTTACAGGAGAACGAGGGATTTTTTGGTCTTTATACCTCTTTTTCGGGTGTTTAACTAGATATTTCATTAAATTGGTGTACTTCAGTAAATTATGGGCTGCGCCTAGCACCACACTATTTTTTTTTACCTCTTCCTGTGCTCATGAAATTTAATGCATTTTAATGATATGTAGTCAATAAATAATATATTTACTATTTTACTGTACAATAAGAAAATATTATTGTGCTCATAGCAGCACCTTTTGTCTGTGTGTGTGTGTGAGAGAGAGAGAGGGGGGGGGGGGGGAGGGGGTGTTAGAATACCTAAAATAAAACCCAAACTTGAACTCCATCCTAAACTATTAATAAATTCTGTCCACAGATAAAAATTGAAGAGAAAAACTAACCCAGGAGACTTTCAAACTCTCACTGAGGTAGCAACATAAGTCTGCTACTTTTTCCTGTTACCTCTGTTGAAGATGTAGCAACAACAAGTGTTGATCCCACAATAACAGTTTGGAAAATTTTTGGAATCTGTATTTGGGACTAGCACTACTCAAAATAAAAATCGAAACAAATTGCCCATTCAATTTCCAATATCCAGTCTCGGACTTCTTCAAACAGAACCTTAAGAAGAAGACTATTTTATCTATATTTCCTGAAGCAAGTGAGCCTTTAATATTCTATCAAGAGCTCATAAAAGACTCAATTCAAGAACAATTCAGCCCTACCTACCTGAACCAACCAACAATGTACTTCTAGAATGACAAATACACACATCTACACACAAGAACCTCTCTTCACATGTATTTTCTAAAATAACACAAATACCCCTTTACAAGTATTTTTTAAGGAAAATATTCAGATTCACTAACCCCTAGAGTTAAAGCATCTAACCTTGTTTTTTAGGAGAAAATATTTGACCATAGGAGTTAAAAGTGAGGGCGAGGAGGAATAGTCCCCTCCTTGGCTGAGGAGAGGACTATTGCTTATTTTTAAAAATGACCACAATACCACCCTTCACATGTATTCTAACAACGACACTTGTTCAATTAGGGATTTGATAAAAATTGTGCGATAACCGGCCCAGGTCGATCTCCTCCCCACATCAGTGTTTTTCAACTAATGAGAAGCCGAGATCTTTAGAGTCGCCACCAATCAAAAATCCGGGTGTGATTGGTCACCTACAATGGAAACCCTCGATTTGAGAACCGAGATTGGGTCCGGGGATTCTCTTATAAGTTGGGGAAGGAGTTAGGCATCCCACCTCATCCGTCGAATGACGGTTACCTCTTAATTTTCTCTATTAATTTAATTTAAAATTATTTTTCCTTTTTATTATTTTTTATTTCGAGATTGGAATTCTTCCCTTCTCTACCGAATCGGGAAGAATCCTCTCCACTTGCGCGGTGAAAGACCCATTTTTCATTAAATCGGTGACGACCACACTCTCTCCTCGACCGAATCGAGAGGGGCCCCGCCTACGTTTGGGTGGAAAAGGGATGAAAATTACTAATGATAAAAAAAACTGAAATAAAGAAATCGAATATCTAGTCTTCCAGCCCTTTCCTTCACCCGGATTTCTTCTTCCTCATGACCGTGTAGAGGGAAATCACCGAGCTACTAAGAGAAAGTGAGGGAAGAAAAGACTCGGATGAGTAGAAGTAGAAGATAGGGAATGTTGCATGCCTTTTGATTACGCTCCAATAATCCCGCGCTCCAAGCACCTAGAGATGAAAGCAATGAGGTAGATCCGGACTCCGGGGTTAGGGTGTAAGCTCTTGCTTTATTCTACACTAAGGTTTCCAAAGGTTTGGTAAGATCTCTCTAAGCTTCCGAAGTTTTCCCAAGGCTAGGGTTTCTCCAAAGGCTCTCCTTATATTTTTCAAGATGAAGCAAGAGTGTGGGAGTGGAGGCCTTTTATAATAGTGAAAAGAAGGGATTTTCTTGTTTTTTCCCGATGGGGACTAAACTTTTCCCTAATGAGGTGTTAACAGAGGATTTTTGGGGCTAAAACGGAGTTTAAACCGAATTAATGGGGGGGCGCTACTTGAAGTAGCGCCTAGGCTATTTTACCCTTGAAATTAAGTGGGCGCTACTTCAAGTAGCGCCCCCATAGAATTTGAAAAAAATGGGGGTTCCCCCCCCCCCCCCCCCTCTCGAGCTCAGGTTGGTTTGGGTTTGGATTGGGCTTGAGTTGGGCCTTGAATAGGGGTATGCTTGGAGTTGTTTCGGGAGCCCGGATCTCGTAATTGAGGTTCACCTTTAGTCACTTGGAGTCGAATCATTGGGGCGTGTAAAAATGGGGTGTCTACAAAAATAATCTATGTTAATTTGAATGACAAAAGCACCCCTCTTTAGATGGAATTTTCAAATTCCTTCAATCCAAACACAAGTAAAATAAATCATTTTTCCACCATATTTTCAGAGATACAACCCAACAACAGAAAATAAGTAAAAACACTCATTCTTTACCAAATGATTTAAATTGTAAAATCATTTATGTGCAATCAAACAGAAACTAAGAGACAAATCTGAGACAATATCCAAATAACCCGTGACCCGTTTATTGAACAAAGGCAACTCTGGATGAATTGATTATGAAAATTTACTATGAGAAACACATATTGATAGAAAGGGTATTACTGAAGCTGTCATGGCTAAACTGGGATTCAATGACCAACTGATAGGGTGGGTATTGGAGGCGGCTAACTACTTCATCCTATTAAGCTATTCTAGGAATGAAAACCCTTTTTTAAAAAAAACCCCCACATGTTTATGGCAGATGATGCACACCATTGCTAAGGCCAACCTCCCGGTGTGCAGAAAATTTTGATATACTGAAAAGACAATATAGCAAGCATTGGGAAGAATTACTTGTAAGGAAGAGGGAATTATCTGGATTGGCCATGCTCATCATTTCCCTCTTCCCGTCCATGTCTTAAGACTCTTCCCAACATTGCACAAAAAAGAAAAAGGCTTCCCAACTGAACAGACATTGAAGTCTTTATACTATTTCATCTAGAGAAGTGGGTATCTTGGTTCCAGCACAGAAGACATAACGGGTTGAAAGAAACAATAGTTTATCTTTCTCCAATATCAAGATACAAATTAGCAAAATCGGTTTCACGATCATCTTATTTTTGAAGTCTAGAACCAGTATAAACCCATAAAGACACAGATCCATCAACCAAAATGAAATGAATCAAAAGTAGTTGCTGGTGTAGAAATTTTTGAGGAAATCAGAGATACCCTGGTCTTTGGTGCTCAAGTCTTGGACGAGTCCTTTATGTCCTACCACGTATTGGCCAATAATGTGGTGCCTTTGCTTAGCGTGCTCGGCAATGTTGTTCAGCTCCTCTATCGCCTTGAAGAGAAGCATGTCGATTACCTGCAATTTTATAATACTTATCAGGAAGGAGGAACAAAAAAACAGTTGGAACAAGTTTATGGCCTGGCCAAAATGAATTGGTCAAAGTTTTAAGCAGCAAGAAATTGTATTTTTAGAAATTGAATTGTTATCCGAGTATGGTGACAGATCCGTCCATCTCACATGATCCCTCTCTTCCGTATAGACCGTGTGTAGAAATTCGATTCCAGCTTTAGTACACCTCTATACTTGGAGATACTTGGAAATGTAGGTCAAGGCAAACCATAGTGACAGTCGGGGTTCGGGAATAATTCGGCAAGGGTTAAGTTCGGAAAAATCCGGGAAAAAAATCATTTTAAAAAGCTATACAACAATTTGGTTAGGTAATATACAAAATAAACAGTTTATTTTGTCGAACTAAACGAATTATTGTGAAATTTGCAAATAAATCCGGAATAATTCGGGAAATTCGGGAATAATTCGCAAAATCCGCGAATAATTCAGCAAACCTATAAATTCGGGAATAATTTGGCACACTTAAAATTCGTGTATAATTCGCAAATTTTTCAAAAATTCGGAGAACTTTGTTACTATGAGGCAAACCTGACTTCAAACCTATCATAGATAAGACTAATAGTAATTACTTGTGTAATCCACTTTGTTAAACGTTTTGGAGGCCTTGGACTATCCTATATAATTAAAAAGCAGAGGCCTTTCATTTCTCAGGGAAGCACAGAAATGGTGGATCCACAAAAGAAAGAATGGTAGTGTCATGATTCCCCGATTATTTCCTTTTGGCTTCCTTTCGAAACTCTTCATCTTTGTTTTTACAGAAATGCTTTTTTTCCTTTTGAAAACATCTTGCTCGGTATGTTAAGTCTTTGAGCGCTAGGCCAGGGGTTCCATTAATCCAGTCGACAGCGAGGTTGCTTGTAGGAAGAATCGAGAGAGAAGAAGGAATCAGCCAGAAATTGATTACTATTCTTTACTTCTCAAATGATTATACGCTTCCACCATTGTGGTTATAACTTATAAAATGAGCACCCCCTATACTCATCTACATGGAGGGAATCTAATTGAAAGGTAGTATTTGCATCTTGCCAACTTCACCTGACAAGTTTTCCATACACACCGTCACAAATTTAGTGAATTGAGAATGGATACAATAAAAGAAAATAAAAATGAGAACAATACACAGAAATATTATCATTAAGAGTAAAGAAATTAACTAAAGAGACCAAATTAAGGCATGGATTAGGCAATGCTTATGCGTCAGAACTTTACTTCATTCGTTAAAATTAATAATTTAAGATATTAATGTATTATTCAAAATAAATATAAAAAATTAGAAACATAACATGAATAATACCAAATTGTTACTACTGAAAATAAAGAGCATAGTTCCTAGACAAAATATTCTCACACACACAAATTGTAATGACCCGCATTTAATGCACTAGGTTCATAATTGTGTCAACTAATTTCCTAAAGAAATGTGCTTCAAATAATGTGTGAATTCCATGAGAAATCAACGCATAAAAAAAATCGTGAATCTCAAACCCATTTAATTCACTTGATTTAGTGAATTTATAGGGATAAATTGTACTAAATCAAAGAAGAACAAAAAGTAGCGAAAAAGTAAAAAAAAAAAATCAGCGCCGGCAATCGATCGCCCAAAACGCCGGCTGGACGATGACTTGCGCGTTTTCGCGTTTTTTTGAGTCCCTAAGGGACCCAATGTATAAATACCCCTTTATACTCGTGGGGAGGGTTTTCCAAGGCCTTCTAAAACCTAAAAGAGAGAAAGGAGGGAGTTTTTGAAAGATCAAAGAGAGAGAGATTGAAGGAGTTCAAAGATTCGGTCAGAAAAAAAGAAAAGGAGGCGTGAAGATCAAGGAGAACCTTATTTGCAAGCGATAGATTGTAGGGATACGATCAAGTGAGGTAAATAACAAATCTAGTATTCAATATTTTGAATAGTTAACCTAAAACAATGAATAAACAGGAGTAAACCAAAGGAAAGATGTAAAGATGGGTAGGATCTATGAACATGTCTATGATTTTTGGTTAATTATGGTTGATCTGTTAAAATAGGATGTGAAGAACTCATTTATGAAATTGTTTATTTATTTTTAATGGTTAAATTAGGATGTGAAGAATTTAGTGAAAATATTGTCTCATTATTTTGATGGATAAAAATAGGATGTGAAAAACCATGATTATAATCTCTGTTTTTGAATGATTTACATAGGATGTGAAGAATTATATTTGATTTCCATTTTATTATGCATGGATGATTAAAATAGGATGTGAAAAACCCATTTATTATATAGTTTTATTATTCATTGATTGGATGGAGAGGATCTATTGATGATATTATTTTATTATTATTGAAATGTTGAAATAAGATGTGAAGAACTTATTGCATATATTGTTTTATTATCATAGAATTATCATGGTAGGATGTGAAGAATTTTGTATAACCAATTATGATTCAACAAGGGGATTGGAAAAGTTATGTGAAGTGGGTGGATTTACGAAGAGAAGGGGATGATGGATGATTTGAATGGATGATTTAATCGCGATATTTAAAGATATTGGGTTGATTTTATGTTTAACAATTTAAGGGAATTATTATCAAAAAAAAAAAAAAAGGGATTGCGATTAGGATATTAATCTTGATTAAATAAACAAGAGATTCGACAAATAAATTAGATCGTGAATTAGGAACATTTTTAAGACCAGCTGTGATTTTTATATTGTTGAAACATTAGAAATGTGATGGTTTGTGTGTTGCTTTTATGATCCTAATACGTGATATACCATTGGATAAACGAACCTACAATGAAAGTCAAGCTTGCCTAGGCCTGGTTAACGTAGTGGTATGGGACGCTATGGTGAGATGTCCTATGGCCCTTGACGACTAGTCTTAGGTGAAATTTAAACAAGGGGTATATCATTGTGCACTCACGAATGGAAAATATGCAAAAATATGAATAAAGAATTAAAGATATTAATGAAATGTAAGTAAGACCCAAAGTAAAGTAAGAAAAGTATGTAAGTAAGAAAGAAAGACACATAAAAGCGATAATGTATGTTGTGTTGTGCACCACTGAATACCATCAGAAAGGGCGAGATGTATGCCAAAGTAGGTAAGCCGTCCGTACCGGATAATGTACGAAGGGTGGTATCTCGGTAAAGTAAAGTATAGTAACCCCTTTCCTTATACGGTAAAGCGGTATTTTAAGTTATTACAAATGCATGTGAATGAGTATTGGTGTGATGATAATATATGAAATACGAAAAGTAAGAAAAGAAAGAAAGAACAGAAAGAAATAAATAAAGAAATTGGCATGATGTAAATGTTTAACTTCCGCACTCTGATTATATATGTAAGTTAATGTGTGAAGTGATAAAATGCATGTAAATGTTATTCTTTGTATTGTTTATTATGTTCTGTTATATAAGCGGAATAACTCGTTGCTCAGCCGATGACTTTTGTTGTCGGCAAGTCCAGGTTCAGGTTCAGGCTTCGACATTTGTGCTCCTGGACCTTGGGAAGGAGAGGAGTATATCGAGGAAGCCGAAGGTGACTATCCCGAGGAAGAAAGGGACCTTGATCGATGACCCTATTATTGAAGTTGTTTTGTGGTTAATTAAATTCCGGAAGACTTTAATTTAATTGATAGAGACACATGTTAGTTAGTCTTTTATGTTGTGGTCCAGATTGGTGACCAGGATTTACTACTTTTCAGTTAGATTATGGGATTGGAGTTTTAGTTGATGTTTTATTTTAAGAAAAAAAAATTTAGGTCCATATTTTTGTGCCTTAAAAGCTTCTAACAGGATGATTATTAAGTAAGTCACGTGCCAAGATTTCACATCCTCCTAGGTGGGGTTTTGAGGCGTGACACAAATATATATATATATGTATATATATATATATATATATATATATATATATATATATATATATATAATGTTTTTGTAAATGGCATTTAGCATTAGGTGCAGTCAAGGATAGTGGAAACCTGAACTCTCTGGCCAGATTTCACTTTCCCTTAACAACATGCATTACCAATTTTCAAGAAAATATTGAGGAAAATATCAAAAAGAATAACATAGTGACTAATATAAGTAATTATCATTTATAACGAAACTATAGAATCACAAACATGCAGCATGGATCAATCATCTTCCAGTTCAAGATGAATAAGAAAACCCTGTCTCCCCTTGCTTTACCCTGTTGTGTGGAACCCTGGTGTTCGGTCTAAGGTATTGTTATTTGTTTAACAACAGTTGGACTAGGACTTTTAAAAAATTGATGGTGGAGGAGGGCAAACATATGCTTTTTATATCTTTATGAGGAGTCGGTTGATCATCTGTTGCACTACTCTTTTGCTTCACAAGTCAGTTCCTATCTTTGATAGGCATGCAGTTGGTCTTCACGTTTTCTCACGTTCTCCTTTCTAGACTCAGCTCCAGTTAGGTCATGATAGAGATGGATGCATCAATCAATATTGTGTGGATGGAAGATGTTTTCATGGGCCATTTGTCAGAGCATTTGGGGAAAAAAGAATATGAGGTGTTTTATAACCATTTGTTTACAAAGGAAAAAATTTGGTTGTCAACTAGGAATTTCCTCCTCTCTTGTTTATCCATTAGGAAGGACTTTGAAGTTTGAAGACTTGGGTGTAACCACTTTCCTATTTATATCCTTTGGGGCAGGTTGTGGCGTTGTGCTCTAAATTTTCTGCTGGGTGTGAACTCCGTGTACATTTTGAGAGCACCAATTCCTATAGAAGTAAAAGCTTTTATTTGGTCGGCTTCTCTGCATATGATTCTCACAGTAGATCACCCCAAAGTAATGAGGGATGGCGATTCCTAAACAGTGCTGTATGTGCTTGAGCGAGGAGGGCGTAAAACAACTCTTCCTCCACAAGAGGTTCTAGTGAGAACTTTTTTTTTTTGCTCAAGCGAGCACTCCCCATGGAAATAAGAACCGCCAATGGTTTCGGCAGGGACATGTACATTACTATTGCTAATACTTTAAATATATGGTAAATATGGCTTTGTCCGAAACCAATATGTATCGATAGGACTCGGCCGATATGAACCAGTTTCGTAAGATTCATTTGGCACCTCTCTCATATATGATTATGTTCAAACCCTAAAATCACGTATCTTTCATTTTTTTTTCATTCTCCTCTCATTTTACACCCAAAAAAAAACTCATTTTGAGTTTTTGTGATAAAAAACTAGATTTGAAGTTCCAATCAAAGGGTCGAAGAATCTATCAAGTTCTTTCATTGCTTGTTTGAATCGGGTAACTTGTCTCTTTTCTTTTGATGTAATCATGTAAATCATGTTTACCAAAAAAAAGTGTTAAAGGTTGTTAAGATTCATGGATTTCACTTGAAATCAATGAATATTGGTTGATTTAAACCATTACAGTTTCTTTTTTCTTATAGTTTGTAACTAATCAACTGTTTTTATATATTTTGTTGTATTTTTCTTTCATATTATTTGGTTGTTTTAATGTTTCACATTGATCCTTCAACCAATATATTAATTTTTTCCAAAACAATTTATTTTTATTGCTTTTTTTACCATCTCTTATGAGTAAATTTACTATTACTTACACATGTAAAACATAATGATGTAATATGTGTTTAAATTCAAATTACAATAAAGCAATATTGCTTATTTTTTCTTCATTTTTAAGATTAGTTAGATATTTTTAATAATTTATTGACAAATGTTATTTCATTGTTTTTCTTATTTTTGTGTAGATTAGATTACTTGATTGATAGTTTGACAATGCGAGATTGAGATAGTGAGACAGTGCCTAGATATGAATCAGATATTGGTTGAGAGTACAAACTAAAAATAGGTGATAATTATAAGATTAAATGAAAGTACTGGGAAATTACACACTTCAAGGAGCATCTACCTCACAAAAGGGGTGAAGTAGCAACGTGCCCTGGGGTCCCAAAAGAAATTCGAATTATAACGAGGGATCAGTTGATGGGTTTACAACAGGCTAATGCCCCCAGAAAAACGATTTCCGAGTGGATAGCGAACATGTAAAGGATATCCGATGATGAAGAGGATGATTTTCAGGAGCGCAGGGTGATTTTGATTGGAGATAGGCCTCAGCAATAGTATGAATATCTTATAGTCTTATACTCTGATGAAGAGGCCCAATGTTTTGCTGCATTTACTAAGAGGAACTTTGAGTCTGGAGTGTCATCATCACATACACCACCATATATCTAGCAGTCTAGTAGTTCATGGATGCCTGGGGAGAATTCGAGGGGGAGGCCGGGGATGGAGTGGCCAAAGCCCAAACATTATTGAGTATTGACCCCTACTTGATGTGATCCGATAGTGTCAAATAGCTTAGTGTGAAGTCTACTTTTAATAAGGGGTTAAGGACAAAAGTTAGTACGACAATATCTAGATTATTTCACTAGAGCTACATTCCTCCTAATGCAGGGATCTCCTCCTACTTTTAGGCCATTATTGATGTTGTACAGTAGGACCATGGGTCCTCACGAGATTGGTGTGAGGCTTCATGATGAGGAAGTTGATGAGTTAAAGACATACACTCGAAAGTTTGAACAGGTTTGAGATGAGAATGAGTGCGCTTTGATGTGTGAAGGGTGAAGTGACCATAGTCACCATACTAAAAAATCAATGGTAAACTTCATGGTTTATAATGGGCATGATACAGTATTACAAAAATCGGTGGATGTATTTGGAAAAACAAATGACCATAAATTTTTGTTTAAGTTGATGAATCAGGTCGTCGAAGAGATTGGAGAGAAACACACCATTCAAGTAATCACCGATAATGAAGTTTGTTACAAGGCAGCTAGGAAGAAGTAATACATAAGCAAAAATATCTGCATTGGTCTCCCTGCACAGCATATTGCATAAACTTGCTATTAGAGGATATAGACAAGATTCCTTCAGTGAAATCAGTGAAAGCACCTGTGCATAAAGCTAGGACGATTAGTGGTTGTATCTACAACCATAATTGGATTGTGTCACTTATGAGAGAGTTTATTGGTGGCAATGACTTATTAGGACTTGGCATGAAGGGATTTGTCACAAACTACATAGCCCTTGGAAGTATTGTTTGATATAAAGCCCAATTAATGAAGATGTTTACTTCTGTTAGATGGGTGGAGTCTGTATGCTTGCGATGAGGGCTTGCCTAAAGAGATGGCACAGTTCGTCCCCTCCAAGCAAAATGAATTTTGCACAAGGGTAGAGGAGATCGTGAAGACTCCTCTAGTGGATGTTGATATGAAACTAATGGATCGTGAACACTCCAGCCATTAGTGAAGGTGTTGAAACTAGTGGATGTTGATATGAAACCTACTATATACTACGTATATGATATTACGATGCTATTGACCGCGCAAAGTTAGCAATCAAAGATATTAATAAAACATCGTATAAAGAATATTGGACCTTAATTGATAATCACTAGGACAAGCAGCTTCACCAGGAATAGGATATCCATGCAGCATCTATTATTTAATTTGCCAATTCTTTATATTTATTATTTTGTTTTATTTATGAACTTAATTTTTTGATCGGTAAGGTCAATCCTATATTAATTAAAGAGAACTACAAAGAAAAAGTTTACAAGGTCGTAAACCCCAGATGAAGCAAAAATATACATAACAAGCAGGAATCAAAGGCATAGCATAAATGTCCTCTGTATTGAGATAGGCGTACTGTGAACCCAGGATGGTTCACAGATTTGCTTCATCCTGTCGAATGCTTGCCCATTCTAAGACCAATAAGCGTCTACGAGAGCAAATGCGGTGTAGAGAAGAATGAGAGTTCTCGAAAACTCTCATGTTTCTCTCTTTCCAAATTACCCACAAGATGACCCCAAGAAGAACTGCCCAAACTGCCATTGGCACGCTATTCTCACTAACCAAAAGGTCCAAAACAATGTTACCTAGTTCGCCGGTTCGCTCGGTTCGAATTCGGGTTCGCAATTCGCTACTCTTGAGTGAACCCGGTTTGCTAGGGGTAGGATGAGATAATTCGCTTTTCGGTTCGCTTATATTTTTTGTTTGGTTCGCTTTGATTCGCTAGCTTAATTCGCTTATATATATCATAATTTTAATAATTATAACCTATATAAACAAAAATATAGACTTAATTTATGCAAATATTCTAAACATTTAATTAAAAAAGAGGTGATTAGTGGACCCATTGGTCAGCTACTTAATTTATCCCTTGTCCTTATGTCCCTTTTAACATCCATTTAACCTTAGTTAAGTTTAACTAAATTAAGTTAAGATTTAAAAAAAAAAAAAAAAAACTAAGGTTAGATTGTTTAACCATAAGGGTGAGTGAATATTAACTACAGTTGGTGAAAATTTAACAGCGAGGCGTAAACCAATAGGAGTGTCATTTCGTTACATAGTGTAATTCCCAAGTACATTAAGTTTTTTCTATTAAAAAATAGAAAAAAATGGGTGGGTTACTGATGAAGACAGACCCGTGGACCTCAAAGTGTACAACCGTAGGCTCAAGAAAACTCATGACAATCCATAAAGCCCATAAAATGGGCCCACAAATCTGAAAATCCAACCATGCATTAAAGTGAGACTCTACTTCTCTTTTTTCTTTCTTCTTATTTCATTTCTCTTTAAACTTCGTATTCCCTTTATTATAATCTAGCATCATTCTTCCTTCGTCCTACATCAGTTACCTTTCCAAAAAAGGTATGACGTGTGTGTTATCACTTTCCTTACCCTTTTAAACAAAATAATAATAATAATAATCAAGTTCAAATTTCAAAAAGTGCAAAAGGAAGAGAGAGAGAGAGTGTGTGTACTTTCTCTTACATGAAATGATGCGCATATGCCATCTTCCGCCGACCCGGTTAGAAACCCGCGAACACCGTTTGCACACTACCGGTTCGTTCAAACAACCGAACTTGACCGAACCGAACCGCGAATTGGTTCGCTACTACCCAGGGAACTAGGTAACATTGGTCCAAAACACAGCAGGATAAGAAGTTGTGAAAGGACGAAGGGAAGAGCCAATCCACCCCTACTCGGGATAGAAAATACCTCCAGATCACACCTACCATAGGGAAGTACAAAAGCAAATGATCCACCATCTCTTCCGCATAAATGCACATAAAGCAACGGTTAGCCAGCCTCCATCCTCTAGATTTTAAGTGATCACAAGTAAGAATTTTATTCAAAGTCACATTCCATAGGAAGAAAAATACTTTAGCTAGAATTCCTGGGTTCCACACAATAGTCTTCCACTAGAGCGTCTCTATCAACCGCTAAAAGGAAGATATTACCAAAGTCATCCTTTAGTTTCGCAGAATCACAACAAATATCTTTCCAAAAATCTAACCTCTAGCCACTACCTACCTAAAACCAAAAATTAGGCACAACTAGGTTGACGACCGCCATGATACCCTTCCACAATCCTACCTCGTAGGTAGTTTTGACCCTCGGCAGAACCTAACAGGATTCCTCACCATGTTTGGCTTGAACCCCAGTAGAACCCAACAGAATTCTTCACCATGTTTGGCCACTATTAACTTAATTCATCATGTTACGTCTTACGTGGTATATATGTTACCTTTATATAGCATACTTTGTAAATCCAATGTACCAATATGGAGCCAATTTCTCAACACACCCAGAAGTGTTTAAGGGATTAAAGCATACAATACAAATAGTTAAACTAGATAATAAGGTGGTGCAAGTGAAGACCTTGGCTTAGGTATATTATTTTTATTCTCTTGATAAATTTAACTTTATACATTTGTTGTTTAGTAGTATACTAATTGAAGACATAGAAATAAAAATCGCCGAAACCGATACGAAACGGATGATACGTATAGACTTTCGGTAGCCCCTTTTAACGATATTTATACTGATACGAAACGGACAATACGTATCGTTTATTAGTTATTTATGTTTTCATTCACTGTATAATTATAATGATGTTTTTTTACTTTGTCTTTGAATCACTTCCCATGACTTTATATTTGGTAAATTTAGTTCTAATAACTCATTTGATTTTAAAAAAAAAATTAATTTAATTTTTTCTTTAAAAAGAAAAAATTATATGTATCGTCCGAAACCGGTACCAAAACCGATACGTATAGGTTTCAGTAAGGACCGATACATCCCCAGAAACCGTATTTTTAATCTTTGATTAAAGCTAAATTTGTATCAGGTTAAGCTGTTTAAGAATCAGCTTTCCTCTTTTAGAAGTGACACACCACGATTGACAAGGAAGATGAATGACTTGGGTATAATTTATGTCAATATTTGAATTAGGTATAATTTATAAACATACATTATTCGATTATGGTCCTTTTATTATCTAGAATATGACATGAACTTAGGAATTAACTATCAAGTAAACCCCCTTTATTTTTAACCAATTGGTGGGGGTATACATGGCGAGGATACTCCTGACCTTTGAAGAATTGCAATGAGGGTCTTATTCAAACTTGTAGTTCTTCTGGATATGAGAGAAATTGAAGCACATTCTCGTTGATTCACACAAAGCTAGGGAACATGCTCACTTCTAAAAGTTGGACAAGTTAGTCTTTGTCTACTATAATGAGGTTGCGTGGACGTAACTTGGCAAGGCAGGAGATAAGCCCTAAAGTATTATATTTTTACTGTTTGATGATCCACTTGACCTGTGGTTGCGTGATATCGAGGAGCTGATTGTAACTGACACTTCATTCCTTCGGAGACATGTAAGCAACAATGAGTTCAGGGCCCAAGCAGTTGTCATCATGGAAATAAAAATCGCCGAAACCGATATGAAATTGACGATACGTATAGGTTTCGGTAACCCCCAATACGATATTTATATCGATACGAAATGGGCAATACATATTTTTATTAGTTATTTGGGTTGTCATTCACTGTATAATTGTAATTGTGTTTGCTACTTTATCTTTAAGTTGTTTTCCATTACTTTATATTTGGTAAATTTGGTTCCTATAACTCATTTGATTTTTATAAATTTTAATTTGATTTTTTCAAATAAAGAAAAAATTATTTGTATCATCCGAAACTGATACGTATAGTTTCGGTTGAGACCGATACATCCCCCCCCGAAACGGTATTTTTAATCCTTAGTTGTCATGGGTACAATCATAGCCACCCACTATGACAATCAGCACTTTAGGGAAAGGAAAAGGAAAAACATCAATCTTTGAGGACCAAAGCGAAGAGTCGGATGAAGATGGGCATGAGCTCTCCTCGTCCCACCACGACAACCACCACTTCATGTACTAGAGAAAGAAAAGGAAAAACACCAATCTAGGAAAGTGAAGAGTCAGATGGAGATGGGCATGAGCTCTCCTCGAAGAGTAGTACTAGTAGTGGTCCTAGTGGAACAAGAGGTAGAGGTGCTAATGCAGTTGCTACAACATAGGTCCATGACATAGATATTGGTCAGGGATAAGATGTTGAATGCAAGTAGGAAAGAGCAGTCTCTAAAATATTTGACTCCTTCAGACTCCATGAAAGGATATGGTTAAGGAATCGAATATAGGCAACCAACATTGTTGCCTCAATATGGAGGTTATGAATACCCTCCCCCCACACCAGCATGGACATGAACTTATTATGGTTATGGGACGAGGGCAATATCATCAAGCTCGTGGACGCATTAGCCGCAATCTACTATACATGATTTGTTTTACAGTTTATTCTCATATGGCTATGCCCAAAATTGTGAAAATCTCTACCACCAACCTTCACTCAATGGTGATGATAATGATTATTCATATGAGCTAACACATATTTTATGAGGATTTAGACCTAACAGTTAACACTTTACAGTTATATATATTTTTCTTCGTTAATTGTTACATTTGTTTACTTGTTTAGTTTATTAGTTATTAGTTATTTATGTTTTTTCATTTCATTGTGTAAGTGTTTGCTACTTTGTGGTTTTGCTAAATCACTTCCCATGATTTATTGGCTTATTGATTTTGGTTGTATCTACTCATTCCTATTAATTTTTTTTCAGTAACTTATTACTATTTTTTTTATTGGTAACTTATTACTATTAGTTGTTACTTAAATGGCTCATGTAATGTTTCATATTGATTAAATATTTTATCATCAAATATTTTGCATTTGAATATTTAATTCATGTTTTAATTTTATTTTTTTTTTGAATTTTTTTGGAAAAAATCCCAATTTTTAAGTATCATTAAATATGCATTGGTATTGGTGATACCGATACGTAATGGTTCTTGAAACCTGTATTTCAATCCTTGGCGCTACCCACTAGAAACTTGGCAAGTGACATATTGTTTGGGAAACTGACCGTTGGATGTCAAGGTGAATCCACGTGGCCAAAAATCATCCGACCAAGCATTTTTAGACCATCTTATTATCGCTTAGTAGGTCAGCATTAACCCACTAGGCAAGGATGATAATCTGACCCTCCAATGAGGGCCTCGACCCTCCTAATCCCACAAATTCAATGGGTTTTTTTCTTCCCTAAGGCACGCGGGCCAAGTTGGGCCGAATTTTCAAAAGCCCTCTAACTTGAGGGACAGGCTAGTGTAAGGTTGTTTTGTGTAGATCAAGAATATTAGGATTTGGAGAAGAAAATGAAGAGAAAATTGGGAAGAATGTGAGAAAGTAATTCTATCTCTCACTTCTCTATTATATGCCCAGCTTGCTAACAATGTCACGGAACTGTGAACTACCACACCTCTTAGTCAAAATGTCAGTTAATTGATTTCCAGTATTTACAAACAGAGTACAAATTTAGCCAAATCTCAACTTTTCTTTGATGAAATGTCGATCCACTTCAATGTGTTTAATTCTATCATGTTGTACACTTGTACCCAATTATGTGCAATACTAATTACCGCCTTCTTGTCCCAGTACAAACTAATAGAACAGAATGACAGACCAAGATTTGTGTTGCTAACCACAAGTATTTTGGATATGGAACTGATGATGATAATAAGTAACATTACTATCTGTCAACATGTTCCGTGAAGAAAACAATATTCAAAACCCCACAAGAAATTATCTTAAATCAACCACAAATATAGCAAACCACAGTAAGAATCTGAACAATTACCTTACCAAAACAAAACCAACAACAGAATTTAAAACCCAGAAAAATAAAATACAAATTCAATAAAAAAAAAAAACGAAATCTTAATTCATGAATCACAGAAAGAAACCATTGATTGGGAAGCTAACAAGATGAAATAAATTTTCAACAATCACAAGTTCAACAAGAGGGGGGGTTAAATACCCAATGTAAAAAAAAAACAAAAACAACGACAATTACATCAATATAAGAAGAACAAAAAGGCCGTAGATCGTGAACAGGGGACAGAATAAAAGTTAAGAAACCCGAAATGAAGGAGATTTGAGATCCCAAAAACAAAAAGATAAAATATTGAAGCAAGAATAATGAATAAAGAGAAGAAGAAAGTACCTTAGGGTTGGTGATGTGGGCGTTCTTGCGGATTTGAGTGGAGATGGAAGAGCGAAGCTGGGAGATAGTAGCGACTTCGTGGAGATTGTAGATTTCCATAATGCTTGGGATTGATCGACAAGCTGTCCTAAAGAAATCAAAGGTTCGGTGTCTCGCTTCTTCAAGCGTTGCAGAATTTGGTGGAACCTTCACGCTCCTCAGAGTAAACGCCATTCCAAATTATCAAAACTCTCTCTCTCTCTCTCTCTCTCTCCAAAAGGGTTTGATCTAAGCTTCGTTCCAATTGTTGCTAATTTGTACTTAGGGGTGTGAGGACCTAAACCTACGCACTTCTGCTACAATACACGAGCGGTGCCATCTGGCAAGTAGAAAATGGAGACGGGAGGGTGGGGGCCAACAAATGAGGGGTGTACTCGAGCCGAGCTGAGCACGGCTTGGCCAAGTTTGAGCTTGGCTTGAACTTGCTCGAGCTCAGGTTGAGCTTGCCTTGAGTTTTACTCGAATGTTTAGGTTTGAGCTTGCTTGAACAAGCTCGATCGAGCTCGAACTTTATTCAAGTTGAGCCAAACTTGGGTTGGCTTAAGCTTGATTAACTAAATTTTATTTTTTTAATTTTACATAATATTAAAAAAATTAATTATTAATCTACACTATAATATAAAGAAATAAGAGTTTTCTCTTGGGTCTCCAAACTTCAATCCCTTCAATCTCATAAGTTCTATTTTAAAGATGACATGTAGCTTTTCTCTTTAATCTTCCAGTTTAAATATAAAGTGGAGCTCTGCATCATGCGGAGCTCCGCATGAAAATTAATCTCTTAATCTTCACAGTTCAAATTTGGGACCCACTATTTCATCCTAGAACCCTTTCTATCTCCACTATTGTAGACTCTTCTCTTACCTCCAACTCAGTTTATTTTCGTATATGAATGTACTAGCAGAGACCCTGTGCGATGCATGGTAATAATTAAGAATATCTAAAATTAAATAATATTATTTATTTATATAAATATTAAGTAATATATTTTAAGAATATTTCATAAATTTTATTTTTAATAGTATAAGTTTTTTATTATTTGATATGTATTATTATTTGTATAAATTAATTAATTTGATAATAATAATTTATTATTTTAATAACATTTATAGGAAAATCATAAGTTTCTTAATATTAAGCTTAAATTAATACACCCAAGAATTGGAGATAAGAGAGAACTCTACAATAGTGGAGATAGATAGGGCTATAGGATGGGATAGTAGGTTCCAAACCCGTAAGAGTTGGAGGTAAGAGAGGAGTCTACAATAGTGGAGATAGAGAGAGCTCTAGGATCAAATAGTGGGTCCCAAATTTGAACCGTGAAGATTAAAGAGAAAAGCCACATGTCATCTTTAAAATAGAGCTTATGAGATTGGAGGGATTGAAGTTTGGAGACCAAAGAAAAAAAATATTATTTCTTTATATTAGTAGTAGATATATATAAAATAAAAATATTATTGTTATTATTTAAATATTATTTTTTAATAATTCAATCCGAGCTCAACCCAAGCAAAGATTAGCTCGAGCCTAACAGAGCAGATTCGAGCCGAACTCAAACATAGATGAAAAAATTTCAAACCGAGTCGACCTCAAGCATTGATGAAAAAATTTCAAACCGAGTCGAGCAGGGCCAAGCCTGTCTCAAATACACCCCTACCCCTCCCAAAATGGTGAATACAATTATTAAGGTGAGTCTAATGAGAGAAACATGATATAGAGAATCTATAAATTCTAAGGGCGAATTCACCTTTTAAGTTTTACCTTAACAAAAAATCATATTTAATTTGATTATCTAACTTATATGTGGAAACTGAGGTGGTGTTTGATAACACTGGTCTATAAAAAGTGTTTATTTGAAAATTATACTTAATTGAACTTTAGATTTTTAAGTTGAAGATTAATTGCATGTCTACATTTTAGAGATTTTGGGGGTAAAAACTTTTAGAACTCGAGCTAAATCAAGGTTGTTTAAGCCAAGCTCAAGCCTAAACATTCATGCTCAAATCAAGCTCAACCCAAGCTCAATCCGAGCTTGAGCAAGTTCAAACCAAGCTCAAACTTGGCCAAGCTCAGCTCAAATACACTCCTGGACCCAAAAAGTCCACATAATCCAAATATCAACTCAATTAGATGTTTTTACAAGTTGATAAGTTTACCCCTTCTTTCGAATTGGCAATAGGACTGTCCGGAGAAAAATCAATTTATCAGATGGTTTATGGTCAGGAAAATCTGATTAGGTAGATTTTGGTCTAGAAGATATCAGCTACTTTTTAAAGTAGAGGTTTGTACCCCTAAAATCTCTAAAATGTAGACATGCAATTAATCTTCAACTTAACAATCTAAAGTCCAACTAAGCATAATTTTCAAATATATTAGGGTTTTTTCCCCAACTACACCTCAACAATAGTGGGATGCCCAAAATACACTTGATTTTCAAAACTTTTATTTTCTACACCTACATGTACGGGATTGGGGGGTTCTCTTTTTGTTTTACAGAATTGCCCCTACCACTCTCCGCAAGAGATTCTACCACCCTTCTGAACTTAAAATTCCGCCATGAGAGGCCTCTTTGATACCTTGGTGTTCTGCAACCATGCCGGTAAACGTGAATATGCCTGAAATTACATCATTAAAATCTCTCTTTCCATACTTAAAAAAAACGTGGTTATTCTGCTTGTAAAAGCCAAAAGAAAAAGAAAAAGAAAGCATTGATTTCATGAAAATTCAGTTTTTTGACCTTGTAGATCCGGTTCTTTTGTCATTTTTTTTTATCTGCATTTCTGTTGAAAGCTTCTCTAGATCATACTTCCTTTTTTTTTATTACAGCAAATAGCTAGGAAATCAGGTATTATATTGGATTTCTGCTCTGGAAACCTCAATTTGTGTTTTTTTTCTTGTACTTGTTGTGCTACAAAATGTGGTGATAGCTTCTTCCTTGTTTCTTCTTGTGAGCTAGAAATCAAATTCAGATTTGATGAGTAAAGATGGATATACTAGTGTCCTACGAGGAGAATTTGTACTTTTGAGGCAGATGAGTTAGAATAGAATGTCTGGTTATGGATTTAACGTGTATGTTGGTGACTTAGATAGTCGAATTTCTCAAGATCTTGATGAAGATGGAGGTTTCTAATGGAACTTGTCAGAAAATCGAATTGGATTGCTTGAATAGTGGAGGTTCGGATGACTCAGATTTACAAGGTATTAGTATGAGTTTTGGCTCGATCATCAGTTACAAGGTATTTGACGACTCAGTCTTGTTTGTAACATTTTTTCTGTAGTGGGTATCCACTTGTTCTAATAGCAAAAGTTTAAGCTCGGAAGGATGGAAGAACCTCCTACAGAGGTTTCTGCAAAACACCCGAAAAGTTTTTCTCACCCAATCGTTAGGTTGAGGACAAATCAGTCGTAGGGGCATTTCTATATATAAAAAAAAGAGAGAACCCCACTCTCGTACGTGTAGGTGTAGAAAAGAAAAAGTTTGAAAAGGCAACGGATCCTCTAGAGTTCCTACCGGGTGGAGTTTATCCGGTAGTGATGTGGGCGAGTTGGGCGATGACATGTGGCGACGACTATGGGCGGGAAATCAATTTTCACAACTTGCATTTTGAGTTGGCTTTAACGGGCTTCCGTTGATATGGATGTTAACTCACCCCAATAACTCTAATGCCCTAACCACCCTCTCGCTCGTCTAAGTCTAAGGGAAAGAGAAGAAATTCTGAAATTTCTTAGGGAAGAACATAAGCTTTTTTTCTTCTGTTTTTTAGTCAGGTGATGGTCTAAATAATCCCGTTTTGTTCCTGCCAGTCATTATTGATTTGGACTTTGTTACTGATACCGCAAAGGGCCGAGACAGCACATATGATGAGCGGATCTCAAAATTTTCATAAATCGGGTTTTATTTTTTTGAGATCCGCTCATGACATCCACAATCTTGGTGTGGTCTCGGCCCTTTGTGGTCTCTCTAGGATTTCCCTATTGATTTTTGCAAGATTGTGCCGGTGTATTTTTATTTTTTAAATTCAATTGTTTCTATACTAAGCCTTATTTTTTTGACTCCTAATCTTCTCTAGTTGTAACTGGTTTTTGGCAAAACCGGTCACGCCCATATGGTCGTCACGTGTCACTTTTTACACCCCTTAATTGTGGTTAAGATTCACTTACTCCTAGGGTTCACCCACCAATCTTTGGTTTTTAGAAAAAAATATTTTAAAAAATTTAACCCTAAGAGTTGGTCAATTTTAACCACGGTTAACAAAAAAAATTATTATATTTTTCTAAAAATCAAAGATAGGTGGGTGAACCTTAGGGGTGAGTGAATCTTAACAACAATTAAGAGGTGTCTAAAGGGACATGTGGCCACCTCAGGGCATCACCGGTTTTGACAAAACCGGTTATAACTGGAGAAGAATACGAGTCTATTTTTTTCTATTCTCTTTGTTCATTTTATCAAGTTAATTAACCAAATATGTATGTTTTGTGCAATTTTTTTTTTGTAGTAATTTGTATTAACAACAAATACATAATAGATTATTGGCTAAACAATCTTACTCAACCGAGGCAAATTATTACTATTATTATTGTTATTATTATTATTATTATTATTATCAAATGCTCAATAAAAGTTCAAACATAATTTTTTATTATAGTTTAAAATATAACTATTTTGTTTATTTCAAGGGTAATAATGCAACGGTGCCCCCAAACCCTGAAAGTGCTTATGAACAAATCAGCATTGATCCTGGGGTTTATTAATAACACCCTATTGTTTGTTTAGGAATGTTGATGTGATGAGGTTGTTGCTGGCGCGCAGGTGGAGGCTAGGGATTCTGTGCACCATAGCAAAATATCTCATGGTTTTTAAGACACAAATGGATGGAAATTATTTAATACAAATAACCCTTTATAACTCTCCATAAAAGTTTTTAAAATGGTTGGAATAAATAGGAAGGTGAATTTGAAAAAACTTTGAGATGAAACAAATAAAATCAATAAAATTTTGTTTTAAAATACCAAAATTTGTAACATTACCATGGGGGGGGGCTTTTAGCTTTTTCTATAGTATTCATCCCTATACACAAACTGACTCTTGAGGTGTGTGCATCACACGTTCAAGTGGGAGCCTCATGGATTTAAGCTTTTAAAGTTGATCCTCAAGGTGTAAGCATCTCATTCATTTTAAAACAGCATATAATATGTAAAATCCTAAAAGTACCTTACCTACATGCACATATGTTTCATCTTCCTTAGTTGAAGCAGCAATTTAAAATATCATCTAATATGTAAAATCCTAAAAGTTCCTTAACTACATACACATATATCCCAAAATTCTCATTCAATTACAGCTTCAATTAATGAATTTTATCATAAGAATCCAAAATTAATTATCATATGAATGAGCTTTGCAGCCTATGTCACGAGGGATTGGAAATTGGGCACGTGTGCTTGAGCATACAAACCATAAATCTTTGAAAATACAATGGGTATCTGTTTGAATGCATGTCAACAACACAATACATGAAAAAAAATTAGTTTATTATTTATAGAGTGACGCCACATCAACCCTCAGGGAATATAATAATGTGTGCATGTTTAGGGAATATAATAATTGTTTTTTATACTGAACCATATTTCTCTGTCTTCTCTTGGTGCATTCCATCAAGTTAACCATATGTATATTTTATGCAACTTTTTTCTTTGTAGAGTGTAGTAATTTGTATTAATAACAATTATATAATAAATTACTGGCTAAACAATCTAACCAAAACATGACAACTATTATTATTATTATTATTATTATTATTATTATTATCAAATGCTCAACGGAATACGCACACATTCTATCATTTCCTCACTTATGCTATGTTTGGTTGCCGAGAAAAGTGAAAACATGAAAAAGAAAAGAAAATTTTGGATTTCTAATACAATTTTTAGTTGTGTTTAGCCCCCCTTTTTTTTTACTTTTCCATGTTTTTACTTATTTTCTCAGCAACCAAACAACCCTTAAACAAATTTTCTCGGCTTCTCTAACCCATTTATAAATGGGTCGGGTTGAGGTATGCTTTTACATGACGAAATATGCGTCATCTCTCTCTATCCAACTTTTGTTTTTTGCTAAAATACATTTGACCTCTTCTGTTTTGAAGGGCAAGCAAAGAACAAATGGAAGTGTGCAATTTTGACGTTTTAAAAAAAAGGACATGTTAGTCTAGTCTTCCCTTACGGCACAAATTTCTCTGCAGTTATAACCAGACTTCCTGGAGTCCATTTATGACCCTGAGATTGCCACATGTCTTTTTAGAAACTCTTTAATTGTGGTTAAAATTCAACAACCCCTAGAATTCACCCACCCTTAGGTTCACTTACTTATCCTTGGTTTTTTTTTTAATATTGAAAAAAATTTAGCTCTAAGGGTTAGTGAATTTTAACCCGGGTTAAAAATAAAACTTGATTTTTTTTTTAAAACCAAGGATTGATGGGTGAACCTAAGAGTGGATGAATCTTAACCACACAATTAAGGGTATCAATGGGAACATGTGGCAACCTCAGGGGCATAACCAGACTCCAAGGAGTCCGGGGAGTACGGTTACAACTGGAGAGAATCTGAAGTCTCTTTTTAATTAGATACAGTAGACGAGTCAACAGACTGACTACGCTACGGTTTCTTCAAAGCATTCCAATTGAATAGAATAAACGAGTCACACAAATGCAAAGAAAATGAATTGCCGCCATTTTCATCTTCATCCTCGATGCCTTATCCACCAACCGTCTGATTCTCAACATGTGTTGCCTTTAGAGTCGCTTTCCTATAATAATTAGAGTCGCACTCCTAATAATTCTCTACTACTATTATAAAACATAGTTAAATCTTGTTATGGATGCCACATATATCTCTCTCATTATGTCACGTAAGACTCCTCTTCATTTGTGGGCAAAAGGTTTATTCTGTTGCTCAGCAGAGTATCCCTCTGGTGAGCAGTAGATCAATGGACAAAAAAATGCCACCTCACTCAGAAGTCATTTTTCTTTCTCGCCATTTTTTGACTTCTTCCCATTTGATTTTTTTTCCTTTTTTCTTATTTTTTGAACCATTGATTTGCTGCTCATCAGAGGGATACTCTGGTGAGCAATAGAGTAAACCTTTTGCCTCATTTGTGAGGCCACATCATCAAATGGTGAGACTCACAATTTCAATTAATTCCTCATTAATCTATCATCACCCTATTAATTACAATTAATCCCCCACTACTCCCATTAATCTACCCTTGGTTTTTATAAAATAAAAATAAAAAAATATTAACCTTAGGTTGATTAAGTTAACGCGTGCCTATAGGTTGCCATGTGTCCCTTTTAACACTCACTAATTGTAGTAAAGATTTAAATTCTAATTATTATTTTCTTAATTAATTAATGATACACATAGAACATAAGCGTTCATTATTAAATTTTCCACTCCCATGTCCCTTCTTCTCGAGTTTTAACTCTTTAACCGTTATGTAAGGAAGGCAGAACAATTCCCACCTAAAAAAAAAAGGAAGGCAGATAACTGTAAGCACCCAATTTTTACACTCTTCTTAACCAGGGTTAACTTCTATTTAACATCAGTCATCCCCCAGTGGAGTCCCCAGTTGAACCCTAGCCCCAGGTATACCCTAAACCTTAAACCCTCAAACCTAAACCATCCGGGCTCAAAGCCCATTACCCTTAAATACCCTAAACCCTAGGACTAACCCTAGGTGAGCCCTACACCTAGCCCTAGCTCAAACCCTAGCTAAACTTAGGTTGTGAGCCCTCATGGGCTCAATGCCCATTTACTAAATAGTTCAAAGCCCAAAACCGTGGAGCCTACGCCTTTGTGGGCCCAAACTTTGGCTCATAACCCTTAGGGGACCACTAGAGTGGGGCCCACACCCCTCAAATTTGAAAAATCAGGCGGGAACCCCCCAAAATGGCAAGGCATACCCCCTTTCAGCCCAAGTATGTTTGGGTCTAGCCCGAAATAAAAAAAAAACTCAGGGTGTCGGTGATTGGATTACCGACACCCTCAATTTCAATTGTTTTGAGAGTGGCGGTAATCCAATTACCACCACTGTGTTAGATTTGCAGAACGCATACGCAGGCCTCTCCCTACTGTTCTGGACTACCTGGGTACCTCTCCAACTTGCTCCACACCCCTCTCCTAATGCTTAGCATGCCCCTGACATCTCCCCTTCTCCTCTATAAATTCTCCACCACCCCCATGAGTTCTGGACGCCCAAAACCAGTAGTGAAGCTCTGTTTCACCATAGCCAGCCTTCATCCACCCATACCAGAGCATACCACCACCTCAGATAGGTACCTGAACCCCTCCTGGTGATCCCTGAACCTTCCAGTAAAACCCCAAACCTCGGAGTAGCCCTACACCTGCACACCAGTCACCACCGCAACCATCTCCATATCTGCAGCCACTGTGCAAGGGTAGATCCCCTACCATCCTTTTTCTTACGCTGCTTAACATTGTAAGGGATCCCTGGTCCTGATGCAGGGGTCTCATCTGCTTTATCTTCATTGCTATCATAGCAAAAGCCAAGGACAGGGATCCTTACAGCTTCCCGTAAGCGTAGGGAATCCCTCGAGGTTCTTGTACACTGGTGCAACACCCTTTTAGCCAGTGCATGGCCACTCTCCTTGGAGTCTGGGGGTCTCTCGGGCTATGAGGGAACCCCTGGACCCTTGCTCGTGCAACCCACAGTGGAGAAAATCATTTTTTTTTGAAAATTTGCATGCTGTTAGCATTCCCATTGCCGACAATATGTACACTATCTATAACTTGCATGTAACTAGGATTAGTTAAAGGCCCTGGTCAGTTCTAGGGCCATAGTTAGGTTTTGCTAGACCCTAACTAACTCCCCCCAAAGTTTCAGGCCTCAACTCGAAGCTTAACCAGGGTTAAATGGCCACCAAAGGAGAGTTAGCATTTTGTCAGTAATCCCATTACCGACAGAAGTGACCCTATTTTTCAATGACTTTGGGCCCCTATGGGGGCCACATAGTTCATGCCCTGGGGCCTACTCAAGGCCCATTGGAAAGCCCTAGTCTTCAGCTTGTTCCTTGCAAATTTTCAGACCCTGGTTCAACATTTAACCAAGGTTAACTGACCTTTAAACACTAACTAGCATATTGTTGGTAATTGAATTATCGACAGGTTTTACCTTATTTTTGCAATGACTTTGGGCCCCTATGGGGCCCACATAGCTCATGACCTGGGACCCACTCCAAGCCTTCATCCACTCCCCTGCAAAATTTCAGGGGCTAACTCTGAGTTTCACCCTGGTTAGCATGACCCTCAACTTGGGTTAACATAACTGCCTGAGCTGTCGGTAATGGGATTACTGACAACATAGACTTTTTTTTTACTCACTTTAGGCCCCTGTGGGGTCCACACCTGAGCATATCTTGGGCTGAGACCAGGCTCATTGTATCCCTAATCATGGTTAATCATCTTTAAACCCCGGTTAGCAATCTTAACCCTGGGTTATGACTTCTTCCCATTTGATTTTTTTTCCTTTTTTCTTATTTTTTGAACCATTGATTTGCTGCTCATCAGAGGGATACTCTGGTGAGCAATAGAGTAAACCTTTTGCCTCATTTGTGAGGCCACATCATCAAATGGTGAGACTCACAATTTCAATTAATTCCTCATTAATCTATCATCACCCTATTAATTACAATTAATCCCCCACTACTCCCATTAATCTATCCTTATCCCAATTAAGTATACTAATTAAAATAATTGGTATAATTAAACTCATTATGTAATCTTCCTTAAAACCCATTAATTAAAAAAACAAGAGATTAAAGACAATCAAGTTGGTAACCTTATGTTTTAACATCCATTTAATTGTGGTTAAGATTCACTCATCTCTAGGGTACATCCATCTACCCTTAATTATTAAAAATAATAACAAATTATTAACCTTGGGTTGACTAATCTAAATCGGAGTTAATGTATATGCCTACAAGTTGCCACATGTTCCTTTTAACACCCAATAATTGTGGTTAAAATTCACTCTCGCTAGGTTTCATCCATCTGCCCTTGATTTTTTTAAAAAAATATTAAACTTGGGTTGACTAACCTAAACCACAATTAATGTGTGCGCATGTCTCTTTTAACACTCACTAATTGTGGTTAAGATTCACTCACTCCTAGGGTTTGATTCATCCATCTACCTATGGTTTTAGAAGAAAAAATTAAAATAAATATTAACCTTAGGTTGACTAACCTAAACCACAGGTAATGCATACCTACAGATTGCCACGTGTCCCTTTGAACGTCCACCAACTGTGGTTAAGATTCACTCACCCCTAGAGTTCATCCATCTACCCTTGGTTTTTATAAAATAAAAAATAAAAAAAATATTAACCTTAGGTTGATTAAGTTAACGCGTGCCTATAAGTTGCCATGTGTCCCTTTTAACACTCACTAATTGTAGTAAAGATTTAAATTCTAATTATTATTTTCTTAATTAATTAATGATACACATAGAACATAAGCGTTCATTATTAAATTTTCCACTCCCATGTCCCTTCTTCTCGAGTTTTAACTCTTTAACCGTTATGTAAGGAAGGCAGAACAATTCCCACCTAGAAAAAAAAAGGAAGGCAGATAACTGTAAGCACTCAATTTTTACACTCTTCTTAACCAGGGTTAACTTCTACTTAACATCAGTCATCCCCCAGTGGAGTCCCCAGTTGAACCCTAGCCCCAGGTATACCCTAAACCTTAAACCCTCAAACCTAAACCATCCGGGCTCAAAGCCCATTACCCTTAAATACCCTAAACCCTAGGACTAACCCTAGGTGAGCCCTACACCTAGCCCTAGCTCAAACCCTAGCTAAACTTAGGTTGTGAGCCCTCATGGGCTCAATGCCCATTTACTAAATAGTTCAAAGCCCAAAACCGTGGAGCCTACGCCTTTGTGGGCCCAAACTTTGGCTCATAACCCTTAGGGGACCACTAGAGTGGGGCCCACACCCCTCAAATTTGAAAAATCAGGCGGGAACCCCCCAAAATGGCAAGGCATACCCCCTTTCAGCCCAAGTATGTTTGGGTCTAGCCCGAAATTAAAAACAAATTCAGGGTGTCGGTGATTGGATTACCGACACCCTCAATTTCAATTGTTTTGAGAGTGGCGGTAATCCAATTACCACCACTGTGTTAGATTTGCAGAACGCATACGCAGGCCTCTCCCTACTGTTCTGGACTACCTGGGTACCTCTCCAACTTGCTCCACACCCCTCTCCTAATGCTTAGCATGCCCCTGACATCTCCCTTTCTTGTAGAACCCCGGACCTTTTCACAGTTAATACATGACACTCTCGTTGTCATTTTTGCCTTTTTAAGAGGTATAATTAATAAATAAGGAAGAAATTGGAAATTTCGAAACGTCAGAAATGTTCCTTTTCGAAGTACGAACACAACGCAAGTTGAATCGTCACAATCGGATGAACGAGTCAAAAGATATGGCCAAAACAGTCTGTACCTGTAGGAAATCGTAGCACAGACAACGTACTCTGATAACGTATACTGTGTGCATCCGTTGTACAACTCACCACGGGCACGTTGTGCAGCACCACGAGTTGCACTATTCACAGCACCACGAGTTGCACTATTCATGGCACCACGAGTTGGCACTATTCATGGCACCACGAGTTGCACTATTCATGGCACCACGAGTTGGCACTATTCACAGCACCACGAGTTGCACTATTCATGGCACCACGAGTTGGCACTATTCACAGTACCACGAGTTGCACTATTCATGGCACCACGAGTTGCACTATTCACAGCACCACGAGTTGCACTATTCATGGCACCACGAGTTGGCACTATTCATGGCACTACGAGTTGGCACTATTCACGGCACCACGAGTTGCACTATTCACATCACCACGAGTTGGCACTATTCACAGCACAATGTGTTCAGCACTATTCACGGTCCTCGCGTCATTGCAGAAATCCCAGTAAGGGTATTACGGTCTTTTGGTCAGTTCACTCTTACCTTAAGAGTTTAACTCGAGCCTTTAGGGCTTCATTCGACACTTAGAGAGTTTGAGAGAATAGGAGAAAGGGGAGAAGGCGATTCTAACCTAGGGTTTCCATTTTGGAGAGAAATCAAAGGGTTTTGAAACCCTAGATCAACCTCCAGCCCATTTTTCTTCAAGATCAAGGCACAAACTCGTGAGGAGCATCTCCTCAAACTAGGGCAGCAGCTACACAGTCATTTTGGAAAGGGGTTTCTTCCTCATTTCTTCAAGGTCGGTACTTTTTACTACCCTCCTAGTTATAGTTCCTCTTCTCCCTCTATTTCTTTTGATTTTTCTTTCATTGATACATGTGCTATGAGATGGATGAATGGTGAATGGAGAATGGTAAATGGTGAATGGTGAATGGAGATGGAATGGGCGATTGGATGCCAATGGTTGTGTGTGATGAACAAATGGGGAAGGGCATTGTTCCAATAATGAACATACATGTACGATTTGAGTAAAACCCATCTAGAAAAGCATGTTGTAGGGTAAATCCATAATGAGCACACCCTGTTTGATGAAATGCCAAGGTGAATAAAGTGAGCTGAAAATTTGTAAAGGCATGCCTAATAAATTCTGAATATTACTAGGGCCTATGATAGTGTGTTTCTTGCTTTCCCTAAAGGATATGAATATTACATTGCTAAATCTTTGATGCTACATGTATTGTGAAATTACCCAAATGTCATCTTTAAATTTAAATGCAAGCATGTACACGTTTCTCACGAGCACGGCATGCATTACATGATTTATCGAGGTTTTCAAGAACATGGTTAGAGGTGGGACATATCCTACGATATGTTTTACCTCGCTCTTGGCAAGGACAAGTCAATCATGCATTATCATAAGAAGGTTTTCCCTTCCCTCGCAAGTACATCTCACAAGGACATCTCACAAGTGAAAGGACATGACATGAGCATTTAGGAAGAAGGGTCTCCCTTCCCTCACAAGTAGTTTACTGTTCCAAGCATGACATGGCACGACATGACAAGCATGGGCATTTAGAAAGAAGGGTCTCCCTTCCCTCACAAGTAGTTTACTTTCCCAAGTAAGCATGACATGGCATGACACACATGACACGCATGATACGATAAGATAAGACAAACATGACAAGTTTTCAAGCAAGGAAATGGTATTTTCAGTCAAGTCAAGTGCACGGTGTTTTCAAGGGTTTTATCGGTTTTTATGAATTCAAGCATGATTATATACTCATTTACTTTATTGTCATGATATGAATTATTCCTGCTTTATATGCTTGAATTGTTTCCTGCTTTATATATGCTATCTGTATGCTATGACTGTTGGTTAGTGCTTAGTACCCGCTGAGTATTCCATGCTCAGCCGTACTTCTTATGTCGGTAGGTTCTGAGGGAGCTACTGCTCCATTCGATGTTTGTGCTCCTGGTCCATCGGTGGAAGAGGAGTACGTTGAGGAGCCTTTGGAGGAACCTCCCGTAGAGGGTTATTAGTAGGTGGTGTTAGATTCTGAGTGGATTAGCTGTGGGTGAGATGAGAGTCAGATTTATGTATTTTGGTGGGCATGTCCGCACTTTCTTTTGGATTCTTTTCGTATAAACTTGGATTGATTATGTTTATACATAGAGGTTTGGTAGACTTCCGCTATACCATGTTAGAGTATGTTTCCGCTGTTTTGCCCTCTCTTGTATATGCTCTGTGGGTTTTGCAGGTTAGTCGTCAAGCAAGTCACGATTAGTTGTCCAAAGTTCACTCTAACTCCTAGGGTGGGTTTTGGGGCGCTACACTAACCATGGTTAATTATCTTTTAACCCCAATTAACAATCCTAACCCTGGGTTAACACACCCCTTAGCCTCCGGGCTTCATCCTTGGCTTATCGGGCCCAAACCCTAGTCTATCGGACTACCCTTTTACCTACCGGGCCCATACTTTGCACATTGACCAACCTTGGTCAAGCAAAACCCTAATCACCGGATTAGGCCCATTAGTCACCCTTGGTGCACACACACACATCTCTTAGCCTTAACACGGGCTCATGTGGTAGAACTACGCTCGGTCTGATCTCACCCCAATGTGAGTACATAGGTAACCCAACCCGGGTTCCACCCTAGTTAGCTTTTCTTTCTTACAGTTAGTATTAACTTAAACACTTTGGTAATTGATTAACTTTGAACTTTAATTTGGCTTAAACCTAGTAAGTAGGGAACCACTATAAGTGAAAATGTCGGGGTGTCTAACCCCTTCCCTGAACTTAACCGAACCTTTTACCTTGATCTCTGATTAGAGATCAAAGACCTTATCCAACATCTCGGGGGACTTAACCCTTTTGAATGAATAAGTAGCGACTCTAAACACTTAACAATCCCGTGAGATTTTTTTAGGGAATCAAATCCCGTGCTCACATGGACCTCACAAATTTGGACATCACTAAAGTGGACTGTCTTAATCAATAACCCTCCACTTATCCCACTAGTCCCACTACTCCCACGTCCCTTCCTCTAAAATAGAGTTTAACTCTATAACTGTTACAAAAATACATTCATCCCCTCCCACAATCCCACATCCCTTCTTTGCCTCCTCTCTTCGAAGCCCCAAGTTGTAACGTTCAAATCACTCAGCTTTCTATTCTTCTATTAAGATGAAACCCCATTCATATCAATCGATGCTTATTGAGAATATACTCTCTAAGAAGGTAAGTTTCGTAAATCTTCTATGTTTTTTTAATCAGTTGTAAATTTCTTTTTTGTTTTAGAAACAACTAAAATTGTTTCTATTCATTGCAGATTCCTGCCACATTCACCTCAGCTCGATCAATAACTTCTAACTACTCTAGACTTCCTTCAATTAAGATTTGATATTTCTACTGGACAGGTGTTGTTTCATATATAATTATTTCAAGTCAGCCAACGGTCTGTATTGAATGATTAAAATGCTATATTTTTTGTTATTAGTTGATACATGATCCTTCTTATTTTATTTACCAATAATAAACCACCATCTTATACATGATCCTTCTCATCTATCTTTTGAAAACTTCTCTGAATTCACCGCTTCATGGAATTTGATGAAATTTGGTGCGATTTGAATTGCATGGAGTTTGTTTGACAAAAAGCCTCAATATATCGTAATTTAATGGACAGTTTTTAATGGCCTCCATTGCATGCTTGATTGAGCTGCAATGCGGGCCCTTAATATTGTTTGCGTCATTCCCTCTAAGTGGTCCGAAATAACTCACGTATGAAGATTATTATTTTCTACCTACCTGCAAATCAATTGGTTTATTTAAAGTTTCTGGTTTGTTATTACACTAGAAATAAACTTCTACTATAGGAAGTTTTAAAGAGAATATTTCCTTCACTTATGTCTAAATGCAAACCTGAAAATGTTTATCATTTACATGAGTGTTTACATGAGGTTATGGGGGTGTGTTTTGTTTGAAACATGTCACAGATAATATATAATTAGAGAGTATTTGGAGGTTCAGCAAAGTAGACAAACTAATTTACCCATATGTATTGTTTATCTTCTTCTTTATGTAGTATTTGGCTTGGCTTTTTAGTTATATGATAATATCATTAATTTTATGTGTATTGTTAATCTCATTCTTTACTCTCACTTTGCAAAAAAAAAAAATTCTACATTTATTGAGATATTATCTGGAAAAAAAGTTCTTGATACAAACATCACTTAAACCCAAGGTAACCATCTCGATTAAATAATATTTTTTTTTTGAGAGTAACTATCTCAATTAAATATGGTACAAAGACCTATGAGTTTTCATCTTGAGAAAATAACAATGAAAGCCAGGTTTAGCATTGAATCTGATTTTGCAGACCCTTACAATTGATGTAGGTTACTATCTCGATAACTTAGCAAATGATTCTTTCATGTAACAAAATATATGGAGTTTACAATCATTGATGTTAATTTTATACTGTTAACTATTCTTACTGAATACAAATGGAAGCAACAGAGATCCTTTGAGTATTTGTCATCCATCTTTAACTGAATTTGATCCCAAGCAACCCTCATTGGTGGGGCACACCTTATATCTTAGCAAGAGGCACTAGGTGCCCAGGCAAATGGGACTTATAAGTTTGCCGCCTCACTACACATGGACTCGAACTTGGCCTCTTAATGAGTGTGGGTTAGCAATCCTCAGACCGTTGATGTGTCTATTAGTATTAGACTGTTAGATAGCTCTTGAAATGTTGTCAATACTTTCTCACAAGTTCGATGGACAATTCATATATGCCTAATATTTATTTGTATTTCACCTGACTGTCGCCATTCCAATTACCCTGTGCATGTTAAAATTTGACTACATATATATCGCCTCTCGCTCTATTCTCTCCTTTAAAACCTTACCCCCACATCAATTTCTTCTTCCCGAGTTCAATTGTCATTAGTTTCTAACTTCAATATTTCTTCCCCATTACTCCATTAACTTCCCGAACTATTCCCATAGCCATCATTTGAACTTCTCTCTAAGGATATATCCCTGTTATAGCTTCTTAATTTTTTGGATATCATTGGATAGTCAGCACAATCTTCTCAAATAACATCATCCCATATAGCTTCAAATTTAAGAAAACTCCACTCACTTTATATTAAGGCACACACCCTTTGCACTAAAAGAGTTAGAATTCGAAAGCAAAACAAGTTTTACAGTATGAAATTTAGGGATATATAAATAGATGTTAAAAAATAATGGCATTGGTTGTTGGGGTTGGGTTGTTTTGAAAGTTAGAGTGGGGACGAAGGCAACACCTTGGTTAGAAAATTCCTAAACTGAGAACTGGATGCAGAGCAGATTTTTTATGAGATAAATGAGAATACAACAGACATCTTGAATTTTTTTCATGGGAATAATTTGTTCCATGCATGATAATATGAAGAATAAAACATTTGGATTATGTTTTTTTATCCAGCTACTGTGTTGATGCCAGGGTAATAACGATCTGGCTTCCATTTGTATTTGGGTCTGCATTTTCCATGGATAAAATACCAGCTCCTGTATGCTTTATTTCAAGTTTTATCTCATCCTCAAAACTTTGAATCGTATATCGATTCTCCAGCTCTTCCTATACATGTGGGATTTCCACCTTGAACGATAAAACCTTTGATAATTCTGGGAATTTTGATGTTGTTATAGTAACCTCTTCGATATAGTTCAATGATGTTCCTACATGTTCTCAGGACATTCTTACTATCAAATTCATTTGAAATCATCTTATTTACTTAAATTTATCTTTCCCTCACATTGAATTTACATGTCTATATAGTGGCCATTTCCTAATTTAGTAATGTAAAATTTTATTTTTTAATGTTCAATATTTTTATTAAATTTCCTTATATTTCTTCATCCCGTGCATCGCACGGGGCATTTGCTAGTATAAAACTAAAAGGATGATTAGTCTAGATATTATCATCTTCCCATCAACACGCATTAGGTTACGTTAATACCTACTATTGAGATCATTTTGATTAGCTGTCAACAATATTATATAATGGGAAGTGATTTAAAACTCTCGATAGTACCTACTATCGAGAGCTCCACCCTTTGATTTTCAATCTAATGGCTCCAAGCATTAAGTGGGGCCATCTTTTAAACCATGTGAGGACATGGAGCCTTTGGATCTTGAATCCAAGGGTCCAGCTCTTGATAGTGTGTACTATCGAGAGTTTTTTTTATGACTTTCCTTATATAATTCCCCAAAAGGAAACACCTGAATTGCCCTAATCCTAAGGGCGATATACCCAATGTTTTTAAAACCGGGCTGGTGGTCTAAACTGTTGGGACTATTCCGGTTCGATCGTGTCATTTTATTAGTAAAAGATTATTATTTTGTCGCTTTCCTAACATGCTCTATTGGTTTTACTAGGTTTTACCATTTTTTTTATCACCGGCTCAGGCTGGTTTTGAATTAGTTCCAATTTTTGTGGTTTTTGAAATCGTCGACCTGATTGGTTCTTGGTTTTACAGGTTCAACCAGCCGGTTTGGTTCGATTTTCAAAACACTTGGTGTAACTAATCAGACTCATGAGCAGGGGTGGAGCCAAGGGGGGGTTTGGGGCACGTTCCCCCCTAAACATTTGGGATTTTTTTAACATATAGGTAGCATGGCGCATGGGGTGGGTGCCTCCTCAACATTTGAATTTCTTTTTATTTTTATAATAGTTTACAAAGGACTTGGAATCCTCTAGTGTTATAACCGGACTCCTTAAAGTCCCGTTACAACTCACAAGTTAACACGTGTCCCTTTTAATACACCTTAATTGTGATTAAGATCCATTAATTAAGTCTTAGGGTTCAACCACCTAACTTTGATTTTTAGAAAAAATTAATAAAAAAATATTAACTCTAAATGTTAAAGTTATTAACTAAAGTTAAAAAAGCTTTTGTGTTGTAACCGAACTCAAAGGGGAACTTTTGAAAAAAAAATATATTATATTATTTAATAAGAAATATATAGTCATTAATTGCGTAAGGAGACACTTAAACTTGTGAAATCAAAATATATTTTTTATACAATATTATCTTATTATTTAACAAGGCATAGTCATAGGGCAATTGGACAGTTACTCCCGTAAATAGGGAGAAACAATACATATAGGATATGTATGAAATGGATGGACGATATGACCCAAAAACTCAGTGTCATAAAATAAATTTGGGTTCAAATTTGGGAGCTTATAATAATTTTCACTTAGTCTTAAATGTACTAATTTGTTTCTGCTCCACAGCAATAACCCTTGGCAAGATTATGGAATCACTTGTTAAGGGTTAAGATTACGGAATCACTTGTTATTTCCGTAATCAGTTATTACATAATTGGTAAAAACAATAGTTTTTGGCCGGGGTTTTTTTCCGTCTTAAAAAGTCAAGTGTTTCTTATAAACGACGACCGGTTTTTACCGGACGGTCTTTTTTTTATCCATAAATGACGGTCCAAAGCCGTCATTTATTCCTGTAATATATACATAAATCTTTTTATTAAATAACAACGGTCTTTAGCCGTCATTTTTTTAAAATCAGGAAAACAAATTGTTTTTTTTTTGTCCCAAACTTACCTATCATTGTAGACAATACAATACATACTCCAAACTATTAACAATGCATACTCCAAATCATCACATCTCCAACTTTCATATATATTCCAAATACAATACATACTCCAAAACGCCTTCATCTTCTCTACCCAATCATTCAAAATATTAAACCACACAATAATTTAACTCCAAAAACATTTAACTAATTTAATTACCAATACATTTTGTGTCTTCATATAACAAAATACAATCAATACACATGACGAAAGTCAAATACATTTTGTGTATCCATTTAAATTCCCCTCTAAAGCAGACTTACGTGTATCCAAGAACCTAGTAGCTAGCAACGTGGGAGTAAACCTAATTGCAAGCATCAACCAAACATTTTAGGATTTCAAATTTGATAGTAGACAAAGTAAAAAACCTATAAGGAGAATCTACATCCGAATCATGAGTTTATGACAAAACTAGTATTTGCGTAGATGATAAGAGACACTATCATCATTGCCCCCAAACGTGCTCTTCTCAGGAATTGATTTCAATAAACTCAAACTAGCAAGAGAAGTACTCACCACTATTATCCATAAGCTTTGAAAGTATTCAATCTATCAGAGGGCGTGGAACTCTAGAGCCTCTAAGATAATTTATAAGTAGAGACTAAGAAAAGAAAAATGGATGAATGCAAATGAAACTGAATCTTTCAAAAAGATTGAAATATATAACAACTTAGAATCATGAAATATTTAAATGAAGAACTTATTGAGAAAAGAAAAACTTTCATCCTAATAGATGTTACTATTTATATATTTTTTTTAAAAATAGGAGAATAGACTCTTCAATGGACCAATAACATATTCATAAGATTACACGGCTAACCTTTGGAATGGAAGCAATGTTGCATAGCTCCTCTATTTTGCCAAATTTCAAACTAGAGAAAAGTTCATAAATAAGACAACCTGATAATTACATAAGCATTTATATTGCTAAGATGATTCTCATTAGAAATTAAGCAACAAATATAAATTTTCAAAGAGCAATGATTATATAGAGTTTGTATAAAGGATCATCTAACAAAAATCAAGAGTACCTAATCCCAAGACATTCAATGCCCCAATCTCATATATTATTTCTTTGAAATGCTAAGCAATTATATAGTTGACAAGAGGCACTGGCATGCTAAACAATCCTAAACAATTACAGCTGGAAACATGTGAGAAAATGAACTTTTTCTCTATATGTTATTAGAACATTTTCTTTTTAGCTTGAAAAATATTAATGTTGTTTCCACATACAAGAATAAATGGAAAAGAAGATTAGTAGTAGAACCTTCAAAGTAGGGGATCATTAATGAACATGTGAATATGGAACAAAGATGATCATTTTTCAGCCAAAATACAAGGTGAACCGAGTTCAACAAGACACATATAACAGCCATGTCTCGGGACCAGGTAAAAAAAGGACTTTGCTATTGAGAACATCTTAGGGCTGAGACCACCGAGATTGTGCTGTTGAGCATGGGATTTTAGGAGGAGCTCACTATGTGAAAGTGGGCTCCACCTAAAATCCCATGCTCAACAGCACAATCTCAGTGGTCTCAGCCCTAAGACGGCCTCACAAGAATTTCCCTAAAAACAATTATCCGGTCAAACAGAAGTATCCCAATTGCATAAGCACCTAATGTATCATGTGTTGTACCACCAGAATAAAAAGTACAGACTGTGGTCTATGCTCATGGAGGTGCTACATTAGGAGATCAGTCAATCAGGGTTGGTCCACTTGTTAATATGCAAAGGAACAACAAACCAAACTAATAAACATAATCCATGTACCCTTAAAGACAAGCTAAAGACTTACCCAAACCCCAAGAGTCAATGTCTTATGGTGGAGATTTTCTGACTGCTGCTCAGTCAGACTTTACCAACTCCATCGGTTTGTATTGTAATCCAACTAACCATTCATATTGTTGCAAGCAATGAAATGTTGTGAGAAACCACCTTGTTTAACTCTAATTTAATCCAGCTACACCAATCAACTTAAAAGAATATCATGACTACTGATCAGAATATTAGAAAGACTCTAAATTTTTTTAAAAAAAAATTCTCTCTCAATTCTCCAATCCCATTTCTTAAATCCTTGGAAATTAGTGATGGGCGAGTCATATTCTTTGACCTTATGTATACTTTATTTGAAAGATTAGATGGGTGAGCCAGCAATGGAGATGGAGCTTGCTCCCTAAATCTTTACATGTTGGAAAAATTCGATAAAGAGCACTATAAATCAAATAAAAATATATAGAATAATACTTGAATTATTGAGTGTAATAAATTGAAAAGAATGGTACGTAAATCATTTATCAAAATGGAGACTGAGGCATGTGTTGAACATGTTGTCCTTAAGGTGATTAACGCCCTTGTTCATGTGCTTACAGGTCTCTAGCGGACACCCCCAGGATTCAACAGTCTCAATCCGTCGGCAGAGAGCACTCACTAACCAGCGGTCACAACGAACTCGACAACATCAAAAATAAAAACCTCAAAACAAAAATAGAGAGGAATATAAAATTTGTAGAACTCCTTTTTCTATATTACTCTAAGGAAGAAGATGATCTCTTTATATAGAAAATATCTCATGGTTTTTAAGACACAAATGGATGAAAATTATTTAATAAATCTAACTTTCTATAACTCTCCATAAAAGCTTACAAAAAGGTTGGAATAAATAGGAATGTGAATTTGAAAAGGCTTTGAGATGAAGCAAATAAAATCAATAAAATTTTGTTTTAAAATAACAAAATCTATAACAATCCCTCACATAAAACAAAATTTTGTTTAATAAATAAAATTATCAAACCAAAGCTCTTGTGTAATGGGCTAAGGTGTCTTTTGGACTTGAACCTTAGCTTAGTGTAGACATGTCAGGTGCATGAAGAAATTGGTGACCTAGGTCTTGAACCAATCCCTTTTAGTCATGACCAAGACAACATATCACACATACAGAAACTCCAGAAATACTATCGAGTTCTATCATTTGAGCATGTTATCGGTCATGTGCTATATCCTAGTATTCATGAGTGATCTAGAGAATCAACCTAAATTCTCATAAGAAGTGGCTCCAATTCCACACTGATGCAGGTGTCTCTATCAAAGATGTCTTGTAACTATACATCTCACTGTAAATCAGCTATACAAGACATTAAGAGTCAAAGACTCATTCTCTTTTCGTGACAAGTAACACTACTACACCATAGGGATGAGTTTGAGGATAAAGAATCCTCCACTTTAGTGTTCCCACAAGTCACTCAACAATTTATTTTTTCCATTGAACCTAGATCTTGGGATCTCCAGTCACTTAGGTTGGGTTTCCATTGTAGGTGACTTTTTATCAATAGACTTTAGCTTCATCCCCCTCGATGTATTACGAATTAGCTCTTGAGCTAATCTTTTGGTCAACGGATCCGCAATATTTTGTTTTGACCTCACAAAATCAAGTGTAATAATTCAATTGTTAAGTAATTCCTTAACTTAATTATGTCTTCGACATATGTCGGGATTTGTCATTGTATGGTACATTTTAGCTCTAGCTATAGCAGTTTGGCTATCATAATGTATTAAGATAGCAGACATTGGCTGACTCCAAAGTGGTATATATACTTGCAATGTTTTTAATCATTCTGCTTCTTCTCTAGCTTTATCTAAAGCTATGAACTTCGATTCTATCATGCAGGCTATGCAGGTTTGTTTAATAGATTTTTATGACACTGCATCTTTTCCAAGAGTGAACACATATCCACTCATGGACTTAGATTCTTTTGAATCTGAAATCTAATTTGCATTGTTATATATTTTTAATATAACAGGATATTCAATCTAGTTGCATCGTTGTATCTTTCTAATACAACGAGATACTCAATATAGTTTAAGATAATAATAATCTGGATTATATCTCAGATTTCTTAACACCCTATTTAAAGTATCCCAGAGATCTTGCCCTGAGTTACAGGTAGATCTACTGAGTTTACTTATATCACATGCTATATACGTATAAACAGTTCATGATATAAATCAGATTGCCTATTACCCTCAAGTTTATTTACTAGCTAGTCCATTGAATTAACATATCCGAATTACAATTACTCTCTTCTATAGTAATGATCTAAATATTTGTCGGATAAACATCTACAGTTGAATCATCTACAAGATAATTATTTGCAGTATAATCATCTACATGATATTCATATGTAGAATTGAAACTAGCATACTACTTCATCTGACGTATAAGTTAGGGTTCTCATTATATATATAATCCAATACCAAGGTGGATCTTATTAATATTTTTACACCGTGCAACAAACAGTATTATAAGCCATTCGGCTTCTATTCATATTCGCATCAAATTGAACTCTATATATAGAGGATTGAGATCGTCTACTTGGATGATTTCCAAGAGATAGTCTTACCAACAAAGGTGAATATCCATCTAAAATTTTGATCTCATTGGGATAATAATATATCTTCAAATATATAAACTCAAGTTATTTCAACTCAAGTTTACATTTGCTTCTACCATATCAAATTTAAATGATCAAATCATTTTCATAACTCTAGGTTATAAATGAACTCTAGGTTTATTCTCATATAATATCATTGACAAAGCAAATGTTTTATTAGACTGTTTCTATGTAAAACACCCCCACAATTTTAAATATTATGTAACACACCCAAAGTTTAAAATGAGTTTCTCTATGGGAGCAGATCATAAATACTTCACTAATCACATAGGTTAATTTAGCCACATAATTCATAGTGTTTAATAGTCAAAGCACGTTATCAGATCACATTTAAATCATTTGTCACCTATCAACAACATAACTTAAAACATATGATATTATATGAATGTTTTTGTATATGTTTTACATAATATTCGATTTAAGAATAAACATGCTCATAGCTCATCTTGGCTCAACTTGACTTGTCTCGCACAAGGTATTTAGCACGTCACAACAAGTGGAAAACTAATACACAAATTGAGTATATACTCTCAATACTCTAGTTAAGATACACTATTTTATTTTTTTACATACAATTATATAGGAGAGTCTAATCATGTGACCTACGTGATTATATATCCCACTCATAAGAGCTATAGATCTCATTAAGAGGGAATCTTCAACCTCTAAATGTCACATATCTTATGCACTATACACACGATAGGTTGGAACTTGGAGAATGTTATTCTCCTACAATGCATCACCTCAATATGATAAATCAGGGCAAATTACCCATTACACTAGCATTTCGTTTTACCTTACATCATCTCATTCATCTGAAGATAATGGTACACTGAAATTATAAATACTAGTATAATTTAGATCTTGAATTCTTTAAACCCCCACAATAATCAGAATTGAAAAGGAAAATAATTTTCATATTTCCTAATTCTATTATCACAAAAATTATCAAGATCTAAATTTTATGTCTTATTCAATCACATAATTTAAATTAGGTATTCATCTTTCCAATTTCATATAGTTAGTTAATTCTCTTAGTTGTGTCCAACCATTAATCCTCTTAGTTGTGTCCAACCATTAATAGCTAGTGCATTTATCATGTCATAGAATCAAATATGATTGTAAAACATAGCATGCAATTACACAAGTAATTAACTGATAATATAAAGAGCTTGGGTTTCAAAAATCTGACCGTTCAAATTAGAATGTTATCGATGCATTTACAACTGATATTTTGAACATCAACTCTTTACTGTATTCCCCGCAACTCCAGGAATACAAAGATCGAATTCAAGTATAAAGTTCATGCCACATGAGATCTTTGGGATCTGTGAGTTGGCTTGGCTCAGCTGCTTGGCTTGACTGCATAACTTTAATGGCTTGAGCCCAAAGTCCCATAACAATCGAACATAGCACATTATCCCAAGCAAAGTCTATAGTCAATATACATAATCGGTATATATGCACCACACACAGTAGGAAAACTCTTGCACATTATCTTCTATCTTGTATCTTCTTGAAGAAGTCTTTTTTTTTTTTTTTTTTTTTTTTTTCTGGTTTCTGTGACCCCTTCTATTTCTTAATTGCTTCCATCAGATCCTCAAACCTGAAGGTGTGATAGCAAGAAGCCAAAACGTACGTGTGGCTATTTTTCCTTTAATCTATAACATCGATTTCTTCGGCAATGGAGTCACCCCCCCCTTTTGCAGTTCAAAGTGGATACGCAACACCTGTATTTTCACTGGCTCAACATGGTAAGTCCTTTCACATCTTCAATCTTTAGAGAAGCCATAAAAAGAGAGACTTTGAGTAGGCTGTCTTTGAGTTGGCTTGGCTCCATACTTAAAACCAAGCATCTTGACTTTGCACAACAACAAATATGGACGTCACACCAAATGAAAAGCTCATATCTTAAATTTTGGCTTGCCTTTTGTTGACAGTGAAGGAGGATTCACCAAGATTTATTTCTATTTGTGGGAATTCCATTTGTAGTAGTTGCCTCTCTTGAAAACCTTGTTTTCTTATTTAACCGAGGTGCTCTTAGTATGAGACCCATGAATAATATATCTCTCCCCTCTTTCTCCGGTGGAGTAGGCTCCTTGCTGAACCACGTTAACACCTTCTTCCTGTGTGTGTGTTTATTTATTTAGTTGTTTTATGGTATTAGAGCAGGTTACTGCTGGATATTAAAAAAAATTAAGATCATCATTTGGAGGCTCACCGGGTGTCTCCCATTCTAGATCCCCGGGTGTCTCTCATCATTGCTTCTACTGTGAAGAGGGTGTCTCACATTCTAGATCGCTGGGTGTCTCTCATCGTTGCCTCTACTGTGAAGAGGATATTAGAGTTTTTTTTTTTGGGATCATTCGCAAGGAAGAGGAGGTCTGCAACGAAGAGATCTGTGAATGTTGTTAATAGCTTACTATTAACCATTGAATCTTGGATGTTGTTCATACCTTTGGGTATTAACCATTGGATACTCCTTTGTTGTCTTTGGATATTAACCATTGGATCTTCTTTTGGTGCTTTACTAAAATAAGGACAGCTTTGTGAGTTTATTTTCAAGTGTGCCACTTTGCATTCATATAGAAGAGAAGACCAGCTTTGGTTCTTTCATTGTTGCGGATTAGATACGGGACAGATTTTGGGCTTTATTTTCAGCTTTGCCATCAACAATTGTATACATATTTGTGGCTTCATCTCAGTTCCACGGTTCTCTAGTTCGGTGAGATCTATCTTACTTTCATTTTTTTAGCTACTTTGTTATGGCAGAAAGTGACATTAACCCTAGCATGAAACTCTCTTCGAGTTTACTGAATGGATTGAATTATGTCCCTTGCTCTAGAGCTGCTTTTTTTATCTCTTGGAGGAAAATCAAAACTAGGGCATATCAATGGAAAAACGAAAGCTCCTAGTTTGGATGATCCAAAGTTTGAAGGGTGGGAATCAAACGATCAATTGGTTATGTCTTGGCTCCTTAACTCTATGGAGCCTAAGATCGCTGAAATATTCACCTTCTCTGAAACTGCTAAGGACCTCTGGGACTCAGTTAAGGATCTGTATGGTTATCAAAATAATGCTGCTCAAATTTTCCAATTAAAACAAGAGATTACTGAATGTAAATAAGGAGAAAAATCTTTTACTGAACATCTTGGAAAACTAAAAAGCATGTGGTATGAATTAACTTTATATTGCCCACCTACAACAAATCTTAAGACTCTACAAAAAAGGACTGAACAAGATAAAGTGTTTCAGTTATTGGCCAGTTTGAAACCTGAATATGAACATATTCGAAGTCAAATTTTGATAGGGTCAGAAGTGCCCTCTCTATCTAGTGTTTGTGCCACTCTTCATCAAGAAGAAACTAGAAAACAGGTCATGAGTGTTGAGTCTAAAACCATTCGTCTGCACTCTGAATCTAGCGCTCTAATGGTCGATAGAAAGAAAGACAGTAAGAAACAATTTGGTAATATTGTTAGAGACCAATATTTCTCTCAAGGTCGTGGGAAAGGACATCGTTGTGATCATTGTAATAAGATTGGTCATACTAAAGATAGATTTTGGATTCTTCATCCTCATTTGAAGCCTAAAGTTGATAAGATAGTCAATAATGTCATATTGGATACTAACAATGTCACATCGGATACTTCTATTTCAGTTGGGCAACTAGCTAAGCTTCTCCAACAAATCAGTAAGCCTGAATTTTCCACGTCAGAACCTTCACCTTCTACCCATGTCTCAGGTAACCTTAAAGGTTTTTTATCATCTGTCTCTAATAATTGTACTTGGATTATGGATTCTGGTGCCACAGATCACATGACTAACGATTCAGACTATTTACTCGATTTTACTTCCAAATGTGATAAACAAACTGTTTCCGTTGCCAATGGGACTTCAGTCCCAATTCAAGGTCATGACACTGTTAGTATTTTTCCTGACTATCCTAGTTCAGAGGCTCTTTACATCCCTTCATTTCCCTCAAAATTATTATCTGTTGGGAACTCACTAATACCCTGAATTGTGACATTATATTTTCTCCTACTTCCGTGGTGTTTCAGGACCGAGTCACGGGGAAGAAGATTGGTGAAGGCATCTTCTCACATGGGCTGTATGTGCTTAATCAGACCAATTAAGCATTGAATGTTGACTCCACTAAAAATCACTGTGTTTGGCACAAGCGATTATGGCATCCCTCTGATCGCACTTTATCTTTACTTTTTCCTACTGCATCTTGTAATCCTTACACTTGTGAGACATGTCAATTTTCTAAACAAACTTGTTTACCATTTGGTTCCTCTTTATCTGTGTTTGCTGAATCTTTTGAGTGGATTCATTTTGATGTTTGGGGGCCCGCTCCTTTAGACTCTTATGATGGTTATAAGTATTCTGTTACCTTTATTGATGATTGGTCTCGTGCCACATGAATTTATTTATTGAAATTTAAGAGTAAGATTCTCTCTACCTTCAAAGATTATCATAATATGATTGCTAATCAATTTAGTGCCCGTGTCAAGATTTTTTGATCAGATATGAATTCATTAACAACCTTTTCTTTGAATATCTGAGTAGTAAGGGCATTATTCACCAAACTAGTTGTGTGGGTACCCCCCAACAAAATGGTGTAGCTGAACGAAAAAATAGACATCTTTTAGAAATTACCAGGTCTCTTATGTTTCAAATGCATATTCCTAAACAATATTGGTCTCATGGTATCCTTACCTCTGCTTACTTGATTAACAGACTTCCTACTTGTGTTCTTGGTTATAAGTCTCTTGAAATTATCAAAAATCAGAAAATTGACCTTTCACATCTTCGTATTTTTGGGTGTCTTTGCTATGTTCATGTTTCTGTATCTCATCGAGATAAACTTGATGCCCGTGCTATAAGATGTGTATTCTTTGGTTACTCTTCCACCAAAAAGGGATACAAATGTTATGATCCCGAAAGTAAAAAACTTTTTATATCCCGAGATGTCCATTTTGTGGAGACCAAATCCTTTTTAAAACTCCAATCTAATGATGCCAATGAGACTTGGTCTCAGGGGGAGTGTTTTACTAACATGGTCCCTCTTCCAACTGTTGGTCCAACTGTTAGTCCTAACCCTACCTCTAGCCAATGCCCAAAACTGATTGTTGTGCCTCCACCGGTCATCCAAAATGAAGAAGATGCCTCACCTGAAGTCCCCATAGTGACTGGACCTGAAGCCTCTCAACATTGGACTACTAAAGTTTCTACATCCCCTGCTAAGCTGCAAGACTTTTATACCTATAAAGCTGTAACATTTCTCATTCAAAATCACTTGACCTATAATAATGTGTCTCCATCACATTTAACCTTTTTAAGCTCTATCTCCAATAAGCCTAATAGTTTTCAGGAAGCCAATGCTCTGCCAGTGTGGAGAAAAGCCATGAATGAAGAACTTCTGGCTCTCGACAAAAATCGTACATGGGACATTGTTAGATTACCTAAAGGGAAGAAAATTGTGGGATACAGATGGGTGTATAAAATCAAGTACAACAACGATGAGACTATTGAGAGGCACAAGGCTAGATTAGTAGCAAAAGGTTTTTCTCAAACCTATGGAGTTGATTATAAGGAAACTTTTGCCCCTGTTGCAAAAATGAATACAGTTCGAATTCTTCTATCTATTGCTATTAATTATGATTGGTCATTGTTTCAAATGGACGTTAAAAATGTCTTCTTACATGGAGATTTGGAAGAGGAAGTTTATATGAGTCTCCCACCAGGACATCCTCAGGAGTCTCAAATGAACCTAGCCTGTAAATTAAATAAGGCCTTGTATGAACTTAAGCAGTCTCCTAGAGCTTGGTATGCAAAATTGAGTTATGTTATCATGGGAAGTGGATTTAAACACAGTTCAGCTGACTCCTATTTATTCACTAAACAAAGTACTTTTAGGGTCTTACTGTTGTTCTGGTTTATGTAGATGATATTGTTATTACAGGGGATGATAGTCAAGAAATTATTAAGTTGAAGTTTCTTCTTCACAGGAAATTTGCTATCAAAGATTTGGGAATTTTAAAATACTTTCTTGGAATGGAAATTGCTCATTCGAAGAAAGGCTTATTTTTAAATCAAAGAAAGTATGTCTTGGACTTACTGTAGGAAACAGGAAAATTGGGTGCGAAACCTGCTAAGACTCCCACTGACAGTTATGGTAAACTTGGATTAGATGGGGAACTCTTAGTGAATGTCCATCAATATCAAAGATTGGCTGGAAAATTGATTTATTTGACTATCACTCATCCAGATATTACATATGCAATTAGTCTCATTAGCCAGTTTATGCACACTCCAAGGGTCAACCATATATGAATGCAGTTAATAGAATTCTTCATTACTTGAAGGCCTCGCCTGGTCGTGGAATATGGATGCCGAAAAATGGTCATACCAAGGTCACAGGTTATTCTAATGCAGATTGGACAGGAAGCCCAGTTGATAGACGATCTACTATAGGGTATTACACTTTTGTTGGAGGTAATTCAGTGACATGGCAAAGTAAAAAACAAACCGTTGTTGCACGTTCTAGTGCCGAGGCTGAATATAGAGTCATGGCGTCTACCACAAGTGAATTAACATGGATTCAAGCTCTCTTACGCGATTTGGGAATCAAGATTTCTCTACCAATGGATATATTTTATAATAATCAATCTGTCATACACATCGCTACGAATCCAGTGTTAATTTCATGAAAGAACCAAATATATTGAGGTAGATTGTCATTTTGTTTGAGAGAAGGTACAAGCCAATATTATCCGGACTCCATATATTCGTAGTGAAGATCAACTGGCAGACATTTTTACCAAGGGATTGCCTTCAGCAAAGTTTCATGAGATCTTGTCCAAGTTGGGCTCGATCGATATCTACGCTCCAACTTGAGGGGGAGTGTTGCCGGTGAAGGAGGATTCACCAAGATTTATTTCTATTTGTGGGAATTCCATTTGTAGCAGTTGCCTCTCTTGAAAACCTTGTTTTCTTATTTAACCGAGGTGCTCTCAATGTGAGACCTATGAATAATATATCTCTCCCTTCTTTCTCCCGTGGAGTAGGCTCCTTGCTGAACCACGTTAACACCTTCTTCCTATGTGTGTGTTTATTTATTTAGTTGTTTTACTTTTACTTGGGTTAGAAGTGTAAGACTCAGCTTGGACTAAGTTTCAGTGCTCACTGGACCATATCCATAACCTGGTGCACCATAGCCAGTTGAACCACACTACCATTTACTCTCTGCCTTCAAAGAGAAAACTGTCGTCTTTAAATTTCCTTTCTGTTACCTCAGTTTTCAACAGGGAGCAAGCAAACATCCATATTTCTAGGCTCGTGTGAACAAAGCTTCAAACAATGAGTCACAATCAAAGAAATTGTAAAACTGATACATCCTAACACCATGAAAAACAAAAACCTTTAAACTTATCTCTCTACTTTTTCTTTAGACGTTACCCAAAGGTATCGAACTGGTGAAAAGGTAATACACTAAAAATCATTGTATTAGATAACACTCTAAGAACTTCCTTTCTTCAATCTCACGTTTTAGCATATAGGAAAGCAAAACGTCAGTCTTTTACTTCCTTCCTAAAGATTCAATTTCCTTTTTTTTTTTTTTTAAAATAATAATAAAAATAAAATACATGCTTCTCTGCTCATTCATAATTCTTTCTCAATACCAAGAAAACAGTCTCTAATCATCGGATTGATGAACACTATCAAACGGATCTCAAAATACAGAATTTCAGAAAATTTGTTTTTACAATCCAGAGTGAATAGTCTTAAAATTACTTTCATCAAATCAAATGTTTTTTTTTCTCAAATATTCATAGTGCACAAAATTAATCACCTTAAGATTGTTGTGAAAATTCGATAAAGAGCACTATAAATCAAATAAAAAATATACAGAATAATACTTGAATTATTGAGTATCATAAATTGAAAAGAATGGTAAAAAACTTATCAAAATAGAGACCGAGACACGTGTTGAACATGCTGTCCTTAAGGTGATTAACGCCCATGCTCCTGTGCTTATAGGTCTCTGGCCGACACCTCCAGGATTTAATAGTTTCAATCCGTCAATAAAGAGCACTCACTAACCGGTGGTCATAACGAACTCGACAACATCAAAAATAAAAACCCCAAAACAAAAATAGAGAGGAATATAAAATTCGTAGAATTTTTTTTTCTATATTACACGAAGGAAGAAGATGATCTCTTTATATAGAGAATATCTCATGATTTTTAAGACACAAATGGATGGAAATTATTGAATACAAATAACTCTCCTTAAAAGCTTCCAAAACAGTTGGAATAAATAGGGAGGTGAATTTGAAAAGGCTTTGAGATGAAACAAATAAAATTTTGTTTTAAAATAACAAAATTTGTAACATTACCATGGGGGTTTGAAGGATCACCCCTTTTGGCTTTTTCTTTAGTATTCATCCGCACACACAAACTAAGTCTTGAGGTGTGTGCGTCACACGTTGAGGTGGGAGACTCATGGGATTTAAGCTTTTAAAGTTGAGCCTCAAGGTGTAAGCATCTTATTCATTTTAAAACAACATGTAGTATGTAAAATCCTAAAAGTACCTTACCTACATGCACATAATATTTCATGTTCCTTAGTTGAAGCAGCAATTTAAAACATCATCTAATATGTAAAATCCTAAAGTACCTTACCTTCATAAACATCTATCCCAAAATTCTCATTGAATTACGGTTCAATTAATGAATTTTATAATAAGAATCGAAAATTAATATCATATGAATGAGCTTTGCAGCCTCTATCACGAGGGGTTGGAAATTGGGCACGTGTGCTTAAGCATGCAAGCCATATATCTTTGAAAGTGCACACAGGTATCTGTTTGAAAGCATGTCAACACAATACATGAAAAAAAATAGTTTATTATTTGTAGAGTGACACCACATCAACCGTTAGGGAATATAATAATGTGTGCATGTTTATGGTATTACATTATCACTTAACCAAAAGAAAGGAAAAAAAACAATGTTTTTCAATGATAAGACATGTGTCATGGTTCTCAATTGTAGAGTGTTACATCAACCAAAATATAGCTAAGATGTAAATGTGACACTAGGATCAAATGAGGCACAAAAATTCAAAGAGAAAAAAATAAATATAATAGAAGAAATGGACCTTTTTCAATCTTACAAGCATCAGAGTTTTATATTAAACATCCCCCCCCACAATTTGGATGAATGGCCAACCAATCTGGACTGTTCCAATCCTCTTGGATGAAATCGTATCGTACCAAAAATAACAATTGTAATTTGTAAGATGCGACAACAACGATCAATGAACCCTTTGATAGAAAATGATTTTATTGAGAATAACTTGGATGATTACAATGGCTCCTCCTTAAGGATTATATAGAGATTACATGAATCTCAAGATAGAAGCAGTATCACATTATAATCAAATCTAAGATTTGATACTAATTAATCTATTTCAAATTCAAATCTACCTAGATATCACCACTCAGTATTCTCTAAACCTATCTCTAATACCCTTAACCATCCCAATAACTTCACAACATGAGTTTGATCAATTTATAAAAACTGATATGAAGTGTGATAATTAAGGATAAAATACGACGAAAAAATAAGAACATCATCAAAGGTTCATTGATTTAGTAGAGTGGGACAAAAAAATTGAATCAGGATAAGTTCACATATATCTAGTAAGAAAGTAAAAAAAAAGAAATGCAAGGATGATTTACGGATTATGGAAGTAAAAAAAAAACTACCTACGAGTAAGGAATACCAGTAGAACTCTCTATTCCAATAAAGACATATTACACACAGAAGTAGTCAATGTAATTCACAACCAAAATCAAGGATTCCAAACCCGATAACCAACAAAGTCCTCATCGGATTCCAGGTATCAACAAAGGCAACTTGATTTTATCTCTAAATTCACTTGAATAAACACAAATAATATCAAAATTTCCCGCACGATCGCACGCCAAATCAACTGAACTTCTCAGGGACCAAACATAAGAAATCCAAAAACACCAAAGATCAAGCAATTCGACCAAATAAAAACACATGATCCGAAAAAAATAGATAAAGCTCATGTTGCAGCAAACGATGCAATACATTCAAGAAAGGAAGTCGGCTGGGGAAAGTGATGAGACTGAAAATGACGGCTAGTGTTCGTTGTTAATATGACGAAGCGAAGCGACCGTCATATTTTCAACTATGGATATAGACCGTGGTTTTTAGCGCTAAACTAATGTCTTATTTTAGGCTTTTTCACATAGTTGAATAAACACTATTATCGGGGCATAGTCCGGACATAAGCGATCAAGTCCCAAATAAGCGCTAATTATGATAATCAAAACCAAAAAAGCCCTAAATAATATTTAGCTATAATTCGGGACCTTTATTGATATTAATATGAATGAATATGAAACATTCCATACAAGAACCTGCCTATCAATGATAGTAATAATACTATTTCAGCCCACATATCTTTCATTCCCTCCTTGTTTTTCCTTTACCGAGCAAATGGTGGAATGCTTTGCTCATTCCTAAAGAAATTACCTGGGTCAACCTTGCTCTTTACGAGTGCTAGTCTCTTGAAGTTATTCTTGAAATACTTTCTGCCCCAAACACTAGCTTTTGAATAGCTTGTGTTAGAACCCTCCTCATTTATACCCAAGTCAAGATCCCTGTAGTTTAGATATGCAGTTCTTGGAGACTTAGATACATAAGGAGCCATGAACTTATATACCTCTCTCATCCTTTCTATGTGCTTTTCTGATGCCTTACTTCCTCCCTCTTCCCACTGCATCACATATTGAATGTTGTACAGGTTTCCAGCTCTGTGTGGGAATGGTGTTTCGGATTCCGGTATCTTGCTCATTCTTCCGCCGAATGGATCCCAGATCAAGAGGGGTATGATCTCTCCTTCTAACAACACCTTCCACATCTCTTCCAATTCGACTTCTGAGATGGCTTCCTTCACAAAATCTGATTTGTTCTTGTAAATGTTTTTGGGTTGTAGAGTCCTGTTCTTGAGAACATCGATAGATTCTCCGTTTCTGTAATTAGCAAAGTATAGGGTTGAGTTGATCCAGCTGGTTTCAGTACAATCTTCAGCCTTCAAACCCAACTCAGGAAAGCTCTTTTCCATTAATGGAAGAAGCTTTTTGAGACCCCCAAGAAACAAGGACTCAAATGAAACTTGGATTGTTGTCTCACCTTTGTTCTCCCCATCAGCAGCTTGTATGATGAGTCTCATGAAGAGACCTTCATGAAACTTATGTGCTATTTCTTGCCATCTATGAGTCAGCTTAGTTGCTCCTTCTTGTAAGGTTTTTGTCACTGTGAAAACAGTCACAGTAGGAGGAACAGGAACCAACCTGATTTTCCATGAGAGAATGACTCCGAAGCTCACTCCTCCGCCGCCTCGAATGGCCCAAAATAGATCTTCACCCATGGATTTTCTGTTAAGAATTCTCCCATTAGCATCAACTAAGAAAGCATCCAGAATATTATCGCTTGCAAGACCATATTTTCTAATCATGGTGCCTAGTCCACCTCCAGTTAAGAGCCCGCCAACGCCTACGGTGGGGCAAATCCCGGCAGGGAAGCCATGGGTATTACTCTTTACAGCAATTTGATAATAAACTTCGCCAATAGTCGCACCGGCCTGAACCCATGCTGTATTATCTTTGACATTTACATCGATTGCTCGGAGATTTACGAGATCAATAATAACGAATGGGACATTGGATAAATAAGATAGGCCCTCATAGTCATGGCCGCCGCTTCGAACTCTGATCTGCAGGGCATGTTTTTTAGAGCAAATAACTGATGCTTGGACATGTGATTCATGAACTGGTGTAATGATGAACTGAGGTTTAGGGTTTGTAGATGACAAGAATCTAAGGTTTTGTATAGAAGATTGCAAGACAGATAAATAGGAGGAGTTGTTTGGAGTGTATACATACTTGGAGATTGGGATGGAGGATTTAGAATAATGGGAAAGGCATTTGAGAAAGTTTTCAGAGATTGAATTTGAAGTTGCTAAAGGAACTGATAGCAGGAAAATTGAAAATAGGATAAGGCTTGCAGAACCTAAAGAAGCCATTTTTCTCCTTTTGGGATTCTTACAAATTGTTTTTGAGAATGCATTATATAGATGCAGCTTTAGCATGATATTGTATTGCATTTTTGACTATTGATATCGTTGAAACTTCAGTAGAAGTGCACAAGTCAAAGAGTTTTATAATGGTATGAAGAATTCAAATAAGTGGGCTGTCATATATGTCACATAAGTTTGCTTATCCAATCCAAATTCAAGATAGCCTCCTGTATGGAACGTCAGGGGTACGTGGGAATTTCTGACCCGACCCATAATCCGCTTGACTTTCTCACAAGTTCGGGTTTAAAGTTTGAACCTGTGATAGGTTTGTACTTTCAGCCCGTCTATAATCGTGCTTGGCTTTTAGTTTTTTCTTTTTCTTTTTTTTTTAGTCGGTGATGGTCTGAATAATCCCGTTTTGTTCCTGCCTTTGCAATATTGCGACGGTGTATTTTTATTTTTTTAATTCAATTGTTTCTATACTGAGCCTTATTTTTTTGACTCGTAATCTTCTCCGGTTGTAACCGGTTTTTAGCAAAACCGGTCATGCCCCTATGGTCGTCACGTGTCCCTTTTTACACCCCTTAACTATGGTTAAGATTTACCTACTCCTAGGGTTCACCCACCAATCTTTGGTTTTTAGAAAAAAATAATTTTAAAAATTTAACCCTAAGAGTTGGTAAATTTTAACCACGGTTAACAAAAAAATTATTAAATTTTTCTAAAAACCAAAGATAGGTAGGTAAACCCTAAGGGTGAGTGAATCTTAACAACAATTAAGAGGTGTCAAAAGGGACATGTGGCCACCTCAAGGCGGAACTGGATTTGGCCAAACCAGTTACAAGTGGAGAAGAATATGAGTCTATCTTTTTCTATTCTCTTCGTTCATTTTTATCAAGTGAATTAACCAAATATCTATGTTTTATGAGACTTTTTTTTTTTTTTTGTAGTAATTTGTATTAACAAGAAATATGGCTAAATAATCTTACTCAAACGAGGCAAATTATTATTATTATTATTGTTATTATTATTATTATTATTATCAAATGCTCAATAAAAGTTCAAACATAATTTTTTATTATAATTTAAAATATAACTATTTTGTTTATTTCAACGGTAATAATGCAACGGTGCACCCAAACCCAGAAACTGCTTATGAACACATCAGCATTAATCCTGGGTTTATTAATCCCACCCTATGGTTTGTTTAGGAATGTTGATGTGATGAGGTTGTTGCCGGCGCGCAGGTGGGGGCTAGGGATTTCGTGCTCCATAGCAAAAAATCTCATGGTTTTTAAGACATAAATGGATGTAAATTATTTAATACTAATAACTCTCCATAAAAGTTTTTAAAATGGTTGGAATAAATAAGAAGGTAAATTTGAAAAGGTTTTGAGAAGAAACAAATAAAATCAATAAAATTTTGTTTTAAAATAACAAAATTTGTAACATTACCTTGGGGGGTTTGAAGGATCACCGCTTTTGACTTTTTCTATAGTATTCATCCCTACACACAAACTGAGTCTTGAGGTGTGTGCGACGAGGTGGGAGCCTCATGGGATTTAAGCTTTTAAAGTTAAGCCTCAAGGTGTAAGCATCTCATTCATTTTAAAACAGCATATAATATGTAAAATCCTAAAAGTACCTTACCTACATGCACATATATTTCACGTTCCTTAGTTGAAGCAGCAATTTAAAACACAATATGTAAAATCCTAAAAATACCTTACCTACATATACATATATTCCAAAATTCTCATTGAATTACAGCTTCAATTAATGAATTTTATCATAAGAATCGAAAATTAATTATCATATGAATGAGCTTTGCAGCCTCTATCACGAGAGGTTGGAAATTGGGCACGTGTGCTTGAGCATGCAAACCATATGTCTTTGAAAGTGTACATGTATCTGTTTGAATGCATGTCAACATAATACATGAAAAAAATATAGTTTATTATTTGTAGAGTGACGACGCTACATCAACCGTCAGGAAATATAATAATATTTGCATGTTTAGGAAATATAATAATGTGTGCATGCTTAGGGAATATAATAATTTTTTTTTTATACTGAACCATATGTCTGTCTTCTCTTGGTGCATTCCATCAAGTTAATCATATGTATATTTTATGCAACTTTTTTCTTTGTAGACGGTAGTAATTTGTATTAATAACAATTATATAATAAATTATTGGCTAAACAATCTAACCCAAACGGGACAACTATTATTATTATCAAATGCTCAACGGAATACACACACATTCTATCATTTCCTCACTTAGTTAAACATATTTCCACGGCTTCTTTAATCCATTTATAAAGGGTGCAAATCCTCTCCAGTTATAACCGGATGTGGCACATCCGGTTATAACCCCTAGAGGTCGCCATGTGTTTCCTTTGACACCCCTTAATCGAGGGTAAGGTTCACCCACCCCTAGGGTTCACCCACCTATTTTTGGTTTTTTTTATAAAAATATTAATTCTATTTGTAAAATTAAAACATTGTTTTTAATATCAAAAAAACTTTAAAAACATATTTTTAATTTTAAAAATAGAATTAATATTAAAAAAAAAAAACCAAAAATAGGTGGGTGAACCCTAGGGGTGGGTGAACCTTACCCACGGTTAAGAGGTGTCAAAGGAGACACGTGGCGACCTCTAGGGGTTATAACCGGATGTGCCACATCCGGTTATAACCGGAGAGGATTTGCCACCTTTCGAAAAATACAGTTGACCTCTTCTGTTTTGAAAGGCAAACAAAGAACAAATGGAAGTGTGCAATTTTGACGTTTTAAAAAAAGGACATGTTAGTCTAGTCTTCCCTTATGACACGAATTTCTCTGCAGTTTTTACCGGGCTTCTTGGAGTCCATTTATGACCCTGAGATTGCCACGTGTCTTTCTTGAAACTCTTTAATCCTGGTTAAAATTCAACCACCCCTAGGATTCACCCCCCTTAGGGTTCACTTACTTATCCTTGATTTTTTTTTTAATATTGAAAAAAATTTAGCTCTAAGGGTTAGTGAATTTTAACCCGGGTTAAAAATAAAACTTGATTTTTTTCTAAAATCAAGAATAGGTGGATGAACCCTAAGGGTTGTTGAATCTTAACCACAATTAAGGGTGTCAACGAGGACATGTGGCAACCTCAGGGACATAACCGGACTCCAAGGAGTCCCGGGACTCCGGTTAAACTGGAGAGAATCTGAAGTCTTCTTAATTAGACACAGCAGACGAGTTTAACTCACTCACCACGCTAGCTACGGTTTCTTCAAAGCATTGCAATTGAATAGAATAAACAAGTCACGCAAACGCAAAGAAAATGAATTGCCGCCAATTTCATCTTCATCCTCGATGCCTTATCCACCAACATGTTTTGCCTTTCAAAGTCGCTTTCCTATAATAATTATATAAAACTAAAAGGATGATTAGTCTAGATATTATCATCTTCCCATCAGCTGCCCAATAATTGTGTTGGGTATTTAAGAGGGAGGGGTCGCTTTCCTATAATAATTATATAAAACTAAAAGGATGATTAGTCTAGATATTATCATCTTCCCATCAGCTACCCAATAATTGTGTTGGGTATTTAAGGGGGGGTGGGGGGGTGGGGGGGCAATCCATTTCCCAGGTATGCTAATCACTGCTCATATAGATTATTGTGGCGTCATATCCTCAAGATCATCTTGATTAGCTGTCGACAATATTATATAATGGGAAGTGATTTAAAACTCTAAAAGTACCTATTATCGAGAGCTCCACCCTTTGATTTTCAATCTAACGGCTCCAAGCATTAAGTGGGGCCATGTTTTAAACCACGTGAGGACATGGAGCCCTTAGATTTTCAATCCAAGGGTCCAGCTCTCGATAGTATGTACTATCGAGAGTTTTTTTTTTATCACTTTCCTTATATAATTCCCAAAAAGGAAACACCTGAATTGCCCTAATCCTAAGGGCGATATACCCAATGTTTTTAAAACCGGGCCGGTGGTCTAAGCTGTTGGGTGACTATTCCAATTCGATCATGTCATTTTATTATTAAAAGATTATTATTTTATACTCTTTCCTAACATGTTCTATTGGTTCTAGCGGGTTGTACCATTTTTTATCACCGGCTTAGGCCGGTTTTGAATTAGTTCCAATTTTTGTGGTTTTTGAAATCGTCGACCTCATTGGTTCTTGGTTTTACAGGTTCAACCGGCCGGTTTGGTTCGATTTTCAAGACACTTGGTATAACTAATCAGACTCATGAGCAGGGGCAGAGCCAAGGGGGGGTTTGGGACACGTTCCCCCCTAAACATTTGAGATTTTTTTTACGAGCAGTGATAGGTGTACCTGGGAAATGGATTTAAGAGTCCGGTTAAAAAGCTATTGTCTTTACTAAAATATCTTTAACTGTTTTGTTTAATTATTTATAGGGCATAGTCATTATACAAGGGGGAAATTTTGAAAAAAAATATATTATATTATTTAATAGGACATATATAGTCATTAATTGCGTAAGGAGACACTTAAACTAGTGAAATCAAAATATATTTTTTATACAATGTTATCTTATTATTTAATAAGGCATAGTCATAGGGCAGTTGGACGGTTACTCCCGTAAATAGGGAGAAACAATACATATATGATATGTACGAAATGGATGGACGATATGACCCAAAAACTCAATCATGAAAAAAAAAAATTTATTCAAATTTGGGAGCTTATAATAATTTTCACTTAGTCTTAAATGTACTAATTGGTTTCTACCCTCGGCAAGATTACAGAATCACTTGTTAAGGGTTAAGATTACGGAATCACTTGTTATTTCTGTAATCAGTTATTACATATTCGGTAAAAACGATAGTTTTAATTGGTAAAAACAATAGTTTTTGGCCGTGGTTTTTTTCCGTCTTAAAAAGTCATGTGTTTCTTATAAAAGACGACTGGTTTTTACCGGGTGGATGGTCTTTTTTTTTATCCATAAAAGACGGTCCAAAGCCGTCATTTATTCCGGTAATATTTACATATATGCATAAATCTTTTTCTTAAAAAAACAACGGTCTTGAGCCATAATTTTTTTTAAATCAGGAAAAAAAAATTGTTTTTGTTTGTCCCAAACTTACCTATCATTGTATACAATACAATACATACTCCAAACTATTAACAGTGCGTACTCCAAATCATCACATCTCCAACTTTCAAAAATACTCCAAATACAATACATACTTCAAAACGCCTTCATCTTCTCTACTCAATCATTCAAAATATTAAACCACACAAATAATTTAACTCCAAAATCATAAATATTTAACTAATTTAACTATCAATACATTTTGAGTCTTCATATAGCAAAATACAATCAATACACATGACAAAAGTCAAATTCAACCCCCAAACCCTCTAACTCTAACGCCTTAACCCCCAAACACTCTTATCTAATGCTCCGTTTGTTTGCACGTAAAACATTTTACGGTGTAAAATCATTTACATGGAAAACATTTTACAAGAAAACAATCATTTTCCAGATTGTTTATGTTGTTTGGTTGCAATACTGAAAATTGGGTAGAAAATGATTTTATTTTACCTTCCGATGTTTGTTTGGAAAGAAAATTTATCAAGGAAAACGTACTCCTAATAACTCAAGGAAAACATACTCCCTAATAACTGCAAAAATGATTTTCTCAATTCAAAAAACCCACAAACCTATTTTAAAATCAATATATACCAACAAACATATCTTAAACCATATAAAAAATTGTCATCCATTAATATCAATTTATGTTGTCCAAAATTGACATGTTCAAATGGTACTTACCGACTATATCCACCGATAACAAAATATACCATAAAGAGTTAATCTATCATCCTAAAAGTAGAAAAAGCTATATTAAACATGTTCACCCCTAAAAAGAGCATTATCAAAACAATCCAATAACTACTAACATATTCACTACGAACAATCACCACTAGAAGAACCCTCCTTTTGAGACTGAAACTTGAGCATCCACTGGTGGCGAAACTCTTCACTCTTGGCGATAAATCCATTTCCAATTACACAAAGCTCTAACAAGTAATCAAATGATAAAATAAGTAATGAGGAATCAAAGCCTTCTATTTTCATTACTTTCCTAAAAAGTTCTTTAAGAAAATTATCTTGATTCATTTCCCTAATTGCAACAGCCATCTCTCCAATTTGTTGCGCCATCATATTGATTTTATTTTCCATCTCTTCACTTCGATGAAGCCTCTTTCCATGTCACCATACATTGGATGATGTACTATTCGATGAAACTTGTCGCTTTTCGGTATGTGTCCCCTCTTCTATCCCTTCAAGACCAATACAATCATTCATCACTTCATTCGTATCAATATTAGGTACTATTGATTCTGAATCTACATCAGCAAATGATTTGGCAAAATCTCCATTTGCTTGATCCTCACCGATTACAACAGCTATTTCCTCGCACATTTCAATTCTCTTGTTTAGGTATTGATCATTGTTAGGATGTGCTTGAATTACAATGACAAAGTGTTAGTTCATACTATAATTTTTTTAAAAAAAATTAGATATATTATAGCATACCTTAATGTAATTACTGTACACCATAGAACTAGCTGTGATCATCTTAAGATTATCATCTCATCCAAATCCACTACCCTTACGGACCTCCTAGCTTGTCCGTCATGTGCTTCGAGTAGTTCTAAGGTGATTTTCCACATGTATGACACCACAAGACACATTGAACTTATTGCTAACTTCGTTTGCTACGTGGGTGAAACAACTCTTCTTGAATGTTATGCCAATCTTTATTCCCTATCTTTGCCTCTTCCGCTAGAATTTTAAGGCATAAACGATCCATAGCTTTTGTCCACCTGAATTGCTTTTTTTTTTTACCTCTTTTCTTTTGACAGCACCTTGATTTTTTGATGATTCCATTCCTATGAGAAATAAAATCAAATAAGGTAAAAGATATTATAAATAAGATAATTGTAGGAACAAAATGAGAGTTTCTAATACCTAACATGTAGGTTATCACAAAGGAAGTTATACATAGAGTCCACTACTAATGTAACTGTAACACCTGCAACAATAACTGTAGGAGCAGCACATGTGATGGTTTGAGAGATAACTCTCTTATCAATGTTGTTATCTTCGTCCATCTACAATTATTTCAAACAATATGTTATTCTGAACCATTTTTTTGTCGATTCTTAAGAACAAAAAGAAAGCCATAAATGAAGCACAATTCTACTACTAATTCTTCTACCTCACTAGATGATAAGCAAGTAAACAAATTAATATTAAAAATTAACCAACTTAGAGTGCTAATGCAATGAAAGGAATATGCTAAACATCGTAAATTAGGGATCATCCACCCAAAGATGGCTGATTAGGTTGATTGCATGGCAGTCTACAATGCAACTCTGATGTTAGTGGTTCCAATCCTTAAAAAGAATTTGTTTCTGTATTATATAGGAATGCTCTTTACAGGCCATTTTTTTTGTTCAAGCCTACTGTGAGATGAACCAGTGACCTCAATATTCTAGACTACAAAAACTACCAAAATAAATTTAGTTACAAGGAACTACAATTTGTGGCCCTGGATCTTTTTTTTAAAGAGATATTCTGAAACTATCCATGAAGCACAATAACAAGAAATATGGTGAGCTTTCGACCAACAAACTAGAGTTCAAAAAAACTTGTAGTAAAAAAAACCAAAAAAAGGAAAAAAGATATCATGGTCATAATCCAAAAGAATGTTGCACTACATGGTCAGAAGAACTAGAAAGTGAATAAACTTGTATATGGGCTTGATCAAATACATGCAGGTTGCATTCAGAGGACTTGGAACCCACCATTATCAGGCTCCATCAAGTGTTTAACTCTATCAATTAATCAATCTTGAATCATTAAGATGATTCAACCATCAAGTGAAGGTTGAGTTTGGGATTACAGTGATGCGAGTTGAGAAGTGAACTTAGGGGTAGAAGCCTAGATATATGGGGGGCTTTGGACCCTCTTTTTGAGCTACACTTCCTTGAAAGCTCACGTAAGGCCGTTTATGGCTGCTATATGTAACCTTGTTGTTAACTACCTTTAGAAGTAAATAAATATTCTAAGGGTTAGCCCAACTTGGTCTAGACTGGGATTTCAAGTTTGATCAACTTTATCCTAGAGAAGGATTATCAGCATTTATGGGGTTGAGGGATCAAGGGTTGTCAGGATTTAGACGTGTTAAATGATGCAACTGAGGTACATTATTTTAATCAACTCTTAACCCTCTTTTGGATTGCCTCCCCCTTCTCAGATGCTATGCTTTGACTTAGAGCACAAAGTTGCAGAACTATTTAAAGTGTATAGTTGGTCTGGTTCTGCTCACTGGTCAATGTCACCACTTTTTTAAACAATCTGGATCAGTAAGAACATTCCTAGCAGCCTCACCAAAATAGTTTTTTAGCTATTTTGGGGAGCCAATTGGCCAAAAAGTGAAAAATATTGTCTCCAGCAGCCTCACCAATTTAAAGGTTTTGGTTTGGTGAGTGTACAGTACTCACCAATGTTGGTGAGTCACTGTACACTCAACAAACCAATATATCTCTCTTTCCCTCCTTCTTTATGGGCCCACACAAATAAAATAAAGGTTTCTCTCTCCTTTTTTTTTAAATTGTGGAAGTGACACAAATAATAAAATAATGATAGTTTTGGCTATTTTGGTGAGGCTGCTGGGAGTGTTTTAAAAAAGTGGCTCACCAACATGACTTTTTGTGAGTTTTGGCTATTTTGGTGAGGCTGCTAGGAATGCTCTAAGTGTTTGGGTCGATTATGTCTTGAATTGGGTGAGGGTTCGTTAAGAATGATGGATTTGGGTCTCCTATATAGCTTATTTTTAGCTTGCTTAAATTTGGTATCCCTCTTTTTGATTGGGTACAGTGAAAGCAGAAGATTAAATGGTAAATTTCATACTGTCCTCTATCTGTAGCTTTGTTAATGACCAATCTAGACTGTTGAATTTAGTGGGCCAATTATCAGATAAGGTTTAGTCGGAAATCTTTTGGATCCACACAATCTAAGCTAGTTTGATGGGCAGTGACCGTTGAGAATTGATGGGGAAAGGTCTTTGTATTAGATGGTTTGTCTGCTATATCGTCTTAAACATAGCATTTGTGAACATTGAAATTCCAAGATTTTAAAAAATTGATCCATCTTTTGTCACAGAATCTTCTTGATGATAAAAATAATTTATTTCAAATGAAAACAAACATAAAAGAACTCTCTCTGTACACATTATAAATACTGAAAAACAAGTCAATCCTCCATTGATGCCCCATGAACAGCAACATCAAAATGATGAGAGAGATCAATGTACAACCACAAATCCATTATCAAGGGTTTCTCTGCAACTTTGAGATTTCTAGGGTTTACTCCATTATCAATAAACAGTTGAACCTTCGATTCTTGTAATCTAAAAAATAAATTGGGAGATTTCAAGGGTTTACTCCATTATCAATAAACAGTTGAACCTTCTATTCTGGTAATCCAAAAAATAAATTGGCAGATTTCTAGGGTTTACTCCATTATCAATAAACAGTTGAACCTTCCATTCTTATAATCCAAAAAATAAATTGGGAGGTTTCTAGGGTTTACTCGAAATGATTTTTTTTCTCAAAAGCAATAAGAGAAGATAGATTGGGATTACCGTTGCTTAGGGATGACAATGGTGAAGAGAACTCAACAAGATCGTGATGAGGACGACGATGGTGACGAGAGCTCTACAAGAAAAAGATTCAGATCAAGTAGTTCTCTGCATAGAAAAATGAAACGAGTTTGGGTTTAAAAGTTCTCCTCGACATTTTTCTTCTGTTTTCCCGGAAAACAACTTACCATATTTTAAAATGGAAGTCATTTTCCTACAATATTGTTCATTTTCTGGCAAGTGGTTTCCCTAGAAGATATTTTCCTTACAAACAAACACACGAAAATAATATTTTACGAGGAATCCATTTGTTTTCCCCTATTTTACGTGCAAATAAATAGGGCCTAAGGGAAGAACAAAGGTTGAACTTTTTAGAGAATAAAAGAACGGAAGCTCGTCTTCAACCCTGTAGCAGTGCTTGTCTTCAACTGCCGCCGTACCGTCGCGATTCAGAGTAAGTATTCTCTCTTCCTCTCTCTCTCTCTCTCTCTTTCTACCTACCCGCTGTAATTCAGAGTAAATTTTTGGGGTTGATTCAACCCCATTTGGCTCTGATTTCTCAAAACCTAAGAGTAATGGGGAAATGGGGGTTCACCCACCTCTATCTGCAATTTTTGATTTCTCGAAACCCAAGAGTAATGTATGCTAGGGTTATGGCATAAAAAATAAAATTTCCCTTTTTTTAATCAAATAAATGAATCTTGTTGGCCTCTTGCATTGATTTGGATTCACGTAGGGATTTAGTGAAGTTTTTATGCTACCAACCTTAGTCTTTAATTCAAGTTTTTTATCCACTGCATTCGGTTAGTATGGTTAGTACATGTTCTAGTTCAATGAACTGTGAAGAATTTTGCCTTAAGGACTTGTATACCAAATCAAAACGAGTAGTGGACTCTACACACCAACATTGGGGCAAGCTTTGCTTCCCCTTAATCCAAGCTTGGAACTTGCAATATACCTATGAGCATGGGATCTTCCTACCCACTTTCACAATTATATGTTTTGACTTGAGTCGCCACCTATTCATTCTTAGGGATAGGTCCCGGGTATTTGTTTGTTTGGATAAGGCAAATGGTCTAATCAGAGTTAGGGTAAGTGGTTCGATTAAGCCCTGAGGAAGGTGTTAGGCACCCCAAGACCCCCGTTTTATAATGGTTACCTACTCCCTAAACTTAAGCCAATTATAATCTCAAAGTTTAATTAGAATGTCCAAAGTTTTTAAGTGAGTGCTAATCCAAGAAAAATAGAAAACTAGATGGCTAGGGTCGAACCCGAGTTGGGTTGCCTACGTACTCACATGGTGAGATCAGACCGAGCGTAGTTCTGGCACATGAGCCCGTGCCGAGGCTAGGGGGGAGTGTGTGTGTGCATAGGGTGGTCAAAGGGTCTAGCCTAGAAGGCTATGGTTTAGTTGACCGTGGAGGTCAAGTGCACAAGGGGTATGTCTAACCGCGGTTAGAGGAGATTTAACTATGGTTAGGTGAGCTAACCAAAGCTAAAGAGGTCCTACAAGTCTCTTTTTGGTTTTTTGTATTTTTATATTTTTTGGGATTTTGGAGATATTTGAATGTTTTTGGTATTTTGGTTATATTTGCATGTTTTTGGTATTTTGATTATATTTGAATGTTTTTTGGTATTTTGAGATTTTATTATGTTTTTGGTATTTTGAGCTTTTATCATGTTTTTTTGGATTTTCATATAGGTAGGGTTTTGAAAAACTTAGCTAAAGTCACATTTAATCCAAGAGTTTGGCTAAAAGATTATATTTTAAGACATAAAGAGGGATGTGCCTTATGAATGTAAATGGTCTATTGCCAACACCTATTTTGTTGAATTGGTGTTGATAATAGATCAAATATCATTGTCTTTGGTATGAGACATTTTTAAGAATGTCCTCTTTAAGTCCTTAAACTATCATTTATTTTAAGTCCTTAAACCATCACCTACCCATAGAACATGAAGGAAAAATAAAGAAATGAAAGAAAATGAAAACTCATCCTCTCCCTTTTAAGGTGGTTCATTTACACCATCATTAATGATGTAATGTTACTTTAAAGAATGTTAGGGAGGGGATGAGCTTTCACAAAAAATTCTAGAAAGAGGACTAGAATCTCAAAAAAGAAACAAAATGAAAAAGAGAGGTATAGCTTTAGCTTTCACTCTCTATGGGCCTACCCATATCCACATTTGTGGGTGCATAAAAAAGAAAAAATACGTACAAGAAAAAAAGGAACATCTCTTTGTTTTTGATATGGGGTTCCTCTACACCATTAGATTGATGTAGAGAGGCCCAACTATGCTTGAGAAATGAGAGATCAAGAAGAGAACCAAATAAAAAAAAAGATAAAAAAGAAGAGAAGATGAAAGAAGGAGTGCCTACTCCTTCAAGAATTCTCCTTCAATGCTCCAAGGGGTAGGGTTTTAGAATCCACAAAGGAAGAGAGTTAGCAAAGAACTCTAAGCTTTTAATCTTACAATTCTTTCCAAACTCTAAACCTTAGTTTCTTCTCCCTTTTTCAAACTCAAGAGAAATACAAGTGGGTGACAACCTTCTAGGGGTCTTGAGGGATGGATCTAAGGGATTAAGGGATTGATATTTATAGGAAAACTAAGAGGTTGGGTTGTGTCTTTTACATGGGGGATAAAAGGAGCTAGTGGGTAAAGACTTGAGTGTTGTAAGGTGAGTTGATAGATTGAGTGTTGTAAGGAGTGTAAGAGAGTTGGTGGGTTGAGTGAACTATGAGTTATATGAGTATGAGTTGTAGGATATAGGGTGTAAGAGAGGTGTAAGAGAGTTTGTGGGTTGAGTGAACTATGAGTTATATAAGTATGGGTTGATGTAAGAGAGGTGTAAGAGAGTTGGTGGGTTGAGTGAACTATGGGTTATATGGGTATGAGTTGTAGGATATAGGGTAGGTGGATATGGATATGTGGATTAGGTCTTATGGATCATGGGTTATTAGTAGATGGGTCATGGGTTATGATTATTGGACTTTGACTATGACATTAGGGCTTGGGCTATGGAAATAGGCTTTGGCTTAGGCAATTGGGTGATTGGGTATTTGGGCTTGACTATTTGGGTTGGGTAATAAAATTAGGTAATTGGGTTTAATTGAGTTGTCTAGGTATAAGTTTGGTCAAATGGGCTTGAGCCTTGGGTATACCTCGGGCTTACTAAGGTTAGGCTAGGGCTACCTAGGGTTTGGGTTTAGGACTACCTAGGGTTAAGCTTAGGGTTAACTAGGGTTTGGACCATAGCTAAATTAATTAACCACGGTTAAGGGGGTGTAAAAATAGGGTGCTGACAATACCCGTCAATATATTTAAGATTTTAAATTTCAAAACCAATTTGGCTGTAAAATATAGACAAGGATTTTATTTATTTATTTTTGTGTTATGCCTAAACACACACAACACACAATATTGAATGATCTGGGTATTTGGTTCGCATATAGCCTTATCTCATTGATGACATCTTGAGTAATAGGATTTGAATGATTTAGTTGCAAAATATTTTTGCTGGATGATTACCATTTGTTTCTTTTGAAGGAGCATAACAAATTGGATAGCCATTGTGAAGAAGGTATGGATAGAGGGATTCAGACAACACGCAGATTATCATTTGATATTGAAGAAAGTATAGAAAGACCGAAATCAATTAGGGAGGAGGGGAATGTGTGTCATATTGCCGTTGAAGATCAATCTAATGAAGATATATATGAAAATATTGGCACGCTAAATCCAACAGTTGAGATGGAGTTTGAAATAGATGAAAAGGCTTATGAATTTTACAACGCTTTTGCGAGAATGGTTGGTTTAGAGTTTCAAACAGATGAAAAGGCTTATGAATTTTACAACGCTTTTGCGAGAATGGTTGGTTTAGAGTTTCAAACAGATGAAAAGGCTTATGAATTTTACAACGCTTTTGCAAGAAGGGTTGGTTTTAGTGTTAGGAAAGAATGAATAAACAATAACAGGTTTGATATGGTGATGAGTAAAAAATTTTGTTGTTCAAGGGAGGGAATTAGAAAGGAAGGTGACGCAAAATTGTGATGTAACAAGGGTTGATTATAAGGTACACATGGTGGTTACATTACAAGCAAATGGTAAATATTCCACTATTAGGTTAGTACAAGATTACAATCACTATTGTACCCCGACAAAAGCATACATGTTTAGGTCACATAGAAATATTAGTGTTGCTCAAACTGCTGAAGCAAACCTATCAGACAGTGTTGGCATTGCAGCTAAGGCAATATTTGACTTGATAAGTGCACAAACGAGGGGAGGGGGGGAAGAAAATCTTGGCTTTCTTCCTATAGACTAAAAAAATTATATCTGTTCAAAGCAAATGAGATCAATGGAGAAGGGAGATACAGGTGGCATAATGCAACATTTGCAGAGAATGGCAGTACAAGATCCAAGTTTTATTTATGACATACAACTTGATTATGAAGATCAAATAACCAATATTTTTTGGGTAGATTTAAAAATGGTGACTGATTATCAAGCATTCAGTGATGTAGCTTGTTTTGACACGATGTACAGGACAAATAATTATGATCGACCATTTGCATTATTCGTAAGAGTAAATCATTACAAATAGACTATTGTATTTGGTGATGTATGATGAAATTATTGCATCATTCGAGTGGGTTTTTAAGACTTTTCTTGATGTAATGTCCAATAAAACACTCAAAAAAATTCTTACTGACCAAGATAAGGCAATGACTAGTGCAATATCTTCTGTTATGCTTACTACATATCACCATATCTGTGTTTGACACATGTATCAGAATTCTGCAAAACATCTCAGTCATGTTTTTAATCAGTCAACAACAGTTAATGCAGATTTTAGTCGATACATTTACGGTTATGACGATGAAGCTGATTTCCTTGATGGATGGTAACAAATGCTGGAGAAGTATGATCTTAGAAACAATCCATGGTTACAACAATTATTAATGAGAGGGAGAAATGTGTTTTGATTTATGGAAAAACTACATTTTGCGCTGATATGAAGAGTACACAAATGAGTGAAGGTATGAACAGTGTATTGTGGCACTATTTGCATCAGAATCATGATTTTTGATTTTTTTTCGTATTTTCATAGATTGATATTTGATAGACGTAAGGATGAAGTAACGACAAACTTAAAATTACACAAACTATACCAGAGTTTATTATGGAGGTTATTATATTGATTGTGGCAAGGGAAGTTTACACACCAGTGATCTTTAAATTATTTCAAACATCCGAGCGACGCTGAATACCTCCGGTTCAGGAATCCCTGAAGATTCGGTGCCGGGTTGAGGGTAAGGGATATCGGTAACTGGTGCAAGAGAGGTTTCTGGGTCGGTTTCGAAGATTCCTATGGGGAAGGTTACTGAAATGTGGGGTCGGGGTTCAGGTTTTGCCGACTGTCTACTCTTCTTTGTCAGCTTGTTGAGATAGTCCTCGTACTTGGGCTTGTATCCCAATCCAAACGGAGGTGTATAACGTGGAGGCACATATCTCTTCTTCATGCCCTGGTTCCTGACACCCAGGCCTAGACCCGGCTGGTAATTCATCTTTGCCATCATTCTGATAAAGGGAGATACTGCTTGCTTGCTTTGCTGTTCCACTTGGGCGATGGAGCTAACCTGTTCAAACTGATAAGTCATGAAAGTTGTACCTTGCCCTAGCTCCTGGATGTCCCCGAATGAACTTACCAACTCTTCAGATGGAATGATGACTAGGTGGTCGTCCTGTATGAACTTGATTCTCTGGTGCAGAGAGGAGGGAATGGCACCGGCCGAATGAATCCATGGCCTCCTGATCGTCAGTCAATCTTAAATTATTCCTTCTTAGTAATAATTCCGTAGAATAGTACTAGTAAGGGTATCGTTTCTCTGAGGACTGTGCTGGTTTCGTTGCTTTTTATTCAGATTAATTTTAAACTAATAATTGAGGCAATTGAATTTTGATTTGATTAAACTAAAACAATGAATTAAACTAATTTAAATGAAACTAAATTAAACTAAAAACAATTGGGTTTTTAAATCATTTTGGAGAGAAAATCTAGGGTTTTCAAATCCACCACTAACCTAATAACTAATCCCTGTTTTAAATTTATTATAACCTCTTAAATTGTAAACATTCCAGTTAGAGTGACAGCACGTTCCCTCTCAACTGCTCAAGAAAAGTTCAAGGGATTATATCCTTAGAATATCGTATCTTCGGTTAGCACGAATGATACACACTAATCTACGGTTGTGTAATCACTCGTCTTCCCTTAGTATAAAATATCTTCAGATTTAATCTCTCGATATTTTAAAACCATTGCATAAAACCTATGTTTAAATTCTAACGAAAATTAACACAAGTGGTTTTAATCCCAATTTCATTATACCTAAGACAAGGTTGAGAATTCCATTGAAATTAAATATAATTCAAATAAATCCGGTTGTTTGAAAACAATCCTCTCATTATGCAATCAATGTCTTACAATGCAGAGAATTAAAATAAAAATAAAATAAAGGACACAGTTACTGGCTAGGGTGTCATCGAAACCCTAGAGTGGAAATTAGTTCATCGCGAGGGAGGTATGCAACATCTTCATAGACAAAGCTGCAGCACTTCTCTTCATGACTTCCTTGATCTCCAGAGCTTCTCTTCTTCAGATCCAAAATCTCTACAAATTTCTCTCTCTCTAATGATAATGGCTAAGAATTCTCCTTTTTATAGAGAAAGATAGAGAGATAGAGTCCTTCTAGAATAAGGAGTTCTAATTGAGGTACAACTCTTCTTTTTCTCTCTCTAAATTCTCTTAGGGTTGAATGAGGATTAAACCATCATTTAGGAAGACAATAATAGAGTTGGAAAGTGTTTAGAAGTACTAAAACACTATTCACGAAACACTATTCACGGAATATTATTTCACCCTATTTACAGTTTTGCCACTGAACTTCAAATAATTCTAGAGAGCTAATTTTAATCGGATTGACCCGAAATTTTAAACATAGCTCCTTTAGGTCATCTAGAATCTACCCAAAAAGTTTCATAAATTTTGGATAAAGAAAAATTACCAAACTACCCCTCTATTGATAGAAGTGCGATTTTGGCCAATCGATTTATCAGGGTAGATTTTTGCGATTTCGCTCTCTTTTCTTCTTCTTTCTTTTACTCTTCTTTTTTCTGAGGTTTTTGGAGTCTTTGAAGCTTGTAAATCTTCTATTTTATCTTCTTTTCCTCGTATGAACCTGAAATAAGAATAAACAACCAAGTAGCATAAAATAATATAAATAATTACTCTAAATGATTAGCAAGTTAAGTTTGAGGTGCTTTTATGTATAACATTTAGCACCGATCACAACCCCAAACTTAGACATTGCTAGTCCTCGAGCAATAAAAAATATAATAAAACTTAACTAAACTAAACCTACATCCCCTTTCGTGAGATCCTCGGTTGTATTTTGCATATGCAACAAGCCTTTTAAACCCCTAGGTGGCCCTAGAGGACGAGTGAAGTCTCGTGAAGGTTTACAGTGATGACACCTACAAACATCTGTACTACCCTGTAATTGTGCAATAGACTCAAGTAAAACATGCAAGATTCAAAACATTGATTGAACATATTCTAAAAAATTTTAAAATCACAATACATACAAGATAATCCAAAAATTATTCAAAAGGTTGAATTTTCAATTCTCCACATTCTCAATTTCATACTATTCTTACCCAGTTTGAAAAATTAGCTCATAAAATATTTGTTAGAATTTCTTTGATGTGTAATGTGACTAACAATCGAATGTGTGACATCAACCTTACTTTTCAACAGTTTTTCTGTCTTCTCATTTATCATTGAATTTCCTTTTAATTTAAACTACCAACCCCAATGCTTTTATTCAATACTTTTTCTTTTATAAGTGTGACTGTGCAAAATCTAAGTCCATTAAGCATTCTATATAACCCATGTAGCGAGTGTTAGGCCGGTAACTCCCAAACCAGATGGTTTTAGGGTACCAGGTGTTAAGACACCTCTAAGGGCTTATTAATTCAAGTTAAATAGGCTACGAACTTAAACTAGTCACACTAGGTTATTTTATCCATTCCAAAAATCACACGGTTTGACGTGAACTCTCTATGCTTAGTGAGGCAAGAGGCCCGGTTACTAAGTGTAAAACTTTGTTCAGGTAACCCATTCTTCTATCAATTTTTTTTTTTTTTTTTTGCCAAGGTTAGTGTTCAATTTCTAGGTTATTCAATTTTCTATGAGTTAACAAAATTACTAATCAATTAGTTTGGTTTCAAACCCCACTAGACAATGTATTAGAGTGCTTGTGCAAATTTCAAAGTGTATTCATGACATAAAAATAATTTCAGCTCTTATAATTCAATCAATGGTTAAAAACAGTGTCTATTTGGGATTATGTGATCTCAAATTCAGCCCTATCAATAAGATTTGGATTACCCTAAATGCATCACAATTTTTCAAATTTAAGAATAGAACAATCAATAAAAATTTTCAGATGTATTAGAGTGCTTGTGCAAATTTCAAAGTGTATTCATGACATAAAAATAATTTCAGCTCTTATAATTCAATCAATGGTTAAAAACAGTGTCTATTTGGGATTATGTGATCTCAAATTCAGCCCTATCAACAAGATTTGGATTACTCTAAATGCATCACAATTTTTCAAATTTAAGAATAGAACAATCAATAAAAATTTTCAGTGTATTTGCATGTTCTACCCTAATCATGGTTGCACAATCACCCAAGATTAGTAAATAAAATAATAGTCTGACCTATTATTTTCCAACCCCAAACTTAAAGTTTACATTGTCCCCAATGTAAAAATAGAAATAGAGAACAAAAGGGATTAGAAAAATAATACCTGACTCATGAAAAACAAATCATGGGGAAAGGGGTGAAAATAATTCAAGAATGTATACAAACCACCCCAAACTTCGTCCAAACAATACCTACAGGATTAGTACAAAAGAAGAAATATCTACACAAAAATAGATGCAATGAGATAATATGTCATAATGAAATCAAGTAGCATCACAAGTCATAATAGTGGATAACAGTAGGACAGACTGACTCAAAAAAAAAAAAAATATATATATATATATATATAAAATAATAATAATAATAATAGAGCGAAGCTCCATACAACTGACTCAATAAAATAAAAATCCTACTAAGGACTAGAAGTACAAATTCAACAATCTTTTCCCAAATTCAATAATCCACCACTACACCTTTCAATCTAGACAATGTAGCATACACTCAGCCCACCCGACCTCCCATATTCATAAAATATACAAAATCAACTCGCATGTCTTTTGAACTAGTGAGAGAATTTCACAGTTTGTAAAAAGTATAGGAAGTTTAGGCTTTAAAAAAATAGTGATTTGACTCGTCCTCAAGTGGGAGAGTTTCACAGGTTGCAAAAGGTGCAGGATGTTTAGGCTTTAAAAAAAAACTGTGATTTGACTCGTGGGTTTGAACTTTTTATAAAAAGAAAACGGGAAGTTTGAAAGGTCGTAAGTGGGGCGATCGATCCACTAGGGCTGATCGGTCGCCCAAAACGTCGACCCACTCTTCTAATTTGATTTTTTTTTTTTTTTGGTTTTTTTTAAGAGAGTCAAAAAAAATTGGAGATCCCGAATTGACTCTCTAAAAAAAATAGGGATGATTAAAAAGACTCAAAAAAGAAAAAAAAAAAAATAGGGGAATCCCAAACTGACTCTCTAAAAAGAGTAGGGGGATGTAAAATCCACCCTACTGACTCTAAAAAAATTTGGTGGATACTAATCTACCCCAAACTTAGAATCTAACTCTAAAAAAAATAAAAGACACTACAGAATCAATGGGTTGCCTCCCACAAGCGCTAAGTTTTACGTCTTCAGCCAGACATCCTCAAATTAATCAACCGTCTTGATAGACGGGATCATATAAAACAGTGGCTTCAATTAATTCACCTGAAACAATTCCCTCTACATAGGGTTTCAACCTTTGCCCATTCACCTTAAAAGTATGTCCATCTTTTGGGTCTTTGAGTTCAACTGCTCCATTGGGAAAAACTGTGATCACAATATAGGGCCCATCCCATTTTGAACGAAGCTTACCAGGGAAGAGACGTAATCTAGAATTAAAAAGCCAAACCTTTTGATTGGGATGAAAAGACCTTCGTAAGATGGTCTTATCGTGAAGAGCTTTGGTTTTGGCTTTATAGATTTTTGCACTCTCATATGCATCATTACGCATCTCTTCCAATTCAGAGAGTTGGAGTTTCCTATTAGATCCCGCTAAAGCCATATTAAAGTTAAACTTTTTTATGGCCCAAAGGGCTTTGTGTTCCAACTCTACCGGAAGGTGGCAAGCTTTACAAAAAACGAGGCGATAGGGAGACATTCCAATTGGAGTCTTAAAAGCCGTACGATAAGCCCAAAGGGCATCATTAAGCCTTATAGACCAATCTTTTCGATCAGTTCTCACGGTTTTCATGAGAATATTCTTAATATCTCTATTTGATACCTCTACTTGGCCGCTCGTTTGAGGGTGGTAAGGAGTAGCTACCTTATGAGTGATAGAGTATTTGAGAAGTAAAGACTCAAAAGAGCGATTTATAAAATGTTTTCCTCCATCACTTATAATTGCTCTCGGTGTGCCAAATCGACTAAAGATATTATCTTGAAGAAATTTGACCACAACTTTGTGATCATTAATCTTAGTGGCAACAGCTTCCACCCACTTGGAGACATAGTCCACAGCCACCAAAATATATTCAAATCCGAAAGATAGTGGGAAAGGACCCATGAAATCAATACCCCATACGTCGAAAAGCTCAACGACTAGAATCGGGGATAAAGGCATCATGTTTCTCCGTGATATTGCACCTAATTGTTGGCACCTTAAACAAGCCTGACAAAAGTCATTGGCATCTTTGAAGATTGAGGGCCAATAGAAACCACATTGCAAGACCTTAGCTGTGGTCTTTTTCCCTCCAAAGTGACCTCCGCATGCAAGAGAGTGACAAAAGGTAAGAATGCTTTGAAATTCACTCTCAGGCACACATCTTCGGATCACTTGATCGGAGCAATACTTAAAAAATTCCGGATCTTCCCAGAAGTAGTATTTGATTTGGGAAAAGAAACGGGATTTGTCTTGCTTAGACCATGAAGATGGAATTTGTCCAACTACTAGGTAATTGACAATATAAGCAAACCATGGAAGTTGAACTTGATTTACCTGTAGCAATTGTTCATCCAGAAATGTATCTTGAACGGGACAAGGCTTGAGAGAAGAGTCGACTAGGATTCTAGATAAATGGTCAGCGACCACATTGTCGGAACCTTTCTTGTCCCGGATCTCTAGATCGAACTCTTGGAGGAGAAGGATCCATCTGATCAACCTAGGTTTAGTGTCTTTCTTGGCAAGGAGATACCTCAAAGCGGCATGATCTTTGTACACTAAAATTTTGGAACCTAGGAGATAGGATCGAAATTTATCAAGGGCAAATACTACAACAAGTAATTCTTTTTCAGTAGTGGTGTAATGTAACTGAGCATCTGAAAGAGTCTTACTTGCATAGTAGATAGCATGTGGGGTTCTATTCACCCTTTGCCCTAAAACAGCCCCGACTGCATAGTCTGAGGCATCACACAGAGCTCGAATGGGAGTGACCAATCTGGGGGCTGAATGATAGGAGCAACAGAGAGTAGAGTGCGGAGCTTATCAAAAGCTTCATGACAGGCTTCATCAAAGGAAAATGGGACATCCTTGCACAATAAATTGCTTAAGGGTGCCGAAATTTTACTAAAATCCTTAATGAAGCGACGGTAAAACCCTGCATGGCCTAAAAAAAATCGAATCTCTCTCACCGTGGATGGTGGAGGAAGACTCGATATAAGGTCAATCTTGGCCTTATCTACCTCTATCCCTCTTTTGGACACAATGTGTTCCAAAACTATCCCCTCTTGAACCATAAAATGGCTCTTCTCCCAACTCAATATAAGATTTGTCTCCTCGCATCGTTGCAAGACCAAAGATAAATGATGGAGACAATCTTCAAAGGAGGTTCCAAAAATAGAAAAATCATCCATGAAGACTTCAAGAAATTTTTCAACCATATCGGAAAAGATAGAAATCATACACTGTTGAAAAGTCGCTGGTGCATTACAAAGTCCGAATGGCATGCGCCTATAGGCAAAAGTGCCAAAAGGGCATGTGAATGTAGTTTTCTCTTGATCTTCAGGATAGACAGGTACTTGATTGTATCCAGAATAACCATCCAGAAAACAGTAATGACTCTTACCTGCTAGCCTTTCTAGGATTTGATCAATAAATGGGAGTAGAAAATGATCTTTCCTAGTCATGGAATTCAGCTTCCTATAATCAATACACACACGCCAACCCGTGGTTACACGTGTTGGAACATCTTCTCCTTCCGGATTAGTAATCACAGTGATATCAGATTTTTTTGGTACCACTTGAATGAGACTCACCCATTTACTATCCGAGATGGGGTATATGATACCCGCATCTAATAACTTCACAACTTCCTTCATCACTACCTCTTTCATATTGGGATTCAACCTCCGTTGTGCTTCCCTTGAAGTTTTGGCATCCTCTTCAAGATAAATGCGATGCATGCACACGGAAGGGTCGATACCCTTCAAATATGCTATGCTCCACCCTATTGCTCCTTTGTGCTTTTTGAGCACAACCATCAATTGACTCTCTTGTTCATCAGTTAAATCAGATGCTATGATGATTGGGAGAGTATCTTTTGGTTCTAAAAAGACATATTTAAGTGAAACCGGAAGGGGTTTCAACTCAAGAGTTGGTGCGGCCTCTAAGGATGGGATGAGAGGAGTACTAGAAGTGGGAGGTAATGGCTCTTTCCTGGCTTTCCAAGGTGGGAAATCCATTTGAGATGTCGAATTTAGCAAATTGTTGACTTCTTTAATGGATCTTTCTACATCAAATTCATCTGCATTAAAATGAGATAGACATGCTTCATATGGGTCATTGGATAAGATGTAAGGAAGTGAATCCTCGACCATCTCTTCGAGAGAATCGATCATAAAGCATAACTCATCATCATCATGAGGGGGTTGTTGGGAAGTGCTAAAATATTTAACCGGACCTTCATATTCCCAAAAGATACATCCATCACTCCAGTTCGACAATTTATACATGCATTAGCTGTAGCCAAGAAAGGTCGACCAAGGATCACAGGAATTTGTTTTAAGGGATTCCGGACCGGTTCCATATCAAGAACGAGAAAGTCAACTGGGAAGTAAAATTTGTCGACTTTAATGAGGACATCCTCAACTATCCCTCTAGGGACTTTAATTGATCGGTCAGCTAATTGCAGAATGACTGATGTAGGGCGAAGTTCGCCCAACCCTAACCTTTCATAAACCGAGTAAGGGAGCAAATTCACACTTGCTCCTAAATCAATGAGGGCTCGGTCAACTGAGTGATCTCCAATAATACAAGAAATAGTAGGAGCACCGGGGTCTTTGTATTTAGGAGGAGTGGTATATTGAAGCAAAGAGCTCACTTGCTCAGTTAGAAGGATTTTCTTGGACACATGAGTCCTTGATTTCCGCTTTTGAGTGCATAAATCCTTCAAAAATTTTGAATAAGTCGGAATTTGCTTGATTGCATCAAGCAGAGGAAGATTTATCTTGACTTGTTTGAACACCTCAATCATGTCTTCCATTTTTGCTCCCTTTTTATCAAAGGGTGAGGAATCATTCAAACAAGTAGGATAAGGGGCTTTAGGCATGTAGGGTGCCTCGGGAATAAGAATTGGAGTGGAAGAAGGACCTTGATCCTTTTCATTGGTATCTTTTCCCTCGCCCTCAATTTCAGAAGATTCTACAATGGGCTGATTTTTCTTACCCTAATTTTCTCTAACATTATCTTCAACTACCTTCCCACTCCGTAAGGTTGTCACAGCCTGAACTTGTTCATGATTTATTTCATTAACTTGATTGACACCTTTAGGATTACTCACAGGTTGACTTGGAAGTGTTCCATCAACTCTCCTATTTATAGCATTAGCAAGTTGTCCCAATTGGGACTCAAGCTTTTGAATAGATTGAGAGTGTAAGTGAAGCAATTGTGTATTGCTTTCCAAGCCTTTTAAAGCATTCAACACCTTCTCCTCAAAAGATGGATTTCTTTGGTTAAAATGTGGAGGAGTTGGTTGTTGAAATTGTTGGGGTTGGTAGTTGGATTGACCTTGAAAAGGCCAATTGAATGGCCTTTGAGGCGGGGGAAAATTATTCCCTTCAGTTTGTGGCTGCCATGAAAAATTTGGATGATTTCTCCAACCCGGATTATAGGTATTTGAATAAGGATCATTACCCGGACGGATATAGGCAGCATTAACAAACTCTTGGACAAGATCCGGAAATTGGGCAGCAGATGGACACTCATGCACAAAATGTGCAGGGCTAGAACAAATAGGACACACCTCCTGCTGATTAGGATTTGGTTGAGGAGGTGTGTAGGAAGGTGACCCTGAAGTCATTAGTTTATCCAATTTTCGAGACAATTCATCTACTTTAGATGAAACATCTATTGAATTGCCAACTTCATAGATGGCTCTCTTAGGATTTGCTGAAGATGAAGGTCTCTCAGAACGACTGTTTGAAGCATGGTGGAGAGAGTTTTCACTAAGATTTTCAAAAAGCTCCCATGCCTGATTCTCATTTTTCATCATAAATGTTCCTCCACAAGAAACATCAACCAATTGACGGTTGAGTGCAGGCAATCCATCATAAAAAAATTGGACTAACTGCCACTTTGGAATTTGGTGGTGGGGACACTTACGGAGAAGATCTTTGAATCTCTCCCAAGTTTCATGAAATAACTCACCATCAACAGGAGCAAAACTTGTGATGGTTCGCCTCATTAAATTTGTTTTCCCTAGGGGAAAGAATTTCATAAGAAATTCTTGCTACATTTGTGCCCAAGTGGTAATAGAATTTGGCTCTAAAGAATTAAGCCAATATTTGGCTTTGTCTTTCAAAGAAAATGGGAAGAGCCGCAATCTAAGGGCATCATCAGAAAATCCTTGCAACTTGAAAGTTGTTCAAATCTCGTGAAATTCATCAAGATGTTTGTAGGGATCTTCATTATTAAGTCCTTGAAAAGATGGTATCATCTGAATAATACTGGACTTAATTTCATAATGGGCTGCCGTAGTGTCCGGCAACCGGATGCATGAAGGGGATGAATATGTAGAAGGAGTAAAATACTCCTTCAAGGATTTCATTGGGTCATGTTCTTCAGCCATGATAGGGAAATGAATAACTTCTAGGTTTGCTTTAGGGATGGTAGAAGCTTTCGTTTCAGAATTAGATTCGAATAAGGCAGAAGCCTTGAGAAACCTAGCAGTACGCTCAAACTCAGAATCAAGAGGGAATAAATCTGGATTACAAGACCTCCTACCGTGCATACACCCTAAAAGAAAAACTCTCTGTTTGACAGACACCAAATTAAAATAAAATATCTACTTAAAAAGTAAATACTCACAGAACTCTCCTGCTTTCCACGATGTTGAATAAGCTTTTTCAATCCTTGCAGTTTGAACAATTTGGTACCTGAAAACACAAATATTTCCAATTAAAATAAATAGAAAAAAAATTTTGGATTTTTTTTTTTTTAATGATTAATTTAAATTTAATCTTTCAAATTAACAACTAGACCGTTCCAGCAATCCCCGGCAACGGCGCCAAAAATTGATCGTCAGTCAATCTTAAATTATTCCTTCTTAGTAATAATTCCGTAGAATAGTACTAGTAAGGGTATCGTTCCTCTGAGGACTGCGCTAGTTTCGTTGCTTTTTATTCAGATTAATTTTAAACTAATAATTGAGGCAATTGAATTTTGATTTGATTAAACTAAAACAATGAATTAAACTAATTTAAATGAAACTAAATTAAACTAAAAACAATTGGGTTTTTAAATCATTTTGGAGAGAAAATCTAGGGTTTTCAAATCCACCACTAACCTAATAACTAATCCCTGTTTTAAATTTATTATAACCTCTTAAATTGTAAACATTCCAGTTAGAGTGACAATACGTCCCCTCTCAACTGCTCAAGAAAAGTTCAAGGGATTATATCCTTAGAATATCGTATCTTCGGTTAGCACGAATGATACACACTAATCTACGGTTGTGTAATCACTCGTCTTCCCTTAGCATAAAATATCTTCAGATTTAATCTCTCGATATTTTAAAACCATTGTATAAAACCTATGTTTAAATTCTAACGAAAATTAACACAAGTGATTTTAATTCCAATTTCATTATACCTAAGACAAGGTTGAGAATTCCATTGAAATTAAATATAATTCAAATAAATCCGGTTGTTTGAAAACAACCCTCTCATTATGCAATCAATGTCTTACAATGCAGAGAATTAAAATAAAAATAAAATAAAGGACACAGTTACTTGGCTAGGGTTTCATCGAAACCCTAGAGTGGAAATTAGTTCATCGCGAGGGAGGTATGCAACATCTTCATAGACAAAGCTGCAAAGCTGCAGCACTTCTCTTCATGACTTCCTTGATCTCCAGAGTTTCTCTTCTTCAGATCCAAAATCTCTACAAATTTCTCTCTCTCTAATGATAATGGCTAAGAATTCTCCTTTTTATAGAGAAAGATAGAAAGATAGAGTCCTTCTAGAATAAGGAGTTCTAATTGAGGTACAACTCTTCTTTTTCTCTCTCTAAACTCTCTTAGGGTTGAATGAGGATTAAACCATCATTTAGGAAGACAATAATAGAGTTGGAAAGTGTTTAGAAGTACTAAAACACTATTCACGAAACACTATTCACGGAATATTATTTCACCCTATTTACAGTTTTGCCACTGAACTTCAAATAATTCTAGAGAGCTCAATTTTAATCGGATTGACCCAAAAATTTAAACATAGCTCCTTTAGGTCATCTAGAATCTACCCAAAAAGTTTCATAAATTTTGGATAAAGAAAAATTGCCAAACTACCCCTCTATTGATAGAAGTGCGATTTTGGCCAATCGATTTATCTGGGTAGATTTCTGCGATTTCGCTCTCTTTTCTTCTTCTTTCTTTTACTCTTCTTTTTTCTGAGATTTTTGGAGTCTTTGAAGCTTGTAAATCTTCCATTTTATCTTCTTTTTCTCGTATGAACTCGAAATAAGAATAAACAACCAAGTAGCATAAAATAATATAAATAATTACTCTAAATGATTAGCAAGTTAAGTTTGAGGTGCTTTTATGTATAACATTTAGCACCGATCAGGCATCACAAAAGAGGGACAAACTAGTGAGGTTGCGGTGTGACGAGATTGTCACGTAGCATTAGGAAGTCGAGGACATACGGGGGTGTCACAAAAGAAAGATCGGCTAGCGAGACTGCGGTATGACGAGATTGTCACGTAGCGCTAGGAAGTTAAGGACACACGGGGGTGTCAAAAGGGAAGGATCGGCTAGCGAGATTGCGGTATGACGAGATTGTCACGTAGCGCTAGGAAGTTAAGGACACACGGGGGTGTCAAAAGGGAAGGATCGGCTAGCGAGACTGCGGTATGACGAGATTGTCACGTAGCGCTAGGAAGTCAAGGGACACCCGGGGTGCCACAACGAAGAGAGACCTGTGGGAGGTGATGCTGTTATGTGGCGAGATTGCCACGGAGCACACAGGATGTCTGGAGGTCTCAAGGTATGATGCCAAATGAAACTGGAATTGCCCAAGAGGGAATGAATTTTGATCATGTTGAACACTGCTGAGAGGTTTTAACCAAGCAGGTTATGATGCTATGTTGTCATGCAGGGATGAAAACAAGGGTGCTTTCCCATGACTCTATGGTGATCTGCCGCTGACGGAGATGCATGCCTTCGGCTTCCTTTGCCTGCTTGTCGGGGCTGCTTGGTGCAGGTTGGTACAGACACCAAAAGTTTGTTTTTGAAAATCTTTTCGTAGAAAAAGTGTAGAAGACTTTTTATGAAGATTTTATTTTTGACAAAAATGCTTAGTTAGCTGTGATTTGCCAATAAATTGTCTAGGTTTAGGGCTTATGGGATTTGTGAATCATCTGTTAATCTCGGGAGCGAGGTACATGACTCAGAGCAAGATGCTGGGGAATAGACAAATTCGTCCGAACAACCGCTGATAGGCTTCTGATCTCTTGCTAGGGAAGAGTACTGTTATGAGCCGCTGGGCTTCTGCTAGACGTCTGTTGGGGACTTAGGGAGTGCTTATTGCCTGGGCCCTGTTGGGGAATGGATTTCTGCAGTGGTCCACCCGCTGGGGAATTTAAGGCGCGTTGGGGATTTTCCACTATTGCGCACATGTTAGAGGGGATGTCTTCTGACTGACTTTCTGCCGGGGCATACTTGGGGGTTGACCCTCTGCTAGGGTATTCCCTGCCGGAGTCTCTGTTGGGGATGCAGTACCACTGAGAGAGGCTGATCTGGGGATGCTTAGGAGGAATCCGATGAACCTGCTCACTGCCGGATGCTTGTTGCCAAACTGATTTTCAGCTTTTTCTCCATTTTTTACCCTTGGAACGACCAAGTCATGGGGTTCGCATAATTTTTGCACGATGAGGTCGTTTTCGGTTTTCCTCATGCCTGCGAAGCTGATTGATTTTCGTCCCTTTTTTGCCCCTAGTCACGAGACTAGGTCTGGGATTCGCGTAATTTTTGCGCAATGAGGCCGTTTCCGGTTTTCACTCATGCTCGTGATTTGTTTGAGGGTTCAGATCTTCTCCCTTCACTGCCCTGATTGACATTCGCTGGGGATTGATACTCCACTGGGGATATAGGCGTGATATTGTACTTGTACTCGCAGTTTCTAGAGGATCTGGGAGAGCTTAGCATAGGACAAAACGTTGGCTAGGGGACCGAAGTTTGGGACACCCTTAAATTCTGTTGCAACTGACTTGCATGGGGGTTTTCTGTTGAAGATAAATTTTTTGTTGGGCTCCACTGGGGATTGTCCTCTTTGGTAGAAGCTGATTGTTTTGGGATTTTTTTTTTTGGACAAGTTTTTTTCTTTTTTTGGGAAGTGTTTTGGGAGAAGTTGATCTTGTTGGGGGGGAAAGTCGGAGAGATTATTTTTGCTCATAGAGTCCCTAACTTGGAAAATATTTCAACTTCTATTTTGGAGTTTCCTTTGATGGAATATTTTGTAAACTTGATGTCAACTCCGTCGTGAGAATTGGGAGAATTTGTCTCTGTTTGGGGAATGACTCTGTGGGGAAAAAGCTGTTCCTGTGGGGAGAGTTTTACGAAGAGGAAAAGATTCTGAGGGATAAGTCCCTTTCTGCGACCGCACCTGATTTGTCAGGTTGCCTACGTACCCTTTGCAGGATCAGGTCATGACGTAGTTCAAGTAAAATGCCCCAACTGGACGAGGGAGGGTGTCCCTGAAAGGTTTTTGTGAGAGAAAGATTGTTAGGCTCGAAGGGCTAACTAGCGGATTTCATTTATTTTTGTAAAAAGGTTTACATTGTTGGGGGTAAGGAGTGTGCCAATGACGGCCTCCTGTCATTTCCCGGAGATCCTATGAGTACAAAGTGCCTGTCAGACCTAGACCCTAAGCGTAGTATCGTTTAACTTTGTCCATGTTGACGGGCTCTGGGGGGTCTTTGTCATCCATACGTCCGAGTCGTAGGGCACTGCCAGAGAATTTGTCTCGGACTATGTATGGGCCTTCATAGTTGGGCGTGAACTTGCCCCTCGGGTCAGGACGGTTTGGCAATATCTTCCGGAGAACCAGGTCACTGACTTCGATGCTTCGGGGCTTGACTTTCTTGTTAAAAGCCCTAGCCATATGCCTCTGATAGGCTTGAGAATGATTCATGGCTTTCAATCGTCGTTCTTCAATCAAGTTCAGCTGTTCATACCGGGTTTATGCCCATTCTGATTCTGATATTTCTGCTTCCATTAACACGCGAAGTGATGGAATCTCTACCTCGATGGGGAGGACTGCTTCCATACCATAGGCCGGTGTTGCCCCTGTTGAAGTTCTGATGGACGTTCTGTAGGCCATGAGAGCGTATGGGAGCATCTCATGCCAGGCAGAATAATTGGTTGTCATTTTCTCGATGATCTTTTTCAGATTCTTATAGGCTGCTTCCACTGCTCCATTAGTCTGTGGCCTGTATGGTGTGGAGTTATGATGTTGAATCTTGAATTTTTGGCAGAGGTCAGTCATCCCCTTATTGCAGAAGTTGAGAGTGTTGTCTGTTACAATCTCGAATGGGACACCGTATCGGCAGATAATGTCTCTCTTCGAGAAACGTTGAACCACAGAGGCTGTGACGTTGGCATAAGAGGCTGCCTTGACCCATTTCGTGAAATAATCGATTGCAACCAGGATGAATCGATGTCCGTTAGATGCTTTCGGAGCTATGGGTCCGATGACATCGATGCCCCAAGTAGAGAAAGGCCAAGGAGCAGTCAGGTTGTGTAGCCTTGTCGGTGGTGCATTGATCTTATCAGCATAAACCTGGCACTGGTGGCATTTTTGTACATGCTTGCAACAATCAGCTTCCATAGTAGACCAATAGTAGCCCAGTCTGAGAATTTTCTTAGACAACATCAACCCATTCATGTGTGGGCCGCAAGTTCCTCCATGAACTTCTTCTACTACCTGTGCTGCTTCACTGGCATCTGAGCCATATCAAGTTTGGCGATCTCTTGTATAAAATGCCCCCTGATAGGACAAACTGGAAAACCAGTCTTCTGATTGCCCGACGGTCTGTTTTTGTGGCATCGAGAGGGAAGGTCCCGTCCTCGAGGTACTGCTTGATGTCTGCATACCAAGGCTTGTTGTCATTCACTGTGTCCAGCTCGAGGCAGTAGACAGGCTGATCCTGTTGCTGAATTTCAATTGGCCAGAGCATGATGCCCCTGGGAATCTGTACCATAGAGGCGAGAGTAGCCAATGCGTCGGCAAATCTGTTATGGTTCCTGGATCGGTGACTGAAACTGATTCTTCTGAATCGAGTGATTAGTATATTGAGATAGGCTAGGTATGGGACCAGCCTGGCTTCTCGGATGACCCAAGATTCATTTACCTAACAGATTACCAAAGATGAGTCCCCATAGACGTCTATCTCCTCAATTCCGATACCCAGGGGTTCTTTTAGTCCGGCTATGCATGCTTCGTATTCTGCTTCATTGTTGAAGCATCTGAATTTCAACTTTATAGAGATAGGGAGATGTGCCCCCTTGGGTGAGATTAGGACTGCTCCTGCCACGCGTCCACGACTGTTGGCAGCTCCATCAAAATATAACTCCCAGCCGGAGTATTCTTGCTCTTCTGCTTCTGCATACAAGATGGCTTCGTCCGGAAACTGATCATGTACAGACACATAGTCTTGTGTTGGGCTGTGGGCCAAGTGATCTGCAATCGCCTGCCCCTTGATTGACTTTTGAGTCATGTATGTAATGTCGAATTCAGGCAACATCATAAGCCATCGGGCAGTCCTTCCGGTAGTGGCTGGCTTTTCCAATAGATATTTGAGTGGGTCCATTCGGGAGATCAGGATTACCGGGTAAGAAAGCAGGTAGTGCCGAAGACGCTGAGTAGCCCAAACCAGTGCCAGACATGTTTTCTCCAACGGGCTGTACCTTTCCTCATACTCTAGTAAGCGCTTACTGATGTAGTAAATGGCCTGTTCTGTTCTGCTGGTCTCATCATGCTGTGCCAAGACGCACCCCATGGAGGTTTCTTGTACTGAGATATAGAGTAGTAGGGGTCGTCCCGACGTAGGAGACACAAGTACTGGAGGATTCAGAAGGCACTGCTTAATTCTGTCAAAGGCTTCTTGGCATTCGGCTGTCCAAACTGTTGGTGTATTCTTCCGAAGAAGCTTGAAGATCGGTTCGCAGATCGGAGTGAGCTGAGAAATGAATCGACTGATGTACTGAATTCGGCCCAGGAAATCACAAATCTCCTTTTCAGTTTGTGGTGTTGGCATTTCGATGATGGCTCTGGCTTTAGCTGGATCGACCTCAATGCCTCTTTTACAACGCTTTTGCGAGAATGGTTGGTTTGGAGTTTCAAACAGATGAAAAGACTTATGAATTTTACAACGCTTTTGCAAGAAGGGTTAGTTTTAGTGTTAGGAAAGAATGAATAAACAATAACAGGTTTGGTGTGGTGATGAGTAAAAAATTTTGTTGTTCAAGGGAGGGAATTAGAAAGGAAGATAAAAGGAAAGTGATGCAAAATTGTGATGCAACAAGGGTTGATTATAAGGTACACATGGTGGTTACATTACAAGCAAATGGTAAATATTCCACTATTAGGTTAGTACAAGATTACAATCACCATTGTACCCCGACAAAAGCATACATGTTTAGGTCACATAGAAATATTAGTGTTGCTCAAACTGCTGAAGCAAACCTATCAGACAGTGTTGGCATTGCACCTAAGGCAATATTTGACTTGATAAGTGCACAAACGAGGGGAGGGGGGAGGGGAGGGGGGGGGGGGGAAGAAAATCTTGGCTTTCTTCCTATAGACTAAAAAAATTATATCTGTTCAAAGCAAATGAGATCAATGGAGAAGGGAGATGCAGGTGGCATAATGCAACATTTGCAGAGAATGGCAGTACAAGATCCAAGTTTTATTTATGACATACAACTTGATTATGAAGATCAAATAACCAATATTTTTTAGGTAGATTTAAAAATGGTGACTGATTATCAAGCATTCAGTGATGTGCCTTGTTTTGACACGATGTACAGGACAAATAATTATGATCGACCATTTGCATTATTCGTAAGAGTAAATCATTACAAACAGACTATTGTATTTGGTGATGTATGATGAAATTATTGCATCATTCGAGTGGGTTTTTAAGACTTTTCTTGATGTAATGTCCAATAAAACACTCAAAAAAATTCTTACTGACCAAGATAAGGCAATGACTAGTGCAATATCTTCTGTTATGCTTACTACATATCACCATATCTGTGTTTGACACATGTATCAGAATTCTGCAAAACATCTCAGTCATGTTTTTAATCAGTCAACAACAGTTAATGCAGATTTTAGTCGATACATTTACGATTATGACGATGAAGCTGATTTCCTTGATGGATGGTAACAAATGCTGGAGAAGTATGATCTTAGAAACAATCCATGGTTACAACAATTATTAATGAGAGGGAGAAATGTGTTTTGATTTATGGAAGAACTACATTTTGCGCTGATATGAAGAGTACACAAATGAGTGAAGGTATGAACAGTGTATTGTGGCACTATTTGCATCAGAATCATGATTTGTGATTTTTTTTCGTATTTTCGTAGATTGATATTTGATAGACGTAAGGATGAAGTAACGACAAACTTAAAATTACACAAACTATACCAGAGTTTATTATGGAGGTTACTATGTTGATTGTGGCAAGGGAAGTTTACACACCAGTGATCTTTAAATTATTTCAGAAAGAATTTTGCAAGGGAATGAGTTGTACACCCAAATTATTTAGTGAGCTTAGAACTATGGTCACATACAAAGTCTTGTGGATAAAGAAAAATCGTCAATACATTGTTACATTCGACTCAAAAGAGGTTATGGTGTCGTGTAGTTGTAAGAAGTTTGAATTCATAGGAATTTTATGTGGACATGCATTGAGGGTAATTGATAACAGAGGTTTACCCAAGGTCATAGATAGATATATCTTAAAGAGATGGAGAAATGACGCTACAATTATTCAAATCCCAAGTCGTACAACCATTGAATCCGAAGAATTAGCCCCATTAACAAGTCGTTACAAACAATTGATGCATAAGAGTGTGAAATTGAATGGCAAGGTTGCAAAAAATGAACATGCATTTGGGGTTGGCTTGGAAAAAAGTGGATAAAACCTTCAAAAACACATCTCTTATTGAACCCCAAACAATTGCATCAAAAGAGATGAGTGCGAACATTGATGATCATGATGATGTTGTAAGGCTAACTCAAGTTAAGGGGGTTAAAAAAAATGTGCGAGGTTGTAAGGGAAGGCCAATAATCAAGAATTGTTTGGAGAAAGTGGAACCAAAGGCATCACGTAGGACTGTACTTAATGCATCTGGTTTCCTAGAGCTCCCAATCTCTGTCCTTCCACCTAATCAACTTGTACAAGTAAGTGTAATTGTTTGATTTCATTTTGTTGAAAATCGTTATTACTTTTACTAGTTTTAATGATGTTACATATGTTTGAATGTGTTGAGTGGTGATTCACATATCAACCATCGCAAGAGTATCAAATGAATCCATATTTGTGTCAATAACAAGGTTATCAAATGCTTCAACTCATGCTCCAACAACACTAACTAAATCCATGCATGTACTAATGATCTCAAGAATCTATCTTCAACAGATCTCAATTGAGTCAAGTAAATTCATTGCTTATTAAGCTTTTGCTTATATGAATAATTATTTTTCTTATTTAATAATGCACTTCATGAAGGTTGATGTCACTCAACAACATTCTATTATCAGGAGTTGCTCACGGGGAAAGGCCATGTCGAATATTATGGGTGAGTAATTTCTTGGGTTCCTCTAAATTATGCAAGTACAGATTTGGGTATGTTCTTTTGGAGCTTGATTCCAATAAATATGAGAAACAAATGTTTTTTACTACATTAACAATTTTTTTTTATGGGATGCATGCAAAATGAACTAGCTAATAGAGAAGCAAGTGGACAAAACTAGTTTCCTCTAAATTAGGATGAAGCACAAATCTAGTTTTTTGTAACTTCTGGGATTTAGTTTGTTTGAAATTTGTAGAATTACTGGAAAATCTGGAAGTAAATGTTTACTCTGAATAGAGAAGTAAATATAGAAATATGTCAGTAGTTAAGTTGTTGGAAAATAAAAAATTTATGGGCTTTAGTTTACTAGGTGAGTAGTTAAGGAGCACCTCTGGAAAATCAGTAATTTCTGGGCTGGAAAATAAGTAATTTCTTGTAGTAGAAAGTTGAAATTGATATACAGGTATCATTTGGTTCACAATTATGAAGGGAAAATACATTGCTAGCTTTTAAAGGGAAAATGTTGGGTCGTTTGCCTGAGTCAAATAAGATAATGTGTAGATATGGGGTGACTTAAAATGTTTAGTTTGTTTGATCAAAGATTATTGCGGTGTTTGTCTGATTGAGCTTTGGCATCTTCAATCAGTGAGATAGAACATCCCAAGCGGAGGTGCCAATCAGGCTACTTTGATTTGGTGGTTTAGGAGTTGATCCTTCTCCAAACGTTGCTCTTGCTTTATGAAATTGGGAGTGTGGTTCCAGTTTATGTTGGAAACAAAGTTTTATCTATAACATCTAGAATATAGTTTCCGCTAAATTATGTGGAAATGTTAAAGATATCTTCTGACTACAAAATCTATCATATGCAAGATTATAAGTCAAAACACGAATGGAAGGCACTCTAAATCTCCGGGTCATTAAAATTTGACACTGCTCCTGGTTTTGGGAACTTATCAAGAACCTATATTATCAATAGATTGTGAAAAACTCCTTCTCTTACTCCCATATCTTACTAAAAGTTAGAACTAAACAAAAATGGTTCGAACCCACAGAGGTCAAATTTAAATTCGTACAAATATAATACCAAGTACAACCAAAATACCATATATAGTAGGGGTGGTCTGCGAAACCCCAGCTTACTTCCAAAAAAAAAAGATACCGAATAGAACCAAAATAGCAACAATAAATAAGAACTCATTTTTTTTTCCATAGAATTAATTTTAGATTCAATTCTTAAAACCCAATCATGTAAGCGCAAATTCTCCTGCAGAATTCTTTCATCTCGATCTTCATTGGCGATATAACTTGATTTCGTGCGACCGTGACGTTGTCCCACATTGTGCATACTCGTCACACCACTTTATGAAACTCAAACATTTTTCTCCAAGCTACATCATATTACCAAATCATCAATTTTTTTACAATTAAACATCTTAATTAGGGTTATTAGTACAATAACAACTTACCTCATTTTTCGGACAAGAATAATATTCTCTATTTGGATTTTTAGATATAGTAGACATCTTCACAATACATGGTTCTTCCCCACAAAGACATGTTGTCATCGGCCATTTGTGAGAACTAATTCTTGTAGATGAAGAAGATGATATTTGCCTACAAGATAAAACAATAAAAACATTAATTATTATCATCTAAACTAAGAAAAACCAAAGATTAATATAATCTTAAATTTTGAGTATGTGAAAATACAAAATAACAAAACAAAATCATAACGAGTATATGAAAATTAAGCCTATAATTTCCCATCAAGTTGAGATTTATGCACCTTGGACCAATTGCCTAATGCAATGGGTGAACCCCCATTTCCCATTACTCTTAGGTGGACCCCTATTTCTAGAAACAAATACTCAATTCAGACATAACCCTATCATGTGTGTGTTTACCATTTACCAAAAAAAGGGAAAATCACATACCATGTGCGTGTGTTAAATTATAAAAGCATGCAGATCTTGAAAGGGTTAGATTTTCAACCATATTAGACCTTTCAAAATCTTCATATAACTTTGTCAATGGGTTAGAATTTCTATGTCAATGGGTTAGATAGCATATGTATATTAAATTAAAAAAGCATGTTTTCTCTTCCCCTATTCTTGTAAACACCATTAGAACATGAATACCTTAACGGATTTTTAGATTTTCCCTCCATTATTTGAAAGAAAAATCAACAATCTCTTAGCTCCACGAATCACTCAATGAGCTAGAATTCGTAGATCTCAAAAACAACTGAGAAAAGTTACTTTCACAGCAAAACACATCACGAAATCATCAAAATCATGAATTTTGAAATGAATCCCCAACATAATGAAAGAACCAAACACTTCTGCATTCAATCAACCAAAGAAGCTTCCACCCGTAAATTACATACATTTTAACCAACAACTTCCTCAATACAACAAAAATTCAAACAAATTAGTGTCAAAACAATCAAATTAACCAATCTTAGCCGCAATGCAACCAAATCTAACAAAAGAAACAAAATCTCTGCCAAATCCACTATGTACCCAAAATCAAACATCTATAACAAGCATTGAATAGATTAACTTACTGATCATAAATTTGATATAGATCTTATTCGGATCCCGACCTTCAATGAAACAGACCTAGATGAGGCAAGTAGAAACCCTACATTTTCACGGGAGCCCCGATGAGACCTTCTATTCTGAGAGAGGAAACATATAGAGAGATACTGAGGAGCTAAAAGGGAATGGCTGAGAGATCTAGAGAGAGAGGGAGAGTCTATAGATCTCAACATATCATAACCTCTCATCAAACTAGCAGATTTTTGACAAATTCAACATAAAGACGGCTAAATCTAATGGAAGCCATCGAAGAGACAAACTTATCTTGATCTACTATATTTGGTGTAAATTTATAAAGAAAAAATCTCTAAATTTAGCATAATTATTCTCTAATTCCGAAAAAGTTTAAGTACATGACTCTCAAAACAGAGGCAAAACAAGATTCATTTATTTGATTTAAAAAAAGGGGAAAAAATGATTTTTTCAGCCATAACATGCATTGCAGATAGAGGTGGGTGAACCCCCATTTCCCCATTACTCTTAGGTTTTGAGAAATCGGAACCAAATGGGGTTGAATCAACCCCAAAAATTTACTCTGAATAGCAGTGGGTAGGTGGAGAGAGAGAGAGAGAGAGAGAGAGAGAACTTACTTTGAATCGCAGCGGTGCGATGACAGTTTGAAGACGAGCACTGGTATAGGATTGAAGACAAGCTTCTGTTCTTCTATTCTCTAAAAAGTTCAGTCTCTTTTCTTCCCTTAGATGAGAGGGTTTGGGGGTTAGGGTATTAGAGTTAGAGTGTTTGGGGGTTAAGCTTCTGTTCTTCCCTAAGAAATTTCAGAATTTCCTCTCTTCCCTTAGGGTTAGGGCGTTAGAGTTAGAAGGTTTGGGATGAGTTAACGAAAGCCCATTAAAGCCAACTCAAAACGCAAATTGTGAAAATTGATTTCCCACCCATAGTGCTCACCACATGTCGCCGCCCAACTCGTCCACATCTAGGAACTCTAGAGGATCCATTGCCTTCGAAAAAACAAGTGTATTTTGGGCATCCCACTATTGTTAAGGTATAATCAGGGAAAAACCCTAAGTATTGTAGTGAAATTAACCGAGTTGAGTCAAGTCAATTGTTGCTTGTGTCAACAAACAAACTCAATCATTTAATTAGCTCCACTCATTGGTCAAATACCCAACTCAAGCTCATCTCATTCGCGAGCTGGCTCGACTCATTGACAATCCTATGTGAGGGTATCTTATGTAGGGCTTGTAAAAAAAACTTCTAACAAGGGTACATGGCACTTTCAAATGCTCCAAAGCCTTACCATGTTCCTGCTCGTGGACTGGGCACGGTTAAAACCCAAACCCTTCAAGCACAGGGTCGAACAAGGGCACCCCCCTTCTTGGCCCTGTCTGTCTCGGTCCTTCTCTCAAGTTACCATACCCTTATATATATATATATATATATAATGGTATAATAAGATATAATAATATTGTAATTATTATCTACCTATATTTTTTTTAAATTGTATTTTTGAACCGTATTGTTTATAAATTATTGAATATTGCCTCAATTTGTTTGTGATTAGTAAATCGTGTACACTAATTTCTCAGTGTAACTTTGTCATGTATAACTTCTTAGTGCCTATAATTTTTAATTTTTCTTGTATTTGATTAGGGTTTGATTTTTTTATATTGATTAATGCCTATATTTTCTCAAATGACAAAAATATTCTCATTTTTTTTTCCAACTTGCCCTGGCCCTTGAGGGCAGCGTTAGGGCCTAGTCAATTTAGGCCCTTGAAGGGCTAGACTAGGGTTGGGGTCTTACTCTTATAAGTAGGGCAAGGTTAGGACAGACCCCTGCCCTTTGACAACCCTAATCTTAGGGGACCCATGTGGGTGCACCATGGTTAGATTGAGATACCTCTATTTAGGATTTCCGATGTCCCCAACCAAGTCCTATCCAAGCCCGACTCTCATTTATGAGGGTCTAGTCCAACCCAAGTCCTCAAAGAGTTGGCCATGCCAAAGCCCCACCCTCAAGGGCCAAGTTAGGGTGAGGACTTAAAAGAAGATCAAATTGTTTCTATCATAATATTTAGTGAGTTTTTTTTCTAGACAATCATCAAATACTAGCATCAACCATCTTCGACCTGAAACTAGTAATGTGTAGAGTAGCATAACATGGTTAAAATTACTTAAAAAGAATTAGCTTAGTTTTCATCTTTGAGAGAGCACAATCACAGGCAAGAGTAGGCAATATGCGTCTAAGTGAGAGAGAAATGAGAATAGATAGATTAGGGATAGGTTAATGAATTTTATAATATTAGTGGGGTGATTGAAATTAAACCATACCCTGCTTATCTTTAAAACATGGTAAAATTTTCAAACTCTCATTGTGGTAGTAACATCTGTCACTACCTTTCTTTCTTACCTTTAAAACTTGGTAAAACCATATCTTTTTCTTTACTAAAAGAATTTTTTTCTTAACATCTCTATGGGGTAGCAATTATAGGTGTTGACCACAGTAAGAATATGGAAAAATTTTGAAATATTTTATAGGGCTAGTAGTCCTCCATTACGTAAAGAATATCTTAGTAATATCCTTTTGGAGGTGATTTACCGCCTCGCCCCTTTTTCTCCCTTTAACTGTGGTTAAGATTCATTAACCCTTCAGGTTAAAACATCTAACCTTAATTTTTATATAAAAAAAATAATCACAGGGGTTAAAAGTTGTTACCCTCCTTACCCAAGGAGGGGACTATTGTTCTTTTCAAAAATTCCCTCAACAAAGAGAGAAATTGGGAGAAAAACGGAGAACAATTTTGAAATACAATTTTGAGAAATGTTAGCCTCGGTTGCAGACTTTGAAACTCTCACTACTACACGTAACACTACTTTTTTTTTATGTTACCCTTCAAACTAGTTGAAACCATTACTACTGATCATTTTAAAAAACTAGTGGGCTCTGCACGTGCAAGGCACGTGCAGGTTTTATATTCAGTTGATAATTAATTAATTATAATAACCTTTGCAATATTAGGGAAAACTTTCGTTGCTAAGCCAACATTAAGAAAGATTAATGCTAATTAGAAATGTAATCGATGGTGAAAATTATTAAAAAATAGTGGAGGTGTTTTGGTAATTTGAAGTCATACCCCCCAACTAAGTCGATTGAGCCACTCTAATTGAACTCCCAATCAATGATATATAGTCGTAGTTTCCAACCGTTGAGACTATCCTCACCACTAAGATCACCTCCGGTCAAACCTCTCGTATCTACAAAACCACCCAAATTAAATATGTTGAAGAACACTACAATCACCTTCAAAAACCATTCTCATTACGGGAAAGACACTTACAACTTTCCAGGGAATCTGACTCTCCATGTGGCAGGAAGCAATGTCTCACCGGCTTTCCGTCCTCATTTGTAGCAATACCAATCATCATGAACACTGCATTTACAAGGTAGTTGGTTAATGGTTCCAGTGACACATCACACAGGCCGAACCCATATTATCCACATGCATAAGCCCCACCTCCTTCGCAAGTGACACGTTTCCATTTGAACGAATTCAGTGACACAAGCTTCAAGTAAGTGAGATTAATAACAGTGTGTTGTTCTATTGACATGGAAATCTATTTTCAATTCTCAAGCATGTTTAGAAATAACATTAGATATATGTGGTTGTCTGTGCTTACCTATTGATATTGATCAATTTTTTTTAAGGTAGAGTGTCTCCGTGCTAGTGAGTGTTCCTCTAAGGGCACAAGTAACCTATTTATGGTACTTGGATGTTGGATATGTCAGCAAGAGATTTCCAGTTTCATCCAAGTGCCTTTAGACTTGTAGTAAGCACCATGAACTATTTAATGAACTAATTATCAGTGTTCTCACAAGATATAAGAAGGAAAAAAGAAAAAGAGATAACCCCTACCAAGAAAATTTATATGAGTATCAATTATTACAACTAAGCGCAAGAACCCAAAATTATAAACTAATTTATGATTTAATTAGCACAACCTCTCTCCCTCATTCTGTCATAGGTGGGTAAAGAAGACCCAATGAAGCATGACATAAATCTACATCCGATGGTGATGGTGTTGCTTGATATGGAGAAGCAACAATCTAAGAAGGTAAGCGCAGCTGAAATTGTATTTGCATAGCTCCAAAGCTCCTTTTAGTTACCAGGCCTTTTCGATCTATATCGGTAGCGAGTGGCCCATAAGAGAGTGCAAATAATTCAATCAGCTTAATATGCACAATTGCAGATGATTAGTTGGTATAGTAGAACCGCTAGCTCAAGGTGGTAATAATTCAAATTGCCAGGGGATAGCCATCTGATTGTGGAGACATAGATTGTAAATCGAAAGAAGAAGAGAAGTCATGAATGGAGTAGGTACTCATTGGAGATCATGATTATGAGAGACACCCATGAGATGAGTACTGCAGACCACAGTAGAGTAGGGAGAGAGGTAAGAAAATATCAACCGATGACTTGATTTAACGGGAGACGCATGGAATAGGTTAGATTGAAACGTGGCAGCATAGTGGAAAATTTAGACAGATGGCGACACGAACTTAACCTAGCTGCGGGTTCTGTGCCCCAAGCAGCTTAGTGTTTAGGGGTCGTATCGTTTACTCGATATTAGAAAATGTTATACGAAACAAACGTATACATAAAGGTGATTTATACATAAAGGTGATGTTTATATGTTATAGATATATATTAATAGTGTGGCCCATCATAAAAGAGAGGGCATTTTTGGAAGATAAAGTTCTACGAAAACTTTTGGCACATAGTGATGTTAGCAGTTTTTTATAAGAGTATAGATATAGATATAGAAATGTTTTTTAATCTATTGAAGGGCCAACAACGACAATTGTTTTTTTTTTTTGGGTCAACAACGACAATTGTTGCTATGCAGTATATTTAAGTTTTTCAAAAGAGTCATAAAATTAGGGGTGTACGTCAAGGAGCCAAGTCTACTTAAGCTTGGCTTGATGAGCAAATAATGAAGCTCATGGAGCGCTGAGCTAACAATATGAGTTGGTTTAGCCAAGTTTGAGTATAAATAAGTTCAGCTTGGTCATATATGTGAGTTAATATTAATGTCTAGGGTTTTCAATCAAAATCCCAACACTTCAATTATTGAGTAATTTCAGTACTTTCTTTGAAAGTCACTTTCATTTTCATACTCAAATTTAAGTTTGTCACTATTGAGAAAGTGCAAGAAAATGGAAGTGTGTTTCTTGCAAACCAAACGCAAGAAAAATGCAAGAAAACTTACTTTTCTTTTCCTTTTCCTCACTTTCTCGTCAAACGAACACACCCGTATTCAATTGGCGAGAAAATGGGTGAAAGAAAAAAAAAAATAATAAAATAAAAGAAGGGTGCTGCTATGAACACACCACTATTTACTTACTGGACACCATTTTAATAAAAACAACTTACTATTTCTTTATATTTTATCTTTCTAAGCGCACACATCCTCAAAATCCCTAAACCTTTCTAAGACCTCTTCATCTAAAAATGTTGTCTTCTCTTCTCAAGGAACATTGTCTTTTCAACTTCTTCTCCCTCTAAGAAGGAACATCATCTTCTCAAGGGACATTGTCTTTTCAACTTCTTCTCCCGGCAACGGCAATCATCTTGCAGTTTTTTTCTTCCAATTTCACTACCTCATAGATTTGCAATCTTTGATTTTAAGTTAAAGTTTGTGGAGATATAATGACTTTAATGTACTGTTACTATTTGATATAAAGCTTTAGTGAATAGAAATCAATTTTTTGATTAAAATACAATTTTTTGATTAAAATATGAATCTATTGTTTGTTTAGTTGGAGGTGCACTGGCTTTAATCTGTAGCATACAATGATGCTGAAAGTATTTTGTAAATCTATATATGTTGTTTGTTTAACCCAATTGATAATAGTTTGCTATAACAAACAATGATTTAGAAGCAAAGCAAACAGCATTTTTGTTCACCAACATATGTAGAAACAAATAATTGGTAAATCTATATCAGTATTTGTTGTTTGTTCACCCGGCCAACACAAGCACAGTAGGCTGCATATGTGGCTATGAACAAACAAGCATCTGTTTTTTTTTTGTTTTGTTTAGACACTAATCATATTTAAAAACACACACACAGTAGGCTGCGTATGTTAGTGGATGATTTATTTTGAGGTCATGGATGATGTATTATGGGTCAAATTATATGAAGAGTTTTTTGGGTTCTTATAAGCTTAATATTATTTCTTTAGTTATGTTTTGATTCTTATAATAGGGGGTGGAGCCTCTAGCATTAAAGGATAATGAGTTGTCATGTTTTAAAGTTTTAAGATTAGAATGGTGTATAAGTAGAAAATTTATAAGTATTTTTTGACTTTTGGTGTGCTCGTAAAATTTGTTATATTTTAATGGTGTCCAGTTAGTAAGTGATATATTCGGTATTTAGTCAGTAAATAGTAGTGTGCTTGTAGCATCACCCTAAAAGAAATGAAAAAGAAAAGAAACTTAAATTTTCTCGTAAAATAATCATTAAAAGATAGATGAAATTTTTAGGAGAAAGTTTCTTATTATTGAAAAAGTGTAAGAAAATGAAAGTGTGTTTCTTACAAACCAAACGCAAGAAAACATATTTTTCTTTTCTTTTCCCTCACTTTGTCGTCAAATGAACACACCCTAATTTATGTTTGGTTTCTGAGAAAATTAATGAAAACATAGAATAGAAAAGAAAAGAAAATTTTGAATTTCCAATACAATTCTTAATTGAATTTTGTCCAATTTTCTTTTCTTTTCTCTCTTTTCCCTTACTTTCTTGTTAAGAATTTTTTTTTCACTTTTCTTTTCCTTCCTCCACTTTGTTAGTAACCAAACGTTGGAAAACCGAATTTTCTTTCTATTTTCTTTTCCAGCCACATTTTCTCGACAACTAAAAACAGCATAAGCATAAGGGAGAGACATGCGTTATTGTCTTCCATTGAGAAAAATACATGTATTTAGAACCAACACTAGCTCCATCCAATAAAAAAGAGAGCGGCCTTTAAAAGAATGTGGACTTTTTTTTTGGCTTACCCAATACTCACACATTGGCGGCAGGACACGCACACACACCCAGTAGCCTGAGGTTAATCCTACTATCTTTTCTCACAAAAGGGAGGGTACCATCTTTTGGAGGAGGCGTGGAGCCTTGTGTACACGGGAATGTTGTGGAGTTACCCTTCAATTATTTCTCTATCATTAAAAGGTTTTTGAGAGGGTTTGGGGCTGCTAAGTTCCCTTTTTCTTCTAGGGCTTTTTTTTTTTTTTTTTTTTTAAGGAATATGGTTTTTAGGATTTTCTTTGAATTTGTTCATCTATTTATTTACTTGAAGTCTTAGAAACACGTGACAACAATTAAAGTATATAAATAACAATTTTTTTGGAAAAAAAGTCATGATGACTTGTGTCTGGTTTGGGGAGCCCCCACGTAGAATTTGCATTACCAAGTAGGGGTGTAAACAAGCCGAGCCGAGTCGGGCACTGCTCGGGCTCGGCACATTGGAATTTTATAGAGCGCAGGCTCGGCTCGGTTCGTTGGACTTTTACAGAAGCTCAAGCTTGGCTCGGCTCGGCTCGGCTCGTCCACAAATTGTTGAGCTCGAGCTCGGCTTAATAATTTTTTTTTTAAAATAATTTTTTTTAAAAATACATTGATAAACACTAAATTCTATAAAAAAAAATAAAATTAAAAGGGGATTTTTTTTTTGGGAATGTCATGTGACTCACGTGAAAGCTTGAGTTAAAACTTAAACGGAAATAATTATGTTAATGTATATTAAATATATTTTACAAAAAAAAAAGGTATACTACATATATAATATAAATTTAACTTTTAAAGTGTATTATTATAAAATTAATCGAGCTGAGCCGAGCTGAGCCACCTATTGTTCAGGCTCTGCTCAATTATTTTCGAGCTCACTTTTAAGGCTCAGCTTGGCTCAACGAGCCCAAAGTAAAAGCTCAAGCTCAATTTATTTCGAGTCGAGCTGAGTTGGCTCGCGAGCTAGCTCGGCTCATTGACACCCCTATTACCAAGGCAGTAACATGGCGTGCTAGATGGGCATCCATCAATGGAACCACCAAGTTTGAAACTCGGGCTCGAGTAAGATCATTGAGCTCGAGTCAAGTTAGCTCGAGTTAGATCATTGAGCCTGAAGCAAAATAAGCCTTACAATCGAGTTTCAAGCATTATAACACCCCGCCTCTTGCGTGAGTGGTAGAGGTGTGGCCTTCCAAGCAGAAGGTCTGGGATTCAATCCCCCAGGTACCAGCAGCAAGAGCTCCACTACCATGCTAACGTCTGCATAGGTAAATGACATCGACTACCCCAAAATAAAAGAATTAAAAAAAAAGCATTATATTGAATCTTTCAGATTTCTAGTATTATAGGTAGGAACATTATTAACTTGACAAGTATATGATCTCAACATAATTATGTTAAGGGCAAGGTTTGAATTCCTGAAATTTTCGGTGATTTCGGTCCTTCAATCTAAACCGAAATCCTGAAAAATTTCGGTTATCTCGTATTAATATTTTGTTAAATATATATATTTAATGATATTTTGTATATTAAAAATAATATTTTATTAAAACGTAATATCTTTATATAAATATTATTATTTTATTTTTTAAATAAATATATATATTCCCAAAATTTCACGAACTTTTGAAAAAAATATCAAAAAATTTCAGAATTTTAACAAAAAAACAATAAAAAAATTATTTCAAAATAAAATTCCAAAATATCGCCGAAATTTCGAAATATCAATCGAAATTTCCAAAATCATGGCCGAAATGGTGTTTTACAAAATCTAAGCCATATCCACTGTTTTTAGAACCAGACCGGGCCTCGAATTAGTAGAGTGGCCGGTTCCCGGTTCCACTGGTTCGACCGGTTCAACCAGTCCGGTTCAAGCATGTAATTTTTGGTAAAAGAAAAACTAAAATTTCCCCATTTTTTCTTATTTTCCCAGGTTCTGAAAGAGTTCCGGTTTTGGGGGTATTGGGAACCGATGAGGGGACTAGTTCCCGGTTTTTCCAGTTCGACCAGCCGGTCCGATCCGATTTTGATAATACTAGCCATATCGATGTCGGTGGGAGAGGGCGAAACCGGGATTTTGCAAATTTTCGCAAAATCCCAACGAAATTTCAAACTATGACTTAAGGGTCCGTTTTCTTAGTGATATTTATAAAGTTTGCCAATTTATCAAAGTTTCTAACTTTTTTTTTTTTTTGGTTAGCTCAACTACACCACAAGGCGATAGCTTAAGGAAAGATAAAGGAAACTCACACACCCCCATGCACTCACTCACTCACTCACGTACACACACACAACTACACTTGCGACCCAACATAAGCATCGATCATCCAAACACTCCTCAAAATGGGTACCAACCATTTAAGGCATGATAATTGAGCTTGCCTCCCTTATAACTAATTTTTTATTTGGTGAACAGTTTTTAACAAAATCAATTCTTACCATCATGAGATTTCAAGTCTTATTATTTTCTTAGGATCCGTTCTTTTGACGAGACTTATAAGGTCTGTCACTTTGCTACTTTTGTCATTTGACAATTTGCATTTTCTTTTGAAAACTTGATGTATTGTACTTATTGTCTCTTTGATTTCAGTTCTTGTAAGACTTCATATGCAATAAAATGTATGATTTCAAATCTCATATAAAATGCTAAGACTTGAAATCTCATGACGGTAAGAATTAATCTTGTTATAAACCTTGACAAAATGACTCCAAATTTTCTATCAACTATCATAATGAAGTGTAAAGTGCTATGCTTTATAAGTCTCAACAAAAGAACGGACTCTTAGAAGATTTGAAATTGCTGCATTTGAAGCCTTATAGAAATTGTAATCCAAGATATAAAAAGCATGATACATTTAGTTCTCCAGAAAAAAAAAATGCATAAACCTTCAAAGTGCCGGACTTAATAAGTCTCCGAATGGACCTATTAGGTAATTGAAGAGAAAATTTTATATGTACGAAAATTGTTAAACTGAAATGCATAGAGACATTATCTTCAAATTTTGTATTATTGAACTCTCTGTTTAATATATAACCAAAGAGAGTTTTATAAATAATTAAGAAAATTTAAAAAGATTCTTACATTATTTTAATAATTCTTAAATACTTTTTGTCACGCTATTCCTAGATTTAATTAATATAAAGACTCTAACTTCTAGTTAAGAAATAACTTTATACAAAGCGTCGTTTTATTTGTTTATTAATGTAATGATTACAAGTTACCGTAAGGTTTAATACTTTGTTTTTAAAGCCAAATAATTAGGTTCAGGATCACACACTTATAAATCACAATGATATATACCTGAGCGAACACAATCTAACTCGAGTTGGGCCTAGGATTGAGAAATGTGCCCTTAGGTTGCGCTTGGGATTGACACTTTGGGTTAAGAAAAGGTTTGGGTTGAACCATGGGCAAACTGTTTTGCTCTTAGGATTGGGCTTGGGTCGGCCCCTAATCCTACCCAACCCACCCAAGTTGCAACCTTAGCCACAATAGGTTGGGCTGGGTTGAGTTCCATAAAAATACCCTCATATTGAGCCCAACTCGTTTTATGAATGGTTGAAAGGCAATACCCAAGCCAACCATATGACCCTACCTGACTAATTTGTTTAAAATAAATAAATAAAAACTAAATTTATTAACTCATAATATTTTAAATTATAATAACATGTAAACTTAAATTTAATATTCAATAAATCTATCCAGTTTATACTTCTCAATTTATTAATAAATTACCAAGGTATTATTATGACCCATCAAGCCTAAACCCGACCCACGGATCCAAACTTTAACACCCATTAGGTTGTTAAAAGCATTCGTATGCACACTAATAGCAATATTATGATGGGTTGGCACACTCGAGAAGCGTAGAGAGTAGTATTGTTGTGAGTCCATTTTGAGTGCCCCCAGTGTACTACATCGGTATGTTGGTGAAAGTAAAAATTATAGATTATGAAGGTCAAATTTGTCTCATTGTATAATGAGCACTTTTACTAATATACCCCCAATTGGTGTACCTGCCGCACTCTTGTAAGTTGGAGGGGGCCACACAAGATATGTGTGTCGATTTGCACACATTAAACCGACTCTAATTTTTTGTTTTTTGGTAATGGAAGGTTTCTCAAACCCTACGAGGCAAGGACTAGTCCATTCGGGTGTTTGCACCAACCCAGTTGAAATTTTCCCTACTGACGGTAAGGTAAGTCGAGGAATGAGAGTTGAATACACAACCACAAGGAACAAACCCAGGATGCTAGCCAACTACACCAAAACCAACTCTGTTGTTGTTAAATAGATATATTTGTTTTCAATTTGACTCCTTCATGATCCCATTGTGGGTGAGAAACGTTACCAGAATATATACACATTGTAAAGTAAAATATACCAATTGAATAATTGTCTTCCTCAATAATACGTGAGGTGGAAGAACCCTCTATTTATAAACAATAGATTACATAGGGGTTACAAGAAAGTTTCTATCTCGTAGGGTATGGGTACAATGTACTTTTCTAACTTATAGGATATGATTACAAGGTACTTTCCTATCTTGTAGGATTTGATTACCTAGGAGATATCATTCACGTATCTTCTTCTAATTCTCTTCTAATTCTGGAGTCTCTTCTCTTATAGAATGGAAGGGTGGGTTGTGAGTTGTGATGAGCTGTGACATGTTGTGCTAACACACCCCCTCAAGCTAAGCGGCAAATCAATGACGTTAAGCTTGTTCTGCAGAAACTGAAACCGAGATGTGGTGAGACCTTTAATAAAAATATCGGCAAACATATCAATTGATTCAACAAAACAAACATTAATGTCACAACGAATCACTTTTTCTCTAATAAAATGATAGCCAATCTCGATATGTTTAGTTCAAGTATGGTACTCCGGATTTGAGGCCAACGAGATAGCATTGATGTTGTCACAATAGATAGTAGGAGGTGAAGCGAGAAACACCCCCAAGTCACAAAGGATCATACGCACCCATGCTAATTCAGTTGCAGTGTGAGCTAAAGACCTATATTCGGACTCGGTGCTTGAACGTGCAATTGTAGGTTGTTTCTTGGCAGTCCAAGAAATTAAGCATGATCCAAGAAAAACCCCATAACTAGATGTAGAGCGACGATCATCAGGGTCACCAGCTCAATCTGCATCAGAGTAAGCAGATAGGAGAAGAGCACCTTTGGTGAAATGCAAGCCATAGTGAAGGGACCCCTTGAGAAATCAAAGAATTCTTTTAACAGCAGCCCAATGAGAAGATCTTGGTGAGTGCATAAATTGACATACTTGGTTGACAGCGAAGGAAATATCAGGTCTAGTTAAAGTAACATATTGAAGTGCACCCATAACACTTCGATATTCCGTAGGATCAAGGAGGGGATCACCTTCAAATTTGGAGAGTTTGGAGCTAGAAGCCACAGGTGAGCGAAGTGGCTTGGCACCATCCTTCTTCGTTTTATTGAGAAGATCCAAGATGTACTTCGACTGAGAGAGATATAAACTAGTAGACGTTCGATGAGCTTCAATACCGAGAAAGTAGTGCAACGAACCCAAGTCTTTCATTGCAAAAAGACAACTAAGATCACTTAAGAGAGAGCGCAAAGCGGAGTTTCGGTTGCCAGTGATGATAATATCATCAACATAAATTAAGACAAAAAGCTGGGATCCATCATAATTGCGAACAAAAAGAGAATTATCAGCAGTAGACCTAACGAAGCCAAGTCCTTGCAAATAATCGGTGAGGCGATTGTACCAAGCACGGGGGGCTTGTTTGAGGCCGTAGATGGATTTATGTAGTCTGCATACATGATGTGGTTTACTTGGATCAACAAACCCAGGGGGTTGGGACATATAAACCTCCTCAGACAGAAGACCATGAAGAAACGCATTATGAACATCCATTTGTTGAATAGGCCAGCCATATTGGACAGCTATGGTCAAGACAATCTCAATGGTTGCATGCTTGATAACGGGACTGAAAGTTTCAGTGTAGTCAATATCGGGTTGTTGATGAAACCCCTTGGCCACTAGATGTGCCTTGTACCGTTCTAGGGAGCCATCCGATTTTTGTTTGATTTTGTAAACCCAGCTGCACCCAACGAGATTGATGTCGGGGTGGGCTGGAACAAGAGACCATGTTCCTTGTTTTTGGAGAGCATTGAATTCTAAGGCCATAGCTTCACACCATTCTGGTAATTTGAGAGCCTGTGAATAAGATGTAGGTTCCTGCAAAGACATAGAAGTGAGAAAAGCAGTAGGTAATTGATGGCGGGTAGAGAGCCTTGCTTTGGGTTTAACAATGCCGGACTTAGACCTCGTACCATAGGGATGGCTAAGGGTAGAAGGGTCTATGGAGGTTGTTGTTGAAGGCAATGATGAAGCATCAATGGTGGTCGAAGGGGGTAGGGGTAGTGAAGACGTTATCATGGGGAAGGGGGGCATGACATCATGGTTTGTTGAAGTTGGTAGAGAAGGGATGAGAGGCTTAGTTGGGAGTTGAGAAATCATGTTAGTGGGGTGGGTGACAGCATTGTTTGGTGAAGTGGGTAAAGAAGGGAGGATAGGGATGGTTGGGAGTAGTGGTGTCACGTGAGAAATAGGGGAAGGTGGGGTAGCAAATGGTGTTGGCAAAGAACATGATTGATTTTGTACTTCAGAAGCGGATCCAAGGAAGACCGGGGAGAGATCTTCTTCTGTGGCATTAGAAGATGAGGCATTATCCTTTACGTTAAAGAGAAAGCGAGATTCATCAAACACAACATGGCGAGAAAGATAAGTACGACCAGAACGAAGATCCATACATTTATAACCACGATGGTTGAGACTATAACCAAGGAAAATACACTCAATTGAGCGTGAAGAAAATTTATTAGTCATATAAGGGCGAAGAACCAGAAAGCATACACACCCAAAACTCCGTAAAATTGAATAGTCCGGAGATTTATGAAATAATTTTTCGTAAGGGGAAATATGACCAAGAACACGGGTGGGGAGACGATTACTAGTATACTCTCCACCCCATCTGTTTATAAGGATTTAATGCGACAATCAAACATATTTTCAACTAGGGATTTGAATTGCATAAAAGCTTCATAGACTTCAGATTTAAAATTAAGGGTATGAGCCAACAATAACGACTAAAGTCATCAATAAAAATGACATAAAATTTATAACCATTTATTGATAAAGCAGGAGCAGGACCCCACACATCCGTGTGAATAAGTTCAAGGGGTCTACTTGAAACAGACTTAGATAAATTAAAAGGTAAACGGGAGCTCTTTCCCATTTGACACGACGAACAAACAGAAGAAAGTTGAGGAGATCCGGAGATAGGTAGATGCTTTGTGAGAGAAACCATGATTGGGGTAGCCGGATGACCAAGTCTGTGATGCCATATTTGACTAGAGACACGAACACTAGTAGAAGGAGAGAGAGGCGAATCATTGTTGTGTTGCAGTGGAAGCCGAATAGGATAAAACCCATCTTTAATATGTCCGTGGAAGAGGGTCCTCCCCATGAGGTTGTCCTTCACAAAGAAAGCAGAATCAGTAAACACAAAATGACAATTATTATCTTTGGTAAATTGAGACATAGAAAGCAGATTGGTGGTCATATTAGGAACATGGAGAATCTGATTTAAACAAATATTACGATCAAGAAGAGGAAATTGGGTTGAACCAATATGCGAGATAGGAAGTTTATTACCATTACCCACTGCAAGACTATCATTGCCATCATACTCAGATTGAAGCGAGAGGTTTTGGAGATCTGCCGTGACATGATTAGAGGCCCCTGTATCAGTATACCAAGTAGAGGGGCCCTGTTTTGAAGCAACCATGGCCTGAAGCTTTTGGGGTGGCTGTCGTCCTTAGTAGGAGAGATCGAGACAATGAAAACGGTCAAGTGCATTGAAAATATCCCAAGTAGTGGGAGCCCCGAGACCAGGTCGTGACGATACCTTTCTTAGTGGAAGATCGGAAAAGACTTCTCTTCATCACGAGACTGATCGGATCTGCCGTAGACACCTGAGAGACCTCCACAAGGTAGGCTAAAAGAGTTGAATCTAGTGAGTTAAATAGCTGTGTAGCTATTACTGTTTTCTTTTTGTCATCTCGATTTTGTGTGAAGCATGAGTGAGAAAGGTACGGACTAAGTGCTTGGTAAGATCATGCCTCACTGCTAAGTGAGATGCTCTCATCTTGATCTGTTTTTTCCAGCTGGGACCCTTCTTTTACCGAGGACTGCTTAATGAGTAACCACTGTTTGCCATTTTCGAATTACGGCCACTCCTTTCTTTATTCCCTCACTATCCGAATTAGCTCTTCTGGGAGCTGGCTCAACAGTACCATACATGACATTTCGATCGAGCACTAGTAATTCTTTCGTGTACTTGTTTTCGATGAGAGAGTCTTTCCTTTCCAGGTGCATGAGTTTCCCCAAGGCAAATTAATGATTGCCTGCTCCACTCTTTTCCTCACCCACAACCTGTGCTATGCCTCTGTAGTCATCATGGCCTCCGGATCTGATTCTGAACAGGTTCGTCCATACATTTGCCCCGTGGCCAATGTAGATGGACTCTGGGTGCTTGATGCCTTGACTTGGCCTATTAAGTGGGAGGGGGGGGGGGGGGGGGCTTAGAACTTATGCACAGAGTCCAGCTGCTATGAACAAGGAAGGGGGATTCAGTCCCCTCTTCTGCATAAAGGAAAGGGCAGCATTTACTCAGCCATTTCGTCATCGTATTCGGCTGATCTTTCTATTCTAAGACCAATCTCGCTTCTTCCACCGAGGGTTACCGCTTTTTCAATAAGGATTTTTTGGTGATTTCCTATCTTCTTTCTTAGACAAAGAAACCCAACGTCCTTAGTTGGGTGGGTATTTGAGCTCAACTGAAACAACTTAAGTTGTTTCGACGTCTGTGTAAGCGTATGGTTGTTGTGTGTATGAATGCCAGTACCTCGGGTCTTTTGCAGAAGCAAAGGTAAGGCAACAACTTAGGTTGGTCCACCTAAGAATGAGTAGTTGCGCCTTACTAATATAAAGGGCGGAGCTCTTCATAGAGTGTTAGAAAGCGTCAATCCTCATAGCGAGGCTAAGGCGCCGCCCCCCAATTCTCAAGCCCGCCCAGCCGGTAACCCACATTTTGAAAAGTTCTGTTAGGTTCTTAGTAGCAATTGGCAACCTTTTCTTCTTTTACTTCACGTAGCTTTTCGTCTCCTTGATAGCTGGAAGTTCTCCAAAAGTATGAAAGGCTGGAGGACTTTGTACCATCCATTCCGGTGTGGTTGGATTCTATTCTATAGCCCAAGGCAACGCGATTACAAATTTGACAAATAGCAGGACTGCTTTGCTTGGGCAATGAATTGGAGGGAGACAGGCTGTCATTAGTCACATGTCCTTGTGACATCCTTTGCCACGACCACGATAATTGGAGAAGCGACCATGAGAACTCCCATGGCCTTGAGGTTGAGAAGCCCGAGGTGCAAAGAAGGTAGTGGAGGGTTGCCCAGAAATAGTGGTCGAAGCATGAGAATCCAAGCGGAGTTCAAAAGTAAGAAGTTGGCCGAATAATTCATCAAACATAATAAGAGACTCTCGATCAGTAACAGAGGTGTGCACCGGGTCATATTCTTGACCAAGACCATTGAGAATCTGGTTGCAGAGATCATATTCAGAGATTGGTTGACCGACGGCCTCAAGAGCATTGGCTAAGCTTTTCATTTTGTCCAATTAGTCAGTTATGGACAAACTCCCTTTCTTGTGACTGGATGCGATGTAAGCGTTCCAATCGAAGCCAAACCTCATGCGAGGTTTGAAGACCAAGCACCCGTTGAAGAACCAGGGTTGTAAGTGTAGCATTGATCCAAAGAAGGACCAACGAGTCACGCTCCATCCAGGTTTCGTATGCTGGATTGAGAGCGGCGGTGGGTTGTTTTGCTGAGTCCAGAAGAAACTGGGAAGGACACGACAATGACCCATCAATGAATCCCATAAGCTTGTTTGCTCGAAGCACTGGAGAAAACTGACTCTTCCACAACAAATAGTTATCACGATCTAATTTAATGGAAACTAGATTCATGATATTGGGAGAGACTATTGAAGATGATGATGTAGTCATTGAAAGAAGAGGATCGGATAGGTAAGAAAAACCTATGTGCTCTGATACCATGTAAAGTAAAATATACCAATTGAATAATTGTCTTCCTCAATAATACGTGAGGAGGAAGAACCCTCTATTTATAAACAATAGATTACATAGGGGTTACAAGAAAGTTTCTATCTTGTATGGTATGGGTACAATGTACTTTCCTAACTTATTGGATATGATTACAAGGTACTTTCCTATCTTGTAGGATTTGATTACCTAGGAGATGTCATTCACGTATCTTCTTCTAATTTTGGAGTCTCTTCTCTTAGAATGGAAGGGTTGGTTGTGAGTTGTGATGAGCTGTGACATGTTGTGACATGTTGTGCTAACCCACATGAGATTTGATCCAATCCTTATTTGTGAAAAACCTAAGCCCCCATTGTAGAGAAAGAGAAGGACTGTGAATCAAATCTTAGAATGCCATTCTAGTTGGATCATGGACACAAGAAGGAACCAAGAAGATGAGAATTCAAAAAGAAAAATTGGCAATGGCAGGTTTCTTTTGATTAAGTAGATGTAAAATCCTGGATCATGGGTACGCTAATAGATTAATCACTATAGTATTAATCTCTTGTATCCTTTAAGATATCCGACACCTCTATATCCTTTTGTACATCATGCACGTATCATGTTTAGTCTCACACCAGCATGTACTGGGCGTAATGGGCCATTGGTGTGGGAGTATGCAGCATTTGAATTGATTAGTCACTTCAGTTGGCAAGCGCTCTATGATAAGTTTGTTTTGTGTGTGTAAGTCAGCATAGAGATCTTTGTGACCATACCAACGTATATATCTATCTATAATATAAAGAAATAAGTATCACCTAACCCCCTCTCTTTGCTCTCCAATCTTCAATCTAATGAATCCTACGAGTTCTGTTTTAAGGATGTCATGTGCATGACACACTTCTTTAATCTCAACCGTTAACTATTTCTCTACATAAGTCTCCCTCTCAATTCAAAAATCATTTGAGGGATTTTAGAGGATTATGGTCCTCTATTTTCTCACACAGATATGGTTGTGTAGAGACGTGTCCCCCCCCCCCCCCCTCCTATTTTTCTCTCTCTATCTTCACCTATTAAGTCTCTTTATTTTATGTTTGTATCCAAAAAAATCTCCAATTATCTCTTCCTAAATTTTCTTATGTATCTCATATTCCTTTTTTCTCTCTCAATATTTCCCAATAGTACTCGTACGATTTATCTCAACTTTTTTTTTTTTGGTTATTCTCTTTTCATTTTTTTGGTACTCCCGTGCATTGCACGAGGGCTTTGCTAGTATATATATATATATAGAGAGAGAGAGAGAAGGATACTAATGAGTCATGCTCATTAAAGCTTTAAATGAGTCCCTTTAAAAAGTGACACATGGCAATATTTTTTTAAATCCGACCATTGGATTTTAAGGTGGGTCTATTGAAAGACGCGTATCAAAAAATGTGTCTGATCAAACGTATTTAGACCTCCGATTAGACCCTAGTTTGTCAAACCATAGGGTTCACTAGACCCGACCTAGGCTATAAAACTTATTGATCTTCCCATCTATGATCGGAAGGTCTATAAACATCCGATTAAGCTAATTTTTTGTCATGTCTCTCGGGAGATGCATCTTGACATCCAATGGTAGAATTCTGGAACAACCCACCACGTGTCACGTTATTAGTAACCGCTTATAAAGGCTTTAATGAGGACTCACTAGTATGCTGACAAAGTACTAGTGTCTAATCGGACGACCTAAATATGTTCGATTAGACTGATTTTTTGGCATGTGTCTTTCAATAGACCCACCTTAAAATCCAATGGTCAAATTAAAAAATATTGACACATGTCATATTTCTATCGAGGGACCGTTCATTTAAAGCTTTGATCATTAGTATCCCCGCCTATCTATATATTTAAGCTTTGCTCATTAGTATCCCCACCTATATATATATACACAAAATAACTAGACATTAAGCAGAGAAGTGGGGTTGTACAAAACAAAAGATAGGGTTCACAACTAAGTAAACTAGAGAAGTGGGGATGCACAAAACAAAAGATAGCGTTCACAACTAAGTAAACCCATAGCTACAAAAAGTGACCCTAACTCAAATCAGGAGATGCAAATTCATTCATTGCACAATGAGTGTTTTTATCTATATACACACAATTTGTATACGCGGTGCATTATCATTAGGAATACACAATGGACTCCATAAATTTGTAGATGGATAATGCTAGCTTGCTTTCTTTATGGACTCACTCTTTTTTTTATTGGACATAGTGTTAGTGCAAAACTCGTGTTTTTCTTTTAATGGAAGACAATAACACATGTATTTTCTTGAAGAAAGTGCGTTTAAAAGAAAGTAGAGTAGCATTACCCTTTGTACATACATGTACTTTTACACAAATTCATATCATGTACACCGTACACATGCGCACACATGCGCTATTGTAGGCGCTATTATAGGTATATGGATAAGAAGAGAGTATCTTCCAAATGGAAGAGGATGGTAAATAATTAGGCCATCTTGGGGTGGAAAAATCATACAATATTGCTCTCTTTTCATCACCTTTATGTACAAAACCATTGATGAATTTTCTAATGCTTTGCAGTGTTGACCCATCTTGTTGTCCTCCTTAAGGTAAAAAGAACAAGATGTTCTTCTTAAAAGCATAAGTTATTTTTTCAAGCTCCTCATCTTCAGAGTATCTTTTACCTTTATCTTTTTCAATATTAAAAAGCTTCATAAACATAACACTACATGAAGTGTTAGCACTCTGATATCCTCCAGTATCTCAGAGTCCCTTTTTAAAGGAAAAAACTAAGAGATGTTTGAATATACTATAAATTTGAGAGAGAGATCCACTTTACCTAGACATTGAAAGAGAGGGAATCCTCCATGTTTTTCACCCCTTCCTTTCTCAATCCCAATCTTATATCATCTCCTTCAATGACACAGTACAAAGACAAAGATTACTCCCTAGGAAACTCCAGTTTGAGAGGGAAAATTAGAGATGCTCTTGCTCCAATGGTGAGGTGTACGTGTGGCCACTTTCAATAAAGAGGTAATGAGAGAAGCCCCCTAATGATGGAAATTCCCAAACTATCCCCGTAACCGTATTTTTGTCAATTCCTAAACTACCCTTATATACAAACCTTACAAATCTTCCTTCATTTAATGTTTTACTTAATTTCCAAACTATCAATTTCCCATCTACAATCTACCAAACTACCCTTTTCTCAAACCTTAGCTTGATTTTTTATAAATTCCCAAACTACCCCTTTCTCATCTACAATCTATTTAAAGTTCTAAATTCCCAAATTACCCTTAAGACAAAACCTTGATTTAATGTTTTACTTAATTCCTAAACTACCCTTTTCTCATCTACACCTTTTGACACTCCTTAACTGTGGTTAAAATTCACCCACCTTAAACTACCCTCTTCTCATCAATTGGACCAACAGGTTAACTTGTGTCCCTTTTGACACTCCCTAACTGTGGTTAAACTTCACTCACCTTTAGGGTTCTTCAGTCGCTCTCCTCCACTCTCTCTCCCACGTGCATCGGACTGTACACACGTGCAACGCGTGTGCCTTCCGCTAGTATATATATATATATAGAGAGAGAGAGAGAGAGTGTAGTATTCTAATGAGTTATGCTCATTAAAGCCTTTAATGAGCGGTCCCTAATACCGTGACATGTGGCAGACTGCTCTAAAATCCAACCGTTGGATGCGATGACAGATCTACAAAGAGACATGTGGCAAAAAATCAACTCGATCAAACATTTATAGATCATCAGATTGGAGATGGGGAGATTAGTTATTTCTATAACCTAGATAGGGTCTAGTGAACCCTAAGGAGTTAATGCTGATAAACTAGGGTCTAATCGAACGGTCTAAACATGTCTGATCAGACTTATTTTTTTGACACGTGTCTCTCACTGGACTAACCTCAATATCCAACCGTCGAATTTAAGAAAAGATTACCACATGTCATCTTTCTAGAGGGACCGCTCATTAAAAGCTTTAATGAGCATGACTCATTAGTATCCTTCCCTATATATATATATAACCTTTAATGAGTGATCCTTAAGAACGTGACACATGGTGGGTTGATCTAAAATCCAACGGTTGGATGTCAAGACAGGTCTCTTAAGAGACCCATGACAAAAAATTAGCTTGATCAAACATTTATAGACCATCTGATTGAAGATGAGAAGATCAACCATTTCAATAACCTATATAGGGTCTAGGGAATCCTAGGGGTTAATGCTGATAAGCTAGGGCCTAATCAGATGGTCTAAACAATTCCGATCAAACTGATTTTGGACACTTGTTCACTAATTGACCCATCTTAACATTCAACAGTCGAACTCAAAAAAAGACGATCACATGTCATGTTTCAAGAGGAACCGCTCATTTAAAGCTTTAACGAGCATGGCTCATTAGTATCCTTTCACACACACACACATATATATATATATTTATATATATATATATATATGAGAAATTTGAGGGAGACCTACTTACCTAGACAAAGTAAGAAAGATAGTCCTTCATGTTTTTTAATCCCTTTAACCTAGTACACTCCTTCTTCAATGACTGTGAAACAAAAAGACCAAGAGATGTGTAAAGATAAAGGCCATGAGAGGTAATGATGCAAAAGTTCAATTTACATTTCTTTTCATGAAAGATAACTGCCAACCTAGCTAGAGGGAAAAACTAAGATGTTTGAATATACTAGAAATTTGAGAGGGACCCATTTATCTAGACATAGAGAGGGAATCCTTCATTTTTAATTAATTTATGGATCCCTGTAATCTAATATTATCCTTCTGCAGTGACGCTGTACAAGGGGAAAGGCCATGTGAGATAATGATGCTCAACTCCAAGTTACAAATCCATTTCCTTTCATATATACATAAGGAGGTAAAGTAAGGCTAGATCCTTGCATGTGGGTTCATGATTTGGCCTATATGAGGTGGTGGGGTTAGTTTAGTTCTTTTCTGATAATCTTGATTGTCCAAAAACCCAGTGGCTTTTGCAGAACTTTTTCCTTGTTTATTTGGGGTCACATGCTATACATCTAGATATGTTTTTAAATTATGAGAACAGAAAAGGACTCTAAGCTCTCCATTACTAAGATGAATCAAAAGATCACAAGCTTTTGATAGATTACACTCCTCGATCTAGTCATATGATCATGATGTTAGAGATAAGGGAGATCGAATCACAGCCAATCGTGATTGAACTCGATAAGAGCTCAATTGCACCAATAGGTAAACATGTGTCCATTTTAACCCCTATTAACCATGGTTAAAATTCACTAACCCTTAGAGTTCAACAATCTAACATTGGTTTTTAGAAAAAAAACTAATCCTAGGGTTAAGAAATTTTAACTTAGGGTTAATATTGTTTTGAAATATAATTCTAAAAACAAAGCTTATATTATTGAACTCTTAAGGGTTAGTGAATCTTAACTATGGTTAATAAGAATTAAAATGAACACGTGTTGACTTGTGGGTGCAATTGAACTCTCCCGAGTTCAATCGCAATTGGCTGTGATTCAATCTCAAGATAAGGCATGTAACTGAACCTTACCTTGTATTGGTCAGCATTCCTAAATAAGCATGTTAACCAATATAAGACCATCAGGTGGTTCACATTGAAATGGAAACGATAGTATAGACAGGGTTCAAGAATTAAGGCCTTGATTGCAGGAATTCCAGAGGAAAATTAAAGGAAAGGGATCCAACCATTACCATTAGTGTCCTAATTCTTGGACCCTGGCTATACCATTTGGACTCACTCTGAAAAAGGAGGAACTACTGCTCAGATTAAAGTCTAAAGACAGAAATACATATGTGGTGCTAGACGACGACCTTCCGCAACTGCTATATCCTCTCTCTCTCTCTCTCTCTCTCTCTTATATCTGTTGAGTCAAAGAGAAAATAGTACTTTTTTGGTGTGTTTCTATGCAGAGGTTCACATGAAGATGGAGATGGATCATGTGATGTACGAATATCATGTTCTCTTGCAAACGTCTCTTAAAGAAACAGGTCATGTTTGGAATAGAATCTTCCTCAATATTCAAATACCATCTCTCTCTCTCTCTCTCAAGGAGCTTAAATATGGTTGCATCATGTATGGATGGTGTGACCCACATGAACAATCCAGTTGTTTGTTTGTATAAAAGAAGCTTATGATATTTCCTCTTGACTATTACAAGACAATTGAATGTCCATTTCACTTACATTAAAGCAAAAACAAACATACCCTCGAAATAATTCCATATTGAATTGTTTTGAAAAAAACCCTAGAGTTCAGAGATTGGCCTTTGACTGACCTTAAAATTGAGGCAACATTTCCTGGTTACTTTGACTGTTCCAACTATAGGTTTTGAAAGAGAGATCATGTAGCCTCCTTCTCCTGGGAAGACAAATTAAAGTCTCAGCAAAAATTCATAATTTAATTGTACATAATAATGGATCAAGATATATCAGCAATTATATAACTAGGTTAAATTACGTATTCCGCACCATCGATGCTTTACGCCTTCTCTTGATCGAATACCCATGATGTAATTAATGTGTCCCGTTCTGTGTCCCGCCCGATCGTGTTCTAAATATCAGAATGATAACATGCTAATCAATCTAGCGGCATCGAAAATCCAATGGGCAAAGCTATTTTACACAAACATCTTTTCTATACAAGAGTTACACATGATTTATACTCACAGATCACAATTTAGTGAGAAGGCTCAATAGAAAATTTCTTCTTCTGATTACAAACTGGGATGCCATGTTTTCACGTGGGTAGAGAGTGAAAGATATAGTAACTTAGAAATCAATGCTTTTTTTTTAATAGGAAAGGCAGCTTTGAACCCCCATCATGCACCCAAATGACAGAAATGGGAAATAGAAAATGACTTTTCACTTAAAAAGTATTTTTATCAGAGAATGAGTAAATTATTCCTTCCACTGAAACGTTTCCCCTACCATCTAAGTCACGGGTATGCCTAGAAATTCAAACAGAAAAAATGATAAACTAAAATAAATGAATAAAGTAGAAGAATGTTCCTATAGATATAATTAATTAATAAGGAATCAAAATATGTTTAAAGACAAAAATTCATGTATCATATGTTACAAAAAAAAAAGAGATCTTTGATGGATATGAGGTCTATCATCCTCAATTGCACTACTTACTGCTCATATGCCCCACCAATAATCCAACAGATCACACTTCTAGCTGCTAGCTTGACGAATGGAAGGTTAGGATCCTCTCGCCAGTCCAGTTTTTCTGCGACATTTCGATGAATCAATGGCCTATGGTATACAGTGAGGTATTCTATCAGTATAAATTTCTAATATTGCCACCATGTTTAATAGATTGAAATTATATACTTGCGAAAGAAAGATGGAAATCCAAGCTAGTTAATTTCAACCTAAGTAAACCTGATGAATGGAAGGTTATGATCCTCACGATGATCCAGATCGCTGATCCAGTTTTTCTGCAACATATCGATGAATTAATCAATGGCCTATGGTGTAAAGTGGGGTATTATATCAGTATAAATTTCAATTATTGTCACTATGTTTAATTGATTGGATTTATATATTTGCAAAAGAAAGATGGAAACCCAAACTATTTTCATTTTCAACCTAAGAAAAGAAAAGAAAATCCATTAGCAAAACCACCATCACTGAGGGAACAATCAATATCTAATTAATAGCTGATTGGATCTCATTATAGTAAATTTAGTAAAAGTTTGTCTTTACTGACATGGTCGTATGTTTCTTAAAGTTAGAAACTGACATATAGAGAGAGCACTAGCTTTTTTTAGTGACATAGTCATATGGTGCTGTTTCTTAAAATTAGAAAATTGTAAGAGAGAGAGAGAGAGGTTGTTTTATACATCTTTGACTGAGTGAAATGAGTGTGAGTAGTAGTAGTAGTAGTGGTAGCTAGAAGTTGCTTCTTCTTTCTTCTTGTTTTGCTTGGTATGGCTTTCATGATGGAGAGGTGTGAAGAGATGGAGTTGTCTATGGATTCTCAGAAGATAGTTCCTGCACCCTTCCTAACTAAAACATACCAGCTTGTAGATGACCCTTGCACAGACCACATTGTGTCTTGGGGTGAAGATGAAACCACCTTTGTTGTGTGGAGACCCCCTGAGTTTGCAAGGGATCTCCTCCCCAACTACTTCAAGCACAACAACTTCTCAAGCTTTGTAAGGCAGCTCAACACTTATGTGAGTATCTCAAACTTTTTTTCTTTTTATTTTATTTTATATTATTCATTTCATTTTTAACTTGCTGTGCCTTGAAAGTGGACTATCAGTAGGTTTTCTTTCTTTTTTTCTTCTTTTGGTGCTTTGTCTTTATGATAACTGGTTCTCTAAGATTTTCATTGCCTATGTGTATGTATGGAGTCTCTTTCAGAGTCCTTTTGATTTGGTATGTCTGGTTTGTGGATAATATGGCAATCTCCATGGCTGTGTTCTTCATGGGTATGTGTGTGTGTGTGATGATACTTGTTTCCTGCATTTGGTTCTTGGACAGTAATGGAGAAAGTTGTTTACCAGTAAGCTTCTTTTTTGATGGTGTGTTGGGATCTTGTTTTCTTGGGTAGCTTCAATAAAGTTGAACCATTATCATTTTAGTGGGAAAATATTATTTTTAATTTTTCTTATGATGATCAGTTGATCACTTCTTGGATGAGTTAGTTTAGATCAGTGTAAGAACATGGTTTCCAGACAGTGATTTCTCTAATCATTTAGTACTACAAAATGTCTGTTAGATAGTACCTATACTTTTTTTTCTTTACTCATTTGTTACAAATCCATGTAAATATTAGATTTTCACTTGGGCTTTGTGTTGTCTTTTTCCAAAAAAAAAAAAAACAAATTTTATTTCCTCTCTTTTTTCATAAAATGTCTTTGAAATCAAGCCAATTTTTTTTATGAACCCAAGAACTTCTATATATAATGGGGTTTTTGAATGAACACTCGAAATTTCCATTTAAATGACAATTTTTTTTCCTTATTTATTTATTATATATATATGTGCAGGGCTTTAAGAAGATTGTTGCAGATAGATGGGAATTTGCAAATGAGTTCTTTAGGAAAGGAGAGAAGCAATTATTATGTGAGATACACAGAAGAAAGACCTCTCAACAACATCATCAGCACTGCCAAGATCTACCACCTCAATTTCTCCACCCAGATGAAAATGGTGGTTGGATTGAGTCTCCATTACCATCACCAAATGGAGAGTATGATTTTCTAACAGCGCTTTCCGAGGATAATCAGCGACTAAGGAGACGGAACTTCATGCTTTTATCAGAACTCACTCACATGAAGAAGCTCTATAATGACATAATCTACTTCCTCCAAAACCATGTAAAACCAGCACCCACAGACCAAAGGTCCATGAATCCTGGACCTAAGATCATACAAATGGGTCCTCCTTTTCAGTCTCAAACTCTTGCCGGCCTCCAAACCCTTAAAATTCGCGGTTCAGGTAGCTGCTCGGCTACATTATCCGAGGAACCCAACAGTACTGTTAAGCTCTTCGGGGTCCCTCTCGGCAGCAAGAAAAGATTGTACCCAGAGAAGATGGATCATGAAGAACTCTAATGTGGGGTCTTCCTTGATTAGCTTCTATCAATTGAATCTTGTTAACCATGACTCTCTAGTAATCTAGCAAGAATTATTATAAGATTAACTATGTAAATAGCTAGGTAGTGAAGGTTAGAAAAAGTGAAATTACTGATTAACTTGGAATTCAGTAATCTTTGGGAAACATTTTAATTAGATTTTCTTCTCAGAGGAATCGTCAAAAGCTTATCGAATGGATTGATTATTATTCTGCTTTCTAACATGGGTATTGTATATATTAGAAGAAAAAAAAACATATGCTAATTAATATGCATATTCTGATAGAAAAGAGATTTATTGAGAATTTTTGAATGATTTACAATGACCCCATAGAGGGTTTATATAGATATTACATCATGTCAAGATAGAAACTTTATCAAATCTAATCCTAATCAAATCAAAATAATTGATCCTAATCTTTTTCAAATTCAAATTTACCTAGATATGAGATGAGATAAAGTATTACATCACTGCATTCTGATCTAAACTATCTCTAATGCCATTCAAGAGGCCATCAATGGCAAAATGTTTAAAATTTTATATCCATTTTCGTTGCATGTTTAGAAGAATCCCAATATCATTAATAGAGCTTCATGGATTTTAGTGGTTTTCCATCAGTAGTTTGTGCCTCTCTATTTGGAATTCTAATTTTACAGTAGGTTGGTCTACTAAAACATTTAAGATTTGAGATTCCATTTATCATAAATGTGTAGAGAAATACCAAATGATAAATTTTCTAGCATTCCATCTAAGTGGGTCTCTTTTTGTTTAATTGAAACCCTAAACCATCAACACAAACAATTAGAGTTTTCTGGTTCTTTCTTAATGGTGTGGATTATTCCAACTGAAATTTAACCAAAATATTTTCTATGCCAGAATACTGAATCCAGTTATATTCATCAGATGTGTAGAAAAAAAGTACATTATTATCTCCTCTCTCTCTCAGCAGAAACTGAGGTGTTTCATCAACGGTTTGAATATCTAGCCGATCTCAATTACAGTAGGTCAGTGGGGGATCAAAAAGAGAAACAGAAAATGAATAGAGCAGTGATTAGCATACCTGGGAAATGGATTTTAAATTCCAAGGTTGGACCTCATTGGTTCATGCCCCCCTCTTAAATACCCACTACAATTAGTGGAGAGAGCCATAAGCCGGCAATCATTTCATCCTTTGTGCTACACGATTTTCTCGTGGAATCTGTAAATTTTCTTTCTGTTCTAAAAGGAGGAGAGAGAGGCCTTAGAAAAAAGAGGAGTGCTATAGCCCTGAAGCACTAAGTCAAATTTTTTCCAAAGAAGTTGAGTAGGTGCAATACGTGGTGTTGTTACCCTACAATACAACAGGAGGGAATGGATTTTGTCTGGTCCTCCCAGACAAAAACCATCTGGCCCTCATCCTACAAATCAACACGTGTTCCTTTAATACTCTTTAACTGTGTTTAAGATTCACTAACCCTTAGGATTCAACCATGAACCTTATTTTACAGAAAAAAAATTAACTACAGGTTTTAACAAGGGCTTGATATTGCAGTTAGAGGGGCTCTGTAGTGGGCCAGACAGTTTTGGTCTGGGCGACGACCAGACCAAATCTCATCCCATAACAGGAAGATGGTTTAACACTTTGTTAGTTTGTTGCCACCACCTGCGTCTTTGGAAGGCTGCCGCTACTGCTAACATTTCTGTAGTAAAAAAAGGAGAGAAGTAGCCGTTGGAAAATATTGCTTTGGGATTGTGATATAATGCGCTTGTTTCACTAAAACAAAAAGGGTAAATTACCTAAATGATCCCCAAGGCCTTTCTAGAATACATATGTGACTCATGATAATTCTAACTTAACTCTTATAACAGTCATATGTGTACGATCCTATTTTTTTAGACTCATATACCCCTAAGCATTAAGTTAAAACTAATGGTAATTTTTTTTCTCAACTTAACTTTCTTCTTCCCCATTGGTCCTTATCCCCAAATATATCACCATCCTAGACTAAACATGTTTGGTAATAAATGCATTCAATTGGTCATATCCGGTTTAATCCCTTTTCTTGCAAACTAAAGAACAGTGATTAGCAGACCCATGGGTCCGCTACTTATCTTAACCATGTTCCTATGTCCCTTTTAAGTCCCATTTAACCTTGATTAAGCTTAACTAAATTAAAATTAAGAAATTTGTTTTTTAAATTCTAAAAACTAGGGTTGGTTTGCTTAACCCTAGGGGTGAGTGAATCTTAACCACAATTGATGAGGACCAGCCATTCCGTTACATAATGGAAACCATGAGTATGTGAAACCCGTTGCTTCTCTACAAGGTATCTCAATCAATATTGGACTTAAATGAAATACTTAATGATTAAGGGCATACGGGTCCAAAAAAAATGGGATCCTCACACATGTGATTGTTTTCACATGGGAGGGTTATAAAAGTTAAATTCAATTGTCAAGGGTCACATTTGCACTCTAAAAAGACCTTGGGGTCAATTAGGTAGTTTTTCAATATATATATATATATATAATACGCTTGTAATGTCTTCGATTTTTCAATCAATAAAAAAAAAGTCCTCGATTTTGCTTCCTCTTCCATTAGGGAACTTGTGTCACTAATACTGTTTTTTTTTTTTGGTTAACACTACTACTGCTTCACACCCATAAAATCACTACTCGTATAGGCCATGGTCCAAGGAATGCGTACTAAGGAATAGCAACAGCCCCATTTATAGCCCAAAGAGCTACAGTATGCATGCAATTCGTCCACCCCAAAATTCAAAAATAAAATAATTAATGTTTTGAAGTGACATATTAAAAAATCATTACTTCTGAATTTTTTTGGGTAAATAACACGGCCCTCCTAAGGTTTGGCGAAACCGTAAAAATTTCTCATATTGTTTCCGAAGTTACATTGTCCTCCCCTGATATTTGACAAAATTACAAAAATCACCCCCCTTATTTTTGAAATTACATTGTACTTCCCTATTAGTCCCATCAAGTTGACATCGTTAACGAAAGATGTTCTCTTACGATTTTACCCCTATTTATTTACTAGAGAAAATGACGTTATATAACCAAGTTGATTGACTTTAAAAAGGGTAATTTGAGCATTTTAAAATATAATTTCATCAACGAATGAAGAATATGTTATCGACAACTAAAGTAGAGAGGAGGGTTATGTCATTCCATAAACAAGAGGGGAGGTTTTTGTAATTTCATCAAACCACAGGAGGTCGGTGTAATTTCAAAAACAAGAGGGGAGGCTTTTGCAAATTCACCAAATTTCAGGGGAGGTCATCATAATTTCATAAAACACGAGGGGATGTTTCTACAATTGCACTAAACCTCAGGGGAGGTCAATGCAATTTAACTTTTTTGGGAGGAAATGTTTAACTTACTATCGCATTCCACTATATATACAATGGAATGTGTGGTCCTCATTGGTCAATGCCCTTTTTTAACACCCTTCAACTACGGTTAAGATTCACTCAACCCTAGGGTTAAGTAATCTAACCTTGATTTTTAGAAAGAAAAACATAACAAGAAATTGGTTCATCGCTCACGATTTTATCCGCAACCATAATACATTGATCACGGTTTTAGCGCACCGAATGAATTGTAATCTTTCAACGCGAGATCGTAAGTCATGTCAAATATCACAATTATATAACCGTGATTGTATACGTTTATTAACCAAGATTATATATTCAAAATATGGTCATTTCGGATTCATCTTACAATCATGGTTTGATCAGTAGCCGATTGTTTAAAATTAAAAGCTCGTGGTATTTTAGAAGTTGTGATCATTTTTTTTTCCAAGATCTTTCTCCATTTTGTTTTTTAGTTAAAAACCTCCTTCATGCAACCCCTACCATATGTAGTGTAGAGTCCCGGCCTATTTTCCTTTGTTTTTACCTTGTTTAGTAAGGGTATTGTTATCTTTTTGATGTTCTATGCATGGGTGTTTAAAGTTAGACGAGTTGGAGGGTGAAAAGTGATGAAATTTCTCAATTTCAGGACCCCCGATCGATCGGACCATTCAGACCGATCGATTGGATGGATCCAGGAAGTCGCCCAGGTGTTCTGTCCAGGCACCGATTGATCGGCCTAGGCAGACCGATCAATCGGCCAACACTGATCAATTGGTCGGAACCCGAAAGTTTGCTCAGTCCTCCCCAATCGATCGGAACTATCCCTTGATTGATCAGAGCACGCAATTTCCATTTTTAAAAATCCCCAAATTACAGATTTTAGGGTTATGAACCCTTGTGACTATAAATAGGGGTTCTATTTTAAGGTTTTAGAGGGTCCTTACCATTTCTAACCTAATTTAGCAAAGGAAGAGAGAAAACCTAGGATTCTAAGAGAGATTTAGTTTGAAGAAGAAGGGTTTTGCTTGGAGGAGAAGAAGTTTAGCTTGGAGATCATCCCCAAAGCTTCAAGTAGCTTCATCTTGCAATTTGGATCTAAGGGAAGGATCTCAAAGGTCGATATATTATCCAACTCAACTCTATTATGAATTTATATACGTTTAAGATTATTTAAGCTAGAAATAATGAAGTATTATCATGTTTATGGTAAGATTGTAGACAATGGAATATGGATTATGATTTATTTTGTATGAGAATGGATTTGTGAATATGGATTGAGGTTCTATAAACTATTATGTGATGATTAATACTATGGATGAGTGAAAGGGAAGATGAGAATGAATGAGAATTGATTTAATTGGAGTGTTTGGTTGTGGATTGATGTGAAATGGAGGATGAGAATGTATGTGAATGAATTTTATGGTTTATGTGACTTGTAGATGGTGAGAAATAGAGGATGGGCCAATGTAATGGAAAATGAATAACTTATAAATGAATATTTGTGAAATTTATTATGAATTATGCTAAGAATCATGATAAGGTATATATGTGTGATTGTTTGTTAAATTAAGCATAATTATTTTACATGGTAATTGATATTCGAGAAGGTAAGAACTTAGAGGAAAGACTTCTATGTTGAGAATTCTCTAACCAGAGAGATATCACCTGGTGGAGTTTCTTGCCAGAGGTTTGGAACCTAAGGGATGACCGATTCGAATATTAATTGCGATACTTATGCACAAATTCACGGGTATGTTAAGGTAAGAGTCTCATAAGTCGCACATGTAGACCACAAATATAAGCATTGCATACGCCTGATAGATTGAAAAGCCCAATGAGGGATCTGAATAAGTGTATATGTTCTGAATAAGCTGCTCAAAGACTCATAAGCATAAGCATTGCATATGTCTGATAGACTGAATAAGTCCAATGAGGGATCTGAATAAGTGTATAATTTGAATACGTGGATAAGCATAGGCACAAGCATCTCATAAGCATGTGGTCTCATAAGCATAAGTATCTCATAAGCATGTTATCTCATAAGTCTAAGATTCTCACAAGTACACGAGTCAAGGTGATGATATGATGTATATGAGCAAATGTTCTTCCGCACTTTGATTATGTTATCATGCTATTGGTTATGGTTCTACCTAAGTGCAGGGATATTATGTTATTAGTTGAATTTTATATACACCGAGTGCTTTTGTACTCAATCAGATTTTTGTCTTGGCATGTGTGGAACCCGAGTTTGTAAGTGAGCCTTGGGTGGAGGAGGCTTACAGCGTAGAGGAGGAAGACGATTCTCTGGCTGAGGGAAAACGAGAGTTGGACAGGTGGCCTTATCATTAGGCTTTTACTTTTGAGTTATGAAAATTTTTTGTAATAGACTCTTAGATGATGTTGCTTATCAGTTGGGTATCAGACTATTTTGGTTTACGGTGGGTTATGTTTATGTTGACCATAGACTTGAGCAGGATGATTTGGGTTATATATCGAAATTTTATTACTCTCATTTTGGAGACTCGTATTGTATGCCTTGCATGTCATGGGATTTAAGTAGGTTTAAGAAATGTGATGACCCAAGGTCCTATTTTGGTCAAGGTAGGATTTGGGTCGTTACATGTTGCTCCTCCGTGAATAAAATAAAGCATCCATCTGCACACAAACTTGCAAATAATAGAAAAAATTAACCTCCACCATGAATAATATAACAACAACATACTATATTTTGATTGATTAATAGAAATTTGTTTACAGTGTGATCAGAATACATATATGTACAAATGATAATTAATCTAAATAATAACATTTCTCAAGTATTCAATAAGATCATTTTTAAGTTTTTCTAATATTTTATCATTATATGGTTCATTACCGTTAATAAAACAACCAGCAATCTTATCTTGTATTTGTATTTCATTGTTGATGATGATGTCCCTCATGTACAAGTGACAACATAATGTAGTAACTATAATCTCAATTGCTTTTTTGTTTAGGGCACAATATAAAAAATTAAGATAGCGATCAAAATGCCAATTATGTTTTATACATAAAATTTCTAAAACAACAATTAAAATGACTAATTAATGTCGAACTCACCTTAATATTAATAAATTTTACTCTTATGGATCTATTCTTGTCTTTCAAAAGACTCGATTTGTATGCAATTATCTTTTTCGATAATAATTTGATCAATTATATAAAGGTAATACAAAACATAAACATAGATGTAAAACATGTTAATATTAGGCAAGAAATTAATTACTCATTAAAAACCTTTGTAATTCATGTGTGTGTGTATATGCCTATCTGTAATGGATCCAACCAGTACATTAAAATTGTTCCTGGATGGATTAAACACAAGTAACAATATTCCCTGCAACACAAGTAACAGTGTTCCTAGTAATTGAATAATGAATTTGAAAATTATAATTTCAAATAAACACTCAACTTTAAGAATTAGTAATCATAAGTAACAAAATTGTTCGATAGCCAGCTCAAGTTGATCTCTTCCCCACATTAATACTTTTACACTAATGAGAAGCCGAGATCTCAGAGTCGCCACCAATCAAGATACACGGGTGTGATTGGTCACCCATAATAAAACCAACAGTTCAAAAACCAAGGTCGGGTTCGGGGTTCTTTTTATGAGTCGAGGAAGGTGTTAGGCACCCTTACTCATCCGTTGAATGACGGTTACCTTTTTAATATATTTTCCATTAATTTAATTAAACAAGTATTTTCTTTCTTTTCTATTCTTTTATTTCGAGATTGGAAATTCACCCATCCTTGATCGAATCGGGGTGATTTCTCTCTACTGGAGTGGCAAACCCATTTTTCTTAAATCGAGAATGGTTAAACTCTCTCCTTGACCGATTTGAGAGAGGTCCAGCCTACTTTAGTGGAAAATGGAATAACTAATTTTTTTTAAATAAATAAAAAGAATAGTAATGGAAGAGAAATCGAAAATCTCTTCTTCCCACTCTTTCCTTCACCTCGATTTTCATTTCCTCACGACTGTTTGGAAGGAAATCTTTGGACTACTATGGGAAAATAAAGGAAGAAAAGGCTTGCATGGGTAGAAAGAGAATATAAGTGAAATGTTGCAAACCTTTTGATTGCGCTCCAATGATCCTGCGCACCAAGCACCTATGATGAAAATAGCAAAGAAGATCTGAACTCCGGGGCTAGGGTGTAAGATCTTGCTCTCTTCTCCACTAGGGTTTCCAAAGGTTAGGGGTTTTCCAAGATGATTTCTAACTTGTAGATATTCTAAAGCATTCCCAAGCCTAAGGTTTTTTTGAATGATTCCCAAGATGTAGAGATCCTAAGTCTGGAGAATGGGGTGTGGAGGCCTTTTTATAATAGTGAGATGAAATAATTTTCTTGTTTTTTCCCGATGTAGGACTAAATTTCTCCCATAAAACTCAAATAGTTTTTTAAAGAATGAATTTTTCCTCTCTTTTGGGCTTGGTCTAGCTTGGGCTTGGATTGGGCTTTGACTTTGGCTTAACCTTAAGTTATTTCGGAGTTCAGATCTTCTTCATTGAGTCCATCTTTTGATACTTGGAGCTAAAAAGGGCCTTTGGTTGTGCAAAATTAGGTGTCTACAGCTACCCCTCTTTGTTGGATTTTCTTGCAAAGAATGATAAAGAATATAGACACAAGCTGATTTTGCACACGAAAAACGATGTGTACATCCTTGATTGAGTCAAATATTTTCAAAAATAATTTTTTTCAAAATAATTTAATAGCTCGATAAGAAAAAGGCAAAGGAACACGGAGACAGGTCTAACACGTGGGCACTATCATGGACCTCAATCTTCCTCACGGATTCGATTTGAACCTGCGTAAATGGGGTAGTAATAAAGTAGATTTTAAAGCTTTTAAACAATTTTTTCAAAATATTTTTTTCTTCTTCATATTTTTAACTCAATTGGGGGATGCATACATCATTTTTCATAGCAGCAATGGTCAAACAATCATGATTATGGAATGAATCAGACGGTTGATTGGTTTGCATATTAAGTTCAGAAAACAAACCCAAAGTTTAGTGTAGCATGGTTTCCAACCGTACAACCATTACTTGACTACAGGTAGGCGAGGTAAGCTTATATTAAGAAACTTTTTTTTTTGACCCATTGATTCTCTTGTTGTTTTGCAACATAGAGCTCCAATTGAAAGTACATTTTGATCCGGATATGAACTTCATTGTTGCTCCTAGTCCTGTACAAGTAAATACTAGTTAGTTGATATTTCTTTCAAAACATGCATGTTCATACCTTGACATTGGTCATTTGATTCCCTGAAAGTTATCAGTTTATGTAGTAGTATTATGTCAAAAAGAAACAATGCAATTTACTCCTGGATTTGTGCTATTGAAGGTGGGAAAAGCTGGAAAAGAGCCAGAGGTTGATGATGGGAGTGGTGTCGTACCGAAGTCAGCTCTACTGGAGCCAAGAATCATTAGAAGACATTACATTTTCTGCATTCTTGATTTTGTATGTAATTTGTAATAAAAAAAAATGAAGAATATTATTGAAAATCACTGTAGAGTTTGGTCAAAATGGGTTTTTTTTTTAAAATTATTTTTTTTCTTTTATCCTTTGAAAAATATGATGATGAGAATTATGATACGATTAAAATTGATGGACATAATTTAAACCACTATTGAGGTGTTTAGACCAATAGAGGATCCTCTTTATTGCATTTGCTTAGGTCCCTTAGGTAAACCCTCAATGGTGCAACAACAAAAGGCTATTGTCTGACTTGTAACTGCTTATGTTCCCAACCTAAGTATTGAGAAACCTGGTGACGACGTAAAATTGATTACTACAATTGATTTTTCCCCCCCCCCCCCCCTCTCTTTTTTTGTTTGCCTTTTTTGCCCCTGATGCTAGTTATGGTTTTCAACAGGTTTGGCCTATGTAATTTTGGCGCATTGATGCCCTAAAGGGTTTTCATCATGCCCGCAGTAATTTGCTCTTGCCATGACTTGATGTTTTTACTCACAACGCCCTTTCGGGTTTTCATTGTACCCTTTCAAGTCATGCTTTTCTTTATAGCTTTCTCTCATTCGCTCTAATTTGTCATCGCCTAAACTCATGTATGTATATGCATAGTCCAATTTTAAGATTCCATGGTTATCATTGATCTGAGAGGACTTTAATGGTAGGACGAAACATAGGCTATAGTTAGGGGTTTTGAAAGAAATGTTGAAACCTCAAAGATTGTGATAATTGGGAAGAACTAAGACATTTGCTTGCTTTTGAGTTTTGTTCTTTTTCTCCTTTGGCTGTTGTCCTGCTTGTCTTGCTTTTCCTTCTCCACCTTTTTTAAGGGGCACTAAAAAGAAACTGCCCCAATGTATGGACATTGGGGTAACTCTATCCTTTGGCTTTTTCTCACTTGTATTGCTTTGATTTTCCCTTTTTTTTTTCTTTTTGATCATGGGGGACAAAAAAACTGCCCCAATGTACAAACACTAGGGTACCTTGAATTTCGGCGGAAGCAATTGACTTTTTTTTTTTCTTTCATAATTGATCACGGGAGTAGAAAAACTTCCCTAGTGTGTGGATACAGGGGTAACTTGAACTTTTGACTTTACTTGGTTGTACCCAAAATGCCCCAGTGTGGGTACAAAATGTCCTAGTTTGGGTGTGAAATGAATGTTAAGGCTCGAATGGACTAACTAAATGATATATGATGTTGATGAGAGAAAATGCAAGGATGACCCATTTTCCTTTCAAATCTAACCATATAACTCAAGATTGGACTATGCATAATACCTTTCGATAGAGTTAAAATTAATTGGCTCAGGAAGATCTTCTCCTTTTGCCATGATGAGAGCTCCACAAAAAGAACCATTCCGACTAGGTAGGGATGATTTGGCTTGAATTCTCACAATGAATCAATTTATGTGGATATCTTTTTATTATCTGGTTCAGGTTCCCATTTGTTGCTTCTACGACACCATTCACCTGTAGTATGTATCAGGAGGAATTGTAATGGGTGATCTTGAACTACTCACATAGTGCTTTCATCTGCTTGTTTATGAAGTTTTTTGCATTGTCTGTGATTTTCATTTAGGATCCCATATCTGCATGGGTCACCATCTTGGGTTTCTCCTTTGAACCTAGGCTTTTGAATTCAAATTCTACTACATTAGTCTTAATGACGATCCAAAAATCTTAGATTTCCTTAGGGGATCCATTTTTCGCATATACCTATCTTCATTTATTTAGTCAAATTCTTCTCATCATATTTTTCAAATGTTTTTTTCTTTCAAAACAAAAACAAAATACTAGTGAGTTTTTTTTTTTTTGCAATAACCTAGTAAAAACACATATATTTTTTCATTTTTCATTTTTTCTTTGTTGTATTTTGTTTTTGTTTTTTTTTTTTAAAAGTGTTCTTCTAAATTAACACCACCCGAGATTGAAGGCCTATCCTCGGGTGGTAACCAAACATCTAATGAAACCTTTCTTTATGGGGACCATTGAGGTATGGTCGAGCTTGTGCCACAAGATGGGAGCCATTTCCCAATTCTTTAACTTTTCATTTGCCCTCAAATGGTAGATTGAATTTTCATTGTCCCTTTTGTAAGCACCCAATTTTTACAATCTGCCTCAACCATGGTTAATGCCTTTAACCATGGTTATCCTCAGCCAAGTCCCCTTAACCCTAGGACCTAACCCTAGATAACCCTAGTCAACCCTAGGACCTAATCCTAGTCGAACCCTAATCCTAGGTAAACCCCTAGTTTACCCTAGTCGAACCTAGGACCTAACCATAGTCAAACCCTAGGTAAACCCCTAAGTCAAAGTCCTTAGGGCTTAAACCCTAAGCCAAGGCCCCTAGGGCCTGAACCCTCGGTTTGGGCCCATGGGGCCCAAAAAATTCAAAAAATCAAACCCCCGTACCGCATGCGTGCATGGGCCAGGCCCCTTCTGGATAAAATCTTATATTGGTGGTAGATTATCTACCGCCATTAGTTTTTGCTTCAGTATGGTAATAGCGGTAGTTATTCTACCGTCATTTCTTGTGTTTCGTATTTTCAGCAACCAACTGCCCCCTGCACACCAGGCATGCGTCTGGGCAGCCCCTCTCTGCCCTCAGACCTCCACCTACCTCAGTCCTATTGCCCCCTGTGTCCTCAACCCCCTAGCTATAAATACCACCACCCTCCACCACCTTCAAACAACTGAAAAATCCCCCATCCGAACCCCTGTCAAACTCTCAAGGCTTAAGCTCCTTTCCAAACATTCTAAAGCACTCCCAGTAGCACTAGGAATCCTCAGGAAGAACCCCAGCTCCTCCCCCAGCCGTTGAGCAGCACCACCACAGACCAACAACATAGCATTAGCAGGGTAGGGCCTCCCCCTACCCATCTTTATTACTGTTAAGCATCTTTGTGAGCCCTTGGTCCTTCCAGTGGACTCTCATTTTAGTTTGGTTACGCAAACCCAGAGCAGGGGGGCACCCCTACCTTCTTCATATGTGTGTGGAACCCCTCACAGGTATAAGCACCTCCCCTATAGCCTCAGACCTTTCTGGGAGTCCCTTAGTCCATGAGGGATCCCCTGGCACCGATATAGTAGCAGCTCATAAGAGCAAAACCATTTTCTAGGTAAATCCAGGAATTGTAGTAAACATAGTACCGTCATTCCTAATGTTTTCCTTACTAGCCATTGTGGACCCATGTAGGCGAGGCCCTGGTCTATTCCAGGGCCCTGACTTGATCCCTGAGACCTCCCTTGGGCCAACCTGGTCCTTCCAGGTTAATCCCCTGAGCTTAACCATGGTTAAAAATACAAAAAACAGAAACTGGCAGGAATGGCGGTAGTTATTCTACTGCCATTATTGATTTTTCATTACAGTTGAATCAAGCCACTGTAGGCCCACTTTGGAGCCCAGTTCAGGGGCCACCACAAGCCCAGGACACGTGGCAAACTCGCTTTGACCTTACCTGAGGGTCCATGACCCCTAGGGTTCACCCTTGACCTCCCCCACATGTGCAAAGCCATTGTTTCAAGAACAATAGTAATGGCGGTAGTTATTCTACCGCCATTCTCATTCTGTACAGAGTAGAGAATGGCGGTAGAGTAATTACCGCTATTCCCTCTTTTCACAAACAGTAGGCCTTGCAAGGACCCAGGCCCAGTAGGAGGCCACTCTAGGCCCTGCCAAGCTCCTTGGACCCATTTCAGACCTGCCTAGACCTTAACCAGGGGTTAACCCAATCCTGGTTAGTATTTAACCATTGTTAGTTGACCTATCCCTAAGGGAAAAATCTCATAAATTCCCTAAAAATCCTAAAAAATCAGAAAATGCAGGAAATAACCAAACCAAGCTTTACAATCTGCCTAACCATGGTAAAATGAGCTTAATCAAGGTTAACCCCTTGTATTAACCATGGTTAAGCCCATTTAACCTTGAAAAAATGAGAAAAATCCCTGAAATTATAAAACAGTGGTAAAGGACCATAAAACTGAATTTTGACCTTGCCAACCATGGTTGGTAACCCTAACCATGGTTAAACCATCCCTTAACTCTGGTTAAACCCCATTTGGCCTTCGGGCCCAATCTTGGCTTATTGGGCTGAACCCTAAGCCTATCAGGCTTACCTTTGACCTCCGGGTCCAAACCCTAGCCTCAGGGCTTCACCTTTAGCCTCCGGGCCCCAATCAGCCTACTAGGCCCAACCTTAGTCTACCGGACTAGACCCTTAGCCTACCAGGCTAGACCTTGGCCTCTGGGCCCAAACCCTTAGCCTCCAAGCTTTACCCTCGGCTTATCGGGCCCAATTCAACTAAACCACGCACTTGACCAACCCAGTCAATCATACCCTAGCCTCCAGGCTAGAACCTAAGCCACCCTTGGTGTACATACACACACTCCTTTAGCCTTGGCACGGGATAATGTGTCAAAATTACGCTTGGTTTGATCTCACCCCTATATGAGTACGTAGGCAACTCAACCCAGGTTCGACTCTAATAAGCTTTTCCTTTCTTGAATTAGTATAAACTAAAACTAAGATATTTAAACAGTAATTGACATTAATTTGGCTTATACCTAAGAACTAGGTTACCATTGCAAAAATGGAAGGACCAGGGTGCCTAACACCTTCCCCGGGACTTAACCGAACCTCTTACCTAGACTCTGAAGCAGACTAAGACTTTATCCGTTAAACCCGGGGACTTATCTCTCCTGAATAAATAAGTGGCGACTCCTAATCTTAATCTCAAACAAACCATTAACTATGGGCGGGCTGAAATCCGTGCTCACACCTTTGACTGTCATTCATCCCTGCACAAGAGAAAATACCTGATCGGTTTGAACCTTCTTTCTTACCATTCTGACATTCATCTCAGTTTTCTTCGAATGCTTTTTCTTGTGGACCCATTTGTTCAAAGATGAAAAACTCAACTTTTCTAACACGTTCAGAGGTGTTCAAAATAAAATCATCACAAATTTTGTATCTTTTTGCTTTTTCGGATTCTTTTCTTTCCTTATTTTCTTTTTCCTCTTCTTTTCCTCTTTCTCTCTCATCATCTCTTTCTTTTTTTTCTCTCTCAGTCTCTTCTTCTTTCCTTTCTCTCTCGGCCTCTTTTTCTTTCTCACCTTCTTTTTCTTTCCCTTCTCTCTCAATCTCTTTTTCTTTCTCACCTTCTTTTTCTCTTTTTTCCCCATCTTCCCTGATTTTCTTATTTTCTATAGTTAAGTCTAATTTACAAGCCTGTCTACACTCCCTAAAATTTCCAACCTTGACAACTACCTTTCCTCGGACTTCATTCTTCATTGGTTGGATATTATTGCAATCGAATTGAGCCATTTTCATGTCTGTCTGGAGCTGTGCTGTAGGCCAATTCAACACAATAGGTTGTGGGGTGGGAATTTGGTTCAATGAAGGGGTAGGCCAGTCGTCGAGCACAACCAGTCGTAGGGTTGAAGTTTGGTTGAATAGAAGGGTAGGACAGTCAAGCACAACAGTTCGTGGGGTAGGAGTTTGGTTAGATAAAGTAGTAGGCCAATTAAGCACTACCTATAATGGTATAGGAGTCTATTAAGGTGGAGGGGTAGGCCAGTAAAGAACTATTTGTTGTGGTGTGGGATTAGATGAGGTGATGATGAGGGAGGGCCAGTTCAAGACGACGGGCTGTCGTTGAACTGGCGGTTGCTGTTTTGACAAGATGTTGAAGATAGGGGAGACTTGACTTTTGTTCAAATGGGCTTGACCTTGGGTTTGAGATTGAGGTGGGCAAACATTGCATCCTTCCATGTCTATAACATTGATTATCGGAGAGGTAGTTGTGATGTCCTTATCATAGATCAGGAGAGAATTTTGATTCTGATTAATGAGTTGTCATTGCAGTTTGGGCGTTCCTATTTGAGTGGGTGACATGTATCTCTACGCTGTTACTGATGGTTGAGGCTGGTAGTGCACCGGAAACGATTGAGAGTTCTCCACATATGCTTTTGTTGGGGTAGAATTCTCACTATCATGATAGTACATTACTGTCTAAAAAGTTGTATAGTCCATGATTCTCTCAGTCCTGACCCCTTCATCAGTGTCATCCCCTTACCGGACAATAGTTATAAAGCTTGACTTCAATTGCGTCACTAAGTGCTTGTAATACGAGACCTTCAATGTCAAAATGAAAGTATTGACCATCTCCTCTTCCATCATGGGTGGCCTGACGTTGGCGGCTATATCGCGTCACCGGTACGCATGCTCCCTGAAAGACTCTGATGCTTTTCTCTCTATTTTGAAGAGATCTAACCGGGTGTGAATTACCTCCATATTATACCGATATTGAGATACGAACATTTCTGTTAAATCCATCCAACACGTGATTCTGATGTGATCAAGTTGAGAAAACCATTGAAGGGTTCCTCCCGATAACACATTTAAAAGAGCTGCAACATCAACTGTTTGTTCTTCCCATACACTCCCAAGGAACCTCCATAGAGTTTTAAATGTGACACAGGACAACCCTAGCCATTGTACTTATTGAATTTGGGGTCTCGAAATTAGGGAGTCTTGATACAGAATATGGTCAGAGATCATCAATGCCAATCTTGAAAAAGGGGTCAGAGCCTTTGACCGATTTCAGATCTTTAGCTAGTTTTTCTACCTGTGTGGCTAGCGTGCTCTTAAGTCTTTCATGACACCATTCTTCTTCTTCTTCTTCTTCTTCTTCTTCTTCTTCTTCTTCAAGGTAGATCAGATTTACTTGGTCCCCTATATTTCCTAGATCAAGTGTTGGAGGCGGTGGTGAAGCCTTTATCCACGTTTGCTTTAGAGAATTTGGGGGAGGTACATCAGATGTTTCAGGGTTCTCTGGTCCTTTGTTCTGGTCCAATCGTGCCAAGAGTCATTGCATCATGAGTGTCAAGTTTTGAAGGTTGCCTTTTACCTCGGCTAGCTTGGCCTTGGTTTCTTGCTTAAATTTTTCTTGGACAGGATCATTGTCTTTTTCCATCCCAAGTATGCTTTGTCCAGACCTCAGTAAATAGAGGCTCCTGATAAGCTAAGTTAATGAAGGCAATGCTTCCTTCCCTGGAGCAGTTATGAATAACTTGAAAACCAAAAAGATCAAATATAGAAAATCTTTGATGATGAACACTCTTATTTTGTGAATTTTTCTTAAGCTAAAATTTTGATTCGATTTTTTTTTTCAAAAGTGAGTCAAAGATTAGGGAACAAATCACAAAGGCATGATAAAGGATGGTCCTCTGACTAGGGTGCCCATAGGTCTTAGAGGAAAAATACAAAGGCGAGATAGAGGTGGGACCTTTAACTAGGATGCCCATAGGTCTTAGGGGGAAAAATCACAAAGGCGGGATAGATATGGGACCTCTAACTAGGATGTCTGTAGGTCTTAGGGGAAAAATCACAAAGGCGAGAAAGAGTTAGGACCTCTAACAAGGGAGCCCGTAGGACTTAGGGAAAAATCACAAAGGCGAGATAGAGGTAGGACCTCTAATAAGGGTACCCGTAGGACTTAGGGGAAAATCACAAAGGCGAGATAGAGGTATGACCTCTAACAAGGGTGCCCATAGGGCTTAGGAGAAATATCACAAAGGCAAGATAGAGGTAGGACCTCTAACAAGGGTGCTTGTAGGACTTAGGGTTTAACAATGACTCAATTTTTTTTCCTTTTTCGAAATTCGAAATTTTAGCTAAAGAAAGGTTCCTTTTGAACATGTGCCCATCAACAGAGACTTAAGCATTTTAAGTCATCAATCTCATTTCATCCACCATTAGAAAATTAAAGACTTTATTCAAAGGTGTCCTCTCAAATATTTTTCTATATGGGGTTCACACGGGATTGACTACATTCCTCCTAGAAGGGTCTCACAATCATAAAACATCCATGCACGACCCGTGCACTTCTCTTGTTCAACTAATTTGGGTTGGAACGTTCGTCACCACTTCCAGGATGCTATCCACGGGCGCTCAACTACGTAGCTCCAAATATAGTTTGGATACGAACAATAGGGAGGGGGTGAATGTTGTGTACAAATAGTGCAAATATAGTGCAATAAATAGATAGAAAGAAACAATTAACATATAAACTAAAGTAACCAACAATCTTTCTTTTTCTTTAAAATGAAAATAAAAGAAAATTAAAATAATGGAGAAAAATTAAATTAAGGCTTGAACCCTCTCGATCCCCAGCGGAGTCGCTAACTGTGCGATAACCAGATTGGGTCGATCTCCTCCCCACATTAATACTTTCGGACTAATGAGAAGCCGAGATCTTAGAGTTTCCACCAATCAAGATACACGGGTGTGATTGGTCACCCATAATAAAACCCTCGGTTCAAGAACCGAGATCGGGTTTGGGGATTCTTTTTATGAATCGAGGAAGGTGTTAGGCACACCTACTCATCTATCAATTGATAGTTACCTTTTTAACATTTCTCCATTAATTTAATTAAAAAAGTATTTTCTTTCTTTTTTATTCTTTTATTTGAAGATTAGAAATTCACCCCTCCTCGACCGAATCAGGGTGATTTCTCTATACTGGAGCGACAAACCCCTTTTCCTTAAATCAGCAATGGCCAAACTCTCTCCTTGACTGATTTAAAAGAGGCACCGCCTACTTTAGTGGAAAAGGGAATAACTAATTTTTTTTTAATAAATAAAAAGAACAGTAATGGAAGAAAAATCGAAGGTCTCTTCTTCCCACTATTTCCTTTGCCGGATTTCACTTCCTCACGAACGTTTGGAGGGAAATCTTTGGACTACTATAGAAAAATGAGGGAAGAAAAAACTTGGATGAGTAGAAAGAGAATATAAGTGAAATTTTGCAAACCTTTTGATTGCGCTCCATTGTTCCCGCGCTCCAAGCACCTAAGATGAAAATAACAAAGAAGATCCGAACTCTGGGGTTACGGTGTAAGCTCTTGCTCTCTTCTCCATTTGGGTTTCCAAGGTTTGGAGTTTTTAAAGATGATTTCCAAGTTGTAGAGATTCTAAAGCATTCTCAAGCCTAAGGTTTTTCTAAATGATTCCCAAGATGTAGAGATCCCAAGTCTAGGGTGATTTTGGTGTGTCTGAAGAATGGGGTGTGGAGGTCTTTTTATAATAGTGAGAAGAAATAGTTTGCTTGTTTTTTTTCCGATGTGGGACTAAATTTCTCCTATAAAACTCAAATTTTTTTTAAAGAATGAATTTCTCCCTTCTTTTGGGGCTTGGTCTAGCTTGGGCTTGGATTGAGCTTTGACTTTGGCTTAATCTCGGGTTATTTCAGAGTTTGGATCTTCTTCATTGAGTCCATCTTTTGATACTTAGAGTTACAAAGGGCCTTTAGCCGTGAAAAATTGGGTGTCTACAAAAATAACATGAGAGTTAAATGCGAGCAAAATTTACCCAACATTATAATGTATAGCGAGTACTTGGTCATCTTTGGTAAGACAAATTTACTTATTATAGATAATTCAACACTATTATTATTTACTGTTTGTTCAGAGTTAATAAACATATCCCTACGTTCCTTCTTTTTATCCTTCAATAATTTATTTATTTATTTGCAATAAATAACAATTAAAATTGCAAGCCATAAAGTTATAATAAGAGGAAAATAAACAAAATAACTTTAATTAATTCTTGAGTTTTCTCACCTTATGTTTAGCAAAATCAAATTTGCACCGATATCCTTTTCTGCATACAAATTCATGACATCTTGTCGTAGGATATATGTTGAAGAAGTAATTCTTCGGCCAAAGATTACAGCATCAAATGTTATTAGTGGAAGTTTACCGTTGATTATTTTCTCATCAAACCAATGACTAAATACCTCAATGAATTCTTCAATTGGTTGTGCAGCTACAATCAATGAGAAGTAAAATTTATTAACTCAATATGGACAATGTTATCCAAAAATTATATACAACAAATAACAAATAATTATAGCAAATTAAAGCAACATTTCGTAATATATTTAGCTAATGAAACAAACCATTCATTTACGTACCATGTGACATGAGCTATTAGCAGATGATTGTGCTCTTCCTACTTGTGACTCAAGAGCAGTGAACTTAGTCATTAATTGTGCTAACTCTTGCTTCATAAGTCGTAATTGACAGGTTTGGTTATCCATTTCTTCCATTTTCAGCTCTTTTGACTTAGTTGTTGAATTTCATACACATTTTGCTTCATTAATTGTTTCTGAGTAAGATATTGAGTATTTTGGGCTAAATATTCTAATTGTTTTATTATGAAGCAAATATATCTATTTAAAATTTAAGTCACCATCACAAATTTTCTTTTGAAAGTATAAGGGACACTAATATTTGGCTCTACGTCAATACATTGAGTTTCTTGTGTTTCTGACATGACTTTGTAATAAAGGAACACATAACAATGTGTTTAAAACAATCCCCCAATGTATGTATGTCACGACCCAAAATCCCCCCTAAGAGTCAGGAGACTTTTGACTCGTCCGCCGTGTCATACCATCCTATCTGACACATAAGGCATACATATCATCTTGCAAGAACATACAAGGCAGCAAAAGGCGAACCTGAGAAATTTCTGAATAACTTAACTGTATTATCTTACACGTGCTAATATAAACAAATACTGAAATATAAGCAAATTTACATGGCCATCACTTGGTTACCAACTCAAATTCAAACAAAAAACCCACAAGGTCAACCCGATACATGTCTCCCCTCTCATCACTCAACCATCACTGATGACTGCCCACGGTTTCTCGACATACTCCCCGACCCCTGGTTCAGGACACATACATCCAACCTGTGACCTACCGAAGATAAAACTTCGGCTGAGCATTGAATACTCAGCGTATACAAACTACTAACAATGTTATAAAAACAAAATGTTATACAGGTACAGTTCATCAGAATATAAGCATAATCAGAGTGCAGAAGTAAAAACAATATAACAATTGCATATTCTCGAAAAGCATACTTAATCATATCTTGAGTCCGTACTATCACAAATCATATTTCAATATCTATGAGTCTTATGAGTTCTTAGAGTCCTTATGAGATCCTTAGAGTTCTTAGAGTCCTTAGAGTTCTTGTGAGATTTCTTATGAGACTTTCTTGTGAGCAAGAGACTTAGAGCGCTTAGAGCCTTTGAGATTCACTTATGAGCTTGCCTAATGCCTATCCTGCAAGGAGTAGAGCCATTAGCCTAATGCCTACCCTACAAGGAGTAGAGGCCACTACTTCACTACAAAACCATACCTTTACTAATGCCTACCCTGCAAGGAGTAGAGTCCATTAGCACTAATGCCTACCCTATAAGGAGTGGAGGCCACTAGCTTCACATACACATACACTTTACTAATGCCTACCTTGCAAGGAGTAGGTCCATTAGCACTAATGCCTACCCTACAAGGAGTAGAGGCCACTAGCTTCACATACAAATGCACATACACTTTACTAATGCCTACCCTGTAAGGAGTAGAGTCCATTAGCACTATGTCTACCCTACAAGGAGTAGAGGCCACTAACTTCACATACACTTTGTTGGTTCACACTTTCACTTTACACTTGACAATACACATGGTAAATCTTAATCATGCAATACACGTCCACATAAACACTTGTGGTGAACATGGTAGACAATGGAAACACAAAATCATATGACACATTCTATTTCACTTAACCCATCACTTACACTTAACATATGCTTTTCTTTTCATTTAAAAACAATTCACATAATCTTTAAACGTGGCACATGCTCGAATTCATCATATAATCACTTGTTCATTTGGTTGTAACCTTAGAATCATCATAATATACCTAGCATCATAAATCATTGGTTTTTATCTTTGGTTTTCCTCAAAACTTAAGTCTTTTAGCACGCTTTTCTTCTTAATATCATAATATAAACAACATCTAATCAAAAGTGAACTAGTTACCATTTTTATTCGTTGGTTTAAGTCATAGCATCATCATAATTGATTAGTAGAATTGCCTATAGTTCATAGTGCAAAGTAAAGGATTCTATCTTGAATTTCAATAGGGATCATGGCATGAAATTTAGTAGAGTGTATCTACACTCTTTACTTCAAGGTACATGATTTACCCTTGTTTTTTCTAGTGAATCCTAACATGGATGTCTAGTAGAAACCATCTACATATTCGAGGCCTTGAACCTCGATTTTATTTTGTTTCATAATATACCACAAAGTACTATACCTTACTCTTCTTTAAAATCCATAATCATTATAACCAACATCATAGTTTACAAAGAACGATCCAATACCTTGATTTCATTTCATTAGTTTCAATAGTTTATGCCAATAAAAGCTATAAGCCATCAAGAATCATAACATGGAAGTTCTACTTTCTAAGCATGAATGGATCATAACAAAGTAGTTAGTAGGTTGTTCTACCTTTTGAAGGATCGATCTCCTTCAATTTCAGAGCTTTTAGAAAGCTTGAGGAACAAGTTTCAAGCTTGAACAGCAAGATCCGAGCTCTTCCTTTAATCACTAACCCAAGCTAAGAGCAACCCAAGAAGAACCCAAACCTTCTCTTCTTCCTCTTCCTTCAAAATCACTCTCAAGCTCTCCCTAGGGTTCTTGTAGCCCTTATGGACGAATTTTGGGCTTATATAGGTGTTTGAGGGTTGTCAAAACCCCAAACCACCCTTAAAATATCTCTGGAGTTGACCACTACGCAAATGAACAGTGCACCGGTCGACTGGTCACAAATCCGGTCGACCGGATTGGTCACCCTGTGTTCTGTTTTTCCCGCCTTAGTATTTTGGCCATAAATTTTGACTCACTTATCCATTTTGACAATTCAACTTGTGTTGGATTATTCTTTCAAAGGAAAACAACTTTCATGTTTTGTATAATTCTAATTTTGAGTTTTTCATAATATAAATAGGCCCACAAGTAGACTGGTCCAAAATGACTGCTGAATTGACAGCAGACCCTCTTTCGGAACACCCCCATTTTACCTAACTTACACTCAAAATCAGAAAAAGTGTAAAGCATGAACCTCGAAGAGGACTTCAAGATCTTTCTAATGGTTTAAGAATAACTTAATTCTGATGAGCGGTGACCAAACTAGAGCTTCCACAAGTTGAGGGTACGTGAAAAACATCCCTCTTTTTCTACACTTAGAGTATGTTATACTCTTGGTTCTTCATCCCAAACACCCAATAACAATACTCTAACTAATTTAAACTATTCTCATCATGTCTCATAAATCAAATTACATAAACGACCATCGGCCTTTACAAGACTTGTGCCCATGGCACTATTCATAACCTTGAGAAATGGGTTCCCGGGTTCTACATTCACACTTAGGGTAATTTATACCCTAGATACTTGAGTATTATCGTACTCTTGTTTTACGACTCATCACACATATATAAAACCTTCACTTCACTTTTCCCAATATCAAGAACACATGAGACCTTAGACCTTTACATGCACTGTACACTACCACTACTCACTACACTATTCATATGAACAGTGCCCTCAAATTCCGGGGTTCTACAATGTATGCAATCTTAACAGTAGGAGACTTTGAAATAAAATATTTATTTTCATATAAGAATAAACATTAATTTGTTCAATCATTTGGGTGAAACCTACTATAAAAAAGTGAGAAAATATTTCTCATACCAAAAAAAGGATCTGATGCTGGAGGTTGAATGGAGCAAATGCAAGAGGTAATTGAACGGGACCTTTGACGGAGAGTAATAGTTGCGGGAAGACTCCACGAAAGTTAGAGATTATGTTCAAAATCTGCACATGAAGAGAAAACAAGTAAAAATTTGAGGTTTTATAATGCTAATTTATCATCACGGTTATAAAGAAAACCATGATCCTATTAACAATTATTAATAAACGATTAATCACAGAAAATGAAAAGTCGGAAAATGAAAAGACTTAATTATATCTTCTAAAAATACGAATAATCACAGAAAATAGAAAGTCAGGAAATGAAAAGAATCAATCAGGCCATGGTTATTATCAGTTAATATAATAAAATTTATAATATTTCAGCAAAAAATTCTTTGGTGACCATGTTTATAACCGTGATTGTAACTCTAAAAAAATTCAATTTGATTTTTTTTAATCAAAAAAGCTGCAAGAAGATATTGTCATCAGTAAAGATTAAATTACTGTGATCAATCAATAAAACCGATCAATCAATAACGTTACGAATAAATAAATCACCTAATTACATAACTGGTTCAAATAATCGTGATTGTTTATTACACAAACGATCACAGTTATTTTAATATCCGTGATTGTTTCTTAATATAAAATTACGGTTACTTACATAAATGTGCTCATTGGTTGTAAGGACCATAAATCTCTCTAACCGTGATTGTCTCTAACTAACAAATATTTCAAATTCATATTACTTTGATGCAAAGTGAAATGTTCGACTAGCTTGGTTGCAGAACAATTGCAAAGGAAAAAAGAAATGAATTCTTTATTTGAACTTTTTCACCATAGAATCTTTGCATGATTAGTCACCGGGAAATCTTACAACTTTTTTCGTAAAGAAATGAAACGGTTGATTATTAAATAAAAATAAAATAAAATCTTTATTGAATGTTTATATAACAAATTATTGGATATTTACATAAATAAAATTTATATAAATTCACAGACATCAGAAAGAACTACATGTTATGGAGGATAAATAAATACATTAATTATAACGTTAAAATCTCAAACTTCAGATTTCAGTTTAGGAAAAACTTATTTACCTTCATAAGACAAGACAATTCTAGATCGAGCTCTTCAACCTTCTCCTTCGTCATTCAAACCCAACTTGCTAAAAAAGTTATCTTTGGATACTTCCAACATGAGTTCTATGAGCCGCTTCTCATAGAAGATCCCCACCAAAAGACAAAGATGAGAGAAATGGAGTTCAAAATGCTAATCTCATTTGAGAACATGTACCCATTCTCCTCCAAACAAGAAACATTAGACCTGAAAATAGAGCTTAAAAAAAAACTCCATGTTAGGGAGGGGAAATAAATACATCCATTATATGCTTTACAAATCTGCAATTTACTATTTCTTGTTATGAAGAGGAAATAAATACATTCAATATTCAAGAAGGAAAATAAAAATATTCAGGAAAAACGAGGAACTGCATAAGGAAAAACGAAGGGAGGAATGAATTTTCATTAAGAATTAGGATGTATAAATAGACATAAATTACAATCACTGTTACACAAAACCATGATAGCTGCATCAATAAATAATTATGATTCTTGTTTAATCGTGATTGGAACTCTAAAAAAATTTAATTACATTTTTTAAAAATTCATATCATCGCAATTACAGTTTAGATAAAAGAGCCATTTATATATGACCATGATGGTATCACAGTAACAATTACCATTCTTCTCAAACAGTGATTGGAACTCTACACAATTTAAAAACTATTTTTCCTTAAATAATACAACGTCATATAACATTGATGATTTATTGCTAACAATATTGTTCATATATTGGAATATGAAAATACTAGTTGGACTTATGATGACATTTTAATATTACCGTGATCAAAATGGAGCATGCAAAGTACTTATGATCATCATTTAATATAAACCAGGGACCGATAGTTTTATAATCATGGTTCTAGTTTAAATCATGATCGTAAGGTTTTTTTAGATACATATTCATAATAACCATAATTACACAACACAACAGTTTTTATGTATTACTTCAAGTAGAAGAGATATCTCATTCTCATACTTATTTATTTTGAGGTTCAGGATGCAGTAAAAGATTATTATTTCTTGGTAAAAAGCGACAATGACACTAAAAGACATGCTGATTCTGATTCTCGGAGAATTTTATGTTTTAGGAAAAACAAAGACCGAACAAAACGGAAGAAAATGAAGATATTATGTTTTAAGTAGAAGAGATATCTTATTCTCTGTTTCTTCTTCTTCTGCATCATCTAAAAGCAAAGATTGATTCTTAATGATAACACGCTGAAGACACTGTTCTTTCTCTTGCAGAAGTTTACTGCAAAACATGCTTTTCTTTCTCTCAGAAGGTTTACTTCCACCCTACAATAAGGATTACTTGGTTTAAACTTCTACAAGAAAAAGAAAAACTTGTTTAACAACTCCATTAATAAACGACAAGGAAAATTAGAAAATACAAAGGGAGAAGTAAGATATAAGAACACTCTGAAAGTTGCTTATTTAAAAACTACATACAGATGTGAAAATTTGTAGGCATAAAGTAAATACAATCACGGTTGTAAAAGAACGGTGATCAAAATTCAAATAATTTAATAAAAATTTTATAGTCAATATAAGGTCACAGTCATATTAATACAATAATGCTTAAAAATATGTATATCACGACTAGGTAATAACCATGATCATATATTTCCCGCGTTAATATTTGTCACCATTACTCTATTAACCTTGATGTAAACTCTCATGAAAAATTTCTGCGATCTATCCCTCAATTTAGGGAATGTAGCACGGTTCTATTAACACCATCACTGTTTTTGGAACTGCAACCGTGATGAATGAACATATTTGTAGTAGTGAACCCTTTGGGTTAGAGGTTGTTGTTAGTCCACACATAAGAATGAGTATCCTTAGGATCCTCTTATTTCTCCAAACAATACCTGCCAATATTTGATACAGTGGCATTACCTAGGGCTGTCAATGGACCGGATCATGATCCGGATCCGATCCGAATCCGATCCGATTAGCCGGACTTTGGACCTTATATGTGATCCGTCGGATCGGATTCGGATCGGATCGGTGGAATCCGATTATATCGGATCGGATCTGGATATAGGTGATCCGATCCGATTAAAATCCGATCCGATAATAATAATAATTTTAATTATTTAAATATATTATTTAGATTTTTTATGTATAAAATATTAATTTTTAAAAAATTAACATTAATTAGTATTAATTAAGGAATTATTAGATTTTTTATTATTAAATAGATTTTTTTAAAAAAATAACCTTACTTGGATCGGATCGGATCGGATCGGATTCGGATCGGACGATATATAATCGGATCGGATTCGGATCGGTTACTTCATGATCCGACGGATCTCGGATCGGATTCGGATCAGTCGGATTCTTAATCGGATCGGATTCGGATCTAGGCAGATCCGGTCGAATCCGATCCGTTGACAGCCTAGCATTACCACTTAAAGAAATGATAGCCCCACTTGCGGACTTCAAACACTCACTATAGTAGTGACAAGTTTGCTACTTTTATGTTAAAGAATCATTATAAATCATAAATTTATGGCTCATTTGTAAATTTTGTTTCCTTATAAATCATAAGTTGCTAGCTCATTTGTAAATTTTTTTTTTAACCTCTAGCAACGCGAAGTGTGCACTCACAGTGAGAGTTTGGAAAAAACTTGAAGTCTGTGAAAAACAGTACTTTTCTTACCATTAATGAAAGCAAGTCATTGATGAGACTCCTGAGAAAAAAAAAATCCAAGGCTCTAATTTTGAGATCTCATTAACTTTATATTATCATGGCCCGAGACCAAAATACATCTCAGATTACTGGAAATGATATGATACAACTTATTTCACGGATGATCTTGAGATCCAAGTTCAAAAGGAAGGAATTGTCGACTTTGGGCCCATGGTTGGAAGAGAAAAAAAATTCAATAAATCATTTCTCTTACTATCTAATTGGCTAAAATTTACAACCAAAATAATCAGACGACCCTTCAAAAATTTTGGCGAAATATTGACTTTTTTCCTATTTTACAGTAATATTATTTTTACCAAAATAAAATTTATATTAGTATTTTTAACATATTAGAAATATTTTTAGATAAATCATTAATTAGTAACTACTTACCCAAAAATCCAAAGTACAATGCCAAGAGAATAGTGCACCTTGTGCGCCACTCTCTTCTTTTAGCCCTAAAAGGTAATGACTTTGGACCTCAAAAACAAAAAACTTGCAACACCCTTGCGCTCCTGCTCTCAAAGCTCGTTCTCGCTCCTGTTCTCATTCTTGTTCTTGCTTCTCACTCCTCCTGACACTATGCTATATATATATTTAAAATAGAGCTCTCATGCTTTCGTTCCCTCTCTCGCTCTTGCTCTCATTCTGCATTGGTTAATTACTTAGCTTTGGACCCTCTGCTTCATTTGAAGCATTTAATCCGTAAAATAGCTAGTTAGTTTGGTTCTTCATATCCCTTCCACAAATCAACCCAAAAAAATATCCTTCCACATTTTGTGTGCCGAGGAAGCTTTACTATAGTAAGATCTGGGGTGATCTTTTCGTACACCTTAAAATCTCGAGCTACCATAATAACTACCCTACAATACTTACAATCATTGTTGAAAATGGATATGATAATTTTGGATCGATCACAATGTCTATTAAAGAAAACGAAATAGAAGATTCACACTGCAAGAGGGCTTAACATGGAGAAACCCCATATGAAAAAAAACCACGAGAAGCGGCGCCTCGTAAAAGATAAGAGATTACAAGACATAATCAAGAGAACATATGAAGAATCGGTACAAGCCTGTGCAAGCAAAGAGTAATCAATCCCTCAAACTTAGACCACATTTTTCTTAGCTTCTTTCCTTCTCTTTATTTCTGACAGATGTAACCATTTTCTGACTCAAAAATAAATTACAAACAAAACTCTTTATTTTTCAATCTCATGTAAATTATTAAATTTTTTTTTTTTCTACTTCACTTTCTCTTCCAGTGAAAATAGAATATCTCCGAGGTAACATGCCCCACTTACTAATAACCACTTACTAATAACCTTCAAAAGAGGTTACAATTTCTTTGGTACAAAGAGATTCCTAGTGGGATTAGGACTACCACATCAATAATCATCACCATTGTAGGCACAAATATTATTGTATTATCCTCCGTATTCATGCTATCAGTCATCTTCAACCATCCATTACCGCCATTGGCCAAATGAAAGCCCCTAGGGTATAGGGTATAGAATCAGCCCTGCAGTGGCAACTCGGATCATCTCAAATTCTATTTTGAAGTAAGGTTCATTGATTGCAGTAGCAGGATCTCTCCAAACAGATTCCCAAACTATATGAAGACCCTCTAGCTGAATCTTGTCTCTCTTCAAAATTTTGTTGACAGTGACATGCCGACTTCACATTGAAAGGGCCAGATGCAGAGAAATGGCAAATGAGCCGATCAACAGTGCCGCTTAGTACTTATACGAAGGTTTGAGATAGCCTCATCACCCTCTTTCATGGTGGACAAAATCTCCGACCAGCCTTCTCTATCCCCAAGATGGTCTCTATCCTATGTTAGCTTATGTGCCTTGAATAAGTAAATTAATATTCTGGCCATCATTAGGCAAGTCTTTTGAGGAGTATTGGTCAAGACACTTATCATTAGTATCAGAGCCCGACACCTTGTCATGAGTTCGAGTCATGGAAAAAGGCTACCTAGTGAGGGCTATGAAAAAAAGGTCAAAGAAGTGTCCCGCCCCAGAGTGAAAGCCGCTGCAGAAAGGGCTACCTAGGGAGGACTATGGAAAAAATCCCGAGAATTACCCTGCCCTAGAGTGAGAGCCATTAAGGACATCGGCTACGGAAGTGTGGTGGTATGTTATGTGCCTTTAATAAGTAAATTGATCTTCCGTACCTCATCAGACCGGTCTTTTGAGGAGTATTAGTTAAGACACTTATGGAAAATTTATTGCCTTGAGTAACCCTGAGAAAATTAAATTTTGATATCTCAAAAATAAATTCTTTATGGTGATCTTAAGGATAGTATACTACAAAAAAAAAAAAAAAGTTGAAAGGTGAGCACCATATAAAAATCAAATCAAGGTAAAAAATCAAGTGTTCGTCCATCTATCCTTGATTTTTAGGGGAGAAAAATTCACCACAAGTTATAATTTTTTAACCAAGGTTCATGGGCATTGAAGGGGTGGGCTTTGTGAGAGCAAGAAGCAATAGTTGGCTTCTCCATGAATCTTTTATTATTAGTTAGATAGATAAGACTATCCTAACAAATCCAATTCACCAAAAGTATTGATAGAAGTTTCCCAAACTAAACACCTACACCTGTCCATTGGTCTCATCGGTCTTTCGATCAATGATGTCTAAAACAAAGTTTCTCAAATTGGCACGAAGGTTGATCCATTATTTACCAATTATCATCGAATACTTACTTCTAACCCACTAACTTAAATAGTACCTTTGAAAACAAATCATGATTTTTGTTCGGTTAGCAATCCATGAAAATGGTCACTAACTGGGGCCGGACAGTCTAGGCACGTGTAGAGACAGCCACACTCCATAGTATTACGAGATTGAATCACGGCCAATCACAATTGAATTTAGGGAGAGTTTAGTTGCTCTCACAAGTCAACACATGTATCCTTTAATGCCTATTAATTATGGTTAAGATTTTTTAATCCTTAGTATTCAATAGTCTAACCTCAATTTTTTGAAAAAAATATTAACCATATGAGTTAAAAATTATTAACTAGAGTTAAATATTTTTTTTTCAAAAAACTAAGATTAGATTATTGAACATTAAAAATAAATAGTTAACGTATCTAGGATATCTATTTACAAATCCAAGGGTGGATCTCATTGATCCTTGCTCCCTCTTAAATACTCACATATGCCTATCACTAAACATTAAACAATAGAGAATCTTAACCACAGTTAATAGGGGTTAAAGGGGACCAGTGTTGTCAGAATCGGATCGGACTGGTCAGTTGAGTTGGTGGAACCGGGAACCAGCCCCCTCATCGGTTCCTAAAACCCTAAAAATCGGTACTCTTTAAGACTCGGCCAAAACCGATCAAAATTGGCCAGAATCGGTAGAATCAGGAAAAATGAAAAAAATGGTTTTTTTTTTTTTGTAAAAATTTCACGGTTGAGCCGGTCGAACCGGGAACCGGCCACTCAACCAGTTCGATGCCCGATCTGGTTGTGACAACACTAAAGGGTACACATGGTGACCTGTAGGAACGATTGAACCCTCCCTATATTCAATCGCAATTTGCTGTGATTCAATCTCTAAATATTACAGCTCTCACAGAAATTGTAACAGGTGGACAAATGACCATTTAAAAAACTATAAAATTTCAGGATTTTTCTGCTCCTTAATCCTTACTTCTAAAACCCTAAATTGTTAGTCTTTCAAAGGTTTCATCATCGTCCTTCTTTTTCTTCCATATTACAGAAATTCGTAGAGTTTTTTTTTTAAAACTCAACTTTGGATTTGCTGAGCCCGAAAACTATCAGGCTTTTGTTACATCTCTTGCTGACCCTTAAACCCTAGAGTTTTAGGTTCTTTCCCACCTCAAGTACTTCTAGTTCTCTGTATAATTTGATCCTCAAAACCCTAATTTCAGTAGATTCTGCAATGCAAGGAGCTATTTCCTTTAATCATATAACAGCAGGCGATAAGTCTCTGTTCTACCCCAAAACCTCTCTTACTAAAAGTGGAAGTAAGTTCAGTGGTTTCAAGAAAAGGAGTTTAAGCTTATCCATCTCTGCAGTTTCACAAAATGGTAAGTCTCAGAAACCCCTTTTTTGTATTTCTGTCTCCTCTCTTGGTTTGTTTGTTAGAGGTTTAGAGTTTGAATTTGGAATCTTTAAGGCATTGGATCATGTATTATATCTGAAAGTCCATGAATTTCAGGAAATTCTTTAAATATGGAAATTCATGTCGTTTTCAAGATTGGGTTTTGAATTTTGGATGAATTATAGGGTTTGGGCTCAAGCCTGTAGCTCAATTCGTTAACCAGTACACCTCAACCATGAAGTCACGGATTCAATTGCAGCTTAGCCAATAATTTTAATTTGGTTTCTGAATTCAGACTGATGAAACTATTTTAATTTGGTTTCCTTAGTGATCTTTTGCACTTTATTGCTGAGGATGCTTGGGGTTGTATGTATGCTGCTTGGAAATGTGGTTGCTTCTACCTACAGTGTAGGTATGTTGAAGGGGATTATGGAGGTCCATGAAACCTTTGTTAAGGCATTCACTACAGGATGGGCATGGAGGCACATGTGATTTTTTCTGCAATTTTACGGTGTGGGAATGAGCTTATATATCTAGAAGCTCTCCTAATTTCTATGAAATGAAAATTGGGTGCGTGAAAGGAGATTAAGGTGCACTAAACCTTTATTAAAGCATTCACTAATTTGGGATGATTTGCAGCGTTAGGCTGGGCTTCTCTATAGAAGGTATCTGAATCTATATGAAATGGCTGAAAACAGAGGAGCTTTTGTTGCTTATGGATTGAAGGTAGTGGATTTGGTGAGCTGAAAATCAAGGAGCCCTAAGTTCCCTGTACCGCACTTGACAACAACATTTTAGATGGCACATGGGTTGTCGTATTGAGTCTTTGACCTGTTGATTTCTCATACAGAGATAAACTTGAATAGAGTGTTGATACAGATTTCTTGAGTCCATTGGAAATATCAATGTGTCATCGCCATATTTAATGCTAAATTTGAAGGTGAGATAAAGGAATGTAGTTTCTCTTATCATACCTGATTCATAAAGCTGTTCAATGACATGGCTTGGCACTTCCTCTGCTAAGAGAAAGAGGTCTGGACTCTGGAGATAATAGGGTCTCGATGGGGCAATGTTCTTGAAAAGGCAAAGAATTCATATGGATAACCGTTGATAAAAATACAATCTCAATCTTAAATGCCATGGTTAATCCAGTGTAGTCAAAATGTTGCCTAGGTGATGCCTAGGCCTTCGCCTTGCCTAGTAAGGAGACCCCTATTGCCTAATCTTGATCGAGGCTGGCACTCCTAAATTTTTTATGATTTTAATAGAAAGAATAAATTTTGGTTGCCTAGGTAATACCTTGCCTAGAGAACCCTCTATTGTCTGGGCATCGCCTGGACACAATAAAATTAATGAAAGCTAACTAGTTCGGGCTCGTGGCGTGTCAAGTTGATAGGTTCTCAGACTTCACCAAACTCAAGAGGGTGGCTCCAAGGTGGAAATGGTCATATGCCCTATAAAGGACAGGAGAAAAACCTGAAACAATGTCATTATAGTGGCTGTTGACATCATTTCTTTCTTCCGAAGCGTGTATAAAATCTACAATTCACAGGAAGGGAAAGTGACAAGTACTTGTGCTAGATAAGGTCACCCTTCAGTGTGAACACATACTGTTTCATTAAGCTAGCATTCTATGTAGGCACAAAGCTTTTCTGATTGACTTTGACTTGAGTTGTGGATGAGTGAAAAAATTCCTTTTGATCCACTTAGCCAAGTGCCTTTAGAGGATAAGTGTCTTTGGCACTGTAGCTGTCAAGCAGTTTACTGTTAATACACCATTTTGACACTCATGTTTGTCATCTTCATCCATTTCTACTATAATTTTTTTTCTGGAGTTTGATGTTTAATATACTAAACCTTATTTCGGGATTTTCTTTGGTTCACTCTTTGTGAACTCTTGTTGTTTCGTTGTATGCTTCCATTTTCTTATGAATAACTTACGAATTACCTTTAGAAAAAATGTTTAGTATATTTAGCTAAAAAATTTATGCAACCTCGTTCTGGAATTTTGGCTGTTTGGATGAAAAATGACAAAAATGCTGATGATTTTCTTACAAGAATTAAATGACTTGTAAAAATAGAAAAATAAATAAGTTGCAAATATTTTATTAATACAGTGATTTCTTAACTTCCGGTAACGTTGTAAAAGCTACCAGTACGAGTCTGGGAAGTTCTTGAAGTCTGGAGCTACTATTTCCACCCAGCCTTTCTGAAGAGATCAGAAATATGTAATATGCTATGTATTATATCGATGCAGTGGTGGAGATGTCTTCAAGACAAAAAATAAGAGCCCACTCCATGTTGTTATAAGTTATAACTGCACTTTTGGGGCTCTCTTTGAACTTTAAGCGTTCGAGTCCGAAAGGTGAATTTGCCAACAGGAATTTAAGAATTCATCCTTCATAATCATTTTAAAAGACATCTAAAATAGTTTAACCTGGCAAATCTTATCTTTGGTGCTGTTCTTGCCACAGTCTCCTGGGGCTCATTTGCAGTTGAAGTGGTTGTCCTATTTGTACAAAAACTTACTTTTTATTCTGAATATAAATTAAGAATATTAAAACACATGGCAAGATGGATACTGAAGCCCCAATCAAAAGATCTAGAAATCCTCTCTCTAGGCAAAAAAATTCAGAAGATAACTAAGTTCCTAAACACAGAGAAGTTGATGTCACACTTTTTGGTTGACAAAAGGAAGACTTGAATCTAGAAGCCCAACTCGTTTCTTAAGCAAGAACATTTGTTTGGTAACTGAGAAGTAATAATATCACCAGGAAATTTCAGCTTGTTTACTATATTTCTAATGTGTGAATCTTTCTTTGCCTCTTCACCTTTTCTTCAGTTGAAAGATGTTGTTGCAGTGGGAGCAAACTACCAGTCTCGAGTTCTTGCTAGGCAGTTTGGTGTGAAAACTGTGAGTTCCAATTAAGAAATATTTAGTTACATTCTGTTTTGGTTTTTGTGGGTTTCTCTATAATTGTTGTGAAAGCTGTTCCTTCTTGTTTTACTCTTATATTTATTTTCTCCACCACGCACTGAGATGTTCTTGATTTACAGGTTGATTTGAATGACGTTAATAATATTGACATCGCATTTGATGGGGTGGATGAAGTTGACTTCAACAAAAATTTATTAAAGGTTCAATTGCTTCTCGTCTCTACTTGTGTTTTTAATTTCCATTTTTGAATGGTGTGAAATACTTAGTACTTTGAGTTGTGATTCTTTTGTTGCCAGGGTGGGGGAGCTGCTCATACTATGCAAAAGGTAACTTCATATGTTTCAGAAGTAACTTTTTATTTAGCTACTTTTTTTTTTATCGGTGAACTGTTTATCTAACTACTTATTGATCTATCATTTTTTAAGTAGCTCAAAAAGTATTTATTGTTATTTGTTTCCTTATTTAGTAATAAGAAGCTTTTTTATGTTTTTGTCTTTCCATTCCTATGGATATCTTAATTCTTAGGCTTTTACTCGTGTAACTCCGGCATTGCTAATGTGTTAATGTCAGACACAAAAAAGAGTTGTTAAAACATGCGGACTTTGAGAGTCTGAATATCATGACGCATCTGCATGAACCCCTTAAGTTATAATAGAATTTATATAATATTCAAGATTGGTTGTTCTATAGTTTCGAGTCTTTTTAAATGCAATGTGAGCAGAACCTTCCATTTGATTGGTTTTCACCTTAGTCCTTACAACATCTCTCTTAGGGAAAACATTATCCTGATATGGTGATTGTGACCATCCGATCTATAGGAAATTTTTGCCTGTTCACCTTATTTGCTTGGACTGTTTCAAAAAGGAAAAATTTATGGTAATCATCAACCAACAATGCTTTGGCATAGGAGTTCTACTGGATGAGTCCATAGAATGGTGAGTCCCACTCCTTTGCATGTATGCCATGGCTATGGCATTTATAGAGCATAATAAGTTGCAAACCTAAGAATTTTCTTTTGTTATTTAGTATTCCTAATTACAAAATACACCCACAAAGCATGAAAATTAAGGAGTGTTATTTAAAAATTATTATGCTTTAAATTTTATATGAGATTAATAAGAAACAAATTAAATATGAAAACATAATAATTGCAAACAACATTAAGTAATGTATAACAAATTGCAGTTCATCAAATAATATAAAGAAGACATGAATTAAGGCAAATAAACTAATGATCTAATGGACTAATAAATGTATATTAATTCCAAATGTTAATGCTAATATAAAAAATGATTAATTTTAAATAGGTTTGTGGCCCAAATTTAGCTCATTGACACCCCTATTCCTCTCTCTCTCCCTCTCTCTACCCATTCCTTTCACTTAGGGATCGATAATTCCTCAAATTCTTTTTCTATTAAAGACAAATGGATCATGGTTCTTCTCTTTTCCTACCACTTTTTCTTTTTTGACGATGAGTTAGAAAGAATTTGCTAAAATTTATGCTAATTATATGCATGTGTATGCCTTTTTGTACAATAATACTAAAGAATTATGGGTATCAGGCGTGTCCATCTCCAGTTATGTCCAAAATGCATAGATTCTTATGAATACTGACAACAGCCGTGTACGAGGCATGTCCGTGTCCGTATTTTACACGTTTCGACACAGGACATGCCTATTATCTTAAAGAATTTGCATAACATATTTCATAAGCAATAATGTATATTATTCTTGTGTGTCACACATACAAATATTTGTCATTAATTTGATCATTTAATTGTTAAACCACTTGTTAGATTTGATAAGCGTGAAAAATGCAGCACTTTGAAATGTTACAGTGGGAAGGACAAGAAATAAATGGCAAAACTTCATATTTAAAGAGTTGCAGTTCTTTGAAGATGCTGGGAAATGCAGTAGGGGAGAATGATAAAAAGTTAAAAATTGTAAAATTTTAGATAGAGAGAGAGAGAGAGAGAGAGAGAGAGAGAGAGAGAGAGAGAGAGCTAACCAAGCAACTTTCTTAAAGTATTCTTTTTTATTCCTCATCGGCAAAACCAAATAAATAAAGCAATATATGCTTCTTTAGTAAAAAATATGTTTTTAAATGATATTGGGTCCTGATATTGGGCAGGAGGACTGCTTTTTCATTTATACAGCATGGCTCCACCCAAATAAATAGGGTAATCTATTTTTTTGATAAGATTTTTTAATTTTTTTTGATGATATTAGACAGGCACTTAAATTGCCTAGTTCCTTATATATGGGTGTCGACTAGGTGACAATAGTAAAAAATTCTGCGTTTTTTCAATTATAAAAAAGTTGCAAATAAATCACAACTTTTCGTCAAATGATTAATTCTTCAATCATTAGCAACTTTTTGAAAAAATTTGCTAATTAAAAAGCAAATTGTGGGTGACTTTTTCAATAAGTCGCAAATAAATATCTGAAATATGAAATATATTTGTTTATAATATTTCATAATCAGTATCTTATTAATTATTTTTTGACTTTTTTCAACACTTTCCCAATCCCAAATGTTCCCAAATTTTCCCTAGCCAAATAGTTCCCAAACTCCGACTTGGTGACTGCGGGTGACTTTAAGTAATCGTCTTGAATCCTCGCTCGCCTAGACCCTAAAGAGTGGTGTGTTAGAGGGCTTGGCTAAGCAAGGCAACGCCAAGACGACTGCCTGGACTACACTAAAATATAATATCTTTCATTGTAGATTTTTGACTTATTCTACGTCGTTTGCAATAGTTTATGTTTTCATATATAATAAATTATAATTTCTCCTCCTTTGTAATCTATCGTAGTGTTTCTCATACAAATAAATTGAGATATCCCCCATGTCCTCGAATCCTATTTTATGGGGTTCACAGTATTCATCACCTTGCATCTAATTCAGACTGACACCCATGTCGATGTCTGTGCAACATACTGTCCTGTAGTTGCTAACCAGATCTAGAATCACATAAGCTATTATGATGGAAAAGTGGATGTGGTCTTAAACCTAGTTCAATTCCTTGACATGTCTCAAAATTTTGGTTGAGCTTTTAATTAGAAGTGTAAAATGTTGGATCCATAGATCACTTATATTTTGATCACCATGCTTTCAATTAGAAGTATTAAATGCTTGATCTAAAGATCACTTCTATTTTGATCACCATGCTTCTGGGTTTCAATCAGGTAGTTGATTCTGTGGCAAAGGAATGTATAATATTGGCTGACCAATCGAAGGTTGTTCACCTGCTTGGTAGCATATTTCCAGTTCCGGTGAGTTGATATCTGTTTTGGTTATGTTGCCTAAAAGAATTTCAGCCATTAGTGTTATGAACTATGATTACTAATGATTTCTAGACTAAATAATTAAGTGAAATTTAATAATAAACACCAACAGGAATAGAAAGGAGCCCCTCTGTATTACAAACTAGGCAAGATGCCCCATGTTAATTACTGAAAAGATCAAAAGTATCAGGCTTATTAGTTATCAATTTCAGAAATGCTGACAGGTTGTTTCTTAGGTGGAGGTTCTCCCTCTTGCCATATCACCTGTTCTGAGGCGGCTTGTTACTCTTGGAGGAGGTTAGTCTTGACATTGCTGAACCCATTTCCAACTATAAGCTATAACTACCTTGATCCCACTTTCAAATTATATGGTCACATTTATGGAATGTATACTGTGAAGAACTTGCTAGTAACTGCATTTTGTGGATGATTAGTTCCTGAAATTCGATCTGCCTTGAGGAAGGATGGTCCAGTGATCACAGACCTAGGGAATATGGTTGTAGATGTGAGGTATGTTCTTATTTCTCTTTCCATTGTTTTGTCTCCTCAGTAGGGATGGGCTGGGTGCAAAACTGAATCCTCGAGTTTCTCAGCATCCCTTATTGAATTGTGAGGTTGTTTCTCTTTTCAATTTCTTGAATGGGCAAAGTATAGGTGTTGAATTTTTAGAACTCTACTGGAATTTTCTATTCCTGAATTTTTTAAGTTGGCCTTAAAACTTGGCACAAGTTTTGAGTACCACCCTTCTCAATTCAAAGCTTTAGTATGGAAATACATTACACTTGAATTTTTTTTTTAAATGTCCTTGTACAATTCATTAAACTGAAATATGGTCTTCATAAAATGAGCAATTATTTCTAGGACCTTCATTACACTATTTATGTAGAATTTAGTTTGACTTTGGCTGGCCTTTCAATGACAGTAAACTCGATTCTGGCTGTTAATGAATGCTTCAGTTGGACAGGATGGTGCTTCTGTCAGCAGATGTAACTGGCTGTCCAAATGAACATTGAGAACAATTTCAAGAACTGTTAGATTGGGGATTTGGCTAAACAGCAACGAGCTTCAACTGAGCTGCAAAAGCTCCTCTTTAGCCATTGAGCTTTTCTTTTGGTTTTAGACCCAGCTAATGCTCACAATCTGATGAGTCCATTTTCAAATTCCCATCATATTTTCTTTAGATTTTAGCTGGATGGCTAGCCAGCGGAAACCCATTCCAATTCAAACTGTGAATCCCAGTGGCATTCCAGTCCTGGTCTTTCAGCCAGTTGCCATATCTACTGCATTTTTGTTGTTTTGGATTTCTTATGTTTGAATTGGATAACTGGCTATGATGGAACCCTAACCTGGCCTGGAAGACTCCATTGCATATGAAGCCCTGCTGCAGCAGACCAGAAAGTCAGAGAATATGTAAATCATTCTTGTTTAGGAACAGATTGGGTATTTAGAAATATAATTAGTATTATATAGGGTGGAAGCCTAGAAGGGATTGAATTAATTTTTTCTTCTTAGTGAAAAAGCTAGAAGAAATCAAAGGCTTTGTGCTTGTGCGAAGCCTCTTGCAGAAACTGCTTAAAATTGTATATTGTTTTTTAGTGGATATAATGCATTATGACTCCCAAGACATAAGAAATTTAGAACTCTTTATTGTATAGTGTATACAGCTACTAACTGTTCGAAAGAAGGATTTGCATGACAGGGTCCACCAACCTTTATTTGATTATGATCTTCGTACCCATGCCTGCCCTCAGAAATTTTAGAACTTGGGTTTTGATTAATGTAATGTTTTCAAGGTTATTGCATTTTGAAATCTGATGGATATACCTAACTTACATGGTATAATTATTATATCTGAGAGCAATTGCCTCCTCCCCGGCCTAGGAGGGGACTATTCCTGCTTGCCCTCACAAAGCCCCTTCAAACTATGGTTAACATATTTTAGCCTGTGGTTAATTTTTTTTTTCTTTAAACCAAGGTTAGATTCTTTAACCCTAAGGGTTAGTGAATCTTCACCACAGTTAAAGGGAGTAAAAAAGAAGACGTGGCACAAAACAAGGGGCTACATCTCCTTGCACCGAGGGGGTTAATATCTTCCTAAATCTAAAGCCTTATTATGTAAATGGTCATGCACTCTGTCGATGAAGTTAAAAGAACTGTGATAACTTCCTAATGTACTTCATATACTGTTCTTGTTTTATGGACCAGCTTCCCAAATGGGATTCCGAACCCAGCTCAACTCGAGAACAGCATCAACATGATACCCGGCGTAGTTGAAAATGGTAAGACGACTTCCATTTCCATTTCCTAACATACTGCATGCACACCTATGTCACATCATTCATACATGCATGCTTTCATTCATGGTATGAACCTTTCTGCAAGTCCTATGTAGGACTATAGTGTATATAAATCATCTGTATAACCCACCAAGGGTTGGTGCAGTTGGCTAGCTTCCTAGGTTTTCTCCCTTTGGTTGTGTGTTCAACTCCCACTCCTCGACTTACCTTGGTGTCCGTAAGGAAAATTCTGTGGGTCGGTGCGGACACCCAAGGGACTAGTCCTTGCCTCGAAGGGTTTGGGACACCCTCTGTCATAAAATAAAATAAAATAAACCATCTGTACCTGCAACTGTCCATGGGGTCCAGATGCAATTGGGGTACATGTCCCACAAAATTGGATACTTTGCGTGACGATGTCCACCTAGTGTTGGCTATAGCGCCTAAATCGTTTTGACCATATAATCCCAACCATTCATCACCCTTTTAGCAATGTCTAAACCAATGTTTTAAAACCCGAAAACTTGACTCTACTCGGAACCTTGCCGAGTAGAGTCTATTCCTTGGGAATAGAAACGCAAAAGTTTTATTTTCAGGGAATAGAGAATTGTTCCTTGGGAGTGATGCCAAATAGGCCTTTGGTCACTTGGGTAGGCCGATTTACTCGATTTTTTGTTATAACACAAATCGTACATAACTTGGGCAAGTTACTCGTTTTTCAGTGTTAGTTCTGAGTTTTAACTCCAACTCAACCCAAAACCTGGTCGAGTTGAGTCAACTCGGCCGAGTGTCGGGTCGACTCGCTGAGTTTTAATACAAAAGTCCAAACAAGATTTTTCCCAATCATAATCCATCCAAGAATCCGGTTGATTTGGTGGGCTACAATCATCTGACTGGGATGATTTTTAGGCTATGCCTAATCCAGGAGATGGACCACTGCTTTGACTATCTGGACACCGCCCACTGACCGTGAAGGTTGGAGATGTTTTATCCACACCTCTCAGAGTTAATTCTGCTCCAGATTTTATGATTGATTATAGAACTTTTTCTCATCTGGCCATCTTATCCTCTAGGAATTGTTTCCGGCATTGCGACTTCTGTGCTAGTTGCCATCCAAGACGGAGATAATGTCATGGTAATGGATTTGGAGGACTACGTGAAAATTGTAGATGGCCGGACAGATGCAAGTTCTACCTCGTAAGATTTCTGTTTCTGGTTAGACTTGTATTGATATTTATGTGACTATCTATAGTGATTATAGGCGGCAGACAGCTCAACCAAGATTCTTAAATGAAATTAAGAATCTTTGTTTAGTAGAGATCTTTGAATAAGAGTGTTGGGCAGATGTTTTATGTTCCAGAACAATTACCTGGTTTATGTTCCTTGTCCAGAACAATTACCTTGTAACACTGTATTATGTGATTATTGATGGTATTACAGATACTATTTATCCCCTCTAGGATAGTTTAACTTGTACTGACCTTTCACAGCATCTGTTTTTCTGTTGAACACTAACATCAGAGATGTTTATTCACAAATAAGAGAACAAATTCAAAATATGAAAGTTGGTCTTGAGGTTATCAGTATGTGCTGATGGATAGTCTATTTACAAAAAGGCCAATGAACTATCCTATGCAGGTGTGCCAATTTTTGACTCAACCTGTGCCTGCTCAGATCTAGCAAGATTTCTTACGAGACAGGTTCACAGCTAATTGTCAGGAGAAATCAATTGCATATGTGGCACATGTTGATTGGAAGACAAAATTTAATATTTGAATTTCCCGCCGTTTTCCCTCATCAAATCCACATTTGCCAAGCATGCAATTGAATTCTCTTGATTTCAATTGCAATGGGCTGTGATCCTATCTCATTTTTTCTTACAGATGCAAGTTGATGATTTGGACCAATGGGGGTTAGGTTGGGTTTTCTGAACCTGGTTATAATTTGGTCAGGTAAGGGTTGGGTTTCAAGACCCAACTAATCATAATACCTAGTCACCTTATAATCATACCACTATTAAAAGTACGAGGATATCAAGATTTTTTAATTAAAAAAATACTAATATTTCATAACTTTTGAGTAGACATTATTTCCTTGAGAGTATATAATTTTATCTTCATATCTATTTTAGTAATTGGATTTATTATTATTTTTCCTAACCTCTTACCTGTGAACCCAATATGAATATTAAGTGATTAATAAACTTAACTTATTGTAAATAAACTTCTTATAGTCTCAGTTATAATAAGGTATTGGTCCCTTTATTTAGAAGTTATATGACATATTTAAAAGTCTTATTGTAAGTAAACTACCTAAAAGTCTATGTTATGATGTTTTGTAAGTAACCTCTTAAATATAGTTGGTTATCAATTTCGTTGGATGCTCTTACTTCTTTCAGTTTGGGCTATGTTGTCCGGTGCTATTAGGTGAGCAATTTGAAATGAGCGTAATAGAAGAGTTTTTCATATCGATTGTTTTGACTATCGATTGTGATTTGGCGGAGATCCATGGCAAGCCCTGTCCTTTTAAATTCGAAATCATGTGGTTGGGTCATCTTGATTTCCTTAGCCTTGTAGAGGATGCTTGGCCATAAGTTGTATGTTGGGGTTCAACTAGCACCCGTTTCAGCCTGAAGCTGAAGGCCCTCAAGTCTCATCTCAAGGAGTGGAATAAAGAGTTCTTTGGTCTGATTCCAATTAAGAAAGAAAGGGTCCTCAATGAGATCTATCATTTTGACTCTCGGGAAGAGAAAGTAGCCCTGTTGGAGAAGCCCTTAAGGTCAAATTTTAGCAGATTTTTTTCCTCCGAGGAAGTGTTCTGGAAACAAAAAAAAAACTAGACTACAATTGCTTAAAGAGGGCGACCAGGATACCTGTTTCTTCCATCGGGTGATGAACTCTAAGGAGAAAGAGGAACCTTATCTCCAGTCTTCGAATTGGAGACCTGCAGCTTGAATCAGACCATGACATTGCTAAGGAAGTGGTCAATTTCTTTGAGCACCTGTACTCTGAGGACAAATCCTTCATACCAAATTTGGATGGTCTTGAGTTCTTAACCTTATCTGATCCCCATAGAGAGATCTTGGAGAGGTCTATTATGATGATGAGGTGTCCTCAGTGGTCAGGAGTATGGTTGAGGACAAAGCCCATGAGCTAGATGATTTCTGTAGAGTTCTGGAAGAAATGCTGACAGATTGTGGGGAAAGATCTCTTACAGCTTTTCTAGAAACTTTACTCTTCTGATTCCTTTGACCCGGTCCTCAATAGCATATTCCTGGTCCTCATTCCAAAAATGGCAGCAGTGTTTCAGATTAATGAATTCAGATCAATTATCTTGGTGGGAAGTATGTACAAAATTCTAACCAAAGTGTTAGAACTTCACTTGAAAGTGGTCATGAACTTGATCATCTCTCTTTCATTGTGATTAGTGGGAGGGAGGCAAATTTTGGATGTACCGCTAATAGTTAATGAATGCCTAGAGGATCACCTTCGCAAGGGAGAGCCGAGCATCGTTTGCAAGATTGATATGGAAAATGCATATGACTATATCAACTAGGATTTTCTTGAATATCTTATGAGGTGTATGGGCTTTAGCATTAAATGAAGGACTTAGATGCAAGCATGTTTTAAATCGGTTAGGATGTCTTTGCTTATCAATGGTTCCCCTCCAGGTTATTTTAGGAGTTCTAGAGGCCTCCATCAAGGGGACCTGTTCTCCTCTTTGTTGTTTATTATTGTCTCAAAAGCATTGAGTCGAATGGTTCATAAAGCCTCGCCAATTTAGGAGGGCTTCAACATTGGTCCATTTCTCTCTATTTATCTATTTATATATGCTCCATTTCTTTCTATCTATTTATATATGTCCATTATTACGATAAAAAAAAAATAGAGTTCTTGATGGTTCCGTCTCCTTTGAGGTGAGTGTTTACAATCCTACTACAGTTTCTTCGGTCTTGGTGTGCATCAGGAAAGATTTTGAAGAGAAATGGTTTAATGAGTTTTGACTAGGGGTGGTTGCGAGTTGTCCGAGCTTGAGCTCGGTTCGAAGAAATGCTCGGCTTGGCTTGCTTATCAATCAAGCTTGAACAACTTTCTTGAGCTCGTTTAGTAAATGAGCCGAGCTCGAACACCTTTACTCATATATATTAAAAATATAAAAAATTAATAATATCTTAAATATATCATCTTAATACATTAAAAGCTCAAGCTCGATTTCTTCATTTGTTAACGAGCCAAGCTGTGCTGGAAATATTTTAATATGTTAAAATGCCAAACATCTCCACGTGTTGCATGTATGGAAAAATATGGAGTTATTGCGACTGGGGCTAGCACTCCTCTTTATTGAATATCATTTCTTATGTGATCACGAAAAACAATACAAATATCATTTCTTCGCGAGGAATGCTACAAATATCTTTTCTTCAAAAGAATGATAATTAGTAAAAGCTTCCCTAGAGGGGCAGGTCATGGTTGAGTTGCAATGTAGTAGTACATCAATTGGTATCAACCAAAGAGCTCCACCCCATCTTCAAAAGGTTGATACTTACAGAGCTTGTCAAAAAGGTTGATACTTACAGAGCTTGTCAATTTTTCAGGCCATATTGGGACCTAAATCAAGTTGAAGATCTATTATTGGGTTGTATTTGGATTTGCCTTTTCAACCCTTTTTTTTTTTTGGTAAATATACATTGATGAGCAAAGAAACAGGGAAGCAAAAGAACTAAGAAGTCGAAAGAACTGAAAAAAAGCCCCCTATCAACTCCATAGCTACCAGGGTTGAAGGGAAAAGTGGAATTCCGCTGATTGACCCCATGAGCAAGACTTGGAGTCCGAGATGATCGAACTGCTAACTGAGCCTGTCACATTTGAGAGGAGGGTTAAGAGAGAGGAAACATCCTCGAAAATTGGACGGACCTCCAAGACTAAGGAGGCGGACACGTTGTTTATAACATTAACCAGAAGCTGGGAATCACTTTCAATAGTACTTCGATGCCAACCTCGCTGCAGGGCTAATTCAAGACTTTCTTTTATCGCATAGGCCTCAGCTATAAGGGGGGAGCTCGCCTTCGACAGCTAAAGCAACTTGTATCTGAATTTAAAAAAGCCCCACTTTCAAGAGGAGGGTGACTGGATCTGAACTTGAACCCCGGCCCAACCAACTTGTTGCCATGCTTGTATTTTTTCAAGTCTACAGGCTTTTTTAAGAATTGTCTTTCCATTTCCCTTGATTAACTAGATACTAGTTCCAGATTACTTGAAGATAGCTCCTGACATTGTTGGCTTGTCTTAATGCAAAACAAAATTGTCCATAACATTTAATACTCAAAATAAAGTTGCACTTCTTCAAGATGATCAAATGTAGTTTTGGAGTAATATCGAGAGTATGTAATTTCTTCCAAAGTCTCACCTAGTGGAGAAGAGCATTGCCAAACTGAACCTGCTGTTAGCATTAGACATATTGCAACTGGCATCACCCTCCAAACCTCAGCTAGTACAGAATTTACAGATATAACTTCAGGATCTTGCACTTTGTCACTGAAGTTCCTCAGGAGTCTTTGCATATATATATATACCACGATGGCCACTATGCGGTTCCATCAAGATGACCATAACTCGATCAACCTTGTGATACTAAGGGTTGAAAATTCTTAACCAGAGTTAAATATTTTTCCTAAAAACCAAGGTCATATTATTGAAACCCAAGGATTAATGAATCTTAACCACCGTTAATAAGGGTTAAAGGAGACACGTGTTGGCCTGTGGGTGCAATTGAACTCTCCCTGAGTTCAATCGCAATTGGCTGTGATAGATCTCCCGGGGGATTTAGTCGGGTGCTCTAAGAGGCCCGGACATCCTCGTTACCGAAAAGAAAAAAAAAAGGTAAGCAATGTGTAATTTAATCTTTTCCCGTTTATAAATATAGGTAAGATATAGGTAAAGAGTATTACCCTATCTTTTTAACTGATTATCCAAGGGTAATTGATAATTTCACATGTATCCTTAAATGATAATTTAACTACTCTTGTAGTTTAGAGGATGGATGGCAGGATGGGCTAATTCTTATGGATTATATTTTTTTTTTAAGGAAGAGTTAAGTTTTATGACACGATATGTTTGCTGTAATTTTTTTATTTGTTTAGTTTGATATTTTGTAATTATGTATGAATAAGAATGGTTTGTGGTATAAGATACCTCATTTATTTTATTTAACATAAATTTATTAAGTCTTACTCAATTACTCACTATTTAACCAAGTACCTAATTGGTAAATTACTTCAAAATAGAAAAAAATTAGGTAATTATTTTGTCAATCACCTTTTAGGTAATTATAAATCTTTATCAGGTATGGATAAAGAAAACTTTCATCCTACCTTGTAAGCTAAGGGTAAAGCAAGTAGAAGTTATAAAAAGTTATATACTGCAGAAGCTCCTTTTTTTTCTACACCATCGCATCAATAATTTAACCTTAACATATGCATACTACATAAAAACCCTCATTTTCTAATACATGTATCTAATGTCTAATAGAATCTTTTATTTCCTAATTCAAGTCTAAAATATCTACAAATATTCAACTCCTCTAACGAAAACTCTTTAGAAATTAAGAAAGAATTTTTCTCTTTAATAAGAGAGCACGAATTAGGTAAATTGAAATAGCTCCCAATTTCATTTGAGTGATATTTAGAGAAGGTTCAAGAGCGCCAAATTTAGGTCTTGCGTGTTCCAAATTATTCCAAAACTCTCACTTTGGATTCAACTCATGTCGTTGTTGCCTTTTTCCACAGGTTAAAAAAACAATTTTTCAAAATGGTCTTAACATGCAAAAGTAGCAACACATGTCACAACTATGGTGAGAATTTGAAATTTTGCATTTAAGGTTAGCATTTCTCCAAAAAGTGTTTCCAAGTCATGAAACCCAGTATCCAATGAGAGCAGGGGTATCACTGGGCCAGGCTTGGGCCTGAAGTTTTGTAATTTTTGGGGTCTAATGGAACAAGACCTCGATCTCAATAAGGAATTGGAATCTGGAAGAGCCAGCAAGAATCGATGCAATAGCGAGGTTGAGCAGTAGTGAGGGGTGACAGCAAAGGCATGGTTCATCCTCTAAGAAAGAGTAGATGCGAAGGTTCAGATTGAAGATCTTCGCAAGACGACCCAAGAAGCATTTCTTCCGTTGGAGCAGCGAATCCACAGCATCCCTACATCGGGCCCGGGATCCGTAGCTAACGGGCGAGGATTTTGGGAGTGGGCTTTAGCCGGAAATATCAACAGGCTCGGCCTCAGCTGACACATTTATAAGAGAACTTTGGGGCCCGAATTTGGGCCATTGACATCCCTAATTCAGAGTGTTTAAGCACCTGACTTTTCCAGTAAGCAATTAACTATGAACAGGAGCTCTAGTTAAACAAATAACCTGAGGTCTAGAGCAACCCAAAAAAAGCCATTTGGTAATTATTACGAATAGAAAGAAGGGTCTTTTTTAGGGAATGGACTTCCTCTAGCCCTCACCAGGCGAAATCTGTCAGGCTTCCATCCCACAAGTCAACACATGTTCCTTTTGACATCCCTTAACTGTGGCTAAGTTTCCTTAACCCTTAGGATTCAATCATGCAACCTTAGTTTTTAGGGAAAAAAAAAAAAGACTTTCAAAATTTTAACTACGGGTTAAAATACCCGGGGTTAAAAGGACAATTCAAGGGGCATTGTGAGTGAGCCATACGGTTTGTCCCTATTAGCCCTTATTAAATGGCCTCAGATTCTCGGCAAATCCCAGAAAAGTGGTCCGAGGTTATCACACATTATGTGATATATGACAATAAAAAGGGAGATAAGTCATTTCATTTTCTTTCATGATTTTGACTTTTTCACACTTGATATCTCTTCCCCTTTTTCTCACAACTTTATCGCCACATGTTGCATTATGTATAGAAAAGTCAAGATCATGGGAGGCAATCAAATGATTTCTCCACCACATATCGCACACATTGTAATAGCCCGAGACCATTTTTGTGGCATCTACCAGAGAATTGGAGGCCTATTAAATGTGGTCAAGATTCACTCAATGTTAGAATTTAACAATTGGTTTTTAAGAAAAAAAATATTAACTCTAAAGATTAAATGTTTTTAACTAGAGTTAAAAAAATTAAATATAATATTTTTTTTCTAAAAACCAAGTTAGATTATTGAGCCCTGACCTCGGTCAGTGACTCTTAACCTAATAAGGGTTAAAAGAGGGACACGTGTTGACGTGTAGGTGCGATTGAACTCTCCCCGAGTTCAATCGCGATTGTCTTTGATCCGACCTCGTACTTCACTCATTTTTCACAGAAAAAAACTTCAGAAAAGCGGAAGTGTTTTAAACCCTAGGCAGAGAACCAGATAACATTGAAATTAGTCTTCTACAATTGAATTTGAATACCTAAGTTTCGAATCTTTCCTTTTCAATGACTTTGATGCAATATAATTATCTGTTTACACTTCTTTAAATGTCTAAGAGCTTCAGATCAGAGAAATTTTGCCCACTTTTTTTCGATTTTGGTTTCTCTGTTTCATTTATTTGTTGTCCTTATTGTTGGAGAAATTCATTATTTTTGAAGATTGAATTACATTCTTCTCAGACTATTGATCTATGATTTTAGAATTTTTTACTATAAATGTTTGTATGAGACGATGCTTGCTAAGCATGATACTTTTAGGGTTTTTTATTTTATTTTTTATAACGAAATTAGGTTTTCAATGTTCGGAGCGTTTTAATTGCTCAATGCACAGTACATTCTGTGATAAGCATTATATCTATGAATTATTTGTTTCTTGTATTAAATCAAATAATGTACAGCAAACAAGTTACATGGGTTATACACTTATACTCTACTGTACTGCGATTTAAGTCCTACGCGAAGAAAAAAAATCATAAGCTATTTAATCAGAATTCGGTCTACCAAAGACATCTCTTTTCGACTTCAATAACTTATACTTCAATGTTTTAGCTTCTTGCTGAAACTGGAGCCTGCCTTTTCTTGGAATTTCGACAAGGTCCCCACTTGGCCACTAAATCTACAAAATTAGGGACTTCCAACCATATGTTCCGAGTCTCAGTGGAGATCATTTCCTATTAATTGAGAAGAATCGGCAGTTGATATGATCCAGGAGTGGTCTCAGGACTGCCTCTTTGCAGCACATTTGAGATGTATTCATCCCAGCTAGCCAAGGCAAGGAACAGGTTGAGCTTGCTAATTAGGCTAAAATTCTGTTATCCTCCAAAAAATGGTGCCTAAATTATTAGATATATTCATTTTATATGGCTTCTTGAGAGTATTCACATCAAGAAGTATCCTTAGTGGCACACTCATTAGCTACCCATATCTCATATCAGTATAGAAGTCCAATAGGACCATCAAGATAACCTCATTTGTATAATTTCATGCCACCAGGGGAACAAAAACAGGTTTCGTGTTTTATTCCTTTAGCATAATCAATTTGCAAACTCTTAGTAAACAATTCTCATCTGGATTCCCAACAATGGGGATCTTGTATGACGGGTCTGCATTGGTGGAAGTTGCTCGAGTAATAACTGTTCTGATGGTTATGACTTTGGTGCGAAATCCTGCTTCAGTGGTTTCTAATTAGCAGTATTGTGATTGCCGTAACCGACGAGGGTTGGGCTAGTGGCCAAGACCATGCCTCAGGAAGCAGACGTCTTGAGTTCGAGTCTCTTCCCCTTGTTGGCTACCCTCCGGGATTTATCCCGGCTTTCCTAGTTGTGTAGTATGAGGGGATCTGCATGCCCAAGGGACTTAGCCGGTTGCTCTAAGAGGCCCGGATACCCTCGTTCCAAAAAAAAAAAAAAAAAGTATTGTGATTGCCATTGACCGAAGCCTGAGTCTTACCTCAAGGTCACAAAAGAGTGAACTTCTTCTAGTTAGAGATTCCCATCTTTTATTTTTTCGATTAACACAGTAAATACACACACACACACACACTATACTCAACTCACACGCCCAAACACACACGCGCGCTCAGGCCACATGGCCATTGCACCCATCGTACCCTCACAAAAGAGAGATGTGGGGGGCTTTAAGGGCTCACAAGCTTAGAGGTACCCCACCGATGTGGGACAATCCTTCAGTGTTTTTTTGGTTAACACAGTAAACACACACTATACTCAACTCACACACCCAAACACACGCTCAGGCCACAAGGCCAAAAATTTGGGTTTGGAATCATATCGCAGCCAATCGCGATTGAACTCAGGGTTCGAGCGTATAGAACAAACCTTGTTCATTTGTGTACAATCTAACAACAGCGGCTACTCTTGATATATTGCTGACTTGGAGCTATCTACATAATGCAGTAAATAGGAAACATTACACTACTCATAAAAAAAAGTAACTTTTGGGGGAAGCAAAAAGGAACACTGCTGCAGAAGAGGTAGAAATATTGCAGACTGTTGCTTTATGATACTATCTTATACTGGGTTTTCCCTATATTGTCTTCCCTATTTCCTTCCGATTTTGCAGTCGGGTCACCAATGGGAAATGCCACTGTTTTCTGAAGGACTAGAGAAATTCAACAAACTCATGGTAATTCCTGATTTTCTTTATTTTACAGTTACAATTGTCAGAAATGTTAAAATGGATGGTCAATGTGTACATTCTTTTCTTGTTTCTGAATTACAAGGTCTATGTTAGAATTTCTCATCCCTACTAACACAGTTTTATAATCTGAGGTTGCCTTGTTACTACCTATGGTCAATTATAGGTTGTGAAGGACGATGGGAAACTGGAGTACAGATCTGACAACAAATATGGCTTGCTGGATTTGGAGACGAAGAGACGGATGTACTGTTGGAATTGGCCTGTAGTGATCATCTCAGCTTCTTGCCATACTACTAATGTATGGTAACATTTTCATATACTCTCTTTTGCATTAGAATCATGCTTCTTGTGGTTGGAAATATCAGATCCGGACAAAGAAGATGCTGAGTTCAGGTCCGCTATTTCCATCCGGATTCATCATGTAATAAGTCTCAGAGTCCCTAGACCCAACTACACGCTCGAAGTGGGCTCGCATATAAGTGAGTTCCCCATCAGGGATATCTGTATTCTCACTAGGGAGTACTCCTGCACCCATCGACACTGCATTGAGCAGCTGCATGATGATCAAGTCATCTTCATTTGGCTCCCTCTTCACGCCATATCCTGTCTTCCTGCCATTACAGTACATGGTCCAGATGGGTTCATCAATGAGCTTGGTCTTCTCCGTCGTGTGCTTCTCGCACTCAAGTGCAATCCTCACGAGTCCTGATCCCATTTCTTGAAGAAGCTTCGCTGTTGGGATCGCAAGCTCAAGTAGAAGCATGGGAAGGCACCTTGGGTTCTCTTGGATGGCTAAGTTAATGCGAGCCTTGCGGTTTCCGTAGAGGGTGCCTGTCATTCGTGTCCCTCCATGAATGTGGTTATCATGGAGCCTGTTGCCGTGTAGCGAGACGGGGATCTTGCAGGTCGGAGTTATGATTGGGAATGATCTGAAGACGGCACGAAAGCGTCGGAGAAGCTTTCCGGGTTTCGATGGCTTTTTCTTATCTGAAGGCTGTTGAAGGGAGATTTGGGGGCGAGTGGGTGATCGTGTTCCTATATCTGGCATGACAGTGCTTGTCGCGCGAGGCTGGGGCGGTGGCGGTGCCATGTGTTTCTAAGCTGGTGCTCCAATTATGGGGCGCACAAGCTAGATTCAGGCGGTAGTGCTGGTGGTGGTGGGGACCTTGTATTTAAAGACTTAAGTTGTGGGCTGCACGTTTGGTTTTTTTTTTTTTAAGTCAGAGATGACTTTTTCTTCTTTAAAATAAAAAATATATATTATTTATTTCTATATTTATGGAGGAGTGCTAACCCTACTCCCAGTCAACCTCTACCCTCTACTGGCACCCTTCACCGAACTCATGTCCATTTTTGCAATGCTTACAACACTTTTCCAAAAAGAAGAAACAAAAGACAAGTGTTTGGTAAAAGGTGAGATTATGAAACAAAGAGTAGGGCTAGCATTCTTCATTTAAAAATTTTACTGCTGGAAAGTTGTTGAAAGTCTAATTATAGTCTTGTAGGCCTTCTTGTAGCATACATAGCGCCATAGAGGGAGTACTATAGCGGCACAGCCAATAAGGTAGGACTGTAAATGGAGCGCATTGATTCGTACGGATAGTGGTATATTCCAGATTCACATCAGTCCATGATCATGGTTCTAAGTAAATCTTTTAATTCAGCAATAAAATTTCTACTTTTAACAAAAAAAAATTGTATTAAATCATAGGCTCACGATCCTCTCAAGTTCAACTCGAGAGAATCTCTCCAGTTTAAACCCCTAGAGGTCATCACGTGTCTCCTTTGACATCCCTTAACCATGGGTAAGGTTCACGCACCCCTAGGGTTCACCCATCCATCTTTTTTTTTTATAAAAAATATTAATTCTTTTTTTTTAAATTAAAAACTTTTTTTAATATTAAAAAAACTCTAAACACAGTTTTTTTAATTTAAAAAATAATAATTACTATATATAAAAAAAATCAATGATGGGTGGGTGAACCTTACCCTTGGTTAAGGGGTGTCAAAGGAGACACATGGCGACCTCTAGGGGTTCAAACCAGAGAGATAGTGAACTTGAGAGAATCCTCCACCCAAATTATATATTCGAATATCTGAATCCAAATAAATATCCGGTGGATAGTGAAATATAATATCCGTATCTAACTTCGATTAAAATATTCAAATTTGGATAATATCTAATTACTTTTTAAAAAGTTTTAAAAAATGTAAATTAATGTTTAAAAAATATGAATTTTTATATAAAACTATATTTCAAAAGTTATATTAGTTTTATAAATTTAAAATATATTATTTATATATTATATAATCGATCGGATATTTATCAGTTATTTATGGGATTAGATATCCCAGTATCTGAATTCGTATTTGATTATAAACAGATAGTAAAATTTAAAATTATTATCCGATCGTGGTTACGTATCGGTACCGATAATATTCGCATCCGTTTACAGCCATAGTATAAGGCAGAGAGTTTTGTTATCTGACAGCTGGAAATCAGACACGTGGGGTTTTGTTTTGGCATAAATTCTGGCCGGTTGAGGCAAAGGAGAGAGAGTGCTGCCCTTGTGAATGTCAATTTCCAGATGAAGAAGATAAAAGGATTATGTGTTGGCATTCACAAAAGCCTTGTCTTCTTGCCTCGAAAAAGGAGAGTGAGGCTAGTAAATTCTTTTATGTAAAATTGAGGGCTAGGGAACACTAAACATATGGGGCGGAGCTGCATGTGTCCCTTCTTAAACTTTAAAAAAAAAACATTTTTTTTAAAATTTATATATGGTATAGTCCCCCTCACTTTATTTATTAATTTTTTTTTTACTAAGGACTCAGAAGAATCCTTTACTGTTATAATTCTTTGGAGTTGGTTATAATCCACGTGTCAACACGTGTCCTTTTTAATACATCTTGACCATGATTAAGATTCACTAACCCTTAGGGTTCAATCAACTAACCTTGATTCTTAGAAAAAAAAATATATATATTTACTCTAAAGGTGAAAGCTGTTAATTAGAGTTAAAAGGCTTTAGTGTTATAAGTTGTAACAGGATTCCAAGCAAGGAGTCTGGTTTGAGGATTAGTCATGGGGTAGCTATCTTATTAAATTTTAATTTTTTTTAAACTTTTATGTATAATTATTTAATATGGCATAGTCATTGGATAAGGAGACAACTGCCCCCTAAACTTTTAAAAAAATATAATTATTTAATAGGGCATAGTCACTGGATAAGGGGGTAACTACCCCCTAAACTTTTTTTAAAAATATATTGCATTATTTAATAGGGCATATCAATCTCTAAACTTTTGAAATCAAAATATAATTGTATATTATGTTATTTAATAAGGCATAACTGTAGGACACTGGGACAGCTGCTCCAATAAACAAGGAGAAACAATACATATAGGATATGTGCAAAATGTCTAGATGAAATGATCCACAAACTTAGTTGTTAATAAAAATTCTCAGGGACCCTACAATAAATTCCCAACTTCACCCCTACACACATACACTATTGGCCATGGGAAGCATTTTGTTACTGGAAATAGTGGAGTTTAATACCAAAATGGTTATTTAATAGAAGATATATTGGAAATAATAGAATCAATACCAAAATGGATATTTAATAGAAGATTTGCTCTCAGTACAAAACATCATTTATCTGTAGTTAGAAGTTAGGGTTAGTAAGATTCTTTAAAAAAAATAGTGATTAGTAAATTGTTTCGAGAAAAATGAGGAGTTGTTTACCGTCGTTCCTTGGGAATGATTTTCCTTATCTTGGGAACAAAAACAATGTAAATGCATTTAAAAACTCCTTTTTAGAGAACAATTTAAAAATGTCTCATTTTAGGTACAATCTTAATGTAACAAAAAAAAAGCACCTCTTAGAATAAATTCTAAGAAACACACTTAAAATAAACATAATAGGCGTGAAAATTGATGTGTTAGACATGACATAATAACATTTTTGGTATGTTAACACTTATAAATGTGTTGATAAATATAATTATCTTTAATGTCTTCAATAATCTTATTTAAATCTTTTTTTTATCTAAACGTAATTCTATTGTTTTTTTTCTTATTAATTAATTTTGACTGACAGTTACCAAATACATTCATTGCACATAATTAATTATAAAAATCAAAACTTATAATAAATAATTCTTTTCAGAATGAAAGAAACGCCAAAATTGATGTTAAACGGTCCCTTTACTCTCTCGAGACTCGATCCCATTATCAGGACCTCCCTCTAATGAAGTGCCATTTGAGCTAAAGGGCCAGGTCCCACCCTACCTCTTGAAATTACTATACTCATTAGTCTTTATTGAATGATCTTATATAGGGGGATTATATTCCTAGGAGCATCAAGGTTAATGACTATGTCCATCTTGCTATGAAAACTACTGCCAGTATTTAAGGCTCCGTAAACTCAGAGGTCGGTTGTTCGAGTCCCTCTCTTAACGCCTCATGGGGCTTGTGGTGTGGGTCTCATGGGGATTAGGGGATTAGTTTGGCATTTGCTGAAATACCCCTAACTTGAAAAAAAAAATCATTCTTTGATCTTTCTTGTTTTTGTTAACTCCATTACATGCGATCATAATTAAAGCATACAACAAAGTAATGTCATTTCATGTTTATGTTTAAATGGTAAATCCTTTAGGATTCGTTCTTTTGCTGAGACTTATAAAACTTGGTATTTTACACTTTGTCGTGATAGTTGGTACGAAATTTGAGTCATTTTGTCAAGGTTTTTAACAAGATTAATTCTTACCATTATGAGATTTTAAGTCTTACCATTTTTTATGAGATTTGAAATCTTTCATTTTGTCACATTTAAGTACTTACCGGCATTGCAACCAAAGAGATGAAAAGCATCAATACATCTAATTCTTAAAAGAAATGTCTTATTGCCTATTGACAAAAATTGCAAAGTGCCGCAAAAGAACGGACCCATAGAGGATATGGCTATAAAAGATGACAGCCAACTAGATCAATGTTTATTTTATTTATCTATTTCTAAAATTTAGGTGGATCAACATTAACAAACTTAGATTAATCGAGTCACATGTCGTGTTGTGCAACTACCGGACTGAACTGGATGGGTTACAACTGTAGAGGGTCATGTGTTCCTAAAAAGCCCTAAATAAAACCCTGAAGATGGGAGATGACGCTTGCAGCACTACTTGAAGCAATTTTAAAACCGGAGAACCTGGAATAGCCCAGTGGTAAGTGTGTCCCCTCACTAGGAGGGAGGTTCCGAGCTCGAGTTCCATGCGGGTGGGCATTGTGATTTCCCCACCCTTTCCTTATAGCAGATAATATCCCACTAACACTAGATTGTGTAAAAAAAAATCCATAATATGACCTTATCCTAACTAGGCATTAATGGAAGGTCACGTTGTTCTTGGGGGGTTTTTCCGTGACTGCCTCTATAGTTTGGCTTTGTTCTCAAAATACCCACCTTTAAAAACCTTTTTTCTGAATGCCCCACATACATGTGAAGGATCTCGCACATGCAAACATTTTTCATTTTATCCAAATCATTTGAAAGAAAGACATTTGTTTCCCCTCCATTCTTCATCAACCATGTAGAACTCCTTTTGTTCCTTATCAACAATGGAACTCTTTCGTTGATCAAGAAGATTTCCTAAAATTTTCATTACCTATAATTTCAACTAAGATTTTCACAAGAGAGTTTTGTTCCTCCAAACTACTAACCACGATTGTGAGAGAATGTCATTAATGGAATAAAAACACCAATTTTCATGTTTCTTGCGTTTTTGAAAATAAATTAGTTTAACTTAAAGAAAAAATATTATAATCATGACATTTATGATTTTAAACCTTAAATCTCATGATAGATGATTTTATATGTGTTTTCTTTGCATTTTTTTTAATGAATTACAGTGTGCAGTCAATACTCAACAAATCGGGTCGATACTTCATATCTATATTGGTTGTATTCCAAGGTTGAAGGCAATGTATCGATACAGGGTGTATCAACCACGTGATGTATCGATAATTGAGGTAAAAATTACAAAAATGACATTGAAACTCAAAAAGAGCCCTGAAAACCCTCTAAACGATCTTGAAATGGAAATCTGAGCATCGAAAACTGTCTTTGGCTATTTAACTCTGATGTCTCATCGAGTTCCCCCAAATTCATATATTATAATAGTTAATCGGACTTTCGGATCGAAAGTTATGGGCCTTATGGCCAAAACAAGTTCTACAATTGGGTATCGATATGTATTGACATCTAGGAGCGGAGCCACATGGGGCTGAAGCCCTTCCTAAAATTTTGAAAAAAAACCTATAGATTAATAGGGGCGTAGCTTGGGAGAGAGCGGAGTCAGGGTGACGGGGGCTCTAGCCAGTGGCGGAGCCACATGGGGCCAGGGGGTTTTAGCCGCCCCTGAAATTTTGATTTTTTTATTTTTTTACTATAGCAATAATAAGGGTGTAGCCTGAGAAAGGGGCGAAGCTGGAGGATGGGGACCTCTATTCCCTCCTGAATTTTTGAAAAAAAAGATATTTGTTACGAAACAAACACAAACAGAGACGATGCCCCATGAGCTTGGCCCCCAAAAAATTCCCGAGGCCGTAGATCCTGAACCCCCATTGTTAGCCCCCTCCCCCCTACAAGAGAATCTTGGCTCCGCACCTGGCTTTAGGCCCCCTCTAAACTTCTAAGAAAAATGTATTCTTTACAAATGGATACAAACACAAACAGACGTGATGACCTTTAAAAAATGGGGGGCTATGCCTCTGAACCCCCATTGTTAGCTCCCTGCGAGAGAATTCTGGCTCCGCCATTGTTGAGGTAAAATTTAAAAACTAATTTCATTTTTTCAAAATTTATAAATTCTCTATATCATGTTTCTTCAATTAGACTCACGAGAATAACTATAATAAGTTCTTAAGTATTTTTTTTAAAGGGAGAATCTAATAAGCATGTTTAATTTTTTGGATTTTGATTTGAATTCTTTTTACTAAAATTAAGTTAAAAAAGCCTAAAATAATAGTGCAAGCTCACGAGCCGGCTCGAGCTCGATTATCTATATATAGATGTGCCGAGTTCAAGCTAGCATTTGAGGACTCGGGTTAAGCTCAAGCTGAGCTTGAGCCAGGATATATATGTAGGAGTGGAGCTTGAGCAGCATCCGACTCGGCTAGTTGACATCTCTAATTGGTGATAGTGTAGGAGTGTTTTAGACTTTTTATAAATAAGAAATATTGGGCTTAGTCTCATGGGGCTAGTACCTAGTGTGGGTTTTACAAAGGCAGCGGCTCTGTTTATTATTCTACGGATCCCACCTGAGTTCTAGGACGTAAATCCACATCAGTTGTTCCTAGTCTTGAGCTCTATTGCGTCATTTCTCTTGAAACGGTACAAAAAGAAGGAGAAAAACGGTTATTTTATAGGGTTTTGTTTTGATTTAAAAACTAATCTACTTGCTTGAAGATTGCTGGTGCCGGCACCCAGGCTCATGCACAGGCGCACACGTATATATCGGATTATAATAATACAGAGTCAATGCCATTATTCCTCTTTCTATCTATAAATAAAACACTGTTTTGACATTCATTGTTCCTGGAGGTATGACTTATGATCTGCTATTTTGTAGTCTGGTTTACTAAGTCAGATATTTTGCGGATTGACATTTTTAGAGAATTGACTTGGAGAGATTTTAGTTTATCATAAAGTGGCCATTACACACCTACCTCTCTCTCTCTCTCTCTCTTTTTTTATATATATATATATATATATATATATCATTGGTTGACTTACACCGTGGTCAGATGAACTATGTCCCATGGCTAAAAGAACATTATAGAAGGGACATATTGTAACCTTAGGGTGTCACGTTAACATTTTTTAAAATTTAAGGAGACCATCAATCCTATGAGGTTGAGGTTAGGATTCAAAAGGAGCTAATGAAAATCCTAGGCCTAACTCTAACCGTAAAAGCACTTAACCGCTCAAATGCATCGACACTAACCCTTAAGATTCCTATTATTAAGTTTTAAAAAATATTGGCGTGGCATCTTAAAAGCATGTTAGGGTTAAGGTTTTGGGCCTTTTGTAACGTCCTTACGCATTGTGCTTTTTTGTAGGAGCAATAGTCCCCTCGTCGGCCGAGGAGGGGACTATTCCTCCTCGCTTTCAAATAGTCGACCTTTCAACTCCCATCAACACGGGTTAGTGTTTTTTAACCCTTTAGTTAATTTAATTTTCTAAAAACCAAGGGTAGATGGGTGAACCCTAAGGATGGATGAATCTTAACAACAATTAAATGGGGTTAGAAGGGGACACATGGCAAGAAATTGGGAGCCGAGACGCCCCTCCTCGCATCAATGACGAGAGGTGATTATTTTCCTTTTTGTAGTGGATCATTGCTCAAGATGATGACATCATTCCTCCAACCTAACACTTAACTCACTTCTATGCACAACTCGGTTTGATGCGGGTTGGGCACATTACATCAAATTGGGTCATATCTCCTATGAAAAGGCTAAAGTACCCTTACCTTTACTCTTTAGTGAATTTTGATAATTAAGACAGGGGTAAAAATGTATTGGTGGTCGTTACCAAGTTCATCCACTGAGTGGTTGTTAACAAGACCCTGTATATGAACATCAAGATCCACTGCATTAAAAAGTTTCCATTGCACTAATGACAAAAAGTTTCAACTAAATTTTAAAACATTCATTAAAAAAATTTAATGCCTAAACAAAAGAATTGTTTCAACCCTTGACCAATATATAAACACCAAAGGATTTGTTACAACTAATTGAAAAACATTGCTCGCTTTGTTACAACCCTTTCTTTTGAATTAAGCAAGAGACCAGACAAAACAAGGATGAATATTCTCATCAATCCTTCATTTTCTTCAATGTTTTCTTGATTCATAAATCTAATTAGTTAGAACGTTATCATTGATTATTAATTACTAAAGGACACAATTTAAAGATCATAAAGATGGAGATGAGGGCTTAAATACAAGTATCCGACATAGTAGAGAAATCCTAAAAACCTTAATGGTATGTTTGGTTGTCAAGAAAATATGTGAAAAATGGTTTTTTTTTAAAAAAAAAAATTTAGATTTCTGATAAAAATTTTAATTGTGTTTCGTCCAAATTTCTTTTTTTTTCTCTCTTTTACACTTATTTTCTCTGCAATCAAACATTGTGTAAGGCCCTATCTTTTCATTGTTTCATTGGAATTGAATGCACAAATACATAATTCTCAGGAATTGTCAATTTTATTTTGTCTTGTTTCCATCTCTCGGGATTGTAATTCTCACAAGACTTAAAAGGCAATGAGAGATTTCAAGTGGCACAAGAAATGGTGGGACCTAAAGTTGGTAGGAATGTTGTTTTATCCAAATTTTATACTCAAGTCAAAAACAGAAATATTATCAAACGGTCTTGACGAGACTTGCAAATCCGTACTTAAAAGTCTTTAGACCTGCAAAGTGCTAAACAAAACAAAATATCCTAAAACAATTAAGCAACCTAAATCTTTTATAGTTCTTTTGGAGATACTAGAGTATGCAATAAGTAATAAGTATATCAAATTATCAATATATATGGTCAGGCTCAAGCTGGGTCATATTACTGGAGGACTCAACCCAAGCCCCAACCCTACATCAAATCAGTTCTAAAAATATCAACCTAACCCCAATTCAAAACCTGATAAGTAACCCAATCCTGTCCAAGTTGCACCCCTACCACCAAGATCAATAACACAAGAAATTTGGACTGTAATACCTGTAAAAGCATCTCCATCAATGTCTTGGTTATAAAAACAATTACAAATCAATTCAAATAAGAGAGTAAGGATTGGGAAACAAGGAGAATCAAGATCAATGAGAATCATCCTTTTTTTCATTTAACAAAAAATCAAAACTGTACATTTTGAGAATACAACTGTTGCAGCATTCTGAAAGTTTGCTTTGCTCCTAGTTCAAACTTGTAGAAATAGGAGGGAACTGTTAGGATTTGCCTTGGAATTCTACTCAAGTAAAACTCTTATTATTATTGAGTTATCTTTTAGGATTAAAAGTTGGAGAAATCCTCGTTAGTTTATTATTGATTTTAGGTTTTAAGATTCAATAAATAGGCCTAGGGGCGTAGGCTTATTAAAATGTAAGCGAGGATATGTGAGTGAATAGTGCTCCCAGCAAGGGCGGAGCCAGGATTTTCTTGTAGGGGGCTAACCATAGGGTTTGGGACTGTGGATTTCAGGGGTGCAGTGTCACGCCCCCAAAATCATATACACAATACACCTTATATTTGTATAGATTCAGAGGCGTGAACCTGGAACATATCCCAAAATAAATGAAATTCATCAAATAAAAATTTCATTTCAGCTGTATATAACGAGCTATACTAAAAATTCAACAATTAAAAGAACATCTCAAATCCTTCTAAAAGTTCTCACCACAATGGTTTTCCTCTCTCTAAATAAAAACAAATAGGGCAATTCTCCACTAGCTACTCGCTCTTGGAGACTCCCTAGGTTCTTCAGGAATCTCCTGAAAAATATCAACATAACAAGAGTGAGCAATAAGCCCAACAAGATAACACATCCAGGACATGCATCAACAATTATAATTATATTTCTTTCATATGCAATTAATAACGAAACATGTAATACATGATTTATTTATTATGAATTACTTATTCCAAGTCATTTTCCTTAGGGATCACATGCAACTCACCCTAATGATAATCATCTGGTAGCCCCTGGCATGCCTCAAAGGGGACGTTTGGGATTGGACGTAGTTCACCCAAAGTGGTTATAATTGAGGAGTATCCTACCCTGACAGTTAACCATCCCTTGGGAACATCTTTCTTGGATAGCCCAATCTCAATTTGGGATTGCACGGAAATCACCCACTTTCCATTTCAAGGATCGCTCATAGTTCATCCAATTTCCAATTCAGGGATCGTACATAGTTCACCCAACAATCCACTTCTGGAGATTACACGTAACTCACTCTAGTAATGGACCACTACATATGGTCAAGGTCCTCAATCATTATAATCCAAGGTAATTAGGTTATATCTTCCTCAATATGCCATCTCATACCACCATAGTAAAACAGATCTAACCGCACATTTTCAAGTTACAAATTAATCCAAGCAGTTAATATAGGCATGCATAGCAATTAATAGCAATTAACATATATATAGTATTCATAATAGGATGCTAGAAGTAATAAATGTGGGAAACGTATTCATACTTGAGTGAATCCTACATCATGCATCAATTTTTAAGTTCTGGTTCAATAAAAATATGTTGTTCAAAATTTACATCAACCGCTCTAGCGGGGCTCACCGCTGCCTGAGCGAGATCGACCAAGGCCCTAACCTTGCAGACTGGGGCACTTCTGCTTGAACGGTGGAAAACATCCGCCTGAGCAGTGGTCAACAAGCTCAAATCCAAAACTCCTTTAGAAATCCGCTCGAGCGGTGTAACACCTTCGCTCGCGGAATTTAGGTTAAAATCATGGTTTCAAATCTAAAATCCCCAAACCATTCCGAATTTCACCTAGATTAATTTTTTTAACAATATTCACATACATGTTATAATCATCGAACACAATACTAAACATGAATTTAAAGATTATGAATTGTTCACTTGCCTTTACCCTTGAAATTTAGGGTTTACATAAAGAGAAATCCAACCCAAAGGGTTTTGCCTTGAAAGATCAATCCTCCTACACTTAGAAGCTCAAGCCTCGAGCCCTAAATCATGCTCTTCAAGCTTGGATAGATCTTCCAACCCTCTATGGTCTCTTTCCTTCTTACAAAAGCTTTATCTTAGTTTAGAGTTTTCTAAAAATGGGCAAATTAGGTTAACTCTTCTATTTATACTATTAACTCTTCTAGTTATACTATCTCCCTTATTTGTGCTTTTACTTAATTACCCCTACTAATAGTGTTTTGCTTCAAGCCTTAGCTAACCCGAGTAGTGTATTGTGCTCTTTTAATTATTCAACCTTCAAGTTAGACAATTTCTCAGGGCCAAACATTCATTAGTAATATTACCAAAATATCCATGACTAAGAAATTACAAGAATACCCTTAGAATTAAAATTAGAATTTTAGAATCGCTACACATAGTCCCCAGGGAAAAAAAAATTAGAACCAAGTTTGTGGGCTATCTTGTCTCTCTATATCCGTTTGTAAAGAATATGTTTTTTAAAATTAGGGGGCAGCAGCTCTCCTTCTCATGGCTATGTCATCTTAAATTAAATAATATAATATAATACTTAGGTTTTTTTTTTCTTTTTTAAAGTTTGGGGGGCAATTGCTCCCTTACTCCATGCCTATGCACTCTTAAATTAAATAATATAAGTATAAATTTAGTTTTTTTCCACCTCAAAAGTTTAGGGGGCTAGAGCCTCCGCCGGCCCCCGCCTTTGCCCCTACTCCTAGGCTACGACCTTGTTCATACTACTACATATTTTTTTCCAACAGTTGAGGGAGGCCTTTACCCCCTGCCCCATGTGGCTCTGCCCCTGGGGAGAGTGGGTTGCTCTTGGGGAGAGCCTTGATAGTTCTCAAGAAAAGCAAATGACCCAGCAAGAAGAGTGATGGCACTTGGGAAAACGGGTAGCTAGCCCTTGAATAGAAGAGCGAACTTATGATTAATCCCAATGGTTCTTGTAGAGAGCGGATTCTCTATGTTTGAAAGTGGATATCCTTGTACTATGTAAGCTTTACATAGTAGAATTTTTTTATCATCTTCGCCCCATAGATGTAGCTCTATTGTGAGTGAACCACATATATCTTGTATATACTTTTGCATTCTTTCTCTCTATTTTTCATATTATTATCGAACCCTAAGATCATATTTTTCTGCATGACAGGAAACACACTATTGTATGACATGGTGATGAAATAGACTATGCAATACACAATGTGTTTCTTTGCTCATTTTCATGTCATATTACTATTAGAACTTCAAGAAATCAAGGAACTTTTTTGTGATTGTAGATGAATGAATTTTTCTATCACCAATTGGTGGAATTTTAAGTGCAATGCACATGCACTATTGATAGAATTTAGAAACTATATGCATATATATAATAGAAGATAATATATGAGTTTGGGTCAGGACCTTTAGGCTGGGAGAACTGAACAGAAGATGATAAACATTGAAGCTCGTTCTCTACCCTCTTGTTGCTCTGTAGCGATTCTAAAATTCCTAATTTAAATGTTAAGGGTGGGTAATATCGTAATTCCCTAGCCTAGGGATATTTTAGTAATATTCCGGTGTGTTGTTTGGCCATGAGAAATTAATAACCTTGGGTGAATTAATTAAGAATAGCATAAAACACAAAGGGTTTAACTTGGGCTTATGACCAAACATAACTAGTAAGAGTATTTAAGTAAAAGCATATAAAAAGGGTTTTAGTATAAAAAGCTAGAGATAGACCTAATCCACTTTTGAAATCATAATCTAAGAGAGAGAGCTTTGAGAAGAAGGAAGAAGAAGGAGCTAGGGTTTGGGAGCTTGGAGAAGATGAATCAAGGCTCGGGGAAGGGAGTTCTCACTTAAAGAGAAGTGGATTTCGTGAAGCAAACTATTTGGGGGTTTTCTATCTTCTAGAAACCCTAAAACTTTGGGATTAAGGCAAGTGAACACTCTCTTTGTTCATTAAATTCATTGTACTATAGTATTTATGGTTGTATTTGGTGTAATAAATGCTCATAAATGATTTAGGTTGAATTAGAATGGATTGGAAGATTTTAGAGTTCTTCATTTTCTTAAAACCCTAGATCTCTAGCATTGAAACTTGTGAAACACATCATAAATCCTTAGATTTATCTTCTATATATTTTTTAGTATGATAGCATGTGAGTGGATGTTTAGAAATTAGCTATGGAGGAAAGGAATGAAAGTTGGAGCATATGGGTTCCGAAAATCTGGGAATTTTTCTAGATTCGCAATCGGCGATCAATCGTAGGGTTACCTGCGATCGATCGTTGGATCTTAGGAAAGATGGGTTGTTTTTGGAATTCAAACGATCGATCAGAGGGTTATCTGCAATTGATCGTAGGGCATTGTGGGCTTGCGATCGATCGGAGGATACCTGCGATCGATCATGAGGTGCATATTCTGATTTAATGATTCTTCTTCAAACTGAAACTTAGAAACTCTGCATGATTAGATCCCTTCTATCATGATAATACTTTTCCTTATTTTATTAAATTAATACTCATATTTTAACTTTATTTCATTATCTCGTTGTCATTTAATATCTTTTATATTCTTCATGATGATTAAGTACGGTTGTGCATGCTTGAGTGAACCACTTAAATTACTTAGATCTTACCCAACTTAGTTAGATCTATCTTGTTATAGTAATATAGGACGCTATAGAGCGGTAGTGAAGAAAAATATAGCTAGTTTACCTTGGTTAATAACTTGAGTTAGATCAGTCTTGCTATGTGTGGTATGTGATGTCATAACGGGGAAGATATAACACATTTATTTCTATTTACACCATTATAATTGTTAGATTAATAGGTGACTTAACCCTAGGTGAATGGTGTACAATTCCATCGTTGGCCTTGGGGTGTTGTCAGGGGTTGCCAATAGAGGAACAGGTGTTCGATACCATCATTGGACTTGAAGCATTGTTAGAGGCTGCCAACCGAGGTATAAGTGAGTGATCTAGAATCGTGATGTGAGGCGTTGCCGAGGCCGCCAAATGCGGACCAAATAATTCAAAATGAAGAAAATGAATTGACTTGCATTGTCATTATTTGTATATTGAGAAAAAAAAATGTAATAACGACTTATGGTTGCATGTGTTATGTGTGTTCATCTTGTTAAGCTCCGTGCTCACTCTTGCAATGTTCACATTTTTCAGGAGAGACCTAAAGCTAATTCAGAGATCTTGAGGAGCTAAGGAATTAGAAGAACATTCCTTTTGTCACTTTTTGAGAGTGAGTGATATGTGGAGAGGATCATTATGAGAACTTTGTTATACTTTATACTTTGTTCATACTTTCTAGTTATGTTCATTATGTTTATACATCTGGAATGGTTTTATATGTTTATAAAATGCATTCACTATTGGGGTTGTCCCAGGTTCACGCTTCGGAAATCTATACAAATATAAGGTATATTGTGTATAAGGGTCTCGGGGTGTGACATGCTCTACCCAAGTTCACCTTGGGAGGCATTCCCCCTAGTGGCATCCCTTTGGGGTTCCAAGGACCTAAAAATAACAAAAACCTCTTGCTCACGGCCCACATAGCTAGGATAGACCCAAGTCAGGAAATTTATCTAAAACATAATCAGAATCTCCATCAGGTCCTCGCTAACTGCCCCACCATCTACTACCCTGAGCCCTCCCAATGATCAGTCCTTGGACCCTGACAAAGAGGTCGGCCTATTCTCAGTGAGAGCCCCAAGTAAGCACTGACTAACTGTAGTTTCATGACCCTCCTTGATCTCATCAGGCTGAAGGGTCAAATTTTCTGAAGACATAGGATTCAAGATAAAATCAAGTAACATAGGTGATATCTCAATGTTCCTACTACCATTTCCATCCATACCATCATAAAGTATGGTGATCGTAGTACTAGTAGGGGAAGAGAGATGGTGTGTACCCTGCATCGGAGAACGGATCATTCTATTTGTGATGCCAGGAATTAAAAGCATAGAGTTTGATACACTTTTTCTTTTAGCTCCTAAGCCCCCGAGTATCTTGACACCCGATCCCGGCATTACCTCCACAAAACAAGTTGGATTCACAGTAGCCGAACCCAAACCAGAGGGTTGATTGAATTCAAGGAATACACGTTGCTCTGGATGCTCCCCAACTGGGCTCCCATCAACTCGCCCTCCTTGGAATTTGATGAATGCATCGTTGCTTTGGGCATGGAGGGTACCATATCTAACACAATTGAAATGGAAAATGGGGTGGAAAGAAGTCTGAGATGTTTTCTAAGTGGGCTTGGGACATCTAATGAGACCATTTCACTTAGAAGGCCCACTACTCATCTTTACTGGGTGCACTTGAGGATGGCCTCAAATGAAACGCCCTTTGAAAGTTTGGCTTTTGCACTTAATAAGCGCAAAGTCGTGTGTAATTCTGTTGATGTTTCCTATTAAATATCCAACATCAGATTTTGGTTATTCAGCTAATAAACAAGAGAATTTTTTATAATGTTATGCAAAGCATGTGAAAAATTAATCAGAAAGTAGGGAGCTGCTACACGTTCAAGCTTGAAAAGTATTGGTGTAGCTGATTGAAATCAATATAACCAATGGTTAGTCCAACGAAGGGAAAAATATTACCAACTTGCAAAAATGAACTCCAAAGGACTTTAATGACAAATTGCATAATCAGAAGCACAGACGGGGCATTTTCTGAACAAAAACGCACAATTAATCTTATCATTTAGAGAAACTGCATATATTAAACTCTAAGCTATTGAATTTTTTATCACACAGAGAAAGGATTATGAACACAAGAGAAAGGATTAGAATCAAAGAATTCTTTTTTTGGAGAAACTGTATAGAAACTTTGAAGAAACTGCATAGAAACTTTGAAGGTGTAATCAAAGCTTTTTGTCCTCTGGTGCCAGGTGAGGACTATGAAGTATGAACACAAAAAACTTTTTTTGGAGAAAATTTGGACAAACTCTAAGCTATTGAATTTTATTTATCAGAATCTTATCATTTAGAGAAACTGCATATATCAAACTCTAAACTGCATATATCACACAGAGAAAGGATTAGAACCAAAGCATTATTTTAATGAACTCAAGAAATACCCCTTTCTACATGCTTGGTATCAATCCTTCTCCCAAGCATTTGATTACACCTTCAACTGCTCTTCTTCTATCCTCTGGTTCCATGTGAAGGATGTAGAGTCACCAAAGGCTGCGATAAGAATTATTTGTGTTAAAATAAACACATCTTGGAACTTCCTAAGATGATCAACAAAGCAGCACCAAGTTAAATGACCTGATCACCACAAATATATTCTCTGGATTTATCCAGATCTCAGTTGACCAAAACATATCTACACCGAAGTTATTTGAAATATGTCATAAAAGATAGAGATATGTACAATGCTTTATTAGGAAATATATTGTTGATTTTGATTTAAAACTGTTTTAAGTTAATAAAAACCGAATCATTAGGTTCCAGGGTTTTGATTTTAATCATGGACTAAAACCCCCCATTAATTTAATCTTTGTTTAGGTTGGGTGTTTAATCTCTTGAAAGAGAGAAAACACACTTTTAGTGCATTTCCCTTAGTTCTTTAGTCCCACATCAGAAAAGTAAAGAAAATCTAATGAGTTTATTTACTCCCTTGGTTGCTTAGTTGTCAACAACTAAGAGTGAGGTGGAGACTTTGACCCACCAATTCCTTTAGACGGTATCTAGGCTGCGCGAGCTGCGCGAGCAGCGAGCGCGAGCGCACGGGGTCGGGTGCGGGTGCGGGCATAGGGCTTTGGGCACTATGAGGCGCACTTCGCACCTGCGCATCGTCGCTTGGGTCGCTATTTCTTTGGAGTAAATCAGGACCGTTGATCTAATCTCACCCATAGATCTAGGTTGGCGATGATCGGATGATCAGAGTGGTTGATCCGAGCCGTCTGATCAAGTCTCAGGCTAGGACTGATCTGGGCCGTCAGATCTAGGTGTGTGAGATCCGAGGAGACACATGGGTGTGTCAGGTGGATCAGATCTCATGAGTGCCTTAGGTCAATGGGTGCAGGCCCATGATGGGCTGCTCTGACCAAGGCCTGACCTTGTGTGCCATGTGGCCTGTCTGGTGCAGGAGGGCCTAGCCAGGTGGCTGAGCTCATGCGCATGCAAGGGGACCCTGGTCCTCTATAAATAGAGGGGCTTGGGGAGGGCCTGAGGGTTGTTGAAACTCAGACCAGAGACTGATCCGTGAAGTGTAGCCTGATCCGTGAGCCCAGACCACGGAGCCTAGAGACCAGTGAGCCTGATCCGTGGACCCAGTCCAGTGAGCCACCAGACCTAGAGTAGGTGCACCCTGGTCCAGTCTACTCCGAGTAGCCATGGTCCATCAAGATGACTCCGTACCAGGGACCTCTTAGGAGGACCCTAACCTAGAGATCTCCATTAATGGTGGTCCTTGAGCTCGATGGAGAAGATGGTGACCCTGACCCATGATCCAGAGGCCCAGAACCCAGAACCAGACCCAGCAGGCTATCCAGATCGATCCAGATCCCTGGATACCAGGAAATGGACAGCTTTGTCCAGCTCCTGATGAGGTTGCAGAATGTCTTCGGGCTTCTCAACCGTCCATACTGTTCGGTTGCCCGATCTGGGATTCCAGATCGAGTAGAACAGTGGATCTGTTCTACATGGGCAGAACCATCTTGGTGACCATCCGATCTCGGGTGATCCTCCCATATCCACACGATGGACCCAATCAGGGGTATCTTGTGGAATGGATTAATCTGGACAAGCCTGAACTTGTACCCAAACAGAACCCGAACTGATAAAATCAGATTAAGTATAATCTTGTCACAAAATAGACTCGGATTAAGTTAAAATGAATTAACTTAAAAACTGTAACCAAATGGGACTTAAGGCATAATTGATTCTGGCCAAACCAGAATCAGATTCTGTGCAGAATTGATTCTGGACAGAACTAGATTCTGTAACCAAACAGAATAGGTGCAGACCTAAACTGGAATAGGTTAAACCAGGATTAGACCAAACCAGAGTGGACCTAACCCTGTAACCAAATAGACCCTTAAACCCTAAGGGGTAAAATGGTAATTTTGGATATTGTCTAATTAATTAGATTATCTCTTACTATAAATCCGATGAGACTTTAGGACACTTGGATAATTAGGCAAACCCTAATTAAAATGGATATACATATATTTATATATTTATTTTGAAGGGCATCCTAAAGGAAGATCAGTACTCCGTCTTCTACCGAGTAGTGCAAACTCGTTGGGAAGACCGGAGAGAATCTGAGCTGAGTTGTATCCCAGAGATAGAGTTGTCATATCCCTTACACATGGGAGGCCTCGACTATCTTCAAGAAAGACTCACTTGTAGCGCCTCTCAGCGAAGCGATTCTCTACCTTAATTAATTAAATAATTAATTGTTTATTTAACTACATTATTATCTGTCTGTATTTGCTAAGTGGCTATGTGTGTAGGAATTTAGCCCAATTACACCAACAATTTGAAGATATAGTCTATCTCCATGGCTGCTTTGCAAATGCGAGGACTGAACCAGACGGAGTCGATGCCCCGATTCGATGGAAAGAACTTCTACCGCTGGGAGCAGAGGATGAAGTTTTTCTTGAAGCAATCGAAGGTTGATTATGTCCTCACGGAGGAGTGTCCGAAAATTCCAGAAGATCCCAACATCGCTGAAATAGATTTGGATTACGCTACTGCAAAAGTGCAAAGGTGGATTGATGATGATGATACAGCCCGAAATCACATCCTCAACTCACTGTCGGACCAACTATATGAACAACACTCAAGGAAGACCAAGCAAGCCAGAGACTTGTGGGAGGTGTTGAGGCTAGTCTATCTTGCAGAGGAGTCTGGAACAAAGAAATTCCATGTTGCAAACTACTTGGAATTTAAAATGGTTGATGGAAAGACCATAACGGAGTAGATACAAGAGCTACAGAAGATAGCAGATGCGGTCACCTCGGCTGGAATGGTTCTGGATGAAACCTTCCATGTCAACGCTATCATTGCCAAGCTTCCTTCATCCTGGAAGGAGTATCGCTCGAAGCTGATGCACAAGAAGGAAGACTGGAATCTTGAAACCCTGTTGTACCATGTCAGGGTAGAAGAAGAGAGCAGGAAGTGTGACAAGAAGGAAGAGCCGATTGCTAAGGCTCATATGGTTGATTCACATCAATCGAAAAAGTTTCAATCGAGAAAGAAAGAGTCTAAGAGGACAGGGAAGTTTGAAAAGAAGAAGGGTTCGTACAACAACAACAACAACAACAACAACAGTAATAATAATAGTAACACCGGTAATTTCAAGAAGGATGTGGAGTGTTACTCTTGTGGTAAGATGAGGAACTATGCCAAGAACTGCAAGATTAACAAGAGTAGGAATTTTCAGAAGAAGAGGAAGTTTGTGAAGAAGGAAGAGAAGAAAAACCATGTCCACATGGTCGCAGTCGTGACTGAGGCCAATATGATTGATGAAGAATCTGAATGGTGGATTAACACTGGAGCCACCCGTCATGTCTGCAATGACAAGAACATGTTCGATTCCTACGTACTAGTGGGGGAAGGAATGAACATGTTCATGGGCAACTCTTCATCTTCAAGGGTCGTAGGAAAGGGAGTAGTAAAGCTGAAGTTCACCTTTGGGAATGTCGTTGAACTGAAGGATGTTCTGCATGTGCCTAATATCCGTAAGAACCTTGTGTCGGCAGCTCTACTCGGCAAGCTCGGATACAAGATGGTGTTCGAGTCTGACAAGGTTTTTTTCACCAAGAATGGGATTTTTGTGGGGAAAGGGTATCTGGTGTCTGGAATGTTCAAGCTCAATATCATGAATGAAACTCCTGTTATTTCTGCTTATATTACTGAGTCCTTTGAACTATGGCATGATAGACTAGGTCATATTAATTTTAAGAAAATAAAATCTATGACCAATCAAGGACTAATAGCTAACGCATCCAGTGATAAGTATGAAAAATGTATTACCTGCAGTAAGTGTAAAATTGTGAGACCTCCATTCAAGGGTGTAGAGAGAGAATCAAAGCTACTCGAGCTTATTCACAGTGATATATGTGAAATGACTGGTGTACAGTCAAGAGGAGGGAAAAGATATTTTATCACCTTCATCGACAATGCCTCTCGATACACGCATGTTTTCCTCATCCGAACTAAAGATGAAGCATTTGAGAAATTCAAAGTTTTCAAGTCAGAAGTTGAGAATTTTCAGGAAGCTAGAATCAAGATACTTAGAACTTATAGAGGTGGTGAATATCTTGATTTAGAGTTCGTTAAGTTTTGTGAAGATAATGGGATCCGTCACGAGACAACTGCACCGTACACACCACAGCAAAATGGCGTTGCAGAAAGAAAGAACAGAACTCTGACAGAAATGATTAATACCATGCTAACCAGCTCTGGTGCTCTACCAAATCTTTGGGGTGAAGCACTTCTATCAGCCTGTCACATTCTCAATAGAGTTCCTCAACAGAAAGTAGAATCAATTCCATATGAATTGTGGAAGGGAAGAAAACCCAATTTACAGTACCTTAGGGTTTGGGGTTGTCTAGCCCAAGTAAGATTGCCTAACTTGAATAACCCCAATGTAGGAACCAGAGGTACTGACTGCGTCTTCATTGGCTACTCAATGTTAAGCAAAGCGTATAGATTTCTAAATCTGGAAACTCTAGTACCACACTCGGTTGTGGAAGCTATTGGTGCTGAATTCTTTGAAACTGTGTTTCCATACAAGAGAAGTCAAGAAGTAGTGGGGGACCAACCAAAATCCAGTTCCAAGCGGAAAGAGCCTGAAGACCCAATTCCTTCTGAACCAAGAAGAAGTACTCGACCAAGAATTCCAAATGATTTTGGCCCTAAATATATTTGTTTGATCGAGAAGGATCCAACAAGCTACACTGAAGCAATGATGTCTAAAGACGCAAATCTTTGGAAAGAGGCAATGGATGATGAGATGCACTCTATTAACTCTAACAATACTTGGATCTTGGTGGACCTACCTCCTGGAAACAAGACAGTAGGGTGCAAGTGGATCTTCAAGAATAAATTGAAACAAGATGGATCTATAGAAAAGTTCAAGGCTAGACTAGTTGCGAAGGGCTTCAGACAGCGAATGAGTTTTGATTACTTTGACACCTATGCCCTTGTGGCTAGGTTGACCACCATTAGGATGTTGATTGCACTGGCCTCAATCAAGGATCTGATCATTCATCAGATCGACGTCAAAACTGCATTCCTGAATGGTGATCTTGAAGAAGAAATATACATGGATCAGCCTGAAGGATATGTTTTGCCAAAGAACGAGAAGAAAGTCTGCAAACTTCTAAAATCATTATATGGATTGAAGCAAGCTCCAAAACAGTGGCATGATAAATTCAGAAGTGTCCTTCTTGCTGATGGGTATCAAGTCAACAGTGGTGATATCTGTGTATATAGCAAATTCAAAGACAACTCTGGGGTGATAATTTGTTTATATGTTGACGGCATGCTTATATTCGGAACGGATGATCAAAGTGTTGCTAACACAAAGGAGTTCCTATCGTCTAACTTTGATATGAAAGATATGGGCGAAGCAGACGTTATACTTGGAATCAAGATTATTAGGAGCAACGAAGGAATTGCGCTTTCTCAATCAATCTACATTGAGAAGATTCTTAGGAGGTTCGATCAGTTTGATTGTACTCCAGCTCCTACGCCAGTAGATTCAAGTATTAAACTAACAAAGAATGAAGGCAGAGGTGTTTCTCAACTGAAGTACTCGCAGATAATCAGCAATTTAATGTATGCGATGCATTGCACTAGGCCGAACATAGCTCAAGCAGTGGGGATGTTATGCAGATATACCAGTAACCCTGGTCGATTGCACTGGGTAGCATTGATCAGAATTCTGAGGTACCTGAAGGGTACATTGTCCTATGCTCTGCACTACGGAAGATCACCCGCCGTGCTTGAAGGATTTAGTGACGTGACATGGAACTCTTGCCCAGACGAATCAAAGTCGGTCACTGCATGGATCTTCTCGATGGGAGGAGGAGTCATCTCCTGGAAGTCCAAGAAACAGACTTGCATAACTCATTCCACCATGGAATCGGAGTTCATTGCACTTTCGTCAGCTGGAGAAGAAGCTGAATGGCTCAAGAGTATTTTGGTGGATGTGCCAATCTAGGAGACACCAATGCCAGCAGTCACAATCTACTGTGATAACCAGGCGGCTATGCTTAAAGCATACAGTGAGAACTACAATGGCAAGTCCAGACAGATTCTCCTGAAGCACAACCATATTAGGGTCTGATTGCTGATGGAAAAATTACAATCCAGTATGTGAAGTCCAAAGAGAATTTGGCTGACCCCTTGTCCAAGGGCATTGGCACGGACCTTGTGATGAAGACATCAAGAGGAATGGGACTGAAGCCAGTTGAACAGTTGAACTAGGTGGAAACCCAACCTGATGAGTCTCTCAGGTTCAATGGGAATAACGAACCTTGTAAGAAACTGCACATGCACTATAATGAAATGTCATTTCAAGTTGTGTCCCTTCCTAAGGATGATGTCAATAGTGCAGTCTATAGACAGTAAATCTATAGATAATTCTGCGATAAGGTAGAGAATTTAAATGGATTCTCTTAATGAGTAACTATAGGCCTGTAATAGGCTGGAGTGTTGCAGAAGCACTCTTGATGGACTCACCTTTCTGAGTGTCGAAGGCTCGTCACCTTCTATGAGATTCTGGCTAAATCTCTAGAGCTCTCAGTAAGACCGGAGTTAAGGCATGGACGTTAAAGTGCTAAGCTGAATGAGTACACATATCTTCTAAAAGGAATGTGTGTGTGACGAATCCGATTAGTCAATACGAGTTCTGCAGTTCAAGGCATTGTCCACTGGGTTCTCTTGCCTTTCTTGATTTGTTTGCACTAAGTTTAGGTTCAAGTCGAAAGACACCTACATCTATGCACAGGATATTCATAGATGCCCGAATTTGTTTTACATAATTCTTAATTACTTTACTAATTTTAAATCAAGTGGGGGATTGTTGCTTTTGATTTAAAATTGTTTTAAATTAATAAAAACCAGATCATTAGGATCCGGGGTTTTGATTTTAATCATGGACTAAAACCCCCCATTAATTTAATCTTTGTTTAGGTTGGGTGTTTAATCTCTTGAAATAGAGAAAACACACTTTTAGTGCATTTCCCTTACTTCTTTAGTCCCATATCGGAAAAGTAAAGAAAATCTAATGAGTTTATTTACCCTCTTGGTTGCTTAGTTGTCAACAACTACCAGTGAGGTGGAGACTTTGACCCACCAATTCCTTTACACGGTATCTAGGGTGCGCGAGCTACGCGAGCAGCGAGCGCGAGCGCACGGGCACGGGCACAGGCACAGGCACGGGCTCGGGCTCGGGTGCGGGTGCGGGCATAGGGCTTTGGGCGCTATGAGGCGCACTTTGCACTTCGCACGTGCGCATCGTCGCTTGTGTCGCTATTTCTTTTGAGTAAATCAGGATCGTTTATCTAATCTCACTCGTAGATCTAGGTTGGCGCAGATCGGATGATCAGAGTGGTTGATTAGAGCCGTCTGATCAAGTCTCAGGCTAGGACTGATCTGGGCCGTCGGATCTGGGTGTTGAGATCCGAGGAGACACATGGGTGTGTCAGGTGGATTAGATCTCATGAGTGCCTTGGTTCAGTGGGTGTAGGCCCATGATGGGCTGCTTTGACCAAGGCCTGACCTTGTGTGCCATGTGGCCTGTCTGGGGCAAGAGGGCCTAGCCAGGTGGCTGAGCTCATGCGCATGCAAGGGGACCCTAGTCCTCTATAAATAGAGGGGCTTGGGGAGGGCCTGAGGGTTGTTGGAACTCAGACCAGAGACTGATCTGTGGAGTGTAGCCTGATCCGTGAGCCCAGACCACGGAGCCTAGAGACCAGTGAGCCTGATCCGTGGACCCAGTCCAGTGAGCCACCAGACCAGAGTAGGTGCACCCTGGTCCAGTCTACTCCGAGTAGCCATGGTCCATCAGGATGACTCCGTACCAGGGACCTCTTAGGAGGACCCTAACCTGGAGATCTCTATTAATGGTGGTCCTTGAGCTCAATGGAGAAGATGGTGACCCTGACCCATGATCCAGAGGCCCAGAACCCAGAACTAGACCCATCAGGCTATCCAGATCGATCCAGATCCATGGATACCAGGAAATGGATAGCTTTGTCCAGCTCCTGATGAGGTTGTAGAATGCCTTCGGGCTTCTCAACCGTCCATACTGTTCGGTTGCCCGATCTGGGATTCCAGATCGAGTAGAACAGTGGATCTGTCCTACATGGGCAGAACCATCTTGGTGACCATCCGATCTCGGGTGATCCTACCATATCCACACGATGGACCCAATCAGGGGTATCTTGTGGAATGGATTAATCTGGACAAGCCTGAACTTGTACCCAAACAGAACCCGAACTGATAAAATCAGATTAAGTATAATCTTGTCACAAAACATACTCGGATTAAGTTAAAATGAATTAACTTAAAAACTGTAACCAAACGGGACTTAAGGCAGAATTGATTCTGGCCAAACCAGAATCAGATTCTGTGCAGAATTGATTCTGGACAGAACTAGATTCTGTAACCAAACAGAATAGGTGCAAACCTAAACTGGAATAGGTTAAACCAGGATTAGACCAAACCAGAGTGGACCTAACCCTGTAACCAAACAGACCCTTAAACCCTAAGGGGTAAAATGGTAATTTTGGATATTGTCTAATTAATTAGATTATCTCTTACTGTAAATCCGATGAGACTTTAGGACACTTGGATAACTAGGCAAACTCTAATTAAAATGGATATACATATATTTATATATTTATTTTGAAAGACATCCTAAAGGAAGATCAGTACTCCGTCTTCTACCGAGTAGTGCAAACTCGTTGGGAAGACCGGAGAGAATCCGATCTGAGTTGTATCCCGGAGATAGAGCTGCCATATCCCTTGCACATGGGAGGCCTCGACTATCTTCAAGACTCACTTGTAGCGCCTCTCAGCGAAGCGATTCTCTACCTTAATTAATTAATTGTTTATTTAACTACATTATTATCTGTCTGTATTTGCTAAGTGGCTATGTATGCAGGAATTTAGCCCAATTACACCAACATATATGAGGAGTATTGTAATTGTAAATCCCTAAATAGGTGTTGGCAAATTCCGTGATCATTAGATAGGTCAGTTGAGTCGAGTCGTCGAGTCATGTTTAACTTGTCAGAAGAGAAGAGCTAAAGCTTAAGGAAGATTGAAGAAAGTGAAGGAAAAAGCTTCTACTCCGGATCTAGACAGGTAATGGACTTAGAGACCCTACCTAGGTTGAATTTGACTTAGATAACCCTAAGAATACCTAGGAGGATAATTTTAAGCCTACCAAAGATATTTGATCTTAGTTGAATCAAATAAAAATAAAATGAAAATGGTTTTTGGCAAAAATTCTGTCTCAACCGATCGCTCGGTATTGCGACCGATCGATCGGTGGCCTACCGAGCGATCGGTGGCTATCGACTGGACCAAATATTTGTATGGGGAAATTTTCCAGAGAGATGATTTATGACCGAGCGATCGGTCATTAGAACCGATCGATCCGTTGTGAACCGAGCGATCGGTAGTGAGCACCGATCGATCGGTCCCCGTAAAAAGAGTTTTTCTTTTTCTGGATTCTTTTTTTAACCCTATATAAACAACTTTTGAGAGACCTAATTCGTGTCTTTTATATTTTTGAAAGAGTAGAGGTCTGAGAAACTCTTCTAGGGTTTTTCTTATTGCTTTTATTAGATCTTTGTTGATCCCTCCTCTTTCTTAGATCCTAGAGAATGCAAGTATAGATCTAAATCTTTGATCTTGCATTATGTGATCTCAGATCTGTATGAGATCCCTCTAGGGTTTGAAATTTACTAAACTGATTCACAACCCTACACCTTGTGTGTGTGTCCGGTGTTTGATCCGGAGCCTTCGTGGAAGGAGATCGATCGTGTGTGATCGTGGATTTGAAGTTGCTTGAAAAGATTTGGTCGGTGTGGAACCGAAGCTGCTAAGGCGGAGATCGAACCTGCTGGTTCGTGGAAATCAAGAGTAAGAGTCTATACCTAGGAACGTCGTTTCTGTTTTGGTAAGGTCTTATCTTGTACTTGATATCTTTTCATAGTGAAGTTTATTGCTGGACAAGGTCCCGTGGTTTTTTCCCGTTAGGGTTTTCCACGTAAAAATCTTCTGTGTTTGATTTGTGTGGATTGTCTGATTGAATTAATCGTTGATTTCTAAACATATTAATTGAAAAATTAAAATTGGTTAGAAATTATTAGATAGACCTATTCACCCCCCCTCTAGGTCTTAGAGATCATTGATCTGGATAAATTTCAGTAATAATGTGAATGAGATACACTAAATCATTCAAGTGTATCTCATCACAATATTGGTTAACATCAATCAAGGATTTGATAAGATTAGGTTTCTGTCTTGAGGTCAATGTACTCTTTATATAAACCCTATTAGAGCTGATTGTAATCATCCAAGTTATTCTCAATAAATCAGAGCATATCTTATTTGCTTTCAAGACAAAAACATGCTTACAGTTTACAATCAAATTAACGATGTTGGATGTGAAACCATGTATTGAAAACCAACCGGACAGATTAGAAGGGGTCGGTCAGACTAGTGAACAAGCCAGGTTTATCCAATAATGTCAGCTGATTTCATAAATAAATGGAGATTCTATATGGTTAAAATTTCCTTGCTTCCAGGTCCCTTAATGCTTCTTTTGGAGAATAGGAATGGATAGGAAGGCCCATGCTTTTGCTTTTATGTAGGAGCTTAAGATCTCTGATCCATTTAAGATCAATGGAGGATCAATGAGAAGCATTGATTGAGGGCTGTTCCTCAATGGGTAAAATCTACACTCAACCGAATCTATTGGATTCCCTCACCATAAACGTTTAAGGTGTTGAACTGATTATGCCTATGAGATCTCATCTTCACTAGTATAAACCAAGTTATCGTGAGTTCAAGATGAATGTGCATGGAGTGTCTAAAAGGAACCTAGACATGGAGGAAAAGGTAGCATCATTAGAGATCACTCAGGCTGAATGACTTCCGCTTTTGCACACGATTATTGTCATGCTACTGATAATAATGGCTGAGATCCTTGCCATCTTGGATGGGCTTAAACTCTGTTAGTTGGAGTATACTTACAATATTAATACTGAAAGTGATTCAAAGATTATCCTTGATGCAATTCATAGAAGAAACTCTAGTACTCTACTACTCGGTCGCTTTGGTATTGGTGGGAAAATAGATTCAGGAGTACTCAGAAGCACAAAGCTAGTAAATATATCTCACATTTACAGAGTAAGCAACTAGGCAGCTGACATTCTTGCTAATCATGGCCATTATTCGATTGATAAAACTTTATTTTTCCATGACATCGAGCTTCCTTGCAAGGTCAAGTCTGCCATCTTCAATGCCAATATTGGCATCTTCCACATTTGCTATTAGTCTTAAGTTCTTGGCATTTTCTTTTGGGATAGCTCGATGTACTTGGATTTTTTCTCGGTGGAAGATTTTTGCATCCCCTCCTATCTAGGAGTAAACTGGATTTTATTATTTAATAAACTGGTAGGGCTCCTGTTAAACCCCCCAGTCTCACCAGGTGATGTACCTTTAGAAACAACAAAGAAAGATCGACGAGAAGCAAGAGCCCGAGAAAAACCTACGATATTCGGACAAGATATGTAAGAACATAAGAGAGAGATATAGTTGCAGATTTTGTTAATTTATAACAAAATTTTATTGATTTTATTTGTTTCCTCTCAAAGCCTTTTCAAATTCAACCTTCCTATTTAATCCATCTGTTTTGGAAGCTTTTATGAAGAATTATGGAGAGTTATTTGTATTAAATATTTTTTATCCCTTTGTGTCTTATAGGCCATGAGATACTTTCTATATAAAGAGATCATCATCTTCCTTAGAGATATGGAAAAAAGAGTTCTACAAAATTTTATATTCCCCATCTCTTTTGTGTTTTGGGGTTTCTTTATTTTGATATTGTTGAGTTTGCTGTAACCGCCTGTTAGTGAGTGCTCTCTACTGTTGAATCCTGAGGGTGTCCGCCAAAGACCTGTAAGTACTAGAGTAGGGGCATTAATCACCTTAAGGTCAGCGTGTTCAACACATGCCTCATACTCCATATTGATAAGTGTTTTACCCTATTTTTCAGTTTAATATACTCAATGCATTAGTTTTCTGTATATTTTCTATTTGATTTTAAGTGTTCCATATCAATTTTTACCAACAGATATAGGTACGTTTTTTTATTTTATTTTATAGTTAGACTTCAGAGCTTCAATCGTTTGGACGATGGTCCTGTTTGTGTAATTGCTTGGTGTGAGTGGAAGAAGAGAAATAGAGAATTTTTTAAGACAGAGGATCCCCTTCAATCTGTTTGTAATCACTTGTCTTGGTCATCTTTGGTCCTATCCTCTTAAGGAATTCCAAGATGAAGGGGCTGTGCATTTTGGTCTTCTTCATCAATCCAGTATAAATGCTTAGTATGTGTTTTTCCTTGGCTTCTTTGGCCTTCTGGCCTTCACTTGTGTATTCTGGACTATTTTGCATTTTTTTTAATGAAATCAATTTTACTAATCAAATTTTTGTTTTTTATTTAGAGCAATGCTATGTCCACAGCCGGAGAGTGGATGGCCAGAAAGTGGACGTAGCATTGCTCTTTTGTTTATGGAGTTCACTTGAGCTTGATTTCTGGATTCTAAGGGAGCGATTATTTCTGTTACCCTTTCTCCTTGCTCCATTGATTCTGCATAGGCAGCGCTTTACAACCAAGGTCAATAGTCGAACGGGATGGGGGTTGTAGACACCTTATTTTGCATGACCCATGATCCCATGGGCCCAAAAGGCCCGTTAATTCCAAGTGTTGAATGATGACTCCAAAGAAGAGATCCGAACTCCAACGTATTCAAGGTCAAGATCGAAGCCAAAACTCAATCCCAATCTGAACCAGCCCAAGGATCAGGGAAGGCCTTCTTTGTGCTTGAAAAGTCCATTCTCGCAGTTTTAAACGGCGAGATATCTGTGAAAGGCCTTTCGCCTTTTCAAAAGGCGAAATCTCATTACAGTCTCCATTTTGCGGTTTCGGTGTTTAAAACGACGAAATTAGGCAAATCCTAATTTCAAATTCAAATTAACACGCCAATAATCTCAACGCCGCGTTTAAAGAGAGAGAAGCCCATTTTGGACGTTTTAAAGGACGAGAACCCTAAGTTTTCCAATATTTTTATCCGCTCAGGCCAATCACCTTGAGCCACCTCATTAGGGTTTCCCAACATTCTTTTAAATCCGATTGCGGCCATAAGGGTAGAAACCCTATTTTCCTATTATAAAAAAGCCTCCACCCCACCCTTCATTTCAACTTTAAATTCCTCAACTTTAGAAAAACCCCAACTTTTGAGAGCCTCACCTTAGACTTGGAGAATCAGTTCGAGACTTCTTAAATATATCCTAGAAAAATTCCAGATCTAAAGCCTTGAAGAAACCTTGGATATTCTTGGAGAAAAGACTTAGATTACGAAATGATTAAGGAGTTCGGATTTCGTGCTTGTTGGAGGATTCCCTTGAGCATTTGGAGCACGAGCTGAAGAAGTAAAAAAGTTTACAACATTCACTATTTCTCTATCTACCCATCCAAGTCTTTCCTTCCCTCGTTTTCCCATAGTAGTCTAAAGATTTCCCTCCAAACAGTTGTGAGGAAGTAAAAATCTGGATGAAGAAAAGTGTGAGAAGAATAGATATTCGATTTCTTTCATTGTTCCTTTTTTTATTTTCATTTCATTAGTTTCTCCTTTTTTCCACTAATGTAGGCGGAGCCACTCTCGAATTGGTCGAGAAGAGAGTTTGGTCATTGCCGATTTAAGGAAAAAGGATTGTCGCTCAAGTAAAGAGAACCACTCCACTTCGGTCGAGAAGGAGTGTGTTCCAATCTTGAAATAAAATAAAATAAAAACAAGTAGAGAGAAACATCCTGATTCGTTCAAGGAGGGGTGTATTCCAATCTCGAAGAAATTTTAAAAAAAAATGATGATGATTTAGCTGACTTGTTAAAATTCAATGAGAAAATTAAATTAGGAGAAAAATTTAAAAGGCAACCGTCTCTCAACGGATAAGTTGGGGTGCCTAACACATTCCCCGATTCATAAAAGAACCTCTGAATCCAACCTTCGGTTTTCGGACCAAGAGAGTTATTATTGGGTGACCAATCACACCCTTATCTTTTGATTGGTGGTGACTCTAACATCTCGGCTTCTCACTAGGGCGAAAGTGCTAGTGTTGGGTTGAAAATACTCGAGCCGGCTATCACACAGGGGGTAACCGATTTTGATGATTTTTCACATGTCAGAGTCCCAACAGAACCTGTGCATGGCTCACTTCCAAGATCAGAAGGTAAAGTAAATTTCAAAACAGACTTGGTAAACAACAATATACACCCAGACCCAAAGGTAGGTCTTCTCCATTAAAATATATATAACACGAAATAGTTTCACTAATTAAAGCACATTTTGGAAATAAGTGGCTTAGGACGATAAGTAGGTGATAGTTTTGGAATATTCAATTGAGATGGTTTGGTCATGTGAAATGAAGACCAGTGATGCCCCAGTGAAAAGAAAACTTTGTGCGGATTGAATGTTCTGAAAGAACAAGGGGAAGGCCGAAGACGTGGAATAGTCTATGAGAAAATATTTTAAAGAAGTCACACTAACAGAAGATATAACCATTGATAAGTGGAAAAAACATAACATAATTCGTGTAACAAACACCTCAAAAGAAAAATTAAAAGAATGTAGGGTTATGTCTCATTAACTGATTTAATTTACATGTTAGGATGTTTAATGTGTAAGGAAGATACGAATTATGTCATTGAAACTTTTTGATATAGATGCTGATTTTTATGGGGAACCGGAAAATAGATGCTCATTTTTTTTTTTCTAATAAAAACACTTGCATTTGGAATCCTCCTGGGATAGGTTGGTGGACATTAAATACGGATGGACCCTTCATGGAAATGTTGCAGCTAAGAGGAATCATCATGAACCACCTTGGAGAAATGGGTTGGCCTTCGCGGAAAGCTATAGTACGGCCTTGATAGAAGACCTTGAACTCAAAGCAATCTCCCATGGGCTTCAAAAGGCTTTGGATAGCAGAGCTACTAGTCTTGTTGCGTATATAGATTCTAAATGGGCGGTTGATTGTATTAATGAGTCCGTAGATCAACCATGGAAATGGAGAAGAGAGTTTGGTTTAATTAGAAGACTTTGAGAATCTTTTGAACAGTGCATTGTTATACATGTGTGGAGAGAATTGAATCGAGTAGCAACTGGCTTGCTAAATTGTGTATTTCTATTTCAATGTTGCATTCTCCCCTTCTGATATTTTGGGAGATCTCCGGTCTATCATATGTGATAGATCTAGTAAAATGTTTCTCAGACTTTAATTAATTGCTTATCAATCAAAAAAAAAAAAAAAGCTTCCAATGCAAGTGATAATTGACAATCAAGAACCAGTACGAGTATGGAAAAAACGTAAGAGCCTGCAACCTATAGCTCGAATGACAAGATGAGGGTGATCAGTCCCGAGAAAAGAATATATTCTTCCGTGATGTGACAAATTAAAGGCTAATAAGTACTACTTTTTTTTTCTTTTGGTTAAGAGGTAAGGGTATAATCTAAACACACACAATATCAGACAATATGCCATAAGAGTAAACCCACACACTCACTCTAAAAGGGTCTGACTAATGGAATAAGTACTACCTAAAGTAGTTAAATGATACCTTACAAAAATTTTTTAAAGAAAAAAGTACATTAACGGAAACAAAATCCTTGGTGATACCTAAAAAACCTCGTTGCGCAAGCAGCAGTTCATTGATTTTGAACCCAAAAACAAATAAATAAATAAAATAAAATAGCACTAATGTACACAAACGGCATCAGAACTCAATTCATACGTATTATATGATAGAGATTTTAGTTTATTTATTCGAACCCACGATCTCGTTGGCTGGTAATGAAGATTTTCAGCCTTTTTTTTTTTGGTTAAGAGAAGATTTTCAGCAATTCGTTCCTCCATTTCAAAACAAAGAAACTCACATATAATTTCAGAGTGAGACATATTTTGAGGTCTAAATAACAGAACAAAACACTAGTTACCAAAAATCTATACGTGGAGAATTTCCATGGTTGGAAATTCTGATATTTCGAAATTACTTTAAGGGTATTTATGGAAATACAAAGATAACTCTCCAAACGGTCGGCTTCAACGCCGTCAATATTCTAAGCTTCGCCCAAGCGTATAGGAAGATTCTCTCTCTCTGGTTTCCGAATTTGAATCCACATGTGAGTTCAAAATCTCTGTTTGTTGTCTCTCAGATTGAGATTAGGTTTTTCTTTCTTCTGCAACTAATTTTTTATTTTATTTTTCTGTGTTGAATAGCTGAAGGAATTTGAGTGAATTCTTTCTAGGGTTTTCGTGTGTGTTTGTGTGGGATTTTCTGCTTGAATTTAGGTCTATTCCATATCACCAAATCCCGCCTTTACTATTTCTGCAATTTGGAATTCTTTTTTTCAGTTTGATCTTTGTCTTGATACGAATCTCAATTCATTTTTGTGTTTTTGAATTGAAATTTAGGAATTCCCAGATTCATTTCTGCTTAAAAACCCTCATCACACCTTTCTGTGGAAATATTGGTGAACATGTATTCATTTGTATTTAAATCTGTTATTAGGTATTCCTCGTGTTTACATCTTCAGATTCCACCATTATCAATTCAATGTTGTAATTCTCTTAGAAATTTAAGCTTCCTTTCTGCGTCATATCAATCTATTCAAGCTCCAGCAGTTGCAGTTCGATCACATTCTTGTCACAAACATGTACATCTACCATCATTGCTATGTTCTGGTTTCTCGTCTGTTCCTTCAATGAGGGCTTTATCTAATAGTTTTCGACCTCCATCGTTGAACCCCAGTTGTGATTCTCATAGAAATTTGGGCTTAATCACATATTTATGCTCATCCACCTCACTCCCTATGATCAGGTCCTGGTCATGCTCATTTTCTTCAGAAACTCTCTCAGTGGATCAAACCAGTGATTGTGGTACAACTGATGTCCAGGACAAAGGCCTGATCTGTGATTCTGATTCTGATAAGTTATACAAAATCATAATGGATAACTCTAGTTCAGATCAAAGCATGGAAAAGGCTCTTGACCAAGTTGGCGTAAGGCTGACTACTGAATTGGTTGATGAAGTCCTCCAAAAGCTTCATTTTGAGGAGAAAACAGCCTTCAGATTTTTTACGTGGGTAGGCCATCAAGAAGGTTATACACATGAGCCTCAGACGTATAATTATATGATGGATATATTATCCTGTACTAAGTACAAGGTAAAACAGTTTCGAATCGTTTGTGATATACTGGATTACATGAAGAGAAAGCAAAAGAACTCTGTGCCTGTTGAGGTTCTCCTTACGGTCTTGAGACAATATACGGAAAAGCATTTGACCCATCTACAGAAATTCACAAGGAAGAAGAAGATAAGGGTGAAGACACAGCCGGAGATCAATGCCTTTAACTTGCTGTTGGATGCTCTATGCAAGTGCAGTCTTGTTCAGGAAGCAGAAGCGATGTTTAATAAGGTCAAGAACAAGGTTACCCCTGATGCAAACACATACAATATTTTGTTTTTCGGGTGGTGTAGAGTGAGAAACCCAACAAGAGGAATGAGGGTATTGGAAGAAATGATCCAATTGGGCCACACTCCCGAGAATTTTACTTACAATACTGCCATTGATGCATTCTGCAAAGATGGGATGGTTTCAGAAGCAGCTGCACTCTTTGATTTCATGAGAACAAAAGGTTCGACCATGTCTTCTCCCACTGCAAAGACTTATGCCCTCATGATTGCAGCTTTTGCTCAGAGCGATAGGATGGAGGAGTGCTTTAGACTTCTGGCAGATATGAGAAGCAGTGGTTGCCTTCCTGATGTTTCAACCTACAAGGAACTGATTGAAGGGATGTGTTTGGCTGGAAAGATTGATGAAGCTTACAAGTTATTGGAAGAGATGGGAAAGACAGGTTACCCTCCTGATATTGTTACTTATAACTGTTTCCTCAAGGTTCTATGTGACCTTAGGAAGGGTGATGAAGCACTTAAGCTTTATGGAAGAATGATTGAGGTTGGGTGTGTGCCTAGTGTTCATACCTTCAATATGCTTATAACAATGTTTTTTGAGATTGGTGATCCGGATGGGGCATTTGAGACTTGGCATGAGATGGATAAGAAGGGCTGTGCACGGGATACAGATACTTACTGTGTGATGATTGAAGGGTTGTTTGGTTGTGAAAAGACAGAGGATGCATGCTTTCTTTTGGAAGATGTGGTGAACAAAAGAATGAAATTGCCATATCGGAAGTTTGACTCCTTTCTAATGCAGCTTTCGATGATTGGTGATCTCCGAGCTATCCACACACTTTCAGAGCATATGAGGAGGTTCTATAACCCTGCTATGGCGAGACGTTTTGCAGTGAGTCAGAAACGGAAGAGCATGAGCATAAGAAGGAAGTAGGCTGAAAAATATTGAAATGCGATCATCAAGCGTTCCTATCATGGAAGATGAGTGAAGAACATGGATGCAGCCTCATCACCACAATGCTAGTGATGGTTTGGTCATAAAGCAAAATACTTTTTAAGTTCTCCCAAAGGGATCCAACCCCACCATACATTTCTCATACAAATTCTGGCTGATTAATTGCTTCACTGAAGGAGTTCTCTGGTTTAATGAGAGTTATTTACTCTTCAAATCAAATCACTACGTATTTCTTGGGGTTTTTGAAAATTAATTCCATTGATGCTTGTTCATTGTTTGGGGTTTAGGAGGAGGCGGGAGATTGCGGATGAATCATGGATTTGTGTTTTAAGCTTTTATGGCGTCACTTTCAAGTTTCAAGTATGGAGACCGAGCTTGGAGCATTCTCTAATGGCTTTCAACTTTGCCTTTTGGGAAAGACTCCATGGGATCACCTAACTGCAGAGTTTCTCCTGTTGTAATTTACATGATCATATAATAATCTGGCATCCTTAATTTTCAGAATTAGGTGTATCTGTGACCGCTCACAACCATTTCTTTTGGTGGGGGGGAAGCTGGGGTTAGGCAGACCTTGACCAGATAAAATTACCACAAGAACAAATTACATATTCATATACTTACACCCTCGAGCATCATCGAGCACAATTTGAGCTAATCACGGAATCTAAAGTTATTTCTCAGACTCTCACAACCATACTAATCTGACTATCATATGGCATAGTTACATGCCAAATTGAAGAGAATGCTTCCTGTGTTACCCTTACAGCTACCATCTAATGTAAGTTTTGAAATATATATACATGAATCCAATATAGAGCTATATGGACTGTACTTAAGAGTATCCCTTGAGCTAAATGGACTACACTTATGGTATTCCTTGATTAAGTCTGATATAGAGAGTATAGTTTGTAGTTGCTTAATCTTTTACTTTTAGTGCCACTGCTTCTGTTCCAATTGGATTGCAGTTCAAATGATATTCAGAGTATATGTGTAGTAGCATGAATTTTTTAATTTTAGTGCCACTGCTGCTCCTCCAATTCAATTGCAGTTTATCCGAAGCAGAAGAAGAGATTGAAGTCTATAGAAGTTCTTTCCTGACATTGCTTACTGGCTTCATGAGGCAGTTGCATTTTTCCGTATAGAAGGGTGAGGTCAATTTTCACTTTAATATGTTGCAAGTGATCAATTATGACTGAGTAATGCTTGACTTTCTAATAGAACAAACTATATCTCAAGTAAACTTCTAAAGTGCATTTCTCTTTCTCTTATCATATATATAAATATTATATCTCACTGTTCTATGGTCTAAAAATATGGGTAAATTTGTTGATCTTGAGTGTCTTGCCAAACTTTTGAGCCCCCCCCCCCCCCCCCCCCCCTCAACACACATCAGCGACCATCGCGCATCACCCCTTCTCTCCCTATCATTCTTTTTTCCAATCTAATGAACATAATCCGTAATTTCCCTTTGCTTGCTTGTCATATGTAATCTCTTTGATATTTAGGATACTGATTCTTTATTACTATGACATGTATTCAATTATCAAAATTAATAAATTTTAATTACTATATGTTAATGTGATTTAGCATTCATAGGTTCTTCGGGCATTTGTATATATTTTTTATTATTATTATCTGATGCGAGAGAGAGAGAGAGAGAATAGGAAAATATATCTGTTTCAAGAAAAAAAAAACAGTTTAGATTGGAAATGTTTTCCCTCTAATCGTAATGCACTTAGGTGACAAGTTTTCTTCTTAGTATGCTCTATAGAGGGATTATTTTGCCAGATTGCCTTGGAAATCTAATAGGTGGAGGCCCTTAGGGTCTGTTTGGATCCCAGGAATTGAAACATCCCTGCAAACTCTAATGCATAGGCATTTCAATATCTATGAATTGGAAAGTCTGTATTGAAATTCTACTGTTTGGCTGACACCGTGGAATTTACTGAAAATAGGCTCCAGATTTCAAGTTTAGTTTTTGGATGCCTAAATATCCACTTGATATACATATCTATACTATATACTATAGAAATAGGGATGCCTACGTGGCATGCCTATTTGATCTCTTTTTCCTCTTTATCATGCCACGTCATCCCACACTTATCTCATATTAAAGGATTTTCAAATAATCCTTTCATCTCCCATTCGCCTCCCAAAGATTTTCAAAGAACCCTTTCATCTCCCATTTGGACTCCCAAGGATTTCAAAGAACCCTTTCATCTCCCAACTAGAGTATTGAATGTCAATAAAAAGGAGATATGAAGTTGGGGCGTTATGGGGAGCCTCACCCTTCGTCTCCCAATGTATTATCTCCACCCAAGAGAACTCTCCAACTGCCCCTTCAAATCTTCATCTTCTCCAACATCCTTCTTCTATCTATCTATCTATCTATCTATTTATCTATCTATCCCTCTTCTCCATCCTAGCATTCTCTTTTAACCCCACAACATGCAGGAACCCTTAATCAGATGATCTAGCACTCTTACTTCCCAATGAATCCGCTGAACAAAGCTCTTCAGAGCTGGTACTCAGAAGGCTTCAATGTGGAAGAGAAAAAAGGTTTTCCCAATTTTATTGTTTATGAAGGAATGGTCCCACGTGCTGGATTGGTTGGGCAACTTGGCTGATGGCAATGGAGTCATTGGCTGCTGTTGTTTCGGCTGGCTGGTCATCGGTTGTGAAGATTTGGAAGACGACAGTAAGAAGAAAAAAGGAAGGAATGCGCAACTGTTGCTGGTGGCAATAGTGTCGTCGGCTTCCTTTCTCTGGTCTCCGGTTGTCGATGGTGGTATTGCATCGTGACTTGGTGAGGGCCCTTGCTCTAGATCTAAATTACTCAAGAAAATCATCACCATGATTTGTGACTGGTGGTTTAGCAGGTCATTTATATATGAACTCAAAGAAATGGCTAGGTTATTGTGACCAGGTGTTCTTAAATGTAGTTTCTGCAGGGTAGAATGAATGCTAAAATTCCAAGTAAAATGTTACCTTCATGAATGACTGAAATGTGCCTCAACTCTTTTTCTAGGTTCTACACTCGGGTGAAGATCCAACACGCACAATTAAGTGGAGAAAATGTCATATATTGCTTGGGCTAATGATGCGAGTGTGAAAGTTTACGACACTTGTCAATGACCAAATCATCACATTTATTTAGAAGCCACGAGGAAGCCCACACCCTAAGATATTGCTCCCTCACTTTGTTTGGCAGGTTAGTAGAATATTTCAAATGTATTCTTTACTAAGAATCTAGATGCATGCTAACTGTCATTTTTAACCTATTAATTAAAATTAAAGTGGGACTCTCTTAGTTATTGGATGGGGAACATCTGTAAAAGTTCAATAAATTTCTTCAGATCCATTATTGAACTTATTTCTAAATTAATATGTGCTTTCCATATATCCTTACCTTATTTTATTTTCATCCCGTGCATTGCACGGGTCCTTGCTAGTATATATATATATAATAGTAAAAATGCACGTTCATTGCACGTAGAAATTTTCAATAATTTATCTTTTAGATATTTTATATAAATTTAGTGAAGAGCATATATTTATAAATAGTCGCTTTGAATTTTTATATTTTTTTAGGGAGTAATTGAATATAAAATTAAAAGTTACAATTTTTTTTTTTAGCTATGATACACATCCATGACAAGTATATATTTCTAGTAAAATTAATTTACAAAGAATCATGTTATAAGTAAAATCTATCAAAGAACAGCATAAAAACTTAGAATGTTTATTTCATAAAATTAATCTAAGAAAGAAAAAATAATAATAATAATAACAAAGTTAACATTAAAAATAGTTAACTATGAAGCAAAAGAAAATACCCGAAACTTGTGTATATTTTATAAATGAATTAAATTCACAGAAACACCAAGAGGAAGGAAAAAGTGTTAATAACACATTTTTTTATATAAGTGTATAATACTATTAGGTAAGATGTATGAAACATTTTGATAATCTATTTATACACATTTTGCTAAGAATTCATTCTTGATCTATTTGGTGAGATGGTAGACAACTTGAGATAACTCTGAGGTAAAGAAGCATTAAACAACCCGACATCACCACATCATAACTTAGCTTATTAGTTTAGGAGAAACATGAAACCTCAAGTTAAGTATGCTACAAAACGGATGGCTATGATTATGACGTCTAGCTCGTCTCTGTCCTCTATCAACTCTAACTACTTCAATGTCCTTAATCCCTAGAATGATGAAATCCTAAACCCCAATATATATATTCACCCTGATAGATTCTACTCTAAAGCAGTGGGTCTTGCTAACATTAGCTTTTAGTAATAAATAGAAAGTACATCAAATGCTTTTGGAATAAATATTGCACAGGAAATTGATTATGGTGGGGAAAAAACTCTTATAGCTGCAACGTTTGATTGAATAATAGCATAAGTTGAGATAGCACCAAATTACTTCTGGACAAATATTTTTTATTTGCCCAGAGAACATCTAACAAGTTGGTAGAACGTTTTTTTTAATCGGTAGAACAGTAGGAGAAATCGAGTACATAAAGTAGAAATATACCAGACATCATCTGCATTAGTGGATTCACACATAATAGCATGAGATTCATCTTGTCTACCACGGCATAAATCAGCATTTACTCTCTTTCTCCGAATGGCAATTTCACACTTCTCGTTCATCTTTCCCAGCAAAGAAGTTTGGCAATCTCTTCAATCTTCCTTTGTTCCTCCCAGAGTTCCTCCTCAAGACGCTGCCATGCATTGTCGTTATTCTTCCAATTGGTGGGAGGACCAGAAAGAGAACCTAGTAGCCACCAGGTCTGAGAACTCGGTCAACTTCCATCATGTATAATCCATCTGCAAAAAGAGAAACCTAAGGATACTAACATAAGTAGTTGCCAGATGCCACCACCCAAATTTTATACTAATAATCCCAAAAAAAAAGGCAAGAAAAACTGTCAAAAAGCTTCTGAATTTTGCTTTAAAATTCAGAAAAACACGCCCCTAAATCAAGGTTATGAAAACACAGAGATAAGGATATGAGAGGCGTGTAGGCCGGAGATGAACGAAATCGTCGAAATGCAATGGAACATGTAGGAGAAGCAGAGGCGGGAATGGATATATACATGTGAACCGCTTGGAATCTGTTTGGAACGGATGTGTCTCTTAACCAAAGGGATGTGTCTATTAAGGATTCCATTTGATGTGTCGTAAATGAGTGAAGAGATTTTAAAATACCTTTTTGGGGGGGAAGCCACGTGAGAGTAAGTATTGGTTTGTATTAAGTATAGATAGATAAGGTTATAACTGCATTATAATAATCTATTAAGTTCTTTTAAAAATTCTTGTACTTTAATAGTAGAATGATATATATATACTTAAAGACAGATAATCATCTTTTTTGATAATCATACAAATGGGTTCGAATTCAATCAATTGGACTTACCATCTAAATGAGTTCCAATTTATGAAATAGGAGGTCTCTGTGTTTCTTAATATAAGTAATGTCGTTCTTATTATAATATAAACTTCTAGTTACATAAATCAATTAGTAGATTAACATATTTTTCTTCGATAACACAAAATTCAATTTTTTTATTTTTATAAAATAATAATTTTTTATATATAGATAAATTGTATAATAGATATTTAACTGAAACTCTTATATATTTCTATGATAAAATTTATTAGTTTCATAATTAAATAAAAAATAAATTATCGTAATATATAATAAAGTTTAATTTAAAAATAAATTTATGTTCAAATTCAAGTTAAATAAAAACTAAAAATAGATTTATTTTTAAAAATATAAGTAAAATTATTTAAATTTAATTAAATATAATGAGTTAAAAAATTTTGATAGTTATGTAAATAAATTTTAAGACTTCTATTTAAAAAACTTATTTTGAAAATAATTCAAATACGAAAGTCAAGTTATAAAAGATGTCAATTCCGTGCACGTGTGAATTACAATATCCACCTCCTTGGTCATTAATTCCCACCAACTATAGGAATTGACATTGTTTCAATTCTCACATGAATTGGAACTCATATGAGTTGTGGGTGTCCGAACACCCGAATTGGAATTCGTATCCTCAAATTCCAATTCTCTCCCCTCAATTGCTGCAATCCAAATGGGCCCTAGAGGATGCAACATCTATATCATTAATTAGTTTTGGAAACATTAAAGAAAGAACAAAAGAATGGAGAGAATTTAATTTTTATATAGCTGATAATACTTCCTACATTGTCAAATTGAAGTCACCTTAATACTAGTAATTGTTTTTCTAGTGGTCTGCTTTTGATGTAATCAAGATGGTAATGCAAATGCTCACTCTGATTTTTTTAGTGATTTGAGAAAACTAATTCCGGCATTACATTTGAAACACAATTTCCCATGCTTAGAAGTGTACCAAATTCTTAGCCAGCTATTACATTCAAAGGCTGCAGGCACTTATTTTTACTTGGCTGCATACACTCTGAAATCCTATTTTGGAAAATTTGTAAATGAAAACTCGGGATGTATCCTGAGTTGTCTTTTATTCTGGTAGGTTTGTTCTTCCCAAAAGATTGAACATCTTTTGTTAGAGATGCCATATGTTTGCGAGCATTGTGATAGATACTACTGGCAGTTGCTCTCCAGGTACACGATGACTAGATGAGCTAGTAGCCTAGTACTGGAAGTTGATCTGCTATAATTCTAATGGTAATAGTCTTTGTGCTTTTATATTATAGCGCAGTTGCTACGTTCTAAATGATAGTTTCCTTTGGCATGGGTACACCAATACATACATACATATTACATACATATATAGAGAATAACTATGACCAGGAGCTCTGGTTCAACAGATAACCAGGGCTCCTCAAAACTTGCCTTATTGCAGTGGTAATTTAGGAATTATAAATTTAAATTAAGGGTATTTTTTTCATATAAATATTTTTAAATAATTCCCGAAACACCCTATCAAGGCATATTTTGGGGGAGCTCCGGTTAAATGTTGAACCTCCTGTTCATAGTTAATCGCATTCATATATATATATATATATATAACTCCCCTCATCTTTATATTCTTGCTATGTTTTGTTGGTATCCATCATATTGTGGACACAATTTATGGCCCTCCTAATGCTTTGCCAGAACTTGAAGTGAGTATGTGACCATCTCATTGTTCCTACTTGATGATTCTTGGCTGCAAATTGTGATATCTTTTCTTTTATAGTGTATAGTTTTGGTTTCCTTTTTCAGGATTATATGTCTGACCTTGCTTAGGAGATTCCTGATACCTCTAGCTTACAGAAATGTTTGAGTTTCTGTTTGAGTGTCGGTACTGCAATCTTGGAAACTATAGTACACATTGTATGTCACGGCTACATATTTGATATTCACTATCCACTGTTCTGTGTAAAACTTTCTATTGCATTCATCTTTCACTCTTTTGTTTTCAATAAGAAGCTTTTGTGCTGGTTTCCATCCATGTTTATATGATCTTTGCATGTATGTGTGTGCTATGAGTAGTCACTCCAATTGCCTATTTAGCATCTGGAAGGCCTAACTCAGTCTCTAACAGGTACCAAGCGCCAACTGCCAAGTCTTCCAAGTTCCAACTATGGACATAAACATATACTAAGAAATATCCTATGTATTTGTATGGAGATTCTATAAACAATTTTTGAATAAACATGATTTAAAGGGAGTGTGATCTTTGTACAATAGAGTAAGAAATTTAAACATGTCTAATAGTATAAATTTGGGAAGATATTATACTATCTGAGCGCTTATTTATACTAAGATCATCTTTTATTTCTCTCTTATAGGTTTCTTCTCTATTTATTAAAAGGCACTTACCATGTTCTTTGATTGATCTTTTAGGAAAGCATGATAACCGGAGGTTTTGATCAACCAATCCACTTGTAGGAGATATCTTCATTTCAGAATATATGAATTTGTGAAAATATAAGTATCTTGATGGTTCTTGTAATTTATGGTTGCTTAAGGTTGTCTAATAAGATAATTGTGTTTTGTTCAGGGCCTTCCACATCTTGGTTAAGATATCTTCTTGTGTCCTGAAAAATATTCTTGAGCTACCAGGGAGGATCCACCTCTGACAAGACATTGTGAACCAGAACTTGAGAATCGGTCTAGAAAACTGTCGGTACAAAATGTGATTTCAAGGGAATGTGAATGCTAATGCTCCACCAACGCTTCAGCCAAAAGAGGAGATTTTCCAGCACCCCTAAAAAACAAAAAGCTTGGGATGACTTCCTGTTTCTGTTATATAGCATCCCGCTCCCAATCGGGTGGATTGTTAGTTGGTTGCGCCATTGACCTAGATGAAGAACTTTGTCTTGTCTCTGTTGGTATCAGAGCATCTTGATTCTGGTGTCCTAGGCGTAGAGGAACCACACCAATCCATCTCGAACTTGGTGGTTGCGCCGTTGACTAGGATGAAGAACTTTGTCCCGTCTCTGTTGGTATCAGAGCATTTTGATTTGATTGTTATTTGATTGCGCCATTGACCTGGATGAAGATCTCTGTCCCATCTCTGTTGGTATCAGATAGTAGTTGAGACTCTGTTCCAATGTTATCTGGTTCGTTGGTTCAAGTTGGTTTGTGATATATTTTAATCATGTAAATAAATATATTATATATACTTAATATTAAAACGCATTAAAAAAAAAACATCTTTTTAAGGTTGGCATATTTTTATGAATCCAAACAAAAGGTACCACGAACTGGTTGGCGGATTAGATAACTTTGCTCTACTCCATGTAAAAAGGTTTTCAGCTGAACCAGACACATCTCTGCATGAAGGTTGGTTGCCTCTCATCTCAGGCTGCAAGTGCCATAAATTCATGCAACCAACATGATGTATGATATAAAATAAGCGAACTTTTAAAAAGGATGGTTGTGAAAAACCAATTCATTTTGAGCCTTCCAAATATTTCTAAAGTGAAAGAACAAGAAGTAATCATGATTCTCTTCGGAAAACTCTTATCCTTAGCTTTAGCATTTGGGTTTTACCCGTTTTGAGGAGCTCTAGGGTGAAGCTTACATGGGCTGCATGTGTGCGGTGTGTGTGTGAGTTTGCATGTGGTGTGTGCGTGTGTGTTTGCTTGGGTGGTGTGAGTATTCCCTTGTCTTTGCATTCAGTCATTGCCTTGTGGTATGATTGAGTTTACCAAAAAAAAAAGCTTTAGCATTTGGGTTTACCCCACTTGGTGATAAGAAGTCAAGAGGGGAAGCAAACCACAACATTGTTTCACATTTTGAAAATAAATGTCAAATTTTTTTTTTATTTTGGGGGGAAGGCACATTTTTTTTTTTTAAAATGCCTAGTTTTTTTTCCCAAGTTTTGTTTTTATTTTATTTTGGGGTCAACTCAATTAGTATATGTCCTAAATAGTGTTACCTTGGCACTTCAATTTTTTCAAATTTTGTCCTGCCAACACCTTGGCACGACACGACACTTCTTACTACGTGCATATGTCATGTCATAGACGTCAGTATTATGATTAGGTATGTAGTACTTGAAGTATGTCGTGTTATTTTATATATATATATATATTAGCAGGAATTTTTTGTTAAGTTGTGTAATTTTTTTGGAAATATAAAGAAAAACTTATTAGGAGAGCAGTGACACCAACGACGATTAATAGGTCTGTCCCTCCCTCGTTTGCTCCTCTATTTAGTATATGAGTATTTGTTTTATAATTTTGGTACACTTTTTTTTTAAATGGGAAAAAGGTGCCCCTCCCCCCCCCCCCCCCCCCTCTCTATTCTTATCATTATTTTTAAAAAAAATTGAGTTTAATATATATATATATATATATATATATATATATATATATTCAAAATTATGTATATTCGTGCCGCCGTATTGGGATTTTCAGAGTTTATCGTGCCAAACACTTTTAGACACCTAGACCCTTGATACCCGTACTACGTGCTTAGGTCACACTGGTCTTAAAAGTTAGTAGGTTAACCAAGATGTATTCGAGGGAGCTTTGCCATTTTCTATCGGAAAGTGATTTAAAACTCTTGATAGTACTTAACCGTTGGATTGAAAATCCAATGGTGTCAAGCATTACATGTTTTAAATTTAAATGGTAGGCCCTACTAAATGCTTGATAACACTATTGAATTTTCAATCCTACTGTCCCAACTCTTGATAGTGGGTACTTATGGAGAGTTTTTAATAACTTTCCTATTCTAAAATCTCGGATTGAGGGTGATACGAGTCCCAGTCCCTCGCAGCTATAGAAGCTTGCCTATAGGCCGACCGCACTTTAAAAATTGCTTTGGAATACCATTTCCTTAACGGTTCGTCTGCAATGGGATGAGCGAGAATGGGAATTGATAAGATAGAAAGAAAAAGACTAAAAAGCAATTCCTGATTCCATTGTGTATTATTGTCCAACATGCAGTTTGTTAACATTCTAAAGTGGGCAAAAAGCTGTTTTGTAAGGAACCAACCCATCAGAGTCGATCCGTGGAATCCAATTCTCCTTCCAAATTAATAAGGCTTATAATTTGTTAATCATTAGAGATTAAAAGCCTAGTATTTGAAGTTGGGCTAAATTATACGTTTTTTAAGCCTCATGCCGGGAAATCCATTCTAGACCACCTAAATGGAGGGGGCAACAGATTTCTTCTTGCAGAAGCCCGAGTATTATATTCAGGTTTCGCCATTTGACCCGACGAATAGAAAGCATTTTAACTAAGAAAATGATAATCTTAGTTCCATTAGGCAATATGCGCACACCTCCCCAGCTTGCCACGTGTCTTCTTTGGCACCCATCATAACTATGGTTTAAATTCACTTAACCTTAAAGTTAAATAATCTATCCTTGGTTTTTTTTTTAAATAACCACATGAGTGAGTGAATCATAACCATGGTTAATTTTAAAAAAAAACAAGATTAAATTATTTAAGCCTAAGGGTGAGTGAATCATAACTATAGTTAAATAACAGTTAGAGGACACGTGCAAAGTTGTGGAGGTGTGCGCATACTGACTCAATGGGAAATCAACCAGACTTGTGCCAGAGGAAATCAGTTGCCAATGGGGGGATAAGGAAATGATTTTCATCTGGCCCTCACCCGATGAAATCCGTCTAGCTTTCGTCCCACAAGTCAACACGTGTCCCTCTTGACATTCCTTAACCATGGTTAAGTATCACTAACCCTTAGGGTTCAACCATGTAATCTTGGTTTTCTGGAAAAAAAATATTTGAAAAAATTTAACTACAGAAGTTAAAATTTCATAACTCGAGTTAAAGGAGATTTCTGGATGGGCCATACGGTTTTGATCTGGTGAGGGCGATACCAAATCCAATCCCGGGGATACACACTGACACAAGTACCAATGGGTAGGTGTGTAACACGAGAGCAAATTTTCTAGTCGGCCCTGATACCAATTTTCGTATTAGGAGCCCACATAGCCAATTGAGTTGTTACACCTCAAACACTATTTCTAATTCCTCATTTAATGTGTTGTCAACCTTCCACCCAAAAATAGGTAAAAACGTAATTTAATGCTAATTATTTGGGCTCGCCTAAAACTTTCATTTCAGACTTGTTTGCAAAAAAAAAACACCGTCTTTTTAGTTATTTGTAAATATCCTCTGTTTTTATTTTCTAATTAACTTTTAAAACTTTTGCAAATCCACCATGCCCTCCAAAGGTTAGTTAACAGTTGTTATTTATTTTTTTAATAAATTTTAGTCTTTTTAATGGGTAGGATGGAATGGACAGCCCTATAGGTCACCATGTGTCCCCATTTATCCCCCTTTAATTGGAGTTAAGCTTAATCGACATAAGGTTAATATTTTTTTTTTAAATCTAAAAATCAAGGTTAGATAGATGAGTAAATCTTAACTCTAGTTAATGAGTGTTAAAAGGGACACATGGCAGCTTGTAGAGTCCTCTTTAACTATGGTTAAGCATTTATCAATCTAAGGTTAATATTTTTTACATTTTTTTTTAAAATCCAAGGTATAAGCTTGGATTTTTTTTAAATTCATGTTTAACCATAGTTAAAGGGGACTCTACAAGCCGCCATATGTCCCTTTTAACACACACTAACTATAGTTAAGATTTACTCGCCCTTAGGGTTCATCTATCTAACCTTGATTTTAGATTTTAAAAATAAAATATTAACCCAAGGTCGATTAAGCTTAACCCCAATTAAAGGGGGATAAATGGGGACATGTGGTGACCTATATATAGAGCCGTCCATTCCATCCTACCCATTTAAAAAAGATTAAAATTCCTTTAAAAAAAAACCGTTAACTAATTTTTGGATCGAAGGGTAGATTTGCAAAAGTTTTAAAAGTTAATGGGAGGGATAATACAAAATCAAAATATATATATGTAGGGATAGGATCCAGGGACATATGCTTTGTGACATATATGTAAACATATGGGCAGGGCCGTGTGATGTGAAGATCCAATGGTTATAAACTACACCTCCGTTATATTGAAAAGGGCATTTAAGGGATTTCCTGCAAAGAGGTTTAACTTTGAAAAAAAAATATTTTTTTTTGTCATGGGGCAGTGAGCCCATCAGTCTGCGTTAGAACTAGGAGAGAGATAGAGCTTCTCTACTCTCAAGTCTTCTCTCTCAAAACCACCGAAATTAGCAGAGAAAGCGTTCGAAGCAAGACCACCGTGGAGAGAACCTCTCCGATCCTTCTCTCTCAGCCCACCGATGAATGTACACTTTGAAGGTTTTCAAGACTGATTTTCAGCATACTAAGAAACCGTAGTAAAGGGCTAGCAACCAATAAGCCCATCCGTCTAAAGGTTCCTTCTATGGAGCATCTAGAGCTATTTTTCCATTTGAAACCATAGTAAAGGAAGACAAGGTCAATCATCGAGTTCCTACGAGGGCAGTGAGTTCGCCTAAAATTGGTGTTGCTGCGATTCCATTATTAGAACCAAATGATGTTGGCAGCATTCCTATAAAAGAAGAGGTATGCTTTAATGTTTTTGCTTTTATTTTCCCCTAGTTTATTACATGCCATTGTCGATCATCTAGTGTGGTAGGTTTATATTGTTTTTTTTTTATCAGTTCCAAGAGAAAAATCGCAGACGAGAGCCTTGGGATTTCGCCTTCCTCTTTCTCGTCGCCGTCTCTTCGGTTCCTCATATCTGAAGCCGGTTGAATTTGTGTTCAAATAGATATGCGTGAACCTTACGAATAATAGCCAAAATGATGCAATTAGTCTTTTCTATGTCTAAACAGTGATCTCTTTGTTCTGAGATGACTCTGTAAGCATTAGCTACATTCCCTTAATTTTTCTTGGTGATTTAATAGTATTGCGGAGTATTCATAGCTTCTTTTGCTCCAAAAGAGTGTTTTTGTCGCATTTGAATCTTTGGAATGATTTCTGGCGAATGTCACTCTGCTAATTTCTTGGAGTAACATAATTAACCAGTTTTTAAATTTAATCTTCCCTAGAGTAATTAGTGAGTCAAACTGTTTACCTTTGAAGTCGATACCATTCTCCGAAATAATTTATGAGGAAACCCAATTTATGAATTGAGACTGGATTTGTATCTAATGGGCATCAAATTTAACCTTAAGGATGGACCTTCAATTTTTTGTTTGAAAAAAGGAACAAAAAAAGATCTACTTTTTCACTTGGCATTCTTTGTGGTTCTTTCTATTAATTACTTCTCATGTTCAGCAGACCAATGTTTGAGTATGTTTATTTTTTTCATATCTTTTTGTGTTTTCATAGTAATTTTGAAAGCTAGGGAATCTAAGGAAGAACCCTATTGTTTTGAGTTTTGGAACTTTGAGGCACAAGCAACTTGAGTGGTAGTGGGGTTTAGCTGGAGACAATCTCTTTAGTCTTTTCTCACTCACAATTGTTATATTTGTTTTATTTATGTTTGCAGTGTAGGATGAATACTTTGATTATTGAAAATTGCATGCTTTTGGATGAAGGCGAGAAAAGTGATGAGATTGGAACACTGTCACCTCAAAATAAAAGCATTGATTTAGGTGATAGTTCGACTCCAAGCAAAGATGTCAATGCGCCATATGTGGGGATGCTCTTCGATTCAATTGAAGAAGCAAAAAAATATTATGAAGAGTATGGTCGACGAAAGGGATTTTCAATTCGAGTTCGATCTTCAGACAAGACTCGAGGGCGAGTAGATGAAGTTACTGGAGTAAAATTTGTATGCTCGCGTGAAGGAAATCACAAGAAGATGGTTGTAGAAGCTACTTCCGAAAACACAGGAAAAAGTTGTTCTACGTTGAAATGTGGATGTATGGCCACTATGCGGATTATGAATATAAACGAGACCACTAAGTGGAAAGTTACAATATTTTCTGACGAGCACAACCACAAGTTTGTCACTCCGCGAAAGAGAGTGCGAATGAGGTGTAATAGAAACATGCCTGATGCAGCGAAAGATCTAACAAAGATTTTTAGTAGAGAGAACTTGCAAGTATGTAAAGTTGCATCAATTTTTCATGGGGATAAAATTGGATTTGATGGTAGAGAATGTTGGAACCATTTGCGGGCAGTTAGGCATAGAGACTTAGAAGCGGGTGATGCACAATCAGTTCTCCATTATTTTAGAAAGAAGCAAACAGAGAATCCTCAATTCTTTTATGCAATCCAATGTGATGAAAATGGGAGAGCAACAAATTTTTTTTTGGTAGGTGCACGGTCACGTATGACATATCAGTACTTTGGAGACGTTGTTACATTTGACACGACATATAGGACCAATAAGTATGATATGCCATTTGCACCTTTTACTGGCGTGAACCATCACTATCAATCCATTCAGTTTGGGTGTGCACTTTTGCAGGACGAAACTGAGGTAACATTTTCTTGGTTATTTGAGACTTGGCTTGAGGCAATGGGAGGAAAGCCTCCAACATCTATTATCACTGACCAAGACTTGGCCATGGGAGCAGCCATAGGTAAAGTATTTCCCAATACACAACATCGTCTATGTCTTTGGCATATCAATAAGAAGTTTGCTGAGAAATTATCGCATATCTATTATAAAAAGTCAAATTTCAAGATTGGTATGAAAAAATGCATACATCAGACATACAATATCGAAGAATTCGAAGACGGGTGGAAGGCCTTGATGGTAGAATACGATTTAGTAGAAAATGATTGGCTTCAAAATCTTTATGAGATACGACGATCATGGGTACCTGTTTACAATCGAAGTACATTTTTTACTGGTATGAACACCACGGGTCGTAGTGAGGTTGTTAATGCATTCTTTGATAGTTTTGTCTCATCCAATACCAATCTAAGGGACTTTGTACTTAAGTATGACCAGACATTGAAGAAGATAGTCGATAAAGAAGAAAGTGAAGATTATATATCAGAACACAAGAATAGAATTGTGGATAACAATAATTTGATATTGAAACATGCGGCAAAAATCTACACAAGAAATATCTTTGAAAAGTTTCGGCATGAATTAGAAGAAGTCATCCGGTACAAAGTCCTAGAAGGTGAGAATGGTGGGGAATACCAAACTTATATAGTGAAGTCCAAGGTTGGTATATCCGAGGAGTTTATTGTGAAGTTAAAGTTGGACACTTACGAGGGTATGTGTGGATGTCAACATTTTGAGTTTACAGGACTACTTTGTAGGCATATTTTAAAAGTGTTTGCTCGTTTTGATGTGGATGAGATACCAACACAATTCATACTGAAAAGATGGATGCAAGAGGCCAATAAGGCTAGGGTTGTGGGCACAGATGAAATAACAATGCATGATACACAAAGCAGTTCAGAAGCAATGAGACTTAGCCATATTTGTCGAATTTCAACTCAATTGGCATGTGTCGCTTCAAAGTCAGAAGAGGCGTACAAAATTGTTATTGATACAATTGAGGAGCTATTCATAAAGGTTTCCAATCAAAGTGCGAATGCGAAAGATAATATTGATGAGTTTCCAACTGTGGCTTCTAAACAACAAGATGATTTTGGCATCACTATTGCTTCAAGCCAAGTATTGCTACAAGATCCAAACATATCACAGACAAAGGGTAGGAAGAAGGATGAGAAGGGGAAAGAGAAGATTAAGAAGAACATTAGCTCTACTGGTAGATTTAAAAGTGGCATTGAAATGACATTGGAAAAAAAGAAAAGGAAATGCGCTTTATGTAAAGGATTAGGACATGACAAACGAATTTGTCCAGAAAACTCGAAGAGAAGGAAAATCGAATTAGGTCAATATACTCTGAGCACTATTTCTTCTTTCATATTTAATTAATTTAGGAACCCACTTTTGATTCAATTGTTTGACATTATATGAAGGCATCCTTCTTGATTTTTTTTTTCAGGCAAGGCGATTGAGGGACTTGATCTTCATGGCTTGTAGGTACGTCAAGGTTTTACTCTACAATTTTGGTAGCTCCTTGCAAGGGTTCTAGAAAACCACCATGACTGGTTAGCCTTTCCGAATATTCTGTAAGATTGAGAAATCTTGGTATCTTGCAATGCTGGCTAGGGAAGAATCTCAAAAAAATCATTTCCCCTGCTAATCTTCTTCTTCTTGGTGACTTATTTCTAGTTCATTATACTTAAAGAGGCAAATCTACGATGTGGGGTTTGTTTAAAATTAATTTTTTTTTTAATTCTCTAATGGGATATCTTCACCAAATTTCAATATTTTTTCTCCAAGAGGCAAATTCTTCTTGATTGTTTATCTAAAGCATTGATATGTCAGTAGATTATTGGCCTTTGTAGCCTGGGCTGCATAGACAGATCATTGCTGCCTTGGGCTGCTTCGCTCTTCACAAAGTTTCGTTTAACTATATCATTGAATGAGAATACAGAGTAGAGGACTCCATTGTTTCTTTTCTCTGATTATTATTTAAGTGTTAGATTTTCTTTTTGGACCATTTGGATATCTTGTGTACATGTAGGACAAGCAGTAGAGAACTTTGCAGTTGGATTGGACCATTTGGATATCTTTTGTACATGTAGGACAAGCAGTAGAGGTGCTCGACATGAGCCAATTAACAATCAGGGATGAAGATTTATTTGGATCTTTTACTGAACATCCCTAAATGAATATTTGTGGAACCATTTTGTGAACTTGATCCTACAGCTTATGAATCATTTTACATTGATTTCTTTTGCAGTTGGATTGGAACTTTGCAGCAGTCTGGCGGATACCTGTGGTGTTTCTCGGATTAGCTTTCAATTCTTGAAAAGCCGAGTGTGGATCAATGTATTCATCAGAGCTGGACAAGATGTCTTCTTAGCTTCAATGATTAAAAGGGACATACCGACTAGTCTATGGGTCCACTGTTAGATCTGTCTATTGTAATTGCTTCATGACTAAATATTAACTTTTTCTATTTAGTCCCCACCAAATGAATTAAAATTTACTGGTTTAGGTTTCAGCTATACAATCAGGGTAGATCATAGGTTTAGCTATTGTACATTTTGTGGAAGATTCCTTGCCGATGTATTGATTATCATTTTCCAGTGCTCTAAGGTAATTCCTGCATAATTAACATTCATTTAAGCTTCTAATCTCATCAAAACCTTGAGAAGCAAGGACTCCACCATGGATTATAAGCCATAGGCATGTTGTGAAGAGATTAATCGTGCTTGTTGGATCCTTTTCTTCTGAACGTTAAAGGGGATAAGTCCCTGGACAGGGGTTTTGGATAAACACTCGTGTGGCAAAAAGACCCTTAGCCAATTTTTCCAAAGTTTTGGATGGACCTTGCATAAAACTCTCCAAGGTTAAGTGCAAAAACATCTTCCCTAAGTTAAGTATTTTATTGGTCTTGACAGGGAGAAATTCAATACTAAATGTATGAAGCAATAAGAACATGCAAAATGGATAGAAGAGATCACCTGACAATAGGGCCTTCTCTACTGACATCATTAAAATCCTCTACGATGGTTGGGGAAGAGAAGAATCAGAAAAGGATAAAGATGCTAAATAAATATTGAACTTTCAAGTGGATATCCACCCAAAACCACTAGAAATTAGGTCCACTAACAATATCAGTTATCTATCAGTCCTAAAAAAGAGTGTCAGTAGTTATCAGAGGTATTACCTATAACAGGAGTGCTAGCCTTAATCCCTGGGCTGTCGGGTGGAGGACCCATTCTTCGAAAAACAACAAGCAATTTCTATGACCAGATCATAGGGTTAAAACAGATGTAGAAAAATGAATTGTAGCACTCTGGACAATTTCTTCCAAGTGTTGAATCATCACTTAATATAATGTCAATATCATTCACAATTACTTTGATTGATTTACAGTAAAAAACGAAGACTCTTCTTTGGCACATAAAAATAAGTGTTTCTCTCAACATGCCCCAAGCCACACCTATCAACATGTCCAAAGCCACACCTATCTATCAGTTAAAACGCCCATCTCCACCAGCACTTCAACCCCATAATTACATTATTGAACTTTATACATATCTTGGATAAGAGTTCGGAGCCCTCTCAAGCTGCTGCCATAAGACCCAAGTCCTACACTACTTCGACTGATACTACTAACACCATATACACTGGTACTACAACTTCATCTACTTTTATTTGTACAATGGCTTTGCTTCTCAATTGGCTCATGTCGAGCACCTCCCCACACTCGTTGTCACTTGATTCAGAGTAAGAGTCTAGGATTTGCAGGCTTTCATCCGGGTGGCTTTCAGCTTGGCCTTCTCTTTCCTTTTTTTGTTGAGGTCTTTTTCCTCTGCTCTCAGCTGTTGCAGTTGCGCCAGTAGAATTTTTGTTGCCTCCTGCACAATGGAATACAAATTAATTATATATTTTTAAAAAAAAAGATCAAAGAACTATTCAACCCAAAAAAAAAGGGTTCAAAGACCTAGTGTAATTCAAGTCATGGATCTATTCAAACAAGCCATCGATTTGTTCCTCGTGGAAGAAATTGGTCCCCACATACACATTTTTTTTAAAAGAATATAAATTGGCCTTTTCAAACATACATGAGCCAATCGATTCATTGTGCCAGTGGATTTGGGAAAAATGGAAAATCAATACGATGAGAACACTCAAGAAGGGGAAAAAACAGAGAGAGAGATGGGCAGACTATATAATGTGATGTAATAATTTTTTTTTTAATGTGTGAATTCTTGGTCTGTATAATAAGGTCTTTATTTTTATCGGTCAGGTAGAAAATACAACCATAGAATGAAATGATAAGAAAGGGTAAGAAATAATCATATGCAACAAAACTACCAACATTTACAGTAACACCATGTCTTCGCAATACACTGAAACAATTTTATTTAATGAAAGCAACACAATACAAAAAGGATTATCTGTCCCCTATTGTTTCAAACTGAAATTTCTTCAAACCCACATGAGCCTATGAGGTAAGAGAGTGTGAAAGAGTGGTGTTCATTTGTGGAGCTTTTTGATGAAAGGGGTTTGAGAAACGATTATGGGATTTGAAGAAAATACAACACCGTTGTTGGATCTCTTACAGCCTTCCTTACGGGAAGTAATTTTTTACAGAGAAAATTTTGAACATTGGTGATGTTGATTGGAAGAACTCAGCATTTGAAGAGCCCTAACTGGTATTCTCCGTTTGCTCTTGAGATTGCAATCGCTCTGCTTTGTACATTGAAGTGTACATAGAGAGAGAGAGAGAGAGAGAGAGAGAGAGAACATACCACACATTGAGGTACAGGTGAGCATCGTTGAGAGAGTGGAAATGGCAGAGGATGCTGTTTGAGAGAGTGGAAATGGCGTGCGTCGCCGGAAGTGGCCGGACTGGCAGAGGTCCCTTGTAATTCGAAAGAGAGGGAGAGTGGGGGACTTTGCCGCCCATTTTTGGCTTATAAAACACCGTAAGGCCTCACACTCAACCTGAGCTGTTGGATTGCGTCTCTCTCCTAGTTCTAACCCTAACTGATGGGGGTTCACTGTCCCAGGACAATAAAAAATATTATTTTCAATGTTTAACCTCTTTTCAAGAAATCCCTTAAATGCCCTTTTCAGTACAAAAGAGGTGTAAATAACAACCATTGGATCTTTACATCACATGGCCCTGCCCATATGTTTACATATATGTCACAAAGCATATGTCCCTGGATCCCATCCCTATATATATATATATATAACTAAAATGACAGGGTTTTTTTTTTTGTGACAAAAAACCCGAAGAAAAACAAGTCAGAAGTGAGAGTTTCACGTGAGCACAAATAACTAGCAATAAAATACGTTCTTACCTATTTTTGAATGGGAAATAGTTAATGTACCTGGGAAATGGATTTTACAATCTAAGGCTGGACCTCATTGGTCCATGTCCCTCCTCTTATATACCCACCAACTCTGTGGTGGGTACACTACAAAAAAACTAACGGACAGCAACGGAATTATAGACACGGAAATATTTTCATGTCTAATACCTATTTATAGACACGGAAATGTTACCGTCTCTACAATTCCGTATCTAATATTTATTCGAAGATTTATATTAATTTCATGAAAAGAACATTTATCAGACACGGAAAATTTTCCATGTCTAATAATATTAGACAGGGATATTCGTGTTAGCGCCGGAAATTTCCGTGTCAAAATTAAAAGAGCATTAGACACAGAATTATTTCTGTGTCTGATAATATTGTATTCATTAATCCGCAAAACTCATACCATTTCCCCCTTTTTGTTACTCTCTACCACGCCTCTCTCTCTCTCTCTCCTTCTCCTCCACCTCCAACCTCGGATAAAAGCTCCGACCCCCACTATAAGTCATTATTTCTCTCTCTATATCTCTCTCCTTATCTATTTGTTCCCTCTTTGTCTTTATCTCTCTCACTCTCACTCTCACTCTCTACCGAGCTCTCCGACCCCCACGGAATTATTGCATGTCTCTATCTCGGAGGGCACACGATGCTGAGGCAAAGGCAGCGCGATGGGAGGCAAAGGCAGCGCGACTGGTAGCGGAGGCAGAGCGACAGGAGTTAGAGGCAGCGCGATTGGCAACAGAGGAAGCGCATAGGGCGACTGTGTCCAGATTGGAGGGCGATATGGCTACGCACCGGCTATACTTTGCGGAGATTCAATGATGTTTCTAGACTAGCGCAACACCATCTTTCTCCGGTGGACTATCCCAGTCTAGAGCATTCTAGTCCTACCCGAGGAGACCATCCCAGTTTCATATTGGGGGACTACCCCAGTTTCACACTAGGGGACCATCTCAGCTCTACCCCGGGAGGGCACCCCAATTCCGCCCATCGTCCGGTGATGATGACAATGCCACACAGGCCCCCGAGTAACTCCTTGAGTAGAGATACTTCGTCTAGTGATGGTTGGCATGTGGACTGCTAGATACAGACTTCATTTTTCATGTTTATGTTTCATTTTTGGCTCTTTTGAAATTTTTAGACTGATCAATCCTATCATTTGATTTTCATATGTTCAAGTATTTGCTTCTGATGAATTGTGTAATTATATTTTGGATGTGTATGTATTTCAATAAGCATTATCCCCAGAAAGCATGGTCTATAGGCATGCTTTTTTGACTAATACCTTTGGTTGAGACAGGTGATTTGCATCTAGCGACATTTTCACGTTCCGATCAGGTACACCAAAGTTTATTATCGGTTGAACATTCGTGTTGTGTGTTAGGTTATTAATATTGAAGTTTATGTTTTGTTGTAGAGTACTCAAACAAGGTGATTGTTTGACTTAACTAAAGTGATGAACTATTTTTCTTTAGGTAAACCTTAAATTTAGATTCATTTTTTTTGTAAATATATTCTAAACCTGTGCCTATATTTATCTAAGGGTTCTAGTGTTTGAAAGATGATTATTAACCACAAGGTAAAATACTTTCTTTGTTAGATTACTATTAACTTAGACCAAGAGTGAATTTTTAGTTTTTACTTATATTCTAGTTAGTTTATTTGATTAGTATGAAATTAGGCTAAATATATGTTTTTAGTTAGTTATCACCTAAATCAGGTTATTAGTTAGTCGAAGACATCTAAAATCTGGTTTTAGCATGAGCGGTAAGTCTAGGGTAATCCTGAAGTTAGTCCTTAGTTAATCTAGGATAGTTGTAGATTTAAACTTAGGTTAGATCTTGACCTCGGATCGAAATCTAAGCCCCGGTTTGGAAATGGAGGAAGGTTGTGGGTTTATGCCAAAGTATACTATCTAAGTATGGATTCCGGTCTTCTCGATGTCCAAATCGGGCATACGACCTCGGATTCGCTCGAAACCAACTCCAACACTTACATATTATTGAAATACATATGTTAGAAGAAACGAGATCGAAATCCGACCTCCGGTTTGAAAATGGTGGAAGGTTGTAGGTTTAGGCAATAGTATAGTTGAGAAACATGGATTTCGGCCATCTCGGTGCCCAAATCGGGCATACGACCTTGGATTTGCTCGAAACCAACTCCAACACTTACATATTATTGAAATACACGCATTAGAAGAAACGAGTTCGAAATCCAACACCCGGTTTGGAAATGGTGGAAGGTTGTAGGTTTAGGCAATAGTATAGTTGAGAAATATGGATTTCGGTCATCTTAGTGCCCAAATCAGGCATACGACCTCGGATTCGCTCGAAACCAACTCCAACACTTACATATTATTGAATACATGCGTGAAGAAACGGGATCGAAATCCGACTCCCAGTTTGAAAATGATGGAAAGTTGTAGGTTTAGGCAATAGTATAGTTGAAAAACATGGATTTCAGTCATCTCGATGCCCAAATCAGGCATACGACCTCGGATTCACTCGAAACTAACTCCAACACTTACATATTATTGAAATACACATGTTAAAAGAAATGGAATCGAAATCTGACCCTCGGTTTGGAAATGGTAGAAGGTTGTAGGTTTAGGCAATAATATAGTTGAGAAACACAGATTTCGGCCATCTCGGCGCCCAAATCGGGCATACGACCTCAAATTCGTTCGAAACCAACTTCAACACTTACATATTATTGAAATACACGCGTTAGAAGAAACGGGATCGAAATCCGAACCCCAATTTGGAAATGGTGGAAGGTTGTAGGTTTAGGCAATAGTATAGTTGAGAAACATGGATTTCGGTCATTTCGGTGCCCAAATTGGGCATACGACCTCGGATTCGCTCGAAACCAACTTCAACACTTACATATTATTGAAATACATATGTTAGAAGAAACAGGATCGAAATCCGACCCCCAGTTTGGAAAATGTGGAAGGTTGTAGGTTTAGGCAATAGTATAGTTAAGAAACACAGATTTCGGCCATCTCGGTGCCCAAATCAGGCATACGACCTCGGATTCACTCAAAACAATTTTAAATTACTATTTTAATAAAGAATTAGAAAATCCAAGCATAATGTATGACAGATCATACTATTTGAATGTTAATGAAATTACTTTTGTCAGACATTAAATATTGATGTCAATTTGATTTATTTTTTTTCATTTCAAAATTTATTTGGATTATATTTTTCCATAAACTCACCATTTATTTGACATGGTTATTTTCTCCTATTGTGACAGTGAGAAGATAGTATGCAGTTCTACTGACGAAGATATTGATCAGATAAATGTTCAGGTAAAGATCCAATATTCCTCATATCCCATTACTATAATTGGATAATTCACATAAATGGATGATTTGATCACGACTTCTAATTTACTTTTTTTCTGTTTAGGTTTGGAGAGAACTGAAAAGAGTTACAAATTGAGATGGATGAATTTTCTGCCGATGTCATTCCAAGTCCATTATGCCACGTGGTGGAGTCCATACGAACATGGATTCATAAATAGGTATAACGGAATTTGGTGGAAATGAATGTAATTGAAGCTATGATCTTGTTTATATTAAAGGGATTATAAGTAATTTTTTTATTTGTTGTTATGGCCTATGGGTGCAGTATGCAAATGAAATCAATTGAAAAATAGGTTACATTATTCAAATGTATGAAAACAGGTACATTATTCAAACCTATTTAAACATTTGACAGGTATGGGATTCAGGGTACTGGATGTGTAAAAATAAAAATAAAAATATCAGACATGGAAATATTTCCGTCTCAAATATTATCAGAGTATTAGACACGGAAATAATTCTTTCTGATATTTTTTTGACACGAAACTACATTATTAGACACGAAATTATTTCTGTGTCTAATGTTATATGTGACGTATATCAAAGTATTAGAGACAGAAATAATTCTGTGTCATAAATATATTAGACACGGAAACATTTCTATTGCTGTAATTATTAGGACACAGATTTTTTTCCGTGTCTAATAGTATATTTAGACACAGAACAGTGTGACGTCATATGTAATTTTACATTTACGGGTAATTACATTAGACACATAAATAATTCCGTGTCTAATAATTTTATTAGAAACGGAAAATTAATTCTATGCCTAATAGCATTAGGCACGAGAGTAACTGTCACGGTTTAAGCACGGTCGTTATTTCCGTGTCTAATAGTATTAGACACAGAAATTTATTATCAGACATGAAAAATTATCATGTCTATCCGGTAGTTTTCTTGTAGTGGTATTTAAGAGGGGGACATGGACCAATGAGGTCCAACCTTATTGTAAAATCCATTTCCAGGTATGCTAATCACTCCTTTTTTTGGATTGGAAGGTTGACAGGGCAATATATGAAGAATTGAAAATAGTGTTTGAGGTGTAACAACTTAATTGGCTATGTGGGCTAGAAGATTTGCTCTCCCAGAACACCGACTTGGGGACTGTATACATAGAGTCTGTCCTATGGACTCAGAAGCTGTTATTATGGAGAGGCGTAATAGACCTATTGGGTATTTAATGTTGACGTTGGTGGTGGTTGTGTATTGTGATGGGGAGAGATGCTTAAACTTGGGGAGACAAGGGCTATTCACACTTCTTGTGAGGCGAAGATGCTTTAAATGCTTTCTACCTGTTTTCATCAAGTGATGAAGACATCTTACTAAATCAGAAACTTCGCTGCGATGTGGTTGGGTGCTTACTCATCCCATTATGGCTACCCGCTAACTATTAACCAACTAACAATATTATGGTACAAAAAAAATCAACCAACTAACCCACCTTTCACCTTTTTTTTGAATTTTTTTTTTAATTTGTCATTTATCTACTACTACTAGTAGTTAAAGTTACTAGATTAGTAAAGACACAAGATCTTCTCTGACACTTGCCAGAGCAATGATACATGTCCCATAATATTTAAGGTTAGTGCTATTCTAGCTTGATTTTATTTTTAAAAAAAGTGGCACTTAAAACCCTAGAAATGTGTTGGGTTTTTGTGTTTGAGAAGTGCTAGCCCCAGTTGTATTTACTCCAAATTTTTCCATAGACACAAAATTGAGGCTAAGAGCATTCCTAGCAGCCTTTTAATTATTTTGGTGAACCAAAGTACTAAAAATTGTAAAAACAAGTCTCCAATAACCTCTTCAAAATAATCATTTCGATTTAGTGAGTATATCATACTCATCTCACTAAACCAAATATTTCTCTCTCCCTTCCTTTTTGTGGTCCCACACAAATAATAAAATAATGTTTCTCTCTCCTTTCCTTTTTTGTTAAATTGGTGAGATTGTTGGGAGTGTTTTAAAAAAGGAGATAGCTAAAATAGAAAAATGTGAGTTTTGACTATTTTGGAGAGTAATTTCTCTCTCCCTTCCTTTATTGGGGTCCCACACAAATAATAAAATTATGTTTCTCTCACTTCTTTTTTTGTTAAATTGATGAGGTTGTTGGGAGGGTTTTAAAAAAGTGGATAGCCAAAATAAAAAAAGTTAGTTTTGGCTATTTTGATGAGTAAATTTGATGAGACTGCTAGGAATGCTGTAACACGTAGATATGTTTCATATTTAACAGTTAAGAAAAACCAAAGTCAGAAATTGTTTGACAATTGTAGCCACCCAGCTGTGTAGCTTTGCGATGAGGCTAGCAAATTCTTTTGTGTTTATCAACAAACAATTTAAAATCCATTAATAAATGATGGGTGGTCATCCTGATTGCCACATCATCGATGGAACTCTTTCGTCGTTGGAGTTGATCCCGTCCACCCACAGAAAGGGGCACACCTAGCCAACTAAGCTAGAGGGATAAGTATGCCATTTTATCTCTAAAATTTAATGTGCGAGTCATACCTTGCATGTTTCACGACTAGGTCAACTCCTCTTGAGTTAGGTAGTCTTGGGTCCTTGGTGGAGCCCCCATCATCCCAACCCAAAATATGTTGTTTTTTGAGGTGTCACTCTGGAGTCTTGAGCTAGCCAGTTGACCTAACCAAGAACAATCCCATCCCACCCATCCTTGAGGAAAACCCTATTTTTTTTCACCCCAAGTCCATTCACAAACCCTAATTTATAGTCCCCCCCCCCCAACTCAAGACATAAACACCCATAAACCCACAAGGGGATGGAGTTGTGTGACAAGATTCAGTGTGAGATGGCCACATTATAGTTAGGTGTTAAATGTTTTTAACGGTGGATGATCTTCATCGATTGGTGGAATGTGTTAAGACATGCTATTATTAGCTGAATACTAATTCCATAATTAGTAATTCTGTGATTAGAAGTTTCCTATAATGTAATTAGTAGTTTCTTTATTGTAATTAATTTCATGTAAAGGTGGTTTACCCTACACTCTTGTATTCTTATAAATATACCTCTCATATAAAAGAATAAATTATCAAAGGATTAGAACCCTAAACTTTATCTTGTTATCAGAGTCTACATCATCCTGCCGCCGCTCATCGGACCACCACTGCACCATTGTTGCCGCCTAGACCACCACTGAACCGTACCGCCCAGAAAACCAGTGCTGCCCTCCACTGCAACCATTGCCATCCAATGCTGCCCAGCCGTCCAGTGCTGCCTAGATCACCACTTTCGGCCATATCCGTACCGCCCAAGATCATCAAACCTTTATTGTGCTATACCTTTCCGAATCCACATATATCACCACCATTAAGCCATACCATACCATACCTCAACTAAGTCATTCCACTACCATTATCTTCATTACCTTTACGTTCATACCTCAGCTATTACCATTCGGTGGACCTAGTAATCCACCTTTAATCTTTTTCATTTTTTTTCTCTCACTTTAATCCATTTTTTTTATACCACTTTAATCCATTTATTTTTATACCATTGCCCCTTACCACCTTTAATCCACCTTTAATACTGTACATCAAGACCACCATTGCTACTCCATCCATACCAAGACCATCATTCATACCGTATACCCCATTGTTATTTAGTTTCACATCCATTCCGCCCATATCACATCCCACCACCATTGAACCATGACCACTAGCCAACCCGAATACTCACCAGTCAAGTTGGCTCGCCTATGTACTCATTGTAGTGAAAATGGACATAGCAAGTCACATTGCTATGAGTTAATTGGATATCCAGAATGGTGGCTGCAGAAGCACCGAGTAAACAAAATTCAAAGCCGAATTCTCGTGTCTCTAATAATGTTGCTGAATCATCTAGTTTGATTGCTACTTCAAGTAACCCTGGTAAGGCTCTTAATATTTCCGCATCTAATAAGAATAGTACATGGATTATTGATTCTGGTGATACAGATCACATGATCTTTGATATTGATCATATTCAGTCTATGAAGTCGTCCAAACAACCTATAGTGTCCACAGTTAATGATACTCTCTCTCCTGTGATTGGAAAAGGTTCCATTACACTGAATAAGAATTTGAATTTGGACTCTGTTTAGGTTGTTCCTTCCCTCAACTATAACCTGTTGTCTATTGCTCAAATAACTTGTACTCTACATTGTATTGTGATTTTTTGGCCTAACCATTGTGTTTTTAAAGACATCCGGACTCAGAGGACAATTGGTTATGGTACTCGAAAGGGAAAACTCTATCATCTTGATCTAACACCGACAAGTTCGAATCAGTTGATTCACTTGTGGACCCAGTACCGCCGGTATCTCCATTGTCACACGCGCCAGAGATCCCCTATCAAATTGTACCACTTAACCAATTGCCCTCTAAAGTCGAAGTCGAATGCACTCCTGAACCCCAAGTGAGTTCTGAACCCCACATAAAATTGCTACCTAATCGAGTCACTAGAGGAATACCTAGAATAACCTATAAACATGTTCTTAGTTCTAAAGCTAAGTATCATTTGAGTGACTTTGTATCTTACCATAGACTGTCAAAGGAAGGTGAATCATTTGTGAATCAATTATCTACTGTATCTATTCTTAGTAGTGTACAGGATGCTTTGAGTGTGATCTCAGGTGGAAGGAAGCAATGATGAAGAAATGAAGGCTCTCCAAAAGAACTCAACTTGGGAAATTGTTGAGTTACCTAAAGGGAAGAAACCCGTTGGATGCAGGTGGGCATACACCATTAAACATAAAGCTGATGGAACTATCGAAAGATTCAAAGCCAGACTTGTTGCTAAAGGGTACACACAAACGTACGGAATTGACTATGAAGAGACGTTCACACCAGTGGCCAAAATTAACACAGTTCGTATTCTGTTATCTCTGACTGCGAATCTTGATTGGTCATTACACCAGTTTGATATGAAGAATGTGTTCCTGCATGTAGATCTCAAAGAAAAAGTATATATGGAGTTGCCTCCTGGATGTAATATGCGGATTGAAAAACTCAAACAGGTGTGTAGACTGAGGAAGTCCCTGTATGGCTTGAAACAATCCCCTAGAGCGTAGTTCGGAAGGTTCACGAATACTATGAAGGCATTCGGATACAGACAAAGTAACTCGGATCACACTCTCTTCTTAAAACATAATCAAGAAAAGATCACTGCTCTTATTGTGTACGTTGATGATATAGTAGTGACTGGGAATGATTCAGAAGAGAAGAAAGCATTACAGGATCACCTTGCCCGTGAGTTCGAAATGAAGGATCTAAGTCCATTGAAGTATTTCCTAGGAATTAAAGTCTCAAGGTCAAAGAAATGTATTTTTCTGTCTCAACGAAAATATGCCTTAGATTTGTTGAAAGAAACTGGTATGACAGCTTGTAGCCCGATCAACACTCCTATGGAAGAAAATCTGAAACTGGGTTGGCATCCAAATCAAGTTCCTGCCAACAAGGAACGCTACCAAAGACTAGTGGGAAGATTGATGTATCTTGCTCATACTAGACCTGATTTGACTTATGCGCTAAGTGTTGTCAATCAGTTCATGCACTCCCCTAGTGAAGAACATATGAATGTTGTGGTACGTATATTGCGTTACTTGAAATCATCTCCTGGAAAGGGAATTATGTTTACAAAAGGAGATAATTTGGATATTGAAGGTTACACTGATATTGATTGGGCTGGGTCAATAGATGATAGAAGTTCTACGTCCGGGTATTTCACATTTGTAGGAAGAAATCTAGTTACTTGGCGAAGTAAAAAACAGGATGTAGTAGCTATATCCAGTGCTGAAGCTGAATACAGGGGAATGGCTAAGGGAGTATGCGAATTACTGTGGATCAGAAATTTAATGCAAGATTTACGAATTGAGCCGACCGATCAAATGAGGTTATACTATGATAACAAGGCAGCATGTGATATTGCCCACAATCCAGTTCAACATGATCGGACTAAACATGTTAAGGTGGATAGACACTTTATTAAGGAGAAGTTGGAAGCAAAGCTGATTGAAATTCCTCATGTTCGATCAGAAGATCAGCTTGCAGACATACTTACTAAGGCGGTGTCAAGTCAAGCGTTTCATAACCATCTCGACAAGTTGGGCATGAGCGACATCTATGCACCAACTTGAGGGGGAGTGTTAAGACATGCTATTATTAGCTGAATACTAATTTCATAATTAGTAACTCTATGATTAGAAGTTTCCTATAATGTAATTAGTAGTTTCTTCATTGTAATTAGTTTCCTGTAAAGGTGGCTTGCCCTACACTCTTGTATTCTTATAAATATACTTCTCATAGAGAAGAATAAATTATTAAGGGATTAGAACCCTAAACTTTATCTGAATGATCGATTGACTGGTTTTAACTTAAACGATTATCCCTAAATCCGAGTTAAAACTGGGACTATAACCCATACGACAAAGTACAAACCCTAAACCTAAGCCCCACCTGATCCTAAAACCCCAAACCCAATGAACTAATTCTAAACCCCACTAAACTAGCTTGTAAAATGCATACACATCTTTATTTAGTCCCAAACTTAAATGCGTGTCTCCTTTCCTTTGTGGATTCCATTTAGTAATGTTGACATCACACCTACCCCTAACCTAACCTAATAAAGATAGATTTGTTTATTGAAATGGTGCTTTACTTGAGAATTGAAATTGTTATTTACACGCGACCACAAGTGCATGCACCAAAGATTTGGAGGATCAAGTCAAAAGAACTAGACCAGGATTTTATTCCTAGCTCTCCAACATCAATATAAACCAACCAAGGTCCTTTTTCAGCATAAAGCTAGCAGTTTTTATGGGATTCTGAACTTGGGTAGGAGACAGAACAAAATTGGCAATAGAATAAACGAAGAATACTACTATTCTACAGAGATTGGGCCTACACCAAATAAGGCCGGGCAGAAACCCACTCCGAGTCTATGTGCGCACCCTCAAGGGCTTTCGGGGATGTCTAAGGGTTTATTTGGTTCGGATTATTAGTGATTATGTTGACTAAGTGCTGTCATGAATAAATGTTGTTGTCAATAAGCAATAACAACTGTAATCTTATTTGGTTGACACTTTGCCGATATGTGATTCTCTGATCACTTTTAAAAATGAGATTTTGGTCATTTAAAAAATGAATATTTTGATGAATCCCTTATCCCTCTCTTAAGTTGAATGGATCTTTTCACATAATTAAGACTATAGAATTACTAGTTAGTTTCATAATTCATTATTATATAATTGCTTAAGATGAGTCGAACCAAATGCTATCATCGGGGCATAATTCGGATATAAGCAATTTAAGTCCCAAATAAGCACTTACCTTAATCCAAACCAAACATGCCCTTAATGTGTGCTTTGGGAGCGGGTATATAATCAGCCTTATTTGGCACAAGTATAGTCTCACTAGTTTAATGAAAATTTTAAAGTACTAAGGAGATTCTCTATGTTTTCATATCCCGTCTCCATTTCCCAAATATAATCTATGCTCATGCATGTAATTCCAATGCTAATGGAGGTTAATGTTCCCATTAAGAGAGGTAAAAACAAAGGGTGAGATAGTCTTTCCTTTGTTTTTTCCAACCTAACTTGAATTACCAAGGAAAGGGAAGATTAAGGGTGTGTTTCGTTATAGGCTTTGTTTGTTTGGATGTAAAATAATGGAAAACAAATAAATTTCACCGAAAATAACAATTGTTCCAAAGAAAACATATGCAAAAATTGATATTTTTCATGAAATTCATTAATTTTTTTCTTTTTTTACATTAAAACAAATGAAGCAATAGTTGTAATAAGTTAGAAAGGCGGAAAGGCCTCACCATCGTTGTATAATCCTAGAAAGAAGTATGATGACGGCCATCCAAGGAGGCTAGAATCTAGCATCATCAAATGTGTCCAACCACAAAACCCCCTTGTGGAAGTGTGGTTAAAGGTTCCACTCGAGGTCAGGTCTAGGGTTCAATTTCCCTTGTTAGTAGAGGGGGGAACTTCTTTTGTCAAAAACAAAACAAAAACAAAATAAAAATCTAAATCATCCGATCAAAGACATTTTTTGTATCGACAGATCTTCTTTTGTGAAAAACAAAAATAAATCATCCGACCACAGACATTTTTTGTATCGACGGATCAAGCCAATTTTTGTCCATTTGATTACTCAGCTCGGATGGCAAGTAGCGTACTTCCCATTTAAGAATTCAGGCTCTAGTTCCAACTAGGCACTTGCAAGTCCTCTCCATGGTTTTTAATTTCGGTCTCAATCGCTACTGCTTTTAATAGTAGATAGACAAGAGATAAAAGAGAGAAGACTGTATCCTCTCTGGTTCATACTGGCAAGGAGACCACGAGCATCTATTCGGGAGGTGTCACATACCCTTGTATATGCCAATTGAAACTTTTGTTTGATTTGTGTATATAACACCTCAAATGACACACACAAGTACACACGTGGAACTTCCAAAATGTTGGTGGCGGTCTCCTAGCAACATGAACTAGAGAGCATCCCAAGCAATACAAACTACATTCAAAATTTAAGAGAAAAGTAGGTTTATTTTTACTGAATTTTAAAATTTGGAATCATTTTGAAACATTTTGGTCCCATAAAATATCAAAAAATTTTCTTATTTTAAAATGTAGATTTCGGCTGAGTCGGCCATTTCACACCAGGTCACCTCTTAATTAAATACAAAACCTAATAAATGTTGGTGGGTCCCTCTCCCAAATCCCAATATAAGGTACATCATAAATGGGGCTAATTTATTTTTTATTTTTGGTAAATAAGGCTAATTCACATTGGACAATTCACCCCACATAGATTAAACTTGGGCCAAAAAAAAAAAAACTATCATTAATCCAAGGCAAAAGTTGACCAAATTAGGTTGCTGGATTTGGAACTATTATTAGAAACAAACAATGTCCAAAGTGGATACCCATGAAAACATTAGACTCAAGAGGTTAACGGTAACATTTTCTGGTTGGCCGGATTTTCCTGCAATTTGTTGGCTTGAGAGGAGGTTGGTGGAAGTTAGGAAAAGATCAGATAGCCGTTTATGGGTTTTTAGGTAACTGTTCTCTGACACCCACAAGAACATACCCTTCAAATTTCTTCTCTTTTTTTTTTAATTTGTTATTGCAGAGAGAGAGTTGGGTGGAGGATTAGGTGATTTGTGATGAAGATTTAGATGAACTAAGGAGTACCCACTTCCAGTTCATCTTCATCATCATCAATCTCCAATCTCTTCACCCATATTTGCACCTACCCCATCTCAACTACCAGATCTGTTATTCTGTATTTGCAAAGATCTGTCTTGTTCTTCCATAAATTTCAGAGATTTTGAGATATGGGTATCTTAATCTAGATCAAACTTCCAAACTCCAGCTCCCATTTAGATACTCATGCGTCAGAAACCCATAACAAATCTAGAATCTCCTTTTTCCTTTTTGTTTGCAAACAGCTGTGTTGGATTCCTGTAAGGTTGGTTTTGCAAAGTGGAAATTCACTGTATCTTGATTCCTTTTTTTAAATGTATGAGCTTTCTTGATTGCTCTAGGTTTTTGATTGGTCAATCCAACTACCACCAATCAAATCTTGTCGCTTGAGGTCTCTACATATACCCCACTTAAGGTACCTTCAATTGGTATTTTTTTTTTCTGTAATTGGTTCCTCATTTCATCTTCTTTATATGCCAAACTTGAATTGCGAATCTAAGAGATCCCTTTACTGATGCTTCTCTTTCTGATATCTTGCTTCTCCTTCATCCTCCTTTCTAAGTCCCTTTCTCTTAAACCACTCCCACCATGGGCAAGTGAAACCAGATTGTTGTCGCTATGGTTTTGGAAAGATTTGTCGTGTTTTTTCATGATTTGGTTGAGAAAAAGTGGGATTAAGGGGTGTTTCTTTCAAATTGGATCAAGGATTTTTGTGAACAATAAGAATCTTAGTTTAACAGTAGATAATTTTGAGGAGAAAGAGAAGATGTCTGTATTGGATTTGCCTGAATTGGCCTTGGAATGTATTCTTGAGAGGCTTTCCCCAGCTGGGTTATGTAACATGGCAGGAGTCTGTAGTTCTTTGAGGGAAAGGTGTAGTAGTGATCATCTATGGGAGAGGCATATGAAGCAGAAATGGGGTAGAGTGATTGGCTCTGCAGCTTATCGAGAATGGCAATGGCATATTGCCTCGAGAAAGGATTCGCGAGTCTCAGAACAAAGTAAGCAAAAAGGCTTCATCATGTCTCTATCTTGTGTATGGCCTCTTTCATTGATCAGATCAAAGATTGAAGATAGTAGCAAGCATAGGAGTTCTTTGCCTGTAAATTCAATCATGTCTTGGTATCTCTATCTAGAGAGTGGCAAGTTCTGGTTCCCGGCTCAGGTTTACAACCGCGAGGTATTTATTATAACTGCATATTTCCAACTGTGAATTTTCTCTTCTTTCGATCCATTTTTTCTTTATTACTGATTTCTCAGTATCCGTTTTTTTGCTTTTGGCATTTCCATACCAGTATGAGAAATCACTGAAAGCTTTGTGTTATTTTTTGCAGCATGGGCATGTTGGATTTATGTTGTCATGTTACGATGCGGAGCTTAGCTATGATTATCGGACAGACACCTTTAATGCAAGGTAACAGGGAGATGACCCTCTTCAAATGCTGTCATATGTTTTTTTTTAAAACATTGTTCTGCCTCTTCAAAGATCTTAATTGTCTCTAGTTGTGAAAGGAAAAGCAATGTCTGGAAATCAGCCTATGTGTGTGAGATCAGGAACCTGTCTTGACCTTCAGATGGTTCTTCTCTTGCAGATACCCACCGCATGGGCGGCGGAACACATTGATAGAGGAAGGTGTGCAGTGGGATAGGCTAAGATCATCTCCCGTTGATACTCCTCCACACGATCTTCATGCCTCTGACTGTTTGAATGATTTAAGCCCCGGCGATCATATTGAGGTTCAGTGGAGAAAAAATAAAGAATTCCCTTATGGTGTGTTCTTCAAGCCATACCCTTCTAGGCTTTCTGATGTTTCTACCTTTTTTTATATCAATGTTATATTGCAAGAATGATTTTCAACCCTTTACAGAAATTTGGTTTCTTTCCAAAACTCTGTTTCAAAGTGATTTTTTTTTTTTTTTTGGGGGGGGAGCTGAATTTCATGTGACACTAAACTAATTATATCTGGGTTTTTCTCAATGCATTAACTTATACGTGCTATATATATTTCAGGTTGGTGGTATGGTGTCGTGGGCCACTTGGAATCGTGTAACGGGAATGAGAATTACTGCCACTGTCATAATAGTGGTGAGTAAATCAGCTGATACTCACTAGCTGATTTCATATTTTCTATTTCAACTTGAAGTTTGGGTGATAAAATGATAAATGGGAACTTTGTTTTTGCATAAACAAAAATTTAGTAGGAAAAAAGCAGAGATTTCGGAAAAAAATTACAAGCAAAGTAAGAAGTCTCCAGCTTTAAATGATAACTTCTTAAATTATTTCTAGTAGTGTAGTCAAAGCGTCCAGGCGACCCCTAGGCGATAAGGGGTTCCCTAGGCATTGCTTAGGCAACCAAAATTTAGTTTTCTTATCTATATTACATGATATTATATAAGAGTTAGTGAGTGCCCGCCTAGATCATGTTCTAAGCGATAAAGGTCCTGGCTAGGTGAGGCAAATGAGTCTAAATTCTAGTCTTTCAAACCAGAACCAAAATTTGGCCTGGTCCCTTTACTTCAATCCTATATTTCAGTACATTGGTCCCCTTCTCACTATTTATTGGCCCTGAAGACAAAAACTTGTCTGGATGTCAATTCTCTCTAACAAGCTCCTAATTTCTTCCTCGCTTGAATCTTTAAGGCCCAGACTGGAAGAAATATTATAACCTCTCCCTTACTCTAATTACACCACCACAACCAGATTGCCTCACCAGTCTAGGTACATCACTAGAATCCTTCTCTCTCCTTAAGCTTCAAGTTATTCATTTATTTTTTAAATAAAACACCTTCCACTGGGAGAGTGGGGTTTTAGCGAGACTCCTACCCGTTTATTGATAGAAATAACATGTACACCTACTGCAAGTCTAGATACAAAGATGTATAAAAGCTTAAGATTACAAATACATGTACTTTTACTCCTGAAATCATGTGGGTTTTTCTATACCCCCTTGGATTTCAATTGCCCACCACTTCCAACTAGAATGGAAAAATTGCAGGAGGAATCAGTTCGTGTTGCTTACAGTATATACTGTATGCATGCAGAACAACTGCAATGCAAAGACAAGCTGAATCTTAGAGTCCTATTTTCACTTTGTTCACCCATGGAAAATTCTGTTAGGGTCCATTCTTTTGCCGAGACTTATAAAGTTCGGCACTTTGTAAGTTTTGTCATTTGCCAATACACATTTTCTTTTGAGAACTAAAATGTATTATCTCTTGGATTGCAATTCCCGTACGACATCAAATGTAGCAAAATGAATGATTTCAAATCTCATAAAAAATTGATTAGAATTGAAATCTCATGATGGTAAAAATTACTCTTGTTAGAAACCTTGACTCAAATTTCCTAACAACTACTATGACAAAGTAGAAAGTGCCAAGCTTTATAAATCTCAGCAAAAGAAGGGTTTTGTACTTGCTTCTAGCTCCCTATCTATTCACATACACATGTTTGTTGGGATGTTCTTATGGTCTATCCATCTGGTAAATTATTCCTCAACAGGTAAATCCCATAATGTATGTCGTGTGTATGTTTTCCCTTGTGGTGTCTAGTAGTCTTGGTTTTGTTGTATGCTTAGTTAAATTTCTGACACTGAACTCATGCTGACAGACACAGTAATCCTAGAGTTCGACCAATACACCCCTGGTTCACGGTGGAGGCGAATGACCATAAACAGGAAGAATCATCAGGAAGAAGGGAATGAATCGGGTGGTTTTTATGGAGGAATCAGAAAACTTTACAGCAAGGAGGAGATCTCAATGTGGAAGCGGCTCTGGCCAATCGAAGTCTTGGAATAGCTTCACATAGCTAACTTAGCTCATGACTACTCTATAAAGAAGCCTATTTTTTTTCCAATTGAGTTACAGAATTTCAGACAGAAATGTGGTTCTTAGGAGCTGAAGATGGGCTTTGGTTTTTACTTGGGTGGATGAGAATTGTGGAGGAACTGGAGGCCATTTTTTCCCACTGGTGCAAATTTACAGCCGTTTCATGTTACACTCCGATCCATGCAAAATGTTCACCAATATCAAATAAGTGCAGATAAGAGATGTACCATATTTACCACGATATATGATATCTGATTATCAAAGTCTAGTTTTGTTTTTTTTTTTTTTAAATTGGTAAATCATATAATATTAAAGAGAGAAATAAGCAGTTCACAGATATGTAAACTAAGAGAAATAGCAAAACGACTAAGAAAATTACAATAAAGCGACAGCACAACTACCACACGGCCTCAAAATAAAAGAGCTTCCGTCACATCTAGTGTTGTTGGTTGCGGAAAAACTAATTTTTTCTTTTGCTTGTGGTTGGAACAATGGAGCTCTATGAAGAGGCAAATTTTTTGTCTTGTAAATAGAGATTCACATGTTCTTTCTACTAACTCCAGTTTCCGAATTTGGAGAAAACCTGTAACACAGAAGGCTCTAAATTTGCATTATGCGTCCGATTTTCCTTGGTTATTTCGTTTGCAGCACGTATGACATAACACACCCCGCCAAGACCAATAGGAATCAGCTGAGCCGCTATGAGTAAAAATCAGCAAAAAAAAAATGAAAAATATATCCAGTATATGTGTGATACCCATAAAGCTTAAATGGTAAAGCTTAAATGGTAGACATACTGCAACACAACCAAGACCTCTGGTGTTCAAGTCCAACTTACTCACAGAAAGAAAAATGATATATAATAACACATCCAAATGATTATTTGAAGTATATACTATTAAAACCATACTTAGCCAAAAATTTAAAAAAAAAAGTGTAAACTCAAGTGACTCCAATACCAGTAACACTCAAGAGTGGATTCCGCGAGTATATTAACCTCGCTCACTAAATAATACATGATTTGCTTAGATATACACATTCGAAGAGAGTAATGAAATTAAATGTCTCTTCAGGCCATTTGCCTTCAAATCCTCCTTGAAGACTGCTTCAAAAAACTACTGACATCTTGTACTAATCATATAAGTTCAGGTTCCAGGAATCTTTGTTTTGCACTGTATTAAGCTCAGGTTCAAACTGATTAACCATATGCCATTGGGTGACTGGAACCACGGCAGCCGAGCAACCCAAATTCCTGTTTTGACGACTTTTGATATCTGATTTATACTCCATTATTGCTTACAGAATCTGTTCTTGAAAATTCTTTATACAGATTCATCTTTGTTTTTTCTCTACTGAAGACGGGAACTTCAGCATCACCTGGTAACATTGGAGGAGAATTACAATGAGGGATCCATGGCTGACACAAGTTGTAGTTGCAAGATCCTGTTGTTGCAACGGCTTCCCTGCTGAGGCATACTGATGTTACAGCAGAAAGATCTCCTGCATCAAAGTTCATCTTATTGAACATGAGGCTCGCGATGCTCCTGTCGATGGAGTTGGTCTCCAGTTCCATAGATTTCATTCTTCCTAACCTGGATTGAGTTTCATATTTTGATCAAGAGAGCTAAATGTTATTGCTACATGAGTAGCTTTTAACGCCAAAGATGGCAAAATATATGTGCATATAGAGTGGGAAAAAAATCTTTATTGAAATGGGGTTAATCTGATTGTTAGGGTCCACTTCCTTGGCTGCTAATCAGAATGTTGGAAACCCTGGATAAGAATTGAGAAGCTAAAAAGAAGTCAGTCAGGTTGTACACATATCTGATCCCCATGCGAACCTATCTGTGGCTGCGCCATACATGTGGCACGCTAACAAATGGGGCCTATCGTTTAGATCCACAAGACCACCAAATCTACCCACTTGTATTATCCTAACAGTTTCTGTTTTATCTTTGAACCAAATTGATTGAGGAATGGACATTCGCTGGGAGGTCTCCTATGTGGGACCTCTTAAGCAAATGGATATGGCTCTTGATGGACTAGAATTGCAAACAGAATTCGTGTCACATGCCCCAAACAGTTAGAATCAACCTGTTTGATATTGGACAGGTGAACAGCATGTTTGATATTGACCAGGTGAACGGAACAGACATGCGAAAACCTAGAAAAGTACTAGGACAAAAGCCTAGAGAAATATACCTCAATAAGAAACAATATAAAGTTATATTGACTAAGAACGATAATTGCCTCCTTGGAGCGAGGAGGGAATAGTTCCCTCCTCACCCTCACAAGCCGCTTTAACTTCCCTTGAACTATGGTTAACAAGCTTTAACCCCTGTGGTTAATTTTTTTTTTTAAATCTAAAAACCAAGGTTAGATGCTTTAACCCTAAGGGTTAGTGAATGTAAACCACATTTAAAGGGTGTTAGAAGAGGACACGTGGCAAAAAAAAGGGTGGGTGAGATGGCTTTTCCCCTCCTCGCCCCAAGGAGGGGATTATTTTCCATTGACTAATTAAAACATAAATACATCCCCTAACAGAAATTGTACCTCAATGTTTCGTTTGGAACTGCTGACAAAGGGAGCTTGTCCATGGTTATATCTCCACTTTGGCTTTGGACTAGCATATGACGTTGCTGTGAGCTTTTTGAAAGGCGGTATAAGGCATCCCGAAAGCAAATACGGGTCTTCTGGGTCAGCTGATCACATTGAAATATGGAAAGCCCATCAGCAATTATGATTCAATTACAAAGTAATGTGATTGCTAAAGGGTTACTACTTCTTTCACCTTTGTCATCACCGCTTCAAATTCATGCAATGACTCTTCCAGTGACATTTCCTCACACATGAGTCCATCTTCTTTGCAAGGGCTGTTTAGCTCAGATGGGATCATGCCCTTGACAACTGGTGCCTGAAATGACAAGCATTACCAGGATTAGTTAACATTATAAGCCTAAAACATGATACTAGATAGCAATCTTATGGAATATTAGTGGGGCGATGGAAATCTATGGTCTATTTACATGTGAATATTTGTATTTATGTATGTATATATTCATTCCAAAAAAAATAAAAGGATATTCCTATGGAGCTTTCTTTTAAAACTGCCAGTCACCAAGGAAAGGATGTGTTTAGCCCCAAAACATGAATTACAAACCTCACTGTAATGGATAAGAAATTTCCGAGAAAATAAAAAACTGATGAAGAAAATATAAAGGAAAAAAGAACAACATAGTACAATTAGAAAATAGTAAAATAAGATCAGGGAAGCACCACCCAAGAACTTAGATTAGTAAATGACAGAAGTCCACAAGGTTTCAAATCTCGATGAAATTGTGAAAAAAAAATGCAATTTTAGGCAATTTCAAAAAAAAATTACAATTTTAGGCAATTTCAAAAGCATCAACATTCAAAAAATTTACAATTTCAGCAAGGTCCTACACAAAACATCTGTACTGTAACCAGTGTTTTAAAAGGCATGAGAGGCTTACGCCTTAAAGCTCGATTCAAGGAAAACGCCCTGAGGCTTAACCTTGAGGCTTAAATCTTATGAGCCTAATGCCTCAAACTACTAGGCTTGCTTTATGTTTGAAGTATGTGCCTCATATATTAATCAAAAATAAGGTTCCAGCCATATAAATGGGACTTGAACTTATAAATTTTTTAAAGGCGTGTGCCTCATACATTAACCAAAAATAGGGTTTTAGCTACATAACTAAGACCTAGACATTAAATTATAAGATGTGCCTCATAAATTCTTTTATCGATAAAAAAAAATATTTTTATTTCTTCTCTCATTTTGTTATGAGTCTAAATTAACACTTGATTTATTATGTCTAACGTATTTAGGCTTTTTAAAACCTTGTTCAGAATATTTCACTCTAATTTTTTCATAGTAGACATTTCAAAGATTTGGAGCCACTGGCTTAACATATGTAGTTACTGACTACTTTGTAATTGTTTGTTAGAATCCAAAATCAACCATATGATGGAACGTTATCCGTCTTTCAATATGTATATGAACAAAAAATATATCTAAATTTGAGCTTTTCTTACCTTTTAAATTTATTTTTTTTATAGCTGAATAATTTATATAATATTACATATGCTAGCGTGCGCGCGCGCGCGCACATACACACACACATATATATCTATATATATATATATGTATATGTATGTATTTCCTTCAATTATTATTTTTGATTTTTTTCCCAATATTCTTATTTATTTGTTAAAATGAGATAGCATAAGGCTTTCTTGTGAGGCTTACGCCTCACGCATCTTGAGGTCCCAATGCCACGCCCCATGCTTTTGCATTTTAAATCATTGCTTGTAACAAAATTTCTGGATTTCATATTTTGGTCAGGGATGAAATTGATGCCAAAGCCAAGATTTAAGGCCTCAGACATTCATCAGTCCTTACTTCTTTCACTTTGGACAATAAAAACAGAATGAGGATAGGATCATACTCAATAAACAATAACGTATGAACCTTGAAGAAAGTTTAACTAGAAACAGAGAGGAATCAATAATTTTATCCTAAAAGGGGTGGGGTAACTGAAGTAGCAATTAGCATATGAACCTTGATTAACTTAAGAGTCAAGTCCATGCTTAACAGAATAGCATTATAAAACAATGCCTTCAACTTGTGGATATAGCAACTTGTGAATTGAACAAAGAAACTCATTTGAGTCATTTGTGAGGCAGAAATCTCACAAGGCTTCCAAGACATGTGATAAAGAACAAGCAGTCCACATCTACAGGACCTCTTAGGATGCATGACAATGAATGAACCCCTTTCCTTAACTCAATACACAAGTCATGGCCAAGCTCCCCTGACCGTGACGCAGCTAACTTGTGGTTCCAGTGTACTAAAGAGAGCCCGAAGAAGAGGGACCAAGCTCTCTCTTATAGCCGTATGGGGTGGGGTTCTCACCAAAGAAGCCAAGTGGTTCAAGGCTGAACAGGTACAGAAGGAGTTCAACAGAAAATTGAGTCAAAGTCATGTTATTTCGCCATTTTATGTGGTGCTATTCTAGACCATCTAATCTGAAATAAATTTATGTGACCTCGGAGGAATTATGTTGCAATTTATAGCTTAATAAATATTCTAATGAATAAACCAGTGTTTCCACAATGATTAAACTTTCACCTTTATTGTTGGGCAAACTTTCGATTGCCCTGAGCAGGGTGGTATAAAATGCAAAGGACTATCTTCCACTTTGTCCCAGTCCATTGATGGAGAAAAGGAATGTGTTTTGAGATACTTTGAGCTTACCATACCAGATAGATCCCTCAAAACATCCCACGAATCCACGATCATGTCCGCCGGGAGATTATCGAGCCACATCATGCTGTACTGAGACTCCGGATCAGGCAGATCTTCTTCAAGTAAGGAACTCCTGCACACAAGTAAAAAAACATTTTCAAAAACTATATAATTTCCTAGAAGGCATGAAATCAAGTATCTTAAGAACCCCAGAAGTTACGCTTGTACAAGAAAATGTCATCCATCTGATCCATCCTTGCTAGGTCATCAAGCTGGTAATCCAGTCGATCATCTAAAAGTGTGGTTATGCAAAGAGAAGCTTCTGGGTTCCCTCCACTGCAATCAACTTGATCATGCAAAATTTTCTCATTGAAGTTGAGTTCTTCCTTAGTCAGATTAGTCTTTCTAACACAGTCTGTGTTAGGTAGCCCGAAACTTTCCTCTGCAGTTATTTCCCATTGCAACCAATGGTCTGGTGATGGAAATCTATAAGATGGTTCTTGATCCTTTGGAACAATGAAATCATCATCATCACTCCCTAAATACCAATCCTTGTGATACATCTGAAAAAAATGATCAAGAAGATATAATTACAAGACCTGTTCCATGCTTTATCCGAATTTAAACCTAGATGGAGTTTGATAATTTGAAACAAACAATAACGGAACAATGGGAAAACGTCACCTTGAATTGACAATATACAAAATATACAGAGAATTATAAAGCAGAAACAACAACGATCAAGAAATACAATCCTTGTGATACATCTGAAAAAATGATCAACGAGATAAAATAACAAGACCTGTTCCATGCTTTATCCGAATTTAACCTAGATGGAGTTTGATAATTTGAAACAAACAATAACGGAACAATGGGGAAACGTCACCTTGAATTGACAATATACAAAATATACAGAGAATTATAAAGCAGAAACAACAACGATCAAGAAATACAATCCTTGTGATACATCTGAAAAAATGATCAACGAGATAAAATAACAAGACCTGTTCCATGCTTTATCCGAATTTAACCTAGATGGAGTTTGATAATTTGAAACAAACAATAACGGAACAATGGGGAAACGTCACCTTGAATTGACAATATACAAAATATACAGAGAATTATAAAGCAGAAACAACAACGATCAAGAAATACAATCCTTGTGATACATCTGAAAAAAGGATCAACGAGATATAATTACAAGACCTGTTCCATGCTTTATCCGAATTTAACCTAGATGGAGTTTGATAATTTGAAACGAACAATAACGAAACAATGGGAAAACGTCACCTTGAATTGACAATACACAAAAGCACACATAAAATGAAATATACAGAGAATTACACAGCAGAAACGACATCGATCAAGTACATCAAGAAATACAGTACATCATAACCATCACCCTCTTAGCAAAAGAAAAGGGATGAGGCTTCATTACCAGAAAATCACTCCAAATACCTACTCGTCCGTAGGAATCAAATCGAGGAAACCTACTTCAAGGCCCCAATTCAACTAACTACCAGACGATACCCGATACACGACAGGTAGCTTTAGACCATGCTACCATACCCATGTACTGGAATTCATGTAGTAAGATTTACCAGTCTTAGAGATCAGATCCCCAACCCAACTCTAAGAATGGCATTAATCTAACATCGAACTCACGATAAATCTACTAAGAAAGGAAAGAATATCATGTATAAATCAATAAATGTAACAATAAATAATTGAAATTCCTTCTTATTCACACAACATAACAAGATCAATGGAAGAAAAAAAAAAAAGCAGATTCTTATAGAATTTAAAAAAAAAAACAAAACTGGGAATGCCAAAGATGGTGAAAACCCATCTCTTAGATCTTACATTTGAATTTAAAATTTTAAAGTACAAACTGCAAGAAAATGGATAAAGAGCAAACCTCTGGTACTGATAGATCGAAGAAAACCAGAATTCTGATTCCAAAAACCGATTAGATTTCAATTTTCTTGAATATCAGGATGAGAAAACAAAAGGGGTCAAGTTTTTAGGGTTTGAATTAGAGCAGAAAATGTTGTGGTTTGAAAGTTCTTAGTAGGTGAAGTAGAGAGAAAGCTCTGGTTACTGTGTGGCTGAGAATGAGACTTGAGAATACGAGGTAGTGGTTGAGAGCCCTCTATCTAAATCTCACCTCTCGTGAGTCCACGTGGCAATCCGGTTCATGACTTTCACATAAACGAGTCCGTGTCGTGTGTCACTACTCCACACACTTATTGTGTGGTCCTAATAGAGAAAATAAATGAGTAGTGCTCCACGTGACCTTCGGGGATGCTTCACTTGAACTCCGCACAATTGAGAGTTTTACACTAGATCCAGACTCCCCTGAAAGTGAAGTAAGCCTTTTAAACTTGTCATCAGGGTCTTAAAAACCGAATTCGTACCGGCTAGTTGAACCGGGACCAGCAACTCAACCGGTTCCTAATAGCTACCAAAATTGGGATTATTAAAAATGAGCCTTAAAACAAATAATCAGAAAACTAGCTGGTTCTAGGACTGTCAATCCGGCCCTTTGTTGGGGGGCGTGGCTCTGCCTAACCCTTCAAAGCCTATAGAATAGAGGGCTTAATAAAGCCCTAGGGCCGGCCCGGCCCGGCTCGGCTCGGCTGGGCTCAATTTTGGAAAGCCGTCTTACCTGAGGGTTGGGCTTGGTAAGCACATGGCCCGGCCCGGCCCTCCATTCTATATGTTATATGATATCTACTACTTATCTATACTATAATGTAAAGAAATAAGACTTTCTCCTTCTCTCCAAACTCCAATCTCTCGAATCATACACGTTCAATCTTAGGGAGGCCATGTGGCTGCCTTCTTTAATCTCTACCGTTTGTTTTAGGTCATCAGTTATCAAACAATCCTAGAGTCCTATCTATCTCCACTATTATAGAGTTCTCTCTTATCTCGAACTCTTGGGTGTATTAATTTAAGTTTAATACTAAATAACTTATGATTTTTCAATAAATGTTATTAAAATAATAATAAATTATTATTATAAAATTAATTAATTAATACAAATAATAATGTATATCAAATAATAAAAAACTAATACTATTAAAAATAAAATTTATGAAATATTCTTAAAATACATTACTTAATATTTAAATAAATAAATAATACTAGTTAATTTTAGATATTCTTAATTATTACTGTGCATCGAACGGGGTCTCTGCTAGTACCATAAAGAAATAAGACTTTCTCTCTTTGCTCTCCAAACCTCAATCCCTCAAAATCTAGATATTTTATTTTAAAGATGACATGTGGCTTTTCTTTTTAATCATCACCATTCAGGTTTGAGACCCACTATCTTATCCTAGAGCCCTCTCTATCTCCACTATTGTAGAGTTCTCTCTTATCTTTAACTCTTGCAGGTTTAGGGTCCACCATCCCATCCTAGAGCCCTCTCTATCTCCTCTACTGTAGAGTCCTCTCTCATCTCCAACTCTTGGGTGTATTAATTTAAGTTTAATACTAAGAAACTTATGATTTTTCATTAAATGTTAATAAAATAATAATAAATTATTATTATTATTATAAAATTAGTTAATTAAAAAAAACTCATATTATTAACAATAAAATTTATTAATTATTATTTTCCTATTTTACTTAATAATTAAATAAATAAATAATATTATTTAATATTAGATATTCTTTAATTATTACCGTGCATCGCACGGGGTCTCTACTAGTATAATATTATACATAATATAATAACTTAAAGACTGTTGAATCAGGATTCAAAAGCTTGATGAAAAGGATGGATGATTGGATCGTCGTCTTCAAGCTTTAGATGACTAGATCGTCATCTTCAATCTTTTAGATGACTAGATCAATATCTTCAAGTTCCTCCTCTGTAAATTATGGATGATCCGCAAGTCTTAAAGGAGTTCAGCTACGATGCAGCGGCTTAAAATTCTCCAGGATTCTTGAAAGGATGAGACAACCGATGGAGGGAAAGAATTTGGAACATGATTTAAAGGGAGGGAAGAGGGAACAGTGAATTGTATTTTGTTGAATTGACAGCCTTTCTCTCAAGAACACATACGGGATATGAGAAAGAATAATTTTTTCTCCTCAAGTTCTAATCTCTCTAAAAGTCAATTGTTCCAAAAGTATCCTAAATTCATATGGGTCTCCCCCTATTTATAGAGAAAGAGCCCTTGTTTAACCAATGATCTCATATCAAAATATCTCCTCACATCAAAATATCTCTAATGCGACATCTTACCAACTCTGACATATGGCAACTATATTCCGTTAAGTGGAGCCTATCTGTTAAATAATTGATGTATTTTGTTAAAGAGAGCTTATTTGTTAAATGAAACGTGTTCTATTGAGAAGAAGCTGTCAGCTCATCAAACAATAATAACCAACTTACAATATAGTTACAGTTTAATCTTTTGGACTATTATGACTCAAACAGTCCTTTGGATACATTCTTCAAAGGTTATTAATGGAAAAAATACAACTTGTGTTGATGAATTTTTAGTACCAAAATTATTCTGATGATTGGTATCATATTTTTCAACTTAGTATATAATAGGTATATTTAAAACAACTTATTTAACACAAAGAGCGCTTTTAATTTGATTCATCTTTAATCAATAATCAAATACATTATACATGATTGTTAAATTAAAACTGGCTATCATATATTTATTTTAAAAATTAAATAATTTAGGGTTCTCAAAAGAACATAACTTTTACAAATTTCCATCAATTGCTTTCGATACATATACTAAATCTGACCTTCCGTTTCCGAAATTTGACAAATCTGATGGCAATGCCACAAATAGTGTCTCTAGTGCAATCACAAACAATGTCGTTATAATTTGAAAGTTGAGACAATTCTATCAATTTGGGTATAGAGAGTACTTGCCTAAGAGATATATTGGATATGAGAGAGAGAGAGAATGTGTGTACCGTGAGATAGAGAGAGTGCATGTCCTTGAGAAAAAATAAATGGGAGATAGAGATGATGATCCAAAAATATATTGGATATTTCTGGATCGATCACAATGTCTATTATAGAAATATAAATATGAATTACAGAGAACAAAATAGAAGATTCAACACAACCACTGCAATAGGATTTAACATGGAAAACCATGTAAAGGGAAAATACCACGTAAGGCAGAACGCCGTTTCACTATATAAAAACTAAGAGATAACAAAAGCTAATCAACAGAACATATCAATCACCATTACAAACCTATGCAAAGAGTAATCAATCCCTAGATCTCAGATCACCTTTTTCTAGGCTTTTTTCCTCCATTTATCTCTCACAATGCAACCACTTTCCTCACTCAAAAAAATGGTACAAATAAAAACTCTTTCTTTTTCAATCTTACATAAAGCACATAAATCTCATTTTCACCAAAACCCCTTTATATTCAATTTTACTTTATATTTTAGTGAAAGTAAAATACCTCCAAGGCTTAATAAGGACCCCACTTACTAACAACCTTAAGAAGTGGTTAGGATTTCTTTGGCACACAAAGAATCCTAGTGGCATAAGGAGTGTCACATTAACAATCTCCACCTCAGGACGAATGCCACGACTAATAGTAAAACTCAGTGCGCTTCCCTTCAACAATCCAACTATTGCTTTTGGAAACCAAGTGATGCAACACATTACTTGAATCAACCTGTGTCGCCTCTATCAATGCATCAGCCATATTCTTGTCAGTCCAAACTTTTACCAAACCTATCTTGCCTGCATCAATAACCTCACGAATAAAGTGTAACTTGATATTAATGTGATTAATTTTAGAGTGATAAGCTTAACTCTTTGTCAAGAAGATAGCACTCTGATTATCACATTGTACTTGGATGTGATCTTGTACAATACCGATCTCATTCACCACCCTCTCAACCAAGTTGCCTCTTTAAAAAACTTCAGTAGCTGCCATATATTTAGATTATGTGGATGATAGTGTAGAGCCCCAAAATTTAGGTTCATTATTCATGTGAATAGTACACTTGCCTAGTGTATGTAAAGGCCTAAAGCCTTGCATGCATTCTTGAATTGGGGAAAATGTTTCAAAACAAGAGTATAATAATACACTAAGTATATAAAAGCATAGGGTATAAAATACTTGAAGAGGGAATGTAGAACCCTGGGAACCAAGTTCACAATGTTGTGAATAGTGTACTGAATAGTGCCGTGGGCACAAGTCTTGTGAAGGCCAAGGGCCATTTAAGTAATTTAGTTTATGAGCAATGATAAGAATGACTTAAATTAGTTTAAGTATTGTTGTTGGGTGTTTGGGATGAAACAACAAAAGTATGAAATACTCTAAGTGTTTCCAAGTCAACGGTATGAAAGACCCTAAGTATTGGTAGGTGTATTTGGGTAAGGGAAAGAGTGGAGTGTTCCTATGGTGTTAGAAATGGGTTAGGGTCACTGGTAAGAGCATGATAAATGCTCTAAGGGTGTTTATTCAAGGTCCTAAAGAACCTATTGAGTGACCAAGGCATAATCAAAGTTGTGAAGAAGAGGGATGCCTAAACATACCCTCAACTTTGAGGAGCTCTAGAATTATCACCACTGATTGGAATTGAGTGATTCTTGAATTTTTGGAAAGATATTGAAACCCTCTTTGAGGTTCATGTTTATCACATTTTCAGATTTTGAGTTTAAGTTGGGTCAAATATCGGATTTCTGAAAGCTAGTCTGTTGAAATTTTGGGCTACTGAAATCCATTTCAGACCAGTCAGCTTTATGACCACTTTAGTTTATGAATAAAGAATAATTAGGAGTTTTACAAAACATCAAAGTTGTTCCCCTTTAAAAGAAGAATCCAACGCAAGTTAAATCGTCAAATCCGATAAACGAGTCAAAAGTTATTATCAAAATACCAAAGCGGGAAAAACCTGCCCAAGCAGAGTTCAATTTCGGCGATGAATTGTGTTGGGGGTTGAATTTCGGCGATGAATTCAACCCAGAAATGGGAAAAAAACGCCCAGTAATAAGCTGTAACTCACCACCGAGCTTGGGTGATATTTTTCTAAGATATTTTTGGATTTTTAACAACCTTTAGGCTATAAATAGGATCTGATTTTCGTGGGTAAGGGTTACCAAACTCTTGAATGTAATTGAGAGAGATATTGAAGAAGAAGAAGAAAAAAAAAAAGCTCTGTTCTTTTTAAATCGTTCTTCCCGGAGCTCAAGTAAGGTCTCAACTTTGTTCCAAAAGCTCAAGCTTCATTCCTTTGGTATTATAAAGCTCAAAATTCATCTTCAAGGTGATTCTTCAAGCTTGGAATTTCTCTAAAGAAATTTGATGCGTATTCTTCAAGAAGGGGATTTTTAAATCCAGTTTTTTCAAAGCTTTAACCAAGCTTCCTCAAGCTTGATTTCTAATCCTACAGAAGTGTAAAAGCTTCCTTTAAAAGGTAGATACACTCTACTAAATTTTAATATCATAACCCATATTATAAAAGTAAGATAGAAAATCTATATTTGTGATGTGAGTTAATTTGTGATGCGAGTTAATTTGTGATGCCTCTATGCCTTAACCCAAAGCATGAAAAATGTGTATTCTTACTACTTAGTAATTGTGTGATGATTCAATTGAGAAAAGCATGATTAAAAGACTGAGTTTTAGAAAAAACCAATAAGAAAACCTATGTGTTTTGATGAAGACAAGTAGAAAATCCTACTAGTCATGATATGATGATACTATGGTTAACACCAACTGAATGAAGTGATTATATGATGAATTCAAGCATGTGTCATGTGTAAGTATTTATGTGATTGAGATTAAATGAAGTAGAAAAACATGTGCTATATGATCAAGTGTTTCCAATTGTCTACCATGTTCACTCACCATTTTATATGAACACTGTATATGCATGATCGAGTTTTGTATATGTACATGTATTGTAAAAGCAAGATAAAAGATGGAAAGCAAAGCAAAAGATGAAAAGCAAAGTAATTGTAAAGAAAGCCAAGTAAAAGATGATAAGCAAGCAATTGTATTGGAAGGATGGTAGTGGGCTCTTACCACTAGCAGGGTGAGCATTATCATCTGATTCCAAGTAAAACCATGAACAAATATATGTATTGGAAGGAGAATAGTGGGCTCTCACCACAAGCAGGATGGGCATTATTCTCTGATTCCAAGTAAAAGTAATTGTATTGGAATGAGGATAGTGGGCTCTCACCACAATCAAGGTGAGCATTATCATCTGATTCCAAGTAAAAGTATATGTACTGGAATGATGACAGTGGGCTCTTATCACAAGCAGGGTAAGCATTGTTATCTGATTCCAAATGATAAGTCATATGTAAAACAAATGAAACGATAAAAAAGCAAAAGTAAGGTATAAGAAAAGAAACAAAAGAAGTATATGTGTAGTATGTATGCACAGTGTAAGTGAAAAGGGATTTCCGAAATTGTTTATAGTATTTGCATTTGTATCTGATGAACTGCCATATGAAAGCATGTTATGTTATGACATTATTATCTAGTGGTTTGTAGACGCTGAGTATTCTATGCTCAGCCGAAGTTGTTATCTTCGGCAAGTTTTAATGAGCGTGCTCCTGAGCCTTGGATAAAAGAGGAGTACTATGATTCAGAGCCTACCATGGATCATCCTCATGAAGATAGAGTACTGGATAGGAGGCCCTATTCAGATTATTGGTGAGGGAGACAACATGTATATTATGATAGTGGGCATGTCCACTTTACATTTATCTGTTTTGTATATGTCATAACAGTCGAGACTTAGAATACATATGGTTTTATGTTTGAGAAATTTTATGCTTCCACTATTATATGCCTTGTGTACTCTGATAGGATGGTAAGTATGTCTTATGTGTCATACATGATGGTATAACATGGCAGTCACGAGCTAAAGTATCCCTAACTCCTAGAGGGTATTTTGGGTCGCGACGGATAGTGCCACCACTGATTGTAACCTTGATACCCAATTAATGGATCCACTTGCCAACTTGAACACATAACCTGTTGTAGATCTTCTAGTATCTAGATTTCCACCATAATCAACATCTACATACCCAACAACCTTGTCATGTGAATTTCTATTAAAAGTCAAAGCATAATTAGATGTACCTTTCAAATATCTAAATATGCCTTTAACTACTTTTCAATGCTACTTTTCCGAGTTTGACATGTATCTACTAACAACACCTACTGCATGTGCGATGTCTGGTCTTGTACAGATCAAAGCATACATTAAAGTTCTCACAACATTAGCATAAGAAGGACTTTGTTCTAAAGAAAACTTCAAGTGGTTCAGTAAGGGCATACTTGAAGGTTTTGTCTTGTCCATGGAAAATCTCTTAATAATTCTCTCGATATAAGAATATTGAGATAGCTTCAAAATACTACTTTTCCTATCTCTGTATACTTCCATACCAAGAATTTGTATTGCAACTCACAAATTCTTCATGTCAAATGCTTTGCTCAATTGAGCCTTCAATTTTTGTATCGCTAACATGTCTTGACTTGCAATCAGCAAGTCATCTACATACAATACTAAAATAACAAAAAAAAATTAACCAAAACTTTTCAAATAAACACAATTATCGTAATTTCTTCTAGTATATCCCTGATTGATCATGAAAGAATCACTTCTTATACCACTGTCTGAAGGCTTGCTTTAGAACATTAAAGTGACTTATTTAGCTTGTCAAACAAAATCTTCCTTACCTTTCTCAACAAAACCCTTAGGTTGAGTCATGTAAATTTCTTCATCTAATTCTTCATGCAAAAAACCGTACGTTTTCACATTTAGTTGTTCCAATTCTAAATCATGCATTGCAATAAGAGCCAAAAGTATACGAATGGAACCAACTTGACAACTGGAGAAAAAATATCATTGAAATCAATACATTCCCTTTGAGAATATTATTTTGCAACTAATCGGGCAATGTACTTTTATTGTTGACCATCAGAACCATCTTTCACCTTGTACACCCATTTATAGCCTACTTTTTTCCTTTTTTCTGGAAATTTAACCAAATTTTATGTCTGATTTTTTTTTTTTTGCATAGAATCCATTTTATCAAGCATAGCTTGATTCCATGGTTCCTTGCCATTATGTGCAATAATATATTTGTATGAAAGTGGTTCCTGACCTATAGCAACGATAGCAAAAGTAGCATGTGATCCAACCCTCAATTTAGCTGGTACCTATCTTTCTCTAGATGATCTTTGAATAACAACTGAAGTTAGTGGTATTGCTTGAACCATTATTTCTTCAACCTGATTATCTTCATGTTTTTCAGAACCAGGCTTCTGTAGGCTACCCATCAGATTCAGGCCTTTTAGTTTGAACATCCATGTTCCTTTTATTAAACTCCACCTTAGTGATATCAAAAGCCCAGACTGATGGGAAGGGCACAATCTAAGTATTTATCGTTTGGATCGTAATATACCACCATGTTTTCAAAACCATCGTCCTTGATAGCTTTAACTCTAGGTCGGGGCAATTCTCAGGATTTTTTTTGAGCCCTCCCTAGATAGCCCTTTTCACGGTGGCTGTCACACTAAGGTAGGAAAATTCACATGATTTTTTTATAGCCCTCCCTAATTATTTCTTTTCATGACTCGAACCCAAGACGTAGTGTTCTACTCTGATACCAATTGATTCATACCTAGACGCAACCACTCATCCCAAAAGCCCGGACTGATGGGAAGGGCACAATATAAGTATTTATCGTCTGGATCATAACATATCCCAACAAGAGAGAGTGTGACGTGAGGTGAGGTGAGAAAATAGATGGAAGAGTGAGAGAGTGAGTGACATGAGTGGCTTGTACTTGAGAAAAAGAGATTGGAGAGAGAGAGAGAGAGGTAGAGAGGCGAGAGGAAAGGAGTGTGACCTGCATGTACAAGAGGGGATCTGAAACTAATTAATAAAAAGAATCTTTATAAAAGAAAAAAAAGGACTAGAGGAAGGACTGAAATACAATTAAAATTGTTATAAAAAACTGTTGAGTTTTTGACTCATTAGTTGGGGACGTGTTGTTTAATAAAGAAAGAATTTACAAGGATTCCTTGGGGAGGTCTCCTCAAAGGATCTCAACTCTATGATTATAGGCTTAGAGACGGGACATTTTATAACAGAAGAGGGAAGGTTGTAAACTTAACTTTATTTTTAATATTATTTTAAGTTCAATTATTATGTTTCCATATATAACTATTTTTATTTAATTATTGTTTTAAGTTATTTTAAATGGCCTTGGAGGGCTTCCCATTCACCTTTTCAACAGCTCAACCCTTTTTAAAGTGAACTAATCTTAGTTTGAGGTATTCTTATTTTACCCAAGTTGACCTGTTTCCCATTGGAAAAATATAGCTAACAATTGAGAGTCTTTCTAATTCTGGGGATGGGAACTTGGAGTTATTGATAGTATGGGTGGCAACGCATTGGATGAGTCAAATTTGGATCGGGCAATAGAGGCCTCAAATCAAAATGTCCACTTATTTTTTTAATTAAAAAATTGTCACTCTAACAAAGGACCTCTTTAACCGAATTATATTTCTAAACCGTTCAAATAACTAATAGTTAATTAGATTTATTAATGGTAATTTAATTATAAATAAATCCTTTTACTATTAAAAGTACAAAATATTTATATGTTTTCATAAAATTAATTAATATAACCTTAGAGAATTTAACATTTTTACATTATTGCCAAGATTATGATGTTTAGAGCGGTAGAAGCAAATTTTTTGCACTCATTAAGACCGGAACAATCATGTGCATCACATGTGCATTCAACTAGTAATTATTAATAACAAAATATACTAATGTTTGTAAAATATTGAAGTGCATTAGTAAATTAAATAGTAAATATTAATACACGGTTTAATACTAACTATATAATATGAAAAAATATATCTAAAATAAAGCAAAATATGAAAAGAAGACATGATTTATTTAAGCCAAAGTTTAAAATTTGTGCAAATTTTTGGATATCTCGAGAGAATATTTTGGCCAATTTTAAAAATTAAAAGGTCAATTTTTTGTTGGCATGAAATTTTGTTCAAACATTAGAGAGGATAAATAAGTCGGTATTATATAAATATGAAAGATTAAAGAAGGGTAGTGCTAGGTAAACTCCAACATTTTGATGATTATATGTCAATGAAAATTCTAAAAATTTTCTTACTTTCTTATATGCACACCTCTGACTTTTGCATCTTATATTTTTTTTTTACTTCATTTAAAAGCTACATCAATCTCGATAACTATGTAACTCTATAAATACATTTCTTAATAGATTTGATTGTAACACCTGCGCCTGTTGCGTGAGTGGTAGGGGTGTGGCCTCCCAAGGGGGAGGTCTGGGGATCTAATCCCCTAGGGGTAAGAGTTGCAACTGCTCCACTGCCCCAGCTAACTTCTGACCGGCTGACTCTACTGACGTAGGTAAATGATATCTGGCCCTGTGGGGCCCACCAAAAAAAAAAGATTGCAATTTTTCTATTTACAGATTTGATTGCAAATTTTCTATTTACGTGGCCTAGTTTTTTTTATAATGTTATCTTCTATTCATATAAACTTTAAAAATCAAGGATATTCTCATTCCATACTAACTTTTTAGATTATAAACTATTTAAATGCATCAAACCATAAATTGCCTTAATAAAACCAATCTAAGTGATGAGAACCACTTCTACTATTGTTAGGGCTTTGGGAGTTAGGTATCAATGTTTTGATTTGATGATCTATTCGGCCTACCATAAAATTTTATGAAGGTTACCAAATTTACTAGTTTTGGTGAAGAAGGTTAATATTCCCTTTTCATAAATTTAATAGGTATGTAGTCAAAATTTTTAAATCTAATAACAAATGATAATTTTAAAAAATAGGGGTATAGTCAACAAAAAAAAAGTATGAGGGTGTGCAGTTAGGGTTGTACTATGGGCAGGTTGGGCTAGGCTAAAGCTAGTTTGAGCTCAACCCGTTTTATTTATTCTGATGTCTAATCCAGCCCAAACCCTAGCTAACTAATTTCAGTACATGATGTCCAAACCTATCTCATGTACGATATTGTAAGTTTGGATTGGGTTCGGGTCAACCCATGCCAACTCAATATTTGAATCTAAATTTGTGATGCAATGATGTATCTTAAAATATATAATGAAATTTAAACAAGAGATCAAGCCTGAAATTCGACTTTTGCAAGTGGGAAGAGTTGGGGTTTTGTTTGATATCCTAACTTAGTAAATCTATCAACCTCTTTTGTACATGTAGAAACTGAAGATGTAAAGAAAAAAGGAGAGTATATCAATTGTAGAATCAAGTGAGGAGAGTAGATCTAACTGTAGAAATCGAAGAGGTAGAAAAAGAGTGAAAGTAGAAATGAAACCCAAACTCAGCCGTTGGGTTTTGGATGCAAGATTGACTAACTAAGGGTTTCATTATGTGGGGCCGTTTGGGTATAAGAAAGAGGTTGATAAATTTTGGGCTGGACTGGGTTTACTAGGCTATATTAAGATTTACCCAAACACAGCCCAAACCCAAACATATAATAAAAATCAAAACACAGCCCAAACCCATGGAACCCTAGCCTGCCCACATTCGGACTGGGCCGTGGGCAAGCCCGGCCTAAATCAGTCTTTCGTTGAACTTTTTCGTCTTTTCGACTCTGCCGGAGGAGAAGGAAAAACGTAGAAACAGTTTCGTGTTTATTTTATCTTATTTTCTTAGGGTTTGGGTTTCGTTTATCCTCGAAGAATTCATCTCGATTTTACGATATTGTGTGAATTTAATACCAGTTAGGGTTTTGATCTTCGTTATCTTTCTGTAATTTATTCGTAATTTGATTTTTCAAAATACAACTGGTAAAGGTATCGATTTTGCACGAATCCTCCAATCTGGTTCTCAAGGTATGATTAATGCCTCTTTTTGTTGTAGTAGAATTTATTTTTAGCATTATAGAAGAGAGGAAAATAGAAATAGGGTTTTGAACTTCGAACGTTACTGCTTTTTTGTATGTTTTAGATTTCTTGATAAAGTAAGAACGAATTTTTGATCGCCTTTTTCAGTCAATATGATGAGAAGCATGCTCTTTGGGTTGTGGATTGAACTTTATTGGCTGAACAAGAAAATTTCATATTGTTACGAAAAAATTGGAATTTTTTAGGTTATAATTTCGCCATTAATTTCCTTATATTGATCGTATGAGCCATCTGGGATTCTTTTAGTTAATCAATAACTAATAATATGCTGAATTTCTGATAAAGATCATTTATTGAATTTTTGTTTTTAGCTATGAAAAATTCAAGGTGTGAATTATTGATTATTCTGAAAGGGTATGGTGTTACTGTAAGGCATCTTACCAAGAATGACCAGGCCTGAATTCGGCATTCTCTGGGTATTGCTTAGATATATTTAGTATCATTGGACAAAGAAACTTTACATTAATGTTACATCGATTGATGTATAGGCTGACAATTAGCATTGTGTTTGTCTGTTAAATGAGTTTAACAAGATTCATTTTTTTTCGTCATCTTACGTTATGATTGACCCAAATTTTCATATTAATATGGGAGCAACATGCCACTTTGAGTCCATTTTGCTTCATGAATCTATTCAATACTCAACATTTTTTGAAAACAAAATTAGAGTGATTTTTTTCTGTGTTCTCCAGATTTTCTAACTCATTATTGAGCAACATTGTCGAGAAAATCCATACTGTACATGCTTACAGCATGAGTTGATTCTGATCTTGTTACAGTTCTGGTTGACTATTGTGGAAATGTTTAAGAACACGTTCCAGTCTGGATTCCTATCCATTTTGTACAGCCTTGGGTATGTATCTTCATTTTGTTTTACATTTGGTATAAGCATAATTGATACACTCTAGTTTACATGTTTGCAAATTATCTGTTGGGTCTCTAATTTCTTGGGTGATTCTAATAGGAGCAAGCCATTGCAGATATGGGATAAAGAAGGTGAGTAGATCTTACTTATTATTGTCACTGTGTTTGCTGCTATTGATGTTGATGGTATGAGTTTTTCTTGAATACCTGAACTTCTAGCTAGTAATTATTATAAGATTGAGTTTATGGTTTGTTGTCTTTTTTCGTCTGATTGGAAAATTTCCCGTGCATCTAAACATGATGCCTAGTTTTGTGTGGCATGGGTCACTTACAAAAATTGCCAGTTTCTTTCCCCTTCAAATCAGTGTAGTCAAAGCCTCTGGGGGACACCTAGGTGAGGCAATGCCTAGGTGTTGCTTAGCTGATGTCTAGGCAACCAAAATTTACATTTGCTGTTTAAAATTTAAATTGTATACTATTTAGTGAGTGTCTGTCTGGATCATGATTCTTTTAAGGTATTTGACATGTTAAAAAGGCAACTAATTAATGTTTTGAACTCCAATACCCATGTGTTCCTTTTTGTTTTGGATCTCGTGCAGTTGTCAGTGGCCAGATCAAACGGCTACAAGATGAAGACATACAATCCAATGTCCTTGAAATAGTTGGATCGAATGTTCAGTCAGCATACATTACATGCCCAGCAGACCCTGCTGCAACGCTTGGTATCAAGCTCCCATTCTTGGTTATGATCGTGAAGAATCTAAAGAAATACTTCACATTTGAGATCCAGGTGCTGGATGATAAGAATGTCAGGCGCCGTTTCAGAGCATCTAATTTTCAAGTGTGTAAGTCTTGTCAGTTTTGTGCTGCTGTTATTTTTTATTTTTCTTATCATTTTATTGCACTTCGGAGGATATTCCAATGAGCAACAGCCTTTTGGTTAGATATTAGCCCTGAAGAAATACTTCTAATTACTGGAACTAGGAATGAATTTAACCACGTATTCATTGTCCAAACTAACAACTGCAAAAGGACATTGGATAAAATCTGCTATATGGCTTTAGCTAATTTGATTTCTTGGGAATATCAAAATGTCACTTTAAACCGATTTTACTAAGCTGGAAACTATATAACTAAGTTGTTTGTATAGAAGCTGATTCTTTTCAGTTAGCAATAAACTTAACCTATTAAAGGAAAATAAAACCTTGGTTTGGTTCAATGATTTTCAAAACAACAGTAAAATGTCCATCATTTTGTGTCCAAGTATTGAGATGATGAGGTGGCTAGTTGCTGGGGGGGGTCATTGACCATTAGAGAGGCAAGTTTCAGTTGGCTGACCAGTAACTGAGGAGAAGATAAGCAAGAGGTGTGTGAGACTTCATTCTATGTGTGTGCTTCCCTTTCACGTAGCTCTATCATTGGCTTGTGTCATTGTTGGGGATTTGTGAGTAAATGAGGCTAGTTGTTGTTGTTTCATATGTTCATAGTAATTTGGAGAATCTAGTTGGAGCATAATCAAGATTTTTTAGTGCTCTATGTCCTTGTATTAGTTGGAGGTTATCCACCATCTGTTCTGTCGAAATGTCTGGGTTAACTTTCCAATTTCATTGGTCATTGGCAACTGCCCTTCTTGTAGCACTATCTGACTTATGTTAACTTCTGAAGTCCAGTTGCTGTAAGTTTTTGTAATAGCTCAGAGTGTAATTCTAAATTGGGTGGATTTGGAGGTGCTTACATGATACACATTTTTACATGTATGGTCCATTGGTTTGTGCTAAATAAGTTACCATGGGAAAGCGAGGCTCTTAAGCAGGTTCTGATATTGGTATGATTTTCAACCCTTCAGTAGCCAGTCTCCTCGTGCATTCTTTTCTTTGAGTGTAAAGAACATTATCAAACATAAATATCCTTATATGTCCTTTGGCTGCTAAGAACATTGTTGGTGGTTGCAAAAAATCAAAGAACAATGGATTCCATTTTGAGGCTTGGCAAACAGCAATGCTAATCTATGAGTTGGTTCCAAGTTGATTGCCATGTAGGAAATTTATAAGTTATTCATGCATTACTCACTCGTATTGGTACCTCCTGATCTGAAAGGAGTTGGCAGAGTTGTGGCTGAACCAACTAAATTTTAAGACCCTGTTCAACAGTTCAAGTGACTGGTGCTATCCGGACACTTTCAAAAATGAATAACAATTTTTTTCATTTCTCTTGCGCTCTGTGTTCCTTGGTTAAGTAGCCAAGGGTCATCATATCAAAATCAGGGGTTTGATTCCAGACTGCAATATAGTTCCTGGTGGAGTTATCTAACTTTTAGTTCTTTGTAGTATCATTAGTGAACGAATGCATGTATGATTTGCCAGTTGAATTAGCTCCAATTTGCATTCTAAGTAAAAGAAAATTCCTTCTCTAGTTACTATGATTGGATACTAATAGTTGCTCTTACCGTCTATTGAATATCATCATTGTTCGAATTATATATTAGTTGTGGCATTGTTTGAAGAAGAATACTTGCTTTAGGATTAGAGGACAGTATGTAAGTCCAGGGGAACCCATTACTGCAAAGTGGATTTGTCAATTTTTTAAAAACGAATTATTAAGAGAGAAGATTATACAAACGTTGCTTTGGGGGAAAAGAGATTTGTAAATAACCTTTTAGCTGTACAATTGAAGGATTTTTTGTGGAGTCAAATTATAATGTCTATACACGCATACTTGCTATTCTTATGAACGTCAACATATTATGGCCATGTGGCAATGGAAGTAAAAACTCTGTACTCCATGAATCTGTTCTGCTTATAGGCTGTGACCCGAGTGAAGCCATTTATATGCACCATGCCCCTGAGGTTGGATGAGGGGTGGAATCAGATCCAGTTTAATCTCGCTGATTTTACAAGGAGAGCATATGGAACCAATTACGTCGAAACTCTGCGAGTTCAGGTTCATGCAAGCTGCCGCTTGAGAAGGATATATTTCTCTGATCGCCTTTATTCGGAAGAGGAGCTCCCACCAGAATTCAAACTGTACCTTCCTATGCAGGTAAAATTACCCATCATCCCTGGATAATTATGCATTTTGGGTTTCAATTTTTTCCCCCCAGTTTGCATCTAATTTTATACTCTGAATACTACCGTGATTCCAGAAGGCGTAGAACTTCAAGGAAAAAAGCCACAGAACCATAACCACAGAAAGAGCTGGACTTGAAGACCCCCACTCACACAGATCTTTCTGTTTCTATCAATCAACTATTTGCTGTATCTGTACTGGTCTGTTTTAAACTCTGAGATCTGACTTGTTCGGTGGTTTTACCACATTATTAGTCTGAATGTGTTTTCAACTTAATGGGTGGAACAGATTTTATGCTTGCTGAAATGGTGTTAATACAACAGGACTAGTATTTATAAATGGGATGATCTGAGATTAAAATCTAGTCTTTTGGACCTGAATTATTATGTATTTGCTCTAACTGTCCCAAAACCCAAACAACTCAAACCAATCATGGAGTTGGAAAAGCCAAGCAAATGAACTGATGGGGTCTATCAACTGCATCATTGGTTCCGGCACAAATGAGAATGCTGTGGGTGAGTGGCAAAGCACACCCATCAAAACTATTACACCCAGAACATAATTCAACCTCTGCATATGCATATATTCTGGGGTGAACTGGCAGTGCCCTCAATAAGCGCTTTGTTCTGAGAAATTGAAAATGCTTTTGCTCCATCTCAATGGAACTTGAAGACTGGTGAACGAACTTTTAGATAGATTTGAAATTGTATATGGGCCTGTGACTAGAATATCCTAGCTGCCACGCTAGATTTGCACTCCAGGTACAGGGAATGGAATTTACATCTTCTCCAGGTTCTGATGCTTATAAATGAATGAACGGAGGCTTTGCATGTACATGATATTTTTGAAGTCTCAAGAGCAGGATAGATGATTAGCTTCAGTGTTTCATACTTTTTTTTTTTTTTTTTTCTGATCAGCATCCAGAAACATTGCAGCAGAACAACCTTTAGGATCAGCGTCCAGAAACATCTCGGTGGAACGGCCATGTAGTGCCCTGATCATCACTCAATCGGAGCCAGCCTTACGCTAGATAAATAAGAAAAGCAGGAACTATAAAAGCATAATATAAGAGTTCACAAGCTTTTGAACCAAGAAAGAGAACTAGAAATTTTTTTTAAAAAAAAGAAGAAGCAGGATCCACTAATCTAACAAAACACCAAAGTCCACACCCGCATGACTAGAGGAGCACCATTCTAACACCATCAATCAGATTTTAGAGCAAATACTCAGAGGCGAGGAGAGAGAGTCATCAAAAACCCTCTTATTCCTCTCTTTTCAAATGGACCACGTTATAGCGCCCAGTAGAATGGACTAAAGAACCATCCTTGAGCTATCCCTACTGACCCATTGCCAAAAGGATAAGAAGTTATGAAATGAAGAGGGAAAGACCTAAACCATGTCAACTCGGGATAAAAAGAAGCTCTAAATTTCAAGTGCAACAGACCAATGCAAGAGAATTTGATCTACCGACTCTTCCACTTGAAGCACATATAACAACGATTGACTATCCTACACCCTCTACTTTTCAAATGGTCACAAGTGAGAATTTATTAAGAAAACAATCTAGAGAAAGAAAGATACTTTACTAGGAATACATGAGTTCCACTTAGTCCTATGAGGAAAAGGGCCGATTAGAGTTATCCCAAATGACTGAACTATAGATGTCATTGAGAAACGACCCATGTTGCCTCTAAGACTAAACCTCATTAATATCTCATTTCTCTTTCATGGTGTAATGGTGCCAAAAAAAAGGTGAGTCCACTTCCCCCCTCCCAGTTCCCCTGCCATAGTAAATGTGGAAAGAAATTCTCTCTATCATGGAGAGAGAGAGATAGAGAGAGCTGAGCCTATTGGAATTAATTAACCACCCCCCCCCCCCCGCGCGAAATACTGGTTTCTGATGTAGACCGATATATTGGATATTCATTTCTTTACACTGCAATAAAATTGAAAAAGAAATATACATGAATTGATCGTGGGCCATGCTTACTTGGTAATTAACAGCTACCATTACCTACAAGTCCCCTCCCTCGACCAATCCAAGGTTGCTGCAAAGCCATCTTAATTTTATGAGAATGCTCTATCATCCAAGACATGCAAATTAAAGATAAAAGAGGCACAACAAAACTGATTAGTTGAGGGTATTGAATTTTGTAGGAGGAAAAAAAAAATTACAACTCTCATCTTAATTCAGATACATTTTACATCATCGGCAAAAGTTAGATCTCCGTTCCCCCTATATTGTCTTAAGTAAACCTGATTAAAACTGGGCCGTGTATGCTGGTTTACTTACATTGGATAAGGCCACAAAAGCAAAAAGAATAATAAGAGAGGGAGGTAGAACATGAAAGAATTGGGCTGAATCAAACAAAAATGGCCAGCATTTTTAGGAAGCAAGCTCACCTCTCCTCTTCGTCAACAGTATAAACGGGTCTTTGCCATTTCTTGGTATTCTTCTTGGGATCGTCCGTTAGGCCGAGATCTGTATCATCCTCCTTGAATGTTCTAATGAATGTTTTTGCTCCTCTCATGATAAGCCTTTCTATCATGAACAACTGATAATTGTTCTCAACCACAGGATCCAAGATGCTGCTGTAGTTTGACGAATACGCCAACCTATACCTGCAGAAACAGGATACTGGAATCAATATCAGCTTAGCATACACATGCACATAGAGAGGCATTTAGACTTGGTGTACGGGGTCTCAAGAATATAAGCAAGGAAACTAATCTGCATCACCGCAGTAGCCCATAAATGTTATAGGAAAGTCTTTTGGAAGTGCAAATACTGATAGACTGCCAAGATGAACTTAATACAAATTGTAGTGACCCTGATTATTTAATTATATTTGTAGGGGTATTTCAGTAATTTACTTGTAGGTGTTTGGCCATAGTAATTAATCTAAATTGAAGTTAGAATAACTTAAATCGAAGATAACTCAAATCTAGTTTTAAATATGGTTTGAGTCTAAACACCTATTAGTAATGACATTTGCATAAGTAAATACCTAATGTAGGGTTAGTATGTAAACAAACTGGAAATCCATAATCTGCCTCCCCCCACACCCTTCTACAAAAATAAAAGTAAAAACATGCCAACAATCACACAATTTCATGTACTAGTGTAAGTACAAGAGAGAAATCATGATGCTCTAAACATAACATCCTGGCACACTAACCTGTACCAAGTCAATGTGGGCCACTAGTTTCTCAACCCTCCTAGATCTAGAAAAGACAATAGTTACTCTCACTATAATAGCATCTCATACCATCCACTGGTTCTGTGAACAAATCCTTCTTTCTTTCTTTCTTTTTTTTATCGCTACACTGTGAACAAATCTAAAGACATGATTTTAAACTTTGAAACAACTTTTCACGGGATATAAATCTTGAGTTTGGTGCAAAACATCAATGGATGGCATAAGATGCTATGCTACATGATTAATCTATCATGAGAACATTACAAACAAACCTGTACACACAAGATTTCATTTCAAAGAAAGAAAATTATCATGTCCCTGCATCCATTACCACACATATCATAAGTGGACTGTGATGCAATGAAACGATAGCTCCATCATGCCCTAAGTAAGCAAAATGGTAACCCTACACTTCACCACCATCAGATTGTGAACTGGATTGTGATAAAGCAAGGTTAACAGAAACTATTTGTCCCTTGAGCAAGCCTGGATGCATGAGCAATCGAAGTAACCCAGGTTTCTTCCAAATGCATGTGCCCCAGGTCACAACTAGGAAATGAATAGATGCATATTATGTCCCTTGAGCATGCCTGGATGCATGAACAGTCGAAGTAACTCAGGTTTCTTCCAAATTCATGTGCCTAAGGTCACAACTAGGAAACGAACAGATTTGCATCCTTGCTGGAACAAATCTCTGCATGTCTAGCACAGTAAAGCCATTGATTGCTTATGCGAAAAGGTTGTACCTGACAGAGAGAGTTGAAAAGAATCCAGGTATTCTCTCGTTCGAAGCAATGAAAACAGTTCGTCCTGCTGGAACCCATTTCAGAATTCTCTGGATAATAAACTCTGGGCGGGTATCCCTGTCCAGATGAGGGTGAAGGCTCCTATCAACCCCAAACATGTCCTTTCTAGTTTTTATCTTATCGCCTCGACGCACATGGATAGCATCATAATCACCTAGGAGCTTCTTAATCTGTGGAAATAAAATTGGTTAAGAGATCAAAGGTTGAGACAAGTAGGTATCTAATATGTGCTTTATTTTAAGCTCTTCGTTCAAGATCAGTAAAAATGTGCAGAGAAACAATCAAGGAAAAGCAGAATGGCCTAGAACTAGTCTGCACAATCACTATTCTATAAACTAATGTCACATGGCAAGTTTCAGAAAATGGAATACACCATAAATATATTCTTACAAAATAAGTTGACAGTCTTAATTTATTGCAGTAATTGAAAATCTAGGAGCTCTTCGTTGGGCATACGTTCGTCACTTGATTTTTCCCCTCCGACCACTTGACTTGAAAGGCAACCACTTTACTTGAAAGGCCAGGGTTGCGTCAATAATCTATAAAACTGTAGAGACGTGTTCGTGTGACTGATTCATCTACCACCAGCACATTGCTTGTGTTTAACTTGTTGAAGGGAGAGTTTGAGGGTTAGCACAAAAGATTGAGCTAAATGTTATTAGCTTAAATTATAGTTTAAAATATCTTTGATATTTCTGATATATCTCCAATATTTTTGGTATAGAAATAGCCATTAAACATAGTATTTTTTTTTACAAATATCCCCAATATATTCGATACATTACATGATATTTTCGATATATCTTTTATAAGGGATATTTCACCCATTGGTCTTTAAAAGGGAGAAATGAAAACTAAAGAGAAGGGGATTGGGAGATTTTCAATGAGTTTGAAAGATTTGAGAAAATTTTCCAAAATCTTGAAAAATCACCCACTTTAGTACCCACATTTACCTATATTTGTCATTTGGAGTCGAAGTGCACCTCATTTATACTACTTTTGGTGAAATTTCTCTAATAGGTAATGAGGTTTGCATAATTAATATGTCATCAGTCCTAAACTAGGCAAATGCATCAATTTGATACATTTACACTAGATTTCTAAGTCTAAAATTCAAATTTCTTATTTTGAGGAGAAATTGGGGGAAAACTCAATTTTTTTTTTCTTTTTTTAGCTTAACTTCATGTGACTTTGATCATAGTTTTTGGGGTGGGTTAGTTCATGGATGTATTATGTATGGAGCTCTAATTATATATTTTTATTATTTTGATTGAGAGATGAATGAAACATTTTATGTAAGTTATATCAATATTAGTCAATCATAAATTGTCATTAATGTACATCGTTACCCCCCTTCTCATTGCATCTCTTATGTACATTTTTTTTTATTCTCAAATATGCATTATCATCTATTTTAATATTTTCTGAAGTTTCATTGAAAATTTTCATTTTTTTCTCTATTTCCCTCCCAAATATTTCCTCAACATGTGATACATTCCCCACAAAATGATATATCCCGCGATATATCTTTTTTTCCATTGTGCGACATATTCCATGATATCAACATTCAGACCCTTGGCTTAAATCAATCATGCTAATAGGTTTGAGACTATTAATACAGTAACTCACAAGCTACTAAATGTTTACTCCTAATATATTTTGAATATAACTTCACAGCCGCAGAGACATGTTTGGAAATTAGGCTCATCCACCACCAGTACATGTCCATGTCTAACTTATCGAAGCAAGAACCGGAAGGCCTGTCCCAAACACAAGTGATATTAGTAAATGTCATCAGGTTAATAACTTTTGCTAACACAAACAATTTTAAATTTCAGTTTGCATATTAAAAGAATACTGCATGAGAATGAGAAATTACTAAATAAGTATGTTTCATCAGTAGCAAACAGTGGAAAAGGCAACAAGAAGGCAGACTGATTTTTGTTTAGCTATAACACAACCACAAATTAGTAAGATAACTATTACCCACCTTCTCCGCTGCATTTCTTAGTTTCCTGGCTGCCATTGAAGGGAGAAATGAATAAGGCAACATTACAGCTCTGTGATTGTTTCGATCCTTGCACTCCATAAACCTGAATGGCTATTGTGATTAAGACTTATGCAAGAACTACCAAGGATTAAATCTTGGCTGCGTCATATCCAAGTTCAGAGTGAATTAGGACTAGTAGTTATGGGTCTTGTGAGTAACCCTATTCATACAACTGCCTTCAAACTGGTTCCTGAAGGAACCACTATGATAACTACATATGACTTTTTTCTCGGTCGGATTCAGATTGTCTTAACAAGTAAAACTGACTTTTTTTCTATTGCATAGACTGCATCAACCTCTTTCTCACTTCAGTAAAGACTGAGTCGACCAGACCCTGAGTGATAGTTGAGCCCAATCAGCCTACTATAACGCAAGACTACAGCTTGGGAATAGAGTAAAAACGTTGCATGCAGATTATAACCAATGAGTTTACCATGAAAGAGGGCTTGCAGTACGGTTTATCAGCAATAGATTCAAGTAAAGACTAGTTTCATTGAGATCAACCCGATTAACTCCTTTCACATGGGCCACCCCTCTAGCTCCCAACTTCATACTAGTTGATAGCACGTGAGACCACATTTTTGAATTGTCTAATATTACGGGCACACTGTCGGATATGAGCTCCAGATCATACAGAGAGCCCATGGTGCAAGAGTTCGCTGCCCACCTACAACATAAAATGACCAGCTTTAGATAGGCATAGAATAACCCCATGATCAAACTCTTCTATTTTTTTTTTGGATAAATAGTAACTATATTAATAGAAGAAAAAGGGGCAAGCCAATAGTTGTATGCACACTAAGTACGGTTTGGGAAGGTCGCTTCCAAGGAATCTCGCTTCCCAGGAAGCTCACATTCATCACATCTCATTTAATGGCCAAAAAGGGTTGAGTGTGTAGGAAGTGATAGGATAAACCGACTCTACAACCTTGAGCAAGTATCGTTGGATTAGAATCTTTTTGGTAAGAGATTGGTAGAATATAACGCAGGGGCGGAGCCAGGGGGCGAGGGGGGACCATGGCCCCCCCAAATTTTTTTAAAATCCATTACTTTGTAGGTATATTTTCTTTAAAAAATACATAATATATTAATTTTGTATATAGTGGCCCCCCTAATAAAATTTTGTAATTTTTTATATACTAATAATATAAATGGATTGATCTTTAGGTGTCCATGTGTCTCTTTTAACCCTCTTTAACCCTAGTTAAGATTTATTAACTCAAGATTTAATTTTTTTTCTAAAAACCAAGGGTAGATGTATACCCTAGAGATGAGGGAATCTTAACCACAGTTAATGGGTATTAAATGGACACATGTCAAGCAAGGGAGGTGCGCACGTTCCACCCAATGGAACGCGCATGGAAAAAACAATCTTCATAATATAAAATATAATTAAATTTATTAATATAATGAATTTATCAAAAGGTGGACCTTATTTTTCTTTTGATGGACATTTATTGGAAGGTAAATGCTATTGAGACTGTCCAGGGTGGAGACCAACAGTAGACCGATCCCAACAACATGGGGATTCAATTTTTTTTTAAAACGTACACTTTTTTTTTCTTTGTAGAAAGGTCTCGAGGTGGTCTCCACCCTGGACGATCTCAATAGCATTTCCCTTATTGGAATGCTATATTAACGAATTTTATGACCACGATGGACTCATTACCCAAAAAACAAATTTCTCGGGGGCTACGCCACCGAACCCCCAATGCCCCATTCCCAATATATTCCTCATATATGTATTTTGGTCCCGCCAAGGAAAAATATCTGGCTCCGCCCTTGATATAACGTGTTGCTACAACCAGTAATGTGAAGTAAACCGTACACGAAAACCATTATATTAAATATTTTTTCAGTGTGATATTGATATTTATATTTATATCATTTTTCAATCAAAGAACATAATATTTAAATTGAATGATTTTTATACAAGGTCCATTGTAGTCTCAGGTGCCTAGTTCTCCACACATATCTCATGTAAGGCAAAAACTAATGTATTGATGGATACCCATAATAATATAAGGGGAGTGAGGCAGCCCATAGATCAATTATCGCTTCTCGTTTCCCAATATGTTTTGAGCCTAGCTTCTAACTCTAGTAACTATGGGCAAGCTCCATATACAAAGGCTGCACATACTTCAACCTTTGTGTAGGAAAGACACGGGATGGGGAGTGTAAAAGCAGTATTTTGTGAAAAAAAAAAATCAAATGGAAAAAGAACTCTTTTCAAAATAACTGATTTCTCCAAGTGACAAACAAGAAATGGGTTCTAATAAAATCAAAAGCAGACCACCTTTCCTCTGAACTTGCATGATTGGACTGATGGAGGATCCCTTTCTTGTTGTGTATCGGGTTGATACACATCCTAGAAGGCATTACGAAAGTTCTGCAAAAAGAAAAAAAGAGGAACAAATAGTCAACAAGTATATCTTGGTTCAATTCTTCTCAATCATCATCTAGTCGGGCAGCTCTCTAACTGATCAATAGCCAATCTTGTAGATAACTAGACGTTCTACAACCCTAAACTGGCAAAATAATTTTTTTTTTTGCACATAATAAGCTCAAACAAAAACTTATTACAGGCTTAAGGATTGAACAATAAATGATGTGATCATAATCACCCTGCTAATCGCAGAAAATGTGAGAGCAATTCGAAAGGAATAGAGGGGCTCGAGTCAGTAGCTCAAGTGATTGATGGACTGCATCTCAATTAGGATGTAGTATGCTCAAGTCCAGCTTACACAACAAAAAAACAAAGGGGCAAGAGATTTGCAAACCCACAATGTAGATCATATAGCACAAAACAAAAAAGAAAATAAATCAAGCCCACGAAAATTCTGAATTCAAAAACATTCTCATATTAATCAGAACTCTTCTTGAAATACCTAAATTCCCTAAATAAGATAAACCCAAATGAGAATAAGAACTGAATGATAAATCCCAATTATCACTGACTCAATAAAGCCCAAATAAAGCATGACAATACCCATTTCAGAATAGATACAGAAAACAAACGAAATTATAAAAACCCTAAGAACTGAAATTACCTTTGAAGAAACATGGCTTCTTCAAGAGCACATCTTAGGCTCGATTCCTGATGACCCAAACCCTCACATGAATCACAATGCTTTCCCGGGCAATCGATCCTATCCCCCCAATAAATATACTTCTCATTTCCATGGTGTTTCGGAATCCTAGCCTTCCTTTCAAGGTTTTTCATAGAGGGAAATGAGAAACCAGACGTGGAAATCGAAGAGGAGAAGAGGCAGAGAAAAGCAATGGCTGCAATGGAGATTGCCAAGACGAGAATTGGGGATCTGGGTTTCTGTTGATTCTTTAGGTTTCTGTGAATCGCCATTAAAAGTTGCAGAAAGAAGAGGAGCAAGACTTCTTAAGTGCTGCTGACAGTTGATAGTTAATTATAAGAAAGGTTTTTGCATATAATTGGAAGTTTCTTCCTATTTTGCAAATATATTGTTATGCGTAAACTTTTTTGCAAATTAACTAATGGTTTTCAATAGTTAGCCAAATAATCTCAAACATAACATCCGTTAGGCTTTGGTTTCAAATTGTTACTAAAGTGACTATTATGCCCTTAACAAATTTCATAACTTCACAAAGTCTCTTTTAATTGTTCTTGAGTCATGGTTAATAAGTTTTAACCCTTATGATTATTTTTTTCTTCTAAAAACCAAGGTTAAATGCTTTAACTTTCAGGGTTATTGAATCTTAACAATAGTTAAAGTGAGTTAAAAGAAAACACGTTAATTTTAAAAAAAAAAAAATCTAAAAACCAAGAATAGATGTGTTAGTGAATCTTAATCATAGTTAAAAGGGGACATATTAATTTTTCTTTCCTAAAAATCAAGGTTAGCTGCTTTAACGCTTAATGGTTAGTGATTAATCTTAGCCACAATCGAAGAGAGTTAAACACAATTGAAGAGAGTTAATTTTTTTTTCTTCTAAAAACCAAGATTAGATGCTTTAACCCTAAAGGTTAGTGAATCTTAACACAATTAAAGGGGTTAAAAGTGGGGCACGTTAATTTTTTCTAAAAATCATAGTTAGATAAAATAGTTAAAAGGAAACACATTAATTTTTTTATTAAAAAAATCTAAAAACCAAGGTTAGATTCGTTAGTGAATCTTAATCACAGTTAAAAGGAACAAATTAATTTTATTTTTTTTTAAATCAAGGTTAGCTGCTTTAACCCTAAGGGTTAGTGAATCTTAGCCACAATTAAAGGGAGTTAAAAGGGGACACGTTAATTTTTTTCTTCTAACCAAGGTTAGATGCTTTAGCCCTAATGGTTAGTGAATCTTAACCATAGTTAAAGGGAGTTAAAATAGGACACGTTAATTTTTTATTCTAAAAATCATAGTTAGGTGCTTTAACCCTAAGGTTAGTGAATCTTAACCACATTTAAAGGAATATAAAAGGGGACACAATTTTTTTTTCTTTCTAAAAACTAATGTTAGATGTTTTAACCCTAAGGGTTAGTCAATTTTAGACACATTATTTTTTAAAAACAAATTCCTAATAGATGCTTTAACCCTCAGGGTTAGTGAATCTTAACCACAGTTAAAGAGAGTTAAAAGAGATGTTCAATTTTTTTTTCTAAAAATCAAAGCTTAAACCCTGAGGACTATTGAATCTTCACCACAGTTAAAGAGAGTTAAAAGGGGACATATTACTTTTTTTAATAGATACTTTAATCCTAAGGATTAGTGAATCCTAACCACAATTAAAGGGATTTGAAAGAAATGCTCAATTGTTTTTTCTAAAAATCAAGGTCGGATACTTTAACTCTAAGGATCTGTGAATCTTAATCACAGTTAAAGGAAGTTCAAAACGGACACGTAACTTTTTAATTTGTTTTTCTAAAAACTAAGATTAGATTCTTTAATCCTAAGGTTAGTAAATCTTAACCATGATTAAGAGTTAAAAAGAGACATATTAACCACATGGGTCAAAACCTATTAACAATGGTTCAAGAGCAATTAAAGGGACTTTGTGAGGTTATGAAATTGTTAAGGACATAACAGTCGTTTTAGTAACAATTTCAAATGAAAGTGTAATGGAAATAAGGTTTGAGCTTGTTTGTGTGTTGTTGGAAAATCATGAGTTAATTTGTAAAAGGTTTACACATAAAAGTGTATTTGCAAACTAGGAAGAACCTAGCAGCTTTTATGCAAAAACCCCTGATGTATATTGTCAGCAGCATTGTTGTGCTACATCTCTACCACAGTTTTTAGCATCATCACCCAATCTCCACAGTTCAATTTTAATCAAATTGATCCGCTGCCCATAACTTTAGTAATAGTTGAAAAGAGAAGTGAAATTTCAAGATTTTATTATTATTATGATTTTATTATTAGATAAGTGAATTTAGTAACCTTCACTAAACATTTTTAAACTTGTATTCATTTTAAGTTAAGATAGTTTGGTGTTTGTATTAATAACTATTAAATGCAGGACATAAGAAGTATAATTTGATTTTTCTCATACTTTTTATCTCTTCCATTATTGAGTTGTCCAATGAAAATTTGAAAAATCAAATTATTCTTATATTCAGGGGTAAGAAAGGTCTGCTAAAGGTTACTAAGTTTTCTAATCTTGGTAATTATCCTTAGTTTCTAGAGTTAATGGATTTTAACCAACGTGTAAAAAACAATTAATATTTTTTCTAAAAACCAAAGATAGGTGGGTGAACCCTAAAAGTGGATAAATCTTAACCACAATTAAGAAGTATTAAAAGGGACACATTACAACATCAGTGACGTAACCGGACTCTTAGGCGAATTTGGAAAAAATAGTATGTTTTTAAGAAGGGCATATATGACAAAATAAGATAAGGGAAATCGAAAACGGACCCCAAGGTCAACTTAGAAGCTGACCCAGTGACCTCATTGGTCCACGCCCCTTTTTTACCACCTATCAATTGTGGTTAACTCCCTATGGTTAAGCAATCTAACCTTGGTTTTTAGAAAAAACAAAATTACTAATTTTAATTTAATTAAACTTAATCATAGTTAAACATGGGTTAAAAGGGACATGAGACACTTGGGTCCACTTAGAAGTGGAGGACTCATAAGATAATAAAGGAGGTAGCATTATTGGAATTTAGTAAAATATCAATCAATGTTTTTATCTTATCATAAGTAATAAAAGGTGTAGTATTGGAATTTAGTAAAAAAAATTCGTTTTTAACACCTCTGATTGTAAAGGGAAAATTTGGAATTAGTAAAAATTTCAGTCAAGATTTTGAACAGGGCATCAGCATTATAATAGAAGAGATTATTTAGATGCATTATTCCGGTGTTTGTATAGTTTGAGCGGAATACAAAATTTCTTGTTCAGGTCCACATGTAAGATTGGTTAATGCTAACTTGAATTGGATTAAAAAAAATCATACTTCCATATGAAACAGTTGCATTCCTATTAGTGAGTGTGAATCCAGATTGCAAAATTTGTATGTTGCTTTGCATCGAAGATTTGCGCTCTAGTTAATTTTTGGTGACTCACTAGTAGTAGAGTTATAAACAAGGTAAATTTGGAGCAGATATTAGTATATTTGAATTTGTATCCGATTACATATCTGATTATCCAAATTCGAATAAATATCCGACGGATAGTGAAATATGATATACATATCCAACTCTAAGTTAAAATATTTGAATTCGGATAGTATCCAAATTATCTCATTACTTTAAAAAGAATTAAAAATGTAAATTAATAGTTAAAAGAATGATAAAAAAAATATATATATTTTTTTTTTATTTAAAAATAATAAATTAATATTTTATCTTTATCTATATTGAAAAGAACAATTTAATGTATTATTTTCAATATATAAAATTATTTTAACCTTATAACATATTTAATTATAAGGTTACTTTTAATATACTAATAAGGTTATTTTAATTTTAAACATATATAATATAATGGGTCAAATATTTATCAAATTGGATATATCAATATCCGAATTCGTCTCCGATTATAAACGGATAGTAAAATTATTTATTGAATTTGTTCCACCAGTGCCAAAAATATATGCATCTCTTCCTTCTTCCTTTTTCTTTTTGGTAGGTAAGTTCGGTAATTGTGGGGTTCAACAGAAGTCTTGAGCTCAGGTCGTAAAATACTAAGCTGCTTTACCAACTTGGCAAGCTGAAGCCAGATATTCGGCAACCTTTGCAAGCTAGCGTCGCTTAATGTCAAAAACAGAGAGTGGAACTTGTTATGTGTTGGCAAGCAAGGTTTTGCTTCTTATAGCCTAAATGTTATCTTTTGGTGGTACACTATGGCCTTCATATCATTTATTTAAAGTTAGTTGTTAATGTTCGTAGGCGAATTTGAGTCCTTCTATCACATCACTCAAGCGAAACTTTTACTAATTTATTGAAAGTTTTCTTTTGAGATTTTAATCCAGGCCTCTTGATAAGAGCACTCCACCATCATAGCTAGATGGGTGGGTGAGGCTAAAAGCATATTTGGCTGCTGAGAAAATAAGTAAAAACAAAGAAGAGAAGAAAATTTTGATTTTCTTAATACAACTCTTAAATGCTTTTTTCAGTTTTCTTTTCTTTTCTTTGCTTGTACCTATTTTCTCCACAACCAAACATGGGTAAATGCTTACAAGAGACTTTGATTTTTCATAAATAATAAGCTGTTTCTTTTCGTAGAAACACCAAAACCTCAACACAAATGACTATTGCAACAATTGAGTAGAAAGAACATCACCCACACCACATAATTAGAACATAAAAGTATCTTCTAGAAGCTTCTAGAAACAATCTTCATAAGGCCATACACTACAGGGAGGGCATTCAGGTCATGTTCCTCGTACCTTTGAGACCAAAACCCAAGCAGAGAAACATCCTTGGCCCATAAGGCATAAGGTTTTTTTTCATCTCCTTGGACACCCTTTGCTTTGCACAGTAATGAGTTGCATGAATGGACTTAAAGCTCAATCTCCTAAAATGATGATCCTTTGTTAGACCTGCAGTTTGATCTCTTAGCTTCTCCTTTCTGTCTGTCTTCCCCTCAGAACCAATTTTCTTAGCACTCTTGCCATGGGATTCACTTGTTTTCACTGTAGGCCCAGTAAGTGTTGGTTTGATAGCCCCTTCATGGCTCCATCTTTTCTGCCTGAGTCGCCTTGCCGGAACCGACATCTTGGGCTCAGTCGGCCGACTCGGGATCGATCCTACGTGCTGTATCGGTTTTCGGGGACCCACTTTTTTGTTTTGGTGTGGGACCCTTCCTATTGAGTAATTAGACCACTGGGGAGTGTTTCTTAGTGGCGAGAGAGAAGGGGCCCGCCTGTGTGGGCTTCCTAGGTCCTTCCTAACATGCTCTAAAGCAGCCATGAACGGATCAAAGTCTCCGTTCCCGGACTTCCAACGTGAAAATGGTCCTTTTAGAATTGAACTCGGGGAAGCGCTCGAGCTGTGAGTGTTACCCTTCATACTGTTAGTATACTGAAGACGGGGCGGAAGTTTCAAAGGCAAAACTTGTCCATTACAGAAAAGCTCATCTGCAAATGACATGGCTGGAAGAGATTCCTCATGTTGTTGCTGCTTCTGTTGCTGTTGATGATCCAACCGACGCTCAAAGTTCTGACTGGTTTTGAATTCAAAATCATCGAGATTTGAATCAATTTCTATGTTTTTTTTCGACACTCCCTCCAATTCCCAATCAAATGGGGAATTTTTCGGACTAGTCGGCACGCTGTAGAAGTAAAGAGCACTGTTGAAGCTACTTCTAGTGGGACTGGTAGGGGCACTTACATAGGGGGAATCACTTGGGCTTTCAGATGTAACCATTTCAATTAGTAGAGACATTGAGCTTGCAAAGAGAATTGTACAGCAAAATGGTGTCTATAAGAGATAGATAGCTTAGAGATGGATTGAGTGAAGCAGCTTTTGCTCATAACTTGAGGGGTTGCTTCACTTATATATGTTAGATGTAGGCCGTCTCTGGTTTCTAAATTAACCTTCAAAACCTCATTAGTATAACATTTCTTAGAGTAATACCTGGTTCATGTTCCTTGTAATCAATGGCGGAAAGCCGGCCAGGTCAGCGCGACCTTGATATGGACAGCCCAAAATTGTTTATAAATTAGTTTTAATGAATATTGACGTGCTGGCGACGTCCATGATTTCCGTACGAAAGTTGATTAAAATTATATTGCAAAATACTCATTCTTGGAGTTTTGTTAGATAATAATATATGACCAAATATTTGTTTGTATGTTCAAATCTCTGACTCTAGTCTTGAAGGGAAGGAAGTGTCTTTAGATTAGATAATCTTGTAATGTCAGCCGTATTATCTCATTTAATGGTCTTAGGCAGCTGAGCAGTGCTCATTCCTCTATTGTCTTCTTATGGATTAGCTCAGGCAAGAAATCACATTAGGGAGCAGCAAAAATGCTGCTCAAAAACCAAAATGGGGTAAATTTCAGAGCTTCCACTGCAGTGATTAAAGGAATGTCCTCTAACAACTTTGACAAGAAATTTGCAGCAGAACAAATCACACAGCTAGACCTATTTCTCAAGTATTGTTTGGATCACTTCTAAATTGACTTTTGGCTCTTGAAGAATCAAAAGTCAGTTAAAATGTCGTTTGTTTTGGCACTTAAGAGAGTACATCCTCCACGGGAAGCTGCCCCCAATCAACTTTTCTGGGAAGTCCCAATTATTTTAAAATTTTATTTTTCTTAAAAGTTATTCATCCTTCCCTTCTCGGAGAAGTTTATCCAAACAAGCCCTTAATCTAACTCCATAACCTTTTCTTTCCTTTTCTCTGACTTTGAGCGTTTGCCTGTGTTGGGAGAGGGGATATCTCTGTCTGTAGCCACTTGAAATGTGCCAATATGGCCTAATCCAAACCATTAAAAAATGTCATGTCTAGATAGGAGAGCTCCATAACCAGATACCATCCCCAGGGTGTCATAAACTGCTCCACTTGACAAATTAAAATCCCCTCCATGTCTGACTGTGAAGTGTGGTTCACTGATATTGATGAGTAGATTTAGTGGCAGGCATTTTGAGTCATCAAAGCGTCACACTAGGTCGTGCAACAAATGCAGTCGGGAACAAATTAGCTAGTTTATCTCCTAATAAAAAAAAATCTCAAAAAAAAAGAATTTATTGATAAAGCAATGTAATGGGTACAAAAGGGGATAAACCCACAAAACACAAAGCTCGCTAGTCACTTCACATCTTAACTGTATTCAAACTCTGACATTTGTTATCTACGCTCGTCTGTACAGTCCTCGTATGATTTCAATGCACAAAACCTGAGAAGAAACATAAAAGGCAAAAAATACATACCCTGTATGAGGATATTCCACATATGACTTGTTCAGGCTGCATCATCTAGTCTTGCTGTTTCTCTTCTTTGCTCCAGCCTAGGGGGTAAGACATGCCTGCTCTGGTTAGCAATTCGAACAAGCACTCTTTCCCCTTTAAACTTCTCACACAAGGAGATGAATCTCTTTATTGAGCTGGAATTTTATCTAAAGGCTTCTGTAATGTGCGAGAAGACACCCCATGCAGTAGTCTGACAAACCCCAAAAAACTGAGCTTTCCATCTGAGTGGCGTATCCAGTCCTGGAGAACTACATGAATAGGGACTGATGGACTAAGCCCAAGTTCCTGATAAAACAAAGTTATATTAAAGTTGGCGCTTTGATCCATTAGGAGTAAACGTGTGGTGATGATAGATTCAGAAAGCATAGAAAGTTCAAAGGCCTCTCCTAATTAAAGCAACCAATTGGGATTGTATGCTATTATGTTCACATATTATCCACAATCAATGCATGTATACATGCAATATTATTCACTAGTGGAAGCCCAGTTTGATGCACATGGTGGAAAAGAAAAGGCAAAGGAGTTCAGGAAGATGAGAGAGAGGGAGCATATACATCAGAGAAAGAAAGCTATCCAGTGATCATAACAGTAGTATGACTATTTTGATTTGCTCTATCCGAGTGCCAAAATATTTTCCTTTTATCTTCTTCACAGGTTTCCCAACATCCTTTTGGGTTGATAAAATTCATGAATCATCACTGATAAAAAAAAAAATGATAAATCATGACTGATTGCCTGACCTTTGTACATATGAGTTGGTAAAAGTACAATACAATAAGTAAATTTGTATTTTGTAGATGAAAAGAAAACGATATTTCCATAATTTACCAATTTCATCAAGGGTTCGTTCATTTGTTGAGACATAAAGTCCGGCACTTTGCAAGTTTTGTCATTTGACAATATGCATTTTCTTTTGAGAACTAGATGTACCGTGCTTTTCATCTCTTGGGTTACAATTCCCGTAAGACTTCAAATGCAGCAAAATGAATGATTTCATATCTCATAAAAAACTTTGAGACTTAAAAAAATTAGTTTTGTTAGAAACCTTGACAAAATGACTCAAATTTCCTAACTACTACCATGACAAAGTGCCAAGCTTTATAAGTTTCAGCAAAAGAACAGACCCTAAATGACCTCATAGGTAAATCTGGTTTCCTGCTTATTCGAATTGTTACACGTGACTTGAGACTCTAAATTTTCTCTACCTGTACAAAGATTTCACAAGATCCTTTGGATTTTCTCTAACTACCTGTACAAAGATTTCACAAGATCCTTTGGGTTACAAAACGATGACTCCCATTGCTTGGTAAAAACTGAAACCCAAGAGATCAAGAAAATCGCTAAATCTGTAGACAAAAGAAATTGATCACACTTGATTTTGCATTTAGTAACTCCAAAAATTAAAGCTTATTTGCTTATTTTTCAAAAATAAGAGCTTATTCCAAAATAATATTGTTTGGTAAATGTCTAAACCAAAGTCTAAATATTTTAGCTAAAAGGTTTTATCTCTGAAATAGTAAGTAACCTCAAGTGTACTTTTTCTTTCAAAGCTTATTGTGCTAAAGCGGGTAGAGATTTATTTGCGCACATGCGCAAATGATTCACTTAAAATGAACTTCTATGTCTTTAATACTTATGTCCCTAATACTTTTTCCAAATGCCTATTCTATCCCTCTCATTGCAATTGCCCCTCAAATAAGTGCTTATTTGTATGTATTACCAAACAAGAAATAAAAAATAAGAGCTTTTTTTCTTCTTCAGAAAAGTACACTTTACAAAACAGACTTGTAAAACAAGACCTAAGATAAATAGCTCTTATTTTCTAGATCTAATCTTAAATAGCTCTTATTAGATCAGATAAAAATTACCAAATGGCCCTTAAGTTCCACCAAATTATGCATTGGGTGAATTAATTCTGGAAGAAAAGAATAAATTCATAGACAAGGAAAAGCTAGAATCAGCCAATCAGGTATTGCTGCAGTTTTGCAATTACTGCAAGCCCCATCACATCAAAGCCAATGAACTTTAGACTCGATTGTGTTATACTTTTTTTGGGAAGGTTGGCTATGCATCTTCCTAGGGGCTGTTGTAACTCATAGTCACCAAGTACGGGGACGGGTATTAAACGGCAATGATACGTTCAGGAAGTACAGGTTTTAACGGTAAAACACGGGAAAATTACGGGGAGTTAAAAATAATAATAAATAATTATATATATATATATATATAAACATAATACTAACTACTAATCATTTAACTCATAATTTAAGCTTACACAGTTGCAAAACAAAGGCAATCATACAAGATTTAAACCACACAGATGCAAAGGATAAGGAGGAATACCCCTCCCCAATATGTACATAAACTTATTAACTCATATATCCTTAGACATGAAGCTTCCAAAAGCATCACAAGATAGTTTACGCGTTATAAGAATTCTACGTATGAAAAATGGGTGACTCTTGGGTAGAATTGAAGCTAGTCTCTTCTAGTCCTAGCTAAGGAGATAAACCAAACATTGAAGGGGAATAACCTGAGAGAGAGAGAGAGACTTATCATTGCTGGAGAGAGGCTCTATCGGAGGGCAGCCGAGTGAGCTGAGACGAGAGACCAAAGCGAGAGACGAAGTATTGACGTTTTGCCCTAACACATCGTCTCGTAACTCTTAAAACACGTTTTAACCTTCTTCTTTTTTTAGTTAAAAAAAGTTTAAAACGTGTATAAAACGGAGTACGCGTTTAAAACGTATTTTAAAGTTTAAAACGGCAAACACGTTTAAAACGGAGTTTACAACGGCGACCCCCTCTAAAAGTTTTAAACGGGTTTTAAACGCGTTTTAAACGGGTTTTAAATGCGTTTTAAACGGGTTTCAAAACGGGTACTTTGTGACTATGTTGTAACTTATAACAAGGAGAGAAGGATCAAGGAGGAAGCAAGGAATGTTGTTAGTTATGATCATAAGGGGGAACAGACAGGTAAGTTTGAAGTGTAACTCTTTATTTTAAAAATTAGAAAATTATGATTTTTGTAGATCCTTTATAATCTAGAAATTTTAGTGGGTTAGAATGGCAAGCGGGAGAGTGAACGTGGGATAAAGGAGACTGATTTCAATATCTAGAATGGCATGTGTGAGAGTGAATACAAGCAAATGTAGAGAGGTGGAAATGGAAGCTAGGAGATGTTTTCTGATTTTCTTCCAAAACATTCTATGTTTGAGAATGGAGTACTGGAAATAGAGAGAAAGTGACATGTCAACAGTATGATTATTATACTATAATAGATATGCGTATATACACACACACATACACAATTCTTTATATAGAAAAATTGCCTTTTGAAAAAAAGAGAATGTGGAGAGAGGTGGAAATGGAACCCACCTTGAGAAGGGGAAGACGCTAGGAGATGTTTTATGATTTTCTTCAATAAAAATCCATGTTTGAGAATGGAGTGCTGGAAAGAGAGAAAACAGCATGTCAAGTGTATAATTATTATAGTATAATACACACACACATAAATTTTTACATGGAAAAATTGCCTTGTGAAAAAAGTGAATGTGGAGAGAGATGGAAACGGAACCCATCCTCAAAAAGGGGAAGAGGCTACGAGATGATTTCTGATTTTCTTCCCAAAAATTCCATGTTTGAGAATGGAGTGCTAGAAAGAGAGAGAGAAAGCGACATGTCAACAATATGATTATTATAGTATATACTATATAGTATTATATACATATATATATACACACACACACAAAATTCTTTATATGGAAAAATTGCCTTGTCAGGTGAATTTGTTTCATTGTCAAACCAGTATGAGACACACAGTGGAACCCTTGTCAAGGTATATTATTATTTTACCCACTTTTTTTAGTTCAACCCAATGTTTTAAAACGTGAAGGTGTGAGGCAAAAGCATTAGGACCTCAAGATGCGTGAGGTGCAATCCTCGAAGCATAAGGTGTAAGCCTCACAAGAAAGCTTTATGCTCTCTCATTTTAATAAATAAATAAAATATAAAAAAAATTACAAAAAGATTCAAAAAGTTAATGAAAGATTATAGCATATATATATATATATATATTTGTATTCGTATACATTGTGCATGTTCGTGTGGGCACACGCGTACACATAGAAAATACTATATAAATTAGTTAAAACTAATAACAAATAAAATAAAAAAGACATTTAAATCAGTTGTGACTAGAAATCTTATTTTAGTTAATGTATGAGACGTATGTCAAGCGAGCTTTAAGGCATGAGGCATTTGCCTTATGTGAGTCTCATAGGGTTTAAGCCTCATGGTCGAGCCTCAAGGCATTTTCCTTAAGCCTCACCCTGAGGCAAGCCTCGAGGCATAAGCCTCACACGCTTTTTACAACACTGATTTAACCATATGTGTTTTGACTATCTTCACTGAACAACATATGAATAATATGCACTGCGGTGTAAATATCATTCTGGAAAAAAAAATAACAACTAACTATAGGAAATATAAAGCATAAAAGAGAAAACAAAATAGATTGTCACAAGAACGTTCAAATATACTTTAATTCCATACATATTAGGTTTTACTTTCTAATTTTTTCTTGATAAGTGGTGCTATTACATTTTCAATACTATATATATCTTTTCTATGTCACTAAAACTATTTTCACTAGAATGTCCCGTAGCATTGGCCTCTTTATCTCCATGTCTAGCACCATCTGTGTCCAACGCCAACAACAATGTCACTCACTTCAAAATACCCATCATAAATGATCTCACATTACTCAAGAAATCAAGATATCAATTAGACACACACACGCACACACAACGATTTAAACACAATGATTCTAACAGCCGATTGCTGAGTTAATAATTCAGACCTTTAACTTCATAGATGTGAATCTCGGGCCCATGTATGAGGATCATTGACCTCAAACCAGTGAATTTGCTATGGAAATCAACATCGAGTTTAAATTTGAAATGAGCTTCTTCACACACATACACAAGAGAATACGCATGACACATATCACATATGCAACCTTGCTTATGCGTCACGCATTTGAGCGAGACATGACACTCCTTTGAGAGGGGGAAAATCTGGGTCCCTCTTTCCTAAATGTGGCAAAAATAGCCTAACCGGAGAAGTCTATGCCGGAAACATCCGCTATTAACCCTAGTTGATCCACATTAACCTTAGGGGTTAACCTAGGTTGTAGTTTCCATCGTCCGATCGAACTGTCCAGACATTTCTGATCAAGCTGCTTTTTGCTACATGTTAGGAAAGGGAGACCCACATCACGGTTTTTTTATGTGGGATCAAAACAGTGTCTTGTATCACTCAAACGCGTGAGGCATAGGCAAGGTTGCCTCTGCATATGTGTGTGTGTATATATATATTATTTTCTTAATTTCTTTAAATTGGACTTTCCTAGTTTTTCTTAACAGTGGCGCTCACAGTTTCAATACATTATACATCATTTTGCCACTTCGAAAAACTTCGTTTTCCTATCCTTAATTTCTATATCCTCGATGTTTGCATGTCCAACATGCCGTACCAGCTGTATGGGTGTGTTGTCACAGACCCACGTATCAATCAAACGCGTGAGGCGTAGGCAAGGTTGCCTTTTCATACGTGTGTGTGTGTGTGTATATATATTATTTTCTTAATTTCTTTAGATCTTAGACTTTCCTAGTTTTTCTTAAATAGTGACGCTCAAAGTTTCAATAAATTATACATCATTTTGCCACTTCGAAACACTTCAATTTCCTAATCCTTAATTTCTATATCCTCGATGTTTGCAGGTCCAACACGTCGTACCAGTTGTATGGGTGTGTTTTCACAGACCCACTTACAAATACTGATCTTAAATGACCTTATACTTAAATAGTACTTAAGTTACAATAAAAAGAACGACAAATAGAGGAAAGATTATATATATATATATATATATATAGAGAGAGAGAGAGAGAGAGAGAGTATATAACATACCGATGCAAGTTCCTCAATCATGATTGGTCTGTTTCCATCCTTCTCAAAGAGCTCGTATCCACGACGTGCATGTTGCTCCCAACTTTCCATCCCTTCCATCTGATGCACGCTAATGGCAGCAGCACAAAATTCTTCAAAATCTAATTTTCTATATTGAAGAGAACTCACCTGCAAAATATGTGCACAGTCAGGCACTTTTTTCTATATTTTAATTATTCTCAAGTAAGCTGAGGCCAGGGGAATCAGCCGCCAGCTATAAAAAAATATATTAAAAATAGATGAAAAGAGGTCCTTAAGAGCAGTACTATGTCAACATAATCAAGAACCCGTGAATCCTTCATGGCATCAGTGGAGTTCTTCATCAAGGCCTGCCAAATCCAGCATCATTTAGAATGATTAAAGTGATTAAAGTAAAGAAACAAATAAAATAAAAACACCAAAAAATGACTGACCGTCTTAAAATTCTGCATAGAGATGAATCCGCTTTTGTTTGGCCCTAATAGTGTGAACTGCTCCCGCAGATAAGCTACCTGAGCTACCGTCAATGTCTTTGCAAGAGCCTGCCAAATAGCAGAACTTTAATCAGTATGCTAATTGCTTCCAGAATTACTTGAAGGCAGTTATGTATGTATATAAAGTTTGTAGATTTAAGTGCATGATGATATCTGAAATTAAAGAACATAACCACCTGATACATCACATTCTTGACAGTCAATAATGAAGTATATATTTCCTACACATACAATTATAAGTAAATGTGTAATGACCCAGCTTATGCTTAGAAAATTTTGTAAAAATTTGAATGTAAGTCTTTTCCTGCTGAAGTGTTAGTTGGATTTAAATGGGGGTATAACCTTATTTACGTATAAATTGCTTCAGTAAATGAAAGAAAATTAAAAGAAACAATTTACTTTATGTAAATAAGTTTTAATACTAAGGACAAAAGGGTAAAAACACTATTCTAAGAGAACCGACCTAGGAATGCTTTTTTAAAACAATATTACTGTAGTATCTGAAAGGAAAGGGAGTAACAGAAAAAAAAAAGAAGAAAAAAACAGGCACTTATGAAACTACTTAACCTATTTACTGAATATCACTGCCAATCCGCATTTTAATTCATTTAGTTTCCTTAACTAACAGAGAATAAACATATGGAGTTTCTCTCATAGGCAAAATGGCATACCCCCAAAGCTGATTTTCGCAGAGAAGATGAGCATATATAAGCTTTTACAAGCTTGTAAATCAGCATATCCAAAGGGATCTTTATGTCTTGATAATTGGCGAGCCATGGATGACCTAAGCATGGAAATCAGGCTGCAAGCATTAGAACTCCAGAATAACAAAAAATGGTTATCTAGCGATTATCTGGGGGTTTAAATAACCTACCAAGAGCCTGAGCAGCTGTCAGTCTCTTACGATAATCCTTGTTCAACAATCTCTTCACAAAGTCTCTTGCATCAGAGGATAAAGAAGGCCAAGGGGCTTCTTCAAAGCTGGGGTCTGCCTTGAGGATAGCTCGGAAGATGCCCGATTCCGTCCGGGCCCAAAAGGGTCGGCTTCCACATAGAAGAATATATGCGATTACACCAATACTCCACATGTCTGCTTCGGTACCATATGATCTATGCAGAACTTCAGGAGCTACATAATATGCACTTCCTACAATATCATTCAGCCTTTCATCTGCACAATAAACCAATTGTTAGGCCCTAACCAATGAGTTTGGAAACCAGAAACGAATAAAGTACGAGCAGTAGATGCAACCTGGCTTTACGAAGTCAGACAGTCCAAAATCAATGGCCTTCAGTGCAGAATCTTCGTCCTTCGAACTAAAAAGAAAATTCTGAAGCAGCAAAAAACACATCAAGATAAACAATAATGAAAAATACGAAGTGGTGCCAGACACCACTAACAATAAACACATGCCAAATCTCTTCCAACCATCAGCCACTGAACCATGATCTAAATTATCCAATAGATAAAGCACTTATCGAATATTTCACAGCCACCCCCCCCCCCCCCCCCCCGGGTATCTCTACTAGGCAGCTTTTATTATATATATATATATATATATATTTCAAAGGCAAACTTGTAGTAACCATGGATTGAAATGTCGACGATATATATCGATGTCGATAGTCACCAACACATCTGCATGGGGTAGTATAAATTTTACAGCATTTCAACCAATATCAACGACATATCGTGGATATTGCACGATATATCACATATATCGTGCAATATCCACGAAGAGACCAAAAGTTTTTTTGAAAGAAACTTCACTATTTTGATATTTTGGGCATAAACTTCACTATTTATAGTTTATTTACATAAAATATCATTTAAGTAAATGGTTTTTAAATTACTTAAGAAATATGTATGTAAATAATGTTATACCCCATTTGAATTCAATAAAAATGATCCTAGATCCAAACATCCAAATTACTGAAGAATAAAAAGTCAACTTTCCTATTCAATAACAAAATACGCTTTTTAGGGATTAAGTCAAGATTTCAACTTTCAAATACTCACGTATTTCTCAAATTTTAAATTTTCATAAATTCTACTATATCAAAACTTTACTAAAACCCAAAAGTCTGGTTAAAAAAAGTTTCATATTTTAGTCTTTAGGTCAAAAAGTCAACTAAAAGTTCAACAAAACAAGACTTACATTCAATTTTTACAAAACAATTACGAGCATATATTGGGTACCCCCTAGTTTAATTCATTATAAATACCAACTGCAAAAAAACTCGATGAGTTGACTCGACGAAGTTTTAGATCGGCTCGACAAAAAACTCGATCTCTCTTTTACCCGAGTAACTCGAGTGACTCGGTCGAGTCAGGCCGAGTGACTCAATTCGAAAGACTCAACCGAGTCACTTAAGGACATAGTTGTCTTTTTTTAGATATATAAACCCCGTTTGACCCATATTGAGGTCTCATTCGAGCCCTGAACCGAGGAGAAGAGAATGAGAAGAGGATTGATTTTAGGCTTTTAGCATTACAATTACTTCAGTATTGTTTTTAATTTGTAAGTTTGCACTAGAATTGTAGAGAGTAGAAATTATTTTCCAGTAGAAATTTTTTTATCAATGTTGGGTAATATATATATATATATATATATTTTTTTTTTTCAAGTCGGCCAAGTCGAGTTTTCCGAGTTACTCGACCCAGCTACTTTCGAGTCAAATTTTCGAGTTTTTGAACTACGATAAATACTCTCAACTTCAATAAAATCCAAATTTCTAGTTCAATGCTAAAATTCGATTTTTAGCTGTCCAAACCAAATTTTAACTTTCAAATTGCAAAGTTTTTTTCAAATCTTAAGGCCTCATGGTGACATTTATGCCTCAGTACCCACAATACCCACCGATGGGAGTGTTGATACATCTTGGACCAGACAGACTACTAGCGTTATGTATGCGGGTATACATCATGGTGCTATAAATGTGATGACTTGGCAAAATATTGTACTTATTTGGAGAATCAATACTATTTTCGGCCTAATCAGGACAAAGATGACTTCGAGCCTCAGTGTAATTCTATGTGGCTCTGATTGTAGTTCTTCGGGTGGATTGGAATTGGATCATGCCATCATGGATTATGTATGGAACTCTGATTGTATATTTTTTATTATTATGAATCTTATGAATTAAGCTTTATTGAGGGTTATATAACATTTTATGTAAGTTATGAATTTTAATCAAGCATACATTGTCGTCAGTGCACATCTTTGCACCTTCCCATTGCATCTCTTATGTACATTGTTGTTATTTTAAATGTTTTTATTCTCAAATGTGTACTAACATCTATTTTAACATTTCTTAAAGTTCCACTGTAAAATTTCATGTTTTCTTCCTTATTTTTCCCTTGAGGCATGTGATATCCCCAGAAAAACATATCTGGAGATATATCCCCAAAAAACGATATATCCAATGATATATCATTAGCCCATCGGGGCGATATCGACATTTAGACCCTTGGTAGCATAGTTGTTAAATCCTTTCGATTTGCAATTCAAATCCTACGATTTAAATTGAGTCTTAAGCAAAACGATTCAAATCGTAGATGAAAATCTTAATTCGGTAAATCTCATTTGATATGGGATTCAGATTGCGATTTGCGATTTAAACCATGCGATTCGAGCACGAAACCCCTTTTACGGACCAATAATTAAACAAATATTTTTTAAAATATTTTTTTCCAATTTTTTAAAGGCACTTTATATTTTTTAAGATGAAAAAAGAAACAGAAAAACCCTGTTATGGACATACTAAAACCCCTATTTGGGTTTTTTCTCTATTGCTGTGAAACGGGAAAAAAAGAGAAAAAAGTAAGAAGATAGATGATTGAGTTGGAAAGTTGGACTCTGGGAAAACTTGATAGATTATTTTATTAATCTTTTTAATTGTACAAGTCTTTTACAACATAATTATATGAGTTTACTTTTGCTGATTTATCTTTGATGATATTGGGGTTATGTTTCATTTTACTGAGTTCATTCATGTTTTGTATAGTGTATGCAATGAAATGTTCATTACTTTCTTTAATCAATATATGAATGAAATCTTTTGGATAATGCAATATTCCATTTTTTTTATTTATTAAGTGTTTTTTAACAAGTTTTTAAAAAAATAGATTGAATCTTACGATTTACGATTTGAATCCTGATTTAAATTGAATCTATCCTAAAATGATTTTACGATTAAAAAAACCTTGCTTGGTAGTAACTCTAACATCCTACTATCTGTCCGATCAGTTGATACCTTTTAGATGGTTCAAAGTTGACTAATCAGACATGTAAAAATTATACAATTTGTGCGACTTCCAAGTTATAACCTATCCAAGAGATGACATAAGCCACTGGAATATACATCGGATCGTGATTAAGAGGAAAAAAAACTTCCATTGCCACATGAAGATCTAATATTGAGAAAATAGTAAGGCGGCTTCACACATCAAGCTCTAATAATGAGTAATAGATTATATATCCCACAACAATGAAGGGAGTAGAAGAATATCAGTCTTGAAGTAAACCCATGGGAACTAGAAACATAAAAGAGGCAAAGAGAACTTGAAAAATATAATAAAAAGTTGGTACAACTAATAGTGGGTGACTTCTTGATCCCAAAAAAAAAAAGCAGAGCATATATAGTTATAAACCCTCCAAAATGAAACCCATTCTGGAGATTCGAGTTTTCAAAGAAAATAAATAAGCTTCATGAAGTCAATTACCTCTGGCTTGAGGTCACGATGAACCACGCCTTGGAGATGACAGAAGGCAACAAAACTTAAAATCTGGACCATGACTGCCTTTGCATCTTCTTCCGAGTATTTTCCACCCCTAGGAACATGGAGTTAAAATCTGTCCAGTTAGAAGGTGGCATTATAGGTATCAGATTTGCCAAAAAAAGGCAAACATGTAATAACAAAGGTACCTAGAGAGTATCCTATCTAATAGTTCACCTCCGTTGCATAACCTGAAGAATATTAAGAAAGAAAGAAAAAGGTGATTAGCTCCAAATTTCAATTTATAGCTTATGAATTCCTGGCTATATTTTAAAGCAATTTAGAAACCTCAAACATCAATAAGATCTATCACGTTCCTTTGAAGACAATAGAATGCACGTAGAACGGGTGAGGAGAAATCTAAAGAGTAGTTGATCAAGATCATCCAAATACGTATATATGTACTATTAAAGAGTCCCTATGTGGCGCCATTGACTGGTACAGGTCTCAGGGTTCAAAATTTTGGCCGAATTGGTATGACTTGGTTGACTCATCATAGTTTCTGTGGGAACCAAGTAAGAGTTGATTATACTGGTGATTCAGCAACATCGTATCAAAACATCATAAGAATTTCCTCCAACTTTGAAGACACAGGAAATGCAACCAAGTTAGTGTCCAATCATGTTGGTTTTGGTATTGGTCAAGTGACGCACCAAAACCAAGTCTTTAATTTTTGAAACCCCCCTTCCACGCATGTTTGCCACACGTACAAATATGGCAATTGGCTCTGGTGTAACAAACAGATACACTAGATTTCCTCATACCAAAATCAAGGACCGTTTAAGTGTCTTAGAACTGCAGAAAGAGAACAACAGCATCAAATGTAGCACAATAAATTTTAAATAAGCAGAATTGAAGCATTCTAAACTTACTCCATCACTATATACACATTATCATCATCTTCATAGGCATCATAGAACTGTGCTAAGTTCTTATGTCCTCTTAGAGCACACAATATTTTCACTTCTCTTCTTACATCCTCGATAGCAATCGCTGTGGTGACCTGCCAAAATATGACCATTTCTATAAGAAAAATAAGAACAAAACAAAGATGTGTGATGTGGGTTTCTACCCCAGTCAATGAATAGATGTGATTCTTATCTTGAGGCCCAGATGATTTTGTAGGGAAATGGGTCCACTACAGAACCATTTTAGGAAAGAGAATGACATAAATAATATCAAGATAAAAAGGAATAACTGCATCAGACCAACAAAAACTTGACAAAAGATGAATTCTTAACACGAGTCCTATTTATGGGTGTATATAAGTTACATGTTATTATAACATATAAATATACAATTATCCTATATTTATAACAAATATTACTGACCACCACCAACCATAATTGTGTTGATACCAAGACTCTTACCCGTTGTGTAACATAGCTACTTCTAGCTAGATTCTGGATACATATTGCAGGAAATCATGCACACCCACATCTATATATGCTCTCCTTGAAAGAATATTCGATACAATACATTAGAAACCCAATTATAATCTTCCTATGCTAACTGTTTTAAACTAAAACAGAACACACTGCCTAATCCTGCTTTTTGGGATCTACTAAGTGCGAGAACCCATCCCCTTGTTGCATCTTGAGACTCAAACCCGTAGCAGGGTATACAAGACCATCCCTAATCTTATGGAATGAAATACCTCTGAGATTCCATAAATGAACCCTCCTAATAATCAATACTGATATGCACAAGATAGATGAAAATGTAAACAGTTTTTCAAGGCATTTAGTCTTAAAATATGTTAAGAATCAGAATCAGGTTTCACACTAATTTTCCAAACAATAATATCCCTCTTATTATACCCTCCCCCTCCCTAAATATACACACCAATTTGTGGAAGTATTTATTTTGTGTACATAATTTCATGATTGTTAGTTTGATACTACTCTACCAATTTGACAATAATTATTGAAGTTACTCTAAAGGTATGACATGTTCTCTCCAACTCTGCAATATTTTTCTTTAGTTGATCCAATGTATAATCCAATTATATCATGCATATACCAAGAAGGAAACCTAATTTTATAATTTACATCCACTAGCTAGGTATGACATGTCTCTAATATCTCCATTCTTGTTTAACCAAAAACTAATTCTTAAAGAGTGTTATGTGATATAGAAAACTTTGCTCGCCATCAGAATTGTGCTCACAAGTTTAAAGGATAACTGCCAAATTGAGGTTCCAGAACCACGGCATTCAATATAGAAGGTTCTGGCCATTAAGCCTTAAAACAATAATAGGATTACAAAGAAAAGATCAGCATTCAGCAGAACTAAAATTAAAAACAAACCTTTGATTTCGGAATAACCTTGATGGCCACATCCTTCCCCTTCAATTGCCCTTTCTTCGCCTTTGCAGAGCAAGTATACCCGAAATGTCCACGCCCCACCTCTTCCCCAAGCTCGTAATCGGTTAAGAACTGCTTGGAGAACCCAAAGCTCTTATCCAATCCAACTTCGACCTCATTTCCTTCAGGAATTGAGGCCTCATTCGGCTTCACCGACCCATGCCTGCGAGCGAGCAATGCTTTGATGTGCTTTGCCGGGGAAGGAGGGGGAAAGGGGCGCTTGAAGAAGCGCAGAGGGGTCGAACTCACACTCGAGTTAGCGGGAGAGTTCTTGAAGGCACTTGGCAATGGACTGGGACTATAAAATGGGAAGTTTGAAGCTTTGCTTGTTTGGGAATTCCCGGACGGGTCGACATGGCCAGGAATTACAGGGTTTTCTGTTTGGCTTTGAGGGCTTTCAATGTGTTTCCCATGACAGAGTCCCATGGAATCAAATACCCAATCGAGATAGAACAGAAAAATTACGAGAAAAAACCAGGAAAATAACTCAAAAATTTAGACCATCAGAAGAAAAAACTAAGAATTCAAAAACCCAATACAGAAAAAACTCTGAATCTAAGAAATCAGTAAGATGGAATTCAAAAGGAAAATGAAGAAATTAAAACGGCAACAGAAGAGAAAATACCAGAAATCCACACAATCACACCAGAAACAGAAGTCTCCTTTAGAAACAATTAAACCCCACCAAAAGAAAAGGAAAGAAGCTTCCAGTTCTTCAAATAAGAAACCCAGCAAAGCAGACTTAAATCAGATATGAAGTGCTGGAAAAAAAAATGAAGAACTTTCAATTCTATCAATTGAACCCGCAAAGAAAACACCAAGAGAGAAATACCCAGTAATTAAAACTCCAATCCAATTCCAAAGAAGAACTTGTAACCCCACCAAAACAAGGAAAAATGAACAGAAGAAAAAAAAAATTGACTTTACTGATCAAGCAATAAATGCCAGAGAGGAAAAACCTCATAAGAAGTCACTGAAATAATAAACAGAATCAGCAGAAGCAGAGAAGAAGAAGAGAAAATATAGAATACCAGAAAATTTCCAACAAGAAAGAATTCAATTAATGAAAGAAGAGAAGACTCAAAGGTGAGAAAAGATGCTTAGCAGAGGCTGCAAGAAAGGGCCAAAAAAAAGAAAAGAAAAACGCAACCTCCTTTTTTTCTGCTTTTTTAGCTTTTGAGGGGTTTGAGTGTAAAACTGGAAACATAGCTTTATTTACAGTCACTCTAATAATGGGGGAGTTTGGGTTGGATTCCTACAGGCTGTCCTTTTGATCCCCAAGGAAAGCAGGGAATGTATTTTATATGTACAGGAATTGAATTGAGCTAAACAATAATTTTGGTGCTTCAAAGTCCTTTCTCAATTCTTACTTTATGTAATGTGTGCCCTAAATTGAGGGTCTGCTGCCTCTGATCTCCATTATGTAGGTACAACTGCAACCCATAATGGGTCATGACTCATATGTCATTTTCAGGCATTTTATGTCTCATTTAGTTCTTTTTTTTTTCTTTTTTTTTTTTGTTGAAATGATATCATGTAAGTAATGTAACACACTCTCAAAGCGCGCACACAATCAGGCGTAAGATAAATTGCCAAGGTGTCATAACGGTAAGTCCAAGTAACCACTCAAAAAGAAACCGTCTTAAGGAGGATTTGATGGCTCCTGATACACCCCTACGAAGTATGCCTCATTTAGTTAATTTTTTCCTTTTTGGGATACACTTTGATGAGTCTTAATCTTGTCCAATTGCGGTTGAATTCGGAGAGTTTAGTTAACTTTTTCTTTTTTGGGTTACACTTTGATGAGTCTGAATCTTGTTCAATTGCGGTTGAATTCAGAGAGTTCAATGGCACTCATTGAGCTCCATTTTAACTCTGATTAAAAAAAATTAACTTCTAATGTTAAAAATTGTAAATAATTTTTGCAAAAACCAAGGTTAGATTTTATGTCTCATTTAGTTACATTTTTATTTTTTGGGTAGTCACTTTGATAAGTCCGGATCTTGTCCAATTGTGATTGAATTCGGAAAGTTCAATCCCACTCACAAAGCTCCCTTTTAACCTTGATTAAAAAATTAACTCTTAGGGTTAAAAAATTTTAAATATTTTTTTTGTAAAATCCAAGGTTAAATTGTTAAACCCTAATGGTTAGGGAATCTTAATCATAGTCAATAGAGATTAGAAGGGCACGTGCTTACATGAGAGTGTGATTGAACTTGAGGAGAGTTTAATCGCAATTGAACATGATCCCAACTCCACTTTGATTTGTCACACCGGATTAGGATGAATGAGTCATCTGCCACATTAATAAGTGTCATGTTACTAAGGAAAACTTCTACCAATTGAGAGTTGTCTTCTCTGAGCCTGCTTGATCCCCTTGGCCATCCTAGATAGAGGTTGGTGAGTATATTTCTCAGTGGTAAAACACCTACCAAAGTAACGGATAAGTGTGAATCTCATTGAAGTTCGATCTTGATCTGATGGTGATAATAGGGATTTGGCATTAAGCTAGACATCTGATTGTCTGAACAATATCATATTGTCATGGGATTCATTATATCGATTATTATTCAATATTTATTGTTTAATCTAAGTATGATCAAGTTCATTAGCAACTAACTAATAGTAGTTCTCCACTGAGTTCTAACTAGTAGTAGTTCTCCCTTGAGTTCAAATACGAAGTGGAGCTCCAAGGAAAATAATCACCTCCTCAATGGTGGTGCGAAGGGAGCATCTCAGGCACCCTTTTTTTTTTGTCACGTGTCCTCTTTTAACTTCATTTTAATTGTTGTTAAGATTCACGAACCCATAGGGTTAAATCATCTACCCTTGGTGAAAAAAAATTAACCATAAAAATTATAACTTTTAACCATAGTTGAAGGGCAATTAAAGAGTTGTGTGAGAGTGAGGAGTAATAGTTCACTCCTCACCTGTGGAGCAAACTACATATTGCTCCTCAAAAACTAAGCAGAGCTCTACAAATAAGCCTGAGCTCTGCTTCGAATTTAAACTCTTCTCCATTAGTCTCTTAGTAGGTACTAGCATTTTATCAACCCCTTAAGCATGGACCCCTAGATATAGGGAAATTTACCCTCTATTCACCTGCCCATCCTTAGCTGCATATTTGTTTTCGATCGAAAAATAATACTTTGACCTAGTGATTTCCATGTAGTCTGTTGCGGTGAGTTGAGGAGGATGCTACAGTTTGTAAATGTTCTGGAAATGTAATTATTTTTATAATTTTAGTAGGGAGCGGGCCCAAACCCCAAATTGTCCACCCATGAAAGAAAAAAAAAACTTCTGAAACTATCCACTAGTTTCGATCAAATCAATAACCATTTTCCAATGCACAAACACTATTGTTACACCTCGAAGAACTCTTGCCTTCGTAAATATACGCAAATGTATCATACCTTGCAAATTTTACCCAATAGTATGATTAAATCCCCATAAAAAAAACATGTATTAATCATCCCTAACCTAAATATGCCAAATAAAGGATATTTAAAATGTACTAATCACTAGGGATCTTCCTTCTATTAGCTTTTGGTTGGAGTGCAAACAAGCATCAATTCCTTTTTGGACTTCGCCTTGTGGAGTTGTTGTCTTGACCAAATTGTTTTTTAGAAAAGCTTGTCTTTTTTATTTTGTGGTCTCTATTCTCTCCCTTGTTTGCCTCTATAACAAATAAGGTCATTTACTTAGAGACAAGCATGGCCCTCACAAGTATGGACAATTTAAATCAAAGCAAAACCTCTGGCACAAACACTTGATATCCATAGGTCTCTTTTGGCTCACCAAAAATAGATAGAACCCCTAATATAGGAGAACAAAACAATGGCTAAAATAATGCCTCTTTGTTGAAGATCGGACTTTTGTGTATGATAAAGAATATTTTCTATTCCTTGATTCCCTTCTTCCACCACCCCATCTTCTATGGAATAAAGCTGATAAAGAAAGGAGTTGAGCATAAAAGGAGGGCCTCAGATTCTCTCTGGTGAAGCCAGAAAGGTGGTCTCAAGCAACCACAAAATAAGGGACATGTGACGATAAAGTGGGGAGGAGTCATTTCATTTTCTCCTCATGATTTTTACTTCTACCCACTTGATATCTCTTCCCCTTTATCTCAACACTTTATCGTCATGTGTCATATAATGCGTGGAGAAGTCAAAATCTTGGGACCCATGAAATGACTTCTCTAACCATATGTCCACTCATTTGTGTTGCCCGAGACAAGCCTTTCTGGCTTCGCCAAAGAGAATTCGGAGCCTAAAAGTAGGTACCACTTGGTACATGTTCTTCACTTAGTCTTCCGGAGACCCTAATTCTCTAAAAATATGCAAGTGAACATGCAAGAACATGTGTGTTTCATGCTACTAAAAGGAAATCCTTGATAAATGACTCACAAGTAGTGTTTGTGCCTTGTAACCAAAAATAAATAAATTGCTGCCTTGTACAATTTTAAAAAAAAACTCAATCATACTGTCCAGGTTACCGACTGGCAACTTTAAGGCCACACGATCGATCTAAATTCCTCTCTCTTTCTCTCTCTAAATTTTCATGACCATGATTCTATATAACTTGAATTGTATAACATCCTGTTTATTTACTTGTAATTAGAATACATGTACCTTGAAAAACAAATGTCACTGTTGCGTGTATACATGTAAACGGTAGCCCCACTTTATCCTATATGTGATCTTGATAGGTGTGATCTTGATTAGGTGACCCACCAGAGCCAGTTTCCACTTTGTTAATGTTGACATTGATGAGTCCAGTCGTTTGAATTATCGCATAAGGTCTCTTGTAACACATAGTGGGGTGGGGATTGGTCCGCTTGACATTGTTTTAAGGGTATGTTAATTCTCTTACTTTTTCTTTCACACATTTGGGACCATCTCTAATCCTCTTAAATTCAACTTTTGTGTTCACTAGTTCAGTTAGTTTTTTTTTTTTATTGGCGTCATTTATCTACTCTTCAGTAATTACGATTAGTCATGATTAGTCGTAAATGGTGAGTGGATCTCCTGCTTGTCACATCATCAGGCCTTTCCTTCCATCCTAACTTGATCCAAGGACTTCCCTTGTGAGAGAGGCCAATATCTCGATCTAAGCTAAAAGGACTTGTGTGATGTGTACACTTTTGAGACTAAGGTAGTGTTGAGCAAGACTACTATAAGTTAATAAGTGTTTTATTTTTACAAATAAGTATTTTTTTAAAAATAAATTTATTTCTTTCAAAAAGATCGTTCGGTAACTCAAATAAATAAGTAACTTTTTCAAGAGTAATTATGGTCTGTACGAGGGACTAAAATGTGTCACAAAAGAAACATTTCTACTTATTTATAAGGACTTTTTCAAATATGTAACTACTGAGTTACTTATATTTTGAGGTCTAAACCATTTTTCCTTATTTCTTATTTAATTTTACTGAACAACTTATTTGTAAATAAATATTTATTTTGACTAATAAGTTAAATAAGTACTTATTATTAGTGTTGTCAACGCTCCCTAAATCCTCTTTAGATACTTAAAATCATCTTTGGTATTAAATTCTTGGGAAATGGAAAACAGGCAGGGGTCCTCTTTCAAACGGACCACTCAATTGCAAATTGACACATGACAGTAAAACTGTTATTATTATTATTATTTTTTTATTTCTCTTTCCCAATGTGTTGAAATTTGATTGGTGTGGCAACTTGGAAGATGACCTTTTTTTTTTTTTGGAAGGAAATCGTGGGGTTAGGCAAGACCCTAACCAAATTCATAAAAAAAGGGAAACTGTTTACAATCCTCCTTAATAATAAGCACGAGAGGATCAGGAAATTGAAGAGGGTATAATAAGACATTCCTATCTGTGGATCAAAAAGATGTCAAAAAGTCAGCTGCCCAATTTGTTTCTCTCCACATGTGAGAGATTTCAACTTTCACAAAGGATGTGAGAAGCAAGCTAATATCATCGACCAAAAACCTAACCTACCAGGCAAGAGCACATTGCGAGTTAAGCATTTCAACCGCACTTTTAGAATCTAAGATAATCTTGACCTTGTCAATATGATGATCAATTGCAATGACGCAAACTCTTTGAATGGCCTCAACCTCAATTCTAAGGATGGAACACTAGCTATCAATGTGATTCATGCACGAGAAAGAGGCAAAATCACACAAGGAAATGTCAGCACAATTTCTAAGGATGCATCCCATACCCACACCATCTTGTTGAAGTGATCCATCCGTGTTGATTAACCAAGTCCCGAGTGGAGGGGGCAACCACCTACACCATTTCTCTTCCACTTGGGTCCAAGAACAAGGGACATTTCATATCCCAAAAAAGTCATGGTTTTCCTCAATGTCTGGGACGGACAGCTTGTCATGGCATAGGCGAAGAGTTGCAGAATTCTAAATTCTTTCATTTCTAATTACAAAACACTACATATTAATGTTTTTGAAAAGATAAAAGTGTTTTTTTTTTTTAATAATGCTTGAGTGTTTTCTCATTGGAGAACGCTCACCTAATGAGGGAACACTATACGTAAAAAGTTGTTCCATTGGTTAAAATATTGACCATAGTTAAGATTATTAACTCTTAATTGTTCATTAATTCATGGGGTTAATGTTTATCCAACTAGAGTCTAAGAAATATTTTTTTCAAAATCATTTATATGTGACTGTCTATGGTTTTGTGCACATTCCAAAACTGGTATGCACATGAGTAGAGGAGTAAACCCATTTTACAAAGGGTAGTGATTTAAAACTCTCGATAGTACCTACTATAGAGAGTTGGACCGTTGGATTTCAATCTAATAGTGTCAAGCATTAAGTGAGACCATCATTTAAAGCATGTGAGGACATGGAGCCATTGGATTTTCAATCCAATTGTAGAGTCCCGGACATTTTTGTCTTGTTTAGTAGAGGTATTGTTATCATTTTGGTGTTCTATACTTGGGTGTTGAAAGTTAAGCAAGTTGGGGGGTTTAAAATGATGAAAATCCCAAATTCAGGACCTCTGATCGATCAGACTGTTCAGAACGATCGATCGGATGGTGGCAGAAACACAACCCAGACAAACCTATCTCGGTCTGATCGAGTGGATCTGGGCGAGCGATCAATCGGGCAGCTTCGATCAATCGGACGGCGCCAACCCGATTGATCGGTTGGCACCCGAAAATTTGCCCAGTTCCACCCGATCGATCGGAACTAACCCTCGATCAATCGGAACGCGCGATTTTGGTTTTTAAGAACCCCAAAATTGCTGATTTTAGGGTTTTAAACCCATAGGACTATTAATAGAGGTTTTATTTCGAGGTTTTAGAGTGTTCTAAGCATTTCTAACCTAATTTGACAAATAAAGAGAGAAAACCTTGAGTTCTCAAGGAGATTTTGCTTGGAGAGGAAGGAGATAACTTAGAAATTGTAAGGAAATCTTGAAAATAGCAAACCTTCTTAGGAGCATTTTGGATCGAATGGAACGATCTCAAAAATCGATATACTATTCAACTCACTTCTATTATGAACTTATGTATGTTTAAGATGATTTAAGCTAAAAATGATGGATTATTGACATGATTATAACAAAATTATGGTTAATAATATAGGGATTATGGGTATGATATGAATATAATATGCGGTTTTCTTATGAAATGAATGATGTTTAGCGTTAAGAATTGAGTAAATAGAGGATGAGAATGTATGTGGATGAATTTATGGTTTTATATGGTTGTTGAATTGTGTATAAATAAATGATGAGAATGTATGTGGATAGATTCATGATTTATATAGTTGGTGGATTGTGTACAAATGGAGGAAGAATATATATATGATGGAGGATGAGTTTTTTTAGAGATTAATGTTTGTGAAATTACTATGAACTAATGATAAGGTAATACATATATGTGATTGTTATGTTAAATTATGTCTTAATTATGTTGTATGGTGATCAATGTTCGGGAAGGTCAAAGTTTAGAGGAAAAATCTCCATATTGAGAATTCTTTAACCAGAGAGATGTAACTTGCCAGAGTTTCTTAGTGGATGATTGGAATTTAAGGGATGACCATTTCGAATGTTAATTACGACACTTATGCACAAACTCACATGTGTGTTAAGTTAAGCGTCTCACAAGTCATACGGATGAACCATAAGCATAAGCATTACATATGCCTTGTAGGACTACATAAGAAGGAGGAGATCTGATAAGCCCGATGAGGGATATAACAAGTCTGATAAGAGAGTGCACGGTTATTGTTAAGTAGCATTAAGATTCATAAGCATAAGCATTGCATAAGACTGATAAGGATCTGAATAAGTCCAATGAGAGATTTGAATAAGCTGCTCAAAGACTCGTAAACATAAACATCTCATAAACACGTGATCTCATAATTATAAACATATTATAAGCACATTGTCTCTTAAGTTTAAGCTTCTCACAAGTACACGAGTCAAGGTGATGTTATGATGTAAACGCACATGTGTACTTCCACACTCTGATCATGTTATTGGTTATGGTACTGACTAAGTGTAGGGATACTATGATGGTTGGATGTTATATACATCAAATGTTTTTGTACTCAGTCAGACTTTTGTCTTGGTAGGTGTGGAACCCGAGTTTGTAGGTAAGCCTTGGGTGGAGGAGGCTTACGGTGTAGATGAGGAAATTGATCATCCATTTGCTGAGGGAGAGCGAGATTTCAATAGGTGGCCTTGTCACTAGGCATTTACTTTTGAGTTGTGAGGAGTTTTTGGATTAGACTTACTATGTCTTAGATGATGTTGCTTATCAGATTACTTCATAGTTGAGTATCAGACTATTATGGTTATGTTGGTTTCGAAATTTTATTGTTGTCATTTTTGTAGACTCGTGTTTAGCATGCATTTTATGTCATGAGATTTATGCAGGTTTAAGAAATGTGATGACCCAAGGTCCCATTTTGGTCAATGTGAGATTTGGGATCGTTACACCAACCATCCAACTCTCGACTAGAGTTTTTTTTTTTTATCACTTTCCTTTTACAAAACACAAAAGAAGGATAGCCCCGTTTGGTTGCACTTCCATTTCCAGTTTTCTATTTTTAAAAATAAAATTTTAGAAATATTTACCCAAAACAATATGTGGTGAACATGTTTCAGTTTTTTGTTTTTAAAAATTAGTAACAAAGTTTTTGAAAATCAAGCTAACAGAAAATTTCTGTTACCTCTGTTTTTTAAAATAAAAAATAAAAACAGAAAATATGGAGTGTTACAGTTACACTATCACCAAAACTATTCACTACTAATACCACCGCCACCCACCACCACCGTCAAGGGCGGAGCCATGGCCCCCACAAATTTTTTGTAAACCCTTCTTGGGGTGGTATGAAATATTGGGCCCTCAAATTTTTTATTTATTTTTAGTATAGTTGCCCCCACCCTCCCCTCACCCCAAAATTTGTTGTCATATATATAGTGGGCCCCCTAATGGAGTCTGATTATGCCCTTGAGGTCGCCACATGTCCCTATTATACCCCTTAACTATGGTTAAAATTCATCCACTCTTAGGGTTCACATACTTATCATTGGTTTTAGAAAAAAATATTGAAATTTTTTTAACCTTAAGAGTTAGTGACTTTAATTAGGGTTCGAAAAAAATTTGATACTTAAAACAAAAACCAAGGATAGGTGGGTGAGTCTTAACCACAATTAAGGGGTATCAATAGAGACACGTGGCAATCTCCAGGGCATCACTGGGAAAAAGAATTTCTTAAAGAAAAAAATTACCCAAAAAAATAATTTATCAAGGGCTACCCTCGAACCCCCAAGCTCCATACCCTTAAATCCATTATTTTTATACATGTATTTCGCCCCCCTCAATGAAAAATTTATGGCTCCGCCCTGACCACCACCCACCACCTATAGGACCACCACCACTACCGCCACTATGGATTGAAATTGTTTACTCATTGTTATGATTATCATATTTACCGAACAGGTTTTCTTAACTATTAGTAATGTCAAAGGCGTTTCGTGCTTAAAAAATTTGAAAATATAAAGTTATTTCAAGTTTTTAAAAACATAAAATAAAAACAGAAAAACGGTAGTGTATCCAAAGCCCTCAAAATTGGATGAAATTCAAAATCAGGCGTTTCCGTCAAACCGTGAGAATTGGCCAGTTGAACAGGAGAACCGGTGGTAAAAAAGTTAAGAACTTATTAGAACCGGTTGAGAACTGGTCAGAACCGGCCATAAATGAGTAAAAATGGGGAAACTTTTTTTTTTTTTAATAAAAAAGGACACACTCGGACCGGTCAAACCGAGAACCGATTGAGAACTGGTCAGAACCGGCCATAAATGAATAAAAATGGGGATTTTTTTTTTATAATAAAAAAGGACACACTCGAACCGGTCAAACCGAGAACTAGCCACTCAACCGGTTCGATGACCTTTCCGGGTCTGATAACAGTGGTACCTACGGTTTCTATTATGTAACGAAATAGCCGGTCCTCATTGGTCCACGCTTCACTTTTAAATACCAATAAACTGTGTTTAAGATTTACTCACTCATAAGGTTAAGCAATCTAGCCTTGGGTTTTTTTTTAAGAAAACCAAAATCTTAACTTTAATCTAGTTAAGTTTAACCAGGGTTAAAAAAGTATTAAAAGGGACCCGGCGACACAGACCCATAAGTCCGCTTATCACTACTCTATCTAAAATGTTCCTCAAGTTTCTATATCCTAAATATTCCTTAAATTTTTTACAATCTCTCTCTCTCTCCCCTGCATATCGCAAGTGCCACCCGCTAGTATACTATTAAACTAATTGGGGTTGTGACTTACGACCAAACCGTGTGACATGTACTAAAAAGAAAATGAACAATAGTTCGACCCACTGGCAAGGAGCCAGCCATGATTTTTTAGACTTCTCTTGTTAAATTTTTTTTCTATCTTATATATCTAAAAATCAAAGGTAAATCTGTGAACCCTAATGGTGAGTGAATCTTAACCACAGTTAAAGAAGGTCACGTGACATTCAAATGGGACGGAGACGCACCTCCTCGCGTCACCGACCAAGAAAACATAGGGTCGGTCAAAAAGGCAAGGTTCCTTGCCAAAAAAGAAAATACAAAAAAAGAAAAAGAAAAAAGGAAGTGGTTGGATCATGAGGATATTGAAGAGCCTCCGAGTCCTGGTCCAACCCAGCTTAAGCCCAAGCCCGAACTGGGCCCATTAGACGGGGCTACCCTTCTCTTTATTTGAATCTCACTACTTCTGGAGGTGTAGGATAAGCAACAGCACCTCAACGGAACACTTTAGTCATTACTTCTGATACCTACGCCGATAAACCCTCCCTCATTTTGAATATCCTACTGTTAGCAGTTGGCACAGAAGAAAAATCCCAAAATATGAAGAAATCTCTCTCTACTTCTCGCTTAAAATTTCTGAAACTCTCGGAAATTTTTTTCTGAAATCCCATTATCTCTTCCTCGATCTTCATTTTAATGGAAATCCTCCAAATTCGACCACAGCAACATCTCTCCTCACCAGCGTATCTCATGAACACAGTCTCTGCTAATTTTAGAGCAAAAATCCTCTTCAGTTCCGCTACATTTAGGGGTTTCTGTGTTTCTTCCCCAGATTTGAAGAATACCCATGAGCTGGTTAATGGTGGAAGTTGCAGAAAGAGTGTTTTGAAGGATAGTTTTAGGGTTAGGGTTAAGGTTTCTGATGCTCAACTCAAGGAAAACTGGTTAGATTCTCTCTCTTGCCCTTTTCCTGAGAAGGTAGAGCTGTCAAGTATTGAAGGAGAAGGACCCACGAGCAATGCCTGTTCGGATTCTTCGGAGTGGATGATTGGCGTCGACCCGGATGTTTCGGGTGCCTTGGCCCTCTTGAAAAGTGACAATTCAGGTTGTTCTGCTCAGGTAATGGGTTCCAACATTCTCTTTAATTATATTTGTTTGAATTTGTTACTCTTTTTATATTATTTGAATTTTGGAGTTTTGAATGTTGTCAAGATTTAGTTTTTATGGGTATTCTCTGAAATGGAGAGATGTCATTTCAATCCAGATAATGAAGAATCAATTTCGTTGCGGGAGGTTAATCCCACTCCTTGCATTAGCTTCATCTATTTCATTTTCAGTTAAAACAATCTAATGGAAGGAAGAACACATCAAACATATGCTGCTACATGCTTGATAATTTGATGAACAATATTTTTATGTGAATTTGGAAGTGCCCCAAAGAGGAACCTTGTCTTACTAAATTCTATTTGGCAGCAATGAGTTTTTTGCTTAACAGGGTTATGGATATCCCTCAAAGGGAAAAGGTCTTAGGGAGTCCCTATCTAGCAATATTATATAAAGATTGATGGGAAACCCTGGATGATATCAAATTTACATTTGCAAAATCATGACAAAAAATTATGGCTTTGGTTTGAAAATATACGAGGTTAAGCATCCACCACATTGGGGTTACCTACTCATTGAATCCATTCTAATTCTTAAAATACTAGCTTAAATGGTGTGTTGACTGCGTCGTGCTCTTTATGGTCTCAAACAAGCCCCTCGCGCTTGGTTTGAGAAGTTTAGTGGTGCTGTACGACATGCTGGTTTCTCTCAAAGTATGCATGATTCCGCTTTAGTTGACTCTAGTTCAGAGCGCGGAAGAGAGAAAGGATGCCTGTCATGACACACTGCCAGTGCCCTCCCTGAGGTGGAGAAGCCTCTGTATTTCACTCGCTCAAGCGGCAGCTCCAAACCTTCTTCGGTACTAGGGGGAGATGAAATTAAGCTGGAAGGGTAGCCCTCATTCAACGAACGTTTGGCCGGTAACGCTCTTGTTCTGTGAGGGAGGGGGGCTATAAGAATAAAGGAATATCAACAATAGACTCTAAAAAGAAGGTCTCACAAGATTAAGTCAATTTCTAATCACTAGTAATCGAGACAAGATGAGTCAATGCCAGGTGCTATGCTTGTCCGCTAAGGGCAGTGGGTGGGGGAAGGATGAAGCAAGAAAGCTAGTTTGATTTCAGAATGACATCTGTAGACTTCTTCATGAGTTACTTCCTCCGAAGTAACTCTTGAAGAAGTTTTTTTCTTCTTAGAGAAGTTTATCCAAATAGGGCCTTAGTTATATGACAATTAAAAGCTTATTCATGCATAGACTAATCAAAACCTACTTTTGATAGTTTTTTGAAATAAAGCAAGCAATTTCACTTCTAAATGATCACGTAAAATTAAGAAAAAAAGAATCTGATAATGAATTCAGCAAAATAGTTCAGCAAAATAGAAGTTACCCAACAGGAATCATGTGCACGACAAGAGAAAATCAGAAAACCTAAACTATGCAAAACGATATAAAAGAAAGCTTCTAAACTAACAGATTAAAACAGATAAGTCATACAAACTAATAATCATCACGGTTCCTAAAATTATGAAAACACAAGAGTAATCCTTCAACTGAGCTAATGATTCTAATATTACCGATTATTAAAATCAAACTATTATGATATCTTAGGAAAACAAAACGATTAATCCAAAAGATTGGTTGAACTGACTTACTAACTAGGAACAGTTGACTAAACTACAATGAGTAATGGATTTTCTGAAATCTGAAGTTTAAGAAAGCAAGACTAACTAACCTATTCGAATAAGATCTTCTCATCCAAACGCTTTCTGAAATCTATGAAATATGAAAACAAAGAAACCAAATGATCTATTCAAATACGTTCTAAGCATTTTCTGAATTCTAAACATAAAGAAAGAAAAAAAAGAAAAATGATCTATTTGAATACTGTTAAAATGCTTTATGAAATCGAAAAAAAAAGAAACAGAAAATTGATAGTTACCTAAAGTATGATTGAAAAGAAAGAACTTCTAAAATAGAACAAAAAGACAATGAGCCTAATACCTAACTATCAAAAACAATTGAAAAATTATGTATAAAAACAAAAACAGTAGAACTTAATTCTAACAAAAAATGATTGAAGAAATACTGAAATAAAAATTAGAAAGTAGAACCTAACTATCAAAAATTTATTGGAGAAATACTGCAATAAAACAGAAAATTTAGAACTTAAGAATTAAAACTAACCAAAATATGAGTTGAAAGAAAGAACTTCTGAATTCAAACCGAACATTTTCCGCACAACCAAAATGTGAGTTGAAAGAACAACTTCTCTATATTTCTCACGCCGCCATCAGCCTTATGATCACATTTTTCGCACAACACGACAAGGCTGTCACGCCGCCATCGCCTTTTGATTTCCTCTTCATCTTCCAACACCATTTCCCTCACCCTTAATCTGGATATTAAGTTTGCTCTTCTTCTCTCTTTTGCCATACTAAGGAAAAATTTGTATTTTTCCAAATTCCTTGGACCTTGTCATCCAAGACCTTTGCTTCCAACAAATCTTCCCTTGTAAAACTCTTCTCTGGTACTCCTCTTTTGTTTCAATCCTTTTTATCTCCTTCACTGTGCATAAAGGAGCAATAAAGGAGCAACTTCCTCCTTATTGTCAAATCCTACAATTTCCTCCAATAGTTTTAACTCTTATTTCTGTCATGTTTCCAAACTTCTCCTTGTTCCATATTTTTAACCTCTGCTTTAAATCCTTAATATATGCTAAAATCGAAAACAACAAAGCACAAGAATCCAATTTGAACTAAACCATTCACATCAACCGAGACCAATAAAGAAACTTCCAAAGTCCAGAAAACAGCATACCTGATCATGTTTACTATCGAGGACTTTTAGTATATATTTGGGGTTTAAACTTGCAACGCAAAGGTTTTTTGCACTAAGATCATGGACCGATTACTATTGCTTTTGAAGTCTTATGGATTTGGGTTTTGGTTTCTGGAGTTCATTCAGTTGATTCGTCCTAAACTGTAGAAGAGATGAATGAATAAACAGGAAAATCACCAGTCTTTTTTATTTCTCTAATTCGAGAACCCCGAGAAAATATATGCAAAGGAATTGAAACCAGAGAGTTGGATCCGTGGAAAACCATACAATCGGGCAAAGAATCAATACCCTTATGTTTATAAGAGACTAAAAGAGAAATCAAAGACCAAAGATGGATTTGGATAGAGAAACTACAGATGTTTTTATATATCCTTTTCTACACATGTTTAATCCTAACCATATTAGAGAAGTGAGAAAAATCATCATCTTTGATGAGAAATCTCTCCAAACCTGTCGAGGAGAGCATTTTGGCATTCAAACCACTAGCTCTTTTGTTTCCAATGTTTCGATGCTTTAATTTCTTATGCATTTGTTGGTTCTTTTTTTTTTTTTTTGATCGGTATGCATCTGTTGGGTCTTGGTCAAATTAGAGCTTGGAATTTGTCACGCCCCAAAACCCCACCTAGGAAGATGTGAGATCTTGGCGTGTGACTCACTTAAACAACCATCTTGTTAAAGCATTTAAGGCATACTAAAATCTAAACTTAAAAATTTCTTCAATTAAAACATCAACTAAATTCATAATCATTGACTGCAACTGAAATAAAATAAATACTAACCATCCATCATGATCATCATCAAACTAAATTAAACATAAATATCCATAAGATCAATTAAAGTCTCCCTGAAATTTGACCACAAACAAATTAAATTCAAAAAGTAGGGCCAACGATCAAGATCCCGTTCTTCCTCGGAATAATCACCTTCCGGTTCCCTAAAGTATTCCTCTTCTTCCCACGATCGGGGCGCACAAATATCAAAACCTGAACCTGCCGACAACAAAAGTCATCGGCTGAGTAATGAGTTATTCCGCGTATATAACAGACCATAGTGAACAATATAATGAACATTAAATTACATGCATTTTACAGATTCATCCATCAGTTCACATGCATAATCAGAGTGCGGAAACAACCAAATATATTACGCCAATTTCTTTCTTTCTTTTCTTACTTTTCTCATTTTCTTCCTTTTCTTTTCTTTTTCTTACTTTTCTTACATTCTTACTTTTTTTTTTCTTTTCTTACTTTTCTTTGAGATCTTTGTTTTCTTACTTTTTATTCTTCATACATTATCATTCCATGAACAACACATTCACATGCATTAGTAATAACTTAAAATACCTCTTTACCGTATAAGGAAAGGGGTTACTATACTTTACTTTACCGAGATACCACCCTTCGTACATTATCCGGTACGGACGACTTAGTACATTTTCCGGTACGACGGCTTACTTACTTTGGCACAGTGTAGTCAAGGCGTTTAGGCGATGCCTAGGCGATTAGCCCCGGCTAGGCGAGGCGTTGCCTAGGCGACGCCTAGGCGTGGCCTAGGCGATAAATTTAATATAAATATATATATAATTATATATATATCACGTATATATATAACATCAAAAAGATCAAAACTCCACACCCACATTCCACAAAAACATAAAATAAAAAGTGTATTACAAGCATTCATCACATAACCAAAGACATGTTAACATAGTGGAGTATTAAACACTTCAAAATCTGGGTAAAATACCCAAATTTGTGTCGTCCATGTATAATATTAGGCAGAGCCCCCTACAATTGCCCGGGGGGGTGGCAGGGGGGGTAGCGCCCCCCTGCGACACACGAAGTGCGTCCGCAATCTGGGCCTAATAGGCCCAGATTGCGTCGAAAACGATATTTTTAGTGAAAAAAATTGATATTTTTAGTGAAAAAAATGATTTAGAATTTTATTACTACTTCATTACATGTTTTTATATTTTTATTTATTTATTGGGAAATTTTGGATTTTTTTTAAGCAAAAAAAAAAAAAAAAAAATTTTTTTTTTTATAGGATCGCCCGCCTAGAGGGGCGCCTAGGTGACGCAGGCCCAAAGTCGCCTAGGCGACGCCTTGACTACACTGCTTTGGCATATATCTTGCCCTTTCTGATGGTATCTGGTGGTGCACAACATAACATGTATTATCATTTTCGTGTGTCTTTCTTTCTTACTTACTTACTTTTCTTACTTTACTTTTGATCTCACTTATATCTCATCACTGTCTTTAGTTCTTTTCCTTACTTTTACAGATTTTTCATTCGTGAGTGCACAATGATATATCTCTTGTTTAAATTGCACCTAAGACTAACCGTCAAGGGCGCCATATGACATCTCATCATAGCGTCTCATACCACTATGATAACCAGGCCTAGGCAAGTTTGACTTTCATCAGAGGCTCGTTTACCCAATGATACATCATGTATTAAGAAGAATAACAGAGATACATAACTCCTCACATTTCCTATCACTTGGCAAAACAACATCACAGTATTTATGATCACAATCTAATTTAAATATCGAAATCTCGTTTTTTTTGTCTAAACCAGCTCAATATCCTAATTATACCACCTTTAATTAATAATAATTTTCATAAATTTTCAACATAACATCACACACATATCATTAATACCACAATTAAATTATTCATTCAATTTCATCCATCATCACATTCTCCTCATGATTCCACATACTTCCATTAATTTTCCCAATCCCCTTATTGAATTATAATTAATTTAAACATAGTTCATCACCTCAAAATCTAACGATTCAAAAATGATAAAACAATATATTAAATAGGTATTTCACGTCCTGTTTTAACCATCAAAGAATAATAAACAGAAATTGTAAATCGAGTTCTTCATATCCTATTTTAAATCATTCACTAATAATAAATTGTGATCATAATTATGGTTCTTCACATCCTATTTTAACCATCAACATAATGAAACAATATCTTCACTAAGTTCTTCACATCCTAATTTAATCATCAAGAATAAATAAGCAATTTCATAAATGGGTTCTTCACATCCTATTTTAGCAAATCCATAGTTAATAAGAGAGATATCAAAATATGCTTCTTCACAACCTATTTTAACAAATCTATCAATAATAGTGTAGAAATCAAAATATGATTCTTCACATCCTATTTTATCAAATCTATCAATAATAATATAGAACTCATAATATGGTTCTTCTTATCCTATTTTAACAATTCCATCAATAATAATGTAGAAATCCAAATACAGTTTTTCACATCCTATTTTAACAAATCTATCAATCATAATATAAAAATTATAATATGGTTCTTCATATCCTATTTTAACAAATCTATCAATAATAATATGGAAATCGTAAATATGTTCATAGATCCTACATATTCTTACATCCTTACTTAGGTTTACTCCCTTTTTATTCATTCTTTTAGGTTAATATTCAAAATATGGAATACTAGATCTGTTATTTACCTCACTTGATCGTATCCCTACGATCTATTGCTTACGAATAGGTTCTACCTTGATCTTCACGTCTCTTTTCCCCTTTTTCTCGCCAAATCTTTGAACTCCTTAAATCTCCCTTTCTTTTATCTCTCAAAATTCTCTCTTTTCTCTTTTTTTAGGTTTAGAAGGCCTTAGAAACCCTAACCCACGAGTAGAAGGGGGTATTTATAACATTGGGAGTCCTAAGGACTCAAAACCCACGAAAACGCGCAAACCTACCAACCAACTGGTGTTTTGGGCGATCGATCGCTGGTGCCGTTTTTTTTTTTTTTAAAAGTCATTTGCTACTTTTTGTTTTTCTTTTATTTAGTGTAATTTATTTCCATAAATTCACTAAATTGAGTTAATTAAATGAGTTTTGAGATTCAATATTTTAATGCATTGAATTCTCCTAGGATTTACACCTTATTTTAAGTACATTTATTCAATAATTTAACTCATAAAATTATGAAAACCGTGAATTAAATGCGGGTCATTACAAAATTTGGTTTTTTCAAGTCTAGAAACCCGTTTTTGATATTTTTTATTGTATAAATCAACCATGGTAATAAATCTCACTCAAACCGTTACGAAACGGCCGTTATGTAAAGGTTTCAGTTATACTTGAACCAATACGAGCCACGCTATTTTACTTATGACTGTTACAAAACGTTTGATGCTATATTACATACCATGAGTTTTAGAAACTTATTCTATCTCATTTCTTTTGAAATTTTCATTTTTTTTTCCCTCTCTGCAACCAAATATAACCAATCCATCGTTTTATTTTTATCATAAACAAGATCCACGCTGTGAATTAACGTTTTGAATCTTCACAACTCACTCTTGATTTAAAAAAATCTGTTTGGGCCTTTTTTATTGTATAAGATTTCTCAACTCTTTTTCCAATCATTGTTTGTTAGTTAATGCATATTAGCAAGTTTAGAACATAGATTCATGAATTTGAAATGAAATCAATGAATCTATGATGATTTAGGTTATGCATTTACATTTTTATCTCCTTATGTGTTCTTTGTGTTCATTATGATACATTAGTATTAGTATTTTCATGCATAATATCATTTGTTTTTGTTTGTTTATTAAATACAAATATTTTTTCCTTAATTTTACTTTTTTAAAAATGTGTCTACAAAACTGTGTTACATAAAGGTTTCGGACAGACTCATTACGCAAACCAAAACGAGTATTTAAATCCTTGAAATCAACGACATTGTGTCTTTCGGCCGAATTAGTGCTTTTGTTTTTTAGTTGGAGGAGTTTGAGCTGGTATTTGAGTATAAGAGTTGATTTTCTGATTTAATTTTGAGTTAGAGCTTTGAATCTTTGAGTTCATGAATTTGTGCTAAGTGTAGGTTATTGATGCTGATTCTTGTTTGATTCGATTTTAGTTGTGTTTGGGTTGAAAATATTCAAGTTTGTATTTGAGCGTGACTCTTCAAAGTAAATACAAAGGCAAAGAAGAGTGGAAACATAGGTTGGCTTAACTGGAGGCCAACTTGTCCAAGCATTACCTGACCTGGCTGCTGCAGATTTCGTCGCTGCCCCTGTCGAGGAAATTTTTGGGAGAAAATAATGGAGTTGGAGAAGTAGGGATGAGAGGTTAGGGACTGTTTGTTTTCTTTCTGCTGTATATCGACTCTCACAATGAGAGCGTACCCTCTTTCTTCCACAAGTTTCTGAAAAATAGTTTCTTAGATGCAACTTTTTTGTTCCAAAAAAACTGTGCTAGAGTCATGTTGATACTTAAAATCATTCCAGTCCAGGGTCAATCCTAAGACGTATCTGTGTTTCCATTCCGTGGGAACGAAAAAATGCTTCTAGGAAGCAAATTCAAATGGGCCCGAATATGCACTTAATCCATTCTGACAATACTAATTGAATCAATGCTGCAAAATCCATTCTAACAATAATTATTGAATCAATGCTGCGACAAGCTATAAAACGCTAAGCTGCAGGATGCAATTGCTAATACAGGAATCAATTCACAAATGCAGAATACACTAGTTAAAAAATGAGAAACAATAGAAGGGAAGGGTATGGTAATGAAAACTTATTGTATTGAGCTGGAAACGTCATAAAATCAAGCACTTAAATAAAATAAAAACCTGCATCCAGCCCAGATGAGAGAACAAAATGAGAAAAGAAGGAATTAACTAGAGGTAACTTAGGTTATCTCAGATTTTACCTAGATTAGATGAGTATAGGATGATTCTTTATTGAAAATCATTGAAAGCTTTGAGTAAATTTTGAACTTCTTCTTTTTCCTTAGTTTTTTGTTGCTATATTTTGATGTTCTTGGATGTCTAGGTTGGTTACTTTATAGGAAAACAGGTGGGTTGGTGGGTTTGTAGGATTCTGAGGATCATGTCCCAACAGTCGGATCTCCTAGCCTAAATGCATGCGGTTGTTATGTTTTGGGATTATTTTTTAAAAACATAGCAACAACCGTTGGATTTACTAAAGAAACAAGATTTTTTGTTGTACAAAACTATAAACGATGAGCAAAACATACTCTCGTTTACAATATATATATATTTTAAAAACTAATAGGCTTTTGATTAGGTGGACAACATCCTATCATTTTATCATATTTCTCTTTATCAATCGGATAAGACCATGTTTATCTGAAAGCTGTGGATCACAAGGTTGGTTTCAATTTTATCCAAAAAGAAGCCTGTGCAAGATAGGGTGCAGAGGCTAGTCACCCCCATGCATTTTGAGTTAATAATTTGTTCATCTTTTCCCGAGCATGGAAGGAACAAAGCTCTAATCCATATTCCTCTGGAATTAGAGGATCTGGAAGGTGGACCTAGAGCTCAATCGATAGGTTATCTTTGTTGCAATCGTGAGGTACTGGATTTCATCCAGCTTACATACCAAAAGTGTAGTCCATCCTCTTGATTGCTTGAAATTATTCATACGTCCATGGTTTAGTTATGTGCATACCATCAAAATGAAACAGAGATTGGCATCTGGAAAGGTTGAGCACATAAAATAGTCTATAATCTTCATTCTTACCTAGGTGTCACACCCCTTGTTAGTTCTTCCAAGACATAAAAGGGTCACTAAAAGTTTGGGATGTTGGATGAGGACTGTTCTAGACAGTTAAAAAAATGAATGTCTCTCTATCTAATCAAGACGTCTTTCAAGGCTTTTGTTATCTTCTTTTATTGGTGTTTTCTCGATGAGAAAATAATTTGTCTTCCTATGAGACAGAAGAGATTTGATAGGTAAAGTTTTATGATATTTTTCCTATCTTGTAGGTATTTGATACTCCTCACTTGCAAGTACTGGTTGGTAAAAGAGTTCGAAGACGTTTAGATGCAAAGTCTATGGTTCAGTTGCTTCGGAGCTTTGACGCTCCACTTGGTATGTCAGTTTCTATAACTTTTAAAGGTTTCTAGCTTTTCTTGTTTGAAAATTTATGGACTATTGCTTGACTTGTGTATTGAAGTTGGGTTGAATTCCCCTTAAATATTACGCTTTCATGCTAGTTCATGCTAGCAGTTGGAGATGGACATGCCTTCTGAACTGTGGTGCCAATTGGACCAACAGTTCTCTTTCCTTCTCATATAGTCTAGAAAGTAGGTGTCATAACAACTGTTATCAATTCCCGATTCGATCAACTTTTTCTGATTGTGATTTTATGGGAATCATGATGACTGTAATAATTTCATTTTCCCAACTGGCTTCAATACTAGATAACTCTAACCGAAGATTACTTTCCTTATTTCAAGAATTACTGCATATCTTTAGCAATCAATCACTTTTCCGATACCTTTTCTGACTTTCATTTTCACTTTGTTTATTCTTGAATCTTAGGTTATCTTGTGATTATGATTACATATGGGAATCATAAAGAACTGTTTTAACTTTGTTTTTCCAACTGGCTTCTATGCTAGACGACTTCTGTACTGAAGAGAACTTTTGTTACTTCAGGTACTGCCGCTTATATTGAGCAGTCAAGCCCTTTTCCACAAGATGGGAAACTGGTTAGTTGCAAATCCCTCTCAATAAAAAAATTCCATCTGGATATTTCTAGTCACAATGTTGCTTATTATTATTATCAAAGCACATCTTCTGTTTTTTGCCACTTTGTATGTGAAATTACTTTAATAATTTCTGTAGCCAAAATGAGGATAGTAAGATGCATGAGTTGAAAGACTAGGAACGATAATATAAAAAATGAGTGTATTCGAGAGAATCCGAGAGTGGCTCCAATAGGTGATCAATTAAGGGAGAGTTGATGTGGGAAGGATGGGGTAAGAGTAATGAACAATCACAACACAAACAAAAGAGAAGACTAAGGAGAAAGAGGGAGCATTGCTCTACCAAATTTTCAATAATCAAATAGATGATCATTCACAAGTTGCTTCCCACATCTTCTCTCCACAGTTTATAGAACTCTTAGGAGTAACTCTCATCACAACTACCAACAAGACTACCACCTTCAAGATAGTCAAATTACACTTCCAAAATAAAAACACAACTTACTAAGAACTAGTTACTAGGCTAAATAAGTAATAGTAGTTCCAAGACACATTGGAAATTGTCAAAGTCTTGGTGAATTTCCAAATGCCACATAGATGCCTACAAGATGATGTCATGGCGATGACATCGCACCCACAGGCCACTACATCAGGAGTCGACTAAGATGGTTTGGAGTCTAGACACGTTCAACAAACCAATAATGGCTCTAGTGGGGAGTGAATTGGTGCTACTTGAAGGTTCTAAAAGGGCAAGATGAAGGTCAAAAATCACATGGATGAAGATAATGAGGGAGATTTAGTAACACACGATTTAATTGAAGTTATTTCTTTTAATAGAACGGAATGATGGAATAGGATTCATGTTGCTCTTATTACTGTAACGAATCATTATATAATGCTTATTCTATTTTCTTTCAAACAATTTTCTAAGTTGCTTCTTGATAATAAAAGCTCAGCTATGCCTTGTGCTTTAGTCTCCTACTGTTACCACCATGTATTATAACAGCAAAATCTTACATGGTGGATTTCTTTGAGAATTTAATTCTTAATTTATCTTTTCTTTTCCCTCTCTTCTAATGTTTGTCTAGAAGACAATCTAAAAGACTTAGGGGGAAGATTTTGTGCATGACACAAAAACTGAGAACCTTGGACCAGATAATCCTTGTGAAGCTGTAATGTAATAGATGGTGATTCATTGATTACTCTTCCTTCTTTCAAAGATAACAGCTATTGGCAAATCTTCAACCCCTACTCTTAGATGGTCAATGGTTAAAATCTTATCTAGAGTAGAAATCCATAGGAGAGCTGCATCTTATTGCTTTCAAGCAACATTTACAATTGATGTAACATCTATTTCATAGTTTTATGATATGATTTGAGTCTCTTTATAGTGGAGTTATTCTTAATTATAAGAGTAGGGATTATTGATTTTCAACATCGACAAGCGTGGTACTAAATTGCTAATCAAATCGAGTAGTGGGGATTTTTCTTGTTGCATCAGGTGGTGCTACATTGGGGTGATTCTTCTAACTCCAAGCTGTACTCGGGTGACTTGAGCAAAGGCCTGCTACAACTTAAACTTTATTCTCAGTATTACTTGAATCAGTTCACGTGAATTTACTGTTTAGAGAAGAGAGCTTGTGATGAAATATATAATAATATTGATTTGATATGTATTAGGATGGGTGTTTGGTTGCATCTATAACTCTTATTCTGGATAGTTACTACCACCATTGGGGGAAAACCAGGCTTCTTGAATACGCTTTTCCACTCCAAATACCAAAAAATGCATACAATTGTTTTTTCTTTGATGGTGGTGGTGGGGGCGGGGTGGAGAATGCATACAAGCCTAACTGATGATAGCTCTTACGGTGGTGGTGATCTATCTAGAATAGAGTTGTCTCTGTACCCAAACACCCCCAGATGCTCTTGCACCAATTTACTATATTGATATTTTACATTCCCTAATTCCATGTTTATTATTTGCATATGCATCCCAAAACTCTGTACATGGGTGGCTATTGTCAGACTGGTTTTTTTAGTCTTTTTTTCCATATTTGAAAATGGTAACTTTGGATGTCTAGCTAATAAGTTGAGAAATCTAAATTATTTGCATATAATTTCTGAGATTGGAATCACTTCTCTTTCACGCATTGGAATTATGAATGATTTTTTGCATCTTATTTCTGCTCTCGAGTGCTGTTATACATAAATCCCAGCATTTTTCCTACTTTTCCTCCAACATAGTTTGTTTATAGTGCCTATCATTGTTGAGATGGTTTCATGTTCAGTCATGAGTTCTGTTGTAGTTAATGTAGGACTTTTGTCATAGTTCTTGCTGGGAACATTTTCTATTTCTGCAATGAAGGGGTGGTGGAGTGGAGGATTTAGATATGGATCATGGATTGGAATCTTAGTTGCTTCTTATCCGACTGGATTTTTTTAGCCTTTTTTCCATATTTCAAAATGGTAGCTTTGGATGTCTAGCTAGTAAGTTGAAAAATCTAAACTACTTGCATATAATTTCTGAAAATAAAATCATTTCTCTTTCATGCTTGGGAATTAGAAATTATTCTGTGCATCTTATTTCTGCTCTCAATTGCTGTTATACATAAATCCCAGTATTTTCCCTGCTTTTCTCCAAAAAAAATTCGTATATAGTGTCTTTCATTGTTGAGATGGTTTCATGTTCAGTCACGAGTTCTGTTGTAATTAATGTAAGATTTTTGTCATAGTTCTTGCTGAGGACATTTTCTTTTTCTGCAATGAAGGGGTGGTGGAGTGGAGGATTTGGATATGGGTTATGGATTGGAATCTTAGTTGCCTCTGGATTTTCTGTTATTCCGGTGCCATCAATGCTATGGAAAAATCAGTTTCAGCTCTCCGGAAGCCGCTTATGTAAGGTTGGTCCAATCCTTAGGCAACACACTGACGTTAATATGTCTTGAACTTTATGGGGTAATGCAGTTAATATATAGTACTATGCTTACATTTGAGATTCCCATCTTCACAATTTCCAAGAAGGACAACTTTGTTTCTGATGAAGTTTTTTTGTGCCCTAGTTATCACTAGACAATTGGAATTGAAATTTATTCTCAAGGCATTGATTGATTTTGCATAAAACCACTTCAGCAATTTACTTGGTCTGCTGCAATTTTATATATTTATTAGATGCAATTTTGTGACATGGCCGGCCCAAGCCATTTGGAGGCCTAAAGCAAAAATTCTAAATAAGGATTTAAAAAAAAAAAATTAATATAATAAAAAAAATTAACTATAAATGAGGCTTTTTAATATTCTAAATAGGCATTTTTTTTATTTTTAATATTCTAAATGGGGCCTTTTTGATATTAATTTTTTATTTTTTTTAATGGGGCCTAAAGCAAAAGCTTTGATGGCCTAATGGATGGGCCGGCCCTGTTTTGTGATTTATGTCGCACTTTGAAAAAAATATATATCATGGGATATATTGTTTTACGGGGAATATATCGCATGTCGAGGTAAAAATTGGGGGAAATATTGAAATTTTCAGTGAAATTTCTGGAAATGTTAATATACATTTGAGAATCAAAAAAATATAAAAAACAACAATATACATAAGGGTTGCAGTGGAAATGGGGGCAAAGATGTGCACTGACGACAATATATGATCGACTAAGATTGGTATAACTTACATCAAGTGTTTCATTCATTCCTCGATCATAACAAAAAAATTACACAATCAGAGTTCTATACATAATACATCCATGATCCAACAACCCACCCCAACCCTACAATCAAAGCCACACGAAGTTATGCTATATATTTTAAAATTTTGAATTTTCCCTTCTTAACATAAGAAATTAGAATTCTGAACTTTGAAATCTAATATAAATGCATTAAATTTATACATTTGCACTAGTGTATGACTACTGTCACATTAATTATTGACGCATTAATTATGCAAAATCTCATTTTAATTTGAAGAACATTCTTACATTTTAGGGAAATTTCACCAAAGGTAGTGCAAATGGGGTGCACTTCAACTCCGAATGACTAATGTAGGTAAATGTGGATACCAAAGTGAGTGATTTCTCAAGAAAAAAAAAAAAAAAAACCTTAAATCCTTCAAAATCTCTCAAATTCTTCATCTTTAGTTGATATTTTCCCTTTTATAGAATAATGAGCCAAATATCCATAACTTATAATAGATATATCGGAAATATCATGTGATACATCAGAAATATAGGAGATATTTAGTGAAAAAAATACTACATGTGGGGGATATTTCGCACCCCTGAGATATGGAAAGATATTTTGATATATCCGAAATGTTGATGTTATTTCAAACCATGATACCAAGTTGTTATTGGACTCGAGGGAGAAGAGGAAGAGAAGTAGTTTTTAGTGAGATTCTTTCTGACTATTCAATAAGTCAAAGTTTGTTGAATATTTTAATATACATAGACTGACCCTTCTGAGGGTTTGTTGCATAAAGATGGAAATGATCTCAAGATAGAATATAATCCAATCCAATCTAATTAACTTAAATCATATCACGATCTAACACACCAGTAATGATTGTGATGAGATACACAACTATTCTGAGATTCGGGTGTGGGTCCCTTGGCTTTTGTTCACAATCACCTACAGAATATTGGAAATTTATCTTGGTCCATATATATGTATGTTGTAATGTAGGTTAACAATAACACTAAACAATTTGTTTCTGTTCAACAATCATGTCCAGTATACTATCCATAGGTCGAAGTATCAATAACATAAAGCTTTTTTAACATGTTTCTCATCTGATTCCGCATAACTTCATCTATGAGCTGGTTCTTATATATGGATATCCGGGGATCAAACCTTAGACCTCATGGTTGTGGCGACATCAACCAATTGAGCTACTGGCTTGATCCTATGATCATGTGAATCATCACATTTCTTGTCGCCGTAAACATTACTTCTTCTGACCTATGCAGACTGGATTACCACTCTGCTCAGGTTTGCTGAATGTGCTCAATAAATTCTTGGTGTCCATTTTATTAATTTTTTGTCAGCAACTAATAATATATTGTAAATGTTGGGTCTGGGCAGGATGATAGCAGGAAGGCTGCATCAATATTATTTCCGTCTCTGAGTTCCCTATTGAAGAGAAAGAAGGATCATGGTACCTATTTGCCTCCTTAAATATAGAACTTTTACCCCTTAGCTATGTCATGTCTGCTCAGAATATCCCCCAGTCAAGTCAGAACTCGGATGGGTGAACTTGAATTTGGCCTGACCCATGGATGATGGATCACATACGCTTGCTGAGTGCCTTTTTAATTAGCATGTATTAATATATTGGGGAGTCAAGGAGCTAGTCTTTTTTAATGCAGTTACCTATCTGATATGGTCAACTCGTTAAATTTGTATGAGATTATCATTGACCCGCCATGCCTCTGGGAAACTTCTCAATTCAAGCATTTGGCACTGACTGAATCCTTTGTTTCCATTTTAGAATTAACCCATTCATATGGATATCACAGCAGAAGCCATGAAAAAACTGATATTCAGAAAGCCCAATGTAGCTATCTTGATCGGGTACCCCTGAGCCACTAGCAAGATACTCATGATAGTCCACTTCTGTCTTAGGTTACTAATGTTATATATTAAGGGAAGAATATGGAGTTCATTTTCTTCACCAGAGATCCCTTTTCCTTTGTTAGCCATTATATACGCTGCTTTACTTTTATTCACAGGCAGAGCGGAGGCTCTTCTCATCGCCGCTTATGGCAAAGGCCTCAGAATAAAGGCAGATTCATGTATTACACAGGAGTTGATACCTTAGAACTGGTAAATTGCCATGGCATCACTCTCTTCTTTATTTATATATTTATTTATTTATTTATTTTTATGACATACCTATTTTATTTGCTGGTGGCATATATGATGGGGGTTGGTGGATGAAGCAGCTTAAAAATATTTATCACCCAAGAGAAGGGTTTGAAGACCTGTAATACACCTCTGCAGCATCAACATTAGTGTCGTGGAATTGAAGACCCACTGTATCTATCCATTGAATTGATCTAACTTGATAATGTTACAGAAGAATAGATTTTGTATTGGAATTGAAGTATCAAATTGTATATCTTTGATGTAATTGATATTGCTCAAGAAATACTGTGCCTTTTTTTTTTCCCCATAAACTGAAATATTGTTCATTTTTTGTTTTGGAGCAAATTTTAAAAGGTTTAATGCGCCAATTAAAATGTTATGCGATGCTTGTAAAATAGTAGTTCACTAATTTAAAAATTAATGAGCAGCTCATAAAATAGCAAGTTGTTCACCACTTTTACTAACACTAAGGTGGCTTGTTTTAAGTCGCACTTGCACTTTAGTGCAAACCAGTACTGGGGAGCTGTTGGATGTACCCTTGGTTTTTTTTTTTTTTTTAAATAAATAAAACAATTTACTACAGGAGTTAAATTTTTTAATCAGAATTAAATGGTGTTAGAGGCTGGGCCAGAGTATTTTACTATGGCGCTAGTAGAGTAAAGCCGCTCCCTGCTTTGCTAAGAGGTATCAAGAGCCATAGCAGATTAATTCATCGAATCAGTCTATGGGTACTCTCAAATATATTCCGCAATTGTAACCCTTTAATTCAAATAATTAAGGATCAAGATTGCCCCATCGGTGGAGTGTGCTAGTCACTACTCCATTGACATGGGTTCCATCCCGAGAGGTGATATTTTCTAAAGTCGCATAAGCTCTAATCTTAATCCTTAATTATTTGAAATAAAGGGTTATTTGGGAGTACACTTGAGAGTACCCATTTAGTGGTATATTGTGAGTTTGGTCCAACTTAATCATCAGTGGTATAAATAAAAAAAATCATCACTGGTGTATTGTGATAGCGGAGACTAGGATGAAATTCTTTAACTGTAAAGGTTAATAAATCTTAACTACAGTTTCCTTGAGTTAAAAGAGACCTGTGGTGAGTAGGGGTGGCAGTCGGCTGGGTTTGGGCTTCAATTTTTTTGATTTTTGAATTTGTCTGGCTTGAAATCCAACACATTTACAAATACTTTGAAGCCGAAGTCGGCGCCATTTCCACCTCCTCGTAGGAGTCCTAAATATTCTATTCAACCATACTCAAAAAAAAAAAAAAAAAGGTTATGCGAGTCCTAAATATTCTATTCAACCATACTCAAAAAAAAAAAAAAGGTTATGGGAGTCCTAAATATTCTATTCAACCATACTCACAAAAAAAAAAAAAAAGGTTATTTAACCTTTTTTTTTTGTTGAAATCCTATTCACTTAACCCACACGGTTAGGCCAACACACACAGCCCTATGAGACTAACCCCATCACACCTCTTCAAAAGGGCCCATCTCTTGAAGAGGGGAGGCATCAACCTAGGCGATGTGGGACTAAGACAAGTTGGTTATAATCCAACCATCTGGCCAACAGAGACAATATATATTCTTTCTTGTTTGTTTGTTTTTTTTTTTTTTTTTTTTGTATGTTGAAATCCTTATCATTTAACCATTCGGCCGTGCTACCCTTTGTTTCTTTTTGGATAAACTTGGATATCCCGAACCTTAAAAGACTCATTAGTCTCTCGTGCCCCCCATACAACCGATATTGAGGAGAGCCGGACTCAACCTCGAGACCTCCTTGTTTACAGTTCATCCTTTGGCCACAGGGCTACCCCGGGGTTTTTAAGAATTTCATTCTCGTCCAAAACCAACACACATCCTTCTTTCAACCAAAAAGCCAACATGTGGTGTTGGTTTTGGCTGAGTAAGAAATGCTTGAAAATTGGCTCATGATTCTCTCATATTGTAATCGGACTCGAGGAATCTGGTTACGCCACTAATGCTGCCATTTGTCCCATTAGACACCCCTCAACTGTGATTAAGATTCACCCACCTGACATATCATGGTTTTTAGAAAAAAATAATAAAAAGAAATTTAACCCCAATTAATATTTTTAACCCCAATTAAAAATATTTTTAGGAGTAGATGAACCCTAAAGGTGGGTGAATCTTAACCATAATTAAGGGGTGTCAAAGAAACACGGGGCGACCTCAAGGGTTGTGATCGTGAAAAAAATGAAATTGGCACAGCCAATTTGACACAGACGGAACAGCCTGTGCCAAGCCAATAAAGCATTCACCGTTGGAGATGCTCTTAGCATTGCTGAACTACCCAATAGCATTGAGCTGTGCCAAATTTGAAATTGGCATTCACTGTTGGAGATGCTCTTAGCATTGCTGAACTAGCGAAGAGCCAATGAGCCAATGCTCTTGCTCAGTCTCTCCTCTTTGCCGGCATGGAGAGATGCGCCCTTCTCGAGTGGCTTTTTTCAGGTCTCTCTCTCTCTCTCTGAACTGTTCTAGGGTTTTTATTTTACTTTGTCTAAATTTCTGTGAATTTCTCTCCATGTTTGCAGAATTTCATTATACAGCCATTAGTTGATTCATTACTTCCATTTGATAATTCTCCATGTTTTGCAGAATTCTTTTCGATTGATTGATTGCTTAAAATTAAAATCAGAATGTCGTGCATCTGTGGATCAAATTCTTCTTCTTCTTCGATTTCTGATGGGAATTTAATTTTCTTGATTTTTTTTGTTTTTTTTTTTTGGATTTCTTACTGTTCAATATGCTTGATGCCAGTGAAATTTCCTAGACTTGCAACGATTGTGGATTTTAGGGAAATTCATAGCCATTTTAGCTGTTATTACTGGCTCTTAGGAGATAAGTCACCCTTCTCTCAACAAAGTGGGCAAGACGATGGCATGGATCGTGATGAAGAGACGGCTCGGATCCAATGTAAGTTTCTCCGATTAGTAACTTAGTATCTAGAATAACTTTTACCAGTAAGGCAGGAATCTAATTGCGCTGAAGAATGAAGAATAGTGATATATGTAATTGTTTGTCTGAATTTGTATTTGGAGCCACACAATCTATTTGTTTATCATCCTTTGATTTTCCTTTCCATTTACTTGGATTTCTTCCGTTTCGTCTATTTCGTCCTGATCCTACAATTCAAGGATAAACTCAGAACTTCACTCAGTGTTTTAAGTTATTCTATGTAAGCTGCACTTTTGGAGAATGGGGCAGTACCTATGTCCAGCACTTCATTTTCAAATTTAAAATGCCACATGCATGTGCTTTTTTGCCTGCTGTATCTGGTAAGATAGGATCTATTTGGTTTGTTACTTGGTTGATATCTTTGATTGAGCTTCTTGACTCCAAAGAGGTTACTCTATGGTTCTCTTTTTATTGCGTAAATATCGTGAGATTTAACCGATATTAAAAATAATCGCAAGAAATACCCAATATTACTGGTTTGATGAATTTATAAATTGGTTATATTTATTAATTATTTTTTATAATTTTAATTATGTTTTTAATCATTGCAGAGATTTAGCAGAGAGATATCCAAAAAAACTCCAGATTTGAAAATCTTCTGAGAAAAACTTCGATCGATAAAAACTTGAGAACGAGATTTGTAATGCTGGTTCAATGTAACATGGCCAATATTTGGTATGGAAATTAAGAGCTCTTAAATTTGTTGGTAATTTGATATTATCTGTTGAAATTTCACAGGTAAGAGAAATAGTTCGATTGACATGTGTAGTTATTCGAACAATAATAGTTACACTGATGAGTGAACGGTGAAAAGAAAACCGTGAGTGCAGATAGCTTTGAAGGATAATTTTGTACATAAGTACAATTAAGGGGCTATAGAGGAAATCCAAATTACCCCTCCTAGCCATAGTAACAAAGTTCGGATTCGGGAATTATTCGGAAGGGGTTAAGTTCGAAAAAAAAGGGAAAAAATCGGCAAATTCGGGTTAAGTTCGGGATAAGTTCGAAAAAATAAAAATTAATAATTATAAAAAATAAGAACGTGATGCCAACTAATCCATCTACCAATCTATATGTATTGACATCTCTTACTATGTTAACATTTATTTCAATTTCTAAAAAACAAGCATTATGTAAAATCGCAAACTCAAGAAAAAAATTACATAAGGCTTAAGTGAGCTTTATGTAATTTAAGAAAAAAGAATAATTTAAATTACATGTTTGTATATGCAAATCAAATTATATAAGCAATTAAAAAATATATAAAAACGAAAAAAATAATCTGAATAGATAAAATCAGAAAAACAATATATGAGTGTATTTATTTGGTATAACATAGTTATTTAGCAAAATATTGAAATAGCTCAGAATAAATAACACAAATCTTATTTTCTCTTAGTTCAGTGGAAATTCAACAGACTAACCAGCTTGCAAAATTATCTTTTTTCTCTCAATTCAATCAAATGTAATCAAAATCCTAAAATAGCTTACTCGGATAGAGTTTTCTCATTCTTCTATCAGTTGGCGATTGCAATCAAATGAAGATTTCTCAGTGTGAAATAAGTCTCGAGTTATTAGTAATAATTATATTGCTAATAGAAAATTCATTTTACCCTCATTTTTATTTTAGAATTCTGAATAAGCATGAACGAATAATTTGTGAGAAATCTTCATTCGGAATAAGTTCGGCATAAGTTCGGAATAATTCGTTCGTTCGGGAATTATTCGCGAATAATTCGTCAGTTCGGGAATTATTCGTTAGTTCGGGAAAAAGAAGCCTTTTTAAACGGCACCCCTTAAAAAATGAATAGTTCGGGTACAATTCGGGAATTATTCGAGAACTTTGTTACTATGCTCCTAGCAAGTAGCAACTAACCGATATTGCTTAAGAAGTGCAGGGAACAAGTAACAACTAGACAATGTTAAGAAAATATTAGTAGTTATATCTATTTTAGCCTTAGATTCTTAACTTAGTTGGTTTTGTTAAGGAATTTTGGTATGCTAGTATATATTGAAAATAGGGTCTTGAGATGCTTAGCATAGTCACATAGTCGGGATTCAGGAATAATTCGGCAGGGTTCAAGTTCGGAAAAATGCGGAAAATTCGGGGAAAAATTGGGATTCGGGAATAATTCGGTAGGGTTCAAGTTCGGAAAAAATCAGGGAAATATTTTTTTAAAATAATTATATAAAATATAAATATTTTATTAATTAATATATCTAAGTCATCATCAACTCTTAATATTATCAACAATAATATATTCATAATATCATTTCAACATCCACTTCATTCCAACAAAGCATCAAAATTTACCAAGACATCATCAACTCCTTAAGATTAAAAACAAAAGACTGATTATTTATCCTTACAATTCCATCAACAAAAAAGTATTACGAAGTTCAACCTACTACAAAATAAAATCATTTGTCACTTGAATTTATCAATCACAGAAAAGTTGCATCATAATCTAGATAATCAATAGCTGCACAGCCTGCACTCTCTTCATTCTCTAAACTTTCACTGGAAGATGATGCTCCATCTTCAAGGACATGATCCCCATCAGCTTCAGGAATATCTAAGGATGGCAAAATTTTCTCAAGACTAATTGGTTCTGAATCCTTCTTTTCTTTACTTGCACTTGTCTTCATCAAATGCAAGTTCATACGAACGAACACCAAATCATATAATTTATTTGGCTCTAATCTGTTCCGCCCCTTCGTGTGTGCGGCCTCAAAAGCACTCCAATTTCTTTCACAACCACAGGCACTACATGGTTGACTATGCAATTTGATTGCCACCTTCTGAATGGTCGGAATTGGACTACCGTACATATCCTACCAAACCCCTAATTACAATACAAATACATAATTAAAAAATTTAAACTATAAAATCTGAAATCTTAATCAAACTTCAAAATTGAAAATAAATGTAATGTACTTACTTGGATGTAAATCCAAAAGAGAATCAACTGCCCATGTGGTAAAGATGTCATTATCTAGTTGGTGGTAACTTTTCAGCTCCTTGTTAAATTGCTTTCTCTCCTCAAAACTAGGGATCATCTTATTAATTATCATCTCAATGCTTACCCTCACTTCCTTATCCATCTTCACAAGTTTATTATAAAACAAGTAAGGATTCAAGTAGGCAGCTTCTGCATACAAGGGACTGTGCAATGTCTTGTTCCATCTTTCATCTATTATCTTCCAAAAAGGCATATACTTCTCAGAGTTGTCTCTATATACTTCTTTAATTGCCTCTTTCGTCCTATCCATGCTTTCATATAAATATCCCATAGTAGAGCCATCACCATCTACCATTTGTAGAACCCTAACAAGAGGCTCTACTGTATGGATTATCTCTTTGTCCTTCTCCCAAAACATATTACCTTTTATTATATTTGTAACTTTTATTCCTTCCCCCGTCTTGCTTTGAGGAAGAGCTTTCCATTCAGCTGAAGCAATCATAAACAGTAAAGCTTGTTCCTCTTTAAGAATAGATTGCAAACACAGAAATTGTGTTGCAAATCTAGTAGCACCGGGCCTTTTTAGTTCTCTCTTTTTTGTGTGTAATCTCATCAAATCAAGAGCATGTTGAAACTTGTACAAAAACTTCACAATAAGTCTTGCATTTTCCAAAATTGGCTTCACATGAGGAAGCTCATCTATACTCTCCAGAATCAAAATCCAAACAGTGTGCTGCACATGATGTTTTGAAGATATTTGGATATCTATCTTCGATAATAATTCCAGCTGCACTGTAATTGGAAGCATTGTTTGATATGAATTGGATAACATTTTTTGCTTCAATTTCTTCGATCTCAGATGAGATGAAATTCGCAATGAATGTTGCATCTTTCTTCTTCCCCACTGTACACTCACTTTTTAAAAATAGTCTCTTTAGGACACGCCACTAACAAGTTCACATGTGGCCTTTTCTTTTCATCAGTCCAAGAATCAAACATGATAGTACACCCAGTTGTTTCCCAAGATTTTTTAATTTTCTTAACATACTCTCTTGCTTCCTCCTTCAAGTTTGCCTATAACTTCACCCTGAAGGTTTCACTACTTGGGAGCATAGTCACAAAGTACCCGTTTAAAACGCGTTTAAAACTTTTAAAGGGAGTCGCTGTTTTAAACTCCATTTTAAATGTGCTTGCCGTTTTAAACTTTAAAATACGTTTTAAACGCGTACTCTGTTTTATATGCGTTTAAAACTTTTTTTAACAAAAAAAATAAGAAAGTTAAAACGTGTTTTAAGAGTTATACGGCGATGTGTTAGGGCAAAACGTCAATACCTCGTCTCTCGCTCTGGTCTCAAGTCTCAGCTCTCTCGTCTCTCACTCGGCTGCTCTCCGGTGGAACCTCTCTCCGGCAATGATAAGTCTCTCTCTCTCTCTCTCTCTCGGGTTATTCCCCTTCAATGTCTAGTTTATCTCCTTAGCTAGGTCTATGAGAGACTAGATTCTACCCAAGAGTCACCCATTTTTCATACGCAAAATTCTTTTAACGCGTAAACCATCTTGTGATGCTTTTGGGAGCTTCATGTCTAGGGGTATATGAGTTAATCAGTTTATGTACATATTGGGAAGAGGTATTCTTTCTTATCCTTTGCATCTGTGTGGTTTAAATCTTGTGTGGTTGCCTTCGTTTTGCAACATTGTAAGCTTAAATTATGAGTTAAATGATTAGTAGTTAGTATTATGTTTATATATATATATATATAAAATTATTTATTATTATTTTTAACTCCCTGTACTTTTCCCGTGTTTTACCGTTTAAAACCCGTACTTCCCGAACGTATCATTGCCGTTTAATACCCGTACCTGTACTTGATGACTATGCTTGGGAGAACATAACCCGGGCCATGATTCGCAATAGCTATGATAGCAAACTCTTGCGACCTTGCCAATTGAAACGGAAGATTATTCGCCACCAAAGCCTTTGCCATCAAATGATCTGCAAGCTCTTTTTCTTTTTTCTTTACAAGTTGCATTACCTTTGGTTGACCTCCTCTTCCTTAAGGACCTAGGCTACCACAAGTTGTGCTTGCATGCCCAGTTGATCTCGTAGAACTTCCACTAGCACCACCAACTTGAGAATTAGATGTTCGCAATAAATTTGATATCTTTGCCTTTTTACGCGAATCTATCTCTTGTACAACCTCTAGTGCCATTTCATTAACAAAATCAGGCACTGAAGGACAAGGCCACACATCTCTTCCTAATAACTTTGAAAAATGAAACTTCATACGGGTAATTCCACCCACAAACACTTCTTGACAAAAATTACATTGAATCTTTGTTCCCTCTTCTTCAGTTAAATACTCCAAAAAATGATCTCTAGCTCTTGGCATGGTTAACTTTGATTCAAAATTTCAAACCCTAGTCCCTAAAGAAAAGAAAAAGCACAAAATAATTCACAATATAAGTAATTAAGCATGATCATGCATACAGTGATACAGTCATTCAAAATAAGGTCTTCCAAAATAAAGTACAAATTAGCTATTAAAAAAAAAAGGTATCCAAGATATAGGAAGCTACACATAAATATGAGATGATTTGATTTTTGAATTAGTTCTAAATTATTTAGGCCTTCCAAAATAAATCAAGAATTAGTAGAACAGGTGAAATGGCTTACCAGTTCAGTGAGTTTGTTTGCATGAGAGAGAGATGGTAAAAGAGAATTGAGTAACAGAAATGGAGATAGATGAGAAGAGTTTCAACAGGCACCACAGGTTTTTTTTTGGTTCAAATAGGCACCACAAGTTTTGGCCTGTGGGGATACTAAGCTTTTTTTGGCTTGGTTGGCTCTCCTAGGCCTAGCAATCTCATGCATATGACTCTGATAAGTGATAACCCCTATCTTAGACCATTCACGTGGTAACCATTAACATCATTTACAGCAAAACAATTCCTTAACATCATTTACAGCAAGAACGATAAGTTTACAGGTAAAAGAACGATAAGTTTCAAGCAGTGTAGTCAAGGCGTCGCCTAGGAGATTTTGGGCCTCAACCGCCTGGGTGCCCCTCTAGGCGGTCGAACCCAGTAAAATTTTTTTTGCGTTAAAATTACAAAAAATCCCAATAAATAGGAAAAAAATAAAAAAAACATGTAATAAAGAAGTAATAAGATTGCCACCTCCCCCCGGGCAATCGCAGGGGAGCTCTGCCTAATATTATACATGGACAGTGACACGAATTTGGGTATTTGGCCCAGATTTTGAAGTGTTTAATACTCCACTATGTCAACATGTCTTTGATTATGTGATGAATGATTATAATAAACTTTTTATTTTATGTTTTTGTGGAATGTGGGTGTGGAGTTTTGGTCTTTTGGATGTTATATATAATAATATATATACGTGATATATATATTTATATTAAATTTATCGCCTAAGCAACGCCTGTGTGTCGCCTAGGCAACGCCTCACCTAGCTGGGGCTAATCGCCTAGGCATCACCTAGATGCCTTGACTACACTGGTTTCAAGTGCTTGGAAAGACAAAACAAAAAGAGTCCCACTCCTCATTCCTTAACATCATTTACAGCAAGAAGCACAACATCAAGGTAAGAATCAGGACCAACCATTCAATGGCAAATCAATAGCAATTCTCTCCAGGTAAAAGATAGGGTTTGCATGAACAAAAAATAAATGAGAAAACACTTAATATTAGTGCTATTAACCCGAAATTTTTTTATAGAAGAGAAGGGCTTCGTTCTTACGGAAGAGGAAACAAAGATCCAAAAAAAAAGAAGGAAACAAAGATCTAAAAAAATTGGGGACTTCGTTCTTACAGAAGAGGAAACAAAGATCTAAAAAAAAAAAAAAGAGAGAGAGAGGCTTACCGGTTGAGAGCTTGTCGAGGTGAGCCAGTGAGAGATTGTTGGGGAAGCCTATCGAGGCGAGAGGAAGACCGTGAGGGGCTGGGGAAGCCTGTTGAGGCGAGAGGCTGCGAGAGGTAACCCTTCTTCTTCTCCTTTTCCTCTTCTCCTTCTTCTTTTCTCCTTTCTTCCGAATCGAATCGATGGTGAATAACTTAAATGAGGGTTTTATTCTTTATACAGGTAGATTACGTTTTTGCCCCTAAGAGTATCAAAAATTTAACAAAAAAACCGGTTAACGTTTAAATCGCGAGATTCACAATTTAAACGCGTTTTTCGTGATTTAAACGCGAATAGCCAATTTAATCAATTAAATGCGATTTAATTGTTGAGGCCATAATTCACGTTTAAAACGCGATTTTTTCAAAAAAAGCCGATTTTTGTGACTATGATGCTTAGTTAGTGTTGGAAAAGCATGTTGTCTTGGTGTCTTAAATCATCTCGGAAAACTGGGATTGGTAGGATTATGATTATATCTTGGGGCTATGATTAAATGAAGTGAGTTTATTCATTTAAGAGGTGTTTGATTGGAGTCTAAGTGTGTATCAGAACAATTCATTATTTTCTTTTAGAGAAATAAAGAAGTGAGTTTACTTCATTTAATGCATCTTTTTGGTCAAGTTACCCAAGCTAATCAAAAAATCCAACACTTAACATCTTACAATATAATCATATAATGCAATAACATGCTCATGCTTTTTTATCAAGATAAATAATTTGTAAGAATACAAATTAGAGATAACACATGCATGATATGGAGTGAGTGTGGTGCATTCAAGTGTATGCACTGTTAAGGAACGAATCCTAAACAGGATCTGTGAAAAACGAAATTATAGATAGGAAAAAAGAACAAGAACAAACACACAGAAAACACAGACCTACGTGGTTCCCTCAAGTTGAGTTACATCCACGGAGTCGCCGAGATTTCACTATGATCTGGAGCAAAAGAGAATTATAGAGTTGCGATCTAAAAAAAGCAGTAGCCGCCCACCCCTATTCTTAATAGTATTAGGGCTACATAACAAAAGTCGAAAATACCAAAGTACCCCTTGGAAAAATTCGATAAAAGTCGAAAATACCAAAGCTGGATCCGCGAGAACAAAGGTGGGATGTTTAGTCGAGGCAGGCCCCACACTTCCTATCATGCACATGGTTGCTTTTATCCAACGATCGAGGTTATATTAATTCCTGAAGCTATTTGCAACCTTGTCTTCAAAGAATTAACATAAAAAAATATTGTAGTTGACAGTCTAGTCTTCATTGACATCGTGCAACATGTTAGACAAAAGATTAAAAGGCTTTGCTATGGCATGCATGCAAGGAAAGCTCTTCCATCAGTAACCCAAGGCGCCTGTTCACAAATCACAGGTGCTGAGCCTTATAATCTTCCTTGAAAGCATTATATATATATATATATATATATACAGGCTCTATTGAATGACAAATTAAAATATGATTCCTCATTTGTAGTTAATGAAATACATAAAAAGCTCTAGTTCATTTGATTCCAAGAACCCTTTGCTGGTGCATTTGGAAGGAGAGAAACAAAATGGTGTTTGAAATCTCCTCTTCCTCTCTATGATCAATTTGGACCTGCCTTTTAATCTTTTGTCTAACATGTTGCACGATGTCAGTGAAGATTAGACTGTCAACTACAATTTTTTTAATGTTAATTCTTCGAAGACAAGGTTACCAATAGCTTCGGGAATAGAGAGAAACATAAAAAGCTCATTCTTTCTCAGTTCTCGATTAGGATGTGACCTTGATGATCTTGACTTGGTCACTATTTTTACTATGGATTAGATTTGTATCTCAGATCATGGATACGAATATAGTTTTCTTTTCTTGAGTTCACCTATCAGTGATCATTCTCGTGTATATTTCACCTTTTTTAAATGCCGATCAAAAAATAAAACAAGTCGAGCACCCCCAAGGTTTCTCTTAGGCTCGCTAATCTTGAGCCTAGTTTGAACTTTGTGTTTCATTCATGGCAAACTGAACCTATAAACCAGCAAAGCTGGCTTGACAGCACATGTTTACCCTCCTAAAGAGATGTATAGACGTGTTTTCATTTACATTTTCTGGTGATGATCTTAAGTGTGCGCTCAGAATTAACACGTAATTTGCTTTCTCCCTAATCCATCATAGAGGTAGCGACTCCCTGTTCCTTTAATCTCATTTGCAGGCCCGATGTTTCTGAACTGGAGTCAAAGCTTTCAGAACAATAAAAAAAGCTGTTGAATTTTCAGCAGATGGTTGATGATTTGGCATCAAAGGTTTGTTCCAAGCCCATAGCCTTCTTGCCTTTCTCACATAGTTTTTTCGGGTGTGTTTGATTATTTCCTGAAGTTAGTAGCTTGATCAGCTTGACCAAACTCTGAGGTTACGGATTTATTTTTATTTTTAATTTTTTTTTGATACTGTATATTTCACTCTACCCAATGAAAACTCAGCGGCCTTTGGTCAATTTACACCATCACACATGTTCTCATCTAGATATTGCACTATGTTAAGTCCTTGGTTCTTTATGAATACTTGAATCTTCAGCCTTGTCTAAGATATGCCATGTAAAGTTTACCTAGTGCCGCAATCTCCTGGTGTTACCTTTTCTTATGACAAATTGTATTTCTTCAATTTTCATTTTTTAATTTTTCTTGACTGCCGTTCATTGGTTTGCTTTTTGGGTATAGCATGCTTACAGCCGGGATGAGGATTATGCAGAGGTGGAGTCACAACTCGGGCACATTTGGAATCTTTTCTAGAAACTGCAAGATCCTTCAATTTGATTTACATGAAGGTGGTAGTATGCTCTCATTTTTATTTGATATGCTTTAAGAAACTGCCGTTCCACTCTTTCTGTTGGCTTAAATCCAAGATTCCAAATGTAGGATTCTGCTATATTAATGCTCAAGTTTCGTTAGGATTTTTTTTTGCTACAATGGATTAAGAACAATATGCATTATATGATTTGGGTTGTAAATATCTTTTTTTATAATCCAGGTTATAAATATCTTTGAGCGGTCTGAAAAATAAAAACACAAATGTAACTGATGACATTGTGTTTGGCAAAGAAACCAGTTGGGGATGTCTTTGCAGCACAGGGATGCCATCATTTCCTTCAATGTGAATTTTTTGGTGGGATTTCAGTGGCTAACTTTCTCAGAAAGTGATAGTCATACAAAGAAGTTCCACTCCATGGTTGTGAAGCATCCCCAACTTCAGTTGAAAATTCTAAGACCTATATATTTTTCTGCGATTTTGTTGAGTTTTTTTTTTCCTACTTATATTAATGCTCAGGAAAATTTTGATGGGAACTTGGTAATTTATTTATTTTGTTATGAGTAATTTCTTGGTTAATATGTTTATAAATGTGCTGAATTTGTAGGAGATTCGTCCCTGGACACGCATGGTGGAGGTACCACAGTTACTTGGATTTGGCCCAGCTGCCAATCGCTTATTGGAGGCCTATAACATGCTTTTAAAGGTATCTTATTTGTTCGTTATACTTTTGAAAGAAATCTAGTTTTACTGAACTACCAAATTGCGCAGATTTATCAGGTCTGTTTAAATAAATATAAGAGTATTGAATTAGATGACAACCTTAATAGCCTTGCTAAAGGAAAATATTAATAATAAAATAAATAATAATAATAATAATGATGATGATAAAGTGTAAGAATATAATGTGGATAAAGCTGCTAATCTATTTATCTTCCAAATATGGCAACCATGTTCTTAGAACTTCCAGTTTGACATCTGCCATGTGGCCCATCAAGGCATTAATGCGTATCCATGAAACTAACCTCTTTTAAAATCTGAATATATATATATATATATATACACACTTCTAAAAATGCACGTGCATTACACGTAGAAATTTTCCATAATTTTCTTTAAAATTTTCAATATTTTTTTTATAATTGTAATTATTATATTCAATAACAGATTAGATAAAATGATATGTCAGCCATTACCCTAAAATTAGGGGATGGGATTTAGTCTGGCCCTCCAAAATCGTCTAGCCCATACATTGAGAAATTTTAACTCTGTTTTTAATGGTTTTTTACTTATCATTTTTCTTATATATTATATTTTCTAGTAAAATTGCACGTGCTTACTAATAGTAATGGTGAGTAAAATTATATCATGAAACTTCCATAAAAAAAGAGAACGAAAGCATTAAGCATCCATGAAAAAGATATAAGAGGGGCATTGATGCCTTGGATTAGCCATATAAAGCACCAAGTACTCAGTAAAGGAGTTAGATACCTGAATCCATTTGCTTCTCTTTGTGCACACGAATGACCACCCAAAAACATAGTCAAGAACATAAACCAGCACCAGGGAAAATGGGTAAAGAGCATACGCCACTGAATATGTCCAAAGAGAGAAGGTGGTTTGAAAGCTGGCAAAAATACCCATCACAATGCAAATGATAAGAATGACCAGCACTTTGACCAAAAAGTCCTATGTCTAGTGTCTGATATAAACAAGGCCTGAGAAGATGGAGAGGCAAAGGATGTTGTCCATGGTCACCACCCCATAGATCTGCAGCAAATATCTCACATAAGATAAGAGTCTCATAAAAACACCCCCTCCTTATACAGTTTACAGTTTCCATAGTCATTGTTATGCATACAGATTAATAGTAATAAGTAATAATGGTCTGTACTTTTGTCTTCAACATCTTGTATTATTTTACATGGTCAATGCTTTCGCAGATCGCCGTAAATATGTTAACTTTCTTCAAATATTCACCTGGAATATCTAGGAAGATAGCAAGCAATGGTTACAAAAGAAAATATGTTTTCCTGTTCCTTCACATGCCTATTGTAATCAGGTAGGTTTACAGTTTACTCTCTTTGAAGGTTCACATATCTCAGATCAGTTCAAGAACTTTGCACCATTAGATTCTATATAGTGATTGATAACCTTAAATTGTATTGATCTATGCAATGGAACAACTTGATGAGATGATAATATTAAACCATTTGAATAATGCGTTAACCAATTCCTATAACTTTAGCAGAACACATCCTAATGACTACGTAGACAATTGCATCGCTTTGAAACAATACTGCTGGTAGTCATCATAGGTGTCATCAGCTTTACATCTGATATGAAAGGAAGAAATGCCCTCAATAATAACAAGAACCCCACGTAACAAACCTTCGTGCTTGGAGAAAAAAAGAATCAAGTTTGGAGAAAAAGAAGTTTAGTGTAGAAGAATCGTAATTTATTAACTTATTAGAGATGGATGCTCAATAGAATTCTAATTTGTAAGTAGGTATAAGTAAAACTCTAATTTAGATATATCTACTGTTTACAAAGAGGAAGTTCTTGTGGAGGAAAGGGAGTTCTTGTAGAGAAGGGAGTTCTTGTGGAGAAGGGAGTGCTCTACGTGAGCTATACTTCCTTATGTTTAATAAATTTTTTAATTGTATTATTGCACTAATTAAAGTTTGGTTATGCTCTAAGTTATTTATAAAATAAGGGTATTTATGTCCAAGTAAAGATTAGTGTACTCCTTGTACTTTTATTAGTAGAACGATATATATATTCTAACTTAGAAGTCATCTAAGCTTATTCTTTGTGAAGGGTTTTATTTCTTCTTGCTGGACAGTTTATTTTTTACCTGCTGCTATGATAGATAAAGGTACTTCATCAGCTTCACCATATTCAGATGGGCTGTGCTACTAAGACCGTCTTAGGGCCGAACCACCGAGACCATGCTCTAAGAGCATGGGATTTCAAGTGTGGCCTATTATAGTCATAGTGACAAAGTCGGGGTTCAGGAATAGTTCGGCAGAGGTCAAGTTCAGAAAAATTCGGGAAAATTCGGAAAAAATAAAAAATAAATATAAAAATATACCGAACAATTTAATTAAAAAATATACAAAATAAGTAATTTTTTTGCCAAGTTTGAGATAGTAATTCGGGTATAATTCGTAAAATTCGGGAGTAATCTGGAAATTCGGGAATAATTCGAAAAATTCGCAAATAATTCGGCAAAGCAAAAATACGCAAATAATTCGCGAATTAAAAAAAAAACGGAGTTTTTTGTATGGAGATTATAGTTTCCAAACACCTGTATTATACCCGTATAATACTTTTAGGGGGGTTTGCCGTTTAAAACTTTGTACTTTTGTCGTGTTACGTGTTATACCCGTATTGTCATATAATACCCTTTTAATACACAAATTATGTATTAAACACGTACAATACGAGTATTTTTGCCATACATTTACCGTGTTAAATGCATATTCCTTATTAAATGATTGTTATTAGTTAATATAATTTTTTGGAAGGTCATTAGTTAGTATGATGATTTTTATTTATTTGTAATTATAATTTTTTAATTTTTTCGTCTTTTGCCGTGTTTTTGCTGTATAGCACCCTTACTTCCCTAACGGATCATTGCCTTATTATACCCTTAGTTGTACTTGGTAACTACGGGGCCCATTTCACATGGTGGGCCCCACCTGAAATTCCGTGCTCTTAGAGCACGGTCTCGGTGGTCTCGGCCCTAAGACGGTCTTAGAAGCATTACTCTATTCAGATAGATCCTTCTTGGTACTCACATATTTGTGAAAATCAGTTTATAATCTTGAGTCAGGAAAAGAAGGCCTGTGGCAACTAAAATTATAGAATACTACGATCATTTTCTTTTTTTCGCCTTGAATTGTTTCTTTAGTTTTATTTCATTTCTAGTAGGACGAGAGACATGACCAGAAAAGTTGAATAACAAATCTATCTGTTCTGCGTTTAACAACAGTTTCTGTGGAGCTTGAGGAATCTTCGAGACTCGCATGCAGCTGTGGCTGTCGGATCATCTGAGAAAACAGCAGGTGAGCCCTCCTCTGTCACAAGAATAATTGCCGAGTGTGAGTCTGCATTAACATTCCTTAATCGCAATCTTGGGATCCTTTTGGCTTCTGTTGCTCGCGAGCAAGGCGAGGAGGTCCCACTACAATGACTGAGCAAGCGTTGAAATTAGTAGAGTAACTACAAATACACTTGGGGTGGGTTCAGAAATGAAAATACATAAGGTTTTTCTTTGCCAATTATTGGAGTAAACATTAAACATTTTGTCGTATATTTGTATTAATTCGAAATTTTGCTGAAATTATCACTTTTTCTAAAGCAGATTGGTAAGAAAATGAGGATTTTTGCATTAGCATTGCTTGAAATTGTCTACTTTTTGCATGCCTATTATAGTTTCATGGGGTTGACATAGGAAATTTGGTCCTAGGAGATCATGGTGATTAGATGATTGGCTGGTCTACAACCCATGATGTGCAATCTGTGCCCCCATGTTTCTAGTCATTGGTGCCAAATTACTGGTTGCCATTTCCACAGTCAGTTGTCGTTCCATCCAACAGCCTCGACTGTAAGCTCTCATCATCATCGATCAAAAGAATAATTTTTTTTTTTTGGAACGTATACCAACAGAGGAATTTGGTTCTGAAGTAGGACCAGTATAAGAATCAGGTTATCAATGGGTCTCGCCTCCTCTAGAATTATATTCAGTCAAAACATAGGTCCAATGCATGGATCCTCCGACAGATTTATGGTAATAAACCCATTTATCTCTGTTAGTTTCCTTTTATTTGGCTAATTCTGAGTGAGAACTTTAGTATCCACTGCCTAGTGATTTTGGATGTAAGCTTACATAGTATGGCACGGTCTGCCAGTGGACCGGGTTGATTGTGTCTGGCTCTGTGGGAATGACATTTCTCTAATCTGTTGATCTTGTCCTATTCCTGTTCTGTAGCATCTTTGGTCTCTGTTTCTAAGTATTGCAAACCAGCTGTGGAAGTTTGGGAATTTGTTTCAGTCCTACATCGAAATTTTATGATTTTTTTTTTTTATTTCAAAGAGATGGAGTTGGTAGAAGGCATGGCCTTCAAGAGGCATTGAAATTTATTATTAATATCACCTATGCCCTTGTGACAATACTATACAATAACGCCCCCTGGATTGGTTGTAAATTTATTTTTTATTAAAATTTAATATGAAATTATTAATTTTTTCCATTCTTTAATGGCTATTTTGAAGAATGATTAGTGCGAGTCTGATACGGGTTGGGAGACTAATGAATTTATTTGGTTTTCTATAAATATAGGTTTCTCTTCATCTTCATTACACACATAAACAGAAACGAACTATCCCCTCTTCTTCTACTGTTTTTCGAATGACCAATAGTCCCCTCATCGCCCGAGGAGGAGACTATTCCTCTTCGCTCTCACATAGCCGACCCTTTAACTCTCTTTTAACTCGGGTTAGTTTATTTTAACCCTTTAGTTAAATTTTTTTATTATATTTTTCTAAAAACCAAGGGTATATGGATGAACCCTAAGGGTGAATAAATCTTAACTACAGTTAAATGGAGTTAGAAGGGGGACACATGGCAAGAAAATGGAAGCCGAGACGGCCCTCCTGGCGTCACCGACCGAGGAGGTGAATATTTTCCTTTTGGAATACTTTGTTTTATTTTGCTTTTGAGATTTTTAAAGCACAAGAGTGGGTGTGGACTCTAGCCTTTATAAATACCGGGTTCTGTGAGCTGTTGTAGCTACAATCATGCTGTAGTTTCTGTATATACAAGTTTATTGCTATCACTACTTTTGTAGTATTGAAATTGCGTTTTTCAGGTATTTTATTAAATGCTCCGTTTGTTTTGGTGTAAAATAAGAGAAAAAAAATGAAATTCATGGAAAATGCCTATTATCCTATAGAAAATACACATGAAAAATGATATTTTCCGTGGAATTCTTTTGTTTTTCTCTATTTTACATAAAAATAAATAGAGCAAAAAAAAAAAAACATATCCATGAAATCCATTTATAAACTTAAGGCATTATCTCATTGGTGGATGCCTCCTCTTAAATACTCATCACTACTCTTTACTAAATTTCTTGTAAAGCATGTAGATGAATTGAGGCCCCGGATTGTCTTTGGTGAAGCCAAAACCCCTCTTGGGCAATAGAATAGGGGACATGTGGCCTTAAAAACAAGGAGAGAAGTCATTTCTTTTCTTCCCATGGTTTTAACTTCTCCCGCACTTGATAGCTCTCCCCCTTTATCTCAACACCATATCACCATGTGTTATATTATGGGTGGAGAGGTCAAAATGACGGGCCTACGATCTTAACTTCACCACTTGTTCCCTATTCCATGGTTGCCCCAACAAGGGGTTTCTGGCTTCGCCAGAGACAATCCGAGGCCATGAATTGAGGGCCTGCAGAAAACAGTGCAGTGAGAAAGAGTCAAATAGGGGGCGAATGTGATGGGTGGGCGCATGATGGCATGGCCCTTGCTCCAAAGTTACTATCGTTATCAGGCAGTCAGAGCGCCGATCTCCAAGTTGGTATTAGATATGTCAGTTTTTCCCTTCAGATACCATGACGTCACTCAATCCATGCGGCGATCCTCTTCTTTTTGGTGGGCCCTACGCTGCCGACGTATCCTATCTTACATAGGTACATGTGGGCCCAGATCTTGCATATTGGCATCCCTCAACTATGTAAAAGAGAGAAGCAACCCTCATTGATCCTCCACTGTAGTGGTGTCTTAGGTTTGGAAATGGATTTCATGTGATGAGCATTTAAGAGGAGTAGGACATCCACCAATGAGGTGGTACCTTAATTTTGAAAATGGATTTTATGGGTACGTTAACTGGGCATCCACCAATGAGGTGGTGCCTTAATTTTGGAAATGATTTCATGGATACATTAACTATTTTCCTATGTAAAACGACTTATGAGGCTCCTCCACCTTACAAGAGATGAGGCCCTTTTGTAAAGATTTGTTGGACCTAAGTCCCATAAGTCTAAGACACCCTACCTCTTGCGTGAGTGGTAGGGGTGTGGCCTTCTAAGGGGAAGGTCGGAGGGATTCAATCCCCCCCCCCCACACACACACACCAGTACGAGCAGCAAGAGCTCTACTGTCCATGCTAACTTCTGAATGGCTGACTCTACTGACGTAAGTAAATGATATCGACTACCAAAAAAAAAAAAGTCTCATAAGTCCATGTGTGTGTTGACCTACTGGGTGTTGTGTGTGTTTCTATCATTTTACCAAAAAATAAAACTATTTAAAATGAGAGTTCAATCGTATGTGGCACTTGTCTATTGGGAGTTTTTTTTTTTAATTTTCATTAAACGAGATTTGATCCAATTGCAATTGAACTCATGAGAGTTCAATCGCACATGTGGCACTTGTCTATTCGAAGAAGAAACAATATTGAATTTTCATTTTTCCACTTCTTTTTTCTCTTCCAATAGGCAAGCGCCACATATGTGATTGAACTCTATTGAGTTCAATCGCAATTGGTTGTGATCCGATCTCATCTTAGATAGTAAAACTTGACGACCATTAAAAAAATAAATAAATAAATAAAAGTAAACCTTGCTTGTGGACACTGGTTGGCTTGTAGTTACCCAAACCTCCTTACCAACTATTAGCTCTTGCTCTCGATCTCACATTGGGAGTGCAATTTCAACTTTTATAGAGCGCAATTTATGATTTATAGAAATCACAGCTTATGGTTTCTGGAGATCACCTGCCTAAAGAATGCAATATTTAGGTTAAGTTTCATTTTTATCCCCATTGTTCATGTTAAGTGATGTGTATTTAGTCATTTTCCTTTGTAGAGTATAAGATTCTTGTAAGGTTTGTTAATTATCGGTACTCTAGTAATTGAATTTGAAATGATACATTTAATATATCAATAATCATCTTATTTATTGTGACTACAAATTTGAATGATGAATGAATTTATCAATTATTTCTTATAGTTTAGATAGTGAAAATGATATATGAAAGATTTTATTTAATTCTCTTGCGCTCTCTCCCGTTCTACGCTCTGGTTACTTAGTTGTACAGCATATCCCCAAAGTGGGGTGTTCAGGTTTCATTCCCTCTAACGGTACCATGTTTAGAAATATAAGGTTTCATCATCTAGTATTTTTGAAAACTTAAGAGATTCTTCATCATTTTCATCATCCAATTTTTTTAAAAAACGGAAACTCTAGGCTGCCCTTAGCACTGCGTTCTCAATTGTGAACCGAAGAAGTTTAAAGGAAATAGGAAACACCCCCAAAAATAGGTTTTCCACAACATCCTCCAATCTTTTGGTCGTGTGTTCGACTCCCGCTCCTCGAGTTACCGTGGTGTCCGTAGGGAAGCTTTCAAGTAGGTTGGTGTGGACAACTTTTTTTATAAAAAAAATTACCCTAATAAAAGACCTACTAAAGAGATTAAGAAAGATTTATAGGACAAAAATCTAAATACTAAAAATCTCTTGCAATCGTGTATGAGTAAATAATATTATTTTAGAAATTGCATCCATTAGGCTTATGTTCACCAAAGGGACGTCAATTTTAGTTAATTATAAATGCGTGATATATGCTGGAAAACATGAATAATTTGGAATTGAATATATGCAAATAAGTCTATTACTTCTACATCTTTTACTTAGTTTAGTTTAATTTTAATGAATAATATTATACATTTTTATTTCATATAGTTTGATTAATTTATTTTTATTAACAATTCATTTTTTTTTCTTAATGTGCATAAAAGGGATGTTGAGCAATCCGTGTTAGTTCTTCATTATTAAGATAGGATAAATGATTTCTAGATTTTTATAATATAAATTGGACTATAATTGCATTGTTTGACTTCACAAATCTAATATTTTTTTTCATTGAATTTCAGATTAACACAAGAGATTATGCATGAATTTGTCACAATTTTATGTAATTATCAATATATAGACGCTACAAGTTGATGTGTGTTGTTGTTCCCCTAGATGCATCCGAATTTTAGGAGCAATTCATGGATTTACTTTTCTGAAAGTAGCTGTTTTATTTTTTATTCAAATCTGTGTAGAATTTTCATAGAATTAAATCAGTTGATATATTGTACGTAAACGCATGTGCATTTATATATATATATAAACTTTGGTAAACTTTTTATAATTAATTTTTTTTTAAAATCTCATATAAAAGAAAGCATACTCATTAATAATTTAATAATAAATTAAGCGTTTTGTGCCTTTTGAGCAATTTGTATTTCAATCTAACAGGAGATTTTTTTTTTCCTATTAGATATCACTTAATAAATAGTTATTAGATAACAATTATCATATATAAAACAATTATCATACGTGCAAAGTGTTTCTATATAACAATTATCATATAGAAGAAACTATATATATTCATTGAAAATTTAATAATGCATATTTAACGAATTTTAAATATTTTGTGCCCTCTAAGAAAATTTTATTTTAATCTAATAAGAGATTTAACTATTTTGAACCTATTTTTTTATTATAAATTATTTTAAAAATAATATTATTTCTTCATTATATTACTGTTTATTATATATATATATATATATTACAGGTGTAGAATCCTAAAATTTATCAATTTTTCACAAAGGTCCCTACACACCCATTAAATTGTATAAAGAGCCTAAAATCATTTTAAAAAGCTCTATACATTTAAATTGAGCCTAATGACAAGGCATGAGCCTCTAACGGCTCGGGTATAAGCACGAAGTAGAAAACCCAAAACCCAAGTCCAAATTCAAATGGGTCACACACTCAACAAATGGATCGATCCGTCAACACAGTAAATCCGAGTATGGACTGAATACCCAAAAAAATGGGTGAGACCCATCAAAGTCTCCTAAGTCCCTTAAACAACTAAATGGAGTGGGACTCTTGGAATCCTTATCTTTAAATGGGTTAGACTCATCAAAATCTCTTGAATCCCTCAAACCACTAAATGGAGTGGGATTCTTGGAATCCTTATCTCTAAAACTCTATAAATAAGACCCAAAGCTAGAGATTGAATGGGAATTCAGAAGAAGCAAAAGATGAGGAATTCAGAAGAAGAAAAGAAGAGAATTCAGAAGAAATTATCAAGTCTTCAGAGAAAAGAAATCAAAGCATTCCAGAGAAGACAAAGCTGCAAAGAAGCCAGTTCTCCTCTAGAATCACTTTCTAGCCGATCAAGCACGAAGCCCGGAAGAAAGGAAAAGCTACATCAACACCTTCAAAGAAGATCGAGATCACGCCTCGGCCCTCATCTTCTACTTTAGAAATTTCTAATTGTTAATCAGAGGATTCTTGAGAGTTGTACCAAATTTTAAATAAATAAATAGTTCATCCATTATTTCATCAACGAAATTTTGTGTCGACAAATTTTTGGCACGCCTGGTGGGACACTCTCTACCTCTCATTTTTCAGTCAATAAACAATCGAGCAATATCAATGGCTCCTAAGAGAACTGTTGTTGCAACCACCGCCATCCATGGAAAGAGAAACACAACCTCTTCTGCACCTGAATCTACACTGGCTATCAGCGATGATCGGTGAACAACACATCTATTGACACAGTTTGGCGCCTCTCATTTGGTTGGGGCCCTCTTCCAGCATCGCAAGCAACACGTCTCCAAAACGACGCAAATGGCTAAGACTGCGCGGACCAGGATGCCTGATAATATGTCCTCCAGTCATCCTTCCGATGCGCAGTCTAGCGCAGGTTCAACGTCTTCCGTGACCTCTCCTTCTCAAGGTCGAGCATCCAAAGAATTGCAGAATCAGAGCTATTCAAATTCTGAGACATATACCTCCATCAAATTTGCTATGATGATGGAAACAACGACGATTGAAGAGCAGATTACACAAATGTCTAATGCAATCGCAAATTTAACAAAGGCAGTTGAGGATAAAGATGCCCAGATTGTAGACTTGGTAAGCCGCTTGGAACAGAATAACCAAGCAGATGAATCCAATCAAAGGCCGACAAATCCCCCTGGGTTCAATCTTCGAGGACCTCATAAAGCGGAAGAACAAAACAAGGGGTTCACTCTCCAAGGATATCGTGATGCAGAGGAACAAAATCGGAATGCATCCAGCTCACGAGATCCCACTCAGGATAGTCACCAAGCATCAATTGATTCGCTCTCCGTCCAGCAGCTGCAAGCAATGATCATCGATACCATTCGCGCTCAATACGGGGGTGTGTCACAATCTTCTTTGCTCTCTACCAAGCCATACTCTCAACGCATTGAGCAAATGCGCTTCTCGGCAGGATACCAACCGCCAAAGTTTCAATAGTTCGATGGTAAAGGCAATCCAAAGCAACACGTTGCCAACTTTATCGAGACTTGCAACAATGCCGGCACATACGGAGACTTCATGGTGAAACAGTTCGTTCGCTCCCTCAAAGGGAATGTGTTCGACTGGTATACCGATCTAGAGTCTGGTTCCATTGACAGTTGAGATCAAGTGGAGCGCAAGTTTCTTAACCGCTTCTACAACACCAGAAGGATAGTGAGCATGGTGGAGCTTGCCGTCGTACGACAAGTGAAAGATGAACCTGTTGTTGACTACATCAACAGGTGGAGGAATCTTGCTCTTAACTGCATTGATCATCTTTCTGAATCATCTGTTATTGAGATGTGCATCCAAGGGATGCACTGAGGGCTTCTTTACATCCTCTAAGGGATTAAGCCTCGTTCGTTTGAAGAATTGGCTACACGGGCTCATGACATGGAGTTTAGTATAGCCGCACATGGGGATCCACGACCTATCGATTCTTTCAAGTCGGAGAAGAAGTAGTGGAACACATCCAAACCTTCCAAGACCAAGGAGGCTATGATCACCACTACTACCACCAAGCCGATCAAGATCTCGAGCCAAAAGAAGGAGGAACCGCCCAAGGCCGAAACATCTCAAGAAAGAGAGCAAGGCAGGATGACACTCAAGGATCTCGAGACAAAAGAATATCCTTTTCCAGACTCTAAGGTAACTGACATGCTCGATCAACTGCTAAGTCTAAAGTTGATTGAATTGCCAACCTCTAAACGTCCAGAGGAAGTGGATCGCGATGAAGAACCAAGATACTGCCGATACCACACCAACTGATCAGCCATCTAGTTGGAAAATGTTTCATCCTCAAAGAGAAGATTATGGACCTAGCTTAACAAGGAAAGATTGACCTTGACTCCATCAATGATATGGCAGCCTCGAATATGACGAGTGTTGCCTTCGGGTCTTTCATTTTGTTTCCACCTTCATCATCTGCAGCAATGCTGCCTCCTCAAGCAATAAAGGTATCATGGCCGCCACAAAATTTGATACAAGTCACAGCCTGAACTCTTGGCTCTGGCATCCCCCATTCAACATCGGTGGTAGCATCCAGTCAAGGGAAAATTCCATTGTCTCAACTACATCAGCAACATCGATGTCTCCCTACAAAAATTGAACGAGAGTTAGTAGAAGAATCTTCTCTCATCGATGATGACGGTTAGACATTGGTTACACGACGGCGACGACGCGTGCAACATCCACCGCCTCATTTTCATCAAATAGCAAAGCGAAACCAAAAGAAAGACTCGTCCAGGTGTCAAGTCAAAGAAGAAGAAGAAGACAGTGAAGAAAAAAGCATTCAAAGTGCTTCCTGCTGATTCAGAAGATATTTTTCAGCAGTTCCCTCCTTTGTCAATCACATTTGGCGATTTCATACCCAAGTGGTTTCTCCAAAAACACCAACGAGAGCTGACCTACTCTGTCGCATGTTACCAAGTCGAGTCAAACACATTGGAAGAACAAGTGAACGATGTACCTACCGACCAATCATCCCCTTCAATTCATGAAGAGGAGCATCCTAAAGGAGAAGATGATGCCTCCGACATTGAAGAGACATCAATACACTTAAGTCTCTTTGAGGCCCTACAACTACCGGAGAAGACTCGGCTCAGCCTCGCTCAAGCTTTGACTAATCCGAACAAGTACAAAGGAAAGGACTGGGCTCAAAGGAAGTCGGGGACATGTGCCTCTTGCATGACCACCATCACTTTCGACGACAATGACCTACAACTTGGTTCTTATCCTCACAATACGTCGTTGTATATCATGGGATCCATTGAAGAACACAACATTCAGCGCATTCTTCCTGATTGCAGGTCCGCTGTCAATATCATACCCATTCGCACGATGAGGCAAGTCGGCATCTCTCCTGATCAATTAAGTCGAAGTAGGCTAGTGATCCAAGGCTTCAACCAAGGGGGGCAGAGAGCCATCGGAATGGTCCGCTTAAAGCTCACAATCGAAGACTTGGAGTCCGAAGTACTCTTCCATGTCATTGATTGTAAGACATTATACCACTTGTTGCTTGGATGTCCCTGGTTACACGAGACGGGTGTGGTTCCATCTACATGGCATCAATGCTTCAAGTATTATAAGGATGGTGTACAGAGAAAGATTGTTGTTGAGATTCGACCTTTTGAGAAGACTAAGACACACTTTGCTGCTAGTTCTATACGGAGACTGAAATCCTCTTAGAAGCACTTTCAACTTCAGTGTCATCTTCTATCAAACTCGACATTAACAAAGGAAAAGAAGCTGAAATTCTTTCATCCCCAAGTCCCAAATGGATAAGAAACCTCAAAAATTATCAAAAGGAGAGGAAACAAGCAAGTCAACGAAGAACTCTACCAACATCTCCAATCCAATCTCAGTGCTTCGATACATTCCACAATCACGTCGAAAGCTGGGACAACTCCCTTTTGAGGCGATGACTAAAGAGACCAACTCTACTTTTTCAAAAGCCAACCTAAACACTTTGCAAGATGAGTTAGTTCTTCCAGTAGCACCGCTCGTCAAATCCACAATTATAAGGCCACCAATTGTAGGATTTGTCGCATCTACAATAAAGTTTGAAAAAGAGGAAGCCATCTCAGCCCAAGCAAGTTCAGAGGGTTGGTATGGAGCTAAGACAGAAAAGCTCTTCGAAGCAACTGGATATGGAAAATGTGAGCTCATACGCTTAGACGAACTTCAACCTCTTGACCAAATCCATGGCCTCACAAAGACACTGACTCAACTCATTCGAAAAGGAGAAAAGTTCATTATCAACCGTCAAGGAGTTGGCTCTACACCTCAAGCACTAATCAAAATCTCAGTACAGGAGAAAGTCTCTACTCAACACATTATAGTACAAGTAGCCGACGATTATGAATAAAAATTCACCTCAGCTCGTGCATCTATCTTTGATCGACTTGCCCCACCAATACAAAGTACTTTGGTCTTTGAGTATTTAGGAGCTGCACAAAGTGATACAACTTTAAACTCTCAAGTTCTCCAATGGCGTGAGTCCGCACTCACCCGCTTGGGAGCACAAGGAAAAGAAGACAAACCTACTCCTCTGAATATGTCCAAAAGATGACACAAATATGTGAAGAGGCATGCCAGTCGCAAAGATATTGGTGATCCACAAAGTACAATTCCATCGCAAATGAAACGACAAACAATTTTGGAAGTCTCAACAACAGATGATTTGACGGTAAAGCGACGCATTATCATCTCCACTAACCAAGGAAAATGATCTCGAACATATCAAGTGGAGATGAGAGAGACCAAAGATGTTGCCACCATTAATCACATTACCATCCAAGAGCCTATCAAAGAAGACTCATCATTTTCAGATGATGAACTAGAAAGTGCTCCTCCTGTCTTCGAAGAAGGGAGGCAAGCTACAGTCGATGAGCTCAAACAGTTGAACCTTGGCACAGAAGAAGAACTGTAACCCATCTTTGTCAGTGCACTCTTAAGTCTTGAGGAAGAAGCTGATTACTTCAAGCTGCTGCAAGAGTACAAAGACCTTTTTGCATAGAGTTACAAGAGATGCCCGAGCTTACTCCCAAAGTAGGAATCCATCACCTAGTTGTCAAACATGGTGTTCGCCTCATCAAGTAAGTTCAGCGTCGCTATCGGCCTAAATTGGTTCCACAAATCGAGACTGAAGTTAACAAGTTGATCGAAGCTGATTTCATCTGAGAAGTGAAGTATCCAAGTTGAATTACAAACATTGTCCCAGTCAAAAAGAAGAATGGACAAATCCGAGTATGAGTAGACTTCCGTGACCTGAATAATGTATGTGCAAAAGATGACTTTCCACTGTCAATCACGGAGCTCATAGTCAATGCTATAACAAGACACGGAGTCATATCCTTTATGGATGGTTCATCTGGTTACAACCAAATTCGTATGGATCCAAAGGATGAAGAACTCACAGCCTTTCGTACACCAAAGGGGATTTACTATTATAAAGTGATGCCGTTTGGACTAAAAAATATTGGTGCCACTTATCAATGCACTATGCAAAATATTTTTGACGATGTCTTGCACACAAAGGTTGAATGCTACGTCGATGACTTGGTAGTGAAATAAAAAAGGAGAACGGATCATCTTCAAGTCCTTCGTGACATTTTCATCAGACTTCGAAGGTACCATTAAAGATGAACCCTTTAAAGTGTGCATTTGGGGTCACTTTAAGCAAATTCCTTGGGTTTGTTGTCTGACGTTGCGGTATTGAGATTGACCAAGCCAAAATCGATGTTATCCACAATATGTCGGAACCTAAGAACATTCACGAGCTTAATGGCCTCCAAGGTCGTCTCGCCTACATCTAGAGGTTCATCTCAAACTTATCAGGGTGGTGTCACCCCTTCAACAAGTTGATGAAGAAAGATGCATTGTTCAAATGGGATGATGCTTGTAAGAAAACTTTGGAAAGCATCAAAGAGTATCTCCTCAAAACACCAGTCTTAACAGTGCCTATCCCTAACAAACCACTGATTCTTTACATCAGTGCACAGGAGCAGTCATTGGGGGCATTATTGGCACAAGAGAACCATGATGGCAAAGAAAATGCGCTCTACTACCTGAGCCGAACTCTAGTGGGGGTAGAATTGAACTATTCACTTATTGAGAAGATGTGCCTTGCTCTTATCTTCGCCACAAAGAAGTTGAGGCACTATATGCTGTCACATACAGTCCGACTTATCTCTCGGGCCGATCCACTCAAATACATAATAACGAGTCCAGTTCTCTCGGGAAGGCTCGCTAAATAGGCACTTCTCCTGTCAAAATTTGAGATCTTTTACATCTCTCAGGGGCAGTAAAAGGACAAGCGGTAACTGATTTCCTCGCAGATCATCTAATCCCAGTAAATTGAGAATTGTCTCAAGACTTGCCCGATGAAGAGATCTTCTACACTGATGTAATACCATCATGAAAGATGTTTTTTGATAGTGCTGCAAGAAGAAATGTAACGGGAGCAGGAGTCGTCTTTGTAACTCCACAAGATGAAGTCCTTCCATTCGCCTTCACTTTGGCAGAGCTATGCTCAAACAATATGGTTGAATATCAATCCCTCATAATTGGATTGGAACTAGCCCGAGACATGCAATTGTACCAGCTCAATGTGTATGGAGACTCAAAGCTCGTCATCAACCAGCTCTTAATAGAGTACGATGTCTTCAAGCCCAATCTAATCCCCTACCATCTCTATGCTGCTGAGCTCATAAGTCAGTTCGAAGACATCACTATGTTGTATGTATCAAGAAACGAGAATAAACAAGCTGATGCTTTGGCCAACCTTGCAGTAACTTTAGCTATACTTGAAGAAGAAGTGACGATGGTTCCTGTCTGTCGAAGATGGGTCATCCCTCACTTGATCCACCATGACATTGCTCAACAAGCAACAAATTTCATCGAAGTGTTCGAGATTGAGGTTGAAGACTGGAGACAATTGAATATCTTCAACATGAAAAATTGTCGAATGATCTCAAGCACAAGATTGAAATTCGTCATCGTGCGCCCCGATTCCTATACTTCAACAATGAGCTGTATCGTCGCTCCTTCAATGACATCTTGATGAGATGTCTTAGAAATGATGAAGCTAGAGAGGCCCTTGAAGAAACTCATTCAGGTATCTATGATGTTCATCAATCAGGACCGAAGTTACATGATCGCCTAAAGAGAATGGGGTATAATTAGCCAACCATGGTGAAAGACTCGCTTGAGTATGCCAACAGATGTTATGCATGTGAAATTCATAGAGACTTCATTCGCCAACTACCTAAGCCGCTTCACCCAACAGTAGCATCTTGGCCCTTTAACAATTGGGGACTTGATGTTGTTGAGCCACTCCCTAAGTCTTCCAAACAACACCTCTACATTCTTACTGCAACAGACTACTTCTCCAAATGGGCAGAAACAATCCCTCTCAAAAAAGTCAAGAAAGAGACGGTTGTCGATTTCATCAAAAATAATATAGTCTTCCGCTACGGAGTCCCCCGTTATATAGTAACGGATAACAGGAAACCATTCAAGAATGCCTTGATAGATGAATTTTGTGCGAAGTTCGAAATCAAGCAAAAATGCTCTACAATGTACAATGCGTCAGCAAATTGACTCGCAGAAGCTTTCAATAAAACCCTTTGCAAACTCCTTAAGAAAGTTGTTTTCAAGTCAAAAAAAGATTGGCATGAACTGATTAGTGAAGCACTTTGGGCATACCGGACTTCATACCGCGCTCCTACACAAGCCACACCTTACTCGCTTATCTATAGAGTCGAAGCAATACTTCCACTGAAACATCAAATTCTGTCACTACAGATTGCGATCCAAGAAGGTCCCACAGGTGATGACAATACAAAGCTACGTCTCGTTGAACTTGAAGCTCTGGACTAAAAGAGATTAGAAGCGCAACAACTCCTCGAGTGTTATCAAGTTTGCTTGTCTCGAGCTTTCAATAAGAAAGTTCAGCCTCACTCCTTCCAAGTAGGTGGGAGAAGTCTACACCAATGGCGCTTACCTTCTCTCAACACCTGATGGAGTTCATCTTAGCCTTATCAACGACAAGTTCCTCAAGCAATACTATCCATGATAGAACAATGCTCATCGACACGAGCCTAAAGTGTCCACAACGCTCCTTGCCACATGAGCTTAAAATGCATGTCACTCTTGGCTTATATAACTAAAATTGTAAAAGGTTCAATGACTCTTGTTCGCTAAACTGAAAATCCGAAAGGACAGTCTAAACAAAACTTAGAGCATAAAAAAAAATCGAACTATGTTAAAGCTTGATCCCACATCGGGTACGTAGGCAGCCTGTAAAGTTACCTCAGGTTCAGCTACCATTTCAAAAAAAATAAAAGTTACGAAATAACATGAAAATTATACCTTACGATGTCATTGTCCTAGCTTCTAGGTACTGAAAAAGTGTATGCCTCCGCTCAACCTGCAAAGGTCATCTTCTAGGTCCTCCGACGAAACAACATCTGGAAGGCGAGGAAAACTCTCTTTCTCTATAGAAGTCTCAGTATTCACATGACCCATCAATGGGGTCAGGGTCCTAGAAATTGCAAAAGTTCTTCTCAGAATTTGATGACGCTTCACTTGCAACATCTGGAAGACTCAAAGACTTGGAAGCATCCCTTTGCTGCCAACTGTTGTCGTGACAAGAGAAAAACTCAGAAACTGGGAGATTCGAACGTTGACCCGTATTAGACTACACTTCAGAAGGATACCAGAGGACATAGTCAATGGCATCCTGACCCGTGCAGACTTTACTGGAAACCGTCATCGTGACAGGAGAAGAACTCAGAAACTGGGAGATCCGGAAGTCAACCTGGTACTAGACTGCACTTTGAAAGGATACTAGAGGACATAGTCATTGGCATCCTGGCCCGCGCAGACTTTGCTGGAAATCATCGTCGTGACAGGAGAAGAACTCAGAAACTAGGAGATCTGGAAGTCAACCTGGTACTAGACTGCGCTTCGGAAGGATACTAGAGGACATAGTCATTGGCATCTTGACCCGTGTAGACTTAGCTAGAAACCGTCATCGTGACAAGAGAAGAACTCAGAAACTGGGAGATTTGGAAGTTATCTTGGTACTGGACTGTGCTTCGGAATGATACCAAAGGACATAGTCATTGGTATCCTGACCTGTGCAGACTTAGCTAGAAACCGTCGTCGTGACAGGAGAATAACTCAGAAACTGGGAGATTTGGAAGTTGACCTGGTACTAGACTGCACTTCGGAAGGATACCAGAGGACATGGCCACTAGTATCCTGGCCCGCGCAGATTTTGCTGGAAATCGTCGTCATGACAGGAGAAAAACTCAGAAACTGGGAGATCTGGAAGTCGACCTGAAGTCCTTTCGGAAGCACTTCCAACTTCGGTGTCATCTTCTCGCGTGTCACTTCTCGCACCTTCCATGTTCCAGTCACTAGCTCGTGTGTGATTAAGTGCAATTCTTCTAGTACACCATCTTGGGACTATGATTTCACTCGCATATTCAGAAAACGAATCAAAGTCCCGCTCTAAGCTAGATCGTCAGCATCGGCTATCCACTTCTCTTGAGAAAGGCGTCCGTCGACAAGCTTATTGATAATATCCCTGGAGGTGACAACAGAAGACATCTCTCTGCAAAACAAAGACAGAAAACATGAAAGTTTATCAAATTCTCCAATTTTTGTACAAACTTTACACTACAATGAATCGGAAACCATTTTTTAAAAAAACTATAGGAACAATAAAGCTAAACACAAAACACCACAAAAAAACAATCAATCACAATCACAAAAAAAAAAAAAACAAAAGAACAAAAAAAAAAAAACAACACTAAATTTTTTTTTAAAAATAAAAATCTCACAAAAACTACACCAAAAAAAAAAAATAATAATAATAATAATAATAAAATTATAAAAAAATGAAGCACAAAAAACCCAACCCCACCAAAAAGGGGATTAAAAGAACCGCACACCAAAAAGAATACACACGGACACACATACAAAAAAATAAATAAATTAAAAAAGGCAGCCCAGCCGCGACGCCCAGGCTACCCTCCTCCCCAATACTTAGTTTTAAAAAAAATCAACAAATCAATTAAAAAAAAAAGAAATTCTTTTTTTAATCAAACAACTCCTTTTCTGAACATCAAATCAATCATAATCATTGTTTAAATAAAAAAATTTAAAAAACTAATCAATCAGTACATCTTTGACCCTTCAATTCATTAAATTACCATCATACAGTAAGCTTTCAAAAAAACCAAACAAAAACATAAAAAAAACCATTAGCAACAAAACGGATGTCTCCACCCCCCACGACTTGGTAATCTACAAAAGCTAGCCGCACAATCACACGCCGATTGCCGATTTGGTCCATGTTTTTTTTTTAAAATTTCAAACAAGCTAAACTTTGGTGTACTAGTGCCGACTACTACTATTTGTAAGGAGAGGTAAACATTTCTTTATCCCACTTGGAATAAGATTCGTGTCTAACCCAAACCAATTCAAATACTAAATCATCAAAATCAAACACTAAATCAAGGGTTACGCTAATGTTATTCATAGGTTTTATCGCTTTACCCTGAAGGGAGCAATTTATAGAACCCTAAAATTTATCAATTTTATACAAAAGTCCCTACACACCCGTAAAATTGTATAAAGAATCTAAAATCATTAAAAAAAAGCTCTATATATTTAAATTGGGCCTAATGACAAGGCATGAGCCTCTTACGGATCGGATATGATCACGAAGTAAAAAGCCTATAAACCCAAAACCCAAGTACAAATTCAAATGAGTCACACACTCAACAAATAGATCGATCCGTCAACACGATAAACCCGAGTATGGACTCAATACCCACAAAAATGGGTGAGACCCATCAAAATCTCCTAAATCCCTTAAACCACTAAATGGAGTGGGACTCTTGAAATCCTTATCTCTAAAAATCTATAAATAAGACTCAAAGGTAGAGATTGAAGGGGAATTCAGAAGAAGCAAAAGAAGAGGAATTCAGAAGAAGAAAAGAAGAGAATTCAGAAGAAATCATCAAGCTTTCAGAGAAAATAAATCAAAACATTCCAGAGAAGACAGCTGCAAAGAAGTCAGTTCTCCTCTACAATTACTTTCTTGCCGATCAAGCGCGAAGCTCAAAAGAAAGGAAAAGCTACATCAACACATTCAAAGAAGATCGAGATCACGCCTCGACCCTCATCTTCTATTTTAGAAATTTCTGATTATTAATCAGAGGATTCTTGAGAGTTGTACCAAATTCTAAATAAATAAATATTTTGTTCATCCATTATTTCATTTACGAAATTTTGTGTTGACAACAGGCTTTAGTTCGATGATACAAACTTCAAACAATATACTATTGATAACATAAACAACATATGTCATAAGAGGTATACCATTAAATAATTCAACATTGGTTGATAATTAAAATTTAGAATGAGCAAGATATCCTATAGAACCACAAAAGGAGGGAAATGTTACTTAAAGCCAATTGGTTATAGTCATAGAGTGTATATCCCTCACTTGGTCGGACTAGGATCGAGTTCCGTGAGAGATGTTTTTTGAAAGCCCATCGTTGACCAGCTAACCAACTACTGTCTCACCTACTAACATTAGATAAATGATGCCTACAAAAAAAAAATCTTAAAGTTTGAAATTTGAAATTAATGTACATTTCTAAATTTTAATTTGCTACTTAACCAAATCCGCATTTCATTGGTCCACATTTTTCCTTTTTAACGCTCATTAATTGTTGTTAAAATTCACCCCTAAGGTTCATCCATCTAATCTTATTTTTTTTTTATAAAAAATATTAGCCACAGTTGTGTTAAAAAGGACGGATGGATCACTACTCTTGAACACGAGACAGATGGCAAAAACCGAAGGGAAAATAAGAGAGAATTGATAGTTGTTTTGACGGTAGAGGTATTTATACTTAAATATTAAATGGAAATAAATTAGGAGCATCATAAAGTCAAAGGGAGCAAATAATCAATGCTAGTCCTGGAAATTATTTTCATTTCATTTTTATACTCTTTCATAATAAAGTTATTTGTTTTCTTATATGAATATCTCTTAAGATGGAAAAAAAAACAGATTTTTTACATTTATATTGCCAAGGTTTTATTCGTTTTCTTGAGAAAGTTTAGTCCAACTGAAAAGCAAGAAAGAAATATTAAATTTGAATGAAATAGAATCACAGATTTGGATCTTCTTTCAGAAACTTTGAAGAAAGTTCAGTTCAATTTAAAAGCAAGAAAGGAATATTAAATTTGAATGAAATAGAATCAAGGATTTAGATCGCCACTAAGAAAATTTGAAGGAAATAAGTGAACCATCCGTCTTTGATATCCCAAAAATATTTCTTACAATGTAGATCAGATGGCCAAAAAACATAGTTAGCATATATCTATTTTTAATTAGTGTTAATAAGTAGTAATTTATTTAAATATTTACTAGCGGGTGGCACGTGCGATGCACGTGAGAGCGAGGAGAAGGAGTTAACCTCAGTTAATAGGAGTTAAAAGGGACATATAGATGAGCAAGGGGTAGTTTGAGAATTAAAGTAAAACATTAAATTAAAGTTTTGTTTTATATAAGGGTAGTTTAGGAGTTTTGAAAAATCAGACTACTCCTTCCTCTCGCATTATAATAGTAAAGATAAATAGTATAAATTACCTTCATAAAACAAGACGACTCATACTTATATTCTAGTCAAAATTTGGGTCTAGAAGTGTTGGACATGCATCTAGGAGTGTATCATGCTTGATACACCCCCCACCTCTACAAGATCACCTCACCATCCCCTATCCTCTTCCTAACAACTCCACTATTCTCTCTCTTTCTTGCACATCTGTGTGGGTGTTTCTCCCATAGACCAAATTCTCTCATACTTCCCTCTATCTTCCCACCGAAACACTCACCTCTCTACTCTCACCTTATCTCCCTCATCTTTCCATTTTCAAATTCAAAATAAACAACTCCCTAACCTCTCTCGGTCACCGTTCCATTCGAGAGGGGTACGACTCCGACCATTCCATCCAAATCACCAATTGGTCACATTTTTTGGCGAGCCGAAAAACTGATAATCAAATCTCTAAGCTAATTTTCACAAAATTTAATTATTTTGGCCAGTATTTTGGCCATAGAATGAGGGGTTTATCTCCAATGGACAAAGGCTCTCTCTGAATGTTTAGATTTTCACTCCGATCGCTGGAAATACCTACTCTCGACATACCATACATAAATAAAATTCTAAAAATAATAATAATTAAACTCTAGACACCCTGATAGTATTAGAGAAGCATACCTCAATTAGAAAAACTCTAGATACTCTGACAGTATTAGAGAAGCATACCTCCATTAGAAAATGTACCTCCATCATATTTCTCACTAACCACAATGAAAAAAAAGCTCTCCTTTCTCATATATATATATATATACTAGCGGGCAGCACGTGCGATGCACTTGAGAGAGGGGAAGGGGAGAGAGATTGGGAAGATGGACTCTAGTGAGAAAATTTTAAAATTTTTCATTATAAAATTGTAACTTATAGATAGGGTAATTAGTTGAAACTATCTCATAACACATGTTTCTATTTTTTTTCTTGAAAAGTAGTTACAATGTAGAGAATGTGTGCCTTTTTGTTGAAAGACCAAAAAGAGATCGAGCATGAGAGAAAATAAGGATAAGAATTTGAGGGAAGTCATGGAGATATTGAGGGATTATTGTTAGTTATAATTGATATTATTTCAATACCCCCACTAACTTTTCTTATGTAAAATAAGATAACATAATATTTTTTTTTTTATATATAGAATTATGAGCAAAATAGGAAAAATATAAAAGATTTGGGACTTATTAGGAATATTAAAAAAAAAATCAATTAACTTTTTAATCCCATTTCTCTCATTATAATAGTAGAGATATATTTTTATTGGGGTTTATTTTTTAATATTAATGATAATATAATCTAGTAAAAAAATCAGTTTTTTTTTGTTTGTTTGTTTAAATGAGTTTTTGTTGAGTATGGATTAGCGACAACTCCCGTGTTGTAGCTAAAAAAGGCGCATGCTGTTGGGAGTCTTGGGATACTAATTAAAATACAAAAAATAATTAAAGAGCAAAGGCATTTTTTTTCTTAATCAACAATAGAGACAAAAGAGAGAAGGAAACCAAACCCAAACCTGTTCTTTCCGGGGCGGAAACAAACCCACTTGTATCGACCATCGATTTGTTCATGAACGCTGATTGCGGAAGTGCCGCAATAGTGCTCTAGTTCGATCCAAAGGATCCTTTATGTATGAAATTAAATTTCTGCAGATTTGATGCTTCGATTCTTATTCAGATTCCAATATTCTCATGAAATTACATCTTCGGCTTAGATATTGGTGAGATAATCAAATTCTACAATCACGTTCGGTTGTTGGAAGTAATCCACTTTTATATATGAATTATAAATAAATTATACTTTCAAGAATTATAAACAAACTATACTTCTATTAATATTTTAATAGGCATAGTATGTTAAAAAATTAATATTTTTAATTAAAGGATATTTATGTCCAAATAAGGTTTAGTATACTCCTTATTCTTTTATTAGTAGAATGATATGTGTAAATAATTTAAATTATCTATGGTTATAACCGGACTCCAAGGAGTCCGGTTACACCCAATGGTCAATATGTGTCCCTTTTAATACCTTTTAACTATGGTTAAGATTTACTAACCCTTAGGATTCAACATCAAACCTTGTTTTTTAGAAAAAAAATATTAAAATAATACTAACTCTAAAGGTTAAATTTGTTAACCAAAGTTTAAAGAGGCTCTTGGTTGTAACTGGACTTCTTGAGTTCCATTACAACCATAGAGAATTTCAAGTCATATACATATATAAAAGTGTTATCCTTCAATAAGATTAATGAACTTGTTAACCTTTTATCCGTACATTTTTTTAAAAAAAATCCTTCTATTATATAAGAGGATACTTTCATATTTTTGTAGTGAATAATTTATTAAAGAGAGGTGCTACCCTACTATCAAGGCATTCCTACTTTCAGCTTTATGAGCTAACCATCTGTCTTTTCACGGTTAAAGCCTTACAATCATTGAAAAAGTGTGTACTTTAACAATAAAAATGGATAAATGATGGGCTCAGGTTGAAAGTAGGAATACCCTGAGTAGGGCTAGCACTCCTCTTTATTAAATGAAGGATAACAAAAAAATCAAAAAAATACCTCTTCTTTTCTCAAGCATTTAATGAATATCATGTAAGAATACTAAATTACCCTATTTTTAATGAGTTTTGTTTGTTTGTTAAATTTTAATGAAGTTTAATAATTAATATGGTACATTCATTAGAAATTATAGTTAGAGAACCCTCTAGATTCTTAACACTTAGCATGTCCTTTGGGAATTTGACCCTTGGGAATTCGACCCTTAGATATCAATGTGTGTCTTGTGGCAAAAAAAAAAAAGGCTGTCAGTGTTTTAAAACTCGAAAACTCGACTCAACTCGGAAACTTGCTGAATAGAATCAACTCGAAAACTTAGGTAAAACTCGTTCGAGTAATGATACCTAAAACTCGGACAAATATAATATTTTTCTAATACTATATATATGATATAAATTCAAAATTAATGATTAACATATATTAAACACATTCTTTTGTTTTGTATTTATACTTAAGAGTGAGTGAGGTTTGTTAAAAAAAAAAAAAAAAACATAATTTAATCAATCGGTTAGGCAGTTTACTAAATTTTTTGTTTTTAAAAAAAATGCAACAACTTGGCCGAGTCGGGGCAAGTTACTCGGTTTTCAGTGTCAAAACCAATTTTTGCCCCAAACTGAGTTTTAATACTATAGATCAAATGATTCTTAACCATTCAACTAGACTCTAGTTTTTCAATATTAATTCTCAGAGTTCACTACACCTACCTATGTTATAAAATTAATTGATTTTTCAATCTTTCATCCGTTTGATTTTTTTTGTCACATGTCTCTCAAAAAGTTCATCTTGATATCCAATAATTGGATTCAAAAACAAAAGTCATCTATCCTTTTTTTTTTCCTGGGGCTGTTCACTACGAGTTTTAGTGAGCGGATGTATTATGTATAAATAAAAGCATAATTTGTTTAAAGTTCCAATTATTGCAAAATTGAATAGAATGCTTTAGTGGTATGCTAGGAAGCGCGGATACTTTGAAAATGGAAACGTACCCGTATCGCCATATCAGATACGACACTCTAAGGTAAAACTTAGCTATTTTTTATAATTTCTGCCGTATCGCCGTACCCGTGCTTCCTAGGTGGTATGAGTGTATAAATTAGAAGTTCTAGTTGGTAAGTATTAGTCTCTAGAATTAATACTAACCCAACTAATCATGTTTTAGAATTTTCATTTTTTTAGTGTTTCAAAATAAATTTTGGGATGCCCACGTGCAGAGAAGGTTTTTTTTTTTTTAATTTTAAATTCGTCTTTTTCTAGTTTGAGGTATTAAAAGAAATGTAAAAATGTTTTCCTTAAAAAAAAAAACAAGGATTGCTGCTACTCCCACAGATTGAGAGGGTTAATGATCAGAAAACCAAAGTCCAACCCTAAGAGCAAAACAATCAACCTCCAGCCTAACCCCAATGTAAGCATCAACCCAAGTTGCTCATTACTCTCACCCAACCCTACTAGGAAAAGTTCACTTTGACTGTGGACTGACAAAGATCAATGGTGGGGATCCCACAGTACACTAAAATGTGCCCTCCCATGATAACTTTTGGATCAAGAAGCAAAAGTGGGGCCCACACTAAGACCATTCTTGTATCCCTAATTTTTATTACAGATAGTCAAAGCTCTAAGACTCTTTTTTCTTCTTGTAATCCCAACATAGTTAAACAAATAGAGCACTGATTAGGACATGTGAATGCCATTTCCCAAAGTCTTCTCCTTTTTTCTATCTATGGAGTTTCAAACTTTTGACAATATATACCATGATCACTTTACTAGTTGATAAGATACCCTTTTGAAAATCCTGGGAGAAACAGCTCAGATCTCCATGAAATAGAAGGCATGCAAACAAAACAAGCATGTTCTTCAAGGATTAGTTGGTGGTCGGAGAAAGGTAGGTGATGAGCTGCACAAAGATAAAGGACTTTTAATAAATGGTGCATTGAATACCTGCTTTCAATTGCACTAAGGACTTGTCGGTCCTAGGGTTTTGATGAGTGGTTTTATGAGTTTTCATTTCTCTGGGTTTTGAGTTGGTCTTTTTTGACTCTTTTGTGCATTAAAAGGTTTTTCTGATGTACCTTTTTGGTAGCTTGTGCGGACTTTTTTTTTCTTCTTTTTATCAAGGTTAGGGTTTGAGGAATTGTGGGAGGTTTTTTTTTTCGCCTTTCTATCAAGACCACGCTTGGGCCCAAACATGGAAAAAAGGAATGGAGTCTTGTAGGACTCGCATTATCTGTTCCTATACAGGGACAGGGCATGACCTGACTTCAAATCTTGGGATAGAGCAGGCAGTGGTTGACATTAGCACTAGCGTGCAGTAATAGCAGTCTAGTGCCTTATAGATAGGTTGCGGTCTGTGCCTAACCACCTTGTAAGTGTCCCTGTGAGGGCCACCAAAAAAAAGCATGTAAAAAAAGCAACGATAATGTTAATAGAGACTAGCAATTTTTATTTTTTTATGTGTGGTAAGATTAGACATGTATTTGGGCAGAGCTAGGTTTTAACATGCTCAAGCTTGGTTTAACCAAGTTTGATCAAGCTTGAGCTCGAACTTGATTCAAGTATGAGTCAAGCTTGGGTTGGCAAGCTTTGACTTGAATTTCAGGATTATTTTGATTAATTTTATATGACTTAATAAAATTATTTATTATTAAGTAATATATATGAAACTATACAAAATTAATCTAATGATACACAAAAATCAGATTTGAGAATAGTCCTTAATCCAGAATCAGAGAGTTAGAGTTCGGGTTTTTGCTTTTATCTTATCTTTTTTTTATTTTGGGTTGTTATTATTATCTCCTAAATTTATTTATTATAAATTAAGGTTTTTTGTCCCCGTGTAGTTAGTTGTCCCTCTTGTCATTAATAAAATCGATAGGGTTCTGCCTAACCCTCCTCCCCCATTGGCAGGCTTTTAAAAAAATATATATATACTATTATACATTAATATAAACTATATTACCCCAAAAAAAAAGTATATATATTTATATAATATTTCATGCCGAACCAAGCTCTAGACACGCCAAGCTTCAAGCCGATCTGAATCAACTAGAGCTCGGCTCATTTAACTGTCGAGATCAAATAAAAGTTTGGCTTGGTTGTTCAAGCTTGAAACACTAGCTTAAGCTTGGGTCAAACAAGCTGAACTGAGCCGAGCCAACTTGGCTTGAATCCAACCGTAGGTATAAATGATTTTTTAGGGTTATAAGGCATTGTTTATCTAGTGTTAGTAGTTAGGATTAGTAGATTAAGTTAGTAACTGATGAGTGAACCTTTTGCTTGTCACATTACCGAGAAAAGCTTTTGTTGCTGGGATTTGATCTTAGAACCATCATAATAATAGAAATGCTAATTTTTTAAATAGAGGCAAGTGTTTAGTAAGAAGGCTTTAGTTTTTGAATTAATTCGAGAGATGCTAATTTTTTAGCAGCTACTAATAAATGTCTGGCTTGCTTGTTCATTGTTTTTCACAAATGTTAGACACAATTGCAGAATTCAAATAAAATTTCAATCTCTCACAATTTTTTTTTTGTTAAGAATCTCTCACTATTGAAGTGACACTTGTTGTTTAACTTTCTCATTTTATGGTTGTTGCTTCAAGCCTTCAACTTAGTAATAAATGCAATCTACAAAAGCAATAACCGTGTCACTTTTATCAGCATTCCTTCTTTTTGAAAGATATATTTACTTGGATTAAAACTGAAAAACTTTTACATGTAAGGATTCTTCTGCAGGAGTGTGGATGAAGGATCCGAGCCTTCAAAGCATTTGACTCCCCACAGGATCTACCAAAACACACCAACTTATGCGCAAAACTATTTGTTAATCTGGGAACAAACCGAAACCGAAATTGTGGCACTGTTGTGATCTGGGCTTGTATATCAAAGATGATTGCTAGAATCTCCCAGCTTGGGGAAGCTTGGTTGTTTGTTAAGCATTCCACAATTGACAGAGCATCACTCTCTACAATTACTTGGGTCCAACCATTATTAATTCTCAGCTCTACTGCATTTTTAATGGCCCTAGCCTCTGCAATCACAACCTTTCCGAAAGTAGCACCTTGACTAAATCCAACCAAAATCATACCTCTTGAGTTTCGAGCAATTGCCCCAAAGCCATTAGAACCATTTTGGAGATGTGAAGATCCGTCACAATTAATTTTAATCCAGTTTTCTTTGGGAGGGATCCACCTAACATTTAGAGTTTGAGACTGAGTTGGAATTCGCCCTTGCTCTACCACACCACAAGATAAGGCTTCTTCCACTGTACTCATGGCTTGTCTAGCCACCACTGTAGGGAGATTGCAAGCGCCTTGAAAGGTAACTAAGTTTCGATTTTTCCATAAGGACCATGCTAGTGCTACCGAGACGGTGAGCATTAGAACTTGTTCCCACTTACATCGCAGCCTCTCGAGCCAAATTTCCCATCGCTCATGCATTGGAAGGTTGCCGTCCTCATTGATCCTGACCCCGAATGGAGTAGCGAACCACGTTGCTCTTGCAAACTCGTAATCAAACAGTAAAACAAGGGTATTATTTTAAGAACACCTTTCCCTGCTATACATTTAGAAATATCCCTCTTTTTCTGACTTAGGAATGAGCCCCTCTAATTGAAATCCAGACTCTCCCTACAAAGCTCTTAAAAAAAAACATGGCTTCTCTTGTGCCCAGCCGTATTTGGCGCATTGAGTATCTATTAGAGAATATAGTAAAAGTATTGTAATAAGGTGATTGAGATACACTATATCATTCAAGTGTATCTCATCACAATATTAGATTACCATTATATGGATTATATTGAATAGATTGGATGATTTACAATGACCCTAAATGGGGTTTATATAGATTTAACAAGATAGAATTTATGGAAAGTAAATCAATCTAATCTAATCACACCTAAGCAAATCTAATCTACCATTGATTGATGGTAATCTAATATTGTGATGAGATACACTTGAATGATATAGTGTATCTCAATCACCTTATTACAATACTTTTACTATATTCTCTAATATCTATTGCCAAGCTCTTGCAAGATATGCAATTGAGTGAATATAATAATTAGTGTTTATTTTTTGAAGAGATCATGGGCATAGTTAGTAAATTTGAGTATTATACCCAAACTAAACATGAATAAAACATATAATTTATTACTCGTATAATTCGTCATAAGATATAGAAACATTCACGAATTTCTTAAGAAATGCTCCGTTTGTTTAGACATAAAATAGGGAAAAACAAATCAATAGATGGAAAATGTTAATAATGTGTATTTGTTTGTATGTAAAACCTTTCGTAGGTAAATAATTTATAGAAAATGAACCACTTTTCCAAAAAATGACTTATATTTAAAAAACTCGTAAGTCATTTTGCCGCAAAATACCAATCTCTTTAAAAATATTTTAAAATTACAAAAATACCCTTATTCATAATTTTATTTTTTTTTATTATTTAAAAAAAAAATTTCCTTAAAAAATTTCACATTTTGCCATAAAAACTTTTCATTCGCAAAGGATTTACGTCGTAAAATCATTTATGTGCAATTAAACAGAGCATAAGGCACATTGTTCATGACTTAGTTGTGAATTATTCACGACTTATTCACGAATAATACCTATAAGATTTTAAAAATAATCTAAGCATGTAAGGTAAGTTACTAAATCATTTTTCTTCTGTCTCACATTCGCATGCTAATTTAGTTTCTCTTGATTTATTTCTCTTACTCAATCCATAACCTTAAGTCTTTATCTCATCGGCTACAACGTCACTAGAAGTCGCCAGTGACAGTCCTGAAGTACTCACTGACCATTATATCTCTCCTCATTTTTTTCCTCTTCCTAAATCTCTAACCCTTACTATTTCAAAGTTGTCATTTATCAGCCACCAATAGTGGAAGATTGAGTCTTTGATTGAACAAACTTTTCAATGCCAACAACCCTCATCTCTCAATCTCCTTTTTAAATGCTACTTTCTCTAATCTCAATCTATCACTACACTTTTTTTCTTCATTTTTTACAATTTGAAGTTAAATATTTAGCATCATCTGTTATAAATTTTATACATGCAAGTTTATATGTTTTGGCCGAATTTTTTAACGAATTATTGATTGTTGGCCCGAATTATTTTCGCACAACACTTTTGACATTCGGCGTTTTTCTACCGAATTTTTAAACGAACAATTGAATGACTACTTTGGATTATACCCGATTAATTTCCGTACCTTTTTTTCTTTTTACCATATTCCGAATTACTAACTATGGTCATGAGATTGATAAACGGATAAACCATTTGACAGGTCTCACGTAGGAGAGCTACTATGCCACTTGCCAATAGGGATAGTAATGGGTTGTGTTGGGTCCAATCCAATCTGACCCAATGAGAATACCCTTCACTGAGACCACCCTATGGGCTCAAAAAAGCAATTCGGAACCCAATCCAGAACCCCTTAACTCTAAAGTATCATTATACCTAACCCATTTGAAATAAACAAGTCATTCATATTTTAAATTTTATATATAACCACTAATAAATTAACTAAATTATGATTGTTAGTAAATTAAAATGATGGAACAAAATTCGTGTTGCTGACCTCATGGTTGGTTGACCGGTCGGGTTAGAAATTATTGACCCTAGGGCTGTTTGGCATCATTTTGAGGAGTGATTTTCTATTATTGGGGAATGAAAATTCGGAAATATCGTTTGGATGCTTATGGAAGTGGAATGATTCCCCTAAAATCCATGTTTATGGAATAGAATTTTGGAAATAAAAAGAAATCACTTTTGATAATCAATTCTCAGAAATAGAAACGATACGACTCACCACCATCACTTCCCCACCCGCCATCACCTCAACTCCATTGAAGTATTTATCACCTGGATCGTAACAGCCACCCTCCCTCCCACCTCCGCCCTCGTGACCTCATCCCCCACCCACCACACACCCCTGCCCGCTACCACCCCAGCCCACACAACCACACCTTCACTGATTTACAATGGTCCAATTTTTTTTCTTTTTCATCAAAACATTATTTTTTGCTGTTTCTGTTCTTCATTATGGGCTCTAACGGACTGTTTCCAAAGGAATTATCCGCAGGGAGTGGATTAAGAGAATCTAAAAATCTAGAAATTGTTTTATTCCTGAAAAACAGAGAATAACCAGAATTGATGCCAAACAGCCCCCCTACTTGCCAACAGTTACCCTCGCTGCATTATTGTAACCCTCCAAATTCTAGGTAGTAATTTAGTATCCGTTCTATTCCCAGAGAATAGAGAATTATTCCTTAGGAGTGATGCTAAACGGGCCCTTAGGGTTTAGTAGAAATAGAGAAAAAAGTCAATAGATTATAAATAAAACTTATCAAATAGTGTGTATATATGAGGACATTGCACCCCACTTCTGATGAGGAAAGGCAAATAAGAATTTGAAGGGAAAAAAAAGACCCCGGAAAAAAAAAAAAGACAATGAAAAAGAGTAAATGGGCCCACAATTGCACCTTTCAAACTAAATGGGCCCTTGGCTTACCTTTCTATTTCTCTTAATTATGTCTCATTTTTTATTATTTTTTTGCTCCCCCGCAGGGACTCTATAAGGCGGTTTAGGTAGGCCCACCTAGTAGGCCCAAAATTTGGTGCCCTAGAGCAAGAATACTACGCTATCATGCGCGTGCAGGGATAAGAATCTGATCTAATCCCGCCGAAAGGTCACTCTTTCTCTGAGTCCACTCATCCTTAATTATAAGTAATTCCTACCAGTAAAAAAAAAAGGCATAGTCCAGAAGTCATATCAACAGAGTCACTCTAACCGTTGGATGCACTGACTAATGAATTAAGTTCCACATTAACAAAGTTCCAAGATCCTATTGTAAGCTCCCATTCAATAGGGCCACCGATCCAAGATCCGAATCAAAGAGTCAGAAATGATACAGGTAATTAAGATGTAATCAATTGAACGGTTCAGATCAAGAAGTCAGATCATATATGATGTAGGCAAGGATGATGAGCAAAGCCTCTATTAGGTCATTAACATCAAATTTGATGCTAGATTCCACATATCTAATAATGACAAAACATTTCGTATATTTAAAAAAAAACAGAAATTAATATAAATTACCTTTCTTTTCCAATATTTAAAAAGTACTTCATATATTGTCTTTATATTAGAAATGATGGAATTTAAAATCCAAATTAGTGTTAGGTAGCTAATAGAAGATTTACCCATGAGTGTATTCCACAAAATTACTGATCTCTCTCTCTCTCTTTCTCTCTATCACTCTCTCTCTCTCTATGTATATACATATATATATATATATATATGCTTTTTTTTTTTAATGATGTAACAGGAGTATCATTTATCTAGGTTAGTAGCTAGGTTAAAAGTAAGTATCCGTTTCAAGATATATAATATGTAATTTTCTTTTTTTCCACTTTGCTTTTGCTTTAAACAAATCTCTCCTATAGAAATTAGAACATCTAAGGTTATTTAAAAAAATAATAGTAATAAAAAAATGACCATCTCTAATTTAATTTCTTTCTTCTTCCTTAGGAGTTAGGACCTTGGCCATACTAAAAGAGAGCCACCCACAAGCTAGGCATTGTTCATTTAGAGAAACTGAGAAACTGCTAAAAACAGCAAAACCAAGATCATAAAATCAACAAAAAGTAACACCAACAACCCCATTAATGGAATTAATGTTCATGACAATTATCTGAAACTTTTCTTGCTATATTTAACAAATAATTCTTCAGCAGATATCTAAACAAACTTTCATATACATTTGCCAAGATTGCTTGACACATTCCTGTGAACAATCCAGCAAAACCTCATTGCAAGCATCAAATATCAAGAACAAAGAAAGAAAAAAAAGATATAAAATAAAATCTCATAGCTTGAAAGAAATCAAGCCTGGTATCTCTACTTATCTTCTATTGTGGAGAGGATTTGGACCTGTGTAGATTTTTCTCTTTTCAGCACCAAATACTTTATCTCCATCTTCATCTCCATTTCTTCCAAAACCACCCTTAGATTTAACAGGAGTAGTCTCAGAACCAGACCCACCTTTAAATCTGCCAAACCCATCTGCAAAACATGAAGTTTCCAACTGTAGAAGAATCAGGAGAAGAAGAGAGAGGCAAGCTAGTTCTTTTCTGAGACCCATTTGTTTCCTTGTGAGAACCCAGATTATGGCATGGGATCTTGTCAGCTCAAAACCCCAGAAGAGAAAGAAGAAGAAGAAGAAGGAGAAGCACCTTTCTGTTTGGATCTGCCTCAAAAGGTCTCTATCTAATAAAAAGCTGAAGAGAGGGGTGTAACTGTAGTTTGAGGGAATCCAAGTGAGAAGACTCCAAGGATTAGTATATCCAATACTTTTTAGTGTAGGGTTCTGCTTTGTTTGTTAAATACATTGGAGTCTGAAGAGGAGGTTGGTCAAAGAGGGGGTGAGAGTCAAAATGCATAGGGTTTGCTGCCTGATTCAAATTAAATTTGGTGCAGAGGCTGTTGGAAGCTTCTTTGACTACTCATAGAACCCATTTTTCTACAACCAGAGAGAGAGAGAGAGAGAGAGCGAGAGACTTCTTGGAGTAGCAGCTGTATATATCTTCTACTTGGGTGGTTTCCACCAAAAAAAACAAAAACTACTTAGGGTGTCAGAGAGAGAGAGAGAGAGAGAAAAGATGGATTACTTGTTCTTCTTGTGTCTTCAACTTGGGTGGTGGTTTTGGTGTTAGTGGTGTTGTGTGTGTTTGAGAGAGAGAGAGAGAGGGAGGGAGAGGTTTTTAACCTAAAATCTCAAGGCGAGAGAGAGAGAGAGAGAGAGAGGTTTTTAACCTAAAATCTCAAGGCTTCCTTCTCAATCTTCATCAGTCTTGGGTCAGGTGAGATAAACCATTTTCTTGTTTTTCCTTTGTTTTATAACTTGTTAATTTGTTGGGCAGATAAATATAAGCCTGGAATGTGGGGGAAATGAAATATGTATGCATACATATTACATAGTCCTCATATATATTAGTGTGTGTGTTACATGATAACATTTCCACCAAATTATGTACACATGATAACAAAATATTCACATACATCAAATACACAAACAAAGCGTGCATTCCAGAGGGCAAAACTACCTTATTAATCCTTTACAAAAAAAAAAACTACTTTGCCATGACTATAATCAAAATGCTGGTTTGTTGAATGACCTTTTCTTCTCTAATAATACATCTATTAAGTTAAAAAAGGAATTAACTATTTAGAACACATATAAGAAAAAACCATCACCCAGATTGATAATCTGTTGCACCAAGCTTAAGGTACATGGGTCAGAATTGCAATATTGGATCAGGTTGAGCATAGACCGGATCAAGAAGGCTCTTAACCTGAACTAAACGGGTCAAAAAGATAACCCTGAACCCAACCCATTATATAGTCTCTCACCCCTAATTTGCACGCCTAACCCGTTTAAAATAAATATATTATATTTTAAATAATTTATACATGTAAGAGATTTATAAGTATTAATAAAATAGCTAGGTATTATGGTGGAGAGTGGATGACCGTCGACCTAGCATTGCTCATGGTGCATTGGGATGGAAACCCAAACCCAAACCCAAACCCAAACCCAGCACAACTATAAATTGGCTGAGAAAAACTAACTAGAATCTGACTCACAGGTCCAAAACCTCGACCCTAATCTGAAAAACTATGGAGGTTAATTGACAGGTGTGACAAGAAATTTCCACCCATTTATAGGGGTGGGGCCAATTTAGTATGATGGAGGACACGTCATAAATTTGGATAAATAAAGGTTAAAATATCACATTTATGATAAAATTAACTAAAATAAAATGAGACATTAAGGTTGATTTAACGATCAAAAACAAAAGATCTAAGAAATCATTAAGAAAGAAAAATAGGAGTTGGAGGTGGGCCATAGTGAGGTAGGAGGTGAGTATGTCTAGTGCTCATATTCTAAGAAGAAATGATGGTGCCTTAGATCACTTTTATTCTTTGAAGGAAGATCAGTCACATGAAAGTCATAGACAATCGATTTCAGCACCCCAAAAGAGCCCCAATAATCCTGAAACCAACCTAGTAAAAATTCTGAAAAATCTTCTTTAAAGATTACTGATTCCTTTCAAATATCAAGCATGATTTACATAATCTCTCCAAACTTACAGTCCCTAGCCAAGTCTGATGCCAACCCTATGAATATACCCCCTTACCCAAAACCTGACCCGTTTACAACAGGTTCAAATAGACAAATTCGAACCCAACCCAACCCAACCCAACTCTCCCCAGCACAACAATATTAATCTACCTTTAATACATATTGGAAACAAATATTTGGGCCCATTTGGTTTGAATTATTGCAGTCATAAACAATTATATTGATAAGCGTTGTCATAAATAAACATTTTTGTCAATATTTTCTGATATTTGTATCGTTTGGTTGGCACTCTGTCGATAAGTGAATATCTAGGTGGCATTTGGATTTGATTTTTTTGGCCAAAAATCAATTCTGATAAAATTGATTGTGTAGAAATTTATGATCAAATAATCATTTTTCAAATAATAGTGTTAGGAGAATATAAAGTTAAGAGAGTCACCTACGTATTCTTCGAACACTATTATTTGAAAAAATGATTATTTGACCATTAATTTCTAATCAATCAATTTTACCAGAATTTGACCATTAATTTCTACACAATCAATTTTACCAGAATTGATTTTTGGCCAAAAAAATCCAATCCAAACACCCCACTAGTCATTTTTTTTAAATGTTATTTTGGTCATTTAAAAAAAAGAATTTTTTTAGAAATCACAAACAAAAGCTTAACGGATCTTGTAGGCCCTTATTGAATGCTAAGTTTGGGTGCTTACAATAATTTTCAGAAAGGTACATAAACAGTTATACCGCCCCTGACCAGATTTTGAAATCACCAAGTTAATTCTATAATCGGTTATTGCATAAGCGCTTATGATGAGTCGAACCAACTGCTATTATCATGATATAATTCGAACATGAGCGAATAAAGTCCCAAATAAGCGCTTCTAATAATCCAAACCAAACGAGCCCAAAGTATTTATACATATACAAGTATATATAACCGTTTATCACTGCTTGCCGGGTGATCTGTAGTCAACCTGAACCGAACCTAACCCGTTTCCACCCCTAGTTTTTGAGTGCTAACAGGTTTGAATGGAAACAAGCAAAGATCAAATCCTTGAGGGACAATGTCGTTATGAGTACATAGAAAATCATTAGGACAGAGAATATATGGTGGGTAAGCAATGAGGAGGGTTCCTCCTTTCTTTCTTGCTTTTCCCAGTCAAAGTCATGGGTGCTAGCATCATTGGAACATCAACTACTACATGAAATATCAAATTATGGACTTGAAAATGGCAAGCTTGATTAATGGTTAATCATATTTTGGGAGCCCATTTAGCTGTCACAACTTAGGCATGTTCTCCATTAAGCATCATTAGCAATTGATGTTAACAGACGGGGCGCTGGAGCGGGCGAGGACTGTAAATCATACATTATTCGATCACAAACTGCGTAACACATCGCAACGCCCCATATCTAGCTACAAACACAATTATCCATGTTTAGCACGTCTGACAAAAAGAAGGCACTGCTCCATGCCTGCTGGGTGGTTAGCAAGTCGATCTGCAAAACATCCTGGAAATCAGGCAGCAACCTTCTGGCATATGAGATCTGTTGAAAATAAAGAAATAAATCAAATAAAAAGCACACAAAATGCAGGATTTATGTGGTTCACCCAATGTAGTTGGGCAGATGATCGTCTTCTTCACTAGTTACATGAAGGGGTGGAGCCAGGCTTCTCTTGTAGTGGGGCCAACAATGGGGGTTCCAAAAAAAAAATAATTTGAGGGTCTAGTCCATGGGCCATTACATTTGTTTGTATCCATTTGTAAAGAATATATTTTTTCTCGAAAATTTAGGGGGTTAGAGTCCCCCGTCGCCCCGGCTCTTCCCCTCTCCCAGTCCACACCCCTATTATTGCTATACATGGGCCTCATGTGGGTGAGGGCCCAATGTGGTTCTGTCCCTGATCACAAGCAAAATTTACAAGGATTCTCCCTCTTAACTCTCACGCACTCAACAATCTCTCTTAAAACCTTAACCCGAATATAATATTATATATCTATATATATACCTCCTAGTATCCAAAATACCCCTTGTACAAAAAAAAAAATTCCGGGTTGTGGGGCACTGCCTAGGGGTGGTTATTGAACAAAATATTCGTGAACTACTCGGGCTCGGCTTGTAATTAAAAGCTTGAGTATCGTTCTTTTATTAATTAGTAAATGAGCTGAGCTTGAACACCATTTTCGAACTCGTTTAGTAAATGAGCCGAGCTTGAACACACCCTTGCTCGGTTTGATAAAAGCTCGGTTTGATTATATATACATATTAACCTATTAAAATATTTAAAATATACTTATTTCATTTAAATATTAAAATTAAGTACATGTATTATATACTAGTAAAGATTCATAGTATATAATGTATTTTAAACGATAAGAATACCATTTATATAATTATAATCTTATACTAAAATTTTAGTTAACACCGTGATTTCTTTGCCTATGATAATAAAGTGGAATTTTTACCTAATATAAATAGCTATATCCAATAAAACAAGCTGCTCATGAACTACTCGAGCTCAGCTTGAGTTCGCGCGGCTAGTAAATCTCGAGCTCGTTTATTTAATAAACGAGTCAAGCTTGAACATGATTTCTGAGCTCGTTTAATAAACGAACAAGCTTGAACACACCATTACTCAGCTTGGTTCGGCTCGGCTCGGCTCGATATCACCCCTAGTGCTGCCCCCTGCAACCCCCTAGTCAATGCAGCGTAGAGAAGGACCCGCAGGTAACAGAGTCTTAGTGATAACAGTACTGGAGTCTAGCTCAAACTGAATATAAGGCACCTCTGCACAACAAGACCATGGTATAGGCAGTTGATGTTGAGCTAAGAGATTAATCACTGTTGTGGAGTCTCTTGTACGTTCATAATTTAGTGGTCCCTCAAGCTCCTAAGGCCTGAGAGGTCCGACTGAACAGCGATAGATCTGCCATGGGAGCTCTAGGACCCACCAGCCCCTGTTGGTCCAAGGTGGCCCTCTTGAGTATATTCCATGTTAACGGTCATATTGATCTCATATCCCTTCTGAATGGCATTTCTCTCTCTGACCCTTCATAGACAAGTCACCGTTTGGGCTTGAGTCGAGCTTACCTACCTACCCCAAAAAGTAGTTAAGCTTTCGATCATTTTCAAGTCATGGGCTTGACTTTACTGAAACCTTGAGGTCACGAGTTTGATTTCGGCTTATCTACCCAAAAAGTGAAAGGAAAATTGGTCTAGGTATGCTCGTTTAGGAGGAGGTCAAGGGATCGATTCCCAGGGAAAAAAAAAGTAATGAATTTGAAAATTCAGGGGGTTTTTTGTTTTTTGTGAGAGATATGCAGTTAGGCTGCAACCCAATTAGTAGGTTAGTATTTGTTTTAAATCATGGGCGGGTGGAGATGACAACACACACACCCACCACTAGAAAGTAGCAACTAATGTAGATAAATGATAAGATTGTTGGCCACCCTTCAGGATTTATACCAGCTTTCCTGGTTGTGTAATATAAGGGGATTTGCACAGCCAAGGGACTTAGTTGGGTACAGGCCCGGATACCCTCTTTAAAAAAAATAGAAAAAAGAAAATTATAAGGTATTTGTAGAGATAACTACATGGGAAAGGAAAATGCTAGTTACATTTTCTTTTGAACTCACTTTCGAAAAGACCTATTATTATTTTTCATTAAGAGAAAGATACTTCAATAAATAAATAAATAAATAAAAGATAACTGTTTTGACTGGGTTGTCAATGGGCCAAGCAAACCAGGCTTGGCCCAGGCTCGTGTTGGGCCCATTCTAAATGAGCTTGATATACCATAGGCCCAAGTCCTACCCTTTTTAGTTGGGTTGGGCCGGACTGGACCGGGCTGGAGCGCCCCATCTATACTAATTAAAGTATATAATAGTGTATATATAAAATATATAATTATTTTATAATATATAAATATAAGTAATATAATAATAGTGAACATTGAAAAATAATAATAATAAATTAATAAAACAAAAATTACCAAAAAAAAACCATTATTATACGCATAATAGTGTACAATGGGTATTGTAAAAAAAATTTAGTATTGTAATATGAATTGAAATATTTTATTATTGTAATATGTCGAAATGAGTTGAGATATTTTTAAATGATATGTTATATATAAAATGGTATATAAGAGTTAGATGCTTGTATTATATTGTATTATATTATATATATATATATATATAATCTATTAACTAAATATAAGGCAGACTTTTTTCTCCCCTCCTCCTTTTGCCACGTAGGATTATAATGTTCTCATCTTATGACACATGTCACACTGATCACCTTTGTTCTTCTCATTCTCAAACGACACACCTCTCTCCGCCTCTTTCCTCTATCCTCAAACGACACAACTCTTGTGAAGAGTTATCTCAAACGTATAGATTAATATTAAACTCTTAATTCAAGAGAAATAGAGATATGTTGATCAGGCACCTTATCCCTATCACGTTTTTTTCTCTCAAAACCCTCAAACCACACTACTCTTTGCCAGAGTTCCCAATAACCTCATCCCTCTTCCCTATTAAAGGGCCGGAAGTGAGAAAACTTGCGTGCGCTACCTTCTTCTTCTCCATTGAGGCAGCGATATTTTGTTCTCCCATATCGCTTTGTTTGCCCATTACTCCGGTTGGGCATCCAACAGGTACTCTATCTACTCTGTTTTCTATTTCTTGTGATTTTAAATATCAGGTCTATCCCTACGGACACAAGTTTCACGTAAACAGGTTTTTGGCAAAAACACAAATTCTTACAAACCAAACAACTTTCACAGACACAGGTTGAAAACCAAACGATTTAGGCAGGGGCAGATTGATTCCCATATCGCGGCATCGGCGGAGCAGCATTCATTTTTTATCTCATTACTCCCGCTACGTATCCTACAGGTACTCAACCTACTCCGCTTTATATTTTTTCTGTTTATCGGGTTTTTTTAACCAATATATCCCTACGGACACAAGTTTCACATACACAGGTTGAAGAACCAGTTGATATCTACAGGGACTCAACCTACTCAGCTTTCTATTTTTTCTGTTCATCGAGTTTTTTTAAACAATGTATCCTTACAGACACAAGTTTCACATACACAGGTTGAAGAACCAGTTGATATTGGCAGAAACACAAATTCTTGCAAACCAAAATTTCACTTGGTTTTAGATATACAGGTTACAGAACCTTTCTATTTGGGCATAATCACAAATACTCAAGAATTTTAATTCCACATAAACAGATTGATGATCTCATTCTAATTTTTTTCCCGTACCTAACCCTTATGCTTCTAAACGATCACAAGATGAATCGCTCCCGAACCAATAGAAAAGAGATTGCAAGTTTCGAAGTGACCTTTAGAGGGTTTGAGATATAAATGAAGGGTGGGGAGAAAAGGTCAAGGTGTGGAGAGTTGCAGATGAAGCATATATATTGTAGTTTGGAGTGGAATTATGTACATGGTGGGTCTTTATCATTAGATAGATGCATCTTTATCATTATATGGTTTTAGCTCTGTTTAGTGTTGGCGCATGTGGAGAGTCATCCCGATCAGAGCCATGTTTTGGAACAATAAGTTACTAGGGGTGTGGTATCGTTCTTCACATTGAGAATCGCTGATAGTTAAACATCCTCAGTATGTTTAGAATAAATTTGTTAGACCCAGATTTCTTTATAGAGAATATCAATTTTGTGACACATAAGAATTAATTCCAGATCTGCTGCGCTATCATTTTATGGGCGTTTTCTCGTTCCAAGTGGTCAATCAGAATTTTTGATTTTCAAATTTCAAATGCATGATACATACGTGCTTTCAAACATTGTGCATATGTAATCATTTTTACCCTTAGTTGTTACTAAATTAGTGAGTAATTCCTGCATGGTGCGACTCACTAAAAATATCTTTCTTTAGCGCTGGATTGTTATAATCAAACATAATTAGTATCATATATTATAGATTAATGATTGTTTTTTTTATATATCCACCTTCATTAATTGATGATGTAGTTTATTCTAAATGTTATTTTATTTAACCTTATTAAGGTAAATTTTGGTTGATTTTTTTTCCTTTTTTTGACAATTTAGACTTTTGTAATCCTGTGCAACGCATGTGGTGTTTGCTAGTATATAATATATCGGGCTGGGTCTACCCAAGCTTTTAGTTTCCAAGCCCTAGCCCAAGAAATTGAGTCTGGCCCAAGTCCTAGGGCCTACAATATGGGTAATGAGCATACTCTCCACTCAAAAGAGAATGCTGCTAGCATTATCCATAGGAAAAATTACCTGCCCCTCTTTTATGTTCTCTATTTTTAGCATATTTTCTTATGCTTTGTTTGTTTAGAAGGAAAACAATGTAGAAAGAAATTTTTTATTGGAAATAATTTCTCCTCATTTATTAGAGAAAAAACTCCCCTCAAACATAAAGTAAAATTAGGAAAATAGTTGCAGATACATAAATTAACTTTCCTCTTGAAAATAATTTAGTGCACCTATTTGCTCTCCAAACAATCACAGCCTTAATGATATACAACTGTCTTATTTTGAAATGTTGCAGAGTAAAGAAAAAATGGGAAATGTTATGACCAAAACACTTCCTTCAATGAGATGTATTTCAACCAAGTCCATTGAATATAGGGATAGCAACAGCCGGGTTAATCGAGTAACCCGCCCCGCCCCACCCCTATTGGGATGGGTTTGGGGAGCTCTTAAATGGGGCTAGGACGGGCTTGAGAATGAAATATTAAACCTGAGTCGAGTTCAAGCCGAGGATGGGTTTAAGTCGCCACGACCCGCCCCGTTTATATTGAGAAATCACTATTTTACCCTTAATTTAATCCTAAAATTATTTCAATATATTATTTATAATATGAAATATTATCCTGACCCGTCGCTCTACCTCGTCTAGTGCTTAACGGGACAAAGACGGGGTTAAGAAGGGTTGAAAAATCAGAATCGTCCCGCCCCGACCTGAGTTTGGGATGGGGATGAGATAGGAGTTTTCCATTATGGGTGGGGTAGGGTCGGCCCAAACCCGACCTGTTGCCATTCCTAATTGAATACATCAGCATGAGACTCTTATGAGGGAAATGTATGGTGTTCCAAGTAGCATAAGGATCGATTGATGCTCCTCCAACATCTTGCCACACATGCATCCCTATACCTGTTCGATATGCTCCATATTTTTATAGTGTTCTATATAAAATAATAAGAAAGCGTAGATCAAACGAAAACTCAATTACTTGTTATAAGAATATGAGATGACCATTCCTTCACCAAATGGCGTTAATAAAGCAATCCTTCCGTAAATGACTGATCTACTATCTTAGGTGTCCTCATAAGGGTAAATGAAATGAGGGATCAAGTTTTACGTGTCAGCTAGTTTAGTTGGTAAAGTCATTTGGTGTCGTACTAGAGACCTGGGATCGAATCCGACATACGTTAGGGTTGGGGGGTTAATGGGAAGGCGAGGGCTACCCCTCATTGTGTAGCTCATAAGTCCATGTGGTCTCCAGTGAATTTAAAAAACAAAAGAGGGATCCATGGAGTTGTATGACTTATTTTTCTATATAGAGTCTTATTCAGAAACAAAACTTATGTGGTATTTGGATTGAATTTTATTAGCTAAAAATCAATTTTGAAGATTAAAACAACTTGATTGGTTTTACAAGAAATATCTAACTTTTTTTTGTCGGATGATAATTCAAAACAATGCAAAACTATACAAATGTACGTCACTGTGAAACTTTTATGTTGTGATAAATCCCTAACTTATACACCGCACAATTACAAGTAATCTTTTCTTACTATAATAAGAATAGACAGGATGATAGGTAATATTTCTAAACTATAATGACAATTTCTCTATCTATTCTGCCTATTTATATCCACACCAAAAGAACATTGTTTTGTTGATGAAACTCCCTTAGATGGCTCCCACAAGGTTCATAATTACGTTATTGATAATTTTAGCTTTTTGACTAGGTGATAGAGCCAGCTGCTTGTCAACCTAGTTGCATCTATTCTTAAAATGAAAATTTTGTTAATCTTGCATATATGATTTATGTTCAAAGAGGAAGGAACCACTTATCAATGGCCCTACCTAAGAGAATTTTTAAAAAGCAATCGAATAGTTAGGAACCATATGATCTACTTATTATTATTCTTAATTTTTTTTTATGTGGATATTCATTTTTTCTTGAATCATTAAAGATTGTGTAGTTGGTGTTCTCATTGGCCTTTCGAAGTTCATATCGTGGGGGGCCTATTGGTTGGTGGCCCCGTGTCAACATTCACAATTGGCTACCTCTTTTCTTTTTGTACAAGATATTATTTATCTATTTTTAATAATTAGGGTTAGTAACTGGTGAGTGAAAGTAAATCCACTAGGTAGTCCATATACCACTTCTAGGCTAACATAAACAAATAAATATGTGTCAAAAAAGGATTTTAAGAAAGTTGAGAAGATATGTGTGACATTTTTATTGGTTTACTTCTACTTGTCATATTGCTGGAAAAGCTTTCCTTTGAAGGATTTGATCTCACGACCACCCTCAAGAGAAGATCACTCCTCGTTATCTGAGCTAGAGGGATTAAGTGTCATAATTGGTTATTTCACATAATATCTTGGTTCACTGATGTTTCAGTAGTGCTAATCTAGGGCTGTAAAGGGCAATGCCTAGGTCTCCTACAAGGATCAATTCTTAGCTTGACCCTAGCCCTCGAAGGCCTTGAACTAGCTAGGCTCAAGGCCTACCCTCAATGTTCTAGGCTAGGTCGGGCAAGGATAGGGCCTAAAAGAAGAATTAACCACCCGATTCCAACTTGAATCAACCATCATCCTTTTATTCAGTCTTGGGACGGGTGATGCAACACAAAGAGTAGCATGATAGATTATTATTTTTATTTTTTTAGTCGATGGCAGAGTCTAATATTCTACTTAAGTTTAAAATAGTATAATATACCATAAATTATCTTGTATTGCTTATTATTTTATAATGTAATTATATGTAATATACTCTATATTTTGTTATGTGTTTTAGCAATTTGTTTTTTCTTTTTATATATTCATTTTTGATTCAGTACTAGCATAAGGTATAGATATGTACGGTATATATTTTATTAAAGTATTAGCATAAGACATAGTACTAATTTTGACATAGTGATAACATAAGGCATTTTAAAATAATACTCACATAGGACATAGTACTAGTATTTACTTAATTTTAGATCAGTACTAACATAAAGACATTTTGATACAATACCATCATAAGGCATAGTGTTAAAGTGCTATTATGTAAAGTATGTATAATTAATATATGTATAGTATAGATCCTATATAATATTATACATGAATATAATGATGTAGTAAAGCATGTGGAGGGCCGGGGCAATAAGGCCCTAAACTCACCCTCAAGTTAGAAGATTTTAGAAAATTCAGCCCTACTTAGCCCACAAGCCCTGTAAAAGAATAAAAGTCCTCAAATTTGTGAGATTAAGATGGTCGGGCCAGGTACAATAATGAATGACGAAATTGTCACCCTTAGGCTTATCGCGTTAACCATTAATCGCCCCATAAGGAAATGGTCAATTGGTGAGGCTCAAACAAAAATGTTGTTTAACCATTCCCTTTATGGAGTGATTAATGGTTGATGCTTAGAGCTAGCCTTCTCCATGATGTCTTTTCCGACATTAAAGATATTTGAGTGAATGTTGGAAATGAAAACATTTAAAGTAAAATTCAATAAGAAAAATGTCATTTCTAAAGATTGGCAACCGATTTAGCCATTTGCTTTAAAGACTTAAAGGGTAAAATGTCATCAATTCTCTTAATAAATCTTTTAAATTTTTTTTAATCCTTGGGGTAGAGTCTTAAAGAAGTAAAAAATATATGATAGGGAGAAGTTGTAATTATGAGCATAGTTTTCAGGTTGATGCCATGTCCTGCAATTTTTCCCCATTGAGAGCGAGATTTTAATGGAACCACATGGAATTAACAACTGGCAGAAAAGTCCATACAGTAATGCATGAGCACGTGTTAGTCCTTTTTGCGACATTGCTATACAAGATTTTTCATGATACTCTCCAACAGAATAATGATTCCCTAAATAATCTTATAAGGAGGTTTAAGATTGGTTGGTATGTCGTCACAACAGTAACTTCTTATTCTCTCCTTCACTTTCTTTTTTGTATCCCCTTTCGACTCAAAAGCAGTATGGTGTGGGCAGTGAAATTTCACCGCCCACAAGGCAGGTGTATGGTACACCTGCCCCCACCAAATCACCACCCATAAAATGGGCGGTTGGGCTTCGCGCATACCAAAGGCATGCGTGCTAGATGGCTAACCGCTAACCCGCCAAGCATTTAATGTTGGCAGGGTAATAATGCCCCACGGATACCCCTTTGTATCAATCCTTAAGGGACTGACACGTGGTTAGGGTTTTCCCTTGCGGACAGACCCCCTCTTAAGCTCTGCGGACATACTCTATGAGTCCATCCTCAGGCTAGTCAATTACTAGCCCAGTCCATGACCATAAATGGCTAAAGGCTCAACCTAGACCAAGGGTTGGACCCATGGTCCCACCCTGTTTTGGTCCGCGGACTGACTAAGGTCAGACCCTGGTCCACAACCCAAATAAGCTTTCGACCTGACTGAGGCCGCGAGTAAGACCCATGATCTCTCCCTTTCTTGGAAGATAAGACTCTTCCCTCTTTTAAAGGGAAGCTTTATCCTCCCAGGTTCCCCAACAAAGGGTAATTAATTTGGAGTCCTTAAAGAAAAAGAACTCTCATTCATACCAAGTTTTCCCAAGATAAGGGAAACCAACTGTCAAATAACAGATGACTCTCTCTAAAAGGAGAGAACCTTTTTGACCTTCACAAAAGGACAAAGTCAAAGGGGAATCCAAAAAGGATTCTACAAAAGATATAAAAAGAGAGTTTCTCACAAGAAACTCTCACCAAGTACGAAGATGAAGAAACACAGCAACAATCCGAGAGAATAGAGAGAAAAAAAGTTTTTTTTTTCTTTTGTAGGAAAACAGCTACCAAGGAGGAAGAAGAAGGATCTTCCATCAATGGAGACTATTAGGTGAATCCCCAATATGGTCACCTCTTTTTCTTTTTTCTATTTTCTTGACACAAAGACCTCTATGAGGTATCCTGTAACGCCTACATGGGATCTGGGCAACCCCATTGAATAAATAAATATTTTATTCTTCTTTAATTCTTTTTCTTAATCAGAGGTTCTTCCCCAAATCGAAAAGTTAATTAACAATCTGGGTTTACTCAGATTGGAATGATAGTCTCCCACATAAAATAATAAACTTTATACAATAATGGAGGTAATCTGACCGTAAGGTTCAAGATGTCAACCATCAAAAGGCGCTTGAAATTTGCGTGTATAGTATGATCGTATACAAGTTTAGGTTCTCTCCATGGTCACCAAGGTATACCATAATTTACCACATCAACGTTGTTAAACTCACAAATTTATAATTGCATTGTGATCAAATGTTGATGCTTCTAGATAACTAAAAAGGAGGTAAAGTCATAGGACAATCTTATACAATTATGAGCATACAATCAATAGGTAGAGTGATCTCAATCTATAAGATACTACTCGTATGATCAATATTTGATGAAAAATGACAACAATGATTTTATTCAAGGATGCATAACTAATATATAAAGCAATCAACATTGTTTCACAATTTGTCTGATCAAATACTCTCTAACATCTTATATAAGTGGTTCGATGACCCCAAGGCTAGGATAATCAGGTGTTGTAGTTGGAAGATCATCAGTAATCTCCTTCAATGAATCTTCGATGTTATGCCCAAATTGAAGGAAAAGTAATATTGGTTATGTAAGGGATAAAGGGTGCAAGTTGGATTGGTTTGGGCTAAGCCCAACCCGATCCATGGATGGGTTTGGGCTAAGCATTTTAGATTTTGCATGGGTTGGGCTTCCTTGTGTTATAAAATTTCAACCTAAACTGATGTAGGGTTGGCCTTGGGTTATTGCCCCAACCCAACTCAACCCGTCCCCCCCACCACACACACACACAACTACATACACATATATAAGAATGCTATTGTTCACTAAGACTAGTGAATTTGGTAACGTGTAATTACTAATCTTTTTTATCCTTTTTTTATTTTATAATTAAAAACCACTCAGAAGGAATGGGGGGTGTGGCAAACCCCTACCAGTTTATTAATAAATAAAAATATGGAGGGGGACATAAAACCTTACCCCTAAAATATGAGAAAAAAGAAAAAGAAACAATAATGGGGGGACATAAAACCTTACCCCTACACACAATATTAAAATAAAACTGAGGAGGGGACATAAAACCTTACCCCTATACAACCAACCCAACAAACTAAACCTTTACCTTTCTAAAATTCCCAATACCTCTTTTATCCAGCGAAAGCAAAGATTTAATTTTTTCTGGAATATCCCTATAAGAAAGCACACAATTAGAAGTCATCATATCACATCCAAAATTAGCTAATCCATTAGCCACATAATTTGCTTCTCGGTAGACATGCTTTAAAGAGAAGCTATCTCTGAAAAGATTTTTAATCTTCTTATCCCAATACCAATTTTTCCAAGAATAAGAAATTTGCCCATTCCACCTCTCGACCAGAATTTTGGAATCGGTTTCAATGTCTAAATTAAAAATAACCAGGGACTTACACAAATTCAAACCATCCGGAAGAGCCCAGGCTTCAGCAGAGTTATTGCTATCAATGCCATAGAAAGAATAAAAGCAAGCAACAAAATTGCCATTATGATCTCTAATAACCCCTCCTCCACTGGAGATGCCAGGATTCCCCCTTGAAGCACCGTAAATATTTAACTTCATTCTTTCCCTGGGAGGATAAATCCACTTAACAAATAACAAGCGAGAAGGAAAGGGAATAGATTGCCTGATGCCAAAAATAGGAGACAAGTCCAAATTTTCCTGAGGATAATAAGATGCAATGTTCAAAATCCTCCTCTTGATGCTACCCAATAAAGAAGTAATAGTTTGACTTTTAGAGTTGTATTTTCTACTACACCTCTCGATCCAAATTTCCCAGACAATCAAAGACGGAACAAGATAAAGAAGATCATTTTTTCTGTGTGAGGCCGCTCTGTACCATCTTTTAAGACTGCATTTAATATTATCTTGAGAATGAAATGGAATATAACAACAAGCCGAAAAAAATCTCCATAAAGGAATGGCAATTTCACTACAACTTAGCAGATGAGATATATTTTCCATTCCATATTTTTTGCAGCAACAACATTTACTCACCATAGGAATACCCAAACTTTGAATAGCTAAATCAGTTGGGATAGCATTATGAAATATTTTCCAGCAGAAAACCTGAATTTTACGAGGAATAATGTGATTCCAAACAGCAAAAGCCCAATGCTGGTTTTGATTTTTAAGCCTTAAACAATTCCAGGCCGAATTAACAAAGAAAGATCCAGAACTCGACATTTTCCATATAAAAACATCTTAATCTTCAGAAGTAAAATAACCTTTAGCTTTAATATTCTCAATAATGTTAGTAGGAAGAAATTGACTCACCTGGGTAAAATCCCAATCACCATCTGAATTAAGAATATCACTAATTTTTGGGTTATTTGGTGGAGGAGCAAGAGCCAAATAAATAAGAGCTTGATCATCACACCACCTATCAAACCAGAAATTTACCTTAGATCCACTTCCAATAAGAACTGCAGAATTTGAGAGCATGAACTGAAAGACCTCACAAATAGCTAGCCAAAGTTTTGAGGACCCCCTAATAGGGATAGCATTCCATACGTGATCCACTCTATATTTAGCTTGAAAAAACCGGGACCATAGACTATCAGAACAGTAAATTTTCCAGGCATGTTTAATTCGAAAAGCAGTATTGAATTCAGCCATTTTACGAATGCTTAGACCCCCCTCTGAACAGGGCAAAGAACATTTCTCCCAACTCACCCAGTGACGCCTTTTAGAAGTATCTGAATCATTCCTGAAGAAATTAGCCATAGCTCTATTAATCGATTTACCAATGCTAGCAGGAATATGTACTCCAGCTAAAGTGTAAGCAGGAATGGAAGAAAGGACATGCTTTATTAAGATCAAACGGCCTCCTACAGAAAGAAGCTTGCCAGCCCATCCTGATATACGTTTCTGAATTTTCTCCATCAAAGGTAAAAAATATGACTTTTCTGACGACCTTTGATTAAAGGAATACCAAGATATATAAGGGGAAATTTTTTGAATTTAAACCCAATGTAGAGATATTCATTTTTCTAGAGCTGACAAGATTTTCAGAACCATACAATGAAGTTTGCCTTTTATTGATTTTCTGGCCAGAAGATTTTTCATACAACTTCAAAAATTCGAAAATATTCTTTATGGTTCTAGAAGTACCGTTGCGAAATATCAAAGTGTCATCAGCAAAAAAAAAATGAGATACCAGGAAACCATTTCTCCCCACATTATAAGAGGATGAGTGAGAAGCCAAAACTTTTTTTAAACCTCTACTAAGAACTTCTTTAGCTATTATTAAAAGAGCAGGACAGGAAAAAGGGGATTACCTTGTCATAAGCCTCTCAAACTCTGGAAAAAACCATGCAAGCACCCATTGATGATGATAGAAAAACTTTGATTCTGAATGCAACCCCGAATTAGACTTATAAATTCTTCACATAACCCAAATTTCTTCAAAACAACAAAAATAAAAGGCCACTCCATTCGGTCATAAGCCTTTTCCATGTCAAGCTTTATAATTAAGTTACCACCAAAGGCTTTTCTATCAATATCTTTGACAATTTCTTGAGCAATCGTGATATTCTTTTTTATCCTTATGTATTGAATATCTTTCTATTAAACATAGAGTTGTCAATGGGCTGGGCTAGGGTCTATCCAGGCCCAACTCTCACTTGTATGGGTTCAGCCCAAGCCCTCGCAGGGCCTGAACTGGCTAAGCTCATGCCCTACCCTCAAGGTCAAGGTTTGGGTTTGGACCAGGCTTGGGGTTAAAAAGAAGATGAAGATATTTTTTTTGGTTATGATATTTAACAAAAAATAATTCTAAACCACCATCAGTTGACGAGTGACGACAAAAACAAGAGAGTAATAGAGAGAATGAAAATAAGATTGACTAGATAATTAGACTTAGAAGTCTCTTGATGGTGGGTGATCTTTAAGCAGGGAATATAGTAGTAAAAATACTACCATACCCCCAATAATTAATGTGCTAAAGAAGGTTATATAGGTCATTATAAGTTAAAAACTTTATATAAATATATATATATTGTGAAGACCTGAGTAGGGCTCTAGGATGTTATCCAATCCCAACAATCAAGTCAAAGGGCCTAGATTTTTTGGGCCCACCTGAGCCTACGGTCTTTATATATAGAAAAAGTCCTCAATTTTGCGGGCTTTTGAGGATGGACTAGGCCAGGTATCCTCACATGAGGGAAATATTTAACACTAATTAAATATAAGAGTACTTTGAATTTTTATAAAGGATAATTCATTAAAAATAAAAAGACAAAAAGTACTTGAGAATACAAACTAGGTGGCGCTCAATAAAAGTTTTAGTAAGCTCCTGTAGAAAGACAACACGTGTCAAGTTGTTTAAGAATCTAACTATTAGATGTCAAGGTGGATGGATCCCTTGAGTAACACGTAGTAAAAAAATGTCCAATCAAACGTTTTAAATTGTCCGATTATACTCTAGTTTATCAGCATTAACCCCCTATATTTCACTAGATCCAACCTAGGCTATTGGAATTCTTGATTTTTTTTCCTTTAATCGAATGATTTAGAAACGTTAGATTGGCTTAATGTTTTGCACGTGTCTCCCAAGAGGCACACCTTAACATCCAACATTCCCAAACAACCTACCGTTGTGTTTTTAGGGGGAGCTCACTACATGGTCTAGTGAAAGCCTAACGTCGCCCTATATATATATAGAGAGAGAGAGAGAAGAGTGACAAGACATCCCACATAACTATAAGCTATAACTAGTAGAGACAGCCCACATAACTATAAGCGATGCACGGGTGTGAATAAAAAAAAAATCTTTAAACTCTCTATCCTTCTTATCACAGTCCCCTAAAATCTCTCTACATTCTCTATCTATCCTTCTTAGAAAATCTTCAACGTGAAGCCAAATGAATGAATAAGTCAGAGCTAAAATATAGCTTTGATGGCAAAAGTACAGTCTCCAATGCATAAGTAAAACCAATGGGAAAAATGGCTTCCGCCATTTCTCACACCATATTTGGCATGAGAAATGGCTTTTGCCATAATTCCATTTGCCTGTTGACCAATTGACTTTTGGTTTTTGTTTTACACTTTTGTCACCAACAGCTATTGTGAGCGTGGGTTTCAGGAAACCCTAAATTATCTCACGGGGAGTATTTAGAGTCACCACCTATTCATTCAGAAGGGATAAGTCACAGGGATTTGAATAAGGTCTTGGTATGCGATTTGAGATTAGGGGAAGAGGTTCGGTTAAGTCCGGGGAAAGGGGTTAGGCACCCTGGCACTTTCACTTTTCAGTGATTTCCTACTCGCTAGGGTTAAGCCAAATTAAGCTCAATTTTAATCAAATGTCTAAATGTTTAAGATAATGCTAATCTAAGAAAGAAAAGCTAAGCTAGGGTCGAATCCGGGTTGGGTTGCCTACGTACTCACATTGGGGTAAGATCAGACCGAGCATAGTTCTGGCACATGAGCCTGTGCCAAGCCTAGGGGGTGTGTGTGTGCACCAAGGGTGGCTAATGGGCCTAGTCCGGTAAACTAGGATTTTGGTTGATCGAGTTGGTCAAGGTGTATGGTTTGGGTCCGGTAGGCATAGGGTAAATCCGGTAGACTAGGGTTGGGCCCGGTAGGCCAAGAGGGAAGCCCAATAGGCAAAGATAAAGTTTGACTATGGATAGGATTGCTAATCGGGGTTAGGTCAAACTAACTATGGTTAGGGTTACTAACCACAGTTAATATTGGTATGGTCTGACCCGGTAGGCCTGAGTTTGGCCCAGTATGCCAAGGGGTGAGGCCTGATAGGCCAAGCCAAGGATGTCTTAACTCAGGATTAGGGTTGCTAACCGGGGTTAAAAGGTGATTAACCATGATTAGGGGTGCTAACCATGGTAAAAAAGGTCCAACAACAATATTTTTAGCCTTTTCAAACTTTTTAGATGTTTTTGGGAATTTTTCAGATTTTTTCAAGTGGTTAAGGATCGCTTAACCATGGTTAAGGGAGTTGGTTACCATGGTTAGAGTTGCTAATCATGATTAAATAGCTGAAAGAGACTGTTTTTGGGCTTCTCAGAATCTTTTAGAATTTTTGAGTAACTTTCTGATTTTTTCTGGTTAAGGGTCGCTTAACCATGGTTAAACATTAACCGAACATGGGTTTTAACCATGGTTAAGGATCCTAACCATAGTTAAATTGATCACAGAGGACTATTCTGGAATCCAAAGAATATTTATGATTTTTTAATCAATTTTCTAAAAAAAATTGAGTTTTGGGTTACTTAACCATGGTTAAATGTTAACCAGAGGTGGTTTTAATCATGGTTAAGGGTTCGATTTGGTAAAAATGGACTCGGTAACATAGAAGGGCCTAGACTGGCCTCCTACCCGGTCTGGGCCCTGTAAAAATGCTACAAATTACAAAAATACCCGAAATTTGGTCAGGAATATTAACCTTGGTTAGCATAGGTTTAACCGTAGTTAGGAGGGGAACCAAGGGAAACCGAGACCATTAGGAGGTAGCCTGAAGTCTAAGAAACACTCTGGGCCTTTGGTGGGCCCAAGGGGAGGTCTAGTGTAGGCTACACAGAGGCTCGAAATCACCTTGGTAGTATGCACATAAAATAACAAATTTCGAAACAATTTCTAACCATGGTTTTTAACCATTGTTGGGAGTAATTTAACCGTTGTTAGGGGCTAACCCAAGGGGAATTAAAACCAGGGTTGGATATCCTGTAATCTAGAGAATACCCTAGGCCTTTGGTGGGCCCAGGGGGAGGTCGGGTGTGGGCCCCACAGAGGCCCAAAGGGGCTTTGCTTGGTTGTTTGGCATAAAATGACACTTTCAACAAAACCAACCTGATTTTTTAACCACGGTTGTCATCGATTTAACCGTGGTTAGAGACTGACCCAGGAGGAACTGAGACCATGATTGGATAGCCTAAAGTCCATGGAACACCCTGAGCCTTTGGTGGGCCCAGGGGAGGTCAAGTATGAGCCCCACAGAGGCCCAAATGGGCCTTGTTTACCAAATTCGCAAACTGTCAACCCCACTTTTGGGTCAATTTAATCGTGGTTAAAGGGTGAGTTAAGGGCTGGGACGACCAAGGTGGATAGCCCCAAGTGAGGTGAGTCTAACCATGGTCCTAGTCTTGACCAGGGCCTAACCTAACCATGGTTAAAATGGTGTTACAAGGGGTGACCCGAAAATGAGATTTTTCAAAAAAAAATTTGAAATTTTTTTTGGCTGAGGGTGTTTAACTATTGAGTATCCAGGGGGTCTCCTGATGGATTGAGGACCCCCAGACCATGGGAGAGAGCTTCGTGCATGGTGCTGTGTTCGTGGCTATTGCCTCAAAAGGATACCCCCCATCTATGAAGAAGATCAAAAGGGGGGCCCTATCCTCAACTGTGCTGATGCAATAGTAAAAAAAAAAAAAAAGGAACAACATGGGACCCCTGGAATGGGACCAAGGGTCCCTTACAATGGTAATAACAACAAATAAGAAAGTAGGGGAGGGGATGTATACCCTCGGCTACGGTGGTTGAGCTGCAGGTGGTGTTGTGGGTGAACCATGGGGGAGCTACAAAGGGGATCTGGAAATCCCTGGAAGGTCCTGAGATGGCCTAGGGGTGAGGTACAGGGGTCTGCACGAGTTTGGAGAGGAGCTTGGGTGGTGCACCCAAGTTCGAATTGGGCTGCGACTGTTTTTATTTTATTTTTTGCAGAATTTTCTTGAACCCGTGGAGGTGGTGGTGACTGTGGCGAGTAAGGGGTGGCCTGAGGTAACTCCAGGGAGGCCTAAGGCTTAGCTAGGTGGAGCTCCAGAGGTTTAGGAGGGGCGTGGAAAGGTTGAACAATTTTTTTTCTGTCTAAATACCCCCTCAAAACCGTGGAGGTGGTGGTGGTTTATAGGAGAGGTGCAATGGTCTAGGTGCAATTTCGGAATTACCCTAGGTGTGGGGGACATAGGGGAGCAAGGCCAGGAGGCAGTAGAGGAGGCAGGGACTGCTAGTGGCCGGGAGCTGTACACAAGCTGGGGTTGAAGACGATGAATAGTGTATACTATTTTTTTTTTGTTCTTTTGGTTTTCCATTTTGGGCCCTAACATCCACATGTGTGGGTTAAAGTAAAAATGATTTTGCCATTTAGGAATTGGCTCCCACATTTGAATTTTTTGAAAAAGCAAGTGGGCCCCACTTGGGTTGGGCTTTGTGGGCCCTTGTTTTGGCCCAAAGATGGCCTATAGCCACATTTTTTATAATTTAGGCTTTGAAATGGGCCTTGAGCCCGTAGGGTCTTAGCCTAGGGTTGGACCTAGGGTTAGGTCTAGGGTTCATCTAGGGTTAGACCTAGGGTTTAGGCTTTTTTTAGTTGAAATAGGCCTTGAGCCCATAGGGTCTTTAGTCTAGGGTTTGCATTAGGGTTTAGGGTTAGGGCTAGGCCTAGGGTTAGGTCTAGGGTTTAGCTAGGGTTTGACTAGGGCTTAGGGCACTACCTAGAGTTAAACTAGGGTTTGGATTAGGGTCTACCTAGGGCTACTAGGATTTGGCTCATGGTCTACCTAGGGCTACTAGGGTTTAGCTGGGGATAACCATGGTTAAAATTCTTAACCATGGTTATGATAAGGGTATAAAAATTGGGTGCTTACAGCTGCCCCTCTTTGCCGGAGATGGTCAAGTTTGGCAATTGAACGGCAAAGACTGGAATCATCCTATTTTTACACTAAAATTGAGTTATAAGGGATAATGATTTGTATGCATGCTGTGCAAGTGGTGATGAGTGAGGCGTTTACCTATAAATAGGGGTCCTATTTTGAGGTTTGAGACTATCTTACCCATCTCTAACCTAATTTGGCAAAAAATGAGTGAAAACCTAGGGTTTTTATGAGGGTTGTGCTTTGTGAAGGTGAAGATTGCTCTTAGAAGGAGGAGAAAGCTTGGAGATCTTCCCCAAATCATCTTGGGAGCGATTTGGATCCAAGGGAAGGATCCCTAAGGTCGATATCCTTCTAACTCAACCTTATTAAGATGTTTTGTATGGTTAAATAAGATTATTTATGGATTATCAAGAGATCTACATGATTATGGATGAATTAAAGAAGGAAAAATGTGATTTGAGATTGATATCTTCACTCATTTAACTTCTATATTATTATGATTATTGATTTATCTTGATGAATGAGTAAGGATTTGAATTTTAATTAAGGATATAGATGGAATTATATGCTAGAAACTTAAATTGAATTATGGATTATGTTTATGGATTATGAATGAATGAAGTGATGGAGGATGGGCTAAAATGGAGAATGCATGAATGTGTGGATTGGTGTGAGGTTTAGAATTGATTAATATGGTTTATGAATGAGTAGTGATATGATTTTAGAATGTGAAAATGGGAATAACATTGTATACATAATTAATGCATTATATGTGTTTGTTGAAATGTCTAAGAACACTAAGTATGATAAGTGATGATAATAAAAAGCTTGTATGAGTATAATAAGATATGCTATGATGAATTATGCTTAGAAATGATGTTAGAAATGTTAACATGAATATGCCAAGATATGAAGTATGTTTTGATAATGTTATAATTATTCAAGTTACATGGTGATTGATATTTGGGTAGGCCAATACTTAGAAGAAGTCCTCCATGTCGGGAATTCTCTAACTAGGGAGATGTAACCTAACGGAGTTTCTTGACGGAAGATGAAATCTAAGTGATGACTAAAGTTGGATGTTAATCACGACACTCAAGCACAAGTGCACATGTGTGGTAGTTTACAAGTCTCACGAGTACACAAGGATGGACACGGACATTGCTTGAACACGAACATTGCATGGACATTGGATATTGAAATATAAGGACAATGACAAGTACAAAGACTCTGAACACTGAAATACAAGTACAAGGATACTGGATTACAAGTACAAGGACACTGCATGGTTTTACAAGGACCCTGAAATTCAAGTAGCCTCGGTATTCGTTGATACTCTCCATGGATAAGATTTCAAGTCCTGGATAACTATCATGGACATTGTAATCTAAGAGCTCTAGGGGCTTACGTTTCTATCGATGCACCTCCATAGATCTAAATTCAAAGACCTCGATAAATATTTTTATGGGAAAACAAGTATGCATTGCATTCATGATACAAGATCAAAAGTTATAAGTTTAAGAGTCACATAAGTACACGAGTCAAGTTAAGTCATGAGGTTCACATGTTTCCGCACTCTGATTATGTTCAAGTTATATTAAACTGCTATTGACTTTACAATTGTTACATGATTTGGATGTTGGGTATATGTATATACTATTGTTGGTTAGATTGGATATCCGCTGAGTATTCAATACTCAGTCGACCTGTTATTGTCGTACAGGTCTAGTGCAGGATTAGGCAACAACTCCTTACGTAGAAGATGAGTACTTTGAAAAAGGAGAAGTAGGTGAGCTTCCAGATGAGGGAGCAAGAGATCTTGAGAGTTATCCATGCTAGTAGATCGTAGTTTACTTTCTGAGTTGTCTTGTTTTAAACTTATGTTATTTTCAGGATGTTGCTTAGACTGTTCATTATGATTTGATAACTTTATTCTACCCAATCATAAAGGGTTATGTGGGCTCGTTTCAGTTGCTCAGGATGATTTAGATTATATATATCGAAAGACTTTTATTATTGCTATTTTTGGGAGAATTATCTTTTAGTTATGCCTTATTGCTATAGAGGTTAAGCAGGGATAAGTAAAGTAACAATCCCAAAGTCCCATTATGACCAAGGTGGGGTTTTGGGGCGTTACATATATAGTCCTAGATATTGATGCTAGTGCCTCATTATTCTTTGTTTTGGTCACGCTCTGCAACATTGCACTCAGCCTTCTTCATCTCTAGAAGCCCAATAAATTTCTAATGCTTCTTTTTACTCCTCCTCCTTTAGTGCACTTGCCTTGTTAAACCTCTCTCCCAACTCATAATCTCTTATTTATTTTTTGTAGTTATGAGAAGACTTAAAACACCTACTGCATAATGGACTTGGGGGATTGCCACAATCCACTTGTGATGTGTTGCTGCTTCGACTCCTATTTTCTGCTTTCTTTTTGTAAACCTTTCATTCCCTTGTTCCAATTATCTGAGGTTACAGTAAGGAGAATGACCTATTCCATTCGATTTTCTTGTCTGTTGTTCGTATAACACCCATCTGCATAAGCTTTTGGAGTATGCATGATGTTTTGTCAATCATAGGGAAAGTAGAAGTCCAATTAGAACTGAATATAAGAAAATGAAGTATATTTTCCACTTTCTACTATCTAGTTTGATGAATTTTGGAGGGCATGGAAAAGTCTTTCATAATTTAGTACTTTTGGGTGTTAAGGTTTGTGGCTTTCAAAGTGCATACAATAACTTTGGAGGTGGTTGATGATCTTACCCACTTGGGAATTTGAGTCCAATATGTTGTATTGGGTTTTCTTATCCAACAAAATGAACATGCATGTGGTTGATCTTCATTTTTCTAAATATTGTGTTTAATGAATGTTGATTCTGATATTTATATGTTAATTCTTTGAACCTGTTTCGGGTATTAGATGTATAGAGATGACGATATATTGGGTAAGTTGGATAACTGATGATGTATCGAGCTACTCTCCTCTCACCATGTTGAAGAGCAATTCGAAAGAATCTTACTGTAGTTAAGGTAGTTTGAATAAGTAGAATATTTGGGGCTTTGGGGTTGCAACTAAACAGTTCAATCATGTTTTATGCTGTGAAATCATATGAAAGAAACTTCTTAGTTTACACAATTATTGGTGAAGCAAATCAATGGAATTAAACATTTTTATTTGATATAATCTTGATCCTAGTTTCATTCACATTCATAAATCATTATATCTTGTAGTCCATTTTGATCTATATCCATTATGATAAACATGCATTGATTATGATTGCTAGTTATGTATTTGGATAACTAGTGTTGGGCACCAATGATTTCTCGGTTTCTCAACTTTTTTGAGTATTGCATATGGTTTTACATGAAAAGTTGGTTTCAACATTGGACTTTGAGATTTGCTATTGGTATTTTGCATATATAAGTACAATTGAGCTCATTAATTGTAGATCTTTGATGATGAAAGTAGGAAGCCATTGGGCACCCACTCCCCCCCCCTCCCAAAAAAAAAAAAATTGGTGCCTTGTAACCAAAGAAAAGAGCAAGAGTCCACCAGGCCCATCCTGTACCAGTTGAGATTATCTTGAAAGATATTAAACTTCTATTCTTATTGCCCAAGCTGGTGAAGGATTTAGAAGTCGGGAAGTCTGCCCAAGCTAAAGGGTTTAGAAGTCAGCAAGGTGTGTTGAATATCTGAGGCTCTCACTCCCTCTCTAGGTGGTTTTTGGGGGTGTTTGATTGGTTTTTATTAGCCAAAATAAATTGTGATAAGAATTGATTGTGTAGAAATTAATTGTCAAATAATCACTTTACGAATAATAGTTTTCGAGGAATACGAAGGTGGTGTTTCTACACAATCAATTCTCATCACAATATCCAAAAGCTACTTTTTCTTTCTTAACACGTATATATTGCTATGAAGCCACAAGTGTTAAAACATCACCCTGTTACTTTGGGTTTCTTGTTAGGACTCTAAAAAAAGCCCAAGACAACTGGAAATAACAAATATAAAAGAAGGATATTTATCAACAATTTTTTTTGTAAGTCCCAAAACACCCTTGTCAAGGCATGGTTGTGGTTACTCCAACTTTCTCTTCAACCAGAGCTCTTTGTTCATAGTTAATCTGTACTAGGAATGCAAGATTGCTACATAAATCACAAAAGTCAAAATACTTAGTAGTGGGTCTCGTTTGACCTTTACATGTGACAATTTAGATCTAACACTTCCCCAATCAATCAATCTATACTAATATTATATGCTGGTTGGTTCCATATCTCATTTACTTCCATGATTTCTTTTGATTGATGTCATATTTTTGCTAACATGACATCTACTCTTTAATTAATTGATCCAATAAGAAGATGGCTTGTGGCCCTTTGAATTATTGTTCCTCCTTTCTAATTAAGAGATAGGTAAAATGCTTATTTTCACATTTTCGCATTTTATTCTTTAATCGTTATTAATTAAGTTGTAACATTTAAATTATCATTTTAAATACAAAGAGGAGCTTTGCTTCACAACATTGAGCGGAGCTTCACTTTTTTACACTATCACGGTGGCAATCTTGTCATTATGGTGTTTTGTAAAACTACCCCAACCTCTTTCATTAATTACAAATATGTCATGGCCATAGTATAAAAAGGGGAGTTTTGCTTCAATGCTGTGAAGCAAAGCTCTAATTCAAAATTAATCTCTTAAATTATTAAAAATATGATCTCATTCTTTAATTACAATTTATTATTGTTACACTACACCTATCATCATCACCTTTTCTAAGTATCTATAGCGGGAATTTTAAGAGATTTGTTTTCAAATTTTAGAAAGAATGATAGGATAACTTAGATTGCTTCTCTAACAAATAAGTGTTTGTTGCAACTACTAATGGGAAGTTCTTGAGTTTAAACACATTATGGCATGATTGGTTAATCCAACCTCTGCTTGATGTTAATGCTTTGTTATTCCTACTTTAATCCAGTGCTATTGGAAATTGGCCGACTTTGATTCTGACATTATTTACCCTTACACTGATGGGTTTGTACATGGAGCTTCAATTGGGCATGAGTGCATTTTCAGGTACTATTTTAGGTCTTCAATTCTGCTCATGCGGTTGTGTCCTTAAATTGCATGAACTATCATGAATTGAATGATGGCAAAAGGGGATTGCTATTCAACTTTTAGAAAGTAGTAATGCCAGTAATAGAGTATGCATCTAAGTGTATGTGAAGACTTATTTGCAATAGTTAACCTTAGATTGAGAAGTTTCCCTATTCGTTTTTTAAGTGAAGACTTATTAGCAATAGTTAACCTTAGATTGAGAAGTTTCACAATTCTTTTTTTAAATGTTATTCTTATGAATTTTAAAATAAAGTTATGTTGAATATGCTTTTTCTAATTTAATTAGATGTTGTTTCGGGTTGAAGAAAAAGAAACTAAGGGTTGAACAAAAGGAAATGACACATATTTACTCTTCTATGTAAATTTTTTTTTAATAATAAGTAAATAATATAATTATTTAAATAAATTATTATTTTTTACAAGAAATAACATATAATCTTTAAAAGTTATTAAATACTTGATGCATTAGACAACTAGATTACTGATATAGTGTCAAACTTATTTTCTTGAAGTTATATATGATGAAATAAAAAAAATTATATAATGATAAAATTATGAATTTTAGATAATTACATTCTCAATATATACAAGATCACCAAATTATCAACAATTTTTTTTCTTACTACTTATTTTTAATTTCCTTCATCATATTACTGTCATTTTTTTCCATTTTGTTAATTTTTCTTTCCATTTTTTGTTTATTCATTTTCTTTTAAGATCCTTGCAAATGCACTTACTCTAAACATTTCCACATACGCAAGAGGAGATGTTTGATACTCTTACAAACAAAAATAAATAAATAAATAAGAAGTGTTTGATATTTGTCGTAGTGACCTTCAAATTATTATTCATTCTAAGGGTATTTAAGTAATTATCCTATTGAGGATAAGTTAGCAATTACATCATTAAAGTTAACAATGATAATTTACCTAATTAAAGGTTAAATAGAATAATGAGAATAAAGAAACAAAGAAGAATAATATACAAACTTGAATTAAATTAATGAATAACCAAACACCTATTTGTAAGGACCTTCTAGTAAAATACTAAATTAGGATGTTAATATAAATGGATAAAACTAAACCTAGTAAATCATTATCTTTAGCAAAACCTAAATTGGAGAAAATGAAGCATCGTAGAAAAAAATGGATTTGAAGAGAAAGCTTGCAGAAAAAGCGTTAGAACTTGTGGGGTTTGATCTAGATATTTGAAGCCACGAAGATTGCATCTCAGATCTCAAGGAGTTTTCTTTGTTACTCGTAGGGATTCGAATAGAGGCAACTGAATACTCTCCTTAGATCTAGGTCTTGTATGTAAATTCTTTAATTTAAAAGTAGATATATTATTCTTGAATCATGATTAACTTCATTCTAAGTTTTTTTATGAAGTATGTGAAGTTTGATAATCATATTTTAAGTTTAGACATTTTAAATTGAATTAATATGAAGTTGTTAGATTTTTAGAATTTTAGGACCAATCGTGGGATAATATTCATAATATATTCTCTTTTATTCTAAAAATTACGAAATTTTGTATGTAGTTCTTACATTGGTAAATACACCTCTCTGCAAAATTTTAGATAAAAATGAATTCATTTGATATTGATTTCATAATTATGTTTAGGACGTGTTAAACATGTCATCAATTTCAGAATCAGAAAAACTCAACTTATTTTATGATATTTTTAAATATTTTATACATGAGAGTGTTGTTTTAAATTTTTTAAACAAACTATAATCTAATAAAATTTAAACTCAATTGGTCTCATATTATTTTATTTTATATTGTATATTTGGTGAATTTATTGGTGAAAGGTCTTGAAACTGTCAGAAAATTTCTCACTGCAAATAGGTTGTGTTTCACTCAATATTTTATATTTAAAATATTATAATTTGATTTTTATGATAATTTTATTATTGTATTCTGGAAGTCTAATTTCCAGAAAAGTATGACTCATAATTTTTAGGTAAGAGATGAATCTCTGAGAAATTATGAAACTCATAAAGGTCTCTGTTTTCTATTATTTCGTAAGGCAGTGCAACTGTATTGAGTTTAATTATTTATGGAAAAATAAGTATATAAATGAAGAGAAGGAAAATAAAGAAAAATGAAATAAATAAATAAATAGTTTTATTTATTTTAAAGAAGATCATTGAAAATAATATATTGTTTGTTACAATTATGTAAAACTCCATAACTTGATATATAGACTTGAAAAACATAAGTTATTTAATGAATACACTGTTATCATTGTTTCGCTTCCTATATATACTGTTTGAATGCATCCTTATTTTTGTTCTTCTTTATTATGATAGTATGAGACACTATAATAAAGAAAGTATATTTTGTTAATAGTAAAGACCACTACCCAATGGATGACTATGAAGAGTATGATACTCTCGAAGAAATCTAAGTTTACAAGTGATCTCCAGGAGATTTCACTGGGGAGTCTGGGATTTCTCAGTGAAACAACTTTAGGTGTATTTGTGAACTCAGGAGTCTGGGACTTCTCAGTGTAACAATACGACTTAATGATCCCTTAACGATGGATTAGATGACCTTAGATCACTGCTAATGGGGTAGACTCTGGGAGAACCCTATGGGCAGATGACCAAACCAATTGGAATTAATTACAGTAGTTAATGCATACTTAATTTTGATATTAAATGTCAATTGCTTTTATAAACTGCTGCATGCTTGTTATATTCACTTGTTGAGTTGTGAGCTCACTCTTGCTATTATTGAAATTTTCAGGAGACACCTAAAGAGGTTAGAGAGGACAAAGTTAGTTGTTGAGACTTAGTTGAGTTTTAGTTGAACATTTATCTGAGGTAGAGTGAACTGTAGTGAGGTTTAATTAATTTGATTTAACTCTTTTACTCTTTGTGGTTTATTTAAACTTCTGTTGCTTGATGATATATCTGAATGATATTTATTAGGAATAAATTTCATTGTTGTAGGGGTTTGTCCTCGGATCGCGCATTGGGATCTACACAAATATGAGATATATTGTGTTCAGATTTTGGGGGCGTTAAATCAAATTAATTAGTTAGACAATTACACATGAACAATCTGTATAACCTATTGGAATTTCGGGAGGCTTGGCTTTGTTATGGAATTCCCCTACCTCAGTTCTAGTACATAATGCCAGTCCAAACCTTATCCAAGCATCAGTAGGAGGGCCTCTTATACCACATAGGTGGAAACTTTCTTGTATATATGGTCCAAATGATGATTTTGAGTGCCATCTGGCAACTCCTAGCCAGACATGGTGAAATCACCTCGACCAATTGGGTTTGCATAGGCGACTTTAATGATACCGCAAATACCGATGAAAAGCATGGTGGTAATACAAGAACCCCTCATCAGTTGAAGGAGTTTCAGGAAATGATATCTTCGGCAAAGCTTCTTGACCTTGGGTCTCAAAGAGTGCCCTTCACGTGGTCAAACAAACGACCGAAGATCCAAATAAATAGTGGCTCGCGTTAGCAGAGGTCTTGTAAATTCAGAAGGGATTACAACTTACCCAAATGCATTCGTCCGAGTCCTCCCTGCTATCCCTTGCTCCTTCAAACAGAGTGGCGAAGTTTGATTGCAGGGTGAGACATTCTTCGTTGGCAGGTGGGTGATGGAGCTTCAGTACAGATATGGCATGACCCTTGGGCTTTAGGCAGATTCAGGCAGTTGGTCTCTCTATCACTCCTTAGATCTTTGTTCAACTTTGAAACCGTGCAAGCAAAAAGGAAAATCCCCACCAATTTTCTTTGTCTAGGAGCCCAGACAAGCGAGTTCGGATGAGCAACAGTGCTTGCAGTTGCGCTGTTGCCTATTTGTATCTGAAAAAAATGGGTCTGCATTTAATAAGGATGCCCCCCACATCAACCATGAATGGAGCCCTCATTTTTCAGACACAAGGAGCAACTGCGCAACAACAAGCGCGGTTGTCTATCCGAACTCCGGACAAGCAGGTGTGTCACTTCTCAAAAACGGGCATTTTCAAAGTAAGTTCAGCAATTCACCTCGCCTATTATCTCCCCGAAGCCCATTGGCCTAAAAGGGACACGTCACGTGTTTATATTAAGATCCTATATCTTTAGTCTTTGCAAAAAAAATAAAATGTTAAAATGGACACGTGTGACTTCTGGGGTGCGATTTTGTTGTGATCCCCGATCTTGGTAATCTTTCCCATCACTGTCTCGAAAACTAGGGACTGTTCTTCGGAGGATTTTCAAATCTCCCTCTCTGCTCGAAGATTTCTACAAATCTCTCTGTAAAATTTCGTCTCTCTTTCTCGAAGTGCCATTTTTTCCTTACAGGTGTGTTTATTTCAGTTTATCCTCCATTGAATTTCCTCCCCGATTTGTTGCTCGTTTCTGCCCTAGCTTTTCAATTTGTATGTGCTAAAACCCTGGATTATTTTTACTATGCTTTGTTGAACTATGTTCTCTCTTTTTTGTTTTGTAGGTTATCTACTTTTATTTTTCAACTTCTTGCAATTCGATGATCCTATTTTTATTCGTGGGTTGTTATATAAGTTGGGTGTTTGAAGGGGATTCTGGAAATATGATTTTTTTTTTGGCGGGATTGGTAATACTGGTGTAGCTTAGTGTTCCCTCACGGAGAGATGGGGCATCCCCTTCCGGCAAGGATTTAGTTTAGAGGTTCAGGAGTTTCCACCATCCATTGATTTGCAGTTTGCTTGACAACCGATAAGAGAAAAAATAAAAATTAAGACATCAAAATGATTCTTAGATCACCTAGACCTCCCTTGTTCTCGTAAAATGTCAACTTTGATAAAAACCAGCATGAAGAAAAGGTGAAAGTTCCAAAAAGACAAGGGTGTAAAGGGGGAGGATTCTACAGCTTGATCTTCTCATAGAATATGAAAACAGAATTACTCTCTTTAAGACCATATTAGGGTAAAGAAAGGATGCCAAATGAGCATCCTTCTAATTTTTAGACCAGGAGTTCATAATCGAGTGATGGCACCCAATGATGTGGTCCCAGTTCTCCACACACAAATAAACGGTAAAAATAAGAATAAGAAAGGAAATTAACCACTTCGAGGGGGTCGGTCCTCCCAAGCTCCAACAATGGAGTTTCTTTTTATTTCAAATTGCTTTTCATAGAAAGACTTACGTGGATATTTATAAAGGTACTACATAACTACTTAATAATTACCCCATAACCCACTTCTATATACCCCAATTACACAAACTCACACACCCACTACTCCACGTAAGATGCAAACCAACAATTTTGTAACTACTCCATAACTCCTCCACATCACTTTGTATGATTGGGATCCTATCAGCATCCTAAAGAGAGTGTTTGATTTCTAAAGAAAAATAAGGCACTATAGGATCAGGGGTGGAGCCAGGTGGGGTCGAGGGGTCTCCAGCCTCCTGAACCTTTGAGAAAAAAGAAAGTATATATGCTATATTATTTAATTTAAGAGGGCATAGGCATGGGGGCAGCTTCCTGCCTTCCTTCTTGCATTTTTGGAAAAAAAAAAATTTATATTGTATTATTTAATTTAAGAGGGCATAGCCATGGGCAAGAGGGGTCGCTTCCCCCTAACTTAAAAATAATAATTTACAAACGGATGAGATGGCCCACGAACATGGCCCTCAAAAGAAAATTATAAGGGCCACACCACCAAACTTAACACTCCTTGGGCCAAGAATTTTTTGTACCCACTTAATCATTCTTCAAAAACCCATCAATAATTACTAACATTATCAATCAACAATTGCTCCCCCCCACCACACACACACACACACACACACACACAAAAGGAAATCTTGGCTCTGCCCTTGTATGCGATGATATGATGAATATTTGAGTTTATATTAAGGATCAATCCATATTATATTAGTCTTTATTTATTAATAAGTTCATTTCACTTTATGGTTTTGTTTTTTTTTTTTGGTGGAGGAGGGTTCTTTCTTGGCCATCTCTCCTAAACCTTCAGGCCTATATTTGGGGTAATGAATGAAGAAGGAATGATTTTGGCTTCCTAAGATCCAAAGGTCTGGGCTTAATGTCATGGTTAGTAGTCAAAAGAAGAGTCTCTCTGAGTTTCTTATAAGTCTTATGGCCTAAATATCAATGTAGAATCCTCATTTTTTAGGCTTAGAGCTTGTCTTTTTTTTTTTTTAAAATCGGTAAATCAGATGATATATTATAACAAAAAACATAATGAAATACATAACAACAAAGAGGATCACAAGACAATGACCCAAAACCTGATAAAAAACCAGCGGGAAAGCTACTACAAGATAAGAGCTAAGGAGATAGATAGATAACAAAGGACTAAACTCAACGTTACAATAACGCTAGTGGGTCCATATCCTCAAAATCCGTGCTAACCGAGCAGGCGAGCACTAATCTAAAATAAGGCACCGAGCATCCTCGCATATCAGCCGGGAAGGAAGAGCCATATCATCAAAAACTCTACGACTCCGCTCCTTCCGGATCAACCATGGAATCATCCCTAGAAGAAAATCCCACTGAAAAGAGGATGGGGCCTCTAAACTCGCCGAAAGCCAACAGGATAAGAAGTCCTTAAATAAATTCGGAAAGACCCAAGCCACACCTAGTCGTTCAAGGAAATAACTCCATACATTTGATGCAAAAGGACAATACATCATCAAATGATCCACCGTCTCCTTCGACTCAAAGCATAAAAAACACCGATTAGCCAACCTCCACCCTTGATTTTGCAAATAGTTACAAGGGATTAACTTATCCAAAGTGGCTTCTGAAAGAAAGAATGCTACCTTGGATGGAACACCATGATCCCACATAGCCCTATGCGGAAAAGGAAGCAGAGAGACACCCCATAAGGCTAGAGCAAAAGATCTAATCGAGAATTAACCCTTAGTCCCTAAACACCAAACTCGTTTGTCCCTAAGGAGAGGGATGATGATAATATTCTTGAGTCTACCCAGCAAATGCGAGAAGTCCTCAAACTCCTAGTCATTGGGGTTACGTCTAAAGCTAAGGCAACAAACCTCCCTGTCTCCGACTCGATGAAAGGATGATGCGATTGAAACATCTTTGATCCGAACTAGGGAATACAAAACACCAAACTCCTCCCTGCGGAGCTGCGCTCCGCATCTTAAGTTAGTCTTACAAGTCAGTTTCTCTTGAAATTTTGGTTTTGAAACCTTTGCTAAAGGGCCAAGCCAGGCCTTGCAAAGACTTTATCTAGAATCTAAATTGTGTGGCCTTAACCATGCCAAACTTCTCTTACCTTTTGTTTTCTCCTAATTTTCAATATTGAATGATATGGTGCGACAAAGGGGCAATTTTAATGTCCTATCCATACCATGTAGACTCAGTCTAAGGCTGAAGCATTGCTAGGTATAGCCCTATCCATTTTCTGTTGACTTTGGAGAATAGAAATTGGAAAATGACATGGTTTCTTTTCAATATCATTTTTTGAAACATATTGAATCAACTCACTCTTGAATGACTTGATTTATCTCACGGACAAAAGGGTCCTCAAGCCTGAATTTTGTCAAAGGAAATTGGAATAAGGGTAATTTTCTTTAGAAACCAAACACTCTCTTTGTGGATATGGACTTCTAAGCCTCCATCCTAGGGACATTAAAATTGGCGTGAGCATGAGGGTGTGATTCGTCCATCTTTCCGCTAGGTAATATTACTGGAGTCATTTATCTCTTATTTTTTTGATTTATTGGTGACCAACTGCACCACAAATCAATGGTTGGTGGAGACTCCCTAACCTCCAAACCAAACCATGCCTGAAGCGACCAGGGGACGCTGCGTTACAAATGGTAAATTTTCTAGTTTTAATTTAGTTTAGGATAAAATATTAGTTTGGATGAATTTATTTCTATACCTAAGTGTTCTATTTTTATTTTCTATATTTATTCATTGTGTGTGGGGGGGGGGGGGGGGGGGTATGGAGGGCTCTTTAGATGTGTAATATCTGTTTACTGAGTGTTGATTTTAACCACTTCTTTCTAACATAGGTTCCTTGAATTTATTTAGGTAATCAATGTCATCTTCATTGTTTTTCTCCATTTAGGTTTTATATTATCATAATTTATAATGTTTGATCCATTTTAAAATAGATGTATCCTTTATGCATTCAGTTTGAATTCGAACAGATTTGGGGTTCCTGAAATTGCATACCATATATTTTTTCTTGAAATTAAATTACATTTAATTTTTCAAAACAGTTATTATTATTGTAATTGTACTTATTGTTGTTATTGTTATTGTTATTGTTATTATTGTTGTTGTTATTGTTGTTGTTGTTGTTATTGTTATTGTTATTATGATGATGATGATGATGATGATGATGATGATGATGATGATGATGATATTATTTTGTTTGAGGGTATCAATTTGTAAAAGTTTAGTGGCACAATTTCACTATCTCTAACTTGATAACTCAAATTTCCTATGGTAGGCTTTTTCAGTTTACAAGTCTGTTTAGGAAAGAGAGTGCTTTCTATATCTCGACATGGATCCGGAAGCTGCACGAACTGCTCGGGACTCTCTTGACCTGGCATTTCACATGTCAAACATTCTTGACACAGGGCTCGATCGCCACACCCTTTCCATCCTCATTGCCCTCTGTGACATGGGCTTGAACCCTGAGACACTTGCGGCCCTTGTCAAGGAGCTTCGAAGGGATCCTTCTTCCTCGCAGCCAACACCAACAATTCAATCGTCAGTTCCTTGAGCAGGTTTGTTTTATCTTATTCTGTTCTCATTTAGGCCTCTATGTAATCCACCTCAACTGTCTATTATTGGATATCAATAAATGACACTACTGTCTTGCACAAGTCTCACTTTTCTTTTCTATACTCTTTTAGCTCAATTCATGTATGGATCTATAATTAGCACATGATTTTCTATGGCCTGAATTCACATTTCTGAATCTTCCTCATGCATGTGCCAACTTGGCGACTATATCATTATCAGCCCTGACGATACGTTTCCCCTCCTTTTTTTTTGGTACTGTTACTTTATTCCCTTATTTTTATTGTGTCAAGTAGCTTTACTGGTAGTGTTTGGGCCTTTTGGGGGTGTCAGTCCAAACATCAATTAATATTAGGGAAGATATATACATCTGACACCTCCCCCCGATATATAGTTTTGCACTATGTTACAAAGCCAGCTAAGAGGACCTCTCTTCCAAAAGGCATTTAACTTATGAATTACCACATTTCTTGCCAAAGAGTGGGCCACAAAATTAGCACATTTGGGGATGTCTCTGAACTTATGTTTCTATAGAAAAGTGCATCAACATCCAAATAAGAGAAAAGCGCATGAACATCTAATTATCGTGCAAGATCAGCTGGATATCCAATGGAACCATCCGAACATCAGACTGGACAGAAAAATATGATGCTTTTGGTGTCAAACCATATCTTCACTTTTTAAAATCCTAGATTCTGAGCCATTTTTGAATGCTCTACTCTAAGAACTTCAGTTTCTGCTATGTAGGGAGATAGTTGATTTTACAGTTATGGATTTGCCAATGCTGTCCTGATTATGGCCCCAATTCCGGGTCTTCTACTTGGATCAAAGGCTCCATCCATGTTTAATTTCATTCATCCCTCTGAATGTGGTTCCCTGCTACACCTGGTCTTAAATAGACTCTGAATTTTTTTTTCTCCAGGCTGTTATTTAAACAGTCCTTCCTTGTACCTTTGATTTCTGATAAAAGGTGATTATAAATTTAAATGACGTCATAGGGGTAGAGGGACTTCCCTCTACAATTACTCTGTTTTTGTCTTTGCATATGATTCTGATTATGATAGCACGGTAGACAGCCCGTGGATCATCTTCCTGTGTAGACAAATCAGGGATAGAAGAATCAACCTGGAATGCATACTCGAATTTTATTAACATTCAGTGCATTGGTTCTCACTTCTTACCAGTAGCCACGATCTGAACCATTCCTGCCAATGCAGTCAAAGTACCAACCGCTTCTGTACCCAGGGAGATCTTTTGTTCATGCAGCTCAATTAGTTCCAGCTCTTCCTTTTCCTCATCCAGCTGTCTGGAACTGGGGTTTTCCATCCAAGATATAATTCTTCCTTTAGTGCGGTGTTGGATACGATTCTTACAATTGATCATTTGAAAAATAGAGGGTGGAGGATGGCAATCATTGCTTTCTTTGCCTCCAAGTGGAGGAATCGGTAGACCACTTCTTGGTGCATTGCCCTTTCGTATTTGGTATTTGGAGATTCTTCCTCACTCAACTAGGGGGTCATTGGGTCTTCCCTATTTTTTTGGGACGACTTATCCTTTTGGCCTTTAGTGAGTTTGAACACCTCGTGTGAGGTGATCTGGTCGTTTCTTTTGGGCGTCGTAGCATGGAGTATTTGGAAGTAGGTAAACTCGAGAGTCTCTGATGACCTCTTAAACTCTCGTTCTCTCCTTTGTTCACGTATTAAGAAATCTTATTTGTTATGGTGTTAAGCACACAAAGAGATTGAGGACTTAGGGAGCCACCCTCTGTAGCCTGGATATCTTTCCTACAGGTATCTTTGGTGGTCTTTCTATGTTTGGTGCTCATGTTACTTATTTTCTGCTTTCAAGTTTACTTTCTTGTGAATTTTTGTCGACGTTGTCGTATATGTTCCTTTAATCATTAATGAAATTCTTTTTTACTAATAATAATAAAAAGTGTCAGCCGCCTCGCAGAGCAAGGGCACATCTGGTTTAATTAGATTCTAGGCAGGTGCTTGTTAAGATGAGGACACGTAGTGGGGCCTACGCTTCATCTCTCGGGCACTAAAGCACAATTGACAAAGTTACTCTCGCTCTTCTATTCACTCATCTTTCTCTTAAGGCACACCAAAATTTCATTCCGGACCACCCAAAGAGTGGACCCAAAAGATACCACCTCCAAAAGCATCAACCTGGTCGGGGCTTGGGGGTTGGCTTGCTTGGGCGACTAAAATAGGAGTTCGACTTATGATATCTCCTAGCTGGCTTGCCGGACTAACCCACTAGTAATGATAATACTTGCCCTCCACTTTCTCCGCTTGCTACTTTCTTTCTAGCCTTGAGACCCACATAAAGGTACATGTTATTTACGAAAAAATAAGAAATGAATACTATACTAGATAAAATAAAAATATTTTTCTTAACACATTCTTTCTATGGTTTGTCTAGGCAAAACAAACTTTGTATAGGGATTCCGCATCTAACTCTCTTTCTCTCCCCCTTTCTCCAAACCAATGTATAGGGATTACAAATCTAGCGAGAGATACCCAATTTCTCCCGAGAAAAACCGAGAAAAATAATGGAGAAAATTGGTCAATTAAGTAAGTCAACCAAGGACGAGCCCGTGGTCAACCGAGGACGAGCCTGTGCCCAATTGAGGACGAACCCGTCCCCAAATTGAGCACAAGACCGACCCCATTTGAGGATGAACCCGTCTCCAATAAAGGATGAACTAGTGCTCAAATGAAGGAGCAACTGGCCTAGTAGGCAGACAAAACCTGGGGATTTGATTCTTTGGCAAGTCATTAATGATGCACTCATGAGTTAGGTGAATATCCCTGACTCTACATTAAATGCTGGTCAGTTCGAATCACTTGCGGCCCTAGAACCGACCTGGTAAGGAGGGGATGTGCATTTATGATACGATATTTGTCTGAAAATTTTGGAATGATTATGTGAGATGTATCATGTATGACCATCTTTGAGCATGGATGACCATGGGAATCTCAACCTATAAGTACCCCGAGGACCTCAGTGATTAAGGATTGGCAATTCCCATACGCCCAGACTATACTTCCCTTATGCTCAGAGCAAAGGCCTTATCCTGAGACCTCCTGACCTCTATTTGCATTTGATCTTCTATACTTCATCTTCTATCTCTACTAACTTAAGCATCGGAGTGTCTTGGCAGGGCGGAAGGCCCCTCAGCAAGCAAATGACTCGTTTGCGACCTTCATCCTTCTACCAGTCAAGCAGACCAAAGGATCGTTGACGCGTGGAGCTTCCTAGAAAATCCCATTACAAAATTGGCGCCGTCTGTGGGAACATCGACTACCAACCTTGAATTACTCCTCTGTTACATTACATCTTGCCATGGCAGGACAAACCGACCCGAAGGAAATACGTCAGGACAAGCTCCACCTGAGGGAGAGATATCCCAGGCTAATCATCATCATGATGTTGTAGCAGCAGTGAGAAGACATGTTACAACATGAGTCCACTATGAACCATCTGGCCTTAAATCATCAAATGTTACACGATAGACTCGAAAACTTTGAGCAAGATTGTCTTGAAGCCGACAGTAGGATGACATCCCTAACCATACAAGGCAAGATCATCACCACAGAATCATGCGACTCCACCTTATAACCCGGATCATCTGGGCATGCCAAGTTCTCCGCCCCGACGAGGTCCATCCCAGAGAATTTATGATGCCAAAGATATGCAGCAAGCTCCCTCGCTGGATCGGAACGCGAGAAGATTTCCTTTAAATTGAGATGCTCGTCGACATCTTTCTTTCCCTTCTCCTCCACGACGAGAAGTTCATAGGGATTCTCCTCCGTGCCGAAATGCTAGACGGGATGAAAGGTATGTGTCTCGTTCACCTCCTCATCTTCGGCATACAGGGGACGTGCCACGGACTCCTCCGCGGGGGTGAGATGTAGACAGAGACCGAGCAGTGGGAACGACCCCCGATTGAGGTTCAAGCTATGATTCGAGCCCATGCAAACCAGGCCAGGGGAAGTCAAACGGATCGGTTCACATGTCAGGCGAAGCAAGACGTGCAAAATTCACCTTTCTCGGCACATATACTTCAAGCTCTGACCCCATGAAAGTACAAACCACCAGTTGTCACCCCTTTTATTCGAAAGACCGATCCGGTGGATCACCTGTTTTCGTACTAGCAAATCATGTCTCTCCATAATGCCGACGATGCTCTCATGTGTAAAGTATTTTCATCCAGTCTCCAGGGAAACACGTTGAGATGGTTCCGACACTTACCAACCGGGTCAATCAAAGACATGGACATGCTCAGTTTGGTCTTTATTGAATGCTACATATCCAATAAAAAGAAGGATGCAGATGTAGATTCTCTCTTTGCCATGAAAATGAAGACGTTCTAGTACCTAAGAGATATTGTCTAGAAGTTCCAGGAAGAATTACAGACTCTAGGCGAGTGTAATGATCACACGAGCATCTCGGCGTTCAAAAATGCGTTGCCCATCGGATCCAAGCTATATGAATCTATCGCGTTGGACTGGCTTAAACTTATGGATGACTTGCTGGTCCGTGCGGCGAAGTACGCTAGATTCGAGGATGATCTCAAAGCACGAGCCAAGCCAAGCCAAAAACCTCTCTACTGGAAGCAGTGGAGAGAACAGAACGACCATCCACCTCAGGCAAAAGACCAATGTATTCTTCTCCTGAAGACGGTGAGCCACGAGAGCAAGTATAGCCAAGGATACAAACTAGTCAAAGTCAACAACAGGATCAGCCGGATCGGTGCCCATATCAACGAAACCAAAATTATAGTCAGAACCAGAATCAAAATCGACAGAATCAACCGGATAAAGGGTTATGACTTGAGAGGTGCCCCTACCAAAACTTACCAGGCCAGATAAATTTCACAGTTAGCCTAGCTACGATTATACAAAATATGTCAAATGAGCCATACTTTGTTTGGCCACGACCCATTGCTAACGTTCCCACGGGTCCTTGTGCCCGAGACTTTTGTCATTATCACAAAAGTCGAGGCCATTTGACCAATCACTGTCGAGTATTGAGTGAATACTTGGAAAAACTGGTAAGGAAAGACTATTTGGGGGAATATATTGTCCCCAATAATCAAACATGGCATGTACAAGTACCACGTGATGTGCCCCGTAATGAAGAGCCTCCGAATCCGGGTCCTCACGGAGAAGGCGGAGCACCAGTCGGCACCATCAATGTCATTCATTGGGCAAGATTGCCCGTGCTTGAATTTGGAGCAAGATTTTCGAGCGAAGGCTAGAAATTTATCCCATGTGGCTGAAGTCTGTCAAGTAAGGCCAGGGATGAGGGGCATTGAGCAAGTCTTAACCTTCTATGACAAAGATATGCAATCGGTTGTCCGACCTCACTACGACGCTCTCGTCCTCACCATGAAGATCGACAACTTCAATATAAAGAGGGTGCTCATCGACTTTGGGAGTGCAGTAGACATTCTTTATTTTCCTGCCTTCGTTCAGATGAGATTAGATCAAGCTACACTGATCCTGGCGCAGACCCCGTTAGTTGTGTTCGATAGAAGTTCGATGCAACCACTTGGCGAAATTGTATTGCCTGTTCAGGTCTGGCTGATCGTCCTGTCGACATGGTTCTCCGTCCTCGACACTCCTTCCCCTTTTAATGCCATATTGGGAAGATGGTGGACGCACGAGATGAAGGTCATCCTATTATCAAGGCTGAAATTCCCTAACCAAGAGGGGCCGATGGAGATCAGATTGGATCAATTAGCATCTCAAAAGTGCCATCTCACATTGCCAAGCTTGCCAAAGTAGCAATTAGAGTGCGAGGCAACTAAGGATGGGAAGGTAGCTGAGATTATCGAGAGGCCAGCCATTGAACCAGCGAAAGCCGTTGACTTGGGGACGAAAGGAGCGCCGCGAGTGGTCCATACCGGGACAGGCCTAACTACAGCCGAAGAAATCAAGTTGCTGTGTTTTTTGAAGGAGAATTTGGACGTTTTTGCCTGGTCACTCGACGACATGCCAGTAGTTAGATCAGAAGTTATCTGCCATCATCTAAATGTTGACCCCACCATTATCCCAGTGAATCAAAGGCCACGAAGACTTGCTCCTGCCTTCCACGAAGCGGTTAACGAAGAAATTGACAAGCTCATCAAGGCAGGGTTCATCCGGGAGGTTCAATACCCGGACTGGATTACAAAATGTTGTGGCAGTTCCAAAGAAAAGTGGAAAAGTCAGAGTCTGTATTGATTTTACTAATGTAAATAAAGCATGTCCAAAAAACTCTTTTCCTTTGCCTAGGATTGATATACTTGTTAATTCAACGGCTGGCCACGAAATGTTGTCATTGATGGACGGGTATTCAGACTACAACCAGATTCGTCTGGCTGAAAAAGATCAGGAGAAGACTGCTTTCACCATGGAGCGAGGCTTATTTTGCTACAAGGTTATGCCCTTCGGCCTCAAGAATGCTAGTGCCACCTATCAACGTTTGATGACGACGATGTTCAGCCCGTTGCTTGGGAAGATGGTCGATGTGTATGTGGATGATATCGTGGTGAAGAGCAGATCACGAGGAACCCATACAACAGATTTGAATGAACCCTTCTCAATTCTACGAGCCTTCAACTTGAAGTTGAATAAAAAAAAAATGTATATTTGGTGTTGCTTCGAGCAAATTCTTAGGCTATTTAGTAAGCCAACGCGGGATCGAGGCTCCCCCACCTAGATACGAGCTCTTCTTGACATGCCGAAACCCAAAACGAAGAAAGAGGTTCAGAAGCTGATGGGCTGAATTGCCGCCCTCAACCGATTTATTTCAAAATCTTCCGATCGGTGTAAACCACTCTTCGAGCTGTTACGAAAGGACGCAATTTTCAAATGGATGAAGGAATGTTCTCAATCCTTCTCTGCCTTGAAGGAATACTTAGGCTTTACCCCTATTCTCTTTGTACCTGATCCAGGGGAGATCTTGTACCTTTATCTATCAGTTTCCGAGATTGCGATAGGCTCCGTATTGGTCTGAAGTTTCGAAGGCACGGAGGAGCCTATTTACTTCACAAGACCTTTCTTAGGGTGGAGTCCAACTATAGCTAGCTCGAAAAGGTATGTCTTGCCCTGGTCTTTCCTACTGAAAAGTTACGTCCTTACTTTCTAGCACATACAATAGTTGTCATCACTGCATATCCACTTAAAAGTGTGTTGGGACGACCTAAGTTAGTCGGACGAATTTCAAAGTGGGCTGTGGCACTTAGTGAGTTTGATATTCATTATTGTCCGAGGGTATCAGAAAAAGGACAAGCCATGGCAAGCTTCTTGTCAGACTTCCTTGTAGGAGACGTTGAATGCTAGACCAAGATCGTCACAAACTCCCACCAGATGTTAACAACGGAGCTCGAGGACAGGATGGGATGGCAGTATGGAATAACTGGAGGTTGTATGTAGACGGATCTTCAAATATCAGTGGTTCAGGACTCGGTGTCGTGCTCATTAGTCCAGAGGATGTCAAAATCGAGAAGATAGTATGGTTAGGGTTTCCCGCTTCTAATAATGAGTCTGAGTATGAGGCTCTATTGGCTGGGCTCGAAGGCGCGAAAGATTTGGGCATCAAAAAGCTTCGGGTGTTCTATGATTCCCAACTCGTAATAAATCAATTTAATGGTGTCTATGAATGTCGTAATGATAGGATGCGTCAATATGCTACTCTCCTCCATACTTAATGCGAAACTTTTAACATCATAGAGATTAAGCATGCCCCAAGAGATGACAATCGACATGCAGATGCTTTGGCATATGTTGCTTTTATGATGCAAACTGACAAATCTCGAAGTATCCTTGTCGAATATAAAGAATGTCCTTCAATCGAGGCCCACCAGGAAGCACGAGAAATCTTACTCATCAGTACGACAACGAGCTGGATGACGAGATTATTAGCCTATCTGAAGGATGGAACCCTCCTCATTGACCAAAAAGAATCTCGGCAGATAAAATACAAATCACCTCGATATGCCCTTTTGGACGGAGAGCTCTATCGAAAATCTTATGGGGGGTACTCTTCTTAAATGTGTACATCCATTTGACGTCGAAAGAATTCTGACCGAACTCCACAAAGGGATTTGTGGCATCCACTCTGGAGGACGGATGATAACTCAACGTGTCCTCGGATAGTGATATTTCTGACCGTATATGCAGGCAAATGCACAGAAGTATGTTCAAAAGTGTAGCCCATGTCAACGTCATGCCAAGAACATTCATGCCCCTGCACAAGAACTCAATACCGTCACGCAGCCATGATCATTTGCACGATGGGGACTCGATATTGTAGGACCACTCCCCAAAGCTCTCGGGAACATGATCTTCCTTTTGGTGGCAATAGATTATTTCTCTAAATGGATTGAAGTTGTTCCCCTTGCCCGAATTCAAGAGCAAGAAGTCAAGAAGTTCATCTGGGAGCATATCATTTGTAGATTCGGCATCCCTTAATCAATCATCACTGGCAAAGGGAAGCAATTCGCAGGCAAAATAATAGCGGATTTCTGTCATGAACTTAAGATCAAACACATTTTCTCCTCTCCCTATTATTCACAAGGAAATGAATTAGCCGAAGCAACTAACAAAAGTATCTTGGGGGCCATGAAAAAGAGGCTAGCCGAGGCTAAAGGAAAGTGTACGAGTGAGCTACACAATGTCTTATAGGGGTATAGAACTACATTGAGGAGCCCCACAAATGAGACCCCTTTTATCGCTAGCTTACAGAATGAAAGTTGTGATCCCTACAGAGAATAGTCTACCGACAATCCATACTCGACGAAAGACTGATAAGAGCAAGGAAAAACAAGTCAAAGAGTATCAGTTGATGGCAATACACTTGGATCTTTTGGATGAACAATGAGAACAAGCGAGCATTCAGGTAGCACGGTATCATCAACAACTCAGGAAGTCATACAATAAAAAAGTGAGGAAAATGATCCTCCATGTTGGGGATCTCGTCTTACGTAAGGTCTTTCAGAATACTCATGAAGTGAATGACGGGAAGCTCGGGCCCAATTGGGAGGGACCTTACGTCTTTGAAAAACTCGAAAGTCCTGGGGTGTGCTGCCTTAAAAACATGACAGGGTGAGGCTATCCAAAAGTCTTGGAATGTCATGAATCTTAAACGCTTTTATAGATAGAAAAAGGTGGAAATATACGAATAAACATGTAGATAACATTTGCCTTTATAGTATGATGTTCCGTCCTCTGAGCACTTGCACCTATCAGGGGCAAGAATGACTCAACCTTGATGTTCCATCGTCTGAGCACTTGCACCTATCAGGGGCAAAAATGGCTCAACCTATGATGTTCCGTCCTTTGAGCGCTTGCACCCATCAGGGGCAAGAATGGCTCAGCCTATGATGTTCCGTCCTTTGAGCACTTGCACCCATTAGGGACAAGAATGGTTCAACCTATGATGTTCCGTCCTTTGAGCACTTGCACCCATCAAGGGCAAGAATGACTCAGCCTATAATGTTCCGTCCTCTGAGCACTTGCACCCATCAGGGACAAGTATGGCTCAACCTATGATGTTCCGTCCTCTTAGCACTTGCACCTGTGAAGGGCAAGCGCAGCTTAATCTATCATGTTCCATCTTCAAGTCGTGTTATGCCTAAAAGGGGCAAACATGGCCTAATGACTAACAATCCGTATAGGTGCATGTGTATGTAGCAGAATATAGGTTTATTCAACATAAAAGCATATGAGATAAAGAGTAGCTAAAGTAAGTTTCTATTCATTACATCCGGGGGACGGACAAAAGTTTTTACAAGAGAGAAAAGGCCCATCAAGAGCTGGGTACGCTCATAAAGAAAGAAGGGTAGATTCATTCTGGTGGTGGAAGGTTCTCGGCAGCAATAGCCTCTAGGACGGATGAAGAAGTATCAGTAGCAACAGAGGGCTTGGTAGCAGGGGCTTTAGGCAACTCAGGAGCAGACTCGGCGACGAGTATCTTAGGAGGGGCAGGCGTAGGCTCTTCCGAAAGAGGAGGATTTTCTTCGTTATGAAACTGTTCCTGGACGGCTTGACTCTCTTCTCCGTCCTCAAGATTAATAACGTCTTGAGTTTGGAGTTTGGAGTTTTTGGAGTTTGGAGTTTGGAGTTTGGAGTTTGGAGCGAGTGATTGTCTCGTCCTGAGAGGCAGGAGGAGAAGAGATCAGACGATCGGATTCTTGAAGCCTTTTCATGACTTCCTTCTCCGTCTCGACGCGGTTTTCTAGCACCATTCTTTCGGTCTCAGCCTGATAAAGATCTCGAAGCTTTTGGATAAGCTTTGGTTTCGATGTTTCCAATCATCAATCTGCCTACCCAACGCCTCGGCAACGCCCTTGAGTTCTCAAATTCGGCGGCCGACCTCTTCTTTGGCTCTGTTCTCTTCCTCGATTGCCTTCTGAACAACCTCTCGCGTTGTGTTCAGCTGCTCCCGAAGATTGGCAACCTCGGTCTGTGCCAGGTTCAACTGGGCACGGGCTTCATTGAGCTCAACAGTCATGCTGGCCTTGTCAGAAGCTGCCTTTGCCTCCGCTTCCGCAGCCCGAGTTTTCCACTCTTCCACCGTCATGCACTGACTGGCAAAGTGGTTTGATAGCTCCGTCCAAGCATTCTCAATCTGAGAATAAGAAAGTCATATAAGAATCTGCAAATACGAAAAAGACGTAACACGAGAAGATTTGAGTTGAAGCATTTACCGCTGCAATGGCCTGGCAGTTGACGACCTCGAGTCCCATCCCTGTCCCGACCTTGGATTTGGCCAGGTTAGCCGGAGGCCTTGATCCACGAGTCCAGGCAATGGCCGTTGAACCATTGTCCAAGGCCGTATCTCTGATAGTCAAGGCCCGTGACCCGACCTTGATAATGGGTTAGAAGACAGGGACTGTCCTGTCAATTGCTACTGTGCCGGGATTAGATGGCGAGGCACCCACATGGACTGTAGGTTGACGGATAAGTACATTCTGCATTGGAGGAGGTGTCGAGGCTGAGCAGATGCCTCGAGAACTTTGCCCTTTTCTTGATGAGCTCGTTGGCGCTCGTCCTCCTTCCTCTTCTTGCGGGACTCTTGTTCGGCCGGAGTCACCAACTTTCTTTTCGCCTAAGCGGTAGCATCAGGGTAGTTGCCCCGGGCACGGGTACCTCCTGCACAGGCGACAGACAAAATTCCACAGTCCGTCCTGTCTGCCTCGTGGATTTTCTTCTCTCTATGGCCAGGGCAGATCCGGATGCACGGGGGATCTTGGCAAGAGGGGGGGATGTTTCCAAGTTCCATCTTTGCTTTGGCAAGAGTAGTGAGAGACGAAGGACCGACTTGCGAGTTAGAATCGACACGAATGGTTTCCCCGTCACCCGAGCACTCAAGTTCTTCCTTGAGTTCTTTCCTTGGTTTCCACCTGACGTATTCCGAGCCCTTCTCTTTGGCAATTGCTTTAAGGTGACGAACTTCGTTGTCTCCTAGGCGCTCAAAATGCACCTTCGATTTGACAGCACAGGAAATAAGAAAAGACATCAGTTACTAAGGCGGAGCACGGGATGCGGGGGACGAAAGATGTATATTAACTAAAGGACTGGCCTGATTGGAACGTATTGGGGACGGTTTGAGCCCTTTCCGTCCTCCACTCGCCTGAGATAATAAAGGAGGGAGTCCTCCAACCTCGATCTATGTTGTATAGACCTGTGATGAAGTCGGAGGTTGAAGGATGAGTCACCCAATTCAAGTAAATCCCTTTGTTGTACGAGCACTTGTTGACGATTTGGAAGTGAAAAAGGTCACGGGGTTCTATATGGTACCCGTCCCTAATGAACTTGCTAACCATGAACATATACCTATAGAAGTGAGGATGCATTTGACCTGGGGCAAGTTGTAGTAAGGACAACACGTCCTCAACTACGGGTTCGAGAGGAAACCGGAGGCCAACCTCCAGTTGAACCAAATGGACTACGGTGATTCCAGAACGATGGTCTACCAAGTAGTCATCGGCTTTGTAGTGAATTTTGACATTAAGGGGAATCTGGTAAAGATCCCTGATATGGTCAAGAGTATGCATCTGGTATTTCCTAGATTTAGGGGAGGACGAGATGTAGGCTCCTACAGGGGCACTACCCGAACTACTTTCTCCACTCATGATTTCGGGTTTCAGGTTGGTTTCAAGAAGAAGAAAAAGAAAGACAAGAAGAAAAGAGGAGAGGAAAAGAAATAAACAAAGAAAAATCAAGAACTTACAGAGTTCTTGACCGAATCTGGAAGGCTGAGAGGGCAAAATCGCACAGAAATCTCCAAGTCAGTATGAAGTCTCAGAGCAACAAAACAACAGCAAGAGCAAAGCAGAAGTGAAGAACTTTGCTCTCTTGCCTTTTATAAGAAGTACAAATTTAGGCATGATGGAAATGCCCTTCGGATCCACCGTACACGTGTTCATGCTCGAGGGCATGATAGTCTCTGAAGAAATTCAAATCGGCGTGCCAGAAAGCAAATCTCAGCATGACGAAGATACCTCCCAAATCCACCATACACGCATGTTTCCTCAGGGGCACGATCATCTTCCACGCAAGAAAATATACCGTCACATTTATCCGCCTACCTCGAGTCTCACAAAGGTAATGATGGCAGACTGACAACATTAATGAAGTAGGACGGGCCATCACACGTGCTAAACGTCTGAGGCACAGCTGTCACGACGCTTTTTCTTAGCACAGTTGACATGCCATTTAGAAAAAGGTACACTCCCATCATCAATTTTCGTTTGGATTCACGATACCTTAAGCTATGCTTAACGCACCGCGAAGGGGCAAATTGTAATGGAGAAAATTGGTCAATTAAGTCAACCGAGGACGTGCCACTGGTCAACTGAGGACGAACCCATCTCCAAATTGAGCACAAGACCGACCCCAATTGAGGATGAACCCGTATCCAATAAAGGGCGAACTCGTGCTCAAAGAAGGTGTAGCCGACCAGTAGGCGGACGGAACTTGGGGATTTGATCCTCTGGCAAGTCATTAATGATGCACTCATGAGTTAGGTGAATATCCCTGACTCCACATTAAATATTGGTCACTTCGAATTGCTTTCGGCCCTAGAACCGACCCGGTAAGGAGGGGATGTGCTTATGATAAGATATTTGTCTGACAATTTTGGAATGATTACGTGAGATGTATGGCCATCCACGAGCATGGATGACCATGGGAATCTCAGGCAATAAGTACCCCGAGGACCTCAATGATCAAGGATCGGCAATTCCCAGACACCCAAACTATACTACCCTTAAGCTCAGAGCAAAGGCCCTATCTTGAGACCTCCTGACCTCTATTTGCATTTGATCTTCTATACTTCATCTTATATCTATACTGACTTAAGCATCAGAGTGTCTTGGCAGGGCAGAAGGCCCCTCCTCAACAAGCAAAGGGCTCGTCTGCGACCTTCATCCTTCTACCAGTCAAGCAATCCAAAGGATCGTTGACGTGTGGAGCTTCCCAAAAAATCCCATTACAATATCTAAAGTTTAAAACTTCGTTTTTATTGCGACATTTTAAAAATCTTGCGAGAAATATAATTTTTTCCTTTTATCCTGTAAATATCACGAGGTTTAGCCGATATTTTTTGGCTGATATTTTTTAATTTATAAACAATGTTGGAGAAATACACAATGTTGTTGGTTTTATGAATTTATAACATGATAATACTTATTACTATTTTCTGTAATTTTGGTATATTTTTTAAATCATTGCTGAGATTTAGGCTAGAAATACCCGAAAAAAAATTTAGATTTGAAAATCTCCCGAGAAAAACTTCGGCCGATAAAAACCCGAGAACGAGATTTGTAACACTGCTGTTAATTTTTGGACGCCCAGGCAATACCTATGGCCTAGACTTTGCCTTTGATGTTGGGACTACGTTGATATGTACATTAGGGCATTTGTAGAAATTAGAAAGTATGAAAACTAATTTTTATATATTTTTTTATTATCGGTAATCAAGTAATTGTATTATAAAATGTAATCAAGCATATAAAGGATATCAAAGGGAGTTCACAAGAGCATAAGCTCACAAGGACTACAATGAAACTGATATCCCTTTCTAGCACCATCCAATTGCATAGTACAGACCCGTCCCAACCACTTGTATCATGCTACTAGCCTATCAAAGTCTTCAACCTCCTCATGAATAGCACCAATATAGAAGTAGATGTCTAATCCTCAGGCACATGAGGGCGAAAGGGGAAGAAGTATGATCAAACACCCTCTTGTTCTTTTAATTTACCAAGGATCAATGTTTTGGCCCTAGGAAGAAAACACCAAATGACCGCTTGAGACTCCAAGCTCACGAAGGACCAACAAGATAAGAAGTCTTGAAAGGAAGTAGGGAAGACCAAACACACACCCAAACAAGACTGGAAATTTCCACAGATGCATAAGCAGATGGTCCACCTCATAATGATCCTAACAGAAGGGAATTCAGATGTACAAATTAACTTTTTTTTCCGTTGAAGTTTCCCCCTGTACTTGTGGGCTGTATGTTAAAGCACCATTTCTTTCCTTGTTGGCTTTATGGTAATGGAACATTTTCACGAACAAAAATGATCATATTAGGAATCTAAATTTTCCACAACCTTCTCCAGATCACTTTAGAAGGCCAAGGTTTATGCCTCCCTGATTCAGCTTCTCTTACTCTTGTGTTCAGAGAGGTCTGTCTCCCAGATTCAGCATCTATTTTGTTCGCAGAAGCAACCTGGTAAGTGAATATGACAGAACTCTCTGTTTGAACAAAGATTCCATTTCAGAGCATCAAGGCCTGGAAAAGGACTGAGTTTATAGAACTACGACTACCTCTCTAAACAATCTTGGGAATAACAGTTTCCAAGCGTCAGCATTCCAAGATCTGCCTGATTGATTAATAAAACCCACAACCCTTTTCAAAGGGACAATCGAGCAGCTTGTTCACATTCACCTTACATTTTTGGTGGATTAAATTCCTAGGATATTTTCATATATTTATGGAGAAAACTTGTGCTATCTGCCACCCGAGCCCCTCTAGGAGAATATTTCTAACTATGAGCAAGCCCCTCTGACCCCCCATTAAGCTTTGTACACATCTGTGCTTGGAGAAAATTGCCCTTTTGGGAAGTATTATGCCTTTGTAATTATTTGCCAATGGCGGTTCAGGCTCCTGAAGAAGTCTCCAACCCTTTTTGCTAACGCTGTTGATTCATTTGAATCCTAACCTCCTCCCCTTCCCATCTTGCTTTACAAACATTTCCCAACTAAGCCAGAAGGCCTAGAATTTTCTTTTTCTCATAATTGATTCTACCGCACCAGAAATTATTCTGAATGGAGTGTATAGTTGATTCAAAGTCTTTGGCAATGTGAAACACTTGATAAAGAGCCTTTCTTTCCATCCATCCAACTTATCTCTAATCTTCTTTTACATAGATAATAATAGCTGCTTTTGGATTTGCCAAATTGAATAGAGATGCCCAAATATTTGTCTGGCTTCACATTTCTTTTCATCTTAAGACACCTAGGCAGAGTTTTTCCAAAAGGATTTTTGGGTGTTAAAACTCCACAGTAGCCCTGATTTTTGATCATTTATCACCTGAACCAGGCCAAACAGTTTTGAACCTAATTATCCTGGATTGGATACATAGTGAAGTTGAGGCTACTTTTTCAGGAGTAGAGTGGGTCTAGGATGCTTAGTTTTAAACCATATTCCGAACGTGGTAGTTTACAATGTTTAGACTTTAGACTGCATTTTCATTTTATTTATTGCAAGAACTGTTGAAAGTCGTAGTAAAACAATTACCAGGAGCCAATCATAAGATATGTTAGATAGCCTTAAAACATTCTACATTGGGCAAGTTTTAGCAGTGCTTTAAAACTCAAAAACTCAATTCGAAACCTTGCCGAGTCGAGTCTACTCGAAAACTCGGTCAAAACTCTTCCCTCCTAGTCAAATCGACTCAGTCAAAAATCGTTCAAGTAATGACACCTAAAACTTGAACACATAATATTTTTTTAAATATTCGTTATATTTATAGATATATGATATAAATTAAAAATTAATGATAAAATCTACCAAAATTGAGATATATATACACTTACATATGAAGCAAAAAAAAAAAAATTGAAATATTGATGAATTATTTTTTATAAATGTTAAATAATTAATTCATCAATTATCATCCATCAATCATATAATTAGTTAAATGGACTAATGGAGCTACTCTCAACTATACGATTCTTATTTTTTCATTGGGCAGATTGCAGGAATCAGCTCTTTCTCAACAGAATATCTATGCGATACTCTCCACATCACAAAGCAAAGCTTGTCATTTTCAGGCATTATTAAATAGAGATTTTAGGTATGAAACGAAATTTTACAAAAGGGATACATAGAAGAGAGATAGAAAGTTGTCGCCGAAGAGGAGCTTTCACTAGAGAGATGAGAGATGTGAAGTAGAGATAGGCTGCCCTAAGACCCCCCCTTCTCACCCTTTAATACTTCCAGAGAGACAAAAAACAACTCAAAAACTACTCGGTCGAGTCATCTGAGTCGACTAGGTCAGGTTAACTCGGCTGATTCGATCGAGTAACTTAGGAATGCTATAGTGGCCAAGTTCACGCCTTAGGAAGCGGAGGTCTTGAGTTCGAGTCCCTTCCCCTTGTTGGCCATCCTCCGGGATCTATCTTGGCTTTCTTAGTTGTTTACTATGAGGGGATCTACACAGCCCAAGGGACTTAGTCGGATGTTCTAAGAGGCTTGGATACCCTCTTCCCCAAAAAAAATTGGGATTGCTAGGAAAAACCGAGTATATGGTTCAGTCAACTCGAAATCCAGTCAAGTTGAGTCGACTCGGCCAAGTTTCAAGTTGACTCAACGAGTTTTAAAACACTGATTTATAGTGTTGAATAGTTATTTGTGCTCTCTTACCTACGTCAACAAGGGACTTTACTCCATTCTATTGGGACTGGGACTTGATCCTAGGACCTATAAATGAGGGACATACTTTTGCCATTTGACCCAAGCGGCATGAATTTGATTGGAACCATTTGATGGACCTCTTTTGAGCTGTTTGCCGTTTTTTCTTCCAGTGGTCCTTAACATGTGCTATAGTTGATAGGATAATCAGTGCAGATTGGTATTTATTGTAGGAGATATCCTAGGGAAACCAATCAAATCTAGGTCTCACCCTCATGCAAGTGCAATCAAGGATTTAAATTTGGGTTTCAGGGTACGTTTTCAAATGAAACCAATGCATTTCGCCGATACCATACGTATTGGACGATATTTGTAAAAGTTTCTTTTTAATAAAAAACAAATTAAAGAAAAAAATCGGAAAAAAAGGAAAAATATCAAAGCATGAATTAAATATTCATTTACAAATTATTTTATGATAAAATATTAAAATTATAATACTTAATTAATCAATTCCTCAAAACATGAATGAAACACAATTATGAATTTACAATTACACAATGTCTGATAGATTGACAGAATGAGATTATAAGTAGTGTACGACAGATAAACATGCTTTGATTTTCATAGTAGCAAACACAAACACAAACACAATTACACATTGTATGAAATAGTTACATAAATAACTAATAAATTAAACAAGTAAGCAAATATAACTATTAACAAGAAAAAGATAGATACTTGTAAAGTGTGTAAAATGTTAACTATTAAGTCTAGAGCCACATAGACCTATGGGATGGCTCATACAAATCATCATCTTTATCACCATCTCTATGTGACAAATAACGAATTAGATTTGTCAATAACATATTTAAACTATCTAACTAATCCTAGAAATTAAGAACAAAATCAGCAATAGTGCTTTAAAATAACAAAATTCTATTTCTAATCAATGGGTTCAATCTTAGGGGTCAATCCCTCGGCAGTAGCAAGGGGTTTCCAGGAGTTTGGCGCTAGTGGAGTCAAAGTTGTCCAGTCTGAAGAGAGCAGACTTCTTCCCTTCAAGGGTTGGCTATGGGAAGAAGAGAGCGACTATCTTGTGGGTTCTGAGTCAGAGCTAGAGAGGACCGTTTGTGTGGTAGAGGTCGAAGCCCAGGTCATAGTTACAGACGCTGCAGTAGAGGTATCTGGCGTTGTAGCTGATGCCTCAGTAGAAGATAGAATGGGAAGCTCTGTAGATGAGGGGCCAACTCAGCCTGGAGGAGTAGTCAATTGGTTGCAGGGGTGCAAGTCCTTTCGGTTCTGTTTCCTGAGGTCACTTTCTCAGTTCAGATTCCAGCTTATTTTGCGGAAGCGAAAAAGGGAAGGGATGCAAAGGAACAATCCGGCAACCTCTCGGTATCGAAAGCGGCATTTGAATCTTCACACTCTTCATTTAGAGGCGAGGACATCATAGTGGCAGGGGATTTATCTCCGGTTCCCTCGCGAGGTACGCCTAACCCCTCTCTTCTGTCTAGCTCTCTTATTCCGTCTCAGAGTGTGCATAGGGGAGCTAGAGAGAGTTCTTTGTGCTCATATGGAGAAGTTTTTAATTCAGATTTGCCTGTTCATGGAGTCTTGATACCTCAGTTTATTGAGGATGGGTGCCGGGTTTATACCTGGCCCGTTGGAGGGTGCTAGTTATCTCACAGAGTTTGTTCCTAATCCTGAGTCAGTGCCTTTGGACCTAGTTGTGCATGTCGGTCTTGAGCCTCAAGGGTGTAGTTCGGTGGGACTGTCAAACCGGGAGTTGGTAGGGTTGTTGGGAGAGGAATCGGGCTAGATGTTGGCCTTGGGCTATCTGGTGGGTCTCTCGTATAAGGGTCATGAGGATAAGGCTAGGGCCTTGTTCTTGAGTCTAGAGTGTCCTTCGGTCCCTAGGGTTGTTTCCAGTCCTCATAGAGCTTCGAGGGGGAGGCGAGCCACTTCCAGTGTAATCAAGGCGTTTAGGCGATGCCTAGGCGAGGTGTTGCCTAGGCGACGCCTAGGCGATAAATTTAATATAAATATATATATAATTATATACATATCACGTATATATATTATTATATATAACATCCAAAAGACCAAAACTCCACACCCACATTCCACAAAAACATAAAATAAAAAGTCTATTACAATCATTCATCACATAACCAAAGACATGTTGACATAGTGGAGTATTAAACACTTCAAAATTTAAGCCAAATACCCAAATTCGTGTCACTGTCCATGTATAATATTAGGCAGAACCCCCCTACGATTGCCCGGAGGGGTGGCAGGGAAGCAGCGCCCCCCTGTGACGCACGAAGTGCGTCCGCAATCTGGGCCTAGATTGCGTCGAAAACGATATATTTAGTTAAAAAAAAATGATATTTTTAGTGAAAAAAATGATTTAGAATCTTGTTATTTCTTCATTACATGTTTTTTTAATTTTTTTTTCTATTTATTGAGATTTTTGGATTTTTTTAAAGCAAAAAAAAAAAAAAAAAATTTACTAGAATCGCCCGCCTAGAGGGGCGCCTAGGCGGTTGAGGCCCAAAATGACCTAGGCGACGCCTTGACTACACTGCCCACTTCGGCCTCAGAAATGAGAAAACTGGAGTGGAACGTGAACTATGATAAACTCATAAACCAGGTTCTCGGAGTGTGTCGAGTAGCCCGAGAGTTTGTAAGGGTTGCAGAGTTGTTAGATGACGGAGTCTCCCTTCATTTCGTGGAACATTAGGGGGTTGGGGCAGCTAGAGAAACGAGCGATGGTCAAGAGGATGGTCATATCTAAGAGGCCGACCATTCTGTGTCTTCAGGAGACTAAATTAGAAGTGGTTCATGATTACATTATTAAGGATATTTGAGATATATCGGTCCCTAATGGGTGGCTCTCCCGTCTTTGGGGGCGTCGGGGGCTATCTTGTTGTTATGGGATAAGGATAAATTGGAGGTTGAGGATTCTGAGTTGGGCGCATATTCGATTTCCATTTATTGCAAATGGTCTGGGGATGAGGCTTCATGGGTTTTCACGGGAGTTTATGGTCCAACCGGAGGGTCAGATGATTCCGTCTTCTGGACTGAGCTTGATGATGTCAGTGTTAGGTGGGATGCACCGTGGTGTTTGGGAGGGGATTTCAATAGCATTCGGTTCTCCGAAGAGAGGAAAGGGGGTTGTGCTACAAGTGCTAAGATGAGGCTATTTGGTGAGTTTATTGGTCGTCATGAGTTGATCGAATTCCTTTTGAAAGGCAATATGTTCTCATGGTTTCAATCAGTCTCCAGTGGTGCAGCGAGTAGATTAGACAGGTTCCTTTGCAACCCCGAGTGGGAGTCTTTTCCCGAATATATTCCAATCTTCTTTACCTCGACCAATATTGGACCACGTCCCCATATGTTTGGTCAATGGGATTTTCAAAGGAGGCCCCACGCCTTTTCGGTTCGAGAACATGTGGCTCAAAGATGATAGGTTTAAACCGGTTGTGGAGGAGGTGTGGAATGCGAGGAATGGTCAGGGGGCCGCCAGTACGAGATTTGGTCTCAAATTAAAGGCCCTTAAAGCTCATTTGAAGGTTTGGAATCGGGATGTGTTTGGGGATGTGAATCATAGGCTCTCTAGATTACTTCAGGGCATCGGAGAGTTGGTCACGATTGCAGATTCTAGATCCTTGTCCAGTGAGGAAATCCAAATGTTGGAGGGCAAAAAGGTGGAATACCTTCGTACGGCACATTTGGAGGAAATATGTTGGAAACAAAAGTCTAGAGTTAGATGGCTCAAGGAGGGTGATCGAATACCAGATTTTTCCATCGGATGGCTCATTTCCATAGGAAGAATAATTTCATCCCTAGATTGAAGGTGGATGGGGAATGGCGAGAGGGGGCCTCGGAGGTGGCGGATAGTGTTGTTTCTTTCTACCGTGATTTCTATAGGGAAAGGGAACAATGGCGTCCTCAATTGGACGGTCTTCCTTTCGACTTTCGACTGCCTTTCAGAGGAGCATCGAGAGAGTTTGGAGTCCCCTTTTGAGGAGGAGGAGGTGGTGAGTGCTCTTCATGCATTAGCTGGGGACAAGGCTCCTGGGCCGGATGGTTTCACCATTGAATTCTATCGCTCATATTGGAGTATAGTTAGAGCCGATTTCCTCGCAGTCATGAGCTGTATGAGACGGGGCGGTTTGACAGGGTTATTAATAACACGTTCGTGGTCTTGATTCCTAAAAAGAAAGGGGCTGAGGACATAAGTGATTTTAGGCCGATCAGTTTGGTGAGTAGTGTGTATAAAATCCTCTCGAAGGTCTTGGCCACCCATCTAAAGAGGGTGTTGGGTATCATTATATCCCCGCAACATGGAGCATTTGTGGGGGCTCGGCAAATCTTGGATGGTATATTGATAGCTAATGAAAGCTTAGATGCGAGGATCAGATCTAAGGTTCCAGGTATATTATGTAAAGTGGATATGGAGAAAGCCTACGACTACGTTAACTGGGAGTTTTTGGAGTACGTTATGAAGAGGATGGGCTTTGGAGTGAGGTGGCGTCATTTGGTGCAATCGTGTATATCCTCCGTTTTTTTCTCTATTCTTATTAATGGTAGTCCGGCTGGCTACTTCAAGAGCTCGAGGGGTTTGAGACAGGGAGATTCTCTCTCCCTGTTCCTTTTCATCTTAGTCTCGGAAGCTTTGAGCAGGATGTTGTCGAAAGCTAATGGGTAAGTTTTCGAAGGCTTTTGCATTGGTAAAGATCATTTGTAGATCTCCCACCTCCAGTTTGCAGATGATATGCTGATTTTTTGTAGAGATTCATGTCGTGATCTTGTTTCTATTCGGAGGCTTCTTCGTTGCTTCGAAGCTGTATCTGGTCTGCGAGTCAATTTGTCGAAGCTTGAAATCATTGGAGTCAGGGAGGTCGAAGGTGTGGTCAATTTAGCTGCCTGTCTTGGTTGTAAAGTGGGATCCCTCCCTACCGTGTATCTAGGTATGCCGCTTGGGGCCAGTTTCAAGTCCAGGGCTGTATGGACCCCGATATTGGAACAGTTTGCAAAGCGTCTTTCAGGTTGGCAATCGTCTTTCCTCTCAAAAGGCTGGAAGTTAACCCTCTTCCAGAGTACCCTTAGTAGCATTCCTACTTACTTTATGTCAGCTCTTATTATTCTTGGAGCGGTAGCTGCATCCCTAGAGCGAATGCAGTGAAACTTTCTTTGGCAAGAGAAGGGGGGTCGTTGTAAATATCATCAAGTGAGTTGGAAAGGAATTTGCCGATCTAAGAAAGAGGGTGGTCTGAATTTTAGACCACTAATTACGGCAAACAAGGCTCTTTCGGGGAAATGGATTTGACGGTTCGGGGAGGAGAGGAATAGTTTATGGAGGGCGGTTATAGTGGCTAAGTATGGCGAGAAATCTTGTTGGGTCCTGAAGGAGGTGAAGGGTGTTCATGGCGTCGGTATGTGGAAGGGGATCATGTCAGTGGCCCAGTCAGTAGTGTCATTTTGTGCATTCAGGGTGGGGGATGGGTCAGAGGTTCGTTTCTGGAGGGATGTTTGGTGTGGGTCAACTACACTCCAGGCAGATTATAGCACTTTCTTTCGGTTAGCCATTGATAGGAATGCTACCGTCTGTAGCTACATCGATAGGGGGGAAGGTGGGGTTGTTTGGGGTCCTAGATTGAGGCGAGATTTATTTGATTGGGAAATCGGTGAGTTGGGCTGTCTTTTTGAGCGGTTAGGGTCCGTCCCTTTGGCTTCTCAGGGTCGGGATTGTAGAATTTGGTCTAAAAGCAACCAGGGTCGATTCTCCGTGAGATCTCTAGCACAATCCTTTGGGTCAGTCCCACCCGTCTCTTTTCCTCATAGAATTGTGTGGAATCCTAGCATTCCGACCAAAGTATCATTTTTTCTCTGGTCGGCTTCTTTGAACAAAATTCTCATCTGTGATCACTTGCAACATAGAGATTGGAGGATGGCTAATAGATGCTTCATGTGCCTCCGAGAGGAAGAGTCGATAGATCACCTCCTCTTGCATTGTTCTTATGCTTGAGAGATTTGGGGCTTCTTTCTATCCCGTGTGGGAATGGATTGGGTATTTCCCTCTTCCCTGCATAGCTTCTTATCCTGTTGGCACTTGAATTGGGGAGATGACTCGAGGAAGGTTATTTGGTCGGTGTTGCCCGGCGCCATTATGTGGTCTATTTGGAAGGAGAGGAACAAGAGAGTTTTCGAGGACTTTCTATATGTTCCTTTTCGTATTTGTTCCAGATTTCGGGTGTTGATTATGGACTGGTGTTAGTGACCAAAAAAAATAAAATTATGGACTGGTGTTCAACATTTTTTGGGGGCGGTGAGTTGAGTTTGTTGTTATCGTGAGGGTATGTTTTGTCTAAGGCCGTGGGCCATCTTCGCGGGGTTGCTTGGCAGCTGTTTTTCTTATTGCATCTTTTTGTTGGGTTCATGTACTTGTGAACTCTCCCCATTTCATGTTCTTGTATATTTTTCCTGTTTCTAATATATTCGCCGGATTATCGATCAAAAAAAATTTAATGAATAGTTGACTACCGAATTATAGATTACATTTCTACTTCTACTGTTGTACATGTCAGTCATGAGTCATGATTGAAGTATTGAACTCATGACTGTCATGTCACATGACTACATGTGTGATGTATCACAAAATCACAATGTCAGAGTTTTAAGTGTTTATAGCAATTACTTATTAATCATAACACATAAGATAAGACTAAGAGGGCGTTTGGCAACACTATTAAGTTCAATAAGTACTTATATTAAGTAGGTATGGAGTTACTTATTTATAAGTACTTTTTTGGGCTCCTAACCACTTTTACTTATTGCTCATTTATTTTTACCAAACAAACTTATTATAAATAAATACATATTTTAATGAATAAGTAAATAAGTACTTAATAATAGTGTTGTCAAATGCCCCATAAGATTCTTCCTTCTTCTAGGTTCGAGAGAGCTTGCTGGCATAGTTACCAAACATCCATATAATATCCATATAGTACCCGTATGATACTTTTAGGGGGGGTCGCCGTTTAGTAAAACTGCGTACTTTTGTCGTGTTATGTATTATACCTGTATCGCCATATAATACCCATTTAATACGCGAATTACTTATTAAACGCATACAATATGCATATGTTTGCCGTACTTTTTCCGTGTTAAACACATATTCCGTATTACATAATTGTTATTAGTTAGTATCATGTTTTTTATTTATTTATAATTATTAATTATTTTTTAATTTTCCCGTTCTTTTGCCGTGTTTTTGCCGTATAACACCTGTACTTCCCGAATGGATCATTATTGTATTATACCCGTACCCGTACTTGGTAACTATGTTTGCTGGTATAATGGATGGGGCATTGGTTGATCCAATCGGTGAGCATGAGGTAATACCAGATGAGGGGAATGCTGCTTCCCCTACCCGACCAAGCTTTCTTGGTAAAAATGAGGGAATGGGTGGTGATCTGCTTTCACACGACCATATCCATAGAGGTGCGATGTTTCGGTTTTTTTGGGTGGGCTATCCACGACATCAAGCAGGAGGAGAAGGCTTGCATTTTCATCAGTGTTGCGGGAGAGAGAGACAATAAAATTAAATAAAAAACAACAATATATATATATATATATATATATATATATTTCGAATGGGTCCTGTTGAAACTGATACATATCAGACGAGTCCTATTGATATGTTTCGGTTTCGGACGAGTCATATCAATGGTTTCGGCGATTTTTGTTTCCTTGAGTGCAACACGTGGATGGCTATGTTGTTGCATTTCCCTTCTTTTCTATTTAAGCAAGCATAGTGTGCTGTGTTTTCTTCCTTCCTTTCTCTCTTTTTCCTTTGTTGTTATGAAGTAAAACAATCAAGTTTAGCCCCATAAATTTTCACTTCACATTGTTTTATACCCCGATCTGAATTTTGAACTGGCTAGAGTATTTTTACTACTTATGTTTTTAAATCTCTTTTCTCAAAATGTGTGATGATAAATATGATAACGACAAATGTTGGGCCTCGCTTATTTGTTGAAGTTGATTTTCATTTTTTTGTTTTTAAGTGAAAAACAAGCACTCGCATGCTTATCTTATTTAGAGCATCTTGCATCAGGTAGTAGTATCCCTTTTCTTGGCTTAAAGAAGCCAAAGTTTCTATCAATGTGGAGACCAGAGGTCCCCTTCTTGTGGATAGGGTTGTCTAAAAAGGACTGGGAGGTGGGGGGTCTGCCCTGGGTCCCTAGCCCTGGTCTCACTTACAAGGTTAGTGCCCTAGCCCCTGAGGGCCTAAACTGGATAGGCCCTAGCCCTGCCTGAAGGGCCAGGGTTGGGCCAGGTCCAGGAAGAAGAGAAGAAAAGTTTGTCATATGATTTAGCGTGAAAGTTGAAACCCTCCTTTATCCGGGCTTGGGACAGCAATGCAGAGAGTTGAGAGAGAGAGAGAGAGAGAGAGAGAGAGAGAGAGCAATTGAGTGAAAGCCAAAGAGTGAGAGATGATTTGAGTCGAGAGATTCATTAGGGTAAGGATTTAGGTTAGGTTTAGGACTTTATATAAGAGGTGTTGGCAAAATTCTATCATATCCTTTAAACAAAACATTCTCAAGGGTATATATGGTGATTTATTAAATTTATATAAATAATAAACATATTATATGCACTACTAACCTTATATACCGTATTTACTATATGTCTATATGTACTAGGTAATGGAGGGCAGGGTAGGGCCCTAAGGTAAGAGAGCCTTGCATTTTTTGGCCCTACCCATCCCTCGGGCCTTAAAAGGGCAGGCATTTGAAGGGCTAGGTCGGGCATCCTCATTTGAGGGCCTTTATGACAGGCCTACTTGTGGACCTTAACCGCAGCTTGTAAAACATCAGATGTACAGGTAATGCAAATGCAAGCATACAAAACTGCAGCTTATATTCACCGTAGATGTAGTCATAGACGTGCTAGTGCGAGCAACAGGATCCTCAATTCAATTGGTCCCCATTATGAGGATTTCCCGTGTAGAAGTTCCATTAGAATGGGGAGTTATTTGTTATCTGACCCCCCTAAAGTTATCTATTTATTTCTTTTTTTTTTGTGAAAATGATTGAAGTATAATTGGATGTCACGAATGCCCAGCCAGGTCTGATTTTTGCTTTTTTAGTCAGTCATATAGATGATTGGTCACCTTTGATTCTCCGAATTTGAATTGCATATATATAAATAGTTGTGTTGGCCTTGTTGAAAGTCTCTACAGGGTATAGAAGGAGAGGGACAAAGATACTCAAAACTGTTGATTGTTGCTGTAACAGCTTAATGGAAATGCAGATTTGGATTGATAAGTATAGCCGAGTTTCTGGAAGCAACTGGTTGCTCTTCACCGCACTTCATCAAGTTAGAGGTGAAACCCTTCTTTGATTTCAGCCCATCTGAGGGATCTTAGCAATTTGACAAACAGATGTTCTCCCTTTTTTCATTATTGTTATTTGGTGACTCAAATTTTGGACCTCAAAAAATATACTGTAGAAATTCAACATTGGTATGGATATTTGTATTTCCTCACTCATCTGCAGTCCATGTCGTGTACTTGCATCTGGTTTGGGACGTTGTCTATTGCCTAGGCAGTCAGAATTCTTTCAGCCCCACAGTAAATCCAGTGATCTTAACCATCAAATTGATGGACTTCGTTTGGAACATCAATTGCAAGGTCCCATTTTTACCTTTGCTAGTTGTATGATGGCTGGAGCTGTGCTGGATAAACATTCAAGCGTTTGAAAAAGATAATTTTTTTTGTTTTTTGTTGACTGATACGCAGTTAGGCCACAACCCGGTTAGTATCTGTTCTAAATAAGGAGCGGGTGGAGATTACAACATTCACACCCTCTCGGGAATGGAATCCGGACCAAATGAGTGATGACTAACAAGCTACCTATGGGGCATGCATTGCTTCCTAAGAAAGATTATCTTGGTGCACGATTTTATGTATATGGACCGTTGAATTGATTTTTATGGATTCTTTGAAACGAAAGCTCTTGATTTGACCGCTAGATTTTATCCAACTGTTTGAACTTTGGGGTATGAGACAGAATTACAAGCAAACGTTATTGAATTCAGGGAGAGTTCAATCGCGACCACAGGTCAACATGTGTCTCTTTTAACTCCTATTAATCGTAGTTAAAATTTTTTAACCTTTAGTGTTCAATAATCTAACCATAGTTATTTAAAAAAAAAAATTAACCCTAAGAATTAAAATACTTGAACCAGAGTTGTATGTTTTTATAATATTTATTCAAAAAACCAAGGTTAGATTATTGAAAACTAAGGGTTAGAGAATTTTAACCATAGTTAATAGGGGTTAAAAGAGATACGTGTTAATCTGTGGGTGCAATTGAACTCTCCCTGAATTCAATCGTGATTGGCTGTGATTCGATCTCTTGGGGGTATTTACCATAGTTGCAGAGATGGGATCACAATCAATTGCAATTGAACTTGAGGAGAGTTCAATTGCACCCATAGTTGTCCCTTTTAACCCCTATTAACTGTGGTTAAGATTCATTAACTTGGTGTTCAACAATATAACCTTGGTTTATATATATTAATTAAAAATTAACCCTAATGGTAGTATAATAATGTCCTTTAATAATCCGGGTAATCAACCTTGATAGGCTGAAACACAAGTTTAGAGAGTTCGCCATATTAAAGGAGATGGAATCACAGCCAATTGCAATTGAATTTAGGGAGAGTTCAATTGCTCCCACAGCTCGACACGTGTCTCATTTAACCTCTATTAATTGTGGTTAATATTTTCTAACCCTTAGTGTTCAATAATCTAACCTTACTTTTTTGAAAAAAAAAATTAAAAATATTAATCTTACGAGTTAAGAATTCTTAACTACAGTTAAATGTTTATTTAATCCTTAAAAAAAAAAAAAACTAAAGTTAGATTATTGAACAATAAGGGTTGGAGAATCTTAACCATGGTTAGTAAAGATTAAAGGGGACACGTGTTGACTTGTGGGAGCGATTGAACTCTCCTTGAAATCAATTGAACTCTCCCTGAATTCAATCACGATTGGCTGTGATTCGATCTCATATTAAAGAGGCTTCCTGCAGGAACTTCTAATCAATTTGACGGTCTCGACTAATTTGTCCGATCACTATCATCTTAAACAACAACATCAATACCAGCCTGAAAGTTCTTTGCTGGGAAGGTTCTATCAAAATTAATATTAATTACTCCTAAAGCTTACTGAGGTTTAACGGCTGAGATGACTAGTGTGAAATGATGCTTATTGTAGGCGGCAAATTTATCTGAAACCTAGGGATTGAATTAAGTCCCAAGTAGATTAGAGTTTATTTGGGCAATTTTTTTTTTGGTGATAGGTTAAGACACACACACAACTCACACATACAAACCAAGTCTTCAACTGAAGCCACAACCACACACACCTCTCAAAACAGAGAGGCATGGTGGGAGTTACGGGTGTCAACGAGCTGAGCCGAGCTAGGCATTGCTCGGGCTCGGCTCGTTGGAATTTTACTGAGGCTCAGGCTCGGCTCAGCTCAGCTCGTCTACAAATCGTTGAGCTCGAGCTTGGCTCGCTCGATAATTTTTAATTTTTTTAAAAATACATTGATAAGCATTAAATTTAATTAAAAAAATGAAAAAGACTTTTTTTCTTTGGGATGTCATGTGACTCACGTGAAAGCTTGAGTTAAAACTTAAACAAAAATAATTATGTTAATGTATACTAAATATATTTTACAAAAAAAAAGGTATACTAAATATATAATATAAATTTAACTTTTAAAGGATATTATTATAAAATTAATCGAGCCGAGCCGAGCTGAGCCACCTATTGTTCAGGCTCGGCTCATTTATTTTTCGAGCTCACTTTTAAGGCTCGACTCGGCTCAACGAACTCAAAGTAAAAGCTCAAGCTCAGTTTATTTCGGGTCGAGCCGAGCTGGCTCGGCTAGTTGACACCCCTAGTGAGAGTACTTTAGGAGACATAACCTACCATCGAAGGGTATGTCTCCTTAAGCAATTTAAACTTTGATTAAAGTACAAAATTTGCTATGGTTCAAAATATTAGGGGCTTAATCCCATATTTTGATTCTATTTACCCAGGGTTGGCAAGTGACAGTCTCTTATGTAGCTTTTTTTTGTTACCAAATGAAAAAGAGAAATTAAATGAAAAAAGGGAAAGAAATTAATCTTTGCCAAAGTGAAATTTATACCTCTTAATCTCATTCGAGAGATACCAAATACCTCTTAATTTTCTTTTAAGAAAAAAAAGCATAATTTACATTCATTTATATGCTTAAATTAAACCATTACAAGTCTTTTATAAATAGGGGTTTTTGCATATCAGCTGCTAGATTTATCCTAGTTTGCAAATACACTGTTAGGGTATTGGGTTTTACAAATTAACTCAACATTTTACAACAGTTAGACAAATTACCTCAATCCTTACTTCCTTTTGATTCGGAGTTGTAACATTTTACAACAGTTAGACAAATTACCTCAATCCTTACTTCCTTTTGATTCGGAGTTGTAACTGTTATTAAAGTGACCATTATACCCTTATGATATTTTATGCACCTAAATAGTCCTTGAGACATTACCAAGGCGAACCCTTCAATGAGTAGCAAGACTCGTATCTTTTTTTTAAAAAATATAACGAATTGGGGGGTTTGTTAATGAAACTTAATTTCGGTTGGACATATTACTAAATTACCTTACCATGGATAAAGGCACAATTGATAATTTCTAACTAGCACGCCTCTTGCTCCAATGGTTCCTGGGCTTTTCCCAAGGTGGGAGGTCCTGACTTCCATTTCTCACTCCCCCTTTGGGGCCAGCCCCCGCACGGGTTTACCCAGACTTACCTGGTGTGGCGGGTTGCAAGCTCACGTCGCACCCTCGGGGATTAGTCCTAACCCAAAGGGTTGGGTACACCCCGAGTTCCAAAAAAAGAAAAATGTGGTCTATCTCAATAGAGAGGTTTCTGGATCCATTACCCCCTGTGATGAGTAGCAAAAGCTTCAATCCCCAATGCTAACCACTAACCATTTTACTCACGTAGGTAAATGATATCCACGCCAAACCCCCCCCCCCCCCCCCCCCCCCCCCCCGGCACAATCATTGTCTTCACCCCGTTATTTTCAATATTAAAATATTACATGCGAACTCTAAGAATAAAAATTTATTTTTAAATGATGGTAAAAATAGTCATTCACATTGGTCTTAGTCTTAAAGCCTTTTGCAAGTCTCACCCGGTTATGTAGACCTTGAGACGAGAAAAACTCATACTAACCAAACAATAAAACATAACAGATTTCATAATCTAATGTTAGATTATGAAATTGTCCCTATCTGTTTTTTTTTTCACTCTTGACTACCAACTTACTGTTTTATTCAGCCCATTTCATTGGTATATAAAAATCATGATGATCCAAATATTAATTCTTTTTTTAAAATTAAAAAAACTATTTTCAGGGCTTTTTTAATATTAAAATATTTTTTTAAAATAATTAATATTTTTTCCTAAAATCAAGATGGGTGGGTGAACCCTAAGGGTGGGTGAATCTTAATCATAATCAAGGGATGTTAAAAGGGACACGTGGAGACCTCAAGGGGTGATAACTGCATTTGCCAATTCTAGTTTTTTTTTTTTTGGTAATCATCTAAAAATTTATTCATTTAAAAGAGGGATGAACATGAGCTTGAAAATTAAAACTTCTACCAAAAAAGACCAGATTTTCCTTAGTATAAAATCCCGATCTAATAAGATTTGAGGCCTCCAAGTCCGCTACTTTGGAAGGTTATGAGCTGCAGTATTCTAAGATCTTCACACCCACTGAATATTGGACTCAGGAAAGTTTCTCCATAAGATCAATATGTCCTCGAAAATAGTTTGGATATCCCAATGAGGGGTCATTTTTCCTTCGCTGATAGCATGTAAAAGAGTTTGAGAGTTACCTTCTAAAATAAACCTATTCCAATTATTTTGAAGCATAACAGGAGACCCAAAAATATAGCCTTTGCCTTAGATTGTCTTGCATTCCCATAGAGGATTTGGCCTCTTATGCAAACCCTACGAGAAGACAAAAAAAAAGAAGGATACGAGTAGTCTCATTGAAGGGTTAGCTTTAGTAAAGTATCTGGGGGTATTTAGGTCATAAAAACATCACAAGGGTATAATTGTCACATTACTAGCAATTACAAACCCAATTCCAATGGAAGTAATGATTTAGGTTATTTTTGCTGACGGTTGTAAAATGTTGAGTTAATTTGCAAAACCCAAAACCCTAACAGTGTATTTGCAGACTAGGATAAACCTAGCAGCTGATATGCAAAAACCCCTTATAAATATTATAGCATCTAGTTACAAGTCACTCACTACTAGTTATAAATCACACACTAGACTCCTCTATTTCTGTACGGAACAATTCATTCCTCTTGAATTAATCTTGTCTTCAAGGTCAAGATGATGATTGCATATTCTTTCTTTTTGTTCTTGTACTTCGTCTTGCTTTTGATATAAACTAACATTATGGTCACTTGAAAATTGCTTTGAAACCATTTATAACATACATTATTTTTCAGTTACCAAATAAATAAATTTAAATGAAAAGAGGAAATAAAGTTATCTCATCAAAGGTAGATCTACACCTCTTAATCTAATTCGAGAGAAACCAACACCTCATAATTCTCTCATAAGAGAAAAAAAACAAAACAAAAAGCTCATAATTCTCATTCATATTCTAAAATTAAACCATTACAAGTAAATTACAATTATAGTAACAAATTAGAAACTATGGAATTTCTTAATAACTACCCTCTTTAAGTGTACATAACATAATCTGACAAAATAACAAATAATTCAATAGATGGAAGACATAGTTTATCAGGACCATCTTGATTACTCTGAGGTTTGTTTACTTACCAACTCCAAAGCTGATGAACTAAATCCTTTGTAACAATCTTGGCTTTGAAGCTTTTAATAATATTCATCTGGCTTACATAAAATACATTTATAAAATGTATATTTTTGCACTTACTAAGAGGTTTAGCTGGAGTGAAGCTGCAATAATGGTTAATAGTATGAGTAAAGATTGTCCTAATGCCCCTTGTTGATTCCCTAATGCCCCTTGTTTATATTCACATATTCAATGAATCACCTGGCCCATCGATGGCCCTATTGAAGTTTAAGCATCGACCAGGCCTAGTGGTGCTTGCAACTTTTCGTATTTTGGCTTGATGATATTGACAATTGATCCACAACTCTTTCGAGTAATAACCTGACTCGTGCTTCTTGTTGGGTCTGTAAAACGGTTTCAATGTATAAAAAGATATTAACCTCTATGATGGAGAATTCTTTAGGACAATAAAAGTAGTTAATCTTGAATAATAGATTATATTAGAAGAAAACAAAATATTCATATAACTTGGTTTCTTCCAATATCTCCATTGAAGTTATGTTCACCCTAACAGAAGAAAAAAACAAAATAAAAAATAGTATAGGTACTAATAATAATGACTTTTAATACAAATTTTTTTTTTTTGAAAGGATATGGGAAACATTAAATTTGGGATGTCATAGTTTTGCGAGAATATGAATTTCCAAATAGAAAAAGAAAAAAGAAAAATGACCCTAAAAAATAATTTAAATTAAATTAAAGCTCACTTAGACATTTTTTTGGGGTTTCTCCATTAGACTGTTTGTTTGTTAAATCGCCTTGATGATCACTATGCAGCTTTTTGTATGCGAAAATCACACTTGAAAGAAAAGGTTCTCCTGTGGATATCACACATAACTTGTGGCTATCCTAATTCATCCATTTCATATAGTATTGTCTGGATTGGTTCTTATACTTGATTTTTATTGCCTGATCAAATGGTTAGGGGAGTAATAGAAGTGATTAAGCAATTTCATCTCTCCCATGAAATCTGTGAGGGTAGTAGTATTAGCATTTCATTTCCCATTTGAGTCAGAAATTGTTGATGCAGTTCCTATGGAGTGAGAAGTTCACACAGCAATTCCTGAATAACTTATGGGTATCGATCAGGTGGCTTTTACATGCCAATCAAGGTCGTTTGATCTACATGGCGTTGATCATCGCGATGTTAAGGTGAAAAAACAGCTAAATTAGCGACCTTGCACACCTTCTCACATGGATCGGATGGTTAGTTTATAGTCTGATGAGCATGTTACAAGGGCGTAGATGTAACCTGGGGGCAGGGGCGGAGCCAGGGCATAGGCATGGGGCAAGGGGACAGTTTGGCCCCTAAACATTTGAAGAAGAAAAAAATAAGTTTTATACTATATTATTTAATTCAAGAGGTCATAGCCAGGTGCAAGGGGAGTAGCTGCACCCCTAACTTTATATTAAAAAAAAATCTTCACAAACGGTTGGGCACAAAACAGACGAGATTCGCCCACTTGGACTTCAAAAAAAAACCAAACCCCCAAACCCCACCCTAGGTGGACCAAGAATATTTCGTAGCCGCGTGATAATTCATCACAAACCCATCAATAATAATTACTAACATTTCAATCAATCTTTTTTAGCCTCCTTACAAAAAAATTTAGATTTTGCCCTTGTGCCTTGGTACATGTACGTCAGCATTATGGTTAGGCGTGTGATACTTCAAGTATGCAGTGTCATTTTAAAAATATTATATATATATATATATATATATATATATATATATATATATATATATTATATTGTATTGTTAGAAAATTTTTGTCAAGTTGTGTAGTTTTTTTTACAACATACAGGAAAACTTATTAGGAGAGTCACGACACAAACGACGATCAATAGGTACGTCTGTCTTTTGTTCCTCTTTTCTATTCTCCATACGAGTATATTCTTATAACTTTAGTATATACTCTTTTTTTAAAATGGGAATAGAGGAGTCTCCCCTCTCTCTATTCTTCTTCTTATTTTTTTAATATATATTTTTGGAGTTATAATATATATATAATTATTTTAAATAATTTGTAGGTTTTTGCTGCCATGCTGGGATTTTCAGAACTTGCCATTCCGAACACCTCTAGACATTTGGTACCCGTACCACGTGCCTTAGTAACATTGACTCATACACTTGCCGATAGAATAGTTACCAAGTCGGGATTCATGAATTATTCGTCTAGGGAAATTTAGACAAATTCGAAAAAATGTCGAGTAATACTAGTTATAAAAACTATAAGTTACTATGTTTCATGTATTAGATATTTCTTCACGACTTTTTTAAAAATTCGTGTTTAATTTTGCAAATTTTTGAAAAAAAGATGGAAAAAAATCGCTAATACTTCGTAAATTAATTATTTAACGAAAAAGTCACGTATTATTCAAAACTATTTGAAAATTTGAAAAACTTTGTTAATGTTGTCGAATGGAATAGAAGCTGAAATACATAGATTGAGATTATGAAGTATAGATGTCGTGGATAAGTTTGAAAGGTTAAAATGTCTAAGAAGAATTCAATCCATTGCGTGCCACCCTCTTCGCCTCAACCTCTTTGTACGTTGTGTGCTTATTAATAGTATGAATGACAACGTTTACATTATAGTTGCATGGAAGTTATGTTTAAGGTGGAATACTCACTTCCCAGGAAACTCATTTTGCAGACTTTCTTCCATCATGTCTCATTTAGTAGTGATAACTATGTATGTGAGACATTGTATGATGTACCCATAGATTGTAGAAACTAGGCAAGTATCAATAGAATGAAACTTAAAATGTCTAATTTTTTTTATGTATATTTCATGTGAGGAAAAATATAAGGTATGGGCCATATAATTGCCCATATAAATATAATGGGAATGAGGCGCTCCTATCTCATTTCTTATTAACACTACTATATTATATAATTTGATAAGGTTTTATTATATTTTTTCATACGTCTATTTTAGTAACTAGATTCTAAATAACTTTTACTATTATATTTCCTATTAAGTGAGACCCACAATGTATGGAGTTAGAAGTTTCACTTTTAAGCAAACTTTTTAGGAAAATAATCACCTCCTTGTTGGTGGAGCAAATGCGTCTAATCCCCCCTTTTCTTGCTATTTGTCCGCTTTTTTAACTCTCTTTAACTGTGGCTAAGATTCATTGACCCTTAGGGTTAAAGCATCTAACCTTAGGTTTTGGGGAAAAAAACTTGTTAACCATAGTTCAAGAACAATTAAGGGGCTTTGTGGCAAGGAGCAATAGTCCGCTCCTTGCCTGCCTATCTATTTAGTTCTCTTATTGGGACCCACTACTAATCTTTTAGTCTTTACAATACATTAAAACTCTACAAATTCTAATTAGACATTGATTTTTCATTCCTGTAATCAACATAATGGATTCAATTGAAAATTCTGTTGTGCAAGACATTGTAGAAGCTAAAGAATTCTTAAAGCAAACATGGGTTGATGTGGGTAGTGATTGATATTTGATCCAATTATTTTTCTGGGGGTAAATGTATAGAAAGGATCCAAATGATTCTCAGTTAGACAAGAAAATCCTATTGAACTTCACTCTATAAGAAGAAGAAGAAGAAGAAGAAGAAGAAGACGACGACGACGACGACGACGACAATTGCAAGCATTGTCTCAATGATGAGAAATTGTGAAGAACAGTCGGTATGTGTTGGGGGGTTTCTTTGTTTCCATCTATTTGTGATTGCTACTAAAATGGGATTGCAAAATCATAAATGTAGTAATAGAGCACATGTATGGTTATGGTATGCATGAGATTGTATGTAAATGTAGTAATACAGCACATGTATGGTTATGATATGCATGAGATTGTATTGTTATGATATGCATGAGATACGCCATATCATTACCATCATCACAATTGGAAATTGGAAATTGAGATTGTGATGATGGTAATGTAACCATAACCATACAATCTCATGCATACCATAACCATACATGTGCTCAATTATGGAGGTGGCAGATTTTACAATGTAAACTTCCGAATCATTTGGATCAAACTCATTGTATGACCCTAAAACTACATAACTAACTGAAATCAACAACTTGCTGAAGAAGAAAATAAAGGAACCCTGAAAAATCAGCCCATAAAAAAATAATTACGAAAAGGAACATACCGTGACTTTTCTTCTCAAAACTTGAAGACCTTTCTTCCAAACAAAGAGAACAACTTAACTGGAAACATAAAAAGAACCTGCTCAGTGAGAAGGATGGTGAATGGTCATTTTGTAGCAAAGTTGACAGTAATGAATAGACTGACAAAGGGATGATAGTATGCAGCTTCGTAGATTGAGAGATACTTTCTATCATGGATTTGATAATCAATATTAAATGCTCTATACTTCCGTTTCACTGACAAACTAACATGTCTCCGAAAAAAAGAAAATTTAAGAATACATTATGCACATATAACTTCGAACTTCACTTTGAATTCAAAACATTCCAAAATCCCCATCAAAGAATCAAAATAACTTTATATAGAGCTTTTAGGAATTCAGATGCTTCCTCAAATCCTATGGGGCATTTGGATTGGATTTTATTAGCTAAAAATCAATTCAGATAAAATTGATTATGTAAAAGTTAATGGTCAAATGATCATTTTTTCAAATAATAATGTTTGGAGATTACAAAGTTGAGTCTCTCAACTTCATATCCTCCAAACACTATTATTTAAAAAAATGATCATTTGAACATTAACTTTTACATAATCAATTTTATCATAATTGATTTTTGGCTAATAAGATCCAATCCAAATGCCAACTTAAAATTTTACAAAATCATTTACCGAATTTTGAGGAGTCCCAATTCAAACTCCAAAGAGGAGGAACTAAATCAAGTCTTCTACACATTTAATACAATGTCTTAATTAGATGTATCAAAACACATCATGCCTTGATACACATTCCAAGTCATATACAAAAGTTTCGGGGCTCTATAGTAACCAATATTAGGGGATCTTCCTTTCCAAAGTTCATAAGGGGTTTTTATTAATTTTTTTTTATTATTACCTTATTAATGACATAACAAGAGGTATTGATAGATTCCGCCCAAAAATAATTAGGACGTTTATGCTCATTTATCATTGTTCTAGTCATCTCTTGAAGAGATTTATTCTTCCTTTCAACAACTCCATTTTGTTATGGAGTTCTTGGAGCTGAGAAGTTATGGTTAAAACCATTGTCCGCACAATACAGTTCAAGTTCCTTTTTTTTGAATTCACCACCTCTATCACTTCTTATGTTATTGATAATATAACATTTTTTATTTTGCACTCTATTACAAAACTTTTTAAATAGATTAGATGTTTCACTTTTATGTGATAAAAATAATACCCAAGTATATCTAGAATAGTCATCAACAATCACAAAGGTATATGTTTTACTACCTAGGCTTACTACTTCATTGGGTCAAAACAAGTCCATATGAAGAAGTTCTAAAGGCCTAGAGGTTGAGATTATTTTCTTATTATTGAATAAAGATTTTATTTGTTTTCCAAGTTAGCATGCATCACAAATTTTATCTTTGATAAATGTGGTCTTTGGGAGACCTTTTACTAAGTCATTTTTAGATAGTTTAGAAAGCAATTCCATGCTAGCATGACTTAAACGTTTATGCCACAGCCAACTAGCTTCACTAGCAACAGATAAACACATCATGTTTTGAGCAGTTAAATCATCATTCTCCTACATCATCTTTATCGGGGAAACAACCCACCAAACAAAACACTCAAATAACAAACCACACTTCAAGAAGATCAAGAAAAAAAAAATCAACGATGTCACCTTCAATCCAATATTTCTCAATCAGAATATTTACACTTACAAAGATATACAAATTCAAATATCCCAATTAATTATTAACTTACTAAAACAACACTCCGATATATATTCAAAGCTTAACTTCCCAAAATCAACCACTCCACCCCACAACAACAAATTTATTTATTTTTTTTGAAAAATCACATAAGCCTTAAGCTCTGCTTTCCAATCTCAAAAATTAGTGTTGGGGGTAAAAATGTACCAAGCAGGTCAAAATTACATGTGGGTCAAAAAGGAACAAAAATCAAGAAGAAGACAAAATAAGTAAAAAGATGAAACAAAGTGCTTAGAGATAACCATCAAAACCGACTAAGGAGGAGGTAGGGTTGGATAAGCTACAAAAAGGAGAGGGATTATCTTCTTTCAAATGGATGGAGTTCTTCAGGAGATGTCCAGAGAATACGTTTTTCTCTTCTAAAGAACTACTAGCCTAAGAACCTACCTGAATACCAGGTTCTTGATTCTTGGTCATGATTATACACATGCATGGTCTCTTATTCTTCAATTCATATGTCAAACGATGAATAACAAATCAGCCAGGGACTTCATCATTAGTATCATGGATTCGTATAGAACCACAATTATAGGTTCAGGTATGATGTAGTGACCCTAATTTTAAATTAAATACACTCAGGGAAAAATTATTAAATTATACCCAGAGGGTAATTTAATAATTGGTATTTTGGTGTTTGGTCTTATGGCTAACCATGGTGGGGTAGGGCTAAACCAATGATTTAATTTAATAGGTTTAATCTAGGTTATAAGCAAACAGGCCTTAGTGGAGATATATTAGTAATTCTCTAAATGGAATTTAGTATAAATAGAATTATTTAACCTAGTAGCGGTCTTTTTGCTAAACCTGAATTAGGATAAGTGAGATACGATCGTTTTGGGAGGAGAGGAGGAAAGCGGCTGTAGAGTTTGGAATTCTATTAGTTCCAGTGGAGAACCTAGTGATTGGAATTGGATCATCCAAGTCAGCAACAAATCTCTCCTAAGCAATCAACCTCTTGCCTTCTTCCCGAAATCAGATCTAGAGGCAAGTGGATACTTCTATAGTTTAGATGTAGGGTGTGTTGTGATCACATAATAGTTTTAATGTATTTTTCTTCTTGTATTAATGATTGTGTGTATGAAAATATGATAAATCGGATAAATATTTTATACAGGTATTATTCTGATTTATTAAATATATTATGGGCGATTTTAATAAATGATAGAATAACATATTAGATTTTAGGGAAGAAAATATAAGAGATCTAGAAAGTTATAATTGGTGAATTTTTGGAATTGAGTTAATTTAAAGGAAATTTACCCAGTTTCGGTATACGGGTCATAATCTTATGACTTTAAGTCCGATTTTGGTCCAATAGTACAACGTTTCAAAGAGCTTGAAAAGATCTACAACTTTCGTGAAGAAAGTTTTCCCAAAATCAATAGTTTTGTGAGCAAAAACGGGAAAAAAGATATTCACATCCATTTTTCTAAAATACTTTAATTGAATGTATATATGATTTGGGTGTGAGAACATTGTTTTGTTGGGATTCCTTTATAACTAATTAATTAATTTGTTAGATGGTTGAAAGATACCTCTAACAAACTTAAGTAATTAATTACTAAATAATTTGTTAGTAACTTGGCTCATATCTTATTAGTTGATTTGTTGGGTGGTTGAAAGATACCCTAACAAACTTAACTAATTAATTACTAACCAATTGGTTGGTAACTGGACTCATTTATGCTAGTATAAGAGTTTTACAAGACTCACTAGCATAAAAAGGGTTTTCCAAGCCTTTAGGGGTTTGTAAAACCCTGAACCCCATTATCATGAGAGATTGAGAATTTGTAAGGTTATAAATATGTGATATTTATAACTAAAGTTTCTGTTGTAGTAACACAACTGAAACCTATTTTGTAACAAAGTATGTTATTTTTGTCTAGATATTAATTATGAATTATAGCATTGTAGATTTTAATTACGAATTATGATCTTGACTGTTATAAATATGTCATTTAATGTTTTGCTATATTTTTATGATGATAGGAATTCTTCTTCTAAAATAAATGTGATTCAATAAACATTGTGCTAACCTTAGTTAAGGGTCATTGAAATAGTAAGTTGTGTCAAAACTCCTTAAATGGATCCTAGGGTGATGTTGTGTACCACTCAATGATGGTTTCAGGGTGGTGTGGAGTACCTACATAAAAATAGAGGATTGAGCTGAGTTGTGTAAGACATTCAATTCTCAGATGGGTGAACTGTGTGAGACCCAAGGGATAAGGTAAGCTGTGTGAGACCTTAATAATTCCCTTGGTCAATAGGAAAAGTTGTGTAAGATCCCTATTGACCGGACTGAACCATAAGTAAAGACTTAATTGAATAATTTGCATAATTTGTTAGTCATCTTATCAGATGAATTGTTAATGCATCTAAATTATAGTTGTATTCTCTTGCTGAGCTGTGGGCACTTCCTTGTTAATTCTTCTTTTCAGGTGGTGATTAAGAAGAATATGAATCGCTCTCCTTTGAGCAAGTGGGACCAGCCTTAAAGTTTTCTTTCCCGTTAGAGTGTGGGAGAACTATAGTGAGATAAACTATAAGGAAACTTTAGATGGTTTAGTTTTTGGGAGAACTCATGTTATTGAGTCTTTTAGTTATGCTGGATATTTATATTTGTTTAATGGAGTATTAAATAATTTTAATTTCCATTAATATTGGAATTTTGTTTCCGGTTCGCGCCTTGATATCTATATAAATATTAGTATTATTGTGTATAGGTTTCGGGGCATGATAAATTGGTATCAGAGCACTAGGTTTAGAAACCCTGGTGTAACAAGAGTGACACCTAGGATTGGTTTTTAGGGTCTTTGTGACATTTATGATAACATTAGAGCAATATGTTGTGATTAGGATCATGAAAGAACTCTAATGTTTGTTGTTTGACGAGATTAACTATTCGTCAAGTCAAAGCTAGGCCAAAAGTATCTAATCAGCCATTAGAATTTAACCCAATGGCTGAACTGATTAAGGAGTTTAAGAGGTGGAATCCATCGGCCTTGTATGTGATCAGGATGATCTGGAAATAATTTAGTGCCATAGAATTAGCTTTGTTGGTTGTGACACCATTGAGAGAGCCAGCTACTCCTGACTTTATTTGTATAGAGTGTCCAATCAAGTTTGGGGAGAGAGTTTTTACAGCTTATTTGATGGTACTCGAGATGCGGGAATTCGATGTACTTTTGGGCATGAATTGGTTGACGACCTTACATGGTAAGTTGTCATGTTTTGAGAAGACAGTGACTTTCTTGATTCCTGGTGAGACACCATTTCATTTTAGGAGTAGTTGCTCAGAGGGAGTGTTGACTCCAAGGTTCCTCTCTCACATTGAGAGTGTAGATCAGGGTATCGAGTTGGAGCAGATACCTGTTGCCTCTGAGTTTGCTGATATATTACAAGAGATATCGGGGTTGCCTCCAAGGAGGGTAGTGGATATCGGTATTGATTTGATACTGGGTACTACACCGTTCTATCAAAGGCACCTTATAGAATTGCGCCAATGGAATTGAAGGAGCTAAAATGGCAGATCTAGGGGCTGTTGGATCAGGGTTTTGTTCATCCTAGTACTTCCCCATGGGGTGCGCCAATACTATTTGTCAAGAAGAAGGATGGATCAATGTGGTTGTGTATTGATTTCCGACAATTGAACAAGGTGACAATTAAGAACAAGCACCCTTTGCCTATGATTGAGGATTTATTTGATCAACTTAAGGGAACTCAGCTATTCTCTAAGATCAACTTGAGGTCGAGTTATCACCAGTTGAGGGTGAAGGAGGAGGACATCTCTAAGACTACTTTTTGGACTCGGTATAAGCATTATGAGTTCTTAGTCATGCCATTTGGGCTAACTATACACCAACGACTTTCATGGAGTTGATGAACCAGGTGTTTAAGCCTTTCATAGATAAATTTGTTGTCGTCTTTATGGATGGCATTTTGATTTGTTCGAAGTCTAGTGAAGAGCATGGACAACATCTTCATATCACACTTGAGATTTTGCGAAAGCATCAGTTGTATGCCAAACTCTCGAAGTGTGAGTTCTGGCAGGAACAAGTCAAGTTTTTAGGACATGTCATCGCAAGAGGAGTGTCAATGGATCCTGCTAAGGTTAAAGTGGTAATTGACTGGGGACAGCCCACTTTAGTTACTGAGATTCATAGTTTTCTGAGTCTGGCCGGATACTATCGACATTTTATTGAGGGATTTTCGAAGATTTCTACACCTTTGACTCGTCTAACTAAGAAAGACGTGAAGTTTATTTGGGATGACAGTTGTGAGCAGACCTTTGTTGAGTTAAAGACCCGATTGACATCAGCACCATTTTTTACCATTCCTGAGAGAAGTGGAGGACTTGTGGTCTATAGTGATGCATCTCATAAGGGCTTAGGGTGTGTTTTGATGCATAATGGTAAGGTGATTGCATATGCATCTTGCCAGTTGAAGGTTTATGAGAAAAACTATACAACTCATGATTTGGAGTTGGCGGCAGTTGTTTTTGCATTGAAGATATGGAGGCACTATCTTTATGGAGAAAATTTTGAGTTCTTTTTTTATCATAAAAGTTTGAAATACCTATTGTCTTAGAAGGAGTTGAACATAAGGTAACAAAGGTGGATGTACCATCTGAAGGATTATGACTATACTCTTCACTATCATCCTGGGAAGGCTAATGTTGTAGTAGATGCATTGAGCCACAAACCGAGAGAATTAGTTACTCTTATGATGGTTCAAGAGTGTAATATATTGGAGTAGTTTCAGAATATAATATTCATCAAATTTAGTAGAATGTCAAGGTTTTTCTCTTCAATCTATCTATCCAATCGATATTGGTCAGTAAAATCTTTCAAGCTCAATCTCAAGATGGAAAATTGCAATCAAGAGTTGCAGAGGCAGTTGTTGGTAACAGTATAGATTGGGTTATTGGATCAGATGACGGTGTGAAATTTCGTAATAGATTGTGTGTTCCAGATTTGATTGATCTAAAGAGAGAGGTTCTTGAGGAAGCGGATCACACAAAGTATATGGTTCATCCGGGTGGTACAAAGATGCATCGAGATCTTTGTAGGCACTTTTGGTGGGATGGTATGAAATGGGATGTTGCAGAGTTCGTAGCTAGATGTTTAACTCATCTAGAAGTGAAGGCAGAACATCAAAAGCCATCTGGGCCTTTGCAGTCATTATCCATTGCAGAATGGCAGTGGGAGAGGATATCAATGGATTTCATAGTCGGACTATCGAGGTCAAGGCAAGGGCACTATGTAGTATGGGTAATAGTGGACTGATAGAGAAAATTTGCTCACTTTCTTCCGGTTCGAACTACTTACTCCATGGATGAGTTGAGTAAATTGTATGTAAAGGAGATAGTTAAACTGCATGAAGTTCGTATATTGATATGCGAGGTTCACATCTCAATTTTGGAAGAGTTTCAGAGAGCTTTGAGGACATCATTAGATTTCAATACTACTTTTCATCCCCAAACTGATGGTCAGACGGAGTGAGTCAACCAAGTGATGGAAGATATGCTTCAGGCTTATATCTTGGATTTTAAGGATGGTTGGGAAGATCACCTGTTATTAGTAGAGTTTGCCTATAACAACAGCTACCATGCCAGTATTGGTATGACACCTTATGAGGCATTGTATTGTAGGCTTTGCCGATCGCCTATTTGTTGGGCAGAGGTGGGCGATGGTGGTTTGCTTGGGCCTGAGCTGGTTTGGAAAACTATTGAAAAAGTGGTTGTGATCAGAGAGCGGTTAAAGACTACTCAAAGTCGGCAAAAGATTTTTGCAGATTGACGAAGAAGAAGTCTGGAGTTTGCTATTAGTGACCATGTTCTTCTGAAGGTATGACCTATGAGAGGTGTGAAGAGGTTTGAAAAGAAGAAGGGGAAGCTGTCACCAAGATTTATCGGACCATTTGGGATTCTAGAAAGGATTGGGGTTGTGGCATACAGGCTTGCTTTGTCACCTAGCTTGTCTAGCGTGCACAATGTGTTTCATGTATCGATGTTGAGGAAGTATGTGAGAGATGAGTTTCACACTTTTGATTTCAACTTCATATGTGGAGAAACTAGTTCGTATTTTGGATCGGATGATGAAGTAGCTTCGTGCAAAGTTCATTTCATTAGTGAAAGTTTAGTGAAACAATCATGATGAAGATTAAGCTTCATGGGAGCTGGAGTCAAAAAATGAGGGTGAAGTATCCTCATCTTTTCTTTACTAAGGTATGTTAATTTCGAGAATGAAATTTCCTTTAAGAATGATAGAATGTAGTGACCCTAATTTTAAATTAAATACACTCAGGGGTAAATTGGAAAATTATACTTTGAGGGTAATTTAGTAATTGGTATTTTGGTGTTTGGTCTTATGGCTAACCTTGGTGGGGTAGAGCTAAACCAATGATTTAATTTAATGGGTTAGATTGATTAAATCTAGGTTATAAGCAAACAAACACTACAAAATTAATGGTCTTCAGCTTCACCTTTTTAACGGCGCTTGGCAAAAATGCCTCTAAAGGACACAAACAACGGCATTTTAATTGAAACGTCGTAGAGCTCGAAAAGATCTACAACTTTCGTGAAGAAAGTTTTCCCAAAATCAATAATTTTGAGAGTCAAAACCTTAGTCGAAAATCAAAAACGGAAAAAGGGATATTTTTCACATTAATTTTTCTAAGATACTTTAATTGAATGTATATATGATTTGGGTGTGAGAACATTGTTTTGTTGGGATTCCTTTATAACTAATTAGTTAATTTGTTAGATGGTTGAAAGATACCTCTAACAAACTTAAGTAATTAGTAACTAAATAATCTATTAGTAACTTGACTTATATCTTATTAGTTAATTTGTTGGGGAGTTGAAACATACCCCTAACAAAGTTAACTAATTAGTGACTAACCAATTGATTAGTAACTGAGCTCATTTATGCTAGTATAAAAGTTTTACAAATCTCACTAGCATAAAAAAGGTTTTTCAAGCTCTCAAGTGTTTTTGAAACTCGGAATCCCATTATAATGAGAGATTGAGAATTTGTATGGTTATAACTATGTGATATTTATAACTAAATTTTCAGTTGTAGGAACACAGCTAAAACTCCTTTTGTAATAAAGCATGTTATGTTTGCTTAGATATTAATTGTGACTTATAACATAGTAGATTTTAATTATGAATTATGATCTTGACTATTATAAATATGTCATTTAATGTTTTGCTCTATTTTCACGATGATAGGACTTCATCTTCTAAAATAATTATGATTCAATAAACATTGTGCTAACCTTGGCTAAGTGTCATTCAAGGAGTAAGATTTGTAAGACCTTCTTAAATGGATCCTAGGGCGATGTTGTGTACCATACAATGATGGTTTTAGGGTGGTGTAGAGTACCTACCCAGAAATAGAGGATTGAGCTGAGTTGTATAAGACACTCAATTCTAAGATGGGTGAACTGTGTGAGACTCAAGGGATAGGGTAAGCTGTGTGAGACCCCAAGAATTCCCTTAGTCAATAGGGTAAGTTATGTAAGACCCCTATTGACCGGACTGAACCATAAGTAAAGACTTAATTGAATAATATGCATAATTTGTTAGTCATCTTATAATATGAATTATTATTGCATCTAAATTATAGTTGTATTCTCTTGTTGAGCTGTAGGCTCATCCTTGTCTTTTTTTCATGTGATGATTAAGAAGAATAGGAATCGCTCTCATTTGAGCAAGTGGGATCAGCCTTAAAGTTTTCTTTCCCGTTATAGTAAGAGAACTATAGTGAGGTAAATTATAAGGAAACTTTAGATGGTTTAGTTTTTGGGAGAACTCATGTTGTTGAGTCTTTTAGTTATGCTGGATATTTATATCTCTTTAATGGAGTATTAAATGGTTTTAATTTCTATTAATATTAAAATTTTGTTTCCGGTTCATGCATTGATATCTATACAAATATTAGTATTATTGTGTATAGGTTTCGGAGCGTGACATAAGATTCTTCACATCTGCTATGAGCACAAATACATGATGATGATCCTTCAGGTTATAAACTGTATGTCACAGAAAACTTAGAATATCAATCTAATGATAGCTCGATCAACGGCCCGATCATGTCCTCATCGTCTTGACCATGTCCAGATCGTCCCGATCATGTCCTGATCGTCGATCAACTGCCCAATCATGCCTCGGTCATCCCGATCATGTCCTGATAAAATATTAATGTCCCGATCATGTCTTAATCATGTCTCAGTAGTCCCGATTATGTCCTGATCAAAGATCTACGACCCGATCATGTCTTGATCATGTCTCGACCGTCCCGATCATGTCCTGATTGAAGATCAATGGTCCGATCATGTCTTGATCATATATCTCAGTCCTATCAATTATGTCTTGATCGAAGATCAACAACCCGATCACGTCCTAATCATGTCTCAATCATCCCGATCATGTCCTGATCGTAACTCAGTAGCTTGATGGCACCTTTTTACGTCAGTAAAGTAGTTCGATGTCACCATGTTGTCTGTCTTTAACCCCAGCCCCAGTTTAGTAGCTTGTTGTCGTCTTCTTGATTGTCATTTTATTTAAGTAGCTTGATGTTGTCTTATCATCAATCAGGCCCTGGTCTTTAAGGCTGTCAAAAAAGCCCATATAGAAGGGTACCCGGCCCGGCCCGGCCCTCCAAAGCCCGGCCCTACCCCAACCCTTGGGCCGGGCAGTGCCAAAAAATTGGAAGCCCTTGTTCTCTAGGGCCGGGCTAGGGCTCCCCCTGTCCGGCCCTTCCCGGCCCGGCCCTACTTTATCTTAAGATAAATATTTTTTAATAATTTTACTAATATGCTCCCTTTAACCTTTCATTAACGTTATGAAAGTAGGGCTATGTTTGTAATTGCGCCAACTAAAGACCTTATAAAAACTAACCTAACACAGACCAAACCCTAACTTGTATTCACATTCTAAGACTTTGCCTCTTCATTCTTCAACTTCAATCGCACAGGCCACATACCACTTCGGCTCTTCATCGATCATCTCTCTCTCTCTCTCATATCTTACTCTCTACTTTCAGTTTTATATTTAAACATATTTTCAATTTTGTTCTATATAGTTTTATTATTCTACTTGTTTACCTATACTATGTTTTGGTTTATTATGCATTACTGTCACTGATAAGGAAATTTTTTTTTTAACTCTGTCATTGCTCTTTTTGTTGCAATGTTGATCCCAAACCCGAATAAAAGAGGAGGGTATCCATTTCCATGTAAGGTTGACAGTCGGTGTAGTAATAAAAAAATTATTATCTTAAATGAAAAAAAAAAAATTCCGCTCTTTCTTCCGGCTCTTTGGCCGGCCCGGCTTGGCCCCGGCCCTTGAGGGGCCTGGCTAGGGCCCAATCAACCCTGGCCCTTGAAGGGCTATGGCCGGGCTAGGGCTCTACTCTTATAAGGAAGGGTAGGGCTAGGGTTGACCCCGGCCCTACCCCAACCTGGCCCTTTGACACCCCTACTGGTCTTGGTTCATTTGCTCGATCTTGTCCTGGTCTTCATCCTCGCTCATCAAGTTGACTCCACCCACATCTTAGCTCGTTGCTTATTCATAAACGACAACTCAAGTAACCGACAAATTATAAGCGGCAAATTAAGAATAGAACAAATTATGCAGTCCTTAAGATTCGTTGACACGTAGCAAATACATGCATTTATTATGATATTTATAAGTATTTAGTATCTAAATTAGACAAATTACATATGGCAAGAACCATGTAGATTATACCAAGAATTGTCAGCATATTGAATAACATGTACAACCGACCTTCACATAAAGTGACATATGGACAAATGTTTGTCTATAAATATGCAAATCAAAGAATAAGAGAGGACTTTTTTGAACTCTAAGAAACAACGAAACTAAGACTGATCTTTCTCTCTCTCAGCACTATAGTGACTTATGTTTCGGAGTATCTTTGCAAGTCGGATGACCTCCTTCCAACAAATCTTCTTCTTCAACTTATCAGCTCGGAGCACTTGGATTTACAGCTAAGACAATGTAAATTTCCCCCACAATCAACACTTTGAAACTTGAAGAATGAACAAAGAATCTACAAATAAAAAAGTGATTCAAGCATAATATAAGGCTTAAAATTCCCATTGAACATAACAAAACCCTACATCCAGAAATTCAACTTGAGATCTGGAAATTACAAAAAAAATTCAATGGATCTTAAAAAAAAATACCTTGAATTGATCGAATCGCGACCACTCTATCCCGCTTTACTGACTTGAAAAAAATTGGAAGAGTGAGTATTATGTTCGTCTTCGTATTTTTATTTATTTATTATTATTTTCATTTTCTTTTTCTCTCCCTTGACCCGTCATTGAGCACATCTGAGGAACTCTCTTGGTTAGGGATTGGATTTGGTTTTGCTCTAGCAAGACCAAAACCATCTTGCCTGGTCATGCATCCGGCATGTGGCGATAAAAAGGGGAGAAGTCATTTCATTTTCTCCCCTGTTTTTTACTTCTCCCCCAATTGATGTCATCTCTCCTTTTTATCGCTACATGGCGGAAGCAAAAACAAGGCAAGACGGTTTTGGTCTTGCAAGAGCAAGACCAAATCCAATCCCAGGTTGACGGTGTTGATCATTCGAAGATGAGCAGTGATTAATAGAGATTGATTCACAGCCAATCCCGATTGAATCAGTGAGAGTTCAATTGCTCCCACATGTCAACACGTGTCCCTTTCAAATAATTTTGTGAACCAAACTGGAGCCAACCCAAGCTTGGCTAGGCTTAACAAAGTTTGAGCTTGACCAAACTTATTCAATCCAAACTCAAACCTAAACATTCGGGCTCGAATCAATGTCAAGCCGACATGGAGCATGTTCAAGCCAAGCTCTTTGAACTCAAGTGAAGTCAATTACATATGTATCACATAGGAATTGGGGGAGAGAAAAAAATGAAAAATTCAAGTTAAATTTTTTTTTTCACTTCTCCGATCGTCATGTGACACATATGCGATTGAACTCTCAATCGCAATTAGTTGTGATCTAATCTCTATTAACTATGATTAAGATTTACTAATTTTTGAGGTTCAACAATATAACTTTAGCTTTTTTTCAACCCCAAATGGGTGGACCAGTGGTTCCTGGGCCTCGGTTCCATTTCTCACTCCCCCTTGGGGGCCAGCCCGCATTGGTTTACTCGGACTTAAATGGTGTGGCAGGTTGTGGGCACACGTCGCACCCTGGGGGATTAATCCTGACCGAAAGGGTTGGGGATACCCTGAGTTCCAAAAATCTTATAGCTTTTAAAAAAAAATATTAACATTAAGGGTTAAAAATTTTTAACCAGAGATAAATATTTTTTCCCCTGAAAATCAAGGTTATATTGTTGAACCCCAAGGGTCATTAATCTTAACTGCAATTAATAGAGGTTAAAAGGGAGACATGTTGACGTGTGGGTGTGATTGAACTCTCCCCGAGTTCAGTCACAATTGGCTGTGATTCGAGCTCAATTGTGACAATTTTTTTAATGAATCGGTCGATTCATTATCAATTCTTTTAAATGGGTCATGCGAGTGGGTTCGGGTTGAGAGTCTGTTTGCAGCTATTTGATTGGGCTCAAGCTGAAGTATTTTTTTTTACACAAATCCAATGTTATTAAAACCGACCGGACAGGCCAGTTGAACTGGTAAAATGGGGAACTGGCAAGGTGGCCGGTTTCAAAAACTCCTAAAATCAGACTGAATTAAAAACCTGCCAGATCTGATTGGTTCAACCGGAAAACCAGTAGAATCGGCCGAGAAAGGAGAAAAATGGAAAATATATATATTTTACAATAAAGGGCAGGGTCGAACCGGAACCGGTAGAGTATATATATATATATATATATATATTACAATAAAGGGCAGGATCGAACCGGAACCGGCTACTCTACCGGTTCGAGGCCCAGGTCCGGTTCAGAAAACACTATAACCCTATCTGAACTCACAGTTACCGCCCCTAGCATGACTGGTAGTACCGTTACGTTCTGTTGAAAAAAAAGAGTCTAAAATAGCAGTTACCTAATTAAGCAGGTCCACTGAGGAACTCCTGTATTTTTAGTAGCAAGCAGGGGCACTTTGGTCACGCTAAAGAGATTTTCTCTCTCTATATATTCGGAGACGAGGATTAACAGTAACACAAGCTAGAAATAGAAACAAGAGTAGTGAGCGATAGAAAAAAGGATTGAAAAGAAGACACTTCTCTTTCTCTCTTACATCAGTTTCATCAACCTAAAGAAGAGCATCGATTCAATTCAAATTCAATTTCCTACAAAAAAACCAGTGATGGGTAAGAGGAAAATTGCGATAGAGAAGCTGGAGAACCCAAACAAGAGACAGGTGACCTTCTCTAAGAGACGCAAAGGGCTCTTCAAGAAGGCTGCAGATGCTTGCTTGCTCTGCGACGCGGAGATCGCCGTAATTGCATTCTCGCCCGCCGGAAAGCCTTACACCTTCGGACACACCTCCGTCGATTCCGTCATTGATCGGTATCTTACAAGGTCGTCCGGTCCGGTAAGCGGAGGCAATATTAATATTGAGGCTGAACAATCGAGACTCTCTCGTGAGATCAAAGATCTAGAGCGCGAGCTCAAACAACAGAGAGAGAATAATAAAAGTAGGTACTGGTGGGAACAGATAGACGTGGAGAAGTACGATAGTGTGGAGAAGCTACAATCTTTAGTTGATGGGTTGGAGAAACTGAGGAGCAATGTGTTTTTGAGGCTTCCTTCAAGTTTTGCTAATGGCGAAGGTTTAGGTAGTACTGGTGGGGATTGGAATGATAATGATATGAAGCTTCTCACCAATGGAGATTCTACTGTAGTGGGTGATGGTGTCGACGCTTCAGTGATTGCCTGCAGTGCAGAGAACGAGGATGATCATTGGCTGTCAGAGGAAGATTGGGAGCAGCTTATGAGAGACGTTATTGAGTTACTTCCTGCTGTTTGATATTGTTATTCGTTTGTTTTTGTTAAATAAGGATGTTTTAATTTGTAATCTGCCGGTGACGTTTTGGTAGTCTTTTGTTGTTGCCGGTGAGAATATGTTTTGAGAATCAAATTTGTGACTTGTTTTTCCCTTCTTCTATAGTTTTGTTTAAAAGCATTCTCCTTTCCAAATAGCGCCGCTTGTTAACCTAGATCACTCATGCGCCGTTCCAATTGGCATTCTTAAAAGCGCAATGGGGAAGTGGTAGGGGTGTATCCGAGCCGAGCTTAGCTAAGTTTGGGCTTGGCTTGAGCTTGATTTATTTTGTTTAATTACATTAGTTTTAAAAAAGTGATTGTTAATAATTTATCAGCAGAGCTCCGCCTCCCTTTTTACATTACATGGGGGCAAAAGTGTAACTATTGATAATTACACTTTTGCCCCCCTTAAGTGTAAAAAGGAAGATCCGCACGATGCAAGCTCCCCATGAAAATTAACCTCATAATTTATATGGGCTAAGTTTCATGAGGTGAATATTAAGTGGTGTTTGGTAACACTAGTCTAAAAAGAAGTGATTATCTCAGAGCTCCGCCTCCCTTTTTGATTGTTAATAATTTTTTAGTCAATCCAAAACTCATTCCCCGAGAATTCAGAGGGTCTAAAAATACCGATAAATCGTATTCTTTCGCTGAAGAGAATTATAAGCAGAGATAAGCTAACAGCTCTTACGCGTTCTGCAAGTGCTCTGGGTATAAGTTCTGCAACTGAAACTGATCTTGAGCGAGGAGGAGGAGGAGAAGAAGCTGAACCTCTGAGATCACAAGAACCACATGATGATTCATGATGGCAACGCAAGCCTACCGTGACTGATATAGAATGTGGTTACTTTCCTGATTTAAAGATTACAGAAGCTTGATTTGTTTGCAAAAGTTCCGTTCTTAATAATGTCTTGGATGGTTAAATACTTATCTATTTTTAACAGCATTCATTTTTAATTAGTTATTTTATCCTTATTATCAATATAAAATAAATGATATTATTATTTTAATAGGTGTCTAATAATATAATTATATTAATATTCTAATTTGACATATCTAAGTTGAGTTCTCCCTAATTCGAAATTCTGGGACTTTTAAAGTTTCACCACAAGGTCCCAAGGAATACAATAGATAGGTAAAAAAAAAAATTGGAAAAAGGGATTAACTTCACTGTGACGAGGAGGGTTTTGTCAAGTTGGCACTTGGCAGCCTTTAAAAAAATCAATAAATATCAGGAAAATATATTTTTTTTATATTCTTTTCAAGCCAAAGCCTGCCCTGAGAGTAAAGCTTTGGCTTGGCCAGTTCAGGGCTTCTGCTTGGGCTAGACCCTTACAAGTGAGTTGGGTCTGGACAGACCCGACCCAGCTCAGGCCTGGCCCATTAATGATTAAAAAAATCAATAAATATCATGACATTTTTTTATATCTTCTTTTCAAGCCCAAGCCCAAGCCCAAGCCCAGACCTGAATAGAGCTTGGGCTTGGCCAGTTCAGCCCTTCCGCTTGGGCCAGACCCTTACAAGTGAGAGCTGGGTCCAGACTGAACCAACCCAGCCCAGGCCTGGCCCATTGACAGCCCTAGTGGGGATGACTAGTCCACTGGCAGTGATTGATGAAACTAAGGATAGATGGTCACACCATGGGCATGGCTGCATGAGTATGACCATTTTGAGACGATTTGTGAACAAAAATAGTTGGAAATGTTCTTTTAATGCTCAATGGCAGAACCTAAGAACAGTCTTCTCTTCACCATTGATCTCTTACAGGACCATAACAGCTTCGCCAGCACTCTGCTCTAGATGTAATGCATATATAAAGGGACAATATTACCAATTTAATCCTTAGCTCTTTTTTAAAAAAAAATTTAAACATGGAATGATAATATATACAAAATACAATTATCAATTTTCTCAATATTTTACCTCCAATGCGATTCTTCTTCGTAATAAAATACGTGAATACCAGGAGCTAACAGCAAAATCTAAACAGTAAATAAAAAGCTACTTAGCAGAACTTGTTGCTGAGTTTATAAAGCTTTGAGCGGCATCTAAAGTCAGTTCTTCTTACACCTGAAAATTTCGAAACATAAGAATATTCCATGAATTAAGAACTGAACAAATGGAAATAAAGGATGAAAGAGAGCAAGATGAAAAATTATTGGACATCCATTCTAAGAGAGTGATATATATGCGTACAAGTTTCTTCTGAACACTTTGAAAAGCCTTGCAGAATCTCTCTGCCTCTGCTGCACCGACCTAAAAATATAAGAACCATTAATTTTTCCTCTTTTTTCCTAAATTCGTGTAATTTTGTTATAATAAATCAATTTACTATTGCTTGATTTGAAATGTTACTACAATGCAAAAATCTCCTCATAATAGATTGGGATTTATTTATTGTATAAGAAACTGATTATTAATTTGGTATATCTAAAAGTAACTTAAGTGAACCAATGGCTTTGTTTGTTTGCATAGAAAATGGGATGGAAAAGAAAATTTTTCCAAGAGAATTATTTTCCAGAATTTTTTTCACTAATCTTCACTTTTTTACTATTTGGCTAGAAGGAAAAAAAAAAAATCAGAAAATCATATATGAATTATCAGAAAACATAAAAAATAAAATTTTTGGGAGAGTTTGTGATTTTATTTGGAGACCTTAGTAAAGGGCTAGGAAGCACGGATAAGTTTGATTTCTGACTTTCTAATAAAAACACAAACTCTCCCATACTTTCTAGTAAAGGCCTTCTGAGTTCTGACTTTCTTGGGTCTTGCGGGTTACTATCGGTGTTTTATTGAGGGGTTTTCAAAGATTTCCTCACCGTTGACAAATTTGACGAAGAAAGAGGTGAAGTTTGTTTGGGATGATAAGTGCGAGTAGGCATTTGTTGAGTTGAAGGATAGATTGACTTCAGCACTAGTTCTAACTATTCCAGAGGGAAGTGGGGGACTAGTGATCTACTGTGATGCGTCACATAAGGGATTAGGCTGTGTGTTACTGCAGAATGGGAAGGTTATTGCCCATGCATCCCGACAATTGAAGGTTCATGAAAGGAACTATCCAACTCATGACCTGGAATTGGCAAATGTGGTGTTTGCTTTGAAGATTTGGAGGCACTACCTATATGGTGAGAAGTTTGAACTCTTCTCTGATCATAAGAGCTTGAAGTATTTGTTCTCTCAAAAGGAATTGAACATGAGGCAGCGACGGTGAATGGAGCATCAAAAAGACTATGATTTTATGCTCCAGTATCACCCTGGGAAAGCTAATGTTGTAGCTGATGCCCTGAGTCGCAAACCTCGAGGGTTAGTTGCACTTATGATGGTTCAGGAGTGGTGGATGCTTGAGACGGTGTCAGAATTTTATCTTCGCCCAGTTCAGAGTGAGGCTAGGGCTCTTCTTGGCAGTCTAATGGTTCAACCATCGTTGATCAATAGGATTATTCATGCTCAGTTGCATGATGAGAAGATTCAGTCAAGAGTAGCGGAATCAGTTATGGATAACTCTTCAGATTGGACCTTGGGGTCAGATAACGGTCTTAGATTTCGTGGTAGACTTTGTATTCCAGATCTGGTAGATCTAAAGAGGAAAGTTTTGGACGAGGCTCATCGCTTCAAATTTACAATCCATCTAGGCGGTACAAAGATGTATCGGGATCTCTGTAGACATTTTTGGTGGGATGGCATGAAGATGGACGTTGCTGAACATGTATAGAAATGCTTCACCTGTCAGTATGTGAAGGCTGAACACCAGAGACTAGCTGGGCCTTTATAGCCTTTACCTATCGCAAAATGGAAGTGGGAGCGCATTTCCATGGATTTTGTTGTTGGATTACCAAAGTTGAAGCTGGGTTTTGATGTGATTTGGGTAATAGTAGACTGTTTGACCAAATCTGATCATTTCCTTCATGTTCGTACTACTTACTCTATAGATGAGTTGAGTAAGCTGTATGTCAAGGAGATTGTCAAGCTTCATGGGGTTCCGACGTCAATAGTCTCAGATCGAGATTCCCGTTTTACATCTAGATTTTGGAAGTGTTTCTAAAAGGCTTAGGGGACATCATTAGAATTCAATACTGTGTTTCATCCTTAAACCGATGGTCAAATAGAGAGGGTCAACCAGGTTTTGGAGGACATGCTTTGTGCTTGTGTGCTGGATTTCAAGGGTTTCTGGGTTGATCATTTACCTTTGGTGGAGTTTGCCTATAACAATAGTTTCCATGCTAGTATTGGCATGACACCATACGAGGCTTTGTATGGGTAAACCATGTCGCTCTCCGGTATGTTGGGCTGAGGTGGGTGACAATAAGTTACTCGGGCTAGAGTTGGTTCGTGAGACCACAGAGAAAGTGGCGGTAATCAGAGAATGGTTGCGCACAACTCAAGGTCGTTAGAAGAGTTATGCTGACAGACAAAGGAGAGATTTTGGAATTTTCTGTTGGAGACCATGTTCTTCTAAAGGTGTCACCAATGAAAGGTGTGATGAGGTTTGGTAAGGGAAAAGGGAAGTTATCTCCAAGGTACATTGGACCTTTTGAGATTTTGGATCAGGTTGGAGTGGTGGCTTATAGACTGGCGTTGCCACCCAGTTTGTCCGGTGTGCACAAAGTGTTTCATATGTCCATGCTGAGGAAGTATGTAAGAGACAAGTCACGTATCGTCGATTTCAGCACTTTGGAGCTTAGACAAGATGTGTCATACGAAGACAAACCAGTTCACATCTTAGATCAAATGGAGAAGCAGCTCCAGGCTAAGTCTATCTTCTTGGTGAAGGTGTAGTGGAATAATCATGATGAGGGAGAGGCATCGTGGGAGCTAGAGTCGAATATGGTCGAGAAGTATCCACATCTTTTTCCTGTTGAGGTATGTTAAATTTTGAGGACAAAATTCTTTTAAGGAGGGTGGATTATAATGATCTTGAAATTTCTTTTCCTATTTCTGAGGGTAATTCAGTAATCTCCTTGAATAGGGGTAAGATAGTAATTTTAATTTCAGTTAACCAAAGGTATTTAACTATTTAGAAGTGTGAATGAATTTGAGAATAAGAATAAGTTTATTGGGGTTAGTTAGAACCTATAAACAAACAAGGGCCACTAATGGCTTTTTAGTAAATAAGAATTAGGGTTAATATAAATAGAACATATTGATGATGGAAAATGATGCATGGACACGTGGAAGATATTTCCTAGTCAGAAGCCACGTAGATAAAGGTTATGATGATCCGAAAATATCTATTACTTTAAAGTATTTAAAGTTAATAGTGTATCAGATACTCATTTACACTATTTTATGGATTTCTGCTTTCCGAAAGCGTAATAAGCCTTCAGAGCTTAATTACTAACGCCTTTTCTAGCCTAAAGTAATATTTTATAGATACTGTGATAAGCTTTTAGATTTTAGTGAAAAGCTTGATTGATTTAAAAGGTTCATTACCTTAAAATATGTTTTGCTTAAAAATAGACTTTGAGTCTACAGCGTATCAGATGCTCATTTATACTGTTTTTATGGTTTAACACTTTTGAGTGTGATAAGCTTTTAGATACCTTGAAGTATGCCATGTTCGAGAATAAGATCCGAACTCCGAGCATGCTGATCAACTCACTAGGCCTTCAGGGCCTAAAGTAGTTCGGGTATTTCATAAATGATATGATTAAATGAGCAAATTTTGATCAACTGATAAGCTTTCAGAAATCAGATGGAAAGCTCAAAGGCAGTACACTCCGTCAAGACTAGATTCGTCCTTGGTAAGATTTCAGTATAATCAGATTACTGAATGTATTCTAACACCATTACAATATCTTATTCTTCAAGACAGGTCTTGAATCAATGGCGTTACGAGTTGATGCTGATCAGAAGCTCGAAGGAGTCATACTCCGTTGAGACGAAAAGGCGGTTACCAGTTCAGCCTCGTCTTCACAGGGATTCGGTAGAATCATATCACCATGTACCCTATTGCCTTGTCAGGGGGTAAAGGCACTGATTGCATTCCTCGTGGGAATATGCGTGTGTGTTCCGCCCATCTCCTATTCCAACAAAGTATGGATTACTTCCTAGGCTGATAGTCAGGAGGGAATCTTGGGATGTATCTTGCCCCATTTCCCTGTGGGCTATTGGAGGAAATAACGGTCTCCATAGTCTCATTCTCTCGTAATAGATGATTGAGGTCTTACGGTGGATATCTTATCCGCCCTAAGAATCGTGCCTTCATCCAGCACTTATGATTTCTCTAGACAAGGTATCCTAAAGGCTTATGACCCGCCTTTGGTGTACGATGATTTATATATATTATATCTGGGGGAAGGATTATGAGATGTGGTTTGGAGGGTTAGGAGGGAATTTGTTAAAATAGTTGAACTCTTTTCTAAAAGTAGTTTGCTCTTTTAACCTTTGAAGTATGCATCCAAAAGCTTGTTTGGGTCATAATAGTTTAAAGGATTAAGTCATAAGTGAAAGTCGGTTATGGCGGTTTGATGAGCTAGCAACTCTTTTCTAAAAGAATACGTGGTATTTAATAAATAGGCTCTCTTTAACAGCTATCAGTTATTTTTAACAAATTACATCCATTTGATTAACATATAGGCTCCCTTTAACGGATGCAAGCTGTTTTTAACATAATATAAGTTAGTTATTGACAGAATAACTCTATTTAACAGATTCTGTCAACATTCTAACAGATTGCCTCAATTTAACATAATACAGTTGTCATGTGTCAGAATCAGTTAGATGTCACATCAAAGAATATTTTTATATATTATTAATTAAATAAAATGATTTTCTTCTATAAATAGGGAGGGACCAGTAAGAGTTAAGCATCGGATTTTGGAATATCATATTAAGATCAATACTTAAAAACTCTTTTTGATGTAAGAAACAAAAAGAGAAAACCTCTCGTGCTCAGACATTTTTCATGTGTTTTTGAGTGTTCTGAAGGAGAAAAACTGCTAGTTCATTAGGATTCTTCACTGTTCTCTCTTCTCTCCCTCGGATCACTTCCATATTTTCTTCTCTTTTCTTATCTTATCTTCACTCTTTCAGGAAACCAAAGGAGGACAGTTAACGAGAAGTGTAGCTGGGCTGTTTTGGCTTGCAGACTAATCACTTAGAAATACCCGAGGTGGAGCTTGAAGATGATGATCCAGTCATCAAAAGTTTGAAGATCTATCCTAGCTAGTCAGCAAGGGCCCATTTGGCATCGTTCCGGATTAGAATCGTTTCTGATCCCAGGAATAGTCTGATTTTTTTGGAACGGTTTTGTTCTTAGAACTCGTTTGGATGCAGTCAGCCAGACTCTGTTCCGGTTAACAGAAACGACAAAATCGCGTTTGGATGAAAAAAAACTCACAGTAACATCAGTCTAACTACTTTTCTTTAGGGAGAGGAGATGGTAATTATTGCAACTACTTTGATTTTGAATTGGAACTAGAATTTCTTATTTCTAGTCTGGATGTTTAGAACATGTATTAGTTATTATCATATACACGTAAAAAGGAAAAGCCCTTTACACAAAATATTACATTAACGAATCAAACATCACTCAAAATATGGAAGGAAGCAACAAAAAAAATGCACAGATCTGGGAAAAAAATTCGTAGAAGAGGAACCCAAAAATTTTGTTAACAAAGATAGATTCACAAGAGGAGTGATGAAGGGTGCATGTTAGATCTCCTTGGGTGAGCATGAACAAAATGGAGGGCATCCTTCTACCCTTCATTCTATAGAATTTTGGTATCAATTTGGTGGAGTAACAAAACCAAGGTTTTTTTTTTTTTTTCCAGAAATCAGCATTTAAAGAACACTCAAAAACCCATAGTAGATCAGAAACGTAAACTATTGTACCCAATTTGCCGTTTGATCCCCACTACCAATTGATGCCCAATCATTCCATGGAGCAGCCACATCTACTTCTGTTACTCGTTTCTTTCTACATTGAAATTAATTACTCTGCACATCTAATTCAAGTTAAATACACTTGAGATTGGATGATCCCAATTCTAAAATCTGGATAGAGGACTTCATTCTGATAAAAACAAATTAAAAGATAGAGGGCTCCATTGTAGGGTGGATGAGCTACTGATACTTTTTCTCCCAGAACCTCTCAAAATCACCAAGTGGGTGCCAACTTGTATCACCTGTGCCATGCTCGACCAATAGCTTCAAAGAATTCTTCTTTCAATAACCATTGCACTCAATTTCATTCCCTCCCAAATCAAAACCCTCTAAAATAAAAACCTTGATCACAGATCTTGACATGCGTTGAGAGAGAAACCCCTTTCGTTGAACTAGAATGAGAGAGCGAGAGAGAGAGAGAGAGAGGGGGGAAGGAATACCTTGTCGCCGTCCGGAGTTTTCACCGGCGTCAGAAAATTCTGGACAATCGTCGGTGGGTTGAGGAAGCTTGAGCTTGGTCTCTTGAGTTGTTTGTGCATAGAAGACTCTTTTGAGCCTTTTTAGAATTTATCGGGAACAATTGATCGCGTTGCGCCCGTTCCGATCCGCGAAGTGACTTTTTATTGTTTCGGAAGTTTCGTTCTTTTTCATCCCGTTTTCGTGAACGGAACAAGAATCGTGACAATCCAAACGTGTTCCCGTGCGTTCCAATGAAATGGAATGAAAAAACGTTCTGCTGGAACGATGCCAAACACCCCCCAAGCTTCCGAATCCTCAGTTTCAACAGAACATGTTAAACCTAATCCTCATTGTTTTAATCTAAACTGAAATTCTGGAGAATAGACGTGGGAGAGAAAGGAAAAAGAGGCTGCACTTTGGTAAAGCTTTGAAGCACTTAGATCGAGATTCGAGGCTTGGAGATTTGAGTTTTCTTCTTTGTGGTGGTTTGATCCTTCGAGACAAGTGTGTTCGGATAGGATTGGAGTTTTAAAAGTTTGAGATTTGAACCTTTGAGGCAAGTGAATACTCCTGTAGAGTTAGTGTTTTCCATTATAAGTTTTATCTTGAGTTTATATAGATTTGTTAATATTTGTGTGATATCTAGGATAGAGATCTATGCACATTGAAGTATAATACATAAATAATGTTTGAATGAAAATTATAAATTGAAAGAACAATGGTGGGTAAATTAACACGGGTTTCGAGCGTTGGAAAATCGAGAAAAATGGTTTAGAAAGTTGAAAAATCGAAATATGGGGTTTGAGCTAGCGTTTCTCAACCAAATCACTGACATCGATCGATCGGTGGTCACCGATCGATCGCAGGTGACCCGCCGATCGATCAGCGGTGCCGTTTTGGGTGTTTTGCGATGGTTGTTTGGGGGCTGTATTTTATTGAATTAATTAAATTAAAAAATGAAGAAAAATAATTAAATAAATTAATAAAATAGATTATGAAATAAAAAGAATTAAATAAATTAAATAATGAATGGCGAAATAAAATGAAAGAAAAGAAGGATGATAAAATAAAATAACAAATGATTTAATTATTTTATTCCTTGTAAAGTAATTAATTTGGAATGGTTGGTACTGTGAGTGTAAGCACCCAATTTTTACACCCCGCCTAAACTAGGGTTAGTTTACACTAGCCATCCCCTGTAGAACCCTAAACCCTAGGACAAACCTTAGACCAAACCCTAAGCCCTAGGACAAACCATAGTAAAACCTCAAACCCTAGGATAAACCCTAGTAATCCCCTAAACCCTAGAACCCTAGGTAAGTCCTTATGGGCTCAAAGACCATTAGCTTTCCAAATACCCAAGCCCTAGACCTAGTCCTAGACCTAGCCCTAGGCCAAACCCTACCTAAACCCTAGCCCAAGACCTAGGAAAAGCCCTATGGGCTCGAGACCCATTTAGAAACCCAAAAAACCCTCAAAAAACCAAAGCCCAAACACCTTAGGGCCCAAACTTGGGCCCACCTCACCCATGAGGACCACATGGGTGGGACCCACAACCCCCAAACCAAGAAAGGGCGAGAACTATCCTAAATAGCTACCCACATTGCTTTTGGCCCAAGTGGGATTGGGCCTGGCCCAAAATGGCAATAAAACTTTAATGTCGGTAATCGAATTACCTACATTCCATTTTAGCCTGATTTTGGAATTGAGGTAATTCAATTACCGACATTCCTGGATTTGCAGAATTAGCATGTGCAGGCTCCACTGCAGCTGCTCCAGACGCTTGGGACCTCCCCTATTGGTCTCTGGACCTTCCCTAAATACCCGAAATACCCCTGGGGGGTCCTCCCTCTTCTCCTATAAAGCTAGGCCACCCCCCATGCAAAATCCACTCCCATTTTTTCACATCCAAACCCTATAAAAACCGAAACTCAGCCTCACCTGAGCTCCACCCTGCATGGACCTTCGTCTCTAGTCCCTACCAAGTCCTACACAACCTGCCAGCAACCTCCATAGCACCACCACCTGTCTCGGCCACCTACAGCTACTTTAAGAGTAGCATCCCCTCTCTTGCATTCTTTCGGTTCAAAGCACTGTAAGGACCCCCTAGTCTTATTCCAAGGGGTCCATTTTACTTTTACTAGTGCTCAGTGGCTTCCTAACCAAGGATAGGACCTCCCCTATCTCTCTCATGGATACAGGGAGGATCCCTTGAGGTGTACACAGGTTCAAGACCATCCATAACATGCACGGCTAGTCCCACCGGGATCTGAGGGGTCCTCATTTCATGAGGAACCCCTTAGGCTCGCACTGGTTCAGTCACAGTAAAGGGGAAATAAGGTTTTTCAAAAATCTGCTAGTGGTCGGTAGTTCTTTTACCTGCATTAATTTTTGCCTTGTTTTCATACTGTAGGTAAAAGAATTACCGACATTTTAGCTTATTTTTGCACTGACTTCGGCCCTTGTGGGGCCCACATGCCAAGTCCTATGGGCTCCACCCCAGGCTTGTTGGAAAGCCCAGAGACTCCTCTATATGCCCGCAAAATTTCAAGGTTTGAAGCCAAGCCTAACCCTATTACCGGAGTCCTAAACTCTGGTAAAAACCCTGTTTAGAGTGTCGGCAGTTGAACTGCCAACCTTACAGTACTTTTTTTTTTGCAAACTTTGGGCCCCTGTGGGGCCCGCACCTGTCCTATTCAGAGGCTGCCACCTAGTTTGTTGGAAAGCTTGGATCCTAGGCTTCCTGTCCATGTTTTTATTTCACTCAAGGGTGACCCCTAACCATAGTTAATCACCCACAAACCCTGGTTAAAAAATTACAGAAATGAAGGTAATCTGATTACCTCCATTTTTAAAATTTTGATTTTAGGCTTCATAAAGGGCCCAAACCTGGTAGGAGGCCACTCTAGGCCCTGCCATACCCTTTGGGCCTATTTTTGACTCACCATGACCCTTAATTATGGTTAAAACAGACCCCGGTTAACTTTTAACCATGGTTAAGCACCACTTAACCCCACCAAAAAATATGAAAAAATCCCTAAAAATCTATAAAAATACAAAAGACCAACAAATCATTATCTTGGACTTTTTAACCCTGGTTAGCATCCCTAACCACGGTTAACACCCTCTTAACTCCGGTTAGCAACCCTAACCCTCGGTTAACACATCCCTAGGCCTACAGGGCCTCACCCTTGGCCTACTGGGCCTTACCCTAGTCTATCGGACTATCCCTCGGCCTACCGGGCCCAACCCTTTGTACATTGACCAACCTTGGTCAAGCAAAACCCTAATCTACCGGATTAGGTCAATGAACCGCCTTTTTGTGCACACACACACGCCCCCTCTCCTTAGCACGGGCTCAAGTGCTAGAGCCACGCTCGTATGATCTCACCCCTTATGTGAGTACGTAGGTAGCCCAATACAGGCCCGACCCTAATTAGCTTTTACTTTCTTCCGGTTAGTATTAACTTATACACTAATAACATTTGATTAATCTTGACATTTAATTTGGCTTAAACCTAGCAAGTAGGGAACCACCAAGTGTGGAAGTGTCGGGGTGCCTAACCCCTTCCCCGAACTTAACCGAACCTCTTACCCCGATCCCTAATCGTGGACCAAGTCTTATCCAACATTTCCTCGGGACTTATCCCTTCTGAATTAATAGGTGGCGACTCAATTTCCCATGAGACACATTTTCGAGGGAGCGAAATCCTGTGCTCACAGTGAGCATATTAGATCAATTGTATATTCTCTTTATTTTAGAATGACATATTTAAAGAAATCTATTTCAATTATTATCTTGTGTAATTGTAATTGTTTTAGTTTTGTAATATTATGTCATCTTTATTATGATGGTATGAGACGCTATAATAAAGAGTGGTTAATAAATTAGAAAGGAGAAAGACCAAGGGATGACAAATAGAGAATGAGAGACTCTCTAGGTCTAAAGTCTGAGGGAGAGATTTGTGTAATCCCACTGAGAAGTTGTGTGTCTTTTAGAGTGACTACCTTAGGTGAGCTATGTGTAAACATAAGGGTCCCTGTATAAGACCATATAAGATTGATACCGTTGTCAATAGGGTGGACTATGTGTAAACCTTATTGACAGAAAAATTGTGTAAACTGATAAATTAAATGATGCATATTCATATCTGTTGTTCATTGTTTTATTTATCAAAAATTGTTGTATGTTGTTGTATTCTCTTGCTGAGCCAAAAGCTCCCTCTTGTTATATTTATTGATTTTTCAGGAATGACCTAGGGGGAACGGTCAAGAACTTAGTTAGCTGTTGGATTTTCGTTTCAGAACTTTATTTAGTATTTTTCAGTTGAGGTAGAGTGTCATGTTAGTGAGGTTTTAAATGAATTCAGTTTTTTTTTATGTTCATTTACCCTTGTTAGTTTAAACTTAATGCTAGAGATATGCATCCGTTAATGGTAATTTATTTAGATTAAATTTCATTACCTTGGAATTTGTTCCAGGTTCACACATTAGAATTTGCACAAATATGAGATGTATTGTGTATAGGTTTTGGGGCGTGACACCCCGAGTTAAAAAAAAAAAAATTTAGCTTTTTTGAAAAAAAATATTAACATTAAGGGTTAAAATTTTTTAACCAGAGAAAAATATTTTTTCCCTTGAAAAATCAAGGTTATATTATTGAACCTCAAGGGTCATTAATCTTAACTACAATTAACAGAGGTTAAAAGGGAGACATGTTGACATGTGGGTGTGATTGAACTCTCCCCGAGTTCAATCACAATTGGCTCTGATTCGAGCTCAATTGTGACAATTTTTTTAATGAATCGGTCAATTCATTATCAATTCTTTTAAATGGGTCATGCGAGTGGGTTCGGGTTGAGTATCTGTTTGCAGCTATTTGATTGGGCTCAAGCTGAAGTATTTTTTTTACACAAATCCAATGTTATTAAAACCGACCGGACAGGCCAGTTGAACCGGTAAAACTGGGAACTGGCAAGGTGGCCGGTTTCAAAAACTCCTAAAATCAGACTGAATTAAAAACCTGTAGAACCTGCCAGATCCGATTGGTTCAACCGGAAAGCCTTATCTGAACTCACAGTTACCGCCCCTAGGATGACCGGTAGTGCCGTTACGTTCTGTTGAAAAAAACACAAGAGTCTAAAATAGCAGTTGCCTAATTCAGAAGGCCCACTGAGGAACTCCTTCATTTTTAGTAGCAAGCAGGGGCACTTTGGTCACGCTAAAGAGATTTTCTCTCTCTATATATTCGGAGACGAGGATTAACAGTAACACAAGCTAGAAATAGAAACAAGAGTAGTGAGCGATAGAAAAAAAGGATTGAAAAGAAGACACTTCTCTTTCTCTCTTACATCAGTTTCATCAACCTAAAGAAGAGCATCGATTCAATTCAAATTCAATTTCCTACAAAAAAACCAGTGATGGGTAAGAGGAAAATTGCGATAGAGAAGCTGGAGAACCCAAACAAGAGACAGGTGACCTTCTCTAAGAGACGCAAAGGGCTCTTCAAGAAGGCTGCAGATGCTTGCTTGCTCTGCGACGCGGAGATCGCCGTGATTGCATTCTCGCCCGCCGGAAAGCCTTACACCTTCGGACACACTTCCGTCGATTCCGTCATTGATCGGTATCTTACAAGGTCGTCCGGTCCGGTAAGTGGAGGCAATATTAATATTGAGGCTGAACAATCGAGACTCTCTCGTGAGATCAAAGATCTAGAGCGCGAGCTCAAACAACAGAGAGAGAATAATAAAAGTAGGTACTGGTGGGAACAGATAGACGTGGAGAAGTACGATAGTGTGGATAAGCTACAATCTTTAATTGATGGGTTGGAGAAACTGAGGAGCAATATTGTGTTGAGGCTTCCTTCAAGTTTTGCTAATGGCGAAGGTTTAGGTAGTACTGGTGGGGATAATTGGAATGATAATAATAATGATATGAACCCACCTCTGCTTCTCACCAATGGAGTTTCTACGGTGGATTATGTTGATCAAGCTGTAGTGGATGATGGTGTCGACGCTTCAGTGATTGCCTGCAGTGCAGAGAACATGGATGATGATTGGCTGTCAGAGGAAGATTGGGAGCAGCTTATGAGAGACGATATTGAGTTACTTCCTGCTGTTTGATATTGCTATTCGTTTGTTTTTTTTAAATAAGGATGTTTTAATATGTAAGGTTTCGTTTCTGCCGGTGACGTTTTGGTAATCTTTTGTTGTTGTTGCCGGAGAGAGTAGAATGTTTGAGAATCAAGCAGAGATAAATTTGTGACTTGTTTTTCCTTTCTTCTAATAGTTTTGTTTTAAAAGCTTTCTTCTTCTTAAACCGCATTCTCCTTTCCAAAGCTTGTCAATCTAGAAGGGTGTATTCGAGCCGAGCTTAGCTAAGTTTGGGCTTGGCTTGAGCTCGAATGTTCAGGCTTGAGCTTGGCTTAAACAAGCTTGATTGACTGAGCCAGGCTCGAGTTGGCTCAAGCTTGATTCACATTTTATTTTGTTTAATTACATAAATTTTTATAAAAGTGAATATGGGCTAAGTTTCATGAGGTGAATATTAGTGATTGTTAATAATAATTTTGAGAAATGCTAGCGCTAATCTCGGTCAAACTCTACTCTCAATCTCCACCAACCACTTGCCCATTCTTGATGAGAGGGAGTGTTTTAACCACCATAACTGATTTGATAATGAATAAAGGGTTGGTGGAGGCTGAGAGTAGAGTTTGACCGAGAGTAGGGCTAGCATGCCTCTAATTTTTTTAGTCAATCCAAAACTCATTCTCCGAGAATTCAGGGGGTCTAAAAACACCAATAAGTCGTATTCTTTGGCTGAAGAGAATTATAAGCAGAGATAAGCTAACACCTCTTACGCGTTCTGCAAGTGCACTTGGTATAAGTTCTGCAACTCAAACTGATCTTGAGCAAGGAGGAGGAGGAGAAGAAGCTGAACCTCTGAGATCACAAGAAACACATGATGATTCATGAGGGCAACGCAAGCCTACCGTCACTGTTATAGAATGTGATTACTTTCCTGGTCTAAAGGCCACAGAAACTTGATTTGTATGCGAGAGTTTCGTTCTTAATAATGTCTTGGATGATTATATACTTAACTTTTTTTAACAACATTCATTTTCAATTAGTCATTTTATCCTTATTATCAATATAAAATAAATGATATTATTATTTTAATAGGTGTCTAATAATATAATTATATTAATATTCTAATTAGACATATCTAAGTTGAGTTCTCCTTAATACCTACTTATTCGAAATTCTGGGACTTTTAAAGTTTCACCACAAAGTCCCAAGGAATGCTATAGATAGGTAAAAAAAAAATTTTGGAAAAAGGGATTAACTTCACTGTGACGAGGAGGGTTTTGTGAAGTTGGCATTTGGCAGCCTTCAAAAAAATCAATAAATATCATGACAACATATTTTTTTTATATTCTTTTCAAGCCAAAGCCTGGCCCTGAGAGTAAAGCTTTGGCTTGGCCAGTTCAGGGCTTCTGCTTGGGCTAGACCCTTACAAGTGAGTTGGGTCTGGACAGACCCGACCCAGCCCAGGCCCAGGCCCGGCCCATTGGTAGCCAGTAATGATTTAAAAAATCAATAAATATCATGACATTGTTTTTTATATCTTCTTTTCAAGCCCAAGCCAGCCCTGAGTAGAGCTTGGGCATGGCCAGTTCAGGCCTTCTGCTTGGGCTATACCCTTACAAGTGAGAGCCGGGTCCAGACTGACCCAACCCAGCCCAGGCCTGGCCCATGGGGAAGACTAATCCACTGGCAGTGAGTGATGAAACCAAGGATAGATGGTCACACCATGGGCATGGCTGCATGAGTGACCATTATGGGACGATTTATGAATAAAAAAAGTTGGAAATGTTCTTTTAATGCTCAAATGGCAGAACCTAAGAACAGTCTTCTCTTCACCATCGATCTCTTACAGGACCATAACAGCTTCGCCAGCATTCTGCTCTAGATGTAATGCATATATAAAGGAACAATATTACCAATTTAATCCTTAGCTCTTCTTTTTTAAAAATTTTAATCATGGAATGATAATACAAAATACAATGATCAATTTTCTCAATATTTTATCTCCAATGCGATTCTTGTTCGTAATAGAATACGTGAATACCAGTAGCTAACAGCAAAATCTAAACAGTAAATAAAAAGCTACTCAGCAGAACTTGTTGCTGAGTTTATAAAGCTTTGAGCAGCATCTAAAGTCAGTTCTTCGTACACCTGAAAATTTCGAAACATAAGAATATTCCATGAATTAAGAACTGAACAAATGGAAATAAAGGATGAAATAGAGTAAAATGAAAAATTATTGGACATCCATTCTAAAAGAGTAATATATATGCGTACAAGTTTCTTCTGAACACTTTGAAAAGCCTTGCAGAATCTCTCTGCCTCCGCTGCACCGACCTAAAAATATAAGAACCATTAATTTTTCCTCTTTTTTCCTAAATTCCTGTAATTTTGTTATAATAAATTAATTTACTATTGCTTGATTTGAAATGTTACTACAATGCAAAAATCTCCTCATTATAGATTGGGATTTATTTATAGTATAAGAAACTGATTATTAATTTGGTACATCTAAAAGTAACTTCAGTTATGAACCAATAGGGAAAGAATAGAGTTTATGTACCAAACTAAAATTTAAGGCTATTGTCAATATTCTATTGTAAATACCATTAGTCAACAATATACATAACAAATGACCATAAAAAATTCAAAATTTCTCCCTTTTGTTCTGTTGAGTTATGCCTGGTGAAGAATTCTATTTAATTACTCCAAACAATGTATGTTTCAGGAAGTAAGCCTTCTGAGTTCTGACTTTCTAATTGAGTAGAAACTAAACTTCCGTTGTACAGGCCTATGGGGAAAGAAAGTTTGATTCAACTGTATCTCACTGTGTAATAGCAATTTGTGGGAGGTCAAATTGATTTGACCATTACTTAGACTCATACAATTCGATGTTAGAGTTCCAGTTGGTTTCGTGAATCTGAGTTAGCAAGCCTCAAGTATGTGGTATATGTAATTGTTGCCTACAATTAAGTCATATCTAGGAAAACCCATACTTTCTCCAACCAAAATGCACTTCACCTTGATTGCAGTCTTTTAGGACACTCCTGCTTGTGATCCTCTTCATGTTCCAGCACCCTAGCCCTCATTTTGCTCCTACAACTAATTATGAATGCCATGGTTTTCTCATGGTTGCCCTTCATCACTTGTGTACTAATTGTGTAGTATAAGTCAAGTGCAGAATTCTGTTTCTATAAGGATGAAGAGTTATTAAATATTATATTTTGTTAAAATATTCTTAACTAAATAGGAAACATTTTGGATTAAATGACTTACACACATTCTCACTCACTCTTTGATGGTCATTAATTTAGAAAGCTTTATAAACCCTCCCCCCCCAACAAACTCTATACTATAAGAGCAGAAGATATGATCTTTCATCATGGAGAAGAATTAATATTGAGGTTCTTTGTACCCCACAAACTTATTTTTCTTTTCCTTGGGGGAGGGGTTCTTGGTTTCCTGCCTTTTGGCATGCTGGTTCACTTCTTATGATTCCTTCTGTACGTTCTTCTTTTCTAATAGAATTTTGCTTTACCTACCGAAAGAAATATTTCAAGGGACACAAAGAAAATGAAGCATGCATGACTCTAACCTATCAAAGAATACTTAGTAAGGGTTCACTCCATAGAAGTTGCATAGGGCCAACAAGCCTCAACAATAAGTACCAAAATTTTAATTTCATTAAAGATTCAAGGTGTTTTGATCATTCCAAAAGAATGGCATGCTGTTTAAGGTTCAGAATTAATAAATGCGATAAATAAGTAAAAAGCGCACCTTCTTCTCTGCAACCAACTTTAGTTTCTTCCAAAATGCATCTGTTAGGAAAAAAAATCCACAAAATAACTATTAATTTCATTTCCATGGCAACTGACTATGAGCATAGCTCAGTCGCACCATTACTTTCCCTGCCATTTCCCTATATTTTATCAACCTGCTTCAAATATGCTCTCATAAATAAGATACAACAGTTGAAGTTTAAAAAAATCAGAATTTTTCCACATGTATTAATATGTGCTTGATGCATAAGCAACCTTGCCTATGCATCACGTGTTTCAAGGCCACAATGCTTTTTTGAGGGGGGCAAAAAAAACATGGGCATAGGAGTCATTTGCAGTTGCACCATGCAACCAAAACCCAGCCAGATTGAACTCCTCTAGGCCATTCAATTAGATAGATTTTTGTCAATGGGTCACGGTGTCAAGCCCAGTGTGACTTAGCCTGGGCATGATGACATGCATCCTAGCAAAAAAAAACCTGCCAGCTTGGATGGCATAGAGGAGTCTCTCTCTCTCTCTCTCTCTCTCTCTCTCTCTCTCTCTCTATATATATATATATATATATGAATCTTTGATCAAATATGCCCTAAGGGTGATTAAGAGTTACAAAATTTACCAAACTTGGTCGTGTTGCTGCAGGTTTGATATTTAACAAACTCAGCTCAATAGAGGGCCAAATCAAAGTTGACTCAGATATTTGCCAATTCATGTTAATGGGTTTCAAACTAAAATGAGTGCCTAAATCTCAGCATAACAACCTAAAGAATCAGCCATTTTTAAAAGGCCAAATAGATTTTTGGGAATGAATCTTATGTATGATTGCATACGTTCTGGGTCAACTTCTTGAATCGCAGTTTCCTTTTTATCCACCTCTCCCCATGCATTTTGCCATTCTTTTACCTGTTGTGATATATTGGATGTCAGAATGTGTTAAAAGTACCCACTTTATAACCAGGGAATATAAAAGAAAAAATGTAATGGGAAACAGTTTAATAATAACACCTCATCCCGTGATGAATGAGAAGTTGATTGTCTTGATAATTCCGATTCAGCCTGAAAGTGTAAAATAATGGGTTTGGCAAGAAGAGTAGTTAGATTCTAGAATAATATGGAACTTAAAAATGAGGATTCTAACATATTTAAAATCATCTCATAGACTGTAAATTAGGACTGACTATTAAGAATTGCACAAGTATAGAGGTAATTTGTATTGACTTGCTACTCAGAATATTTGTGAAATTTTTGTTAGATTGTAGGCAATTGCATCAAACAGAATAATCAGAATTTAGAAATATTTCATCAGAGGGGGGGATCAATCATGATTGAGCAGATCTGAGAAAACTCAGTAGTCAATACAACTACTTCAATTTACCCCTAGTTGTAGTCAGCCCCGATAGTGCTCTCGAATTTCCTCGAGTAAGCTATCACGCTCAATAATGAATATCCATGGATATATATAGCTCACTCTTACCATCAGAAGGATTCCCAACCTGCTCAAACTCCAGAAGGAAGACCTTACAAAGTCCAATTAGCCTTCCTATGTTACTAATAAAAAATTTGTGGATATCATAATATCAAAGGGCACTAGAAGTTGTTTACCCCCCCCCCCCCCCTAAGTGCCCAAGTAAGGCTGTAAAGGGGGCGAATTCAAAACAGATAGCACTATATCCAAATTCGATTCATTTACAATATACTGAAATGCGTGCTATTCGAAATACCTATCATGAATAGAATTCGGAAATAGAGCTATTCGTTTTGTTTAGAGCCCTACCTGCTAGTAGGGTTGTCAACGGATTCGGATAATATCTTAATCTGATTTGAATTGGTATTCATATAGATCTAAATAAGTTATCTACTCAATTTCAGAGGATCAAATCCGGATATCCCCTTACATATCTATTTATAATCAATGCAGATTCGGATAGTGATGTGTCCGTGTTGCCCAAGTATTCGACCCTAGAGGGGGGGGGGGTGAATAAGGTCTTGACAATTTAAAATATCTTCCTAATCCCTTAAGCGGAATTTCAATTTTACTAATTAAAAGGGAATAGAAGTTAAGCAATTCTACCACCAATATAAAGCAATAAAGTAAAGAGAAAGTAAGAGAATGCAAACACAAGATATTGTTCACGAGGTTCGGCAATCCCACCTAAGTCCTCGCCTCAAGCTATACCCGCTAGAGGATTCACCGCGATTTTCACTAATCGCCGATCTTCTTCCGAGTGAAGATCAAACATTTACAATCCCTTTACGGGTGAGGATCACACATTTACAATCTTCTTACGGGTGAAGATCAAGCCTATTTGCAAGAGAACAATCCTCTCTTGACTTTACAAAGCTCCCCGCTTCAAGGACAAGAATCCACGATTCTTGATTTCAATACACTTGTTGAGAAGTGTTTACAATCAGAAAATGCTCCTAAACGAGCTGAATGATCTCTCTAAAGCTCACTAAAAATCTCCTAAAGATTGGAGTTGAATAGCTCAAGATATGGGATTTAGGATTTCTAGGTTTAACTCAATAAATATTGAAATCTAAGCTTTAGAGTGAATGATTGGAGTTGTAGATCATCTCCTTTTAGTTTATAAATCATTCCATTTTATAGCCCTTACAAAAATATAGCCGTTTGAGAGGTATTGGGAAATATATGACCATTGAAAAATAATTGTTACAGGTTTTTTCTGAGTTCCGCATGAATTTGTCGACGAGATTAGGGTTGCTCTGAGAATTCGTTGATGAGATGGAGCCAAAATTAAAAACAGTACCTCTGTAGCTGATTTCGTCGACGAGATCTGTGGTCCTCTACAATTTCGTTGATGAGATTTTTGTTTTCTCTTGGAAATCTCATCTTAATATGACCAATATGATGAGAATGAATTCTTTGGTCTTTTGTCTCATCTTTATCATGATTTTGGTATTTCCAAATGATCTGTGGGCCTTAGAATGTTATTCAATTTTGGTCTTAGGCTCCTAAGGTCAATCTAGGCTTTGAGCATTCAATCAACTAAACTTTAAGGACTTTTTACATAAGTCTTAAGAGGCTGAGACACTCTCATACTAAAATATAAAATAATTAAACCTTCTTGAGAGTCTTCTATCTTCTTCAACTTGATCTTGATCATCTTCTTGGATTTAATCTTTAAGCTTCTTTGATGAAGATAACTTCTTCATCTTCAACTTGATCTTGACATTTTAGCTTTGGATCTTCAATTGGCTTGATGGAGGAATCCTTTCATGCTTGGTGTCATTTCCATACTTTTGCCTTGAATGGTTTGTTAATGCTCTTCATAAATTGAATTACACTTAAACTCAATAGAAGCATTAGTAACACAAATGACATTACATTATTGTGTTATCATCAAAATCAATGATGCTACCTTAGGTTGAAACCTAAAGGCTAACAGTCCGACAGTCCGTTCTGATAAATATAAAATATCCAATCATCAGATGTTATATATGCAACTTACAAATATGCCCTTAATAGTAATATGTCAAAATACATTTTAAAAGGAATTTCTAAAATGTCAGAGGGCAAATTTGCACTTGAAATATCCTATATAAGGATACATATGAAAGAAACCCTAAAAGTCTTATTCTCGCCCATTGTCGCCTCCCTGTCGCCGCTCAATGCCCCAAGCCTCAATCTCTAAACCCAAAGCTAGCACTCCACCAAAGGAAGACTGATTTCCATTCTCTCTTTTTTTTAAGATCCTCTCTCTCTCTCTCTCTCTCACCCTAAGCTAGTGATAGCTAACATGCCTAACTGCCGACCGACTTGGCGAAGTAGGTGCCTTAGAGTCTTAGGTTTCAATTCAACGATACTTGCTTAGGATATATGTCGTAGGCTTTAGACTCATGTCTATCACATTACTTCCTAAATAGTAAATACATAACCCCTTAACCACTAAATGAGAATTGATGAAAACGAGTGGAAGCGAGTCTGGGAAACGAGCTTTTTGGGAAGCGAGCTTCCCACCTTGTACATAGCTTCCCGGTAACTATGCTCTGAAATACTATATACTTTGCAAAATGTTATTTTTAATTTAAATTTTTTTGATATTTTTTATTTATATATTTAGATATTGTTATAATTTTTTTAAATACATTTTAATTTGCTATTCTAAAATGTTATGTATTACCAATCATTGTTTAAACAAGTTTGAGATGGTGTTAAAGAAGAGCATAGAGCACACCGAATATGCATGGTTCAAAAATTCGATATGGGGTGCCGTATCGGTAAATCCAAAATAGGATACGTATCGACGTATCGGACCATATTGGATGGATACATCCAAAAAAATCAAGATACGCTAAAAAAACCCTTAGATATGTAAGGAAAAACTTGGATACCTTATATAAACTTCTTTTAATGCAAATACAAACAAAAATAAAGAAACTAAATGAAGGCCTCCAACTATTTTTATAACCATACATATGAGAGTTAATAATTTTATAAGTTAAAAAAGTCATGCGTGGTGATAAACAGGTATAGGAAATACAGTCTAGATATTAAAATCTTACATTCAATGAGTTAAATAAGAATGTCTTGAATTACAATCATAAATTATAAGCTTGAATGTATGTCTTTTTATGTTGAATTGTTATACAATTAGTTGACTGTTTGACCTTCTAGATGAAAATATTTTTGAAGACTAAAATATGAAACTTCTTTTCTGGACTTTTGGGTTTTAGTATTGTTTTGATATAACATAATTTATGAAATTTTAATATTTGAGAAATACCTTTCCATTTAAAAGCTGAAAATTTGACTAAATCCCTAAAAGATGCTAAAAATAGGATTTTGTTCTTGAATTGGGAATGTGACTTTTTATTCTTCGGAAATTAGATCAATGGTAATTTTTAATGAATTCAAATGGTGAGTATAACCTTATTTACAAATGAATATCTTAAGTAAATGAAAGTAAAATTAATTTCAAACTATTTATTTAAATAATATTTTATGTATACAAGTTTTCCATATCAAGTATACAAGTTGTCTGTAACGGGTCTCTGCTATGGAATTCTAGTGTAAATGGAATGAGAAAAAAGAATTGGAAAATATCCGTGTATCGAGTCCATACAAGGAAGTTTTTTTTCCTAGCATACTAGTGTATGAAGAGTAGAGCTATATCAGCTGATACATACCAAAATTTTAAACCATACGAATATGTATAATGGCAGTATGCGAACCCTATTGGTAGTAGTAGGTTAAGGGCGAGATGCAAATTATGTGGGTTTTGAGTTTCTAGGTGGTAGGCATAGTTGTTAAAGGCGTCATCTCAAGCGCCTCAAGCGATCGCTTATGCAACCAGACACTCTACCCTAGGCTGTCTTTATTAAAAATCTAATTAATGTAATATTATTATTGTTTGGCTGGGTGCTCAACGGCCACACTAGGACTCGAATACAAGTCACTCCTCCCCAAAGGGAGATACACAACCAGTGGGACAAACCCAAGCGTGTAATATTATTATTGTATGAAAGTATTAAAAAAATTATTTAAATATGGTAGTTTGGTGACCAAAGCTTGGTTTTAAAAAAACGCACACTATTTTATATGTTTCTTATGTCTTTTATCATATAGTATGTTAGGGTTTATATATCCAATAAAAAAAGTTTGTAGATAGAAAAAAAAAATCATATGGAGTGAAGTATGTTTCCTTCATGTTACCCTATCCTCTCTCTCGCTCAATGGGTGGACTAATTGACTATTGGGCTATATATTTGTTTTTATTTAGTCATGCACTCTTCTATTTTCTCTAATTGACTTTCTCTAAATTGAGAAGAAAACAAGCCAGTCATTTTTCTTTGGACGTGTTGAGACTCGATGAGGTATTTCCGGACTTTTGGAGCATTGGATGATGATCTAACTGAAGTGTACTTACTTTTTTACATTAATCAAGTAAGTGCTCTCTAAACTCGCCCAGCTATTGCCTATGTAGTAAGTGGTTAGTTAATTTATGCAGGCTCCTCAGGTACCTCAAATGGATGTTGTTTATATATTACGGTATCTGAAAAGTGCTCCTAGCCATGGACTCCTATATAGGTCAAATGGGTATCTTAGGATTGAGGGTATTCAAATGTAGATTGGGCTAGATCTCCCTTGATAGAAGATCCTCCACTAGTTATTGTACATGTGTGGGAGGCAATTTTGTTACGGGGTAAAGTAATAAGCAATGAGAGATAAAAAGGGGAGATATTGAATTGGTGATCAACCAAAGCTCTCTTCTCATATGGCCTATCCTCTTAAAGACATGTGACCTCTCACTAAAAACAACTAAATTCTCTTATAATTTAATTGAAGAACTATGGTTGGGAACTATAAGGGAAAGTAACCCTTCTTTGTAGCATCAGATTTGAAATCCTATGTGTGGAGTAACTTTGAGGTTTCCTCCAAGGAAGCCTTTTCGCTTGCCTTCTTTTGAGGGCAGAAAAGGGGTTTAACCTTAAACTCACAAGGAATTTAATTTCCCAACCTCCATAGGAAATCTGCCTTATCAATATATTAATCTTTTAGTTTTCCCTCAATTCTTTTAATTTCCTACATATCCTCTAGTTTCCACTCGTTTTTCCCACCATTGGGCTCATATTTAATTTCATGATTCCATACCACAATAAAATATTTTGGTCCTCAACTCCAAAGAATGGCCCAAATAAAGCTATGAAAGGGCTCTAGGGTATGGAGATGGTCGGATTGCTTGCTATTGTGGAAGTCATGAATCATGATATATGTGAAATGTTTGAGACGGGCTGCTAGTGAGAACAAGGAGATAGATGTTGACAGGGTATTTATGGTATTTTATGTTATTAGTTATACTTATACCATGTGTATTACACGTACCTTGTCTAATACACATAATACACATATGGGTAAAAGTGCAATTCTCTTCTTTAGTAATAATATATAAAGAATAGGAGAGACATAAATCATTCATGCTCCCTAACCCTAATCACTTTCTTCTCTTTATTTTCTCTCGTCTTCTCTTTCTTCATCTACCTTTTTCTATTTGGTGTCAGAGCCTGTTGATTTAAGGAATACATAATGAACACAAAAGAGAACAAAAAAGGAACAAAAATCTGACATCGAATGACGTCGTTTGACGCACTGATGGCCGACAGATCTCAACTGTAAAGGTATGTTTTAAGAGATCTTAATTTTAGAGAATGTTAGAATAAGTTTCGTGTGATTTATAGTTATTTTGAAAAAGTTATGATAATTTTTATGGGAATAGAAAACCAATTCAAAAAAATACATATCTACTGTTTTCTAGCCACTAGATTCGTATAGAGATATTTTTTTGATTTTAATCTCAAGTGAATTCTTCATTTTTTTTTATGCTTGATCTAATGGAGGTGGTTGTGGATCGTATGGACCTATATTAAAGCTCTGGTGATCAATTTTTCAGACCATATTTGCTGTTTTTTCTGTGTTTTGAGGGTTTGGTTCCTTTTTTTCATGCATAGAAATGCTGTAAAATGCTTGGAAAAAGTGATTTGAAGCTTGTCAAGATTGAAGATGTTAATTTCGGGAACTCTAAATTATTTTTGTAGGTTTTTTTGTAGAAAATCAGCCCTATTTTACCTTCATGCGAGGCGTTGAAGGGTTTCCTATTGCCCTTTTTGTTCTGAAATTCTTTGTTATTGATCTAGTTGGTTAGATTTATAAGGAAAGTATTCATTTGAAGTGTTGTATGTGTTTCTGTGTTTTTTTAAGATGATGTCGACTTCAACAAAATCAGATGTTTCTTCCACATCTCCTCGGGCTTCCAATATGAGTAATCTTCCTATGGAGAACCCTAATTTTCAAATTACTATAGTCAAATTGGATGGACAAAATTATCTTGAGTGGTCCCAATCGACGAAAATGTCTATCCAAAGCTGGAGGAAATTGGGATATATTAATGATCGAATTTGTGAAATTAAGGAAGATGATCTAGAGTATGAGCAATGGGAGTCTGAAAACCTGACTGTCATGTCATGGTTACTTCACTCCATGCAGTCACAAATTAGTAGGGGGTTCTTATTTCTTCGCACTGCAAAGAAGATTTAGAATTTTGTAGCTCACACATATTCTCAGACAGAGAATATTGCTCGTGTCTATCAGCTAAGTCAGAAAGTTGCTCATTTTCGACAGGGTGATAAGTCTTTGGCAGAGTATTTTGCTCATCTTCGTAGAATGTGCGAAGCGTTAGATCACTACTAGATTTTTTGACCTTTATGCTCTGGGAACGAAGCTCTCTACAAGAAACAGGTCGAGTGAACCAGAATTGTAAGTCTCTTGTAGGACCAAATCCGGATTTCGAGCCGACAAGGGTTTAGATCCTATGAGTTGTCAAAGTGAAGCAAACAAGAGGACTGCCATGACACCTATTGTGGGTAATGAGAGGTCTGCCCCATCTTCTTCCACAATAGGACAAAGGGGTAATAGAAAATAAGCTTAGACAACCGCAAATGAACTATGTTCGTCCTTAAGACCGTAATAAGTTAAAGTGTGATCACTGTGGCCGAAAGAGGCACACAAAGGAAAACAACTGGGATTTGATTGGTCGACCATAGAAGTTCAACAGGCAAGGTTCTTCCACTGCTCATAATGCCCTAACAAAACTAAGTTGGACCCCAAGGCTCTTAAGTGTATCTTCCTTGGGTATTCCTTTCATCATAAGGAATACAAATATTATCATCCTCCTCGAAAGAAATTTATCTCTGTAGATGTTACATTCTTTGAGTCTATTCCCTTCTATTTCAATCCTTCCTCTCTTCAGGGGGAGAGTGAGTTTGAAGAAAGAAGGATTTCATTGCCAATTTTAGTTTTACCTCCCTCATCATTGACTCTTGATAACTCTGTTGTTGTTGCTCAAGAGGAGGATGTTTGAAAAAGGGAGGAGATTCTATTCTACCAAAGAAGGGCGAAAACAAAGACGATCTCAGACTAAATCATCTCCTCGGGTGATCCAGGTAAAATCTGTCCTGTAAGTACTTCTTTGCCTCTAGTATCTGTTGATGAATCCAATATTCATATTGCTCCCAAGAAGGGTAAGACTTAAGAGGTCTAGTACTCAACACCATATTGCTAACTTTGTATCCTGCAAGGCATTGTCTCTGTCTTACAAACCATTTGTGTCTTCACTATCATCCATTTTCATTCCATCTTTTATCACCGATGCTCTAAAACGATCAATGTGGAGAGAAGCGATAAAATAAAAAGATGAATGTGCTAGACAAAAATAATACTTGGGTAATAGTAGATCTTCTTTAAGGAAAAACTCTTGTAGGATGTAAATGGGTTTTCACAATCAAATGCAAAGCCAATGGATCAGTTGAGAGGTATAAGGCAGAGTTGGCAGCCAAAGGATACGCCCAGACTTATGGGATCAACTATTAGGAAACTTTTGCTAGTAGTAAAGATGAATTCACTTCGTGAAATCTTATTATTGGCAGTAAATCAGGCGTGACCACTTTACCAATTTGATGTCAAAAATGTTTTTCTCCATGGAACTTTGAAGGAAGAAGTTTATGTCTCCTCCTCCAAGATTTCACCTTGAAGGGAGTGAAAAGGTGTGCAAACTGAAGAATGCGTTACATGGCTTAAAGCAATCTCCTATAGCCTGGTTTGAAAGGTTTAGTGTCGCTGTAAAAAGAAGGGGATACTCACAAAGTCAAGCTAATCATACATTATTTTTCAGGCGCACCAAGGATGGCACTACAGTCATTATCGTGTATGTAGATGATATAGTTGTCATATGAAGCAATATGACAGAGATTGAACAACTGAAGAAGTATCTAGCAAGGTTGTTTGAGATCAAGGATCTGGATCTTCTTAAGTACTTCTTGAGAATAGAGGTTGCTAGATCTCGTGATGGCATCTTTATATCCCAAAGAAAATACATTCTAGATCTCTTATAGGAAACTAGAAAGCTGGGGGCCAAACCGGTTGACACCTCAATTGAACAGAATCACAAAGTGGATGAGATGGATGAGGTTCCTCTGCAAGCTGTTGGTAGTTTTCAGCGATCAGAGGGGCGGCTCATCTATCCATCTTTCACGAGGCCTGATATTGCCTATGCTATGAGCATAGTGAGCAGGTTTATGCATGCTCCCAAGTCCACACACTTGGAAGCAGCATATAGGATTTTGATGTATCTCAAGTCATCTCCAGGTAGAGGACTCTTATTTAGAAGATTGAGGCTTATTGCAGAAAATCTACATCCGGTTACTGTATATTTGTACAACAAATTCATGGTTTGCATGATGAGATCGAAAAACAAATTGTAATTACTAATGAAATTTATAAAATATCTGATGATTCACATCATTACTGTAAAGAGCTTCAAATGGGAGATTATGTGATGACAATGGTATCAGAGGTCGTAGTGATGGACCACATAAGATCTTAAAGCAGGTTGGTCCTAATGGATATGTGGTGGACTTTCCACCTGAGATTGGTACTAGCCCAATATTCAATGTGAAGGATCTGGTTCTTTTCAGAGGTCTAGCAGCATCACCTACAAACCCATATGATAGCCCACATGATGACCTTCCTGATGAGCCTAGTCCAAACTCACTCTTCATCTCAGAACCACCTCCCCCAGACCCGCCTCCCACTGATGACCCTCATGATGATCCTATTCCAGACTCACCCTTCACCTTAGACCCACCTCCCCCAAACCTACCTCTCCTTCGTGATGACCCTCATGCTAATCATATTCTAGACCCACCTCCCCTACCATTGCCTCCTAGTCTAGACTCATTCTTTTTCTCAGGTCCATTTTCACTATGATTACCTCCTTCATTTCCATTGCCTCTACAACTCATCCCTAGCAGTACAGAAGAGATAAAGGATATCTTGGAAGTTCACATGGTTTCTTCTAGACACGGGAATTATCACAAGTATCTCACCAGGTGGAAAGATCAACCGAGATGGATCACGTCAAAGACATATCGTATGTGGCATTCACGATGGATCATGTGGGACGAGTTGCAACAACTTCCTGACTTCTTGGAGCAGTACGACAGTTTTATTTCGTAAGTGGCGAAATCTTCTCAGCCAAGAAGAGTTCATGCGGACATCGGACTGTTAGATTTTGTTTATGAGGGAGATCCACCGTTGGATCACGACTTCGAGGACAATCAACCGTCAGATCGAGAGATGGAGATCAGAGGGCCGAGATCATGCCATAGATGGGCATAGGCATCCATAATGGCCGGCCCACCCCTTTAGTTATTTAGGTATTTATTTTATCTAGTTTTTTTTTTTACTTTGTTTATCCCTTGTAGTTAGTTTATTATGAAAGAACATAATAAGAGTAGTTTGGTATTTCTCTTTTAAGTAGAGTTTTACTCTTTTGTTTATAAATACTCTCTTTGGAGATTAGAAATTACAAAAATTTTACAAATGAAATATGAGAGCTTTGTGCTTGTGAATCTGTAATGGGAATGGTGTGATGTCAATCTTGGAGTGATTCCAAGGTAATTTTTTCTATTTTCTTCTTCTCTCTCCCAAATCACTATTCACGAGTTACTGTTCATGGACACTATTCACAGCAACTATTCTCTACTACTTCTTCTCTTCATTTTCTATTTTATTCTTTTCTTGCAAAACCCTAATTACCTAAACCCTAGAACAACCCTATCTACAATTTCCTATTGCTGTCCTAACATTGTTACAATCAGTGTTTCAAATCCCGTTCACGGGTTTTTATCCACCGAAGTTTTTCTTGAGAAATTTTCAAAATCTGGATTTTTTTCCAAGTATTTCTCGCCTAAATCTCGGCAATGATTAAAAATATATATTAAAATTACAAAAAAATAGTAATAAATATCACAAGTTATAAATTCATAAAACCCGCAACATTGTGTATTTCTCACAATATTTTTAACATCTCAATTAAATCTCAGCTAAATCTCGCGATATTTACGGAATAAAAAGAGAAAATTATATTTCTCGCAAAAATTTTAAAATATCGCGATAAAATAGAGTTTTAAACTTTAGATGTTTTTCTCGAGAGAATTTGGGTCTCAGGAGATTTGTAACAATGGTTACAATCCTTCCAACCTATTCCAGCACTGTTATTACAGCCCCTTCAACCTGTTCCAGAACTGTAACAGCCTCCCCAACCTTCTCCCATCACTGTTACAGCAGCAGCCCCTGTCCCTAATCCTAACACTGTTCCAGCCCTATTCCTCTGTCCCTAAGCCTGTTCCAGCCCTACTATTACACTGCCACAGCCTTATTCCCCTTCCTAAACCTATACCAACCCTTCCCCCAACCCTGTTCCCTATTGCTGCCCAACTGTTCCCAGCCCTTCTAAGGCTGCCACACCAATCCAATCCCCTTCCCCTGTTATCCCAATTCCCAAACCCTAATTCAATTGCAAGCCTAAAAACAACCACCTTACATACAACATCTCTCTAATTGTTGATATTCTTGAAAGTTCTTGCTGCTGGTTTTTTTGTACTACCATTCAATCTTAATTGAAACCCTAATTTTACATGTATGTTTCAATGCCTAATTATTATTGATCCTAGACTAATCTTTGAAATCCTCAACTGAATAGGAAACTCACATTGATTGTTAACCTAAATCTCTAAGCTAGTGGAAATTCTCATTTCCATTATAACCACCCAAATAAAATTGAAAGGTTCATTATTGCAGGATTGTGACTTAACCTAGGGCATTACTAATTCCCCTTTTGACTTTCTTTATTGTAATTGTAGAATCTAGATGGTTTATGAATTTTATTATTGCTGCAATTAAGAAATCTGATCTCACAAGCACACCGTCTAGGTTACTTTGCATTGTCTTGCATCAGATTTTCAATTGAAAGACCTATGAGTTTATACTGTGACAACAAGGCAGCAATCACTATAGCTCATAACCAAGTGTTACACAATGAAATCATGAAACCAAACACACTGAGATAGATCGTCACTTGATCTGGGAACGGATCATCCGAGGTGAAGTGTGCACTCCATATATGAAGACTAATGATCAACTAAGTGATGTTCTTACCAAGACAGTTAGTAATGCTCGGCTACTTGAAATATTAGGCAAGAAGGGCATGATAAATATCTACACACCATCTTGAGGGGAGTGTTGACATGAGTATTTATGGTATTTCATGTTATTAGTTATACCAAGTGTATTACGTGTACCGTGTCCAATACGCGTAATACACATAAGGGTAAAAGTAAAATTATCTTCTTTAGTAATAATATATAAAGGAAATAAGAGACATGAATCATTCATGCTCCCTAACCCTAATCACTTTTTTTTTTTTTTCTCTTCTGCTCTTTCTTCATCCTCAACCTTTTTCCACTATAGAAATGTCTCGGCTTAGTCATGGTTGCAATGCGTGAATCACATTCACAATTGAATCTCATCAACGCACATATAAATTCAACAGTGATTCTGTCGAGAAGCCTATTTCTATACCACATCTCAACCGTTCATATCAGTCTTGACCCAGCCCAAGTTGGATCCTGACAGTGAATTATAAAACCACATTTTCCACCATCCTCTTTAGCAAAGTGGGGTTCGCTCAACACTAATTCATTTTGTCCATTAATATTAAAGAAGTATAGATAGTCGTAATTCATATTTCATAAAAACATTACTATTTTGAAAAGACTTTTTTTTCCAATAAAACTTCATTTTTATATTAAATTTTGTTGTCGAATAATTGCAGCCCCTAACATTATTGGGCTCAAAAACCGTTGTCTCCCTTAAGACTTCATTGTTTTTTAACTTGTTAAAAAACAAACTTAGCAACACCAAACATTTTACTCAAGGAAGAAAAGCCTATAATTTCAAGTTCGTTCCATTAAAAGATTATTTTAAAGACTCAGCTTCCTAGAAGGAAATAGCTCTTGTCTCCTATAAAGAACTCCTTTGTTAAAGCAATTCTTTCAATACCAATCTTCTTTAGGTCCTTCAGTAACCTTTTGCATCCAGTTATAGGCAAAGACTCGATGGGTGTTAGCAATGCAAAAGTTAGAAAAGGACACTTTGTCCACGGGTAGAAGCAAAGACTTAGACAAGGAGCCATTGGTGTTCAGGGCTGTAACTACTACAACTTTGAAACATCAATATCCCTCCGACAAGAAACAAACTGTAGTTGTTAGTTTGACATCGTTGGGTCTAATCGTGATAGCCAAACACATTAAAGAAATACATTTTTAAAAAAAGGAAAAAAAGAAGAAGAAAAGAAATAAGTTTTCAAAAAAGAGGTAGGAAGGTAATGATTCAAAGCATTTCATTGGGATCAGAGAGTGTCATCTCGTATTTTGGAGTATAGAAAATTGCTCTGAACCACAACACCTAAAGATAAAATGTTTACATCAAAAGAAACCCCATAGCTACGTAGGTAAGTTGGTTTGATTTCATCATGATCATATGATTAAGAATCTCTTCTCAGGAAGGATACCAACAGTAGAGTTCCCTCTATATGACTATATCCGAGTTCCTAGAAATTTTGAAATTTCATAGATCAACCCTATGGCGTTGCCTCTATATCCGACTTCCTAGGAATTTCAAAAATTCACATTGCACAATAATTAATATACCAAGAAAAGATTAATTATTATCTCATGCTAATGTCTTTCCCTCTTGACACTACATTAAAGGCATTATCCTACGCAAAACACATAAAGAAAAGAATCCTTCAAAAAGTCCCTAACAACTTCTTGGTTTCCTCTTTATACTTGATCATCTCCTAAATGAAGATTCTATGAATACCAGGCGTAACCCATATAGATACATGTGCTAATCAAGCATATCAGGAAAAACCAGAATCAGTCTATTCTTTGACATTTAATATAGTAATTCAGCATGTACATTGATTTGTGTGCTAAGTAAGCACATAAAAAACCATAGTAAACCAAATAATATTCATTTCAACCAAACTCAAATATGCATACCTTAGCTGTAGCTATATACAACTAATACCAACTACAAACACTGAAACAGGGCATGGAAACACAAATAAAACCAACAAAACATCCCCAATAGGAAAATCGTTAAGCCATCCAAATAAAATGACGAAAAATGGAAATTTGCAGAAACCCAGTACAGATAATGGCATCAAGCGAGATTAGCACCCTTTATTTTCATTTACATGGACGTACCCGTGAAAGCAAAAGATCTTTAGGGAAAAAAAATCATGGGAAAATATGATTTATCGAAATTATAAAAAAAATCTACATCACACATAAGTATAAGAAAGACGATCAGAAAAGAAAGACCAAAAGGATCTCAAAAGAAGAGGGGGAAAATCAAATTTTCCTCGTAACCTATAAAGATCCCACAAAGGGAAAAGAAACCGCAGTAACTATTATGGATTTGGTTTCCAAAGAGTGAGAGATAGGTATATACAAGCAACGATTTGAATATATATATATATATATGAAGGAAATTGGGGAGATGAGAGAGAGAGATTTACATGGTAATTGCGAGATCGGACGATCGGGAAGAGATCGAGAAGGCGTCGAAATTCGTGCTCTTCCATGGCTGCTCTGAACTATCCCCAACTTCTGCAATTTATTTGGTTTGTCTAACGTTTAAAACAGTCATCTGCTGCAAATCAGTGTTTTAAAACCGAACCGACACGACCGGTTGGACCGGTTGATCTGCAAACCGAACTTCTCAACCGTCTGGTTCGAACCCTCTATTGGTCAAAGGAGGAACCAGTTTGGACCGCTAGGCCTGGGCATGCCTTGTGTGAGTCGTGACCTGAACAGTTTTCTATGAACCCTTTGGGTTCTGCAAAAGCCAAATATAAAAGGCACAGGATTCTCTCGAGTTGGGACGTGGGCGACGTTAACGTTGACATGTGGCACCGGTTTAAGCGGGAGACCAGAACAATTGGAGTGGGGTCCACTTACGGCTTCCGTTGACGGGACTGACGGAATAGCAACCGAGGTTGACTTGACGGGGCAACGTTAACGGAGCGTTTTGAACAGATGTCTGCCATTCAAATTTGAGGAACAGGACCCCCAAACCCGCGAACTTTGCCTCCCTTCAACCCAACCAGAGAAATCAGTCTCTGCTCGTCTTCATCTCAACCGGAGAAACGCTGCTCGTCTTCAACCTCATACTAAAATTAAAAGTTCGAGTCCCGCATTTCGTCCCTAATTTCGTCCAAGTCCCTCAGTTCGGCCTCTGCTAGTCTTCAACCTCGGCTGCGATTTCGAGTAAGTTTTAATGTTCATTATTTGACACTCAGATGCTGTGAAATCTGCGAAAACAATGGAAGCATTTTCGGGGTTTTTTCTCTCATTTTCGTCAGTTTTCAGAACATAAGAGGTTTCAATTTCGGGGTTTTTCCTCTCATTTTCGTCAGTTGGGCCGTGGGCATAAGAGGTTCCAATTTCGGGGTTTTTTCTCTCATTTTCGTCAGTTTTTAGAGCTTAAGAGGTTTCATTTTTGTCAGTTTTCAAACAGCAAAGTTGTCAATTTCAGGGTTTTGATTCATTTTCATCAGTTTTGACAGAGTAGAGTTGTCAATTTCGGTGTTTTGAACTCATTTTCGTCTGTTTTCAGAGCATAAGATGTTTCATTTTCGGGGTTTTATTTTCTCATTTTCGTCAGTTTTCAGAACATAAGAGGTTTACCCATGACCATGAGGCAATGTAGATATATATTTGTGTAATAACTAACAGTAGGTGTCATTCAACCGGTTATATTACACTTATTGCGCTCTCTATCTTTATGTATGCCCATGATCAGAAACCTTTTAGATTAGCTTTTTGACATATTTTTTTTCTCTCATTCACATATCAGAGTTTAAAGTTTAACAGTTGTACCCCTGCTGGATCTACTGTTGATGCAGCCCAGCAATTAACAGCCAGTAACAATGTTGTGTCGTGTTAATGTGACCTTATCAACATGTTAACGTAGTAGCTCTGTAGTATGAATTAAACCATTTGCTCCGTATTTTTTGGACCAATTAGAATTATTTTTATTTTATTATCTCTTTTTGTAGAGTCCAAATTTTATTGCTAGATGATTACCATTTTTTTCTTTCTTTTGAAGGAGCATAACAAAATGAATAGACATTGTGAAGAAGGTATGGATAGTGGGATTCAGGTAGCACGCTGGTTATCATTCGACATTGATAACCAAAATATAGAAATACCAAAACCTCTTGGGGATGAGGGGACTGCGTGTTATATTGCCGTTGAGGCTGAATCTAAAGAAGATACATCTGAAAGTATTGTCACGCTAAATCCAATAGTTAGGATGGAGTTCGAAACAGATGAAAAAGCTTTTGAATTTTACAACGCTTTTGCGAGAAGGACTGGGTTTAGTGTTAGGAAGGAATGGATCAACAAGAACAAGTTCGGTGTGGTGAGTAGTAGAAGATTTGCTTGTTCAAGAGGAGGAATTAGAAAAGAAAATAAAAGGAAGGTCACACTACATCGTGATGCAACGAGGGTTGATTGTCAGGTACATATGGTGGTTACATTGCAAGGGAATGGTAAATATTTCATTACTGGATTAGTACAAGATCACAATCACCATTGTACCCCGAAAAAAGCATTCATGTTGAGGTCAGCATCCTCAATCGCTAATCGTGCAAGCAAGTCCTTCACCACTTGTTTTTTCTTCTCTGCAATAGTAGGCTTTAGATTGCTCAGCTCAATCTGTAATAAACCAAAGGATATGTTATAAGTGGACATATTGTTAATCAAATGTTGCAAGTTGAAGTTAAAGTTAAAGTTAAATATTGAATATTGTAAAACTGCAAAGGCAAGTACGTACGTTCTTTAAATTGAAAATGGAACTTGCGAGTGACTTATAGCTGAGATATGAAGCATGCTTCCACCGCAGTACACGTGGAAATGTGATTGCGTCTCGAGGTGCATTACGAGCACATAGTATCCCAAGTGTTGGGATGCACTCATAAGCCCAAATCTGTCATTGGTCATAAATTATAGTATTACTGTAAGTAAAGTAAACAAAAATTATCTAACACAATAAACTTGCCCGAATTGGTATGTGATATGTTTACCTGGAAAGCAAGAGCACATCCATTGATATTGTACCGCTGCTTCTTAACATGAGCGGTTTCCAAGGCATCCTTGCACAACTGAAAACCCACAGTGCCCCATGGGTGCTTGTTAAAGGCCTCCAAGTCATCAACTAGACACAAATGGCCTGTGTTAACAGCCACATGAGTGTCGGTCCCCACCAACAACAACTCAACGTAAAGGACCAATGACAGCTTCACCACATCCAAGTCATTGTCACATGCCTTCAATGCCTCAACTATATTCATCTTTTTAATAACAGCCAAGTTCCGAAACTTGCGAAACTTGAGAGATGTTGGCGGCGCTTCATGTGGAAGGACTGGAGCCTTGGACACTTGGGCATTAAGGCCCATCATCAACGTAAAGTCCAACATCGTGAACTCTAGCTCCTTCCTGCATACTTCAAAACATAGGCCTCCGTTACGCCTCTGGAGAAATTGGTGGATTAACTGCCCACTTAGTACTATCCTAGGCAAGTCATATAAATGGCCAAAGCAACTATCCATCCAGATTCTCTTCCTTTCTGGATTCTCCTCCAATAAGGGTTTAATCACCTCAAACCATGTTGTTAGGGAGCACTTTACCGAGGGATGATATTGTATTTCTTCATCTTTTCCCTTTATTTTACCCCGTCTGCTTCCCCCCTTTCCCCTTCCCCCCAACTTTCTGCTTCCCCTTCTCCCCCCCCCCCCCCCTCTCAATTTTGGAAGTATTCACCTTTGTCTTACCCCTACCAGCTCTCTTCTTTAATCGCATCTTATACCTGCAAAAATGTAAAACAAGAAAACAATGCTCACTGCCACAAGAGAAAATACAGAAAATGAACAAATAAAATAGCAAAATATCGAAAATACTCACTGTCACAAGAGAAAATACCGAAAATGAGAACAAAACCAACGAAAATTGGCACAGGTAATAGCAAAATAACGAAAATGATGTGTTCAATGACTTAAGAGAAAATCCCGAAAATGAGCAACATACCATCGAAAATGCACACAAAAAACTGACGAAAATACCGAAAATGAGAACAAACCAACGAAAATGAACAGGGAAAAACAGGAAACCACCGAAAATGATATGTTCAATGTCATGGGGAAAAAATCCAGAAAATGAACACTATGCTCACTGCCACTCACAAGAGAATATACCGAAAATAGGCACAGGTAACAGCAAAATAACGAAAATGATGTGTTCAATGGCTTAAGAGAAAATCCCGAAAATGAGCAACATACCATCGAAAATGCACACAAAAAACTGATGAAAATACCGTAAATGAGAACAAACCAACGAAAATGAATAGGGACAAACAGGAAACCACCGAAAATGATCTGTTTAGTGTCATGGGGAAAAAATCCAGAAAATGAGCACAATGCTCACTGCCACTCACAAGAGAATATATCGAAAATGGGCATAGGTAACAGCAAAATAACGAAAATGATGTGTTCAATGGCTTAAGAGAAAATCCCGAAAATGAGCAACATACCATCGAAAATACACAAAAAAAATTGACGAAAATACCGAAAATGAGAACAAAGTATTGCCAACATAAATGAACAGGGAAAAATAGGAAACCACCGAAAATGATCTGTTCAGTGTCATGTGAAAAAAATCCAGAAAATGAGCACAATGCTCACTGCCACTCACAAGAGAATATACCGAAAATGGGCACAGGTAACAACAAAATAACGAAAATGATGTGTTCAATGGCTTAAGAGAAAATCCCGAAAATGAGCAACATACCATCAAAAATGCACACAAAAAACTGACGAAAATACCGAAAATGAGAACAAACCAACGAAAATGAACAGGAAAAAACAGGAAACCACCGAAAATGATCTGTTCAGTGTCATGGGGAAAAAATCCAGAAAATAAGCACAATGCTCATTGCCACTCACAAGAGAATATACCGAAAATGGGCACAGGTAACAGCAAAATAATGAAAATGATGTGTTCAATGGCTTAAGAGAAAATCCCGAAAATGAGCAACATACCATCGAAAATGCACACAAAAAACTGACGAAAATACCGAAAATGAGAACAAAGTATTGCCAACGTAAATGAACAGGGAAAAATAGGAAACCACCAAAAATGATCTGTTCAGTGTCATGTGAAAAAAATCCAGAAAATGAGCACAATACTCACTGCCACTCACAAGAGAATATACCGAAAATGGGCACAGGTAACAACAAAATAACGAAAATGATGTGTTCAATGGCTTAAGAGAAAATCCCGAAAATGAGCAACATACCATCGAAAATGCACACACAACAGTTAGAAAATACCGAAAATGATCATTATTAAAAGAGAAAATCCCAAAACTTAGCATAATAACATTGACAATGATGTTAAAAACTTTGGGGCCCATGTTTGAACTTGGAAATTGTGAAAAAGTATATCACTTACCCTCTTTTACTGTGGCTGAATCAAAAGTCTTGTGGAAAAGAACGGGTTTTTTTCTTCTGTTTTCTTGTTCTTCTTCCCAATCTTCTTCTTCTTTTTCTTCTTCTTTTCTTCTTCAATACGATGCCCGTAGAAGATTGTGGGGGAGTGGTAACGATTTTTAAGAAATAATTAAGAGCAGTTTTGCATTTGGGTTTTCCGAAGGGTTTCAGTTCCAATTCTAGTTCCAGTTCACTGTATAGGTTTCCGGGAAGACACCAACAGTCGCAAGGGTATTTTGGAGATTCCTTAAATTTGAGTGGCAAACATCTGTTCAAAACGCTCCGTTAACGTGGCCCCGTCAAGTTAACCTCGGTTGCTATTCCGTCAGCCCCGTCAACGGAAGCCATAAGTGGGCCCCACTCCAATTGTTCTGGTCTCCCGCTTAAACCGGTGCCACATGTCAACGTTAACGTCGCCCACGTCCCAACTCGAGAGGATCCTGTGCCAATATAAAAACACTAGCAGGTGTTATGTGCAACGCACTTGAGAGCGAGGGGAAGGAGTTAATCACAATTAATAGGAGTTAAAAGAGACACATGTTAACCTGTAGGTGTGATTGAACTCTCCCCGAGTTCAATCGCGATTGCTGTGATTCTATATTCTTTAAATAGATAGATGAGCAAGGGGTAGTTTGGAAATTAAAGAAAAACATTAAATCAAAGTTTTGTTTTATATAAGGGTAATTTGGGAATTTTGAAAAAAGAAATTTTATCTCGCATTATAATAGTAAAGATATATAGATCCTCGAATATAAATCCAAACTATGCCCAAGGGTTTTTTTTTTTTAAGTTAAAATGGTGGGGATTTCAACCACATCCACACCCTTACGGGATTGGATCTCAAACCAAGCGAGTGGTGTTATGCACGCACTACCAATCAGACAACCTTTCAACAATTTTGATTTCACTGTTCGACTAATTTTGACCAATCGGTCCGGTGTCCTGTCAATTTTTTTTTACTATAGATTTTAAAAGATTGCTATGAGAAAATTATAAAAATATCATTGGAGCTTGAGTAACTAGACTTGCATTTTCCTACTGGTTTGTGCCATGCAGAGATATTCCTAAATCCACACCATTGGGTGTTTAATTCTTAGAGATAAAGATCAATTCCAGATACAACCCTTTGATTTAGGATCAACCACCAGAGATCTAGGACTATGATTACAATCAATTGTATGGTCCTGGTCCCCAGGACCAATCTAATTATAGAATTTTCTGGCTTGCTTGGAAATGTTTGGCTGTAGAGGTAGATGTGATCTGGTTCAGGCTTACATGGAAATAAGAACTTAGGGATATGTTTATCCTAAAGATGTCCCGTCTTTTTGTGTGTGTGGGTGTGGGAGGTTGAAAGAAGATGGGAGACTGCACTATTGGACCAAGCTTCCTCATTTTCATGACCTTTTGATCAGACCGTTGGAACAACATCGGGCAGGCTTCTGCAATCCTAACCCTTTCGTTAATGCATGGTCTTAGGTTATAGGCCCGAAGGCCAAGGTTTAAGCCCGGAGGCTTGGGATTGGGCTCGAATGCCAAATGATTGGGCCCGAAGGCCAAATGATTGGGCTCAGAGGCCAAAGGTTGGGCTTTGAAGCCAAGGGTTAAGCCCGGAGGCTAAGGCATGGGCCTGGAGGCCAAGGGATTGGGCCCAGAGGTCGATGGTTAGCCCAATAGGCTAAGGGTTTAGCCCGGTAAGCTATGAGGTGGGCCCGGAGGCCTATGGTTTAGCCCCGTAGGCTAGAGAGTGGGCCCAGAGGCCTAAGGTTGCTTAATCGGAGTTAAGGGTGGATTTAATCATGGTTAGGACTGCTAACCATGGTTTATAAGGTTCAAGGTCAGATTTATGGTCCTTCTTGCATTTTTTAGATTTTTAGGAATTTTCTGGATTTTTTCCAATAGTTAAATGAGTTTAACCATGGTTAAAAGTTAATCGGGATTAAGTTTAACACCAATTAAGGGTCTGGTCGGGTCAGGAGCGGACAAGATGGTTTAACAAGGTCTAGAATGGCTTCCTACCATGTTTGGGCCCTATGCAAGGCCCAAAAACAGGAACTGGAATTGGCGGTAGATTGTTTACCACCAATTCTAATTCTTCACAGAATCAAAATGACGGTAGACTATTCACCGTCATTTCCATCACTCCTGTAAATGACTTTGTTGGTCAAGGGCAAGGTCGAGGTCGAGGTGATGATCAGAAGATCCTAGACTCATGAGGTTGTTCAAGGAACTTTAGGGCAAGTCCTGGGCCTGGTCTAGGCCTTTGGTTTGGTCTACATTGGACTCATGATGGCCATCTACAAGGAAGCAGAATACACAGAATGTCAGTAAACTGTTTATCGACATTCTAGAAAGTTTCCACATTAGTTTTTCTTAACCATGGTTAAGCTAATTAGGAAAGCCTGGAAGGACCAGGGATGATTAAGGGAGGTCTCAGAGACCTAAATCGGGCCCTAGAACGGACCAGGGCCCACTTAAGAGGGGTCAAGAGCCACTGAATGGGAAAGCCCAAAAATGGTGGTATTGTATTTACCGCAATTTATGGATTTTTCCAAAATTCGAATTTTCCCCCTGACACTGCATCATGTGCTACTCCAATGGATCCTTCATGTGCTGAGGGTCCCCTAGAAGCTTAGGGGAGGGTCTACCTAAGTAGGGGCTACGCACCCGAGCTTTCTATCCTTAAGGGGGTCCACATGCCTATGAGGAAGCCAGGAGGAACCCCTGTTCTCGGATTTGCAACAATAAAAATGAGAAAAGTCCCCTGAAATGGGGATCAGGGGCTCACAATTGTCTACAGAAAAATAAAGGGGTAGGGGAAGGTCCCTACATTGCTGGTACACTTCCGGCAGAGGAGGTGGTGGCCACTGTGGTGGTGCTCAACTGGAGAAGGGACCTTCTTCAGGAGGATGACATTGGCCAATGCTCAGGCCCTTCACACTTGGGCTCGCAAACCCGGGATATCTCTCTGGGAGTTTCGGATTTCACAGAGCTTCTTCAAGGAGTTTTGGCATGAGAGTTTCCAGGCTATGGGAGCTTGGATTTTATAGGCAAGAGGATTGAGGGGACTTGGAGGGGATTCAAACAAGGGTTGGTGAAGGTCTCGATGCATGGGGGAGCTGTTGGAGGCATGTCTGAGACACTTGAGGGAACAGAGTTTGCGTAAAACGTAAACTCCAGGAATGACGGTAATTTTAATACTGTCATTCTCTTGCAAGGCGAAAATAAAAATGGCAGTAAAATAATTACTGTCATTTCTGAGATTTTCCAAAAAAAGCTCTGGCCTGGTTTAAATGTTCATGCACTCGGTATAGTTTTTACTACAAATAGAATGTCAGTAATTAGATTACCGACATTATGAGATTTTTGAATTTTTAGGACTGGACCCTCCCTCCCAGGGCTTGGCTAGGGTTTGTGGGCCCTATGTGGGCCCCGGGTTGTTAGTCTATGAGTTTAGGCCCTGTGAGCCTTGGTCTTAGGGCTAGCTAGGGTTGCATCTAAGGTTTAATTGGGTTGTCCTAAGATTGACTCAAGGTTGACCTAGGGTTTAACCATGGATAACCTAGGGTTTAGCTATAGTTGACTTGGGTTTACTCAAGGTTGACCTAGGGTTTAGCTTGGGTTGACCTAGGGTTTTAGCTAGGGTTAGACCTAAGGTTTGAACAAAGGTTTAGCTATAATTAACCTAGGGTTTAGCTTGGGTTAACCATGATTAAATTATTTAACCATGATTAAGAAATGATGTAAAAATTGGGTGCTTACACATTGTTTCATGCCTAATTTTACTTAATGTCTAAAATCATATTATTCTATACTAGTGGGTGACACGTGCGATGCACGTGAGAGCGAGGGGAAGGAGTTAACCACAGTTAATAGGAGTTAAAAGGGACATGTGTTAACCCACAGGTGTGATTGAATTGAACTCTCCCCGAGTTCAATCGCGATTGGCTCTATTCTTTAAATAGATAGATGAGCAAGGGTAGTTTGGGAATTAAAATAAAAGATTAAATCAAGGTTTTATGTTATATGAGAGTAGTTTAGGAATTTTAGAAAAATCACGTGCCTGCCTCTCACATTATAATTGTAAAGATAGTGCAAAAGTTCTACAAATATGGAACTTTCAAGTTCCACAAAAAAAATTTGGATTTTTTAAGTTCCATATATGTGGAACTTCTAACGAAATTGAACATGATCATGTAAAAGGGTTAGAAACACCTCTCCCCTCCTGTCCCAAACTCTTGCCTCTTGTTCAAAAGTATTAATGTTCTGGTGTTTTAAAAGTTCCACCAAAAGAATGAAGCCTTGATGGTTCACAAAAGTGCCTCAGGTTTCTCAGCCTGAAATTAGCAATGCATGTTAATGTCATAAGAGGCTATAATCAGTTTGGAACAAGGTTTGCTTCACCTATCCCAGCACATTTACCCACGGGCATGGCAAAAGCCCGATCCAGATCCATCACTAGCTTGGAAGTCTAGGCAAAAATTAAGCCCCTAAGAATGTCTACAAGCCACAGACCAACCCAAAAGAATAAAATATAATAAGGATTACATAAAAGATAGAACAAAAATCAACAACCAGATCTTAACAGTTCCATGTGTAACCAAACTTGAAGGGCTTGAATCCAAATAGGCTAATAGTCCTGAAAATGATGCACTAACAGGTGATCAAATGTATGTAGCAATGCTCTTTTGTATGCAAAGGGCCTAACCAAACTGTGGCACTCTGATCTAACGGTATGCTGTGGTCCGGAAGAAACGAAAGGGTAGCAGGCAGAAGCAACGTTCTATGTGGAAACACTGTCGATCTCGGCTTTCACTATAATAACCATCAGCAGTCAAAGATCTGATTGGGTACATAAACAACAGCTTCCCATATGCTTAATGGCGCTTTTTACCACCCTTTTTCTTCCCTCGACTCTTCTTTCCACTCTCCTTCTTCTTCTTCTTCTCCCCTAAACCGATTCCATGTGTAACACTATCAATGTCTCTGGATGAAGTGGGTTTTACTAAATGCTTCACATTCAGTACGCCATTACGGAAATGGCCTTCAATTGACTTCAGCACCCTGTCCTCTGCCTTGCGCTTCCCTGCTACTCTATTAGTATTACTACCAAGCTTCCTTCCAAACCGTCCAAGAACCAAGTTCTGATACAACAACAAATGGTCAGTACCGTAATTTTGGAAAATCTTACAGAACAGGATCAAGTAATTCCAGCAAACACATCAATCACCTCTTGTGACTTTTTCTGTTCTCTTTCCTTCTGTTTCTTCATGGTTACTCTTGCTACACTTAGTGGTATTCTCTGATTCTTTTGAGGCTGCACAAGTGAAAGCACACTTGAAATTTAGAAAGCCTTAATTGCATTACAGATCTTAGCTATGGGAATGCAGAAGCACGATAGAAAAAGAGCATGACGTGTTCACCTTTCCACCCAGAGAAACCACCCTACGGTTCTCCAATGCTTTCCTCTCTTTCCATGTCATGCGTGAGGAACCTGAAAAGGCATAATATTAAAAGTAATTAAGAACACCAGAACTCTAGCAAGAACATGATACAAGTGACAAAGGACTCAACTTGAGTGTCAAGAAGAATGCGAAAATAACATCAGCTCACGAAAAGAAGTAAACGTGATACATCTCTCGAATTCTTTTTCCCTCTTCTGGATTAAACCAGGCACAAGCCTAGATTACATGGAAAATTTGTGACTCTTGTAATTTAAGGTCCTTTTTATTCAGAGATGAGTATTGTATGCAAAGGTACTGCACCCATGTTGAAGTATCTTCGTTATATAGGTTGTATCGTACTACCATTATGTAAGTCTCCACATGCATTATTTCCTTTAGCTTCTGTAAACAAGTTCAACTTGAGGCATTCGTCAACAATTAGTCCTGTACAACTGTACAAGTGTATCATCCGATGAAGTACTTTCCTTTCTCTCTCGTCAATTGGGACCCTATTCACCTCTTTGGACTAAAATCAAACATCTGCCCTAGTGATTGTGATTTCTGACACAAAACCCTTCCAAATTGATCGTCACGCTCCAACACAGATCAAGTACTACTAGAGGTGAAGGGTTAATGACTCACTAGTTACTAGGGAGTAGGATAAACAGAACAAAAGTTTTCATGGTGCATTACACCATGAAAGTGTCATAGTTCCTGTTAAAGGAGAAACGCAATATATAACATGTCTGGCGGTGTCCATACCATCTAATTAGTGATGATTAGGGGTGCTAAGAAATTTTCAAAAGTTTTTTTTTAGCAGTGACAAGTTCAGTCTATCCTTGACTGATGACAAAAAAAAATGAGCTGACCTATCCTTCAAGCTTTATACCGACTGAATTATTCATTACAAAAGGGATGAGCTAGCACAAGCAGCTTACGCAAGGTACTCATGTTTACCCTCAAATGAGTAAGTTACCAAGCATATGCAATTCTTTCACCAATAATCGAGGGTCCACATATAATATAACATAAACTGATTAGCACACCGAGGTTGCCCATCACAAAATGTGTAACTGCAGGGCACAGAACAGATCTTTATTATTTATGAGACTTTTCATCTGCAATAAACCATTCAAGGTTTTGCTATTTTCATTAACAAATGCTCCGTATCTATTTGTTTCCTTTTACATGTCCAAGAATAGGTGTCGCAAAGCATCAAATTAACCCAACTTCCCATTCATAAACTTACTATAGCTTTGGAAATATTTTATATAAAGTGTAAGCAACTCGAACTTCCCTTGCCATGTTCAACATCATTAAGCAATAAGGGTTTGCACCCGCAAAAGCATCAAACATATCTTTCACTTCCAAAAGGATTCCTTAAAAAACTGTTTGTCAGAAAGTTCACCAAAATTCCACCCATCACATCTTGACAGCAATAATACATGCACTACACAGCACCATGTGTTTGCCCATGAAATCAAATAGTCATTCAACAAGATGTCTTTTGCTAAGAGACTAAAAATTCGTGTTCTTGAGGAGTTGAGGCCTTGACGGAATTATACCATATCTGTTTGTAATATTTCATAATTACTTTTAACATAGGAGTGACAGAATCTCTGTATTAAAATTCAGCGAGGACCCAAAACTCGGCCGAGTCAACTCGACTCAGCCAAGTTTTGGGTCAAGTTGGAGGTAAAACTCGGAACTGACACTGAAAAGCAAGTAACTTGTCCGACTTATATACAATTTGTGTTATAATAAAAATCGAGTAAACCGGCCTACCTGAGTGACTAAATTATGTTTTTTATTTTTTTTTAACACACCTCACCCACCCTTAGTTAAATACAAAACAGGAGGGGAGGTGTTTAGAATATATTGAATTATATATCTCATGTTAGGCATGTTTTATCATTAATTTTGAATTTATACCATATATGTAGTATTAGAAAAATATTATATATGTTTGAGTTTTAGGTGTCATTACTTAGACGAGTCTTGCCCGAGTTTCCGAGTTGACTCTACTCGTCAAGGTTCCGAGTCAAGTCGGGTTTTAAAACACTGGATGGAATGGCTAGCCCCAAAACTGATTGATGACAGATCAAATGGTTCCTCTATATTTTCTTACTTTCTTCATACCCAAAATATGGTTCGTAATTGTATCGTCCTGTGTTATGTGAGTTTTATGTGAGCAAATAGCTGTATCTTGAGTTATCGCACCAGATGCACTACTCTCCCACATTCTTTACCATGATATCCAATAACAGAAATGTTCCAGAGTCTTCTTAAATAACTTTGGCACCAAGCTTCCTGATCTCATCTTAAACTCCATTTCTATTTTATTTTGCAATATCAGAGTCCTAAGGAAGCTTCTGAAACTGTAATTTGATACTAAATTCTTATTACCTTTTTACATTCTTTCAAATATGAATTATATAGTGTTCCCATGCTCTTGTATATAAGGTACACAATGCTTCCTCGTCATTTATCAGAAGAGGCAAAAAGAACTTGGGCATATGCATTTTATATACAGCACATTGCCCTCTTCTAGGCAATAATGCAACAGCTTAAAGAAAAGCATCATGCATCTTGGAACATTAAATAGAAGCTTTGATCTGCATACCACCTATGGCAGAGCAGCAATGCAAGAGCTTTTGGCAAGTGGTCATCAACAGAATATAAAAGAGTTAAAGAGGACCTAGGATTTGGCGGTTGTGGTGATTCTCGATTCTCAGAGCACATATTGGACAAACAAAAGCATTTTATATCAAATAGAAAACTTTAACTTGAGGTTTGAGAAGAAAATACAATGTAAATAGAAATAAATATATAAAAATTATAGCATGTCAGGAGTGTGTGCTTCCCTTTAATTTGTAAAGCCAACTACAACAGTATAAGTTCTCTGCCCCCACAAACCTAATAAGGCATGCGCTTGCTGGACCTAGTTCTTTTAAGCATGCATCTCTAGATATTTTGATCTACGCATCAACTTAAGAAAAAGCATTGTAAACTTGGAGTACATGTGATAGGAGCTTTGATAGGTATCCCAACTAGATTAAAGCAGTAAGAAAAGAGCTTTCTTTGCTTTTCTGCAGTGTTTTAAGCTAGACCTTTCATTGAACCATGAAGTGCCAGCTTGGGCAATACGGTGCAACCGTTGTATTGATCAATGGTGACAAATAGTGTCATAAATATACCAATTTAAGTTAATACAAAAAATAGTACATTGAAATATATAAATGATAGAAAACATTTAAGAACAAATCAAGTTTTACTAAATATAACACAATAGGTGTTCCATTGATCCAATAGTTAAGATCAATAGCTGCTTCAGTCATTTGATGGTAATAATATGTGTTTCTGTCATTTGATACTTAAAGGAGGTGAATCACCATTTCCCATGATATGTTGGCACATGGTGCATTTCAAAAGCAAGGAGAGCTCAAAGTTGATCGATCTATTACAAGATTAGTCTATCAAGTACTAAACCAGCAATGGTTAACAACAATCAATCTATAAATGAATATTATTTTTCAAAAAGTATCATGTATTGCAATTCATGAAATAGTAAGACATGAAATGAAGCATATGAAATATTGAAAAGATAAGAATTCTAAATTTATTGTTCTAATTTTAAAGAGGATAATAATTTACATGTATGTGTATGTCCATGTTCGAATCCAAGTACACACATATGGACAAACAATTCGCCTACAAACTCAATGAATCCGTGCAACATAAGCCAAAAATATATACCAGCTCACCATTTGGGATGCAAGAGGCCCAGGAGTCTTAGTTGATGAGTATTCTATTTCTACCAGTTGTAAACTTGTAAGAAATGAAGACTCGAGACATTGCCCCCATTAGTGTTTTGGATTTAACAGGCTTTCACTTGCTTCTGTTAGCATTTTAGATAGCAGGACAGAAATCGCATATCAAATCTTTATGTTTGAGTATCTTATCAGTTGAAATAGAGTTTTCAATATTTCAGATTTTAAAGGAGTTCAGACAGCATATCATTTACTATATCTGTTTTTTAATGTTCTTAGTCCATCAATAAGACTCATCCATATGCTACACTTATGATAATCTCAAAACAGCTTCACACAAGGTACAAACCGTACAATTTGGCTCACAGTGAACCTACTCTATTATCATAGTCTGCTTAATATCAGTATAACAGCCTTGCCTATCAAGGATCCCTAGCACCAAATTAGGATCTTGACGGGTACTTGTTAAGACAAGGTCACCTAATAGTACGTATGTCTTGTCTCCCGGGTAAACTAAAGCAGCTCTGTGAAAAGGAACCCAAGAGGCCAAGACCCACATAAAATTAGATGCTTCTACAAAAGCATAAGAAATCAAATTTACACGCACAAAACGAGAAATGGTCCAAAATTTCCCTACCAATATATATATATATAATAAAAAATATATATAACAGAGTTCACATAAGCATTTAATTAGTTAGGGCCTAGAAGAGCACTCGTTAAGACGAGGTCATCTAGTGGTGCCGAGTTCTCGTCTCGGGGTACTAAAGTGCTAATGAAGGGTGCCCGTGACCCAAATAAAGTTGGATGTTATTTCAAGAACATTGAAAGATGTGTGGAATCCAAGTATTCCTTTTAAGGTTTCTTTCTTCTTATGGAATGCAACTTTGAATAAAATCCTCACATGCGACCATCTGCAACATAAAGGGTGGAGGATGGTCAACCGGTTTTTTGGGTTATTTCTTTGCGTGAATGGGTATGGACTGGGTAATCCCCTCTTCCTTTTGTAATTTCTTATCTAGTTGGCACATGTTCAGTGAGGATGGAGCTAGGGAGGCCCTTTGGTCGATGCTGCCGGGGGCCATATCATGGATGATATGGAAGGAGAGAAATCTTAGAGTTTTTGAGGACTCCTCGACTTCTCGGTCCCGTATTTGTGCTCGTATTCGATTGGCTATGTTGGAATGAGCAGGTCTTCAATTCAATGGAAAGGAGCTTCGAGTAGTTTTGGATTGCGTCTTTGTATTGGTAGGGTTCTAGGCTTGGAGTCAGGTTCGTTTTTTTATGTTCTGTTGATTTGAGTTTACTTGCTTGTAAACTCTTGTCTGCTTTGCTTATTGTCCTGTATCATTGCTTCCTTTTTAATACATCTTGGCTTGTTTACCAATAAATAAAAAAAGAACATTGAAAGATATTAAATATTTACTTAACATATTTTCCTCCCTCCTTCAAACTATGCTCTTTAACTTTTAGTGGCATTTTGGTCATATGTATGTTTTATTTCTAATTGTTATTCTTCACTTTCTATATCTTGAATCTTATTAATAATTCAAATACATTGCCTTTCCTACATTCATAGTTACAAATCTTTTAAACTTCATTAACTGTAATGATAAAAAAAAAGTTCCTAGGTTGTAAATTATGATAGTATGCGTTGCTAATGACAATTTATTCTTCGAACTAAGTCCTAGTTATAAAATCAAAAAATGGTTTGCTTCTCTATGGTTGCGCATTCCAGAATTGGAACAAGCGTGCACGCAACAACACTGCCACATGTAAAGTAAAAAATATATATTAAAATTTTAAAACCCTAGTTGGGTTAACATTAATCATTAATGCTAACCAACCAAGGATTAATAAACTTAACTAGGTCTTGAATAATTAACCAAGGGAACAACTCACTTAATGAATGGTGTTCCCTCATTTAGTGACTATTCCCCATTGGGGACCGCTCATGCATAAAGAAGATTTCCCTAATAAAATAATAATAAATAATCCAAGAGAAAAAAAAAAGTAGTATCTGAGAAAAAATAGCTTCAAAGAGATAGGGGAGAGTCGTAGGGGGTTTCACTTTTCACGTTGTACTCTTTTTTCTCATATAAAGATCATACATTCCAATGTTCACTAACGCGCACTTCTATATCCTTTTTACAAAAATCCTCACAGGATTGAGTTTATTTATGGGCGATTCACCTAAAAGGGCATGCTCTGCATTTTTATTACCTAAAAGGGCATGCTTTTGATATATTTTATATTTATCAAAAAAAGGCATGCTTTGCATTTTAATTACCTAAAAAAGGTATGATTTTGACATATTTACCCCTTAGCTATGCATATAAAACCCAAACACTAATAAGGGTAATATTGGAATACATACCCTATTTGGTAAAAAAAATTCAAATCATGCCCTTTTAGGTGATTTTTTGATTTAGGGTGACTAAACGGTACTTATCCCTTTAATTATAAAAATTGAATGATTACAACCCATTCAAGAATTTATATAGATCTACCATACGAGTCCTAAGATTGTAAATATATCATAAGATCTCCATCTAATCCTAATCTGACTCAATGTATATCTCATGTTTACCTTATAACCAATTAACACTACATTTTTCAAACCATATTTACTCTTAGTCTTTACCACAAAAAAATGAAATAAAATAGGGGGATATAATACATAAGCATACAATTTCTTCACAAAATAGCTTTCCGTCATTATTAAATCTACAATGACTAGGAACTAAAAAAAACAGAATCTACATAGCTTGAACTGTCTGAATTGGCTAATATCAATACATGTTGTACGTCTTAATATGTCAAAACACAGTTGCCAATTGTGAATCTTAAGAGATAATTATTACCCAAGAACTCAATATCCTTCAATATCTTCTCTATGTCGAATTCCTTGTCCAAATCCATTTGACCCGTCGAGGATCCTCCTTTCGGTGTTGGTTTCTTCTTATACATTTCCACAAAGTTTGATTGAACTACAAACAAAAAAGAATTAAAAAGTTAAGGCATTTCATAAACTGCATCAACAACAACCACTCTAAATGTCAACAACTCATATTGTTTTCTTTTCGGAAGGTAATCAAGCAATTATATTAACCAAGAGAACAGAGAAAAGTACAGCAAAATAAAGAGCCTACAAGTAAACTCAAGAAGCAAAAAACCCAAAAGATACAAAGAACTCCCAAAGCAAGAGTGATGGCTGCTTACATCAGGCAACTCACATTGTTCTTAAGGGGAGAGAAGACTGCTTTAGATACAATGATTTTAAAAAATGGTTATGGAAGACTGTGGAACGCAAATGCAAATTTTATGTTTCATTTGTTGATTAAAACTTAAAAGCAATTTGTTTGAATAAATAACATTAGGCTGGTTTCTCAGGAATTTTTTTTTGTTTGGAGGAGGGATAATTGAGGTGGAAAAGAACATTTTCCCCCAGTAATAACTTCACCTCATATTTTAGGTAAATATTTCCCTTAATATAAGGGAAATTTAGAATTGATGAATTATTCGAGGTAAAGAAATCATTTCCCTGGTAAATTTTATTATCCTAGAAAATAGTTTGATTGTACCTATTTTCCCTCCAGACAAACAGAGCCTAAAAAAAATAACCAAAAATGTTCTTTATTCTTCCTTTCCCTTTCTTCTTTTGATGTGCATCCCAACATGATTTTGTTTCTTGCTATGTTCATCTTCTCCTTCTCAGTCGAATTAGAGGCACTAGAGAATGAACAAGCCAAGCTGAGCCAATCTTTTGCACCATTTGGGATTAGGTTCCTAAATCTGGGGGTCGAACTATGCTATTCAAGCATTATTTGAAATCAAGCTCGAGTGCCAGGTCGGTGATAGGATTCCGTATGCACATGGCCCATTTAATAAAGTTGTTGGTGATTCAAATCCAAATAGATTAGTTGTTAGATGAATAAGTTTTATGAGGATTCCCTCAATCCCTCTAACTCATCCATAGAGAGTTAATCAGATGGTTTATTTAACGAGGAGGAAAAGGAATGAAAGGAAGGTCAAAATTTTATTTAACTTCCATTTGGAAGTGGAGGCTCTCCACCCTCGATATGGATTTTCTTTCAACTTTTAGAAAATACCAGCAAGAATTCAATGACCAAAATGCAAGTATATGAGCAGTGACCCATAAAATCCCAATTACTGACCTTCTAGCGAAAACCCATTTGGGTATGAAAAGAAAAACCACTTATAGGAAAGATTATAGTAGCGACAATAGAGTTCCAAAATACACAAGAGCAGAGTCATGGGTACTAGTTCATCAAGGAAGGAGATAAAAAACCCAAAAACCCTAAAATTGGAGTAGAGATGAGAGGTTGAGGGAGGAGTAAGGGAATCACTAGAGAGAGAAATAGTTTGCCGTCTCTTTCCTTTGCAATAGAGATAGCAGTGCCCTCTCCTTTTTTGTTCAACTTCAAAACAAATACAAAGAAAGAAGAAGATGATGAAGAAGAGAACTACTTACCGTAAAGGACCCTAGTAGTGGCCATGAAGGCGACGTCGGCGTCCGAGAGGAGATAAGAACCCTAAAAAAGACCTTTTATATGATCGTTCAAAATCATTCCATCTCAACTTCTTGCAGAAGTCAAAATGTTGACTTCCCAAGTCAGGCCCTCTTGCTTCCCACCTAAGTAGATATGATTGGCCTTGTTTGGATACTCTCTCGTGATAAGAGGATGATAAAGCTGTGTGTCAAGGTGTGTGTAGGGATTATTGTTTTTGTAGGGATGAGATGTGTAATTCAAGAAAGTGACACCCTTGAGCCAATCGATCAAACCAATTCTTTCTTGGGCTTTGAATTTCGTGTTTTTGGTCAATAAATATATTAAACAGTGAGGAAATCAATCTACTTGGTGATTAAAAGTTGTATATATGATCCATTTTGGATTGATCAGCAGGAAAAAAAAAGAGACGGATTTCCCAAAAAGTGAAAAATAAATAATAGATGATTCCCAATAGAGAGAGAAAACCTTAACTACTAACCCCCTTTGAGGTTGCAGGTAAAGGGGAACAGTAGCAGATGAAAAGGGGGAGAGTTGCAGGCGAAGCGGGGACATAAGAGAGAAAGGGGTTTACCGGTGAGAGAAAGTGGAGCAGCGGTAGCTCGGATTCCGTTGGACGCGATGCCGGTAGCTTGGCAGTAGGGCTGGTCGTGAGCGTTGCAGGCGAGGGAGGAAGAAAACCTAGCCCTCTTCTTTTTATATGAGCAGCAATTAGCTTCTTATCATTCCCCCCCGTGTCCTCTTGTCCCTTTTAACACCCCTTTCTAGTTAAGATTAACTAAGAGCCCGTTTGGTTCGGATTATGAAAGTCACAATTGATTATACAGAAAGCGCAGTCATGAATTGCTGTTTACTGAAAGTGTTGTTATAAATAATCATGTTTGGAAGCATCCTGTCTATAATCGATTATTTGCAGGAAATCGATTATGTACAAAATAATTGCGTTTGGATCATCCCAAAATAAAACTGATTACTAATCTGAAATTCTGAAAATGTTAACAATCCCTTAAAATTGAACAAAAAAGACTCTATCACTATGTCCACCATCTATGGAGGTCTGGTACTCCTGCGTATACGGAACTGCATCAAGGTCATCTTCTCTCTCCTCGCTCTCATATCACTAAAGCAACCCAACCAGTTGCACACGTATCTTCAAATATTGTTGTCATCTCCTCATACATAAGGCATGTGGTGGTTTTAAACTTCTTATATGATGTACGTGAAGTGCTGATTGTCAGTAATACCATTCTATTATTAATCATTATAATTACTAATCATTGTACCTTTATCAGATCTGTCCATCATTCTTCATCAGCAATGACGACTTTTCTTATCGGATCTCACCCAAAGCAATGACGACTTTTCTTATCGGATCTCACCCAAAGCCTGTCTGTTCAACGAGTTTATTCCAAGACCTCCACTTAGCCTTAAGAGTTGCTAAGTGGTTTTTTAACTGCTGGTGCTGGTACTCTCTACCAGTTTTTTTGTTGAATTGCTCCCTAATATTTTTCCATCAAATCCTGTTGAAACTTTTGGTTAGCCTATTCCCTTTCAGTACTTCATCCACCCCTAACTCTATAAAGATCCGATCCAAAGATTCAGACCACTAGGCTTGACCCGACTTCTTACTACCACTAGGTTGGATGATGTTATCCATGTCCTCTATAAATCAAAATAACAACTCAAGTGAAATGCAAATAATAACAAAGGGGAATTAAGAAATTGAGATATAGTTATACCAAGCAAACAAGATAATAAAATACAAGTATACATACATACATACATGTATAGACATCAAACTTGTGTGTGTGTGTTTAATCCTTTTATTTTAAAATCCTAACTCTCCTTTAAACAAGCATTATTGATATGGGTATCCTTGACAAGTTGGTTATCCTATTAATTCAATTAAATTGGCTTCAAGGGGAATTTGGTGAAAGCAGACTTGGGTGGACTATTTGGCCTTGTCCTTACGAGTGCCTTGTCCTAATGGTCATACATTTTACAAGATACTCTGCTTTCCTAATTTTGAGGCATTTGAAAGGTAGGAACAATATGAGTTGTAGAGAGGGTGTTGCTTCATACAATAGGAGTGTGGTCTAAAGTGCTTCCAACCCTCACACAACAAAAAAAAACATGTCTGCAACTACGGATCCTAGATACTCTGCTTTCCTGTTAGTGATTTGAAGAAAATCCCAGCCACCTTCTATAAGGTAGACGACAAATGATCTTCTCAGACCATGGACTCAGTTGGAGACGACCAATCCAGCTGAGGTTGGATCATCAACTGCAATCAACCTACTCTATTACTTATACAGGGATTTACTCCAAAACTACTCGAATCTGAAGAAACCAAAGCAATCTTCTAAGCAAAAAAGTAGCAGACATATATGTAATAAAACCTCACCAAAAGAGCTAGTTAAATCCAAAGGCATCAATAGAATCTCATATATCTAAAGAGAAAGATAGTGGTTCTTCAAACAAAATGAAAGAACAGAGAAAGGGAGGGAGAAAGTTTTCCCAAACCAAGCATTACTGGCATTCGTAACCCTCATCTCAAAAAAACTAAGACGAGAAGAAAGAAGAAGAAGAGAGTTGATCAGAGGCGTACCTCTTGGTCCTCGGATGGTTGCAGCCGAGATCGACTCTCCTGTTTTTGTTTTTGAAAACCTAAAATGACTCGTTGAAGAAAGTTGGGGAGTCTTCAGATTCCGAATCCTTTTATGCCGTCAAAAATAGCTCCGCACAATCGGAAACCGAAACCGATTACTCTCCATCCATAATCGGCACTTCAGCCGATTCGGGACCCAACGCTTTAGGGACAATATCTCGGGCTTAATCGTTTTAGGCTCCGGACCGAGCGCAATTTTACCATGCAATTATGCAGAAAAAGTGATTTTTTATGATTAAATCGCCCTACGGAATCCGAACCAAATGGACTTTAAGATTTAACCCCCCAAAAAAAAAAAAAATTTTTTTTTTTTTTATAACCCAAGGTTGGATTGCTTAACCTTAGGGGTTAGGGAATCTTAACCACAGTTGATGAGTATTTAAAATTAGGGTGTGAACAGGCCATTTAGTTACAAAATGGAAACCACGGGTAAATATTTTCCTTTTTTATAAAACTCCTCCTTCAGTTTTTGAGAATGAATCATAGCGAATTGTGATTGAACTTGGGGCGTGTCCCTTTCAATTATGGGTATATTCAAATCGAGCTAGCTCGAAGCTTGGTCCGGCCTGGCCTGGCTTGACTCAATCAAGCTGAGCTTGAGCTTGAAAATTAAGCTCAATTGAGCCGAGCCAAGCTGATTTTCCAAGCTCGAAAATGTGTTCAAGCCAGCCCAAGTCAAGGCATGTTTGATTCAACTTGGCGCAGCTCAAAGCTCAACTCGATTGAGGCTAGATTCAGCTTGAATATTATATAAAAAATAATTATAAATAATATATTATATATATGTAATAATTATTATAAAGAATAGTATTATTTTTATTTAAAAATAATTTTTTAATAAATCATGTCGAGCTCAAGCCAACCCGAACTTGACTCGAGCTTGATCAATTCGAGCTCAAGCTAAGCACAAGCCAAGCTAACCAGATTTCAAGCTAAGCTTCAAGCCGAACTTTTCGAGCAACAGATCGAGCCAAGCCAGAGCCTAGATAAAAACATTTCAAATTGAGCCAAGCTCGGCTTGAATACACCCCTACTTTCAACCCTTATTAATCATGATTAAAATTCATTAACCCTTAGGGTTCAACAATCTAACCTTGGTTTTCAGAATTTTTGTTTTTTTTTTTAATTAACATTAAGGTTAATTTTTTTAATATTTTTTTCTAAAAACTAAGGTTAAATTGTTGAACCCTAAGGGTTATTGAATCGTAACCATGGTTAATAAGGGTTAAAAGGGACACGTGTTGACCGGTGAATGCGATTGAACTCTTCCCCGAGTCCAATCACGATTAGCTATGATTCAATCTCTTAATTTTTCCATTTTGACAGAGCCTCCATCGATTTTTGTGGAAGTCAACTTCTTGTAAAAGTTCTTTTTAATTTATTATTGACTTCCAACTTCTATTGAAAGTCGAGAAAAATTAAACTTCTAACTCCTGTGAAGTTTGAAGAGTAAAAAAAAGTCTAAGAGCAATGCTAAGTCTACTTTTCTCTCCATTCACTTTTCTCTTTTTCTAAACTTTTAAACAAGAAGACTTCAAAAAACATTTTAATGACAACTGCACGAGAAACTACAATTGACCTAACAAAATCCTTATTTCTTTTAGCTAATTATGTGTGCAACCGGTTAAAATGACATACCATATATCAAAAGGCGCTTGTGCCCCACTGGCTGACACAGACTTCTTCGAATCCTCTATGCACTTATTAGTGTAGCCCTAACTTTCGTTAGGTGCCCCACTAGCTAACACAGACTCCTTCAAATTCTCTTTATTTCCGATTGGAGCTACTAGCTAACGCATATCGCATGCATCATCCTGAGAGAAAGAAACTAACTCAATCAGGAACCTTCCCCATCCTTCCTAGCCTACTAGCCGGAGCCTTCTTCTTAAATAACCATAGCTTTTTTGAACTTCTAACTAATGCTTCTTACCCCGCAGCAGAGGAGTTGTTGTCTAGCGGCCTTTCCAGGGAGGGGAGACTATGAATATAGAACGCATAACCAACTCACCTATTGTTCCCCCGCGATTCTTTCTTTGTCCAAGGCTCTGAAAAAAGTGACGCCTAGTCCAGTTCAGCCTACCAATTAATGGGGCAACTGATTATTGTCTATTTTAAAAGTATAGAAAGAGATTACTCTTTGTTCTTTTCTCGAATGTTTAAAGTGGGATTTCTAAAGTCTCGAGTTTTTACATTAATTACGTTATTATTTTGTCTAAAACAGTAATGACCCCAAATCTTACCTTGACCAAAATAAGACCTTGAGTCACCACATTTTTTAAACCTGCTTAAATCCCATGACATACAAGGTATACAACATGAGTCTTCAAAATGAAAGTAATAAAATTTCGATATATAAAACCAAATCATCCTGCTCAAGTCTATGGTCAACATAAACATAACTCACCGTAAACAAAATAGTCTGATACACAACTATAAAGTAATCTGATAATCAACATCATCTAAGAGTCTATTACAAAACTCCTCACAACTCAAAAGTAAAAGCCTAATGATAAGGCCACTTGTCCAACTCTCGCTCTCCCTCAACCAGAGGATCGCCTTCCTCTTCTACGCCGTAAGCCTTCTCCACCCAAGGCTTACCTACAAACTCGAGCTCCACACCTTCCAAGACAAAAGTCTGGTTTAGTAAAAAAACACTCGGTATATATAAAATCCAACCAACAACATAGTATCCCTACATTTAGTTAGAATCATAATTAATAACATAATAGCATAATCAGAGTGCGAAAGAACAAGTGTTCATATGCATCATATCATCACCTTGACTCATGTACTTGTAAGAATCTTAGATTTATGAGACAACATGTTTATGAGATGCTTATGCTTATGAGACCACGTGCTTATGCTTATGCTTATGTTTATGCACGTATTCAGATCATACACTTATCCAGATCCCTCATTGGGCTTATTCAGTCTATCAGACGTATACAATGCTTATGCTTATGAGTCTTTGAACAGCTTATTCAAAACATACACTTATTCAGATCCCTCATTAGGCTTATTCAGTCTATCAGACGTATGCAATACTTATGCTCGTGATCCACATGTGTGACTTTTGAGATTCATATTTTAACATACACGTGAGTTTGTGCATAAGTGTTGCAATTAACATTCGAGTTGGTCATCGCTTAGATACCGATCTCCCACCATGAAATTTTCACTATACTGTTCCATACCATATAGTTAAAGAATTCCCGGTTTGAAAGATTTTCCTATAAGTTCTTACATTCTCGAATATATTACCATGCAAATAATTAGGTATAACTTAACAAACAATATATATATATATATATATATATATATCTTATCATGATTCTTAGCATAATTCATAATAATTTCACAATATTCCTTTATAATTTATTCATTGTTCATTACATATTATCATGACAAACAACAATACATATTTGACTTAATTTCACAACAATTTCATAGTGTCATATTAATATTTATCATCTCAAGCATTTCAACAAACACCCTGGGTACGAAATTTATGAATACCATAATCAATCCATACAACTCAAACATAATCCACATTTATACATTCATCATATCCTCCATAATATTTTCCATCCTCCATAAATTTCATCCATAGGATTAAATCATATTTCTATCTCTAATAAACATAATTTGAGAAAAATATATCTAATCTCTATTTCTATCATACTAATATTCACAAAACATCATAATAGGGTTGAGTTGGATAGTATATCAACCTTAAGGATCGTTCCCTTCGATCCAAAACTCTCCCAAAAAGATTTAAAGTTGATTTCCAAGTTTTTCTTGCAATCTTTAAACAATCTCCTTCCTCTCCAAGCAATTTTTTCCTTAGAAACTTAGGTTTTCTTTCCCCTTTTTATCAAATTAGGTTTAGAAATGTTAGAATCTCAAAACCCTCAAAATAGAACCTCTATTTATTGCCTATGAGTTTAAAACCCTGATTTCCGTAACTTTTAAAAAATTTTGAGCGAACTGCAATCGATTGATCAAAACTTTAGTGCGATTTATCGCACCTGATGGTGAACTGTCGCATAACACAAACAGAGTAAATTTTGACTGAATGTGATCGATCACAACTTACTTGTGATTGATCACAACTAGTATAATTTCTTGATTCTCAATAGCAACAACACCAACACCAGCACCAACACCCTTTCTTCTTCAGTATCTACCCATCAACATATTTATTTTCCTTTAAAACATTTAAGTAAATGTTTTTAACTTTTTATTTCATTTACTTTAAATTTTAAATTAAAATAAGAAAGTACCCCCATTTGGATTTAATTAAAAATACTAGAAAATCCAATTCCTTATAAATCAAAATCTCATTTTCCAGTTTTAGGTTAAAAACTGAAAATCTCATTCGTCTTAAGATTTTTGATAGATGAGTTAACCACTCTATACTTAATAATAAAATCTCATAAAATCACATACCTTTATTTAACCTATAAACATCTATTTCCAGGAAAAATCATCTTAAATACAATTTATGTTTTTGCTAAAACTACACTCCTTCTAGAATTTCTGACATTCCTGCATTTAGTCATTTTAAATATTTACTTAAGATCCTTAAATAACGAGATATCACATAAGCATATTTGACCATTTAAACCCTTATTAATCGTATTGATGACATGAAAGAAAATTTGGGTCCCAACAAAAACTCTACAAGATTGCTCTTTTTTATATCAATCAAAAAAATATGTCCCAACAAAAATGGGATTTCAATATCCAAACCAATTTGCCCGAGCTTTTAAACACCTGTGAGACTTGAACGCTTTTTTTTATTTCAAAAAATTCTAAAATGACACGATAAGAATTTTAAATAATTTTGAACAACATGGTACACTTTTCAAGAGAATTTAGTGACATTTTTGGTAATTTTTAATTAAGGAGATTTTATGCTTTTTTAAAATATCATAAATATTTATGTTATTTTTTCAAATGAGAACTTTTTGATTGGTCACAAGAGGTCCTATTCTTACAAAAGTAATTTTCGTTAAAAGAAAAACTTTGAGTGTTCATTCCTAATGTACTTTTATGTTCATTAGAGTTGAGTTGATATATTTTTTTTTAATCTTAACCTATTTGTCATGTGTCAATTACTTGAGATAGTGTGACGAACTAGGTTAATGATGAATTTGATTAATAATGAAACAACGAAATTAAAAGTCTTGAGAATTCCCTCACAAAATTCTCAGGTATAAAAGAACACAAAACAGCAAATGCCTGAACTTGTGAAAGTCCTGAATTTTACTTGTCCATGTATACTCTATGTATAATTATAACATATAAAAGCAACCAAATGAAAAGAAAATTCAAAGGTAACTAAGACTTTGTTCCCTCTAGCGTGTCATGTATGGCAATGGTTTTGTACCCAAAGACATGATATTATTACAATAGACACTCTCTTTTTATTTAGAAACTAGTGCACATGCAAGGCACGTGCATAGAACCTCTAATTTCTCACAATAGAAATATTATAATAATAAATTAATAGTTTAAAAACTTGTGGGACATTCTAGAAATAAAATAAATTTAGGGGCATTTTGGGTATAGAAACTTGATTTGAGGGACATTTTGGTATAGCAAAAACTTAAAACGCATTTTTCGTATAAAAATTTTAGGGACATTTCGCAAAATAAAGAAAACAATGTAGGGCATTGGAGGAAATAAAAGTTGAGAAATATATTGGGAACCAAAAAATACTTTGGGGCATTTTAGGTATAAAAGATTAGTTGAAAGAATCCTCTTTTATAATATGGTTACGATTATAATGAGGGAAGGAGGGATAGGTGGCGTTGATTGACTTTTTTTACTCTGACAAAAAAATTAAATATTATATTATCCTATTACTATTTAGTGGATATATATTTAAGGACATTAAAGTCATTTTAAATATATTAATTTCAATCCTTCAACTATCTATTCATTTTATTTCTCTCTCTCTATTTCAAACGTCTCTATTTGTTTTCAAATGTCATACTCCTCATATTTCTAACACATTCTCTCTCTCACGTCTCCCCTCTAGCACATGCATCAGTTAATCTTACTAGGGTCCATCTTTCCATTCTCTTTCCCAACGGCCCAGTAATAGTATATCATAGTTAAAAAACTTCTCCTATTCTTCATAAGTTTTTTTAAACAATTTTTTCTCCTACTACTTTTGTACTTATAAGATATTTGTATTTGTTTATAATTTTTGATATAGATGTATGTTCATTATAACAAAGGGAGAGCTCGTATAGTTAATTTTTTCTATCCCTAACAAATGACAGAAATCTAGTGACCGGAAAAAAAAAAACAAGTAACAATTGGCGGCCCTACTTTTTTTTCTTCTCATAAGAGGTAATATATAACGCCTAACACACATGCAATAGGACCTAAGGTAACTGCTAAGGTGTCATAAGGGGAGTACAAGCAACCGCTCCAAAAGGGTCTAATTAATGGAGGATTGATGGCATTGCGAAGTCAGTACCCAACCAATGTGGGACTAAATTAAGAGGGATATTAATACCCAGTTGTAAACACATTTTTTTTTTTACTGGTAAGGGGTAATGTAACACTTAACACACACGATACTTAAACCTAAGGTAACCACTAAGGTATCATAAACCGACCTACCTCAACACTATTTTTTCTATCTGTCCATACAATTATTCATTTTTTTTAACATCATAGTTTAGTTTCAATCTAAACGTTGTCATTGTATTTTATTTCTTGTTATCTCTAAGCGAAACATAGTAATAATGAACCAAAAAAACCCTGACACATTAAAAAGTGCCTAATATGCCAGTGTCCTTTTTTTTTTTTCAGTTTAAATATCATGCGGATCTCTGCATGTGCGGCACTCCCGTTAGTGCAAAAATATAATTATTGATAATTACACTTTTACCCCTGGACAGTGTAAAACGGGAGCTTCGTAAATTCAGAGCTCAGCATGAAAAAAATCCCTTTTTTTTTCCAACTGCTTTTGCCGGTTAACATTAAAACAACAGTTTAAATATAAAGAGGAGCTCTGCATCATGCGGAGCTCCATTACACATTTGTCACCCAATAGTGTAAAAAGGGAGCTCCGCATGATGCACAGCTCCGGCTGAAAATTAATCTCAACAAACAATCTCATTTCTTTTCTTCTATGAGAAAGTTGAGGAAGAGAGAAACGGAGACAAAGCATTCCTTAAATCATTAATAGTAACATTTTTTTTATGTCGTTTTTTTTTTCTTAGAGTTAAACAGAACACACTATCGCACATGCACACTCTTGTAGCACAAGCTACTACAACCACACAACCCTCTCATTTGTTTTTGTCACATCCTATTGGTTCAACTATTAATAAGTTCCACTGGAATTTCATGCTGCTTCCATTGATAGAAACACCCAACACAACTCACCCATGTGAATATTTTCAAAGCTGTCTCCCTTTCATGTCCCTGTATTCCTTCTTGAAAAGTACATTATCATCAAGCAAATCTACACCACAAACGTTAAGTTGCTAAATTTACATGAATAAACAAATAAATAATTTAAACACCAAACAGGAAGAAACATTAACCACAAGATCAACTCATCCAAAAACCCAAATAAACCCTAATAGCACAAAAATTCCTTGTACTTTCATGTTCAAGACCTTAACAACCACTGGTAAAGAAACAGATCCTGATGTCTCTTTAACATCACTGCCCTCTTGGGGATTATTAAAATTCGAAGGAATTCCGGTATCTGGTGCCGATTCACCACTGTTGCCGGAACTCATTGGAGCTGGTGATTCCGGTGGTGGATTTTTTAGACTTGCTGGTAATCCCTGCCCATGTGTTACATTTATCTTAAAGTGTTGACCATGCTTGCATTGCTCACCATCATAATCACCAGAAAAGAAATATGTCATTCCTTCTTTAACAAGAGGAACTGCCACCAAGACCGGGCGAGGGGCGGTCGCAGATGGATCTACGGTCGACCATTGGGTAGTGTCATCTTCTTCAGCATTGTCATAATCGCACCGCTTGTATGTTGTGAAATTGTATGTTTGGACGACTGAATGATTATTATCAGTGTTGAAAACTACATTCCAGGAAAAGAAGTTTTTTCAAAAAAAATGTAAGATCATCACATGGATTGAAACATTTTTTGCCTTAGCATTTTGAAGATAGCATTATTATGATAACTTTACCTTATTGTCTAGCTTTTAGCAATATTTATGTAAAGTTAATAAAAAGATTAAGTGATAATCACATGAATAAGTACTCTATTACTGTAATAAAAGTTTAAGAAAAAGCTAATTATTCATATAAGTACAGAAAAATGCCTCTCGTTTTTATCTATGATATTGAAATTTCTAGGTTGGATCCATCAATTCAAATGGTGGGGCTAGTTCCATGAATGTGCACCATGCCTAAGGCTACTCAATTTATAGATGGTCTCTACAGGCTAAAAATCCTAGAGCCATAGTTCATGTTCTATCAAATTCTCTATGTAACTGAAACTGTATTTACAATAGGAATGGTTAATTAAAGTCCATACTGGAAGGTTTTTGTAGCATCTTACAAAATTCAAGAATATAAAGTGAAAAAAAAAAATTAAATACACCTAAATAGAAGAAAAAAAAACTTGAAATGATAAGATTAATAATAATTATTACAATTTTTATAATTTTATTATTACTTATTACTTGTTCTTGTGTTCTACAGTCAATTCATGTCCAACAAGTTTTTTTCCCCTACATCTTTTTGGATAAATTTACCAGCTTTGTACTTTGTATAGATTGAATTAATTTCTAATTTTTTTAAATGGGTAGAGAAAAAGTACTGCCATTTGTGAAAATTTCCATATCTACCATTAAAGTCAGTCATCATTCCTCTAGAAGAGAAGAGAAGAGATATGAAGAGCAGTAATGAATGTGAGAAACATAATTAGATACAGAAAGAGAGAATTGAAAAGCAAGAACCATAAAAGAAGAATCTCCTCGTACCTGTTGCTACAAATAAGTAGGAGCAGATCTATATAAAAGAAATCTAAATTTAGTAAGGTGTTTATGTGGGCTTACTGAGGAAATCTCCCAAGCTGAAGTTCTTGGCAGCAACCCATTTCTGGTAATTTGCTTTGGGCTTTAGGAGATTGTCATACCAACCCAAGGAATCACCAACTGTATAGTTCTTGTAAGCTTCAACAAATCCTGAGAAAGAGAGAAGAAGAAGACATGGAAGGAAGAAGAATAATAGAAGGCTTAAACTGTAACTCCTTCTCTGTTGCATCTTTTTTGGGTTCTTGAAAGTTGGAGATGGGAGATTGCCAGATTGGGCCTTCTTAAGAATAAAAGAAAATGAAAATGGAGATGCTGCTGTCATGTCTTCAAGATAGACCTTATCTTCTGTAAAATTACCAAAATGGTTTCCTCTGTTTTGCTTACGTAGTTAAAGACGTGTTTGGTTGCAGTTATAAATGTATTCTTAAATGAACTACCCACCCAACAAGTGAGAACCTTGTTTCTTGGAGAATACACTTGCACCTTGTGGTGGATCGGGCATTTTAAAAACTCACCACCTGTGGATAAGTTTCACTCACCCCTATGGTTAAGCAATCCACCCTTGATTTTTTTGGAAAAAAAAAAACTAAAATCTTAACTTTAATTTAGTTAAGCTTAATCAGGGTTAAAGGGGTGTTAAGAGTAGGGGTGTATTCGAGCCGAGGTGAGCCAAGCTTGGCCCTTCTTGGCTCGGTTTGAAAATTTTTCATCAATGCTTGAGCTCGGCTCGGTTTGAATCTGCTCGATTAGGCTCGAGCTTGACTCGAGCTCAAATTGATTCGAGTTTAGCTCGGCTTGGCTTGAGCTCGGATTGAATTATTAAAAATTAATTTTTAAATAAGAAAAAACATGTTATATATATATATAATATTCAAGCCAAACCGAGCCTCAATTGGGCCGAGCTTCGTGCCAAGCCGAATCAAACATGCCTTGGCTTGAGCTCGGCTTGAATACATTTTCACTCAAAAAATAGCAAAGCTCAACTCGATCGAGCCTATTTTTCGAGCTCAAGCCGGGCCGGCTTGATCCGGTCGAGCCAAATTTCAAGCTAGCCCGGTTTGGATACACCGCTAGTTTAAAGGGACATGACGACAGGGGGTGAGTGGTAGGGGTGTGGCCTTCGATGGAGGGAAGTTGGGGTACAAGCACCCAATTTTTACACTCCTCCCTTAACCATGGTTAAGAAATTTAACCATGGTTAACCCATCAAACCCTAGGTCAAAACCCTAGTTGAACCCTAGGTCAAATTCCTAATTGAACCCTAGGTCAAAATCCTAGTCAAACCATAGGTCAAACCTTATCCTAACCCTAGGTCAAACCCTAGTCATGCCCTAGCCCTAGGCTAACTTTAGGTAAACCCCAGGTCTAACCATTGTTAAAATTTAGGTCAACCAAAGTCATATCCTAGTAAAACCATTGGTCAACCCTAATAAAGCCCTAGGTTTAATCCTAGGTCAACCCTAATAAAGCCCCAGGTCTAACCCTAGGTCAACTCTAGCCTTGCCCTAACCCTACACCCTAGGACTTAACCGTGGACCCAAGGCCCATGTAGGACCCAAGCTAAGGCCCCTAGGGCCTAAACCCGTAACCAAACAGCCCTGGGGCCATTCAGGGGCCCACGGACCTTAGCCAAGCCCCGGGAAGGGGGAGGGGGAACCCTAGAATTCAAATATTTTTGCAATGTCTGTATTCTTTCTATTGACAAAATAGTACCGTGTGGAATGCATTTAAGGCTGCGCCATGCCCATTTTTGGAAAAACCCTTAAGTGGTGGTAGAAACTCTACCACAATTTCTCATTTAGCCTTGTAGAGGAATGATGGTATTGGTTCTACCGCCATTCCCTAGTTTACGTGAAATCAATCCCTGCACTCTCTGTGCACCTTTAAGCATGCGTCCACACCAACTAATACCGTCATTGCCTAGTTTACGTGAAATCAGTCCCTGCACTCTTTGTGCACCTTCAAGCATGCGGCCACACCTCTCCTAAGACCCTTACCAACCCTCGTCCAAATACCCAGGGTGTCCGCAGGCCTCCAAGTCTATAAATATAGACCCTTGGCCAACCTTCTTCCCATTCCGAAAATTCTCAAGAAAAGCTTGAGGAAACCCTGTCCAAAACATCACAAAACTTCTCCCCTTCCGAAATCTCAATCCGAGAGTAGAGTCACCCTGAAGGCCAGCCTAAGCTTCCTCTCACTGTAATGGGACTCTTCGCTTGCAGTCATAGCCATCACCACCACCAATATTGGAGCTCGAAGCATAGAGGGTAGGGATACCCCTCACCTCCATTTCTACTTTTCCATTTTCTTCTATTGTAAAGTACCCCTGGAGGCTGGTCCACCTCCAGGGGTATGTCTTGGTTCCAAACTAAGTAATGGAGGGTCCCTTTGCTTTCCCCATAGGCAAAAAGGGTCTCTCACATGAAATATCACTTCATGCTCACTATACACCCACTGTGCACGATCTTTTTGATCCACTAAAGGAGGTTCACTCTCCCAAAACCTCAGGGTATCCCTAAGTCAATAGGGAAGATCTAGAGTGGTTTTGGTTCAAAGCCCAGGAGAAAAATCGCCACTCTGGAAGATTTCCAGAATGGCGGTAAATACAGTATCGTCATTCTAGACATCTTCCAGAACAATGACCCTTGCACCATTGCTATGCACCCTGGTCCATTCCAGGGCCTAAGCTTGGTCCCTGGGGTCTCCCCTAATCACTCATGACCTTGAAACACCTACCAGATCTCTCTAACCACGGTTAATCTAAGCAAAACCAGAGAAGGTTCAGAATGTTAGTAATCCATCTACCGATCTTCTGCTTCTTTGATAAATGACTATTGTGGCCCTAATCTAGACTAGCCCCAGGGCCCAGAACAGGCTCGGGACTCATCCCAAGCCCCCTGAGTAGTTCTAAGTAGCTCTTAGACCTTAGGGCATCTCTCTTAACCCTCCTCCCTGACCTGCAAAACCATTTTCAGAAAAACTGGAAATGACGGTACACCATCTACCGCAATTCTAATTCTGTGAAAAATTGAAATTGGAGGTAAACAGTGTACGACCAATCCTAGTGTTTGTTTAAATGGGCCTTGCACAGGGCCCATACCCGGTAGGAGACCATTCTAGGCCCTGTCAAGCTATCTGGGCCCACCTCAGACCAGACTAGACCCTTAACCAGGGTTAAATTTAACCCCGATTACTTTTTAACCATATTTAGGTCTATCTAACCTTGAAAAAATTCGGGCTAAAAATTCTGAAAAATCCAAAAAAATTCAAAAGACGATTGAAACCGGACTTTGAGAATCTCTAACCATGGTTAACCTATCTCCTAACCACGGTTAAACCCATCTAACTTGGGAAAAATCAAGGAAAATCTTTAAAAATCCAGAAAAATGAAAGTAGATCAAAAGATTTGATTTTGGACCTTTTAACCATGGATAGCAGCCCTAACCATGATTAACTCACCTCTTAACCATAGTTAGTCAACTTAATACATGGTTAAGCTTACCTTAGGCCTCCGGGCCCATGCCTTAGCCTTCGGGCTCCTACCCTAGCCTCCGGTCTCCTATCCTAGCCTTCGGGCTCAACCTTAGGCCACCGAGCCCAAAACTTAGGTCTCCTAACCCATACCCTATCTTCCAAGCTCAACCCTAGGCCTCTAGCCCAAACCCTAGCCTTCAGGCTCCTACCTTAGGTCTCTGAGCCCTTATCCTAATCTCTGAGCCCAAACTTTTGGCCTCCGGACCCAAATCTGAAACCATTCTCATGGATTTGACCACCCCAATCAATTGAACCTTAGTCCCCGGACTAAGTCCTAGACAATCCGGTGCACACATATACACACACTCCCTTAATCTCGGCACGAGCTCATATACCAGAACTGCGCTCAATCTGATCTCACTCCGGTGAGTACGTAGGTAACCCAACCTGGGTTTGACCATAGTTTAGGATTTTCCCTTTCTTGGATTAGTATAATCTAAACACTTAGGTATTTAATTAATTTTGAACTTAATTTGGCTTATACCAAGGGAGTAGGTAACCATTGTAAAATAGGGACCCCGAGGTACTTAACACTTTTTTCAGGACTTAATCGAACCTTTTACCTAGACTCTCATTTAGACCATTAGACATTATCTATATCTGGGACCTATCCCTCAGAATTAATAGGTCGCGACTCTTAATCAAATACCTTTGTGAGTAAAATTCGTGCTCATACGGGGGATCCAATCCCCCCAAGGGTATGATTTGCAATGCCCAAGCTAACATCTGACACACTAACCATACTAACATAGAAAAATGATGCCTATACCAAAAAAAATAATTAAAAAAGAAGAAGAAGAAGAAAAAGGGACATGAGGACAGGGGGTAAGATAAGAAGAGGACTCCAGGTCTGCTAATGTCACGCCCTCAAAATTCTTATAAAATATATCACATAAATGTACAAATCCCAAGGCACACCTGAAACAAATCCCAAAGCTAAATGGAAATCAATATACTAAAATCCATCATCAGATGTGCATATCAAGCTAACTAAGTGTTTAAAACAATTAAAGAATAACTCTAGTTTTTTAAAAGTCTCACCACAAAGTTTTCTAAACTCAAAATAAAGAAATCAAAGGAAGAATGTTCCCCTAGCTAACTAAGCTCTCGTAGTATCTCTAGGTCCTTCAAGTATCTCCTGAAAAATAGCAATAAAACAAGGGTGAGCACTAAACTCAGCAAATAAACACATCCATCATGCAACAATTACATTATTAAACATATGCAATTATTTCATCATACTAGAATATCAAAATTATTTTCTTGGTCCCCTTGTGGTCTTATTCTTTGTCTATGGGGTTCACACATAGCTCACCCTATTGACAATAAATTAGTAGCACTTAGCTCTTTTAGTTGGGATTGCACATAGTTCACCCTCCATTGATAGACCTAATGAGTATCTCACTCTATTGGTTAATCATCCTTTCGGCTAATTTCTCTTTGATAGCCAAAATTCACTTTTGGGATTGCACCTAGTTCACCCAAGGATCTACTTTGGAGGTCACACTTAACTCACCCCACTAGTGAACCCTACACAAGGTTAGGTCATCAAATCATTATAATTTAATAATGCAACTTCCTAATCATATTTAACACGTAAGTCTGATGTGTGCATAATTCAATTTCTACTATCATATCAACAATGGATACTCAATAACCATTCTTGAGTCTAAACATGCATCACTATATTTTTTTGACATACTCATAAGGGCTTCCAATTACAATCAATCATGATCAAATTAAAGCAAGCCTTAGTGTGCATGTGTAAGTATATATAAGTTATGATATCAAGACATACTTGTATGCTAACAACTCTCACCATATGCTTAGTAAAATCAGAGTTTCATTCAAACATTCAGTGTTCACATAGTTGTTCTCCTTCATGGGTTTTTTGTAGAAACAACTTGGGTTTCTCATATTAAAAGAATGACTATTCTTATTTTTATTGCTTCTTTTGGGTATTGAGGTCTTTCTTGTGACTTGTCTATATAATAAGGTTTTTCTTGTGACTTGTCTATATAAAATGGGTATTCTCTAATATCCTTTATGTAGTTGTGTGATGTTGCAGAATTCTCAAATCTATTTTCAGTAAGGATAGTAGATCTTGTTAGAGGGGCCTAATTTGTATTTACTGTGTAGTTTATTCAAGTTTTTCCAAGATCATATCAAGCCTCGAGTAACATATTTTGTAGCATTTGTGAGACAGGTACTCTTAAAATCACCTTTGATTGAGGTTAGAGGACTTTTTCTTCTTTACTCTTATTTTTATTTTGAATTATCATTTTGAGTACTCATTTATTTCAGGTTAAATTTATTTCATCTATCAATACTTCATACAATTGTTGATGGAATGATGGACTTATATGTAACTCCATATATATGAAGTGGAGGATGTTCTTTAGGGAGAAGGAATGTGTAGTTTGGTGGTGCTCTCCTATATGGTGGATGGAATGCTCTATATTATATGTATATATTATTAAATTAAATAAATACTTGTCATGTATTCATATTCTTTTGTTGACTTATTGACTTGGTTAATAAATCTTAACCAAATGACACATTAATGTTTACCAAGGAGTTTAATAATCAAAATAAGCTCTTATTATTGACAAAAAGTAAATAACCTCTTATAAATTAGCATTTCAAAAGGTTATTGATTTTGATTAAATCGTTCTGATTTTTGTATTAGATATGGATACATTTCCTAAAAGAAAGTCATTGACTGACCTACCGTGTCTGAGTCTTAAGTCCTATCATAAAAAATGATGACCGTGATAAAGGGCAATCTTCCTCAAAGTCAAGTCATTTAGGGGTTAACTTGGCAGATCTTCCTGCAGATGCTAGTTTACAAATTCAAATTTTAAGTTACCATCCTTATGACCAAGATAAAATTCGAAGAGCGTATTTTCAAAGGGGTCCTTGTCAACCTCGTAATCACAATTTTCTCAAAAAAGAATTTGGAAAAAAATTACAACGGTTTAATCTTGTCTGGTTTAACGAGTATGGTAGCTGGTTAGAGTACAACATAATGAAGGACGCTGCATTTTGCTTATGTTATTATCTTTTTAGGGTTGATAATAGAGAACAACAAGGTGACGACTCTTTTGTAATTGAAGGATTTACAAATTGGAAAAATGATAAATATCAAATTCATGTTGGAGGGCCAAGCAGTTGTCATAACCAAGCTTATAGAGCATGTCAAGGTTTATTAAATCAGAAGCAGCATCTTCGAATAATTATTTTGATACAATCAGACCAACTTCGAAGGGAATATTGAGTCCATTTGCTTGCATCAATTGATTGTAATCTATTTATATTGCGACAAGGATTAGCTTTTCATGGACATGATGAATCTGCAGACTTGAATGGTAAAGGAAAATTTCTTGAACTCTTGCAATTTTTGGCTAATTATAATGAAAGTATTAAAAATGTCGTGTTGGAACATGCTCCTGAAAATCTCAAATTGACTGTGCCTAATATTCAGAAGGAAATCGTGAGTGCGACTATGACTGAAACGACCAACACTATCATCAATGAAATTGGAGATTCTCTAGTTGCCGTTTTGATTGATGAATCTTGTGATGTGTCTATCAAGGAACAAATGACTATTATTTTATGTTATGTGGACAAGCGGGGTCTGTGATTGAGCATTTTTTAGGCATCATACATGTTATGGAAATCAATGTTGTATCACTCAAAGTGGCGATTGATGAATTGTTTTCCAAGAATGGATTGATTATAATGAGATTGCGTGGACAAGGTTATGATGGGGCCAGTAACATTCAAGGTGAGTTCAATGGCCTTAAGACGCTCATCATGAAAGATAATGAATATGCGATTTATGTTCATTGCTTTGCACATCAACTTCAATTGACACTTATTGTCATTGCAAAAAAACACAATAAAATCAGCGTGTTTTTCAACTTGGTTTCTGATGTGGTGAATGTAGTTGGAGCCTCATCCAAACGCCGTGACATCCTTCGAGAGAAACAAGTGGCTAAAATTGTTGAACCTCTCAAGAATGGTGAACTTTCTAGGCGGCTTGGCCTAAATCATGAGACTAAGCTAAAACGGGCAGGCGATACACGTTGGTGCTCACACTATGATACATTGATAAGCTTGATCGTCATGTTTTCCTCTGTGATTAACGTGCTTGAGATTGTTGATAAAGATGATTCGAAGAGGGAACAAAGATTTGAAGCGTGTACTCTATTGGAATCGACGTAGACTTTTCAATTTGCATTTTTCCTACATTTGATGAAAACTATTTTGGGAATTACAAATGATTTATCAAAGGCATTAAAATGTAAAGAACAAGATATTGTGAATGCCATTGATCGTCAATTTCTTAAACCTCGTAGTAGTTACAATTCAGTAGAATAGCGACTAGTATGGGGTGTCGAACCACAGAAGACTGCTCTGGTTTCGTTGTCTTTTCCTCAAGATTAATTCTAAGTCAACGGGTAACAAGATTGATTGATTTGATTGAATTTAACCTAAGAGTAGAATTTAAACTAACAGATTTTACTAATCCTAATTAAACTAAAAGCTTTTGGTTATATATCGGTGAGAAAACTTTTAGGGTTTTTGAATCCACCACTAGCCTCATAATCACATCCACAAGTATTCACTTATGTCCCTCAAGCATAAATAATAAGGATGAGATCAACTATAAGTCTCAACTCATCAAAAACGAGAATGATTCAACGGATCAAACTCTAGGTATATCCTATCTGTTGTTAGCATGAGTGATACACACTAAGCTAGGGTTGTGACATCACTCATTTTCCCTAGGAATAGAATATCCTATAATTCAATTCATTGACAATAAATATCATTGCATAAAATTCATATCTTCAATCACAGAAAGAGACATGAACGAATTCAATTTCAGCACAATAGAACCTAAAACAAGGATAAATGTAGAACCCCGGAACTTTTCGTACATGTCTTGGTATGTGTGCCAAGGCATGTAGCCTATGTAATCTCAAATTCAAGAAATGGAAATTTGGAACCTTGAGAAAATTGTGTCAAGAATGCTATAATTAATTTAATAAATTATTTAAGCACATATACAAGTTTTAAAGATACCCTAGTCATGTTTAGGAAAGGTCAAAAGAGAACTAGGATCAGTTTAAGTAGTGAAATGGGTGAGAAAAATGGGCTCAAGATCAAGTTTGCAGAGCAACCGATCACTCGGTCCATTCAACGATCGATCGGTCCAAAACCGATCGATCGGAGGCTATCGACTGGTCAAAAATTTTGTATGAGGAAATTTTCCAGAGAGTGTTTTTGACCGATCGCTCGGTCAGAACACCGATCGCTCGGTTAGGCACCGATCGCTCGGTCTTAACCACCGATTGCTCGGTCCTCGAGTTTTTGCAGAAATTTCAGTAAAGGTGTTTTCATCATTTGGGCGTTTCACTCATACCTTAAGATGTTTGCCCGAGCCTTTAGGGCTCATTTACCACACTTAGAAGATATTAGAGAGGAAGAGAGAAGAGAAGGAGATTTCTAAACCTAGGGTTTGATTTTTGAGAAGAAATCAAAGGGTTTGGATCACCTCAAGCCTGGATTGCTTCAAGATTCCGGTTCAAGCACGCGAGGAGCAGTTTCTCCAAGCTAGGGCAGCGACTCACGGACGTTTTGAAAGGGAATTCTTTCCCTCATTTGTCAAGATCGGTATCTCTTGCTACCCTCCTAGTTCATACCTCTTTTATTCCCTTCTTCTTTATTGTTTTCGTAATATATAAATCTAATGGGATGAATGGATGCTTGTGGATGTGAATGGGCGATTGGATGCCGTATGTATGGTTGTGATGAATGAAATGGGGAGGGCATTGTATCCATAATGAACAAACATGTATGATGTGAGTATAACCCACCTAGAAAAGCATGATTTAGGTTTAAATAAATAATGGATACACCCTATGCTTGATGAAATGCCAAGGTGAATAAAACGAAGGATAAATTAAGAAAATGCATGCTTAATTACTTATGAACTTTTTAGGGCTTACGATAGTGTGAGTTCTTGTTTTCCTTAAAATGTCATAAATACTTATTGTTTAAATTGCGACATGCTATATATTGTGAAATCCCCAAATGTCATATTTAAATTCCAATGCAAGTATGCACACAATTCCACGAGCACGGCATGCATGACATGAATTATCGTTATTTTCAAGAACGAGATTTAGAGGTGGGGCATATCCTACGATATGTTTTACTTCACTTTTGGCAAGGACAAGACATGCATCTCATAAAGAAGGGTCTCCCTTCCCTCGCAAGTGCATTTAGGAAGAAGGGTCTCCCTTCCCTCACAAGTAGTTTACTTTTCCGAGCAAGCAAGCATGACATGACATGACATGAGCATTCTAGGAAGAAGGGTCTCCCTTCCCTCACAAGTAGTTTACTTTTCCGAGCAAACAAGCATGACATGACATGACATGAGCATTCTAGGAAGAAGGGTCTCCCTTCCCTCACAAGTAGTTTATTTTCCGAGCAAGCAAGCATGATACAAGCATAACACGCATGACACAATAGACAAGTTTTCAATTACGAAAATGGTGCTTTAAGTCAAGTCAAGTGTACAAGTTTTCGAGGGTTTTATCGGCTTATATGAATGCAAGCATGATTATGAACTGCTTTACCTTCTTGTATGATATGGATTGTTCCTGTTCTATATATACAAATTGCTTCCTGCCTTATGTATACTATCTATATGCTATGACTGTTGGTTAGTATTTGGTACCCGTTGAGTATTCCATGCTCAGCCGTACTTCTTATGTCGGTAGGTACTGAGGGAGCTACTGCTCCATTCGATGTCTGTGCTCCGAGCCCTTGGGTGGAGGAGGAGCACGTCGAGGAACCTTTGGAGGAACCTCCGGTCGAGGGTTACTATTAGGTGGTAGTAGATTCTGAGTGAATAGCTATGGGTAAGATGAGAGATATACATTCATGTATTTTGGCGGGTCTGTTCGCACTTTCTTTTGAATTTCTTTTTGTATAAACTTGAATTATGTATATACATAGAGGTTTGATAGACTTCCGCTGTACTATGTTAGAGTATGTTTCCACTGTTTGTATCCTCTATTGTATATGCTCTGTGGGTTTTACAGGTTGGTTTGTCAAGTAAGTCATGCAAGTCGTGATTAGTCGTCTAAGATTCACTCTAACTCCTAGGGTGAGTTTTGGGTCGCGACAATAAAACTATATTGAAACTGATTATAAACTTTAATAACTGGTTGAATAATAAACCCACTCATTATGAAATCATCGTTTACACACGAAGGAACATAAATAAAATACAAGGTACAAGATTACTTGCCTAGGGTTTCATCTAAACCCTAGAAAAAAAGAATTAGTTCATAGCAAGAGACAGAAACACCACTTTTGATGAAAAACACGACGAACTCAAATGCTTCATCTTCCATCCTCTCTTGATTTCCAGAGCCTTCTCTGCTTCCAACTCCAAAATTCAGAACCCTTTTAGAGTTAGTAGCTTTCCCTTTTATAGAGAACCCTCTTTTAAGGTTAAATTTATCTTTTTAGAAACTCTCCAAGGGAAACTCTCAGACTTTGCACGGTGATGAGGCTGAAAAACCCCGACGACGATCAATCGTCAGTCTGGGATGATCGAGCGTCCCTTTCAGAAAATTCCTCTTTGGCTACGGGTTTGTGAACGATCGATCGTCAAGACTTGGCGATCGATCGTCACTATTCTGTCCTGCGATCGATTCTCCTTCATCCTACGATCGATCGTCCCTAACTTCATTTGTTCCCTTTTTTCTTTCTTTTGCTCTTCTCCTGACTAAGGTTCTTCCTAAAGATTTTTCATCTGCTATTTCTTCGATTTTATCTTGTATTCCTCGTATAGTCTTGTCACAACAAATACAACCAAATACCGTATCATGCTTCAAAAGAGAACTCTAACGGGCTAACATATGTAATTTGAGGTGCATAATGTGTCACGATTAGCGCCAATCAGCCATGACCTTAGTGCGAGTATACAAGCAACGGTTGCAAATGATGAGAGACAATGGGTGGGATTATCTTTTCGCTAGAATTTCTTTATTTTGTGCCAAACAAATCATCATCGTTCCCAAAATGGACGATAAGTTTGTAGTCCCAAGGCGATCACGAGCAATGCTGATGAAATCACAAACTTGCATCATTACCGTGCTGAATTTTTTTATACTATAATTGAGGGGAACACTGAATTACTTCTTTACATGACATGCTTGAATCCAAGTGATTCTTTTTGTGCATTCGACAAGGAAAAATTGATCCACCTTGCTGAATTTTATCCAGTCGAATTTTCAACAATAGATCTCATGGCACTGGACAATCAGCTTGAGACTTACATTCTTGATATGCGCTCCAATGATGAATTTTCATAATTGAAAGGAATTAGTGACCTTACTGAGAAGATGGTCAAGACGAGAAAAAATATGTTATGTCCACTAGTTTACTTGTTGGTGACACTGGCGCTAATCCTACCAGTTACTACTACCACAGTTGAGAGAGCCTTTTATGCTATGAAGATCATAAAGAACCAATGGTGCAAGTGAATGGGGGATGAATGGATGAATGCTTGTTTGGTCACATACATTGAGAAAGACATTTTTAATAGCATTGATGATGAGGCGATCCTTCAACGGTTCCAAAATATGAAAACCCGTCGAGGGCAATTGTAAAAAGTACTTTTTGTATTAACAAATGACTTTTGGAGAGGGCAATTGTAAAAAACACATTTCTGTATTAACAAATGACTTTTTGAGTGAAAATAATGTAAAAGTCACATTTTTGTATTAACAAATGACTTTTTGAGTGGAAATAATGTTAATTGATATATTTAAGTTAATATATTTTCCTCTTTTGTCATTTACAATTGGTAAAGATGTATAGCAAAATAGTTATTGATAATATCAATCAACCATCTGTGCCCCCTATAATAAATTCCTGGCTCCGACCCTACTACCATTAGGGGCGGAGCCAAGGGGGGGCCTGGGGTGGCACGTGCCTCCCTGAACTTAAAAAAAATTAAATTACTAACCTTTGACAATCGTACGGGTTAGAGGTGACTTAACATGGACCTAGCCTAGGGGACAATGCTCCGAAACATATTCAAAGCAACCCCCCTTTTAATTTAGGTCGAGATCAAGAACCACGAAAAGGGGTAGGGGCGTAGGGTTGAATGGGTTAGGGATGGAGAATGCCAAACTCACGTTGATCATCAATCATTACCACTGACAGCCTACCTCCTACCGCAGACCGCCTCCTACCATCGACACTCAGGTATGTAATCTCGTCCCTCTTTCTCCCTCTCATCAGAATCCTTTGTGACTCTGTTTCTCTCGACTCTCGGCTCCCTTCAATCTTCACATATTTGTTCTCATTCATGGGTATTTTGTATAAACAACTTGGGTTTCTCTAATTAATAGAATGATTATTCTTATTTTTATTGCTTCTTTTGGATATTGAGGTATTTCTTGTGACTTGTCTATATAATAAAGTTTTTCTTGTGACTTGTCTATATATAAAATGGGTATTCTCTAATATCCTTTATGTAGTTGTGTGATGTTGCCAGATTCATCTATTTTCGGTAAGGATAGTAGATCTCGTTCGAGGAGCCTAATTTGTATTTAATGTGTTGTTTATTCAGGATTTTCCAAGACCATATCAAGGCTCGAGTAACATATTTTGAAGCATTTGTGAGACTAGTGCTCTGGAAATCTCCTTTGATTGAGGTTAGAGGACCTTTTCCCCTTTACATTTATTTTTATTCTGTATTATCATTTTGAGTACTCTTTTATTTCGAGTTAAATTTATTTCATCCATCAATACTTCATACAATTGTTGATGGAATGATGGACTTATATGTAACTCTCTCTCTCTCTATATATATATATGAAGTGGAGGATGTTTTTTAGGGAGACAAAATGTGTAGTTTGGTGGTGCTCCCCTTTATAGTGGATGGAATGCCTTACATTATATGTATATATTATTAAATTAAATAAATACTTGTCATCTACTCATATTCTTTTGTTGACTTATTGACTTGGTTAATAAATCCTAACCAAATGACACATTAATGTTTACCAAGGAGTTTAATAATCAAAATAAGCTCTTATTATTGATAAAAAGTAAATAACCTCTTATGAATTAACATTTCAAAAGGGTATTGATTTTGATTAAATCGTTTGGATTTTTGTATCAGATATGGATAAATTTCTCAAAAGAAAGTCTTTAACCGACCTAACGTCTCCGTGTCCTAGCATAAAAAAAGGATAACCATGATAAAGGGCAATCTACCTCAAAGTCAAGTCATTCAGGGGTTAACTTGACAGATCTTCCTACAAATCTTGGGTTACGAATTCAAATTTTAAGTTACCATCCTAATGACCAAGATGAAATTCGAAGAACATATTTGCAAAGAGGTCCTTATAAACCTCGTAATCATAATTTTTTTTATAAAAAAATTACGATGGTTCAATCTTGTCTGGTTTAACGAGTTTGGTAGTTGGTTAGAATACAACATATTGAAAGACCCTGTATTTTGCCTATGTTGTTATCTTTTTAGGGTTGATAATAGAGAACAACAGGGTGGTGACTCTTTTGTAATTAAAGGATTTACAAATTGGAAAAAGAAAGACAATTTCCAAATTCATGTTGGAGGGCCTAGTAGTTGTCACAACCAAGCTTATAGAGGGTGTCAAGATTTATTAAATCAGAAACAACATCTCTAAACAATTATTTCGAAACAATCAGACCAAGTTCGAAGGGAATATTGAGTCCGTTTGATTACATTCGATTTATATTGTGATAAGGTTTAGCTTTTCGTGGACATGATGAATCTGCAGACTCGAATGAGAAAAGAAACTTTCTTGAAAACTCTTATAATTTCTGGCTGATCATAATGAAAGTATTAAAAATTTTGTGTTGGAACATGCTTTTGAAAATCTCAAATTGACCGCGCATGATATTCAGAAAGACATCGTGAGTGCAGCTGCGACTGAAACCACCAACACTATCATCAGCGAAGTTGGAAATTCTCTAGTTGTCGTTTTGATTGATGAATCTTGTGACGTATCTATCAAGGAACAAATGATTGTTTTACGTTATGTGTACAAGCGAGGGTCTATGACTGAGCATTTTTTAGGCATCGTACATGTTATGAAAACCACTGTTGTATCACTCAAAGTGGCGATCGATGAATTGATTTCCAAGAATGGATTGAGTATAACGAGATTATGTGGGTAAGGTTATGATAGAGCCAGTAATATGCAAGGTGTGTTCAATGGCCTTAAAACGCTCATCATGAAAGAGAATGAATATGCGATTTATGTTCATTGCTTTGCACATCAACTTCAATTGGCACTTATTGTCGTTGCAAAAAAGCACAATAAAATCGACTTGTTCTTCAACTTGGTTTCTGATGTGGTGAATGTTGTTGGAGCCTCATGCAAATGCCGTGACATCCTTCGAGAGAAACAAGTTGCTAAAATTATTGAAGTTCTCAAGAATGCTGAACTTTCAAGGCGGCATGGCCTAAATCAGGAGACTAGCCTAAAACGGGCTGACGATACACGTTGGGGCTCACATTATGATACATTGATAAACTGTCATGTTTTCCTCTGTGATTGACGTGCTTGAGATTATCGATAAAGATGATTCAAAAATAACAAAGATTTGAAGTGTGTACTCTTTTGGAATCAATGGAAACTTTTGAATTTGCATTTTTCTTACATTTGTTGAACACTAATTTGGGAATTACAAATGATTTATTAAAGGTATTACATCCTAAAGAACAAGATATTGTGAATGTCATGACCTTAGTGCGAGTATACAAGTAACGGTTGCATATGATTAGAGACAATGGGTGGGATTCTCTCTTCACTGAAATTTCTTTATTTTGTGTCAAACAGATGATCATCGTTCCCAAAATAGATGATAAGTTTGTAGTCCTAGGGTGATCATGATGTAATGCTGAAGAAATCACAAACTTGCATAATTACTGTGCTGAATTTTTTTATATTACAATTGATATGCAACTTCAAGAACTCAAGGATCGTTTTAATGAAGGGAACACTGAATTACTTCGTTGCATGACATGCTTGAATCCAAGTGATTCATTTTGTGCATTGGACAAGGAAAAATTGATCCTCCTCTCTAAATTTTATCAAGTCAAATTCTCAGTAATAGATCTCCTGACACTGGACAATCAGCTTGAGACTTACATTCTCGATATGTGCTCCAACAATGAGTTTTCAGAAGTGAAAGGAATTAGCAAACTTGCTGAGAAGATGGTTAAGATGAGAAAAAATATGTTATATCGACTAGTTTACTTATTGGTGACACTCACGCTAATCCTACCAATTGCCACTGCCACAGTTGAGAGGATCTTTTCTCCAATAAAGGTAATAAAGAACAAACTACACAATCGAATGGGGGATGAATGGCTGAATGATTGTTTGATCATATACATCGAGAAAGACATATTTAATAGCATCGATAATGAGGCGATCCTTCAACGGTTCCAAAATATGAAAACCCACCAAGGGCAATTGCAAAAAGCATATTTATGTATTAACAAATGACTTTTTGAGAGGGCAATTGTAAAAAAGATTTTTTTTTATTAAAAAATTACTTTTTGAGTGGAAACAATGTTGATTGATATATTTAAGTTAATATATCTTCATCTTTTTTCATTTACAATTGGTAAAGAAGTATTGCAAAGCAGTTATTGACAATATCAATCAACCATTGTGTGCCTCTATAAGAAATTCCTGGCTCCGACCCTGCTACCGTCAGGGGCGGAGCCAGGGGGGGGGGGGGCTGGGGGCATGTGCCCACCCTAAACTTTTTTTTTTAAAAAAATACTAACCTTTTACAATTGTATGGGTTAGAGGTGACATAACAGGGACCTAGCCTAGAGGGGCAATGCTCCCAAACATGTGTAAAGCAACCACCCTTTTAATTTAGGTCGAGATCGAGAACCAAGAGAAGGGGTAGGGGTGTAGGGCTGAAGGGGTTAGGGCTCGAGAATGCCAAACTCACACTAATCAACGACAACCTGCCTCCGATCACCTACCTCCTACCGCCGACACTCAGGTATGTAATCTTGTCCCTCTTTCTCCCTCTTGTCCGAATCCTTTGTGACTCTATCTCTCTCGATTCTCAGCCCTCTTCAGTCTTCATATAGTTGCTCTCGTTCATGGGTTTTTTTGTAGAAACATCTTGGGTTTCGTAGATTAAGAGAATGGTTATTCTTATTTTTATTGCTTCTTTTGGGTATTGGGGTCCTTCTTGTGACTTGTCTATATAAGAAAGTTTTTTTTGTGACTTGTTTATATAAATTGGGTATTCTCTTACAAGATTCTCTAATCTATTTTCGGTAAGGATAGTAGATCTTGTTAGAGGGGCCTAATTTTTCTTTACTGTGTTTATTTAGGATTTTCCAAGACCATATCAAGCCTCGAGTAACATATTTTGAAGCATTTGTGAGATGGGTACTCTTGAAATCACCTTTGATTGAGGTTAGAGGACCTTTTCCCCTTTAATCTTATTTTTATTCTGTATCATTATTTTGAGTACTCATTTATTTCGAGTTAAATTTATTTCATCTATCAATATTTCATACAATTCTTGATGGAATGATGAACTTATATGTAATATATATATATATATATATAGTGGAGGATGTTCTTTAGGGAGACGGAATGTGTAGTTTGGTGGTGCTCCCCTATATAGTGGATGTAATGCTCTACATTATATGTATATATTATTAAATTAAATAAATACTTGTCATATATTCATATTCTTTTGTTGACTTATTGACTTGGTTAATAAATCCTAACCAAATGACACATTAATGTTTACTAAGGAGTTTACTAATCAAAATAAGCTCTTATTCTTGACAGAAAGTAAATAACCTCTTATGAATTAGCATTTCAAAAGGGTATTGATTTTGATTAAATTGTTCTGATTTTTGTATCAGATATGGATAAATTTCTCAAAAGAAAGTTATTGACCAACTTACCATATCCGTGTCCTATCATAAAAAATGATGACCGTGATAAAAGGGCAATCTACCTCAAAGTCAAGTCATTCAGGAGTTAACTTGACAGGTTTTCTTGCAGATGCTGGTTTACGAATTCAAATTTTAAGTTACCATCCTAATGACCAAGATAAAATTTGAAGAGCATATTTGCAAACGGGTTCTTGTCAACCTCGTAGTCACAATTTTCCCAAAAAAAAATGTGGGAAAAAATTACGACAGTTTAATCCTATTTGGGTTTAACGAGTATGGTAGCTGGTTAGAGTACAAGATAATGAAAGATGATGCATTTTGGCTATGTTTTTTTCTTTTTAGGGTTAATAATAAAGAACAACAGGGTGGCGACGCTTTTTTAATCGAAGGATTTACAAATTGGAAAAAGGACATTTCAAATTCATGTTAAAGGGCCTAGCAGTTGTCACAACCAAGCTTATAGAGCATGTCAAGATTTATTAAATCAGATGCAGCATCTCCAAACCATTATTTCAAAACAATCAGACCAAGTTTGAAGGGAAAATCGAGTCTGTTTGATTGCATCGATTGATTGCATTCGATTTATATTGTGATCAAGATTAGTTTTTCGTGGACATGATGGATCTGCAGACTTGAATGAAAAAGGAAACTTTCTTGAACTCTTGCAATTTCTGGCTGATCATAACGAAATATTAAAAATGTCGTGTTGGAACATGCTCTTGAAAATCTCAAATTGATCGCGCCTGATATTCAGAAAGACACCGTGAGTGCGGCTGCAACTGAAACCACCAACACTATCATCAACGAATTTGGAGATTCTCTAGTTTTTGTTTTGAATGATGAATCTTGTAATGTATCTATCAAGGAACAAATAACTGTTATTTTACGTTATGTGGACAATCGGGGGTCTGTGACTGAGCATTTTTTAGGCATCATACATATTATGAAACCACTGCCGTATCACTCAAAGTGGTGATCGATGAATTGTTTTCCAAGAATGGATTGAGTATAATGAGATTGCATGGACAAGGTTATGATGGGGCTAGTAATATGAAAGGTGAGTTCAATGGCTTTAAAAGCTCATCATGAAAGAGAATGAATATAGGATTTATGTTCATTGCTTTGCACATCAACTTCAATTGACACTTATTGCCGTTACAAAAAAACATAATAAAATCAGCGTGTTCTTCAACTTGGTTTCTGATGTAGTGAATGTTGTTGAAGCCTCATGCAAATGCCATGACATCCTTCGAAAGAAACAAATTGCTAAAATTGTTGAAGCTTTCAAGAATGGTGAACTTTCAAGGCGACATGACCTAAATCAGGAGACTAGCCTAAAACGGGCTAGCGATACACATTGGGGCTCACACTATGATACATTGATAAGCTTGATTGTCATGTTTTCCTTTGTGATTGACGTGCTTAAGATTGTTGATAAAGATGATTCAAAGAGGCAACAAAAATTTGAAGCGTGTACTCTATTGGAATCGACGCAAACTTTTGAATTTGCATTTTTCCTATATTTGATGAAAGAAATTTTGGGAAATACAAATGATTTATCAAAGGCATTACAGCGTAAATAACAAGATATTATGAATGTCATGACCTTAGTGCGAGTATACAAGCAACGATTGCAAATGATGAGAGACAATGGGTGGGATTCTCTTCAATAAAATTTCTATATTTTGTGCCAAACTGATGATCATCATTCCCAAAATGAACGATAAGTTTGTAGCCCTAGGGTGATCACGACGCAATGCTGATGAAATCACAAACTTGCATCATTACCATGCTAAATTTTTTTATACTACAATGATATGAAACTTCAAGAACTTTACAATCATTTTAATGAAGGGAACACTGAATTACTTCTTTGCATGGCATGCTTGAATCCAAGTGATTCATTTTGTGCATTCGACAAGGAAAAATTGATCCGCCTCGCTGAATTTTATCAAGTCAAATTTTCAATAATAGATCTCATATCGCTGAACAATCAGCTTGAGACTTACATTTTTGATATGCACTCCAACGATGAGTTTTCAGAAGTGAAAGGAATTAGTGATCTTGCTGACAAAATGGTCAAGACAAGAAAAAATATGTTATATCGACTAGTTTACTTGTTGGTGACAGTCGTGCTAATCCTACCAATTGCCACTGCCACAGTTGAGAGGGCCTTTTCTGCTATGAAGATCTTAAAGAACAAACTACGTGTGGGATGAATGGATGAATGATTGTTTGGTCACATACATCGAGAAAGACATATTTAATAGAATCGATAATGAGGCGATCCTTCAACGGTTCCAAAAAATGAAAACCCGCCGAGGGCAATTGTAAAAAGCACATTTTTGTATTAAAAATCACTTTTTGAGAGGGTAATTGTAAGCACCTTTTTGTCTTAACAAATGAATTTTTGAGTGGAAACAATGTTGATTGATATATTTAAGTTAATATATTTTTGTCCTTTGTCATTTACAATTGGTAAAGAAGTATAGCAAAACAATTATTGACAATATTAATCAACCATGTGTGCCCCCTACAAGAAATTCCTGGCTCCGCCCCTGTAACCGTGTGTAATTATTAGTGTTTTAAAACGAACCGACCCAACCAGTTGGATCAGTTGACTTGCGAATTAGACCCCTCAATAGTCAGATTCAAATTCTCTACAGATCAAATATCTAATTCGGGATGAACAAGTCCAGACTGCTTGACTTTTTTATGACTCGTGTAATTGGACTATTTTTCTTTGAATCGCTTAAGTCATCATATAAAAAAAGTCAAATATAAACCTTTTAAGATCTATAGTGCTTCTTAGCAAACAAAAAAAAAGATCTATAGTGCTTCATATGTAAGTTTAAATTAGATCTATACGCTCTTAAAGAAGCCAAAATTGAAAATAATTATTAAATACAAAACATTGTAGAAAAAGGTTTTTGAAAAAAATCCTACATGGAAAAAAAGATGGAAAATAATATTTATATGCATAAAAAGAAAGTAAAGTAAATATAGTTTTTATTTATTTAATGTTCTTTTTTAAAAGAGTTATTTATATTTTAAATATTTTTATATTTTCTAACTAGATTACTATTAATTATATACTAGCAAACACACCGTGCAATGCACAGGATAAGACCAAACCCGAGAGAATGAATATGACAAATGAGAAAAATAAAAATGTACTTATAAAAGCAAAATTTTTTAAGTCAAACTAATATTTCTATTTAGTCTATAATTTTTTTTATCTACCACAATTTTTTTATCGACAGAACTCTCAAGAGGAGACATTGAGAGAGTAAAAAGCCTAATTGTAGGTATCGGGGAGAGAAAGTTAGAAGGGATTCATTGGGGAGGTGAGGAGGGAGGGAGTAAATGGGAAAGGGGCAATGAATTGGGGGGAGAGACAAGGGGGCCATTGGGAATAGGGGAGGAGAGTTGAAGGAGCCTAGAGAGGTAGTGAGGGTTTTCGTTAAAGAGAGTAATGAGAAAAAGAGGGATTGTTGGGAATAAAGGAAGCAAAAGATGGGGAGAGAGAGATATTCATTTAGATGGGAAAATTGATGGGGGTGAGAGGGAGAGAGAAGGGGATTGTGGGGTGAAGGGGAACGTGAGAAGGCGAAGAGATCATTTAGAGTGTTTTAGTGGGGGAGCTTAATGAGGGAAGGGGAGCGAGAGTATGTATTAATAGAATTAGACATTAATATTCATTAAATTTAAATAATAAATATTAATTATGGGAAGAATGAGATGGGAGATGGGTTGGTTTGGATAAAAAACCTTACTCCAAATAAGTGTGACCCACAAAATAATAATTATGGGATGATAAAAGTAAGTGTCACGTGGCACCTTTAACTGGAGAGAAAAGGAAGATAAGCCTTGAGAGAGTGACATGTAAGGACAAGTAAGTCTGACTTATAGTAGTAGAAAGGGATCATGGGGTGAAGGGGATCAGGAGGAGGCGAAGAGATCGTTTAGAGAGTGTTTTAGTGGGGGAGCTTAATGAGGGAGGGGGAGAGAGAGAGTATATATTAATACAATTATACATATTACTCATTAAATATAAATAATAAATATTAATTATGGGAGGAATGGGGAGGGAGATGGGTTGGTTGAGATAAAAAAAAAGCCCTAATATAAATAAGTGGGACCAACAAAATAATAATTATGGAATGATAAAAGTAAGCACCGCGTGGCACCCTTAATTGGAGAGAAGAGGGAGAAAAGCCTTGACAGAGTGACACGTAAGGATAAGTAAGTAGTAGATAGATATGACATCATATAACAAAATTGACAAACTCAACAGTTACATTGGTTTGGATCAATCGGCTGGGCCTAGGTTCACATCCCGTCAAAATGTACAAGTCTAGTTATATCCGCACCTCAAACTTTGGTGATTATACCCTATTCTTAAAACAAACATTCAAAATCAAGTAAATTCTATATATACGCCCTTACCTTCTTCATCATTTTCATTCACTTCTTATCGTCAATGACTAAAGGTCTTGCAATCCCTCTCCAACCAAAGCACCCGAAACTCCTCTCTCTTATTCTTTTTATTGCAATTCTCATTGCACCCCCTTCTCTCTTAGGCCAAAAGCCTCGTTTTCCATCTTTCGCTCAACTCGGGTGAATGAGCCTGGCGATGACATATCTCCAGTGAGAGATTGGGAGATTGGTATTTTAGGGGAGCATGATTTTGTCGGCATCCATTGAGAGCATCGATCTCGTCCTGTAGTAAGGCGGTTGTGAAAGCATGACTCAAGGTGGCCAGTTGTAGCATGACCCATATGTCCTCTCACAAATAGGAGATGAAGTAACTAACCAGATAGTTGAACTTGGGCCTCCATCTCATGGAGGAAGAAGGATTTGAAAGTAGGGGCAGAGCCACATGGGGCCAGGAGGAACAAGGTGTTCTAGCCTCCCTAAACTATAGAGTAACAAACATATTCCTTACAAACCGACACAAACAGATGCAACCTATGAAATTGATGTTATCCAATCTTAGAGTATATATTAAGTATTATGTAACAACAATTGATTAAAGAAACATAATAAACAGTAACTCACTGGTTTCAGAATTTTTGGAAAACCAGAATAGATCAAGTCGAGTAGAACTCTTTTCCTAAGACAGATTTTGTCCCTCACACTGGTGCTTACGAACTTCAGACATCTATCTCTCAGGATAAAATGATCTTTACATAGGCAGAACAAGCACTGCAATCTGATTGTCCAGCAAACCAGAAACTATGTATTTTCTCTCTCGGGTACAGACACTAATATGTATGAGGAGTAATGCAAAGAACATAATTTTCTTTATGTTAAACAACTGGAGGAGGATTGTATTTAAAGGCAAATTCATGCCTTTTCGGAACAAGTGAAGAGACACCTTTTTGGAACAGGTGAGACTGAACCGGTTCACTAATTTGAACTGCCCAACAATAACAATAACTTAATCGGAAAATTAATTTAAAATTAAGTAATTTTTCTCCGAAAAATAAGCAGACCATTTAAGCCCAAGCCCGGCTCGGCTTGATGCGGGGCGGCGGTAGCGCATGCGTGCGTGTGTGGTGGTTCAACCATGGAGCATGGGCTCACCCGTTCACAAAATTTGGGTGCCCAAGGGCCCAACATAAAGATCAAATCCTTGCTTATTTATACCACACAAAGGATTCATATTTATCTGATGTGGGATTATTCATTGTTACCAACTACTCATTGATATCATGTTTAAATGACCCACTTTGAATACAATTTCTCATTCACCTATTAATAACTTTGATTAACCAAATACATGAGATTATAGTCCACATGGAGGTGAACACATTCCCACTTGGTCCCACCTAAAAAGGTGTGTGGGACCCACATAAATTTGTGCTCAAAGATATCAAAATCTTATGGCTCAAAGTCATTTTCTTCCAACAATCCCCCACATGAATGAAATTGAAGAAGACAAAATGCAGCAATATGCAAAAAACAAGAGAGAGTACATAATGGGAGACATCTTGCATAAGATAGGTAGCTTTATGCCTTGAACCTTTCCTTGTATAAGACTATCAGATTTACCAATGTTATCAGAACCGGATCGGTCATCAACCGGTTGAGGTCCGGTTTAACCGTGTCATTTTTTTATTTTTTTTAAAAAATCCATTTTGACCCATATATGATCGGTTCTGACCACCGGTTCCCGGTTCAACCGGTTGGTTCCCACGGTTCTCACTAAATAGCTCGATTTTGAATTATGGCCGGTTCTAAGGGTTTTGGGAATCGGTTCCCGGTTCCATCGGTTCGACCGGTCGGTCCAGTCCAGTTCTGACAACACTGAGATTTACTTGCTAATCAGTGAACAAGTCTTGAACTGTTCAGCCATTGTTGTAAACCAAGACAATAGAATACACACAGGATATCTTCAAACATAGTTTAGTTCTCATTGTTGTGTTCATTTTGGCCCTAAACAAGTCTTGGATTCATGAGTGCTCTAGAGAATTTTTAGTCTAATCAATTCTCATAGAACCGGTCCAGTTCACACTCACACATGTGATTCTTATTAAGAGTATTCTGCTATACTTCACTTGGAATTCAAAGATGTAAGAAGCATTAAAAACATAGTTTATCCTAACACGATGCAGACATCACTTTCTCATTATAGAAATGGGTAAGAGATATTATCTCTTAAATGATTAGGTTGAGTCATACACAACTTATGATATTCGCTTAAAAGTGCTTATTTTCACTATTATTCTTTTAAGCCTTATTGAATTCTCTTACGTAAAACCTTCATTTTTATTAATTTTTCTACGTAAGAGTTTTCTCCATTGCATAGAACGCACTTTTCTGGTCAAAACGGTATATTAGCATGAATTAAACACATTTATGATAGTTTAGATACGAATCTGTTTCGATGAACTCTCATTACGTGTTTTTAACTGTCTCAGGAACCCTGACTGGATGAATTTCAAGAACCATCGAGGCCTATCATTGAAAGCTAAAGAGACGGACTAAGTTGGGCTGAGCCAGTGACTGAACAAGGCCAAAGGATCTATAGAATAAATTTTTAAGGGAAAAAAGGACTAAATTGATCAAGATTCCTCTACAAGACAAAGAAAGAAGAAAACTTAATTGGCAAAGGCCGGGGGAGATTATGTTAGAGACCAGGGTTCAAGACCTTTTGCTTCTTTTTGTTTGTTTTTATTTTGTAATTTTAAAAACCTAACCAATTTCCTCTCTAATTAATCCTAGCCACCCATTCTTATTCTATCTTAACTATCCATTTCAAATCCTTATTTTCCCTCTCTCACATGGTAACTCTAATCCCACAATATCTTTCTCCCTTTAGCTCTCCCTAAATTCTCCATTGTGTTAAAACTTTAATCTCTTTCTCTACAAAATTCTAACCATCCATCTCTTCTCTATCATCAAACCCTAATCCTAGCCACCCATCTCTTTCTAAAACCTTAGCCCACTTTTCTAACCCTAATCTCTATAAAACCCTAGCCACCCTCTATAAATACTCACCCCTGTCTCTCCCTTACCATGGTTCCCTCCCCCCTAACTTTTCTTCTCATCTCTCACTCATTTCTCAACCCCTTCTTTTCTCAACCCCTTTTCTATCTAAACATCAACCTCTTCTTTTCTCAACCCCTTCTCAAAAACCCCCATCGGAACACTTCCAACTAGGCTTAGTGTGAGTTTTCAGTTTGCTGAATTTTTCTTATGGATCTAATGCGAGTTTAATTCTAGTTGTAAGTGACTTCTTTATTTTAATGCAATGAATGTTATTTTTATTTAATGCTTTGATGTCTCTTTTCAATTCAGTTTATTTTATGTTTATTTTATTTTATTAATAGATCTTAATTACCTCTCCCAAAGTTGTTTTAAAAATTCCAAATAATCACCACTCTCATCCCTCCATCGTTTTACAATTTATTCTTCTTTTTGGTTTTTTTCTTTATACTAACCCCAAAGTTCATGAGTGAAGATTCGACATCCGACACAAGCCCTATACCATTCTCATGTATTTTGTAGGTCAAAGATTACACTTAAAGACTTGATAGTAGGGTGATTCTAAACGACGGAAAAACCTTACTTTCAACTTAGTTGTCCCTTTGAACCTAGATCTTGGGATCACCATTCAACTAGGTTGGGTTACCATTGTGAAGACTCTTAAGTAATAGACTTTAGCCCCATTCCCCTTGATGAGTTACTCACTTGCTCTCTTGATAAACCTTTGGTAAAAGGATCAGCAATATTATCCTTGGACCTTATGTATTCTATAGAGATTATCTCACTTGAAATCAAGTGTTTAACGGTATTATGTCTACGATGAATGTGTCGAGACTATCTGTTATACATGCGACTTTGTGCTCTTCCTATTGCCGATTGACTATCGTAGTGTATGTAGATAGCAGACACATGTTTTTGCCACATTGGAATATCTTCTAAGAATTGTTGAAGCCATTTAGCTTCTTCTCCTACTTTATCTAGCGCAATGAATTTAGATTTCATTGTAGTTCGTGCTATACACGTTTGCTTAGAAGATTTTCATGATATTGCTACACCTCCTAATGTAAAGACATATCCACTTGTGGATTTTGTGTCGTTAGTATCTGATATCTAATTTGCATCACGGTATCCTTCAAGGACTGCTGGATATCTGGTGTAGCACAACGCATAGTTTAGGATAAATTTTAAATATCTAAGAACCCTCACTATGACTTTCCAGTGGTCTTCCCCTAGATTACTGGTATATCTACTCAACTTACTTATGGAGTATGCTATATCAGGACGTGTACAGTTCATCACATACATCAAGCTTCTTATAATTCTAGAATACTCCAATTGAGATATGCTTTTGCTAGTATTCTTGGCTAGATCAACATTTTCATCTACTGAAGTCTTTGCTAGACGATCGTTGTACTTGTTAAAATTTTCAAGTACTTTCTCAATATAATATGATTGAGATAAAGTATATCCTTAAGATGTTTTGGTAATTTTCATTCCCAAGATTATATCTGCTACTCCCATGTCTTTCATGTCAAATTGTTTCTTCAACATTTTCTTAGTAGTTTTGATCATTTGATCATTACTCCCTATGATGAGCATGTCATCTACATAAAGACATATTATGACATATTCTATATCTATGCTTTTCACATGAACACATTTGTCACACTCGTTGATTTTAAATCCATTTGACATCATTGCATTGTCAAATTTTTTATGACATTACTTCGGTGCTTGTTTCAATCCGTAGAGTGATTTAACAAATTTACAAACTTTCTTTCCTTGTCTTGGAACACTGAACCCTTCAGTTTGGTCCATGTAGATTTTTTCATTTAAATCACCATTTAAGAAAGCCGTTTTGACATCCATTTGATGAAGTTAAAGATTCTTTAATGTAGCAATCGCTATCATTGTTCGAATGGATGTTATTCTTGTCACTGGAAAATATATATCAAAGTAATCTAGTCATTCCTTTTGACTATATCCTTTCACCACAAGTCATGCCTTGTACTTGTCAATTGAACCATCTGCTTTCATTTTCCTTTTGAATATCCATTTATATCAAAGAGGTTTACATCCCGATAGGAGATCAACTAACTCCCATGTATGATTATGCAAAATAAATTCAATTTCATTGTTCACAGCCTCTTTCCATAAAGGAGCTTCAGGACTTGCCATAACTTTCTTAAAAGTTTGAAGCTTATTTTCTAACAAAAATGTTAGAAAATCTGGACCAAAAGATTTTGACTTTTTAGCATGTTTGCTATGTCTAGGTTCTTCATTATTACCTTCAAGGTCTTGATTACTACTCCTAGTAGTATTCCTAATTCTTTTAACAGAACTAGACTCTTGTCCAGATTTATAAGGAAATATATTTTCAAAGAAATACGCATTCCTTGATTCAATAATAATATTTACATGCATATCAGGATTCTCAGATTTGTGAATCAGAAATCGATATGCACTACTATTATTTGCATAACCAATGAATATGCAGTTAACAGTTTTAGGTCCGATCTTAGTCGTTTTAGGACTAGGAACAACCAATTTAGCTAAACACCCCCCACACTTTTAAGTATTTGAAAGTAAGTGATCTACCATTCCATATCTCATAGGGTGTTTTGTTGATTACCTTTCAGGGTATTTTATTTAGAATATAATTTGCAGAAAGAATTGCTCCCCCCACAAATTTTGAGGTAATCCCGAACTAATCAACATAACATTCATCATTTCTTTCAAGGTTCTATTTTTTCGTTCAACAATACCATTTTGCTGAGGTGAGTAAGGTGCCATTGTTTGGTGTATGATACCATGTTCTGAACAGAAAGCACCAAAATGTGCTTTATATTCACCACTTCTATCACTTTTTATAACCTTAATTTTTTTGCTAAGTTGATTTTCAACTTCGGCTTTGTACTGTTTAAACATATCCAAAGCTTCATCATTACTCCTTAAAAGATATACTTTATAAAATCTAGAGTAATCATCAATGAAAGTAATAAAGTATTACTTTTCACCTCTAGTTTGTATAAATTTTAAATCACGCATATCCGTATGAATTAAATCTAAAGGTTCAGAATTTCTTTCAATTGATTGGAATGAAGTTCTAGTTAACTTTACTTCCACACAAACTTCACACTTATAATTTTGATCAAATTTACATTTAGGTAAACATCCTAAGTGTATAAGCTTACGTAAAGAATCATAATTTATATGTCCTAATCCACCATGCCATACATTAGAAGACTTAAGCAAGTAACTTGAAGATGCATCCTTATTCATATTATTAATTGGTACAACCATCATTACATTCAATTTGAAGAGCCCGTCACTCATATAACCCTTTCCCACATACATTCCACTTTTAGTGAGAACAAATTTATCCGATTCAAATGCTAGCCTAAACTCATTCTTACATAACAATGATCTTGAAACTAAATTTTTCCGGATGTCCGACACATGGATCACATTGTTGAGCATTAGTTCATTGTCCGAAGTCATTTTCAGAACCACCTTTCCTTGTCCCTCAATTCTGGAAGTCGAGGATTCACCCATGAAGAGTTGCTCTTCATTCTCCACCACTTGATATGAAGAGAACATCTTACTATCAACACAAATGTGACAAGTCGCTCCAGTGTCCACACACCATTATTTGGGATTGTCAACGAGGTTTGCCTCAGACATTACAACATAAAGATTCATATTATGGACTCCATTTGAAATCATGTCAGTTTTTGTGAAATTTTCTTGAACAGGTTTCTTGTTGTAACTTGCTTGGCTTTTACGCTTGCTTTTGCAATCCTTAGCGTGATACTCGAGTTTATCACAATTGAAACATTTGCCGATAAACTTGAATCGTTTGTTGTCTCCACCTTTAGAACCTTTTGAAGAGCCCTCATTAAAATGCCTCATTTGTCCATTAGGCTTATTCCCTTGTTCCACAACATTTGCCTTGGACTCCATTGGAAATTTTTCATTTTTCTTTTCAGAAATCCGGTTATCCTCTTCGATCTTCAATCGCACAATTAGTTCCTCCATTTTCATCTCCTTGCGCTTATGCTTCAGATAGTTCTTGAAATCTTTCGAGCTCGGATGTAATTTTTCAATTATGGCGGCTACCTGAAAAGATTCACTCAAAACTATACTTTTTGCATGAATGTCATGCAATATTAATTGGAGATCTTGAACCTGACTGATAACAATCTTGGAGTCTGACATCAAATATTCCAGAAATTTTCCGACAACGAACTTTTTCGCACCGACATCTTCCGTCTTATATTTGATGTCCACGAAATCCCAGAGTTCCTTTGCAGTTTTGATAGAACTGTAAATATTGTACAATGTATTATCCAGTCCATTAAAGATGTAATTTCGGCATAGGAAATCAGAATTTTTCCATGCCTTCACAGCTGCAACCACTTACTTATCAATTTCTCTTTCTTTCAATGCAGGAGCACCTTTTCTGAGAAACCTAACCAGATTCAGAGTTGTAAGATAAAACAACATCTTTTGCTGCCTTCTCTTAAACTTTGTTCCATTAAATTTCTCTAGCTTCTCTCCATGACTCATAGGAACAATTGGATGCAATGGAGTATGTACAACATTAGGGGCAATGACGGATTGATTTACAGTAAACATAATTTCTGATATACAGTATACAAAATTCAGAAATTAAAAAAACAGTAGTAGAAAGTAAACAAAAATATTGAAAACTAAATTTGTCTTAAGATTGTTGTCCAATCTTAGAGTATATACTAAATATTTCTGTAACAGTAATTAATTAAAGAAACATAATAAACAGTAACTCACCAATTTTAGAATTTATGGAAAACCAGAATAGATCAAGTCGAGTAGAACTCTTTCCTTAAGACAGATTTCGTCCCTTGCACTGGTACTTACGAACTTCGGATGTCTATCTCTCATGATAAAATGATTTTTACACAGGCAGAAGAAGTACTGCAATCTAACTGTCCAGCGAACCAGAAACTATGTATTTTCTCTCTTAAGTACAGACACTAATATGTATGAGGAGTAATGCAAAGAACGGAATTTTCTCTATATTAAACAATTGGAGGAAGATTGTATTTAAAGACAAATTCATGCCTTTTCAGAACAAGTGAAGAGGCACATTTTCAGAATAGGTGAGACCGAACTGGTTCATTAATTTGAACCACCCAACAGTAACAATAACTTAATCGGAAAATTAATTTAAAATTGAATAAATTTTCTCCAAAAAAATAAGCAGCCCAAGCCCGGCTCGGTGCGGTGGCGGAGGGTGTGGTGGTTCAACCATGGAGCATGGGCTCCTCCGTTCGCAAAATTTGGGTGGCCAAGGGCCCAACATAAAGATCACATCCTTACTTATTTATACAACACAAATGATTCATATTTATCCAATGTAAAATTATTCATTGTTACCAACCACTCATTGATATCATGACCCACTTTAAATACAATTTCTCATTCACCTATTAAAGACTTTGATTAACCAAATACATGAGATTATAGTCCACATAGAGGTGAACACATTTCCACTTGATCCCACCTAAAAAGGTGTGTAAGACCCGAATAAATTTGTGCTTAAAGATATTAAAATCCCATGGCTCAAAGTAATTTTTTTCCGACCCTTGTTCTAAAAAAAAATAAATCCGGGAGCTATGCCACGAACATTGTTAGTGTTGAAAGGTAAGGACATATATACTATTTACTTTGCTTTTGGGTGTTTTTTTATAAGATTAGTGTAATTATCAAAATTTGAGGTGCAATATCGTCACCCCTTTTAAAAACATTCCTAATTATGCATAAGTAAACAGGTTCGAGTTTCGAGATTACGTACCAGTGGCACTATCGTAGATTACAGAAAAGTCAAAGTCATTTTGGTTGCACGTTAGATTTTTTAAACTCTTTTCTATCATGGACGAGTGGCCTGGAAGGGTGTGTCGGTGGTCTCCGGATCTAACATGTGACATAGCTGGATCATTGCTTTTTGCACTAATACTCGATGTGATGGTAAGATTCCCATGTATGTCTCATACAACTAATAGTTTGTATGAACAATGGCATACATTGATTTGCTCTATATAACCAAATCAAAAGGACTCTGATAAGTAAGGATAAGAACCATCATCCCTTTGTAAGATTGGAACCTAGCCACTTTTGGTTAACCGTAAATTTTTTGTTTTTTCAATAAATGTGGTACTGAGCCTTAAAAGACTCCAATAGCGCATAGAGAATACCCCTACCCCATACAACCACGGACGGGATTTTCTAGTAGTGGAGACACCAATGATTGATCGAACATAATAATAATTGTTGATAAATATTTGGAGAAAAATCCAGTGTTTACAAAATATTTTGGGTTTTGGGAGATTGGGTTTCGGGGGGTGTAGGCCTCGAATTTTTTTTTGACATCTAAATTCATAGACCGTTTCGTCTCTATATATATATTGTACATATTATGAGTATTATTTCTTATTGTTTACAGGGCAACTCCTTTTGAGTCATAATCATGCCCAGGAGATAGTTGCCGTATCCCCACAGTTATGCCATATTAAATAATATATTATAATTTTTTTAAGGGGCAACTGCTCCCTCATCCAATGAATTATGCCCAATCAAACACTTAAACAACTTAGTCACATAAAAAATACGAGTCTGGATCCTGTCCAATTGCGATTGAATTCAGAGACGTTGTCATAGCCCCCTTTTAACTCTTGTTAAGAATTTTTAACCTATAAGGTTAGTTTTTTTTTCTTCTAAAAACAAAAGTTATATTGTTGAACCCTAAGGTTTAGTACATCTTAACCATAGTTAATGGGGTTATAAGGGATATCTGTAGGCAAAGTTCAATCGAACATGAACCTAACTCAAAAAATATTTTTTCCAAAGTTGGGACACGTGCCCTATTCTCATGCTATGCCTAAATTTTTTTTTAAAAAAAATTCAAATGTTGAGTGGGGGCACTTGCCCCTAAGAGGAAAGTATGGAAATTGGCTCCGGATTATGAAAAAACCCGAAAATGGACTCCATTTTGAAATTTTTATTTTTGTAGGATCCTACAGTGGTTTTAGTGAGCACGTGCTTTCTTCTCTTTTTTTCTCTCCAAAATATCCCCAAACTCTGTTAGAGATCTTTTCAACACTGTGCGACTGAGCTTAAACTTAAGGTTTCCCTTTCGTTGAAGCTTTCATTCGAAACCCAAGTTTTCCCTTTCGTTGCAACTGAGCTAAAACCCTTCTACTTCATCTGAAATCCTTCAACACAAACTAAGCCAAACCCCTGCTTCATCCGAAACCCTTTTGAAGAAGAAGAAGAAAAAGAAAAAGAACAAGAACAAGAAAAATGTTTTATACATTTTTGATCCATTTTCGATGATTACAGTGGTCATTTTCGATTTTTTTCTAGGGTTTTGTGTTCATTTTCGGGATTTCCTATTATTACATTTTATTTTATGTTATTACAGTGCATTTTCGATGGTTTTGTGTTTATTTTTGATAGATTTGTACTCATTTTCGAGGATTTTCTGTTATTAGAGTACATTTTCGATATTAAAGTGTTTTTTTTATGGTTTTGTGCTCATTTTTTGTGGTTTCTGTTCTTCTGGATTCTAACAAGTTTTATCCCGCTTTAGTATTTTGACTATAACTTTTAACTTGTTCATCGGATTTTGACGATTCAACTTGCGTTGCACTCATCTTTCGAAGGGGAACAATTCTCATGTTTTATAAAAATCCTAATTTTGAGTTTTAAATGGACCCACAATTGGACTGATCTGCAATTTCATCATATAAAATATCGGAAAACCCACTTTTGACTTAGCTTAGACTTAAGATATGGAAAAACATTAAACATGAACCTTGAAGAGGGTTCCAATACGGTTATAATGGTTCAAAAATCACTCAATTTTGATAAGTGATGAGAAAATTAGAGCTTCCTAAAGTTTGAGGGATGTTAACACATTCCTCTAGAACCTTGGTTTATTTCCATATTTCATCTACCTTGAATCCAACCCCTACTCCATTCTCATACTCACTGTAATATCGAAAATACACTATAATAACAGAAAACAACTGAAAATACACTGTAATAACAGAAAACCACCGAAAATGAGCACAATAAATGAATCATATATTTAGACACCAGACGAATCAAGGATTTACCAGAATCTTTTTCTAATCAAACTACTTCTGGATCTGCTTATGAAAGAGGGCCAAGATACTTTGATTTCTTACATTTTAGAAAATAGGGTCATATGTCTTTCGTACATGTTAATTCGAATTAGTGAATATTATATTCTTTAATTTATATGATTACTACTATTTATTCAACAAATTAGATTGATTGATACGAGTTGATTTTCTGTTACGATAAATTGATGAAACAATAGCTGGTCCAATAGCTGCTTCAGCGGCTGCGATAGCTATAACAAAAATCGAGAAAATGTCTCCTTTTAATTGGCGACTATCAAAAAAATCAGAAAATATTATGAAATTCATATTAACTGCATTCAGTATAAGTTCAAGACACATAAGTGCTCTAACCATATTTCGGCTCGTGATCAATCCATATCAACAATTTGCTTGTGTAGGTGGGGATCCCATTGAAAAAGCACTGTAATATCAAAAATGCACTATAATAACAGAAAACCCCTGAAAATAGGCACTGTAACAATAGAAAACCATCGAAATGAGCACAAATCCATCGAAAATAAGCACAAAACCATCGAAAATACACCGTAATAACATAAAATCATCGAAAATGAGCACAAAGCCATTGAAAAAGCACTGTAATATCGAAAATGCACTATAATAACAGTGCTTTTTCGGTGGATTTCCCTATTTTCGGTGGTTTTCTGTTATTAGAGTGCTTTTTCGATGGATTTGTGCTCATTTTCAATAGTTTTATATTATTACGGAGCATTTTCGATGGTTTTGTGTTTATTTTCAATGGATTTGTGCTTATTTTCGATGGTTTTCTATTATTACAGTGCCCATTTTTGGTGGTTTTCTGTTATTAGAGTGCATTTTCAATATTACAGTGTTTTTCAATGGTTTTGTGCTCATTTTCGGTGGTTTTTTGTTATTACAATGTATTTTCGGTGATTTTCTATTATTATAGTGCATTTTTGATATTACAGTTAGTATGAGAATAAAGTAGGGGTTGGATTCAAGGTAGATGGAGTATGGAAATAAACAAGGATCTAGAGGAATGTCTTAATATCCCTCAAACTTTAGGAATCTCTAGTTTTCTCACTGCTTATCAGAATTGAGTGATTCTTAAACCATTAAAACTGTATGAGAACCCTCTTCAAGGTTTATATTTAATGTTTTTCCATATCTTGAGTTTAAGCTAAGTCAAAAGTAGGTTTTCTGATATTTTATCTGCTAAAATTGCAGACCAGTCCACTTGTGGGCCAAATTAAAAACCATTTAAAACTCAAAATTAAGATTTTTGTAAAACATGAAAGTTGTTCCCCTTCGAAATATGAGTGTAACGTAAGTTGAATTGTCAAAATCTGATGAGCGAGTCAAAAGTTATGGTCAAAATACTAAAACGGAGAAAATCTGTTAGAATCCAAATGAACAGAAAACTACTGAAAATAAAACAGAAAACCACCGAAAATGAGCATAAAACCATCAAAAAAAGCATTGTAATATCGAAAATGCACTCTAAGTACAGAAAACCACCGAAAATTGGCACTATAATAACAGAAAACTACAAAAAATGAGTACAAATCCATCGAAAATAAGCACAAAACCTTCGAAAATGCACCGTAATAACATAAAACAACTGAAAATGAGCACAAAACTATCGAAAAAACATTTTAATATCGAAAATGCACTATAATAACAGTGCTTTTTTGGTGGATTTCCCTAGTTTCGGTGGTTTTATGTTATTAGAGTGCATTTTCAATATTACAGTGTTTTTTCGATGGATTTGTGCTCAATTTCAATGGTGTGATGTTATTACGGTGTATTTTTGATAATTTTGTGCTTATTTTCGATGGATTTGTGCTCATTTTTTGTGGTTATCTGTTATTAGAGTGCATTTTCGATATTACAGTGTTTTTCAATGGTTTTGTGCTCATTTTCGGTTTTTTTTTTATTATTACAATGTATTTTCGGTGATTTTTTGTTGTTATAGTGCATTTTCGATATTACAGTGAGTATGCGAATGAAGTAGGGGTTGGATTCAAGGTAGATGGGGTATGGAAATAAACCAAGGGTCTAGAGGAATGTCTTAACATCCCTCAAACTTTAGGAAGCTCTAGTTTTCTCACTGTTTATCGAAATTGAGTGATTCTTAAACCATTAGAACCATATTTGAACCCTCTTCAAGGTTCATGTTTAATGTTTTTCCATATCTTGAGTCTAAGCTAAGTCAAAAGTGGGTTTTCTGATGTTTTATCTGCTGAAATTGCAGACCAGTCCACTTGTGGGCCAATTTAGACTATTTAAAACTCAAAATTAGGATTTTTGTAAAACATAAAAGTTATTCCCCTTCGAAATATGAGTGCAACACAAGTTGAATCGTCAAAATCTAATGCGCGAGTCAAAAGTTATGGTCAAAATATTAAAGTTGGGTAAAATTTGTCAGAATCTAGAGGAATAGAAAACCACCGAAAATGAAACAGAAAACCACTGAAAATGAGCACAAAACCATCAAAAAAGCATTATAATATCGAAAATGCACTCCAATAACAGAAAACCATTGAAAATGGGCATTGTGATAATATAAAACTACCGAAAATGAGCACAGATCCATCAAAAATAAGGACAAAACCATCGAAAATGCACTGTAGTAACATAAAATAAACTGTAATAACAGAAAATCCTGAAAATGAGCACAAAACCCTAGAAAAAATTGAAAATGACCGCTGTAACGATCGAAAATGGATCAAAAACCTATAAAACACTTTTCTTCTTCTTCTTCAAAAGGGTTTCGGATGAAGCAGAAGGGTTTAGCTTAGTTTGTGTTGAAGGGTTTCAGATAAAGCAGAAGGATTTAGCTCAGTTGCAACGAAAGGAAAAGCTTAGGTTTCAGATGAAAGCTTCAACGAAAGGGAAAGTTTGAGTTTAAGCTTATTTGCACAGTGTTGAAGGGATCTCTAACAGAGATGAGGGTATTTTTGAGAGAAAAAAAAGAAGAGGAAAGCACATGCTTACTAAAACCACTGTAGGAGCCTACAGAAATAAAAATTTCAAACAAAATGGAGCCCATTTTCGGGTTTTTTCATAATCCAGAGCCCATTTCCGTATTTTCCTCTGCCCCTAAGGCCCCCACATGCATACAACTGATATTTAGGGGAGCCCAGAAATCGACCTCAAGACCTCCGGGTTTACTATTCTTCCTTCTGCGCTACACCACGAGGTTAAGAATTGCTTTGAATAATGCAATATTTGAGGTCCAATTTAGTAACTAAAAGCGTGCAATAGCCTTGGGCTCCTGTATTTGGAGCGGTTCAATGCTTTCATTTAGAGATTGGATTAGTCAATGGCCATTGAACTCGTCACACCATAGGTTAACACGTATTTATTTTAATCTTTATTAACTATGATTAAGATTTACTAATCATTGGAATTTAATAATATAACTTTGGTTTTTAATAAAAAAATATTTAACTCTGATTAAGAATTTTTAACCTTTAAAGTTGATGTTTTTTAATATTTTAAAAAAAACCAAAGTTATATCGTGGATAAGTTGAGTTGAATCATGTTATGATTTGAAGCGAAATAGACAGTATTTTCGACCGCTACAATATAACAAGTCCATGAGCACACTGTTGTCCGCTACATCAAATGGGTCTGAAACATATCATGTTTTTTAATATGTTCTTTCAATGTAAAGGGCGAAGGAAAAAAATAAATATATTGTGCTCAGTTAAATGCTATGAAACAAGTCCGTGGTAGTTCAAAATTGAAATTGGTACAATATCGCGAATTGGTCGCCCTTGCTCAAAGCGGTTTAGACCACCAAAGGCATGAATCTTAACCATAGTAGTTTTCTGTTTTTTAGGAAGAAAGAAAGCTGGGTTAGGCAGACCCCTTGGCCTGGGTGCAATTCAACTCGCAATTGATGTGATCCGATCTCTTTCACTTAAGTGTGTCATCATTGTGTCAACCATTCCGCTTTGAACAATTCAAGCTTGAGCAGAATTTAAGCTTCATCGACCAAAGCTAACAGAGTAAGTTGGTCTCACATAAGAGTTAGATTTAAGCAAAGTCAGTTTGGCTCACGCAGTGTTTGGAAATCTTAATTTCAGGTTTTAATATAGCTCAGTCCTAGATTTTATTATTATTATTATTATTATATTTTTTTATTTTTTTGAGACCAAACCAGATAATATCTGTAATGAGTTGTATAAGAATTCAATTAAAAGGATTACAATTTGAGACAAAAAAAAAAGCTATAGAGTAGTCGAAGGCGGGGCAGTTCTTGATCTGACCACCCGGCATTCCCTCGTGACAGAGTTGAGCCGTTGAGGTTTTTCTCCGTTGTTGGGTTAGGGTGTGTTTTCTAAAACCGTTTATAAATGGGCTAGGTTCCCTGGGCCTGACGGGTTTCTAAATAATTGGCCAGGTTGGGCCTAGAACCTTAGGCCTGGGGCCCATATACTGCATTTATAAATATGTTGGTCCTTCCCAGACTAATGATTAATTATTATTTTAATAAAATTAGCTCATTTTACCCTATTGGCCTAGGTCATCCCAACCTGGCCCAAGTAATAGGGGGAGGGGGGGGGTCAATTTTTAATCGGGCTGAACTGAGCCTGGATGCAACTTGGGAGGATTCGGTCCGATATCCCCAATTCAACATGATTAGCAAGCAAACTCAAGTTAAACTTTTCGATGTCTTTCTTACCCATGATGACAAATCTAGGATATTAATAAACTTTCCAAATTTTGTGTTGGGCTTGATTAAGAGAAATTCTAGTTTGAGCTTAGTTGGAGGCCTCAAATCATCTGCATGCCAATGTTTTTGTAGCCCTGACTAGGGCGGGTTTGGGCCAGGGCGCCCTCATCCCGACTCCGCACCTAATGGAAAACTCCTACCCCAAACCAATCCCAAACCTGGGGTGGGACGGGCGGGTCACTTCTGACAGTTCTTAACCCCATCCCCGCCCCGCCCCGCCCCGCCCCGTCCCGTTAAGTACTAGATGGGGCGGGGCGGGGCGGTACTATATTCCATACTATAAGGACTTATAATGAGATAATTTTATTATTAAATTAAGGATAAAATAGTGATTTAACATTATTAACGGGATGGGCAGGGTAGGGCGGCCGAAACCTATCCCCGGCCCAAACCCGACTCGGGTTTAACATCTCATTCCCAAACCCGCCCTTACCCTGTTTAAAAGCTCCCAAAACCCGTCCCAATAGGGGTGGGATGGGGTGGGGTGGGATGGGGTGGGGCAAGGCGGGTTACCCGATTAGACCGGCTGGTTGCCATCCCTAGCCCAACATCAAAGCTTTGATTTGACGGAACGACGAGTATGACAAAGCATTTGTGCTATCAGGATACTCAACCTAGTCATGTTGACCAATACAAGGTCGATTATGTGATATTAATCGACTTAGGAGATCATTCTCGTGTATCCACATATATGTTACTATTATTATAAGTAACTATTATTATAAGTAACTAGCGGGTGGCACGTGATGCATATGAGCGCGAGGAGGAGTTAAAAGGGACACGTGTTAACCTGCGGGTGCAATTGAACTCGCTAGTGGCACAAGCGATTAACCACAGCTAATAGGAGTTAAAAGGGACACGTGTTAACCTGCGGGTGCAATTGAACTTGCTAGTGGCACAAGCGATGCACGTAAGAGCGAGGGGAAGGAGTTAACCACAGTTAATAGGAGTTAAAAGGGTCACGTGTTAACCCGCAGGTGGGATTGAACTCTCCCTGAGTTCAATCGTGATTGGCTGTGATTTAAAATAGATAGATGAGTAAGGATAGTTTCAAAATTAAATCAAACGCAAGGGGTAGTTTGGGAATTAAAGCAAACATTAAATCAAAGTTTTGTTTTTATATAAGGGTAGTATGGGAATTTCGGAAAAATATCTACGGCTGCCTCTCGCATTATAATAGTAAAGAAATGTAATTTATTCTTTTTAAATTAACTATATTTGAATTTGTGATTTTTTATTATACATTACCATCTTTATATTATACAAATATGAAGAATCATTTCAATTTAGGTACTTTTTGTTTATTGCTCCGTTTGTTTCGATATAAAACATGAGAAAATAAATCAATTCAGGAAAATATCATTTATGTGTGTTTGTTTGCAAGTAAAATCTTCCGTAAGTAAAATGGTTTACAGAAAAGGAACCACTTTTGCGAAAAATTATTTACATTTCAAAAATTCGTAAGTCATTTTCTTATAAAGTTCTTGCCTCTTTAAATATATTTTAAAAATTACAAAAGTACCCATATTCACACCAAAAAAATCCACATTATTTTTGAGAATGCAACCAAACAACAAAAAATGAGTAGAAGATTTATCTTTTACCATGAAAAGTTTTTCATTCGTAAATAATTTACGTCATAAAACCATTTACATGCAAACAAACGGACATGTAAAAGGTTTACAGTGTAAGATTATTTTATGGATAAATGCTTTTACGATAAAAGATAAATTTTTATTGTTTGGTTGCATTCTTGAAAACAAATCAAAATTTACTTTATTTTACTTTCTTGTGTTTGGATTAAAAAATATTGTGAAGAATGGTATTTTGTCATTTAAAAAACATGTAAAGATGACATTTTTGTCAAGCCCCTAATTGAACAATCTGTCATCGTTTAAAATGCATATGAAGAGAAATATTTTTGCTATTTTCAAAAACATATGTAAAATCGAAGTATTTTTATCATTTTGAAAAACACATGTGAAGAGGGACATCTTATCGTTTTATAATGTGAAGAGGGACATCTTATCGTTTTATAAAATACATGTAGAATGCCATATTTTGATCATTTGAAAAATGTTACATGTGGAGAGTGGTGTTTTTGTTATTTCAGAAAATTACATATGAAGAAGAATATTTTTCTGATTTTAAAAATACATGTTGAAAATAATATTTTGATCGTGTGGGGAAAATATATATTTAAAGACATTTTTGTGACTGTCATTCTAAAAGAGACATGTGAAGAGACATTTCTTTGTCATTTGAAAAAAAATATCTAGAGAGTCAACATGTAAAATTTAAAAATGTATTTCTTTTTCCATTAAAAAAAATTCTATTTTAAAATGATTTTACATGGAAACGAACACATTAAGGGTGAGTTTGATAATTCTAAATAATTAGAACTGATTTGAAATTAGAGCTTATTAGTGTTTTAGAAATAAAAGTTTTACCTCCAAAATAATAAGTAGACACGTGACTGTTTTTTTTTAAACGTTTTATCTCTAATGCCTTTAGAGGATACTTCATATACATATGCATAAAATTTTCTTAATAGACTTTTATGTTCTTAATTATTTTAAGAAATTCTAAATATACCCTCATCCGGTCATCCCTTATATTTCTCCTTAAATTGTTTAGAGTTTTATTTAAAGTTTTTATCAAACCATCAAACTATAAAAAAAAACATTACTGCTTATTCTTTAAAGCTTATTATAATAAATAAGAATTTCTAGACAGACCCTAAAACTATAAAAAAAAACCATTACTACTTATTCTTTAAAGCTTATTATAATAAATAATAACTTCCAGACAGATCCTAAAACTAACATTTCTTTGGATTTTATATATATTCTGCCAAAACATATTAAGACTTTTACATATCCATTTTAATCATTATAACTTCATTAACTTGTTTGCATTTTATTTTGAATTAGTCTTGGGATACTCCCAATGTGTACTCCCATTTATACTCCCTAATCCTAACCGTTTATTTCAATTATTAGACGGTTAGGATTCCAACTAATGTGGCAATAGAAAAGACAAAATAAGCCAACTGAAATCTTGGCCCTTAGTGGTTGGTTATAAACAGTTAGGATTAGGGAGTATAATTGGGATTACCGATACACTAACTCTTTTATTTTATGGCTAATCAAATAAACATAAAGCTTTCATGGTATGACGTTTTATCTTAGTAGGTTAGCACAATGGTAGCCTATCAACCGCAACACTTGAAAGACTCGAAATCAAGTCTACCTGTTATAGTTCCTACCAAAGCAACCGGGGATTATTTAGACGGCTCCAATTCTCAATTCTTATTTTCCCTCTGGACAAAAATAAATAAGGGTATTATAATGTTTTATGATTTTTCATAGTTGTTAGATCATAGTGGTGTGGGTGTGTGTGTTTTTCCTTGCTTTGACTGCAGCTTTTACCTTGTGGTGTAGTTTTGCCTTAAACAAAAAAAAAACAAGATCACAGTGGAACACGATACGGCTGCAACTACAAGCTCTAGCGAAATGGCCTGCAACTCCGCTCCTCACTCCATGTTTGGGGAATCCGTATTGTCTTTCGGACCATGACGTTCATGAATGTGGGAGGTGGGAGTAGAATTGCAGGCCTTTTCGTTGCAACTCCACACCAAACCATACTTGTGATGCACGGATCTTAAAATTTCATTAATCTGTTTTTAAAATTTTGAGATCTGTGCATCATATGCATGGTCTTGGTGTGGTCTCGGCCCTTTGCAGTCTCATTAGCATTTCCTAATCCAATTACCACTAGGTTAGAAGCCATTTAAAAAATTATTATGTGAAAATTGGAGGAGAGGCCAACCCATTAAAAAAATTATATGCAATTTTTTGCCTTCAAACTAAACCGGCCTAATTGGCCGGATTAGTCGAAGCCTACCAAAATGGGCCACATGCATTAAACTCAATGCCCAAGCCCAACCCAAGTAATAATCAGGCTGGGAGGGCCTAGAGCGGGCTGAGCTGGATGGGCCCGTGGGTCGGCTCGGCCCATTGACACCCCTAATAACCCATTGACACCCATAATTACCGCAACATGCGGTAACATGTAAATACAATCCCTTAGAAATCCCAACCGTAAAAATATAAGTGACTTAACATTTCAATTATGGAAAAAAAAACAGTTAAGTATTTAAATAAGAACAAGAGCTCCGTATCAAAGGTTATCGGAGCCTCCAGCAAAGAACCCAATGACAGTGGTATTTTAAGAGAAAACTACAAAATTATTGTTGAGCGTACCGTTATTCAGTTTGTGTACACTGGAAGTCTTGCCTAAGGGTGTATTCGAGCTGAGCTGAGCTTGGCTCGAATCTAATTCACTTGGCTCGAGCTTGAATTGATTCAAACTTGAGCCGAGCTTGACTTGATTTATTAAAAATAAATTTAAAATAAAAATAATTTTTTTTTAATTATATATATAAGTAATAATTATATTATATAATATTATTTTTTGTTTAACATTCTAGCCGAGCCTCGAGCCGAACCAAATCAAACAGGCCTTGGCTCGAGCTCGGGTTGAACACATTTTCAAACTCAAAAAATCAGCTCGGCTCAATTGAGCCTAATTTTCGAGCTCAAGCTCGACTTGATGGAGTCGAGCTGAATTTTGAGCTAGCTCGGTTTGGATACTGTGAACACTCCATTTTTACACCCCTAAAGCTCTATTTTATTTTTGCTATTTTTGTATTTTTTAATTTAGTTTAATTTAATTTAATTTTGTTTTTTGTCTCTCAAGCTTTGAGGAGTGAGTGAGTGAGAGAGAAAGAGAGAATGTCAACCCTAATCCTAAATCCCAAATCCATGTTCAAAATCACCATTCATTAGGCCCAAGACCATTTTCTTCAAACCTCAAGTTTCTTAAAGCCCAACTCTCATAACCCTAAATCCAAGCCAAGCCCATAACCCATTTCGGAAGCCCTCAAAGGGTTTAAACCCTAGAACCCAAGGCCCAATTGCCCAAACCTTAAATCTTTCTTATTTAAACTTTGTTATGAGAGAAGGGTTCTCATTTGAACCCTAATCTCCTTAGAGAGCAGTCGTCCTCTCTCCCTCTCTTTCTCTCCCGATTTCTCCCTTTTCCATTGTTCTTCGTTTGCAGCAGTAGGAAGCTCCCCTTCCGCCCACTAATAGCCCATCGCCTCCATCACTCATCTCTAGCAGTGTTGAACAACCACGACGGGCTCCTGATCCTTCCATCTCCGAGGTGACAGCCCAATCTCTTCATCTCAGATCCACCACAGTCACTGCAGCTACACCGACAGTATGATAAGTGTCGGTTTTCTGATCTTACAATAGTAGAGGAATCTCCCTCTCGTTTCCTTTGCAACATCTTTTCTTCTAGATCCATTTTCTCTTTTTTCTTCAGATTTGATCAGTTTTTTTATAGAATCTAATTTCCGATCATTTTCTACGACTAGTAATTTGTAACATGCTTTCTAGTTTCTTCAAGGGAAACTAGCCTCCTTGAGTAACTTCGAGGGTAACAAACCTCCTTGAGAGAAACTCTCCTTTTGATTTAATTGATTGATACCCAATTACAGATTTAAGATAAGTTTAAATAGAGAAGACTCCTTTTCATAACCACCCACTACCTATAACTAACCCCTAACTCTAACCAACCACTAACCCTAACCAATCCTAACTCTAACTCTAACTAACCATAACTCTAATCACGTAACATACCCTTCCCCTTACAGAAATCTTGTCCTTAAGATTTAGATTTTTGTTTTTACATAAACAAAGATTAAATAAACAAAAATCTCCAAGTAAAAATCCACCATTGTTGGGATTCCTTGTACGATGATTTTCACCATCAAAAAATACAACACCGATTTGTCTTGAATTTGATTGATGATAGTGGTTGAATTTGAACACTTGAAACTTTATTTATTGCATCTTCAACTTCATCTTGCACAACATTCGTGACTCATTTTACTGCATCGTCAATTTCATCTTGCACAACATTTTTGACTCTTTCTTTTGTTGCATCTTCAACTCCATCTTGTACATCATTCTTGATTACATCTTCAATAACATCTTCTACTAGTGTAAAAAATGTTTTAAATGCAGTTTTGATGACTGAAAAATTTTCATTCATAACTCTCAAATCATCATTAATAACCCTAAAATCTTCTCGAATCTCTTTCCAAATATAAGTGTCCATGCTTAGAAAATAGATTGACCTGGCTCTGATACCAATGTAACGTGCTTTCTAGTTTCTTCAAGGGAAACTGGCCTCCTTGAGTTACTTCGAGGGTAACAAACCTCCTTGAGAGGAACTCTCCTTTTGATTTAATTAATTGATACCCAATTACAAATTTAAGATAAGTTTAAATAGAGAAGACTCCTAATCATAACCACCCACTACCTATAACTAACCCCTAACTCTAACCAACCACTAACCCTAACCAATCCTAACTCTAACTCTAACTAACCCTAACTCTAGTCACGTAACATAATGATAAGTGTCTTGACCAATACTCTTCAAAAGACCGGCCTGATGAGGTGCGGAAGATCAATTTACTTATTAAAGGCACGTAACATACCACCACACTTCTATAGCTGATGTCCTCGGCGACTCTCACTCTAGGGCAAGGTAATTCTCCGGATTTTTTTCCATACCCCTCCCTATGTAGCCCTTTCCGTGGTGGCTTTCACTCTGAGGCGGGGCTTTTCTCCAGCCTTTTTTCCATAGCCCTCCTCAGGTAGACATTTCCGTGACTCGAACTCGTGACGTGGTGTCTGGCTCTGATACCAATGATAAGTGCCTTGACCAATACTCTTCAAAAGACCGGCCTAATGAGGTGCGGAAGAACAATTTACCTATTAAAGTCACGTAACACAATTTCAGTTTTCCACTCCCATCTCCAGCGGACCAGTGTTATGAGCAACATCATCATTCTCATTTACTCTGGTCAGTAGCTTTTCATGCATCCCAGGTAATCTCAATTGATCCTAGTCCTCTCCCTCTCACGCCAATATCCTCCTCTAGATCTAATTTGTTAGACCTCTCTTTATCATGCTTCTATGTTATTTAGTGTATTTTATTTCTTGTTGTATCTATTTTATTTAATTTTAATTATTATTTATGTTATCTTCTTGATTCTCAGATCAGCAAGGAGAGCATCTCCTCCGGTCATCGTCGGTCATTTTTCTAACCACCATTGCCACACCAGCGGCTCCTGCCATTTTATTTTATTTTTTCTTTTAATCTATAATTAAGAGTGAAATAGAGATTTTCCTTCTACTTGTTCTTCTTCTCCGGACCAGAGCAGCGATCATCATCTTCAACAACCTTCACAACCAGCTAGGATTAGGTATGTATTTCCCTCTGTTGTTTTCCCTTGATGTTACTATCTCTATGTCCTAGTTTTGCTTGGTATCTGAGATTCAACAACGATTGGATCCTCTTTCCTTTGTGTATGCTTGGAGTTCTTTTAAAGGGGAAGGTTCCTGTTCGAATTTAGAGGGTATAAGTGAGATCTGCTAGTTAAATTTCAAATCTGGAATTCTGGTTTGATTAATTTAGACCAGATTTTCATTGTTCCTAAAATCTCCTCTCCCTTTTATATTCAATTTTGGTTGTGAGCATGAGGAGAAAGCCACTCAATATTAGGTGCAAGGGCTAGCCGAAATCTTGAACAAACCTAATCCCGATCATTTCATTGGATCAGGGTTAGGCTTGTTTGGTTTTTTTTTAATCTGGTTTTTTCTTTGCAAAATCAGAGGATATTCATGTGTGGATTCTTGTTCTGTATCTGTTCGGGTTTGGCCTAAATTGAGACCTCTAATGGCCGAAACTGTAAAGGTCAGATTTGCATTACTTAGTGAAATGGCCGATGTCAGGGATGTTTGGCCAAGACCTCTTTGCTAGTCTATGATCTGGTTGGGATAAAGACTAGTGAGACGGTGGATAGAATTCTTTTTGTATAATTTGTGGACCAACAGGTTAGGGGCATACTTGGTCTAACCCCAAATTAGTCACTGAGCTAAAGTGGGTCGACCAGCATAGATGGCTAGGTTTGGCCCAATAACTGATTTTTTTTTCTCTTTTAGTCCTTGGACTTGCTTTTTATTCTTTTTCAATCCTAATTTGCCTTTAACTGTAATTTAACCCTTTAATTATTTTGTAATTATGGGCCTTGGAGTCTTTAGATCTCCTAAATTTGACTTCAAATTATGTTATTGAGCCAAAGTCAATTGACCATAACTGGTCAATGGGCCTTGACCCATTAGTTTTCCTTTTGGGCCATACTTTTTGTTTATAATCTATTCCATGTGTGTGTTTACAAATTATAGAATTAGGTTGTTAGCTTATTTTTCCTTTTTGCCTACTTTGGGTGCCTAGGTGGATTTCTAACCCTAAGAAACTTGTCTATCCCGCTAGTTAGTCTCCGAAATGAGCACCTAGGCACGTTACCAAAATTCTGGAATGAGATTTCATAAATCTCAACTCCGCTTCCCTCAACTCAGGCATGAGTCATAATTGTCGAACACTCCGAAATGAGTATAAAATCCGTCACTATCCCGAGCAACTACTGGGTCTGATTCTGTCTAACCGGATAAGTAGGCAACTCGAGTCAGGGTTCGACCCCAGATTATAATAGAATTTTTACCCCACTTTATACATAATTGTGCTTAATTAGCAAATTAATAATTACTTATAAAATGTATAGTGATTTTGGATGTTTGGCTTAGACTTAATGAATAGGTAATCATTATAGGATGGGAGTCCCGGGGTGCCTAACTCTTTCCCCGGAACTTAAATGGATCTCTTACCTAGATCTCATGGACAGTAAGCCCCTTATCACTAGTTTAATTTGGGATCCTACTTCCGGTGTCAAAAGTAGGTGCTGACTCTTTTTTTTATATGCCATTTGAGCAAATTCAACGTCGTTCTTTTGCTCTTGGGTCCGACTCTAACACTTAGCACCGGGGGGGAGGAAAGACGCTAAATTTCGATGCTCAAATTCTATGAAGAAAAGCGTTTAAAAAAATGCTGACATTTGAGACAAAAGACCACATAACATTATGTTCAAGTTTGTGAAAAATCCAGTTCTTGAATGCCCAGAGTCTTGTAGAGTCCAAAGGGTAATTTAAAAGACTTATTAGGGTTATTAAGGTTAGGATTAGGTATTCAACACTAACCCTAATTGCTGATATGGTAATTTAAAAGCTGGTGTGGTGTGCAATTGCTAACTCTTGCTTGGTTGCCAATAAAGAAATAGAGATGGAAAATTACTACAAGTCCTAAGTCTTAATTATTAATTGCATTGTTTTCCAAAGTTTTATGGGAAGTGCTTTAGAATTCTCGATAATAGGTAATATGAAGAGAAAAGGTAAGAATAGAAATCCAAAAGTGCAAACACTCAAGTGGAGCCCACCATTTAAAAAATGTGCAACTTGTGGCCATTTGATTTTTAAACGTGTGGCCTTGCTCTCGATAGTACTTACTATGGAGAGTTTTCCACCACTTTCCATTTTTTATTTGAGCCGTGTTATAGTTTTATTTTCCGTAATTCCTACTCTTATCCAAATTCCTACTGTCATCTAAAAACCATTACATGTTGAAACAAGGACAAGTGTAGGTTTTAAAGTAAACATTAGGGTGGAGTGTGTGTTAGTTACATGATATCATTTCCACCCAAAAAAGGGGTAGAATTTTATTGAGCAGTGCTTAGCACCGTTTCATACTACCCCGTGTCCTCGTGTCCCTTATAATATCCCTTTAACTCTATTCAAGCTTAACTAAATTATCACTAAGATTCGGGGGGTTTTTTTTTTTTTTTGAAAAACCATGGTTGGATTGTTTGACTCTAGGGGTGGGTGAATCTTAACCATAGTAGGTGAGTATTTAAAAGGGTTTTTTTTTTTAAAATCCCCTAACTTTTCAGCTATTTGTAATACCCCCTTATGTTTTGTGATTTTGTATTATAATCCACTAACTCTTAAAACTTTTACAAATCCACCCTTCCATCTAAAAGATAGTTAACAGATGTTAAATATTTTATTAAATGACTGTAAACATCCCAATTTTGTACCCTCTAGTCTCTTTGCATACCTTTAAAAACATTTTCAAAAACTCTCTTTTAAAATCCTCTTTCCACGTGCTTCGATTTTCAAAAATGTCCCTGAGGTAAAAAATGACCAAAGTGCCCCTGGAGTGTAAAATGATCAAAATACCCTTGAAAAGTACTAAAAAGTTCACATTTCATCTTAAATATTTTTCTGAATCTTATCAGTTCAATTTCGGCTATTTTTGGGATCCAGTCGGGCCTAAAGCGGAAAAATGGCAAAAATGCCTCTGTGGTGTAAAATGATCAAAATAACCCTAAAAAAGTGCTTAAAAGTTATCATTTTTCTGACATAAATTTATAAAATTTTCGGTTCAATCGCAGCTATTTTCGAGGTCAAAACGAGCTTCAAATGAAAATTCAAGTTTTCGTCGAATCGGAAAGCGACAAGTGGCACAAAATACCAAAAAAAATATATTTTTTAAGCCCTCTGGTTGGAGTAGCACCCCTATAATTATAAAAATGCCCCTGACCACCTTACCGACCTCCCTTACGCGATATTTAAAAAATCTAAGGGAGGGCGCTACTTCAAGTAGCGCCCACCTTGTTTGCACCTTCTTTGCTGCCTTACTGTTCCCCACCACCTTGCTTTTCAGGGGTTTTATCCACATGGGCGTTACTACAAGTAGCGCCCCCCTATTTTTTGATTTATATAAATACCACACCCCCTCTTCTTTATTTTCACTTCCTCTCTTCTCTTTCCTTTTTCAAAAATCTTTCTTTAGCGTATGGCGATCCCGAGAATTTGATTTCGAAGAATCATTATCGGGAGCACTTATTTCAGAAAATCTTTTGGGTTTCTTGGAGAGTAAAATCTCGCAAAAGTCTGTCATTTTTTTTCAGTCTTTTATTAATTTTAAATTGCTTTATTGTTTTAAATACTTAGACTACTTGCTTAACCTACCATGTCGAACCTCTGCCCAAACTTCAGTTTAAACTTAGCCTACCATGTCGAACCTCTGTCCGAACCTCGGTTCAAACCCTACTTACCTTAGCCGAACCTCGGTTGAAACCCTGGTTCAAACCTTACCAACCCAGTCGAACATCTGCCCGAACTTCAGTTCAAATCTAACCTACCTTGACAAACCTCGGTTCAAACCCTACTTACCTAGTCGAACCTCTGTCCGAACCTCAGTCCAAACCCTGGTTCAAACCCTACCAACCCAGTGGAACCTTTGCCCGAACTTCGGTTCAAATCTATCCTACCCTGCCGAACCTCGGTTCAAACCCTGGTTCAAACCCTACTTGCCTTAGCCGAATCTCTGTCTAAACCTCGATTCAAACTCTGGTTCGAACCCTACCCACCTAGTCAAACCTCTGTCCGAAGCTCGTTTCAAACCCTGGCTCAAATCCTATCAGACCCTTACCCAACCCAATGCTCCTTGAATGATCTAAAACTGTCCAGATGCTCCTCAACAAGAACTTAAAAGGCCCAAACGCTCATGAATATGAACTTAAACCATTCAAAAACACCTTAACATCTAAAGACAAATTCTAGCATTTCAAACACCCACTATCTAAATACTCAACAAATCAAACAATCAAATACCCTCTAGAACTATGTGTGACTTAATTCCACTAACAGTGGATACGTAGGCAACCCTGATCGGGTTCAGGTCACCCAGGATAGAGGATCTGTCTTGTCCATACTTATTTCAACATGTATATTACTGTTCATATAATACCTATCAAACATATAGATGAAATGCAAGCTCTTCTTGTGGTTTTCCCCACTTTAATTCAGACTTAGGGAGTAGGTAACTATCTCCGGATGAGAGTTTAGGAGTGCCTAACACCTTCCCCTGACTCAAATGAATACTTATCATGAACTCTATTTCTAGACCAAAGCCTTATCCAATCTTTTCAGGGATCCTATTTTCCCTCACAATCTAAATAGGTGGCGTCTCTCTCTTTTCTGCATTTTTAGCACTATTCCTCCTCAGGTTCAATCCTGATTGGGAGTGGGGTTAAAATCTCGGGTCTACAGTGACCTTTTAAACATCTTTTTAATGGGTTGGACGATACGCTTTATCATGTGTCTCATTTATCCCCCTTTAATTAGGGTTAAGCTTAATCGATCTAAGGTTAATATATTGTTTAAAAAAATCTAAAAATAAGGTTAGATGAATTAACCATAAGGGTGAGTGAATCTTGACTACAGTTGGTGAGTGAATCTTAATTACAGTTAGTGAGTGTTAAAAGGGACATATGACAACTTGTAAAGTCTCTTTTAATTGTGATTAAGCATAATCAACCTAAGGTTATTTCTTTTCTAAAATCCATGATTAGATGCATGAACCCTAGGAGTGAGTGTATATTAACCACCACTAGTAGGTGTTAAAAGGGACACATGACAATGTTTAAAGCCTCCATTAACTGTGGTTAAACATAATCAATCTAAGGTTAATATTTTTTCTTCTAAAAACAAAGGTTGGATGCTTGAATCCAAGGGATAAGTGAATCATAACCATAGTTAGTGGGTGTTAAAAAGAACATGTGGCGACTTGTAGAGCCCCTTTAAGCGTGGTTAATCATAATCAACCTAAAGTTAATATTTTTTTCTTCTAAAAATCAATGTTAAACAGAAGAATCCTAGGGTTTAATGAATCTTAACCATAGTTAGTGGGTTCCAAGCACTTCCATTGTGAAAAGGTTTTACCAATCTCCTTAAAATAAAAAAGTTAAAAATGTAATTTCATTAAAATTTTAACATAGTTATCTTTGGATGGAAGGGGGGACTTGTAAAAGTTTTAAAAGTTAGTGGACTATAATATAAATTCACAAAATATAAGGGGTATTTACAAATAGTTGAAAGGTTAGGAGATTTTTTACAAAAAAAACCCTATTTAAAATTAAGGCATGGACCAATGAGGACAGGCCATTATGCTTTAAAATGGGATCCTCAGTCCGTTAACTACTTTCCAATTGGGAAATGGAAAATGGGAAATGGAAAATGGACGTCAGGGACAACATAGAAGCTAACCCAAGAATCTCATTGGTTCACGCCCCCTTCTTACCACCCATCAACTGTGGTTAGGATTCACTCACCCCTAGGTTAAGCAATCTAACCATGGTTTTTAGAAAAACAAAAAATAAAATAAAATTATCAATTTTAATTTAGTTAAGCTTAATTATGTTTAAGAAGGTCTTAAAAGGAACACAAGGACACTGCGATCAGCTTAGAAGAGGACCCTGGATTCTCAGGACTCTTTCCAATTTTATTATGAGCAGTGATACTTTGCGCGCCCCGCGTTAATGAGTGTTAACTTGAGATTAATATATATATATATATATATATATAAACCAAGGTTAAAGGGATGAACCCTTGAGGTAAGTGAATTTTAATCATAGTTAACTAGCGGGTGGCACGTGTGATGCACGTTAGAGCAAGGGGAAGGAGTTAACCACAATTAATAGGAGTTAAAAGGGACACGTGTTAACCCGCGAGTGCAATTGAACTCGCTAGTAGCACGTGTAATGCACGTGAACGCAAGGGGAAGGAGTTAACTACAGTTAATAGGAGTTGAAAAGGACACGTGTTAACCTGCGGGTGCGATTGAACTCTCCCCGAGTTCAATCGCAATTGGCTGTGATTCTAAATAGGTAGATGAGCAAGGGATAGTTTGGGAATTAAAGTAAAACATTAAAACAAAAGATAAATATATGAATCGGGAAAGAGGGAAATAGGAATAAAAGCATTTATACATTCCTAGCTTGGAAAAGTCACGGGTCCACTTTTATCATAACCCCTTAACTAATCAATCTTTTCAATCTTTTCGGTGATTCACATTGATTAAAATAAAATGAAAAACAGATTTAAATAAACGAAACATACCCGAAACTAATCCAACTGAGAGGGATATTAGAGAACTCATTGTTCAGATCTGCAATGGAGCAGGTTGATTGTTCAATGATATTGGGTCTTTTGGTGTTTGTCCACATAGATTAAGAAAAACATATTTAAATAAATGAAACTATCCTGCAACTGATCCAACTGTGTGGCCAGTCTCTTATATATGCGAAATCTCACACTCATAGAATCAGCGGGAAAGAGGGATATTGAAGAGCGTGTTGGGTAGATCTAAAATAGAGGGCTCGATATCTTCAGTGATTCCGGTTCTTTTAGTGATCCACATTGATTAAAAAATAAAAACATATTTAAGTAATTAAAACTAACCTGCAACTTTGATGAATCCAGATAAACAGACTTGAGATTACCGTATCCCATGATTTGAGAAATAAAGAATGAGATAAATTGTTCGAAGAGTAAACTTTTCTTCTAATTTGGAGATGAGATTTGACGATGAGATGAGAATGGAAGATCCGTAAGCGGGAAACAGCACATACAGTTAGAATTTCAGTTTTTGAAGAGATCGTGCAATTGAGGGAGTCCCAATAGTTATAGGTCTGGGAGTAGTTAAATTGATAATTACTATAATACTCTCAGAATTTATTTGAGTGTAAAGGAAAGATTAAATAAAATAATGGGTTTTAGAGTCTATAAGAAAAATTTAACCAATTTTGCTTCTCGCATTATAATAGTAAAGATGAGTGTTAACTAACCTGAGATCATTTTTAAAAAAACTAAGGTTAGATGGATGAACCCTAAGGATGAGTGAATCTCAATCACAGTTAATGAATGTTAATTAACTTAAGATTATTCTCTTAAAAACCAAAATTAGATAGATGAACCTTACGGGAACATACCCGCCCAAACCATCATTCTCCTTTATTGTTGCATGTTATACTTTAGGGAAAAAGAACCAGTGCGTGAAGAATATCTGACGCGTCCTGTAGATAGGATCGAAATCTCATGGGAATCCTTTCTCAGAATGAGTCCGTTTCGTGTGCCAATGTTTTCACACAGATCTCGTGTGCCTTGCCGCTATAAACACAGATTATAAAGGTTTTTTTTCTTTTTTTGGTCTCTCCATGAATTAGTAGAGGCAATACTGTCAGTTTTTTGTTTTTTTTAGTAGTTGATATCTTTTACCTACGGTGGTAAATTCGTCTCATGGGATATGAGTGGTTGTTTGACATAAACACCATTGGCGTATGTGGCGCACTACTAGGGCCACACAAGGTCTGTGTGCAGACTTGCACAGATAAAATCGATTCCCTGAGAATATGTCAATATCATGTCTTAAAACGTGTCTTATTCTTACATGCTCTAAGGCACGTGCTTTTTCCTCTAACACATGTGAAATAGCATCTAAATTCTTTGAATGGTAGTTTGACACGCATTCAAAGGCAGCAACGGTTCCTCTGACAGATGTCCGAGTATTATCCTTGCATTGGTATTTAACAAAAGAGTTGATAGCGTACATGCGCGTGCATTATTGGATAGTACATGCACACCTCCTTACTTTGTGTACGTATCTTTTTTATACCAATTAATCGTGGTTAAGATTTACTCATCCTTGAGGTTAAATTTTAACCTAGATTTTTAGAAAAAAGTATATGAAAAATTTAAACACATGAGTTAGTAAATCTTATAAGCAAAGTTTATTTTTAAAAAATATTTTTTCTAAAAACCACGATTAGATTATTTAACCCTAAAAATGAGTAAATCTTAATCACAGTTAATGGGTTTTAAAGAGGACACATGACAAGCATGTTATCACCTCCTTTGTTCAAGACATTGGATTACTTCTGGTGCATGCCCAAGGCCGAGTCTCCATCCATTCACCATCTGCCATGTTGTCATAAAATGAGAAGTTATATCAAGAGCGAAGTCAAAAATTGGGGGAAAAAATGAAATGACTTCACCTATAGTGCAACATGACGGATGATGAATGGACAGCCAAGGCTGGGACTCGGGCTTGCCCAAGAGGTAATCCAATGCCTTCCCAGCGATGATGCCCGAGTAGCATTTGCAAGAGGAAATTCGTTGCCTCAGCCTGAGTTTTATACTCGGGGCATAGCCTCTTTGCCCAACAAGTAGAAATGATTAAACTACGAGGTTATATCTTGCATGCGCATGTACTGTTAGGCGATACATGCACACCTTCCCAACTTGCTATGTATCCTTTTTGACACTTATTAATTATGATTAAAATTCACTCATCTTTAGGGTAAAATATTCTAAAATTAATTTTTCATCTTTAGGGTGAAATATTCTAAAATTAATTTTTGAAAAAAAACTATTTAAAAAATATTAACTTTAGCTATAATTCTCTCTCTCATGTGGTTAATTTTTTTAAAAAATAAGGTTAGATTATTCATCTTGAGGATAAATGAGTCTTAACCATAGTTAATGGGTATAAAATAAAACATGTAGGGGAAATGTGCGAGTATTGTCCAATGGTACATGCATTTCATGCTATGACCCCTCTAGTTAAATGACTTTCCACGTGTTGGGAGTGAAATCGGGCATCTGCTAGGAGGAAATCCATTGCCCTCTAGAGAGGGTCCTAAGTCTTTGCTTGCATGGCACGTGGAAATGTTTGGTTTAGGGGATTTTTTGGTAAAAAAACTCCTATATTTTCAGTTATTTGTAATTATCTCTTGAGTTTTGTGATTTTGTATTATGGTCCACTAACTTTAAGACTTTTGCAAATCCATCCTTCCCTCCAAAATTTATGTAACAATAGTTAAATTTTTTAAGAAATGACATTTTTAACCTTGTTAAATGGGTTGGATGCAACGCACACCTTCATAGGTCACCATGTGTCCTATTTATCACCCTTTAACTAGGGTTAAGCTTAATCGATCAAATGCTAATATTTTTTTAAAAAAATATTTAAAAATCAATGTTTGATGGATGAACCCTAAGGGTGAGTGAGAGTGAATCTTAACTATAGTTAGTTTGTCAAAATGGACATTGTAGGTCTCCTTTAACTGTGATTAAGCATAATCAATCTAACGTTAATATTATTTTTATAAAAAAAATCTAAAATCCAAGGTTAGGTACATGAACCCTAGGGGTGAGTGAATCTTAACCACAGTTGTTGGGTGTTAAAAAGGATATGTGGTGGCTTGTAGAACACCCTTTAACTATGGTTAAGCATAATCAATTTCTTCTCACAACTAAGGTTAGATGCATGAATCCAAGGGGTGGGTGAATCTTCACCACAATTAGTGGGTGTTAAAAAGGATATGTGGTGGCTTGTAGAGCATCCCTTAAATGTGGTTAAGCATAATCAAGCTAAGCTTAATATTTTTTTTGCTTCTCAAAACTAAGGTTAGATGCATGAATGCAGGAGGTGGCAGTTAGTGGGTGTTAAAAAGAATATGTGATAGCTTGTAGAGCCTCTCTTAACTATGGTTAAGCATACTCAACCTAAGATTAATATTTGTTTATATTCTGTTCTAAAATTTAAGGTTAGATGCATAAACCCTTCGGGTAAGTGAATATTAACCATTGTTAGTGGGTGTTAAAAGGGACATGTGATAGCTTATAGAGCTTCCTTTAATTGTGGTTAAACATAATAAATTTAAAGTTAATATTTTTTTCTTTTAAAAACTAAAGTTAGATGTACGAACCCTAAGGTTGAATGAATATTAACCACTGCTGGTGGGCGTTAAAAGGGACACATGATGGCTTGTAAAGCTCTCTTTAACCGTGGTTAAGTATAATCAACCTAAAATTAATATTTTTTTTTCCTAAAAACTGAAGTTAAATAGATGAATCCTAGGGGTAAGTGAATCTTAACCACAATTAGTAGGTTCCAAGAATTTCTCTTGTGAAAAGTTTTACATATCTCCTTAAAATCAAAAAAGGGTAAAAAGGTCAATTCTTAACAAAAAAATTAACTTCCGCTAACTTTTGGATGAAAATGTGGATTTACAAAACTTTTAGAAGTTAATGGGGGCAAAATATAAAATCACAAAACACAAGGGGCATTCACAAATAGCCGAAAAGTTTAGGGTTTTGTTTACAAAAAAACCCTTTGGAGTATAGGTAAATTTTAAATTAACTAAAACATCCTAATCTGTTAATTATTTGTCGCATTCGCTTTATACATCATGGAAATGGGTCCCACCAAATAGATCGTCGGCTCCATCACTAAAACTAGATGCTTTACCTTTGTTCTTGTGGGACCACAATAAACCCTTCAAAATACACGTGTACCCTCAAAACCGGTGCCTTGTAGCATTTCGAAACCGCGGAGCGGACAGGTGCATCTTCGACGTGTCAGTCTAGGAGTCGTTATTTCCCCCTTCAAAATCGCCGATTTTTTATTACGATTTTCCGCTTAGTTTTAGACGCCAAAACGATTCATCTATTTTAGGCAGTTTGTTTTAATATATAGAAAAAATAAGTACTTTGTTCCCAAATGACAAAACTGCCCTCTATTTTCTTGTGGAACAAATAAATTTTTTTTCTTCTGTTTTGGAGGTGAAAGTGACACTTGGAGATTTGTAACGCTTGGTATAGAAAGTTGTAGCCTGAATTTTTAAAAATTTCCAAACTACCATTATTTAAAACAAAACTTTGATTTAATGTTTTACTTTAATTCTCAAATTACCCTTTCATCATCTATCTATTTAAAAAATAGAATCACAGCCAATCACGATTGAACTTAGGGAGAGTTCAATCACACCGTGGGTTAACACGTGTCCCTTTTAAATCATATCCTCGCCCTCACCTGTATCGCACGTACCACCCACTAGTTACCATAAGGCAACATTCTTTTAACCGATTTTGGTATAGCAATGGAGTTAGGGGTGTTTTCAAATCAAACTTTAAGCTTGACTCGAATTTAATGACTTAGTTCAAACTCAAATTAATTTATGAATAAAACATTTGTATCTTTACTGTTATAATGCGAGAGCCTTGCGTAGATGAATTTTCTGAAATTCCCAAATTACCCTAATATAAAAACAAAACATCTTTACTATTATAATGCGAGAGCCTTGCGTAGATGAATTTTCCAAAATTCTCAAACTACCCTTATATAAAAACAAAACATTGATTTAATATTTTACTTTATTTCCTAAACTACCCCTTGCCTTTGATATAATGTTTTGCTTTAATTCCCAAACTACCCCTTGCTCATATATCTATTTAGAATCACAGCAATCGCGATTGAACTTGGAGAGAGTTCAATCGCACCCGCGGGTTAATACGTGTACCTTTTAACTCCTATTAACTGTGGTTAACTGCTTCCCCTCGGACTCACATGCATCACACGTGCCACTAGCGAGTTCAATCGCACCCGTGGGTTAACACGTGTCCCTTTTAACTCCTATTAACTGTGGTTAACTCCTTCCCCCGGCTCTCACGTGCATCGCACATGCCACCCGCTAGTATTTTATAATAATAATGAAATATTATTTCATTATAAGAAATATTGTTAGTTATGACTTTTAAAATATATTATAGCATTCAAGCCCAAATCAAATGGGGCTGGCTCGAGCTTGAGCACGACTTGAACACAATTTCAAATTTGAATTAAAACTTAGCATGACCGGATCAAATTGAAAACTTGAGCTTCAACTTTACTTGATTGAATGAGCCAAGTTGGAGCTGACTTACTTGATCAAATGAGCCAAGTCAAAGCTAGTTCGGCTTGAATACACCCCTAAATGCAGCATAGAGCACGATATTAGCTATTATTACGGGATAGAGATCGAATCACAGCCAATCACAATTGAATTCGGGAGAGTTCAACCACACCCACAGCTCAACACATGTCCTTGTTAACTTTTATTAACTGTGGTTAAGATTCACCAATACCTAGGGTTCAATAATTTAACCTTTATTTTTAAAAAAAATTCAACTCTAGTTAAGAAATATTAACCTTTAGAGTCAATATATTTTTAATATATAAAAACCAAAGTTAGATTATTGAACTTTAAGGGTTAGTAACCCTGAGGGTGTAGCCCAATGATCACTTGGACGAACCGTAAACCCAGAGGTTTCGAGTTCGATTCCTGGCTCCCCTCACTAACGGTAGCATGGGCTGGGGGTATCCTTGTGTAGCCCATGAGACTAGTATGAGCTTTCAAGGTTCAGGATATCCATGGTTATAAAAAAAAAAAAATCTAAGGGTTAATGAATCTTAACCACAATCAATAAAATTTATCAAGGACATGTGTTGAGCTGTGGGTGCAATTGAACTCTTCCCCAATTCATTCGTGATTGGCAGGTGAATCACATTGTTTAATTATTCATATTATCCAAATAATTATATGATTTTTTTTTAGAAATATCCAAATACTAGCACACTAAAGCAAGAATTTGTTTTAATAAAAATAGAAACATGATAAAGAGAAAAATATGACAAATCTCAATTCAATCAACAGCTGAGCAAAAAATCCGTTTTGTTATTTCGGATCACCATAACCCGAAAGGACTTTCTATTTTCATTCTCCCTCTTTCCTTACTGTGGAAAACACTTGAACCGGCAATAAGTCAAAGAAACGCTGAAGATTAAAAGATTACAAAGCAAAAAAAAAAGGTAACTTTCTATTTTCGAAAGGAGGTTCTGCAAAAACCGCTCTACCTTCAACGAATCTCGGTTTGTTACTTCAGATTAACGATGTTCGATTCTGAAAGAATCTCCTGATATTCATATCATCATTCCCTTTACTAAATTAGGACTGAATAGAGAGACAGAGAGATATATAGAGAGAGAGAGAAGAGAGATTTTTCTCATATTTTCTGTTCCTATATTTTCCCCAAATTAGCTTTTTTTTCGTTCTCGAAAAATCTCAAATTTCTTGGTGGTTTTGGTTTCTGCAATTGGAATCCAAGAACTCCAAGCTTGGTTCAGGGGGTAATACAGATATTCGTTTGGAAATTTTGATTTGACAAATTTTGGAAGAGTTTTGGTCGGTTACATAGAAGTCTTTTACGCTGTAATCCGATCTGAAAGCCGATCAACAACGCGGTTTCTTGGTCGTTTGGTTGCGAAACGATCGATTTGGTTAGTAATTCGAATACCCATTTGAGTTTTGCGATCAAAACTATGGAAATTCTTATCGAAATCGTGCAAGATTACGATCATTATTTCTGTGTCGTATTTTTTGGGAACGAAATAGAGATAAAGTTTCTCTAATTTTTCGCGAAGAAACTACTTTAGATTACGGAATAAAAACGTAATACAAATCTATTTTCTTTTGTTTTTCGATCAACACTATTTGAAGATTGATCTTTGGCTTCTGGGGTTTTTTTTTTTCCAGGAGTTTTGTTGATTCTGTATTGCTGTTCGAGCTCCAGTGCTGGTTTTCACCATGGCTGCAAAATCTGGTGCCCTAGATTACTGGCGGAAGTATTTCCTGAGTGCGAACTCGGATATCTTTGAGGTGATCGAGTATGCGATCGTCGTCGCTGCTTCGGATTGCCCAAAGGAGTTCAGGATGCGGAGAGATCGAATCGCAGAGAAGCTCTTCTCGTGTCAATTGAGCAACGGTTTCGGATGTGACCGTGTAGATGCAGAGGGAGATAGAGTTTTCAAGACTGGTTTTGATGGAAGTGCTGATTTTGGGGGTGGGGTTAGTAAGGAGAGCAAGGTAAATAGCAGTACGGATGATCATGCTGGGATGAAGATGACCCAGGTGAGCACTTGCAGCTACGACGAAGTCGAGGCCTTGACGGAGGAAATTGAAGAGGAGAGTCAGATTATTGGGGAGGTTTTGAGGATCAAAGGGGTTCTTTCCAATAGTCAAGATGAGGTTTGTATCTCACTACTACTTATCTGTTTTGATTTAGTATCTGTTTCTGAGATTTAAGTTACAAAGGTTTGATAAGAAAATTTCTGTTTGAGAGCAGTTTTTAGTTTCCATTTTTATTGCTAATCAGATTAACAGATTATGTAGTTCTTTGGATAAGTGAGATGGGTTTGAAGAGTTTTCTTCTTTAGGTTTTGGGTTTTCGGTTTTGATGAATTTTGCTAGAGCTGTTGGGCAGATTGCTTTATTACAGTTTAACAGCTCTGGTGAAGGTGGAATGCTGGATAAACTTTATCTTTTTTTATTTGCCGGGTTTTTGGTTCTGATCGGAGGTACTTTGATTGCTTTTGGTTACAGTCTGTTGGGGCATTGTTCGAGTCATTAAGAAAGCTTCAATTGATGGCACTCTCTGTGGAGATTCTGAAGGTTCGAATCGAAATTCTGTTAAATCTTGCTTTCTTTATATGGTCAGGGAATTTTAAGCCTCGAACCGAACCTTCTTGTTCCATCTGTTTTAGGAGAAGGTTTATTTTGATTAGTATTGTCTGGTAGCTGTTTTGGGGACTTCTCTCATTGGGTCCTGTTTTCCTCAGGTTACCGAGATTGGAAAGGCTGTTAACGGTCTCCGGAAACATGGATCAAAGGAGATTCGTCAGCTAGTTCGGACTCTCATTGAGTAAGAAATTAGTGGCTCTGGCTAATTATTGTTTGCCTATCTTCTTGTGTTTGTTTATAGATAGTTGTGTTGTGACCCATTTTAGTGTAAAGCACCCGTTTAGTTTCTTCTAAATTTAGATACGCCAATAATTCCATTTGGTTTCTTCTCCCCTTTTGTCAATAGATTTGCTGCCCAAAACATGCTTCTTATACTCTTCACGGGCTCTCCGATTTCTTCTATATTTGATGGTAGATTTATGAACCAACTTCTCCATCTTCCAAATATTGATGGCTCAAGACTCATAAACCCAATTTAGCTTCCTTTAAGGCCTATATTACCCAGCGGACCAATTTTATTGGATTCAAGTCTGCTACTGACTCAGTAGTGTGCCTAGTGGCAGACCTCTTTTAGTATGGTTACATGTTCTCAAGTGGTTTACTAGATCCATTTTGGTTGTCAATCAATTAGTGAAGAATGAAGATTATTATACTCATTCTATTTTCCATTGTAGCAAGCCATGAATGAATTGATCCCTCAATTTTAGCAAGCCATTGATGAACGGAACCATGAATCCTGTTATTTAGTATCTTTAGATTATTAAAACAGTTCCGCTTCTTATTTTAATATTTTGTTGTGCATTGCAGTGGGTGGAAGGTTATGGTAGATGAATGGGTCAATGCTACGGCAGCTATTGCAGGTAGGAGTTTGTTTCTCATGCTGTTATTGGTTGTGCGAATGTATTTTTTCCTTCCATCTTACCATTTATCAATTGAGACTGAAACCCTATCTTACACATGGATTTGTGGATGCAGAAGGTTCCCCTGCCTCTGTGAACCCCTCTGTTGTTGATGATGAAGAAGGGCTCCCTTCTCCACCAATGGAAGAAGGAGTTTTCTTTACTACTCAGCCTACTTCCATGGAACTCTCTAAGGTATGTATTGTTTATCTTTCTTAATAGAGAAAGTAATGTAGTTCTGTGTTTTATACTTCTATACTAATTAGAATCTGCTCCTTCTGTATTTGTTAACCGGACCTTCGTGAAGTTCTTCGATGGTATGGATGATGATGGAAGTGAGTCATTTTGTGATCTTTTCTCCTTCTCGTATATAGTTTTTGATGTATAATTCCTTCTTCTGAACTCCCCAGCTCTAAGAAACTTATAATTTTAGTGGGGGAACTTTTTGCAGATCCTCGAAACAGTGGAGAGCTTGACAAGAACCGTGAAATTGGAAGAAAACCGTCAATGGAAAATCAAAATTTTGTCAAGCGGAATCAGCAGCTTCCCCATGAGGCAAATGTGGTCACCAAGGAAAACAAGGGCCAACAGAAGAATCAAGTAGCTGTCATAAAGCAAACTAAGCCTTCCAACACCATTTCAGGGCTGGGGAAACCTCCAAAACAAAGCTCAGTGAACAAAGTCAATAACGAAACCAAGTTTCAGCAAAAACCGGTTAATGTCCCAATTCAAAAGAGGCAGCTGGTTGGTCAACAAGATGTAAGTATCACCAGAATATCTTGTTTTCAAGTTTTGAGCTTCAACCTCAATCTGATCTCTGTTACTTGATGTTGTAGAAATTAAAATGTTCCGGTGAAGTCTCAGTCCAAATGAAACTCGAAGCTTCAAAGAGGAAACTCCAACAAGGGTACCAACAAGCTGAGAACGGTTCGTGAAATCCCCTTCAAGGTTTAATTCTTTTTCGTTTCTTTACCAGCTTTTAGGTAACAACTCAAGGGCACTATATTTTATTCTTGTGATGCAGCCAAGAAGCAAAGGACAATACAGGTCATGGAGTTGCGCGATCTTCCTAAGCAGGGGCTTGGTCACAGAAATCTCAATGTGAGGCCTGGGAACAATAATCGGAATTGGGCAAATGGGCGGCGTTAGTTGCTCTCATTTTGTGGACTGGGCTTCAGTTACCTGTCATTTTTCTTCCATTTGCAAAGGCAACAGTGGAGGAACACCATTTACTCTTGTCTTAAATGAAATTTCAAGATAGATGCGCAGATTCTGCTGGAGAGCAATAGATTTTCGGAAATCTGATCAAAGTAGAGTACAAGAGTATGTTTGAGACTCGTACAAATTCAAGCACATCGAGTTATAGAGATGGTATATACACATATCAAAATTGGGATATAGTGGATCCTACAGAATTCTTGATAGATTACTAATTAGATGAATTTATGTAGAGAACCTTTTACCAACCCTTTTGATAATTACTCTGTTGTCAATCTTTTTTGCCCCTTCTTTCTCCATCAAAACCTTACGTCAATCATTGGATAAGATACATGTTGGCACTGATCAAGTACATTTTTATACAGAGTGTTATACACTCATCTGTATTACCTTTTAATCTGAATGTAAACAAGTTGGTTGAATGTTTATAGTATTTGCAGGTTTAATCAGTCAAGTCTCTTAACTCCTAGTTTCCATATTGTTGGCAGCTCTTTCACGTTTAATTTTGGCAGAGTTCTTCAATATTTAGCGATAATCCATTTCCAAGTATCGATACATTATATTGGGAGATTTAAGGGGAGGGTATTCTAAATTTTGAATGATCTCTTTTAAGTTGTAGTGATGTTTAAGTGATTGAAAAGCTATAATATGGCCCATCTATTCTATTTTATGTAATAGGGGTTATAGTTAGCAAGTTAGCAGTTAGTTGGTTGGTGCTAGGGGTTTAAACGAGCTGATTTGAGCTGAGCTGGGTGCTACTCAAGCTCAGCTCATGACAAATATAAGCTGGCTCAAGCTCGTCTTGAGCTCAATTCGAGCCCCCGAATGCTAGCTTGAGCTCGGCTTGTTTATTGATAATAGAGCTCAAGCCGGATCGCGAGTTTGTACCATTATTTTAGGTTCCTTTGCCCTAATTTTAACAAAAAGAATTTAAATCAAAATCCTAAGAGTTAAAACATGCTCAGATTCTTCCTCCCAAAAAAACTTAAGAACTGAACAAAGTTATTAGGGTAATATAATTGAGTTGATCCGAACTACTCATTGCTTGTGTTCGGCTTGATTACCAAACGAGCTCAAATACCAAAACTTAAGCTGGGCTCATGTTAAGACGAATCGAGGCGGCTCACGAGTACATCACCAAAGAAAACTTTTATAAGATATACTTTCAATGACAGGGTAGTGATATCTTTCTTAAATTACTTGCTATGTAGTTGGGAACTCTTCATAATATATTATTATAATTAATAACCCTCTAAGCAAGTTTAGTTATTTTCAAGAAAGATAAAATAATGAATAAAATTCTCCACAAAGACACCTACATAATATGTTATTATAATTAATAACCCTCTAAGCAAGTTTAGTTATTTTCAAGAAAGATAAAATAATGAATAAAATTCTCCACAAAGACACCTACACTACATAGCCTTTTTGTAAGGTAGAAGACTATTTCTTAATCTATAGGGAAATGGAAAAATCTGAACACGTGATCTCATTGGTCCACACCCTTCTTTTTGACTATCACTAATAACTGTGGTTAAGATTCTCTCACTTTTAGGGTTTATCCACCCAACCTTATTTTTAGAAAAAGTATAAAAAACATTTATATAATTTAGTGAAGCTTAATCATGGTAAAAACGGACACGGGGACACTGCGACAATGGGTCAGCTAGGAAGGGGACCTCGTGATCCCTTTCTAGGACTAATCTATGTGACTCTTTCTTCCGGATCCGGAAGCGAAGAACATAGCCTAGGGCTTTGTCGGGTGCCCGGAAAAGCTAAGCGTCTTCCGCACGCAGCATTTTGACCATCGTTTAAGGGACCCACACGTGCGGTCCTCATTTCCACATCTAATTCCTCTTTTTTATTCTTTTTTTATTTTTTATTTTTTAAGTAAAGATATAATACACCACGACACAAACCAAACACACCCGCGCGCATGTGCCCACGAATCACCTCAAAACGGTACCAACCGTATGACAGGAGGACTATAGAACCTTAAGTGCTCATGCAAACTCAAACTCACACTCCTATCCCATGTGGGACTAAAGGATTCTAGATTTTTTGAGTAAAGATACAATACAACACACACCTTTGTTCATGACTTTTGCTTCGATGGGAATCAGTGTAAGCAGTGGGCCCCACTAAAATCAAAGAATTCGAAGGAGCACCACCTCCTTCACGGCCTTGGATTGTCTTTGGCAAAGCCAGAAAGGACTTGTCTCGGGCAACCATAGAATAAGGGACAAGCGGTGGAGAAGTCAAAATCATGGGCCCATGATTTTAACTTCTCTACCCACTATATGACACATGGTGATAAGGTGTTGAGATAAAGGGGAAGAGATATCAAGTGGGGGAGAAGTCAAAATCATGAGAAGAAAATGAAATGACTTCTCCCATTTTTAACGCCACGTCCCTTATTCTATGGTTGCTCGAGAGCCCTTTCTGGCTTCGCCAGAGACAATCCGAGGCCTTCACGGGCACTGATGGAGATCGGACCACATCCAATCACGATTGAAGCCGGAGAGTGTTCAATCACACCAATAGGTCAACATGTGTCCCTTCTAACCCTATTAATCATGGTTAGGATTCACTAACTCTTATGGTTCAATAAACTAACATTAGTTTCTTTTTTTTTAATATTAGAAAAAATCAACCTTAGGATTTTTTAACCCTAGGGTTAACTTAAAAAAAATAAATTCTAAATACCAAGTTTGATTGTTGAACCCTAAGGTTTAATGAATTTAAACCACTGTTAATAAGGATTAAAAAGGAACTGTAGAACCCTAAAATTTATCAATTTTACACAAAGGTCCCTACACACCCGTAAAATTGTATAAAGAGCCTAAAATCATTTTTAAAGCCCTATACATTTAAATTTGGCCTAATGACAAGGCATGGGCCTCCTACGGCTCGGGTCTGGGCACGAAGTAGAAAGCCCATAAACCCAAAACCCAAGTCCAAATCTAAATGGGTCACACACTCGATAAATGGGTCGATCCGTCAACACAACAAAAAAAAAACTGATTATGGACTCAATACCCAAGAAGATAGGTGGGGCCCATGAAAGCCTCCTAAGTCCCTTAAACTACTAAATAGAGTGGGACTCTTGAAATCTTTATCTCTAAATGGATAAGCCTTATCAAGATCTCTTAAATCCCTTAAACTACTAAATAGAGTGGGACTCTTGAAATCCTTATCTCTAAATGGATAAGCCTTATCAAGATCTCTTAAATCTCTTAAACTACTAAATAAAGTGGGACTCTTGAAATCCTTATCTCTAAATGGATAAACCTTATTAAGATCTCTTAAATCCTTTAAACCACTAGATGGAGTAGGATTCTTGAGATCCTTATCTCTAAAAGTCTATAAATAAGAGCCAAAGCTAGAGATTTAGGGATTCAGAAATTCAGAGAGAGAAATTCAGAAGAAGCCAAAGAAGAGAACTCAGAAGCATTCTCTAGCCTTCAAAGAAAAGAAATCAAATCATTCCGGAGAAGACAAAGCTGCAAAGAAGCCAGTTCTCCTCCAAAATCACTTTCTAGCCGATTAAGCGCGAAGCCCGGAAGAAAGGAAAAGCTACATCAACACTTTCAAAGAAGATCGAGATCACGCCTAGGCCCTTATCTTCTACTTTAGAAATTTCTGATTGTTAATCAGAGGATTTCTTGAGAGTTGTACCAAACTGAAAATAAATAAAAATATTTTGTTCATCATTATTTCGTCAAAGAAATTTTGTGTCGACAAATTTTTGGCACGCCCGGTGGGACTCTCTCTACCTCTCATCTTACAGTCAACGAACAATTAAGCAGCATCAATGGCTCCCAAGAGACCTGTTGTTGCAGCCACCGCCATCCATGGAAAGAGAAACACAATCTCTTCTGCACCTGAATCTACACCAGCTACTAGCGATGATCGGCGAGCAACACGTCATATGACGCAGTCTGGTACCTCTCACTTGGTTGGGGCCCTCTCTCAACATCGCAAGCAACGCGTCTCCAAACCGATGCAAATGGCTAAGACTGCGCGGGCCAGGATGCCTGAGGGTATGTCCTCCAGTCATCCTTCCGATGCACAGTCTAGCGCAGGGTCAACATCCTCCGTGACCTCTCCTTCTCAAGGTCGAGCCTCCAAAGAAGTGCAGAATCAGAATCATTCAAATTCTGAGACACATACCTCCATTAGGTCTGTCATGATGATGGAAGCAGCGACGATTGAAGAACAGATCGCACAAATGTCTAACGCAATTGCAAATTTAACAAAGGCAGTTGAGGATAAAGATGCCCAGATTGTAGACTTGGTAAGCCGCTTGGAGCAGAATAACCAAGCAGATGAATCCAATCAAGGACCGACAAATCCCCCTGGGTTCAATCTCCGAGGTCCTCGTGAAGCGGAAGAACAAAACAAAGGGTTCACTCTCCAAGGACATCGTGATGCAGAGGAACAAAACAGGAATGCATCCGGCTCGCGAGATCCCACTCGGGACAGTCACCAAGTATCAATTACTTCGCTCTCTATCCAGCAGCTACAAGCAATGATTTCCGATACCATTTATGCTCAGTACGGGGGTGCGTCACAATCTTCCTTGGTCTATGCCAAGCCATACTCTCAACGCATTGAGCAAATGCGCTTCTCGACAGGATACCAACCGCCAAAGTTTCAACAGTTCGATGGAAAAGGCAATCCAAAACAACACGTTGCTCACTTTATCGAGACTTGCAATAATGCTGGCACGTACGGAGACTTTATGGTGAAACAGTTCGTTCGCTCCCTCAAAGGGAATGCGTTTGACTGGTATACCGATCTAGAGTCTGGTTCCATTGACAGTTGGGATCAACTGGAGCGCGAGTTTCTCAACCGCTTCTACAGCACCAGAAGGACAGTGAGCATGGTGGAGCTTGCCGCTGTACGACAAGTGAAAGATGAACCTGTTATTGACTACATTGATAGGTGGAGGAATCTTGCTCTTAATTGCAAGGATCGTCTTTCTGAACCATCTGCTATTGAGATGTGCATCCAAGGGATGCACTGGAGCCTTCTTTACATCCTCAAAGGGATTAAGCCTCGTTCTTTTGAAGAATTGGCTACACGGGCTCATGACATGGAGCTCAGTATAGCCGCACATGGAGATCCACGATCGATCGATTCTTTCAAATCGGAGAAAAAACAATGGAACGCATCCAAACCCTCTAAGACCAAGGAGGCTATGATCACCACTACTACCACCAAGCCGGCCAAGATCTCGAGCCAAAAGAAGCAGGAACCGCCCAAGGTCGGTACATCTCAAGAAAGAGGGCAAGGCAGGATGACACTCAAGGAGCTCGAGGCAAAAGAATATCCTTTTCCAGACTCTGAGGTATCTGGCATGCTCGATCAACTGCTAAGTCTAAAGTTGATTGAATTGCCAACCTCTAAACGTCCAGAGGAAGCGGGTCGTGTTGAAGACCCAAAATACTGCCGATATCACCAACTGATCAGCCATCCGGTTGGAAAATGTTTCGTCCTCAAAGAGAAGATTATGGACCTAGCTCGACAAGGAAAGATTGAACTTGACTCCCTCAATGATGTGGCAGCCTCGAATATGACGAGTGTTGCCTTCGGGTCTTTCAACCCCAGTTTGATTCCACCTTCATCATCTGTAACAATGTTGTCTCCTCAAGCAATAAAAGCACCATGGCCACCACAAAATTTGAAGCAAGTCACAGCCGGAGCTCTTGGCTCTAACATCCCCCGTTCAATATCAGTGGTAGCATCTAGTCAAGGGCAAATTCCATTGTTGCAACTACAGCAACAACGATGTCTCCCTACAAAAATTGAACGAGAGTCAACAGAAAAATCTTCTCTCATCGATGATGACGGTTGGACATTGGTTACACGACGACAACGACGTGTGCAACATCCACCTCCTCCTTTTCATCCAAGAGCAAAACGGACCAAAAGAAAGACTCGTCCAAGTATCAAGTCAAAGAAGAAGAAGAAGGTAGTGAAGAAAAAAGCATTCAAAGTGCCTCCTGCTGATCCTGAAGAGATTTTTCAGCAGTTTCCTCCTTTGGCAATCACATTTGGCGACTTCATACCAATGTGGTTTCTCCAAAAACAGGAACGAGAGCCGGCCTACTCTGTCGCATGTTACCAAGTCGAATCAGACACATCGGAAAAAGAAGTGAACGATGTACCTGCCAACCAATCATCCCCTTCAATTCATGAAGAGGAGCATCCCAAAGGAGAAGATAATGCATCCGACATTGAAGAGACATCAATACACTTGAGTCTTTTTGAGGCCCTACAACTACCGGAAAAGACTCGGCTCAGCCTCGCTCAAGCCTTAACTAATCCCGACAAGTACAAAGAAAAAGACTGGGTTCAAAGGAAATCGGAGACATGTGCCTCTTGCATGGCCACCATCACCTTCGATGACGAAGACCTACAACTTGGTTCTCATCCTCATAATAGGCCGCTGTATGTCACAGGGTCCATTAAAGAACATAAAGTTCAGCGCATTCTTCTTGACTGTGGGTCTGCTGTCAATATCATGCCCATCCGCACGATGAGAAAAGTTGGCATCTCTCCAGATCAATTGAGTCGAAGCAGGTTGGTGATCCAAGGCTTTAACCAAGGGGGGCAGAGAGCCATCGGAATGGTCCGCTTAAAGCTCACAATCGAAGACTTGGAGTCCGAAGTACTCTTCCATGTCATTGATTGCAAGACATCATACCACTTGTTGCTTGGACGTCCCTGGTTACACGAGACGGGTGTGGTTCCATCTACATGGCATCAATGCTTCAAGTATTACAAGGATGGTGTGCAGAGAAAGATTGTTGCTGAGAGTCGACCTTTTGAGAAGACTGAAACACACTTTGCTGATGCTAAGTTCTACACAGAGACTGAAGTCCTCCCGGAAGCACTTCCAACTTCGGTACCATCTTCTAGCAGACTCGACATCAACAAAGGAAAAGAAGCTAAAATTCTTTCATCCCCTAAGTCCCAAAAGGATGAGAAAGCTCAAAAAGTATCAAAAGGAGAGGAAACGAACAAATCAATGAAGAACTCTACCAACATCTCCAATCCAATCTCAGTGCTTCAATACATTCCACAATCACGTCGAAAGCCGGGACAACTTCCTTTTGTGGCAATGACTAAAGAGACCAACTCTACTTTTTCAAAAGCCAACCTAAACACTTTGCAAGATGAGTTAGTTCTTCCAGTAGCACCGCTCGTCAAATCCACAATTATAAGGCCACCAATTGTAGGATTTGTCGCATCTACAATGAAGTTTGAAGAAGAGGAAGACATCTCAACCCAAGAAAGTTCAGAGGGTTGGTATGGAGCTAAGACAGAAAAGCTCTTCGAAGCAGCTGGATATGGAAAATGTGAGCCCATACGCTTAGGCAAGCTTCAACCTCTTGACCAAATCCATGGCCTCACAAAGGCGCAAGCCCAACTAGTTCGAAAAGGAGAAAAGTTTATTATCAATCGTCAAGGAGTTGGTTCTACACCTCAAACACCAATCAAAATCTCAGTAAAGGAGAAAGTCTCTACTCAACACATTACAGTGCAAGTAGCCAACGATTGTGAAAACAAAGTCTCCTCAGCTTATGCATCTGTCTTTGATCGACTTACCCCACCAATACAAAGTACTTCGGTCTTTGAGCGTTTAGGAGCAGCACAAAATGATACAACCTTAAACTCTCAAGTTCTCCAATGGCGTGAGTCTGCACTCACCCGCTTGGGAGCACAAGGAAAAGAAGATGAACCTGCTCCTCTGAACAAGTCCAAAAGACGACGTAGACATGGGAAGAGGCATGTCAGTCGTAAAGATGTTGGTGACCCACAAAATGTAATTCCATCGCAAATGAAACGACAAGCAATTTTGGAAGTCTCAACAACAGATGCTTTGACGGTAAAACGACGCATTATCATCTCCACTAACCAAGGAAAACAATCTCAAACAAATCAAGTTGAGATGAGCGAGATCAAAGATGTTGCTACTGTCAATCACATTACCATCCAAGAGCCTGTCGAAGAAGAGTCATCATCTTCAAACGATGAACTAGAAAGTGCTCCTCCAGTCTTCGAAGAAGGGGGGCAAGCTACCGTCGACGAGCTCAAACAATTAAACCTTGGTACAGAAGAAGAACTGCGCCCTATCTTTGTCAGTGCACTCTTAAGTCCCGAGGAAGAAGCTGATTACTTCAAGCTACTGCAAGAATACAAAGACATTTTTGCATGGAATTACAAGGACATGCCCGGCCTTGATCCTAAAGTAGCAATCCATCACCTAGCTATCAAACATGGCGTTCGCCCCATCAAGCAAGCGCAGCGTCGCTATCGGCCTGAACTGGTTCCACAGATCGAAGCTGAAGTCAACAAGCTGATCGAAGCTGATTTCATCCGAGAAGTGAAGTATCCAAGTTGGATTGCAAATATTGTCCCAGTCAAGAAGAAGAATGGACAAATCCGAGTATGCGTAGATTTTCGCGACCTGAATAATGCATGTCCAAAAGATGACTTTCCATTGCCAATTACGGAGCTCATGGTCGATGCTACAACAGGACACGAAGTCTTATCCTTTATGGATGGTTCATCTGGTTATAACCAAATTCGTATGGATCCAAAGGATGAAGAACTCACAGCCTTTCGTACACCAAAGGGAATTTACTGCTATAAAGTGATGCCGTTTGGACTAAAAAATGCTGGTGCCACTTATCAACGTGCTATGCAAAAGATTTTTGATGATGTCTTGCACACAAAGGTTGAATGCTACGTCGATGACTTGGTGGTAAAATCAAAAAGGAGAGCGGATCATCTTCAAGACCTTCGTGACATTTTCATAAGACTTCGAAGGTACCAATTAAAGATGAACCCTTTAAAGTGTGCATTTGGGGTCACTTCAGGCAAATTCCTTGGGTTTGTTGTCCGATATCGCGGTATTGAGATTGACCAAGCTAAAATCGATGCTATCCACAATATGCCAGAACCTAAGAATATCCACGAGCTTAAAGGCCTCCAAGGTCGTCTCGCTTACATCCGGAGGTTCATCTCAAACCTAGCAGGGCGGTGTCACCCCTTTAACAAGTTGATGAAGAAAGATGCATTGTTCAAATGGGATGATGCTTGTAAGAAAGCTTTCGAAAGCATCAAAGAGTATCTCCTCAAAGCACCGGTTTTAGCAGCGCCTATCCCCAACAAACCACTGATTCTTTACATCAGTGCTCAGGAGCAGTCATTGGGGGCATTATTGGCACAAGAGAATCATGATGGCAAAGAAAATGCGCTCTACTACCTGAGCCGAACTCTGGTGGGGGCAGAATTGAACTATTCACCCATTGAGAAGATATGTCTTGCTCTTATCTTCGCTACAAAGAAGTTGAGGCACTATATGCTGTCACACACAGTCAGACTTATCTCTCACGCCGATCCACTCAAATACATAATGACGAGACCGGTTCTATCGGGAAGGCTCGCCAAATGGGCACTTCTCCTGTCAGAATTTGAGATCGTTTACATCCCTCAGAAGGCAGTAAAAGGTCAAGCGGTAGCTGACTTCCTCGCAGATCATCCAATCCCAGCTGATTGGGAATTATCTCAAGACTTGCCCGATGAAGAGATCTTCTACACTGATGTAATACCATCATGGAAGATGTTTTTTGATGGTGCTGCAAGAAAGAATGCAGCAGGAGCAGGAGTCGTCTTTGTAACTCCACAAGATGAAGTTCTTCCATTCGCCTTCACGTTGGCAGAGTTATGTTCAAACAATGTGGCCGAATATCAATCCCTCATAATTGGATTGGAACTAGCCCGAGACATGCAGTTGTACCAGCTCAATGTGTATGGAGATTCAAAGCTCGTCATCAACCAGCTCTTGACAGAGTACGACGTCCTCAAGCCTAATCTAATCCCCTACTATCTTTATGCTGCTGAGCTCATAAGTCAGTTCGAAGACATCACTATGTTGCATGTGTCAAGAAATGAGAATAAACAAGCTGATGCTTTGGCCAACCTTGCAGCAACTTTAGCTGTACTTGAAGAAGAAGTGACGACGGTTCCTGTCTGTCAGAGATGGGTCATCCCTCACTTGATCCACCATGACATCGCTCAACAAGCAACAAATTTCATTGAAGTGTTCGAGATTGAGGTTGAAGACTGGAGACAACCTCTCATTGAATACCTTCAATATGGAAAATTGCCGAATGATCTCAAGCACAAGACTGAAATTCGTCGTCGTGCACCCCGATTCCTATACTTCAACAATGAGCTGTATCGTCGCTCTTTCAATGACATCTTGATGAGATGTCTTGGAAATGATGAAGCTAAAGAGGCCCTTGAAGAAACTCATTCAGGTATCTGTGGTGCTCATCAGTCAGGACCAAAGTTGCATGATCGCCTAAAGAGAATGGGGTACTATTGGCCAACCATGGTGAAAGACTCGCTCGAGTTTGCCAAAAGATGTCATGCATGTCAAATCCATGGAGACTTCATTCGCCAACCACCCGAGCCGCTTCACCCAACAGTAGCATCTTGGCCCTTTGACAATTGGGGACTTGATATTGTTGGGCCACTCCCAAAATCTTCTAAACAACACCTCTACATTCTTGCTGCGACAGACTATTTCTCCAAATGGGCAGAAGCAATCCCTCTCAAAGAAGTCAAGAAAGAGACGGTTGTAGACTTCATCAAAAATAATATTGTCTTCCGCTATGGGGTCCCCCGTTATATAGTAACGGATAACGGGAAACCATTCAAGAATGCCCTGATGGATCAATTTTGTGCGAAGTTCGAAATCAAGCAAAGATGCTCTACAATGTACAATGCGCCAGCAAACGGACTCGCAGAAGCTTTCAATAAAACTCTTTGTAAGCTCCTTGAGAAGGTTGTTTCCAAGTCAAAAAAGGATTGGCATGAACGGATTGGTGAAGCACTTTGGGCATACCGGACTTCATACCGCACTCCTACACAAGCCACACCTTACTCGCTTGTCTATGGAGTCGAAGCAATACTTCCATTGGAACGCCAAATTCCGTCACTACGGATTGCAATCCAAGAAGGCCTCACAGGTGATGAAAATACAAAGCTACGTCTCGCTGAACTCGAAGCTTTGGACGAAAAAAGGTTAGAAGCGCAGCAACGCCTCGAGTGTTATCAAGCTCGCTTGTCTCGAGCTTTTAACAAGAAAGTTCGACCTCGCTCCTTCCAAATAGGTGACTTAGTACTTGCAGTTCGAAGGCCCATCATTCTTTCACATCGGTCTGGAGAGAAGTTTGATCCAAAGTGGGATGGACCGCATGTGGTGAGAGAAGTCTACACCAACGGCGCTTACCTTCTTTCAACACCCGATGGAGTTCGTCTTGGTCCTATCAACGGCAAGTTCCTCAAGCAATACTATCCATGATAGAACAATGCTCCTCGATATGAGCCTAAAGTGTCCACAATGCTCCTCGATATGAGCCTAAAGTGTCCACAACGCTCCTTGATACGAGCCTAAAGTGTCCACAACACTCCTTGATACGAGTTTAAAGTGTCCACAACACTCCTTGATACGAGTCTAAAGTGTCCACAACGCTCCTTGACGCATGAGCTTAAAATGCATGTCACTCTTGGCTTATACAACCAAAATTGTAAAAGGTTCAATAACTCTTGTACTCTTGCTCGCTAGACTGAAAATCTAAAAGGACAGTCTAGGCAAAACTTAGAGCACACACAAAAAAAAAAAAAAAAAATCGAACTACGTTAAAGCTTGATCCCACGACGGGTACGTAGGCAGCCTGTAAAGTTACCTCAGGTTCAGCTACCATGAAAAAAAAAAAAAAAAAAAAAAAAAAGGAGAAACAATACCTTTCATGGGTATGGAGTTGATTGCTTCTGGTGTGCTACAAGATGTCGTACTCCACTGCAATATTAGCAAAGTAGATACAACTCTCTTTCTCAGCAGCTCTCTAGCACTCTATCTTGGGACTATGATTTTTATTCGCAAAAATGAATCAAAGTCTCGCTTTGATCTGGATCCTCAGCATCACCGCAAACTTCTTAAATAATGTCCGTGAGCGAAAAAACATTCCTTGATGGGTTGAAAGATCGACAGGTCCGTGTATCTTCAAGATTGCAGTAAGAGTCCCGTCCAACAGGTCCTCGCGGCCTCAAGATCACAAGAAGAAAGTGCAAACAGGTCCTCGCGGCTTCAAGATTGCAAGAAGAAAGTGGAGTCAGAGTCTTCCACGAGTCGGTCGTCATCTGGTGTTCAATAAAGTGTTGTTCTTCTAACAAGCCATCCCAGGACCCACAATCCCACTTCGAGCTAGATCGTCAGCGTCAGTTATCCACTTCTCTTGAGAAAGGCATCAGTTGACAAACTTATTGATAATATCCTGGGAGACATTACGAGAAGACATCTCTCTGCAAAACAAAGACAGAAAACAGGGAAGTTCATCAAAATCTCCAAATTTTCTACAAATTTTACCCTACAACGATTTGGAAACCATTCAAAAAAAAAATATAAAAAAAACCACAAAAAAAAAAATAAAATAAAAAAATAAATAAATAAACAAATAAAAATCACTCACACAAAAACACACCAAAAGAAAAAGTAAGGAAAAAGAGAACCAAATCACATTAAGAAAAAAAAAAAAAACGCAGCAGATCGGCGTTTTCCGTGAGGAGAGAGGGGGTATTCTGGTTCAAAACCCTTCCTCCTCTTGGAAAACTCTCTCTCATGGCTTCCGAAAGCTTCACTAACAAAAACGCTGTTTTCAGAAAGCTGAAAGCTAAGTCGGAGAACAAGATGTGTTTCGATTGCAATGCGAAGAATCCTACGTGGGCGTCCGTTCCTTTTGGGATCTTCCTCTGCATCGATTGCTCTGCTGTTCATCGTAGCCTCGGCGTTCACATTAGTTTTGTAAGGTCTACAAATCTAGACTCTTGGACTCCGGAGCAGTTGAAGATGATGAATTTCGGAGGAAACAACCGTGCACAGGTTTTCTTTAAGTAACATGGATGGACAGATGGAGGCAAAATTGAGGCAAAGTATACGTCAAGAGCTGCTGAGCTATACAAGCAAATACTTTCAAAAGAAGTTGAAAAAAGTGTTGTAGAAGAGGTGGGTTTGCCATCATCGCCTGCCGTGTCTCAGTCAACACATGCATCTAATGGACTTCCTGATGTCAAGGTTATGGAAGTTCCAAAGGAAAGTTCTTATGGAAGGCATGAAACTCCTAAAGTTTCTGCTTCACCTAAAGCTCTTTCTCATACTGTTATTACCAGTTCTGTCAAGAAGCCCCACGGTGGACGGCACAATGAAATTCTTTGGATTCTTTTTCTTTAAGAATCCAAATCCTACTCAAAGACCAAAACACTAAACCCAAGCCAAACACTAAAATAAATCAAACGCAAGTCAAACTCTAAGTCATCAAAATTAAATCCAAGTTAAACATTAAATCAAGGGTTACGCTAATGTCACTCATAGGTTCCATCACTATACCCTTGAGGGGGCAATTTGTAGAACCCTAAAATTTATCAATTTTACACAAAGGTCCCTACACACCCGTAAAATTGTATAAAGAGCCTAAAATCATTTTTAAAGCCCTATACATTTAAATTTGGCCTAATGACAAGGCATGGGCCTCCTACGGCTCGGGTCTGGGCACGAAGTAGAAAGCCCATAAACCCAAAACCCAAGTCCAAATCTAAATGGGTCACACACTCGATAAATGGGTCGATCCGTCAACACAACAAAAAAAAAACTGATTATGGACTCAATACCCAAGAAGATAGGTGGGGCCCATGAAAGCCTCCTAAGTCCCTTAAACTACTAAATAGAGTGGGACTCTTGAAATCTTTATCTCTAAATGGATAAGCCTTATCAAGATCTCTTAAATCCCTTAAACTACTAAATAGAGCGGGACTCTTGAAATCCTTATCTCTAAATGGATAAGCCTTATCAAGATCTCTTAAATCTCTTAAACTACTAAATAAAGTGGGACTCTTGAAATCCTTATCTCTAAATGGATAAACCTTATTAAGATCTCTTAAATCCTTTAAACCACTAGATGGAGTAGGATTCTTGAGATCCTTATCTCTAAAAGTCTATAAATAAGAGCCAAAGCTAGAGATTTAGGGATTCAGAAATTCAGAGAGAGAAATTCAAAAGAAGCCAAAGAAGAGAACTCAGAAGCATTCTCTAGCCTTCAAAGAAAAGAAATCAAATCATTCCGGAGAAGACAAAGCTGCAAAGAAGCCAGTTCTCCTCCAAAATCACTTTCTAGCCGATTAAGCGCGAAGCCCGGAAGAAAGGAAAAGCTACATCAACACTTTCAAAGAAGATCGAGATCACGCCTAGGCCCTTATCTTCTACTTTAGAAATTTCTGATTGTTAATCAGAGGATTTCTTGAGAGTTGTACCAAACTGAAAATAAATAAAAATATTTTGTTCATCATTATTTCGTCAAAGAAATTTTGTGTCGACAGGAACATGTTGACTTGTGGATGTGATTGAAGTATTAAACTCTCATCGAGTTCAATTGTGATTGGATCTGATCTCACACTACACTGATGGTGATGCTCCATCCATCTATGTTTTTTTATCGCACAGCTCACCATCATATTCTTATTAAAACAAAAAAAAAATAATAAAAAGAAGAAGATAAGGGTTGGTAAGGAAGGTTTAGCAAGTCATGTTTGGAATTAGGAAGGTGGAGAGAAAGAAAGTCTCCCCGGCCATTTTGTATGTAAGAATGCTGACTAGAGCTGCATTGTCATGATTTCATCACTATTTTGTAAGCATTTGAATTCCGTTGACGACTTTTTCTTGAATTTCACCGCGTTCTTAAGTCAAGATCCAATTTCAACATAAGAAGCTAATTCTAATAGTCAAAGCCAATGAAATTTAATTAGTTAGGTCAAAATAGTCAAAGAATAATAAATTTTACTTATATAATAGCCCGAAAGAGAGGGCACTTGTTCTTGTGTAATGGACCTTTATAAGAATGCAATATTAACGAATTTTATGACTACTATGAACTCATTATCAGTGTTATTAAAACTGAATTAGAGCGGCCGGTTGAACTGATAAAATTGGGAACTGGTTAGGTTGTTGGTTCTAAAAACTCCTAAAAACAGATTGAATTAAAAAATTGGTAGAAATGGTAGAACCGGTCAGAACCAACTGGTTCAACCGGGATAAACTCGTAGAACTGACCGAGAAAGGGGAAAAATGGCAAAAATGATTATTTTACAATAAAGGACACAGTTGAACCAGACCGATCGAACCGAGAACCGGCTACTCTGTCGGTTCGATGCCCAATTTGGCTCTGAAAACACTTCTCAGTCCTCAAAAAACATATCTCAGGGTTGTAGCCCCTAAACCTCCAAGCCCCATAATATGTCTAATACATCTCATCGTTTTTTGCAGAGCCCATTGATTTTCTTGATACATGTACTTCTTCTCCTTTAAAGAAAAATTCATGGCTCAACCTGAAATTTTTACCACAATACTATAACCTCTGTTTGTGACTCATATCTAAATTTCAAATCAATCTGACAGTTAGATCATTTGATACAAATTTTTAAATGAAATTTTTAGTACAATACTATAATCTCTGTTTGTAACTCATATCTAAATTTCAGATCAATCTGACGGTTGGATCATGTGAAAATTTTTAGATATAAATTCTATCTCGATGCTTAAAAATAAAATGTAATGTTTCGATCATGACTGAGACACTTTCTGAAGTTTGATCTCCCTGAATTTTTACCAAAGTAACAAAACCAATTTCTATAGATAATATCAAAATTTTAGATTAATCCAGCGGTTGGATCTTTAATACAAATATTTAGACAACATGTTTATCATGATGTTTTTGGAATGGTGTGTATGTGATTTTATGTGGATGAACGACTCGGATTGAAGTGTTGAGGATGGATGGGAATGTATGAAAAAGAGCAAAGGTGTGTAGACCTCAGTTTCGGGCAAAACATAGTCTATTTCCCCAAAATTTTGGCACAACGATCGATCGGAGCAGACTAGAAAAGTGGGAAAATCCCTGACCTTCGTGCAATGACCTAGTTTTAGGCGTGGGATGTTTTCGTGGACCTGGGAAGGGTTTGCAAAATGGATTAATGCAAACCCAGAACCAAATAAGTTGATGCGAGGATCAATTGTTTACAATTATCCAAGAATAGTCGGATTAATTGGGGATTTCTTATGATTAAAACGTAAGGGACCCTAATGGTGTAAAAGAGAGTCAATAAACAAGTCAGGACAAAAATTCTAAAATAACCATTTGTGTTTAAAGGTTGCAGAAAAGAAGAGGAGTTGTAGATCGGGACCTAGGGGTGCCAACGAGCCGAGCTGGGCACTGCTCGAGCTCGGCTGGTTGGAATTTTACAGAGGCTCAGGCTCGGCTCGTTGGAATTTTACAGAGGCTTAGGCTCAACTCGGCTCGTCCACAAATCGTTGAGCTCGAGCTCGGTCGAATATATATATATATATATAATACATTGATAATCACTAAATTCAATTAAAAAAAAAAAATTAAAAGGGCATTTTTATTTTGGGATGTCATGTGACTCACATGAAAGCTTGAGTTAAAACATAAACGGAAATAATTATGTTAATGTATATTAAATATATTTTACTAAATAAAAGGTATACTAAATATATAATATAAATTTAATTTTTAAAGGGTATTATTATAAAATTAATCGAGCCGAGCTGAGCCGAGCCGAGCTAAGCCACCTATTGTTCAGGCTCGGCTCGTTTATTTTTCGAGCTCACTTTTAAGGCTCGGCTCGGCTCATTGACACCCCTATTGAGACCTGAACCGGGAATTTCGACATACGAGGAAAGCACGAAAGATCGCAAATTAAGGTACATAGATATAACTTCCCAAGCTAATGGTATTGTGATCATCCTAAGTATATGAACTGAAAAATATTTAGGTATGCTATTCCTTAGCTAATGATAGCATGATCATCAATTTAGTTAAAAATGTTAATTTCCAAGTAAGTGTATTTTCCTATGTTATTTAAGATTGAGTAATGTTATACTAGTACATAAGTATAAATTGGATGATGTATGTTGTGTGTGAAATTTTATGACACAATGGATTACTTGCAATATTATGGTTGCTTGTCTTTTACTGTTTATAAATTTTGTGTCATTGTCTTGTAAGTGTAACCTACATAGCCAATGATATTGTGATCATCTTAAATATATGAAATGAAATGTATGTAGGTATACCTTATATAGCTAATGATAGTATTATCATCATTTAAATTAATTATGAAGAGTTTTGTGTAGCTATCATTTTGCATATAGATAGAATTTCTCATGCACATTCATTTATAGGAACAAAAAATGCATATGGATAGAATTTCTCATGCACATCATAGCATATACATCGATAAGAATAGAAACTGTGTACATAATTACATAGTCGTCGATGAGAACAGAAATGCATATAGATAGAATTTCTCATGTACATCATAGCACAAACATTGATAAGAACAGAAACTGCATGTAGGCAAGATTGCCTATGTTAATGATAACAAATTTCTTGAGGATGCTAGTACCAGGTGGTTAAGTTTGATGTGAAATGACGGTACTAGTATCTGGTAATTAAGAATTAAATTAACGAGGATGCTAATACTAGGTGATTAAGTTTGATGTGAAACAATAGTAATAGCATCTAGTTATTAGTCTAAGATCTCATGGGTATCATGGACCAATCAACGAGGGTACTAGTACCGAGTGGTTAAGTTTGGCGTGAAACAACGGTACTAGTATATGGTGATTAAGTATCCCATGAATGCATATATGCAAATAACCTCTCTAGAATCTCTAAGATATCTTTTTACTATTTCTCTAGGAATTTCTTACATCACTTCCTTAAGAATTCTTTGTGATTAAAGTGCTATTTGAATGAGTTATGAGTTGTTTCAAAATGTAAGTGTATGATGTTCCTACTTGTCTGCATTACATGTACACTCTGATTTGGATTTAAGCTAAGTTAAGTTAAGTCTGATTATGAATTTATATTATGTTAAGTAAGCCTGTTCAGCATGTAAGTTATGATGTTTGTTCACTTATCTTTCGCGCATTGATTATGATTGTGTACTAAGCTTGTTTAGTATGTTTATTATGATGTTCATGATGTTGTTAGGTAGGATTTTATATTCACTGAGCCGCATGTGCTCAGTTGATATTTTTTTGTCGATAGGTACAAATTTCGAAACTGCAGTGGTGCCTTGGGTGGAAGAGGACTACATCGAAGAACTAGGAGATGACTACCAAGAAGAGGAGAATTAGTTGGTCAAAGATCCCTACCTTTGAACATTTGTTATTAAACTTTTTGAGATTGTAATTAAATGGTTTTGGATGAATGCTTAAACTAATTAATCGTGGATTTGGGTTCACGATGGATGATCATTTAGATATTTTTGTTTTAAGTTCACATTATAGTATGCCTTATATGTTCTTTAAGATAAGTTTAAGATAAATAGTGTTACGAGTCAAAGTCTCATTTGACCTAGATGAGATTTTGGGTCATGACAGTAAGCACCCAATTTTTACACCCCTAACCCTGACCTTAACCTAATCCTGACCTAGGCCTAACCCTAATCCTAAACCTCACCTTAACTAACCATGAACTAACCTAACCCTGACCTTAACCCTAACCTTGACTTCGACTCCACCCTAATCTATCCCTAATCCTAACCTAACCTTAACTAACCATGACCTAACCTAACCTTGACCTTGACCCTAACCTTGACTTAGACTCAGCCCTAGCCTAGCCCTTGATCTAACCTAAACTCAACTCATGGACCAAAGGCCCAGTTAAAGTAAAACTCAAGACCCAGGGCCAAGAAACCGCATCCAAACATCCTCTGGGCCCTAGTATGGACCCACATACCTTAACTTGCCTTGAGGGCCCACTAAAATTTGAGAATTTGAAATTTCAAATAATGTCGGTAATCTAATTACCGACATTACCATTTTTATGAAAATGCTACAGTGCCCCAAGTATCCTTAGGCTTGCCTAGACCCTGTTATGGAAATTCTCAGAAATAACGATAATTCTATTACAGTCATTTCTCTTTTAGCTTGATCATGGAATGACTTTACCGCCATTCCAACTATTATGTGCAGAATAATGCTGCACCCCTCCTGCCTCAGTTTGACCTCCAATAGCCCCGTTATGCCTCACCTACCTCTCCTTCGAATTACCAACGTACCCCAGCCTCTCTTTTCCTATAAATACTAGCCCTCCTCTTCCTTTAAACCGATCCAAAAAACACTCAACCTAGGAGCTCCGTAGAAATCCAAAATATTCTCAAACTCATCCAAAATTTGATTCAAGGGAGAGGTTTAGACCCTGGGGCTTAGCTTGGGCTATCCCAACTAAAGAGAGCACCTCCTCTTGCACCACCACTGGAGCTTGAAGAAGAGGGTAGGACTTCCCCTTTCACATTTCTCTTACTGTATCTTGTACTATTATTTTCTTCTTATCATTTTTCAGGAACTTACGTTTGCTGCTGTCTTCAATAAGAGAGGTCTCCTTATCTTTTCCATAGGCAAGGAGACCTCTTTAAGGAGGAAAGTTCTGTATGTATGAGCTTAGGTAGGAAAAGACTAGTCCCCCAGCCCCCCTCTAATCTCGCTCGACCCTCCAGAGTACCCCTAAATCATGGGAAAATCCCTGGAGGCATAATGGCTCAAGGCCTTGAGGAAAATTCAAAAATCTAGAAGAATTCCAGAATGGTGGTAATGACATTATCGTCATTCTAGACCCTCTCCCTTACAGTGACTTTAAAATCCTCTCAGATTGCCCCTAGTCCATTCCAGGGTCTGGAATTGATCCCCCTGGGTCTCCTTTAGCCCCCTGACAATCTCAAACCATCAGGGCCCTTGACCTTTGCTGAAACTTTGAAGAAGCACTGGAATGTTGGTATTGTATTTATCGACATTTTGGTAGTCTTCTCTTAATCTGCAAGCCCTAATTCTAACGGTAGACCTCATCCCAGACCTGGGCTAGGGCCTAAATGAAGTCCCTGAGTTGGCTTAAGGGTTCTCAAGACCCTCTGGTGTTTTCTCCTATGCTCCTCCATTACTGTAAAGCTCTAAATTGGAAGGTACTGGAATTAGCGGTAATTCCAATACCGCCAATTCTAGTTTCCATATTCCAATGGCCTTTCAATGGGCCTAGACCCTGTAGGAGGCCAGTTAGGCCCTGCAGATGCTATGGCCCCCTTTTAGACCCTAACCTAACTTTAACTGGGGTTAAACTTAACCCCAGTTAATTAATCCTAAGCCTATATATTCATTTCACTTAAAAATCCCAAAAAATCAAAAAATATAAAATGCAAAACCAGACCTTAGCCATTCACGGGTTCATCCTTAACCATGATTAATAGTCTTAACCATGATTAATTTAACCTAAGCCACTCTGGTACAACCTTAGCCTCCTTGGCTAATCAACCCTAGCCCCTAGACTAATCCTAAGCCACTCTGATGCACACACACACACCCTAATCTCGGTACGGGTTAAAGTATCGTCCAAACTACACTCAGTCTAATCTCACTCCGGCGGGTATGAAGTCAACCCAACCTAGGTTTGACCTTAGTTTATGATTTTCTCATTCTTGGGTTACCATTAGTCTAAACACTTAAGCATTGTATTAATTTTAATTCATTTGGCTTATACCTTAGGAGTAGGTAACCGTTTCAGACGGGGTCTCGGGGTGCCTAACACATTCCCCTTGACTTAATCGAACTACTTACCTAGACTATAATAAAGATCATAGGTCATATCTAACCATCCGAGTCCTATTTCACCCAAATAAAATAGGTGATGACTCTTAGTCAATCAGTGAGACCCTAAAATGAGGTTTTAGTGTCGTTCCTCCATAGGGTCCGACCCGGAAGGAAAAACGGTAAAAAGCTCGCACTCACTGACAGGTGGTTAGTTTTGTGTGAGCAATAAAGGCCCCGAGAGTAAGGCTACCACTCCTCAAACTACATTGTTTATCACTTTGGTTTAGAGCCTAAAAATGGCAAAAACCTAGGGGCTATTTGGATACACTTCCGTTTTTCTATTTTTATTTTATGTTTTTAAATATTGGAAATGACTTTCCGTTTTCAATTTTTTTAAATAGGAAACACGGTTGGCATTACTAACTGGTACTTGTTTTAAAAAATAAAAAAACAAAAAAACGCGTTTGATAAATATGATTAAATAATCTCAATTCATGGAAGTGGTAGTGGTGGGTGGTGGTGGCGGCGATGGTGGTTGTGATGGTGTGTGGTGGTGCTATGGAGGAGCGTAGTGGGTGGTGGTGGAGGTGTTGGTGGGTAGTGGTGGTGGTGGGTGGTGTGGACCTGGTGGTGGTGGATGGATGTGTGGGTGGTAGTGTGTAGTGATGGGATGGTAGTATTTAAACGATGAAGAGTATTATTTGGGAAGATACTCACTTAATTGAGTTCTTATTAGATGTCTATTCAATATATAGAGTTAATATAGTCGTTTAGAAAAATGGTACAATAAGGAAATGTTACATGTGTACAGTAGGTAGATTCCTATAATAAAGGAAAGTTACATGTGTACAGTAGGTAGATTACTAATGGGAATTAACATCTTTCACAAAATTAGTTACTTACTAAGAATGGCAAGATTGCCTCACATGATCTTGCTACTGTGAGTAGATTCTTCTAATATTCCCCCACAAGCTGAGGGCTGCAGAGCAAACATCAGGTTGGAACGTAGGATGCTGTAACGATGAGTAGGTAAGGCTTTGGTGAAGATGTCGGAATGCTGATGAAGAGTAGACAAAAAGCAAATACGCAAATCTCCGCGAGCAACATGATCACGAACAAAATGATAATTAATTTCAATGTATTTGGTGAGAGCATGAAATACTGGATTTGCGGCCATTTAGGTAGCACTTACATTGTCACAAAATAAGCGAGTGGGGTGTGAAAGGAGAATACCAATGTCGCGTAAAATGTGACGAATCCAAATTGTATTGGCAGTGGCGACAGTGAGGGCATGATATTTTGCCTCCGCACTAGAGCGCGAAACGGTGGGTTGCTTCTTGCTCCCTCATGAAACAAGGTTGGATCCTAGGTACACACAGTGACCGCTTGTAGATTTCCGATCATCAGGGTTATCGGCTCAATCAGCATGATAAGCAGTCAAATCAAAGCGAGATGAGGATTGAAAGGGGAGACCATATGACAAAGTAGCCTTGAAATAACAAATGATCCGTTTGGTGGCAACAAGGTGATTAGAGGTTGGAAGATGCATAAACTGACAAGCTTGGTTAACCACATAGGTGAGATCAGGGCGGGTCATGGTAAGGTACTGGAGAGCACCAACAAGGCTTAGGTATACAGAAGGATCCTCAAGAGGGTCACCATCAAACAAAGAAAGCTTGACCCGTGAAGAGAAAGGGGTGGAGCATGGTTTGGCACCAATCATGTTAAACTTGTTAAGCAAATCAAGAGCATATTTTGATTGAGTAAGAAAGAGGCAATCTGCGGTACAACGAGCTTCCATACCCAAGAAGTGATGAAGGGCCCCAAGATCTTTCATATCAAACGAGGACGATAAAGTCGATATAAATGAATGGACAAGTAATGAGGATGAACCTGTAAGAGGATTATATCTTCGACGTAAAGGAGAAGCACAAGGGAGCCTTGTTAATCATGGTGAGTGAACATGGAGGAGTCAGTACGGCTACAGGAGAAACCATGTGGTAAAAGAAAGGTACTGAATCTATGAAACCAGGCCCAGGAGGCTTGTTTGAGACCGTATAAGGCTTTATGAAGCTTGCAGAAAAAATGAGGATGATCAGTATCAACAAACCCAGGTGGTTGAGACATATAGACTTCTTCAACTAAATGCCCGGAGGAAGGCATTGCGGACATCAAGTTGACGAATAGTCCAATGTTTAGAAATAGCAACAGAGAGAACTTTGCAAATTGTGGTAGGCTTGACTATTGGACTAAAGGTTTCATTATAATTGAGACCATGACGTTGGTTGAAACCTTTGACAACAAGGCAGGCCTTATAGTGTTCAATGGAGCCATTTGCATTCTGTTTGATATGAAATACCCACTTGCAGCCCATAATATTGAGGTGTGGTGGCGGAGGCATGAGAGACCAAGTACCATTCTTGAGGAGCGCATTAAATTCCTCCACCATTGCATCACGCCAAATTGGAAGTTTGGAAGCTTGTGTATAGCATGAGGGCTCAAGGGGAGCATTGGTTGAAGTGGATAGGAGAGAGAAAGGTAAAGGATGCTTTGTGGCTAAAAAGGAACAGGGAGGGAGCAGGCCACTCTTAAAACCAGTGGTCATAGGATGGAGGGAGGTAACTAGTGGAGAAGAGGTTGATAATGGCAAAGGGGGGAGGTCCATGACAAGGTCAAGAGCTGGAGTGGAAAGAGGGAGTGGAGAGCCAACATTATATGGGGCAACAGTGGAGTGTGGCGATTCAGCAGGGGAATGAGGGGTAGGAGAGATTGGAACAGGTCAGACAGGGACGAGGGAGGATGGATGAAGTAGGATTGATTGTGTGGAAGGTAAGGAAACATGATTAGGGCCATGCGGTGATTGGGCCATGGAATGAGGGGTAGCACATGGGAAAGAGGGTGCAGGAGGTGGGCAGGAGGGAGAGCACAATAGTCCCGGTAGGAAGACCACGGTGGGTGGTGACACGGGGGGCAAAGGAGGATTGACATGATGGGAGGGGAAGCAGGATTCATTGAAAATGACATGGTGTGAAATGTATACCCGATTTGTGAGGGGATCAAAACAACAATATCCCTTATGCAATGAGTTATAGCCCAAAAAAATGCAACAAATACTCTTGGGACTGAGTTTATCTTGGCGATAGGGGCCGAGAAAGGAAAAGCATTCGCAACCAAAGAGCTTGAGGTGCGAGTAGATGGATGATTTTCCAAAGAGAGTCTCAAAGGGGGATAGGTGACGGTGAACCGAGGAGGGAAGGCGGTTGATGAGATAAGTGGCAGTGGCAAAAGCTTCAGCCCAAAAGGGTTTAACTAGAGAGCTTTGTGTGAGCAAGGTATTACCAATTTCAACGAGGTGTCGGTGTTTGCGCTCGGCCACGCCATTTTGTTGAGGAGTGTGAGAGCAAGTGCGACGAAGGATAATACCATTTGAAGTTAGGATTTGTTAATAAATTCTCCACCCCTATCAGATTGAAAATATTTAATATGCTTATCGAAAATGTTGGTGACCATTCGACGAAAATTATCAAAGTGAGTGGCACATTCAGATTTGTGGCACATAGGGTAGAACCAAGTAAATCGGCTAAAATCGTCAATAAAGATGACGTAATAGCGAAAACCAGATAAAGAGGGCATCGGGGCAAGACCCCATACATCACAATGTATAAGGAAAAATGGTTCAGGACTATCATGAATAACATGAGTAAAGGGAAGATGAGTGCTTTTGCAAAGTTTGCAATCACGACAAAAATAGTCAATTTTATTCAATGATGAGTCTAAATAATTTTTTTGAACAAGTAAACGAAGAACATTAGAAGATGGATGGCCGAGCCGACGGTACCAGAGTCCAGCGGAAGAAGAGGTTGTTGCAAGGGCGTGAAGGTTGGTAGATGGTGACACTGGAATGGGATAGAGGTTGTCTCTAATCCCCCCTTTGAGAAGAATTGTCCTGGTGTGGAGGTCCTTGACATAAAAACCCCAAGAAAAAAATGTAAATGAGCAATAATTATCCTTGGTAAATGAAGCAACAGAAATGAGACTCTTAGTAAGGGAAGGAACATGAAGAACAAATTTTAATTGCAAGATGGAATTAGGAGTAGAGATTTTAGAGTTACCAATGTGAGATATAGGAGCCCCATTACTGTTGCCAAAAATAACAATGTCATTGCCCATGTAGTCGGAGATATTTTGCAGGAGAGATGGGTCAGGTGTCATATGACTTGTTGCACAGGTGTTGGGGTACCAATTAGAATCATAGGACTGAGGTAGAGACATGGTAGCAAAGGACTTGTGAAGATTATCCTCTTCATATGTGTGATGGAAGCGTTGGCGGCAAGTCATTGCAGAGTGACCATGTTGATAGAAAATCTGGCATGTGGTAGTAGGAGGGCGGTTTGGACTAGCAAAGGAGGGACCATCACCGAGTAGACCAGGAGATTGAGAATGGTGGGTATCAAATCATGGCCTGTTAGATCGATTGTTGAAGGAACCATGTCCACGTTTTGGCCAAGAGCGGCCTCGACCACAACCTCGGGAAGAGGCAGAGGAGGGTTGGGAGCGCTGACTGAGGAGTGTAGTAGATCCATTTGTAGCAATAGAGGGGCTAGAGTGAAACTGCAGTAGACGTTCTTCATGAGTGAGGAGCCGTGCGCGTAATTCAGAAAAGGAGATGGCTCCACACGATTGGTGATGGCTGTGATAAAAGATTCATAGTCGAAAGATAAGGCACCCAAGGCGCTCATCACCAAGTCGCGATCTAAAACATGATCCTGAACAGTAGCTAAAGCATCGGCAGTGCTCTTTAGCGTGTTAAGAAATTCTGTCATAGAGAGAGAGCCCTTGAGAAGGGTTTGAATTTGGAGGCGAAGGTGAATTATCTTCGCTTGAGATTGCTGCTAAGAAAGTGGAAGCCAGAACATCCCAAATCTTTCAGGAGGTTTCAAGACCAACAGTTTGTGCAAGAATGATCTCGGTGAGAGTGGCATTCAAGAAACTCATGACATATTTGTCATAGCGATCCCAAGTGGAGAATGAGGGATTTGTGGAACCGTCTGCAAGATGAGTGGAAGGAGAGGGGGGGGGGGGGGGGGGTGAGCCATCTACAAACTGATAAAGGTTTTTGGAGATGAGAACTGGATAGACTTGGCTCTTCCAGAGAAGGTAGTTCAGTCCATCGAGTTTGATGGAGATGAACTGAGCAATTTTGGAAATATTATGTGGAGATGAAGAGAGAGGGGTAGGGATCGCATCATCAAGGTTGGCTTTGCTAGAAGGTTGTTCAGTAACAGAGATGACTTTGGGAGGGGAAGATGTCATGGAGCTAATTAAGAAGAAGAAGAGGAATGGATTAATGGAGAAAGGAGTTATTGCTTTGATACCATAAACGATGAAGAGTATTGTTTGGGAAGATACTCACTTAATTGAGTTCTTCTTAGATATCTATTCAATATATAGAGCTAATACAGTCGTTTAGAGAGATGGTACAACAAGGGAATGTTACATGTATACAGTAGGTAGATTCCTACAATAAAGGAAAGTTATATGTGTACAGGAGGTAGATTACTAATGCGAATAAACATCCTTCACAGAATTAGTAACTTACTAAGAATGGCAAGATTGCCACGTGATCTTGCCATTGTGAGTAGATTCTTCTAATAGTATTGTGGTGATGGTTGTGGGTGGTTTTGGTGGGTGGTGATGGATGGTGGGTAGTAGTGTGGTGGTGGTTGTGGGTGGATGGTGGTGGGTTGATGTTTTCCATTTTTTTTTTCCAAAAATAGAGGTAACAGAAAATTTCTGTTACCTTGATTTTCAAAAATTCTGTTACTAAATTTTGAAAACAGAAAACAGAAACATGTTTACCAAACATGTTTTTGTAAAAATTCTCAAATTTTTATTTTTAAAAACAGAAAATGGAAGTGCAACCAAACATGCCCTAGTTTTTTTCCCTCTCCTCAACAATCATTATACATAATTTTTTTTTTTCTGCGGTTATCATTTAACTACGTTAGTAGGTTAGATCGGTCAAAAATTAGCTTGGGCAATGGAGCTCTTGCAACTCGTACCCGGGGGATTGGATCCCCAAAGCTTCCTCCACTGAAGGCCACACCCCTACCACTGACGCAAGAGGCGGGAATGTATAATACAGAAATGTTACCCTCACCAACTTTAGGTAATGGGACATACCAATGAGACCGAATCACAATCAATTGTGATTGAACTTAGGGAGAGTTCAATCGCACCCATAAGTCCACGTGTCCTTTTTAACCACTATTAACCACAATTAAGATTCTCTATCCCTTAGGGTTCAACAATCTAACCTTGTTTAGAATTTAAAAATAAAAATAAAAATTAACCGTAGGGTTAAGAAATTTTAACCCTAAAATTATTTTAAAAAAAAAAAATGAATTTCCAAAAACTAAGGTTAAATTGTTGAACATTAAAGGTTAGTGAATCTTAATCATGGTTAATAGGGGTTTAAAAAGACACTTATTGACTTATGGGTGCGATTGAACTCTCCTTGAGTTCAATCGCGATTGGCAATGTTTTGATCTCACATAGAGATAGGATCATAGTCGATTGTAATTGAATTCAAGACAATTCAGTTGCATATGTGGCACATGCTGATTGGAAGAAGAAAAAAAAATCAAATTGTGAATATCCCACTCTTTCCCTCTCATCCAATCTACTTGTGCCACATATGCAATTGAATTCGATTGCAATTGGTTGTGATCCTATCTCAGAATTCAGGATTAAGGGTGTATTTGAATTTTTTGGTTTTTTCTTCCTTGGTATTTCTCAAAAGAGCAATAATCACCTCATCGGGTCAAGGAGGGGACTATTCCTCGCTCTCACAAACACTTGAAACTATGGTTAAAAAATTAACCACCTCTTGTGGTTAATTTTTTTTAAAATAATTTTTTCTAAAAACCAAGATTAGATGTGTGAACCCTAGGGTTGACTGAATCTTAACCATAGTTAATGGGAGAAAAAGGGGACACGTAGCCCCAAAAAGGGGGAACGAGATGGTAAGTCACCTCCTCGGCCTGAGGAGGTGACTATTTTCCTTCTCAAAAATGGGACTGGCTTTTATGGGCAATATCTGGTAGATGCCCGAGTATGATACTTGGGCAACCTCTTCAGCTAGGCTTCGGATTCTCTCTGCCCGTGCCAGAAAGTGCTCTTGGGCAATGAAGCGTCAGCTGGGCTGGAGAAGTCATTTCATGGGCCTCATGATTTTGACTTCTCCAGCCCTTATTTGACACTTGGTGAGATAAAGGGAGGGAGATATGAAGTGGGGGGAGAAGTCAAAATCAGGCGAGAAAATGAAATGACTTCTTCTCTTTTATGTGCCACATGGGACTTCATTTGTGATTGCCCGAGAGCACTTTTCTGGCACGGAGCCAGAGAAAATCCAAGGCCCTTCAGCTGAGTACGTACGGTGTTTTAGTAAAGAGATGATAGCATGCATTCACACATGCCATGCCATGGGCAGTACATGCACAGCTTCCTAGTTCGTCATGTGTTCTTTTTGAGATTCATTAATTGTACTTAAAATTACTCATCCCTACGGATGGCAAGGGGCCAATTTAATCGGGTAACCCATCCCATCCCGTCCCGCCCCTCCCCTCCCCTATTTGGATGGGTTTGGGGAGCTTTCAAACGGGGTAGGGGTGAGTTCGGGAATGATATGTTAAACCTGAGTTCTCCGGGATGAGTTTAGGCCACCCTGTCCCGTTCCGTTTATAATGTTAAATACTTATAGTACCCTTAATTTAATAATAAAAGTACCCAATTATAATCCTTATAGTATAAAACATAGTTCCATCTCACCTCGCCTCGCCTCGCCCCATCTAATGCTTAATGGGATGGGGCAGGGTGGGGCGGGGCGGGGACGGGGACGGGGTTAAGAACTGTTAGAAGCGATCCGTTCCGCCCTGGGTTTGGGATAGGAGTTTTCCATTCGGGGCGGGGTTGGGATGGAAGCACTCCGACCCAAACCCACCCCGTTGCTATCCCTAGAGTTAAACAATGGAACCTTAGTTTTCTTAAAAAAAATTAACCTTGGTTATGATTCACTCATTCACGTGATTGCTTTTTTTAAATATTTTTTTTCTAAAAACTAAGGTTAGATTATTTAACCTAAGAGTGGGTGAATCTTAACCACAATTAGTGGGTATCAAAGAGAACACGTGTTGAGCTGGGGAGCTGTGCGCATACTGCCCCATGGAACATGCGAGATGCATGCTATCACCCCCTTAGTCATGTTAACTAAAGAGGTTGCCCGAGTGTGATACTCGGGCATCTGCCAGAGGAAATCCGTTTTTTGTTTTTTGTTTTTGGGTATAGATAAATAATGGTACCTTGAGAGTGGGTTGGGTTAAGTGTGAGTCCATCCTCCTGCCAAGGAAAAGTCGTTCATTCAATTGGAATTGTCGTATCTGTGATTTGATTTTAGGACGTCCCTTAGCCAAGGCAAAACCTTCACCTTCCTTGCTATAAGCGGGTGGGTGGGTGGGTGTGGACATTACTGTATAGTGGTTGGGATAAGTTTCTTTTCCATCCACTACTTTGTAGGATGGCAAAAGGCTGTCTGATTTTTCTCATTACAAAATATAATATAAAAAATGGCAAAAATGATTATAAAAAAAAAGAAAGAGGTGATGTACTTATCATTGCAAACCATATTCAGGGCTTTAGAAATTGTCTTATATTGTCATCCATGAAAGGATAACACTGTAGAGAGAGAAATTTGTAGAAGTTGGAGTAATGCCAAATGAGTAAATTGCCTTAAATGATGCTGCATATATAATAAAGAATAATTAGGATAAGGGTTCCAGTTGAACAGTCAATCAAAGTAACCCAAAAATTATCTTTTGGACAATTTTTTTGGTTATTATGAACATAAAGAAAGGTATTTATTATCAATTTTTTTTTTTTCATATATTCCACTTGTCAGAGTAATTTTTGGGTTGCTCCAGTTGACTGTTCAACGGAAACTCTTGTCTATAGTTAATCTCTATATAATATGACTCATCAATTTACTTTTATCAATAAACCGCACATGGATTTACTTTCACTGGTTAATTGTGTAACAAATTAAAATGTTTTTGTTGCATAACCTGTTGCTAACAGGGAAAACACACCCATGTCATGTCGTGGGTAGATTAGTGAGTGGATGTGTATGATTGTGAAATACCAATCCCTCTGTATCTTTTTTTTAAAAGAAAAAAATCACAAATCAACTCACACTATAACACAAACAGCATGCACACACACTCACACACACCTGGTGCCCAAGGCCCGACACACACACACCCAAACCCAAGGCACAGGCCTATGCACCCACACACCCAATCCCTCGGTATCTCTATTGTGATTTTTGCAGGAGGAAGTACTTACAACTTTTGTAGTGAGTGAGCCCTCCAAACATAGATTGGGAGTTCATCTTTCTCTTTCTCTCTCTCTCTACTAGTATACAATGAAAGTGCAGATGGACTCCGGCCAAATATACATTAAATTGTTTTTGTGGAAGTTGGCTCGAGATTGGCATAAACCATGGATGACCGATCGATCGGTCAGGTGTGCTGATCGATTGGTGGGCGTTAGACATGCGGCACGGGACTTGAGCTTGGACTGCTGATCGATCGGTCGGGGTGCGCCGATCGATCGGCCAAAGCGGGATTAGTCTGGAAATTATTATTTTGAGTTAGTTTTACTTTAGGAAACTCCTAATTCGAGTGAGAGACTTTCTAATTATATAGGGCTCTTGTTTAGGCTTATAAATAGAGGATTATGGGTCTCGAGTTTGTACCTTTGAATGGTCATGGTTATGAGAACAAGATGAATAATTTTAGGGCTCGCGGGGAGAGCCCTGATAGATAATAGAAAGGGTTTAAACATACTAGGGCTTGGGAAAAAGTTGAATGGATGATAGATAGGGATTGTTCTTAGGATTTATTGAGAAGATGACTTGAGTGGGGTGTATAAGGGGTTCTCGGCTTGGGTGAGAATTTAATCTGAGAGGAGAGTAAATATTATATTGGGTTTCTCTAAATAAAGTAGAAGCAATCGGATCTTAACCCGTGGATGTAGGCAGGTTGTTGCCGAACCACGTATATCTCTTGTGTTTTTCCCTTGTGTATTGTTTGTGTGCTTATTGATTTATTCTTTTCTGTCGGTGTTATTCTGTTATGTCCCCAACAATTTTGACTATGCACAATTCATGTGTTTTTTGGTCACTATGCACAATCCATGTTGAAGGCTATTAAAATCATAATTTTCTGATAGCATACTTTTGTTTGCTTATAGATATTGATAACCTGAGGCTCATATCTAATCAAGCGAGGACTAACCAGGTATGCTTACATTAGAAATTTTAGAATTGAGTCCCAATTGGAGCTCTAATAGTTCTAATGACGTGACAGAAATTAGTAAGGAAAAGTTTAATAATATACGACTTGGATCAACCATTAATAAAGGAACGACGAAACAAAATTCATGTCATTGATCCCCAAATATTTGGGTTAAGTCATTGAATGATGAGTGAACTAAACAATTAGCTTAAAAGGGAACAAGAGTGAACATCTGCATGTTATTTGAACGAAACCAAATCCGCTACGGTGATAACCGGATTTGGCAAATCTGGTTATCACCTTTTGAGGTTGTCATGTGTCCCTTTTGACACCCAACTGTGGTTAAATTCACCCACCCATCTGTGGTTAAGGTAAAAAAATTAGAAAACTGTTTTTAAGGTTTATTTAATATTAAAATATTTTTTAAAATAAAAAATATTTTTTTCTAAAAACCAAGAATGGGTCGGTGAATCTTATCCACAGTTAAGGGGTGTCAAAATGGGCACATGGTGACCTCAGGGGTGACAACCGGATTTGCCATAGAGGACTTGCCTTCTATTTGAACCTAGCATTATTTTTCTTTTTCTTTTTTTTGAGTTTGTTGTTAGGCCGCAACCCACTTTGTGAGTTAGGCTAGAATGTGGGGTGAAGCTTATAGAGGCTGCGTGTGTGGTCTGTGTGCATGAGTGTGTGTGTGTGTTTGTATGTGGGGTGTTGAGTGTTTTCCTTTCTTTACCTTAGTATTCACCTTGTGGTGTTATTGAGTTCAACAAAAAATACACTAAGTTAGGTTAGAATTAATGGTGGGTCTCAAGTCTCAGCATCACCCCTTGACTCGACCTTGAGTCCTGTCAATAATAAGAGATACGACCTACCACTGGGCAAGGTTAGGGTGCGTTTTGTACGTGGGTCTTTTATACCACTAAAGTGGCTATTTTTAAAGCTTGCGCATAGCCTTATTAAGCATTTATCTTAGGCCAACCCCAATCGAAGCCAATAAACAACCCTTCAACAACCCTAACTAGCCCACCTAACCCTTTCAAGTAAATAAATATATTGCTTGTATTTTTAATTTCTAAAACTTAAATACTATAATTTAGCTACGAGATATCATAAAATGGGTATGTTGAACTCAATCTAAACTAGTCGGGCCCTTTGGAGTAAGTTTATCCCTTATAGCACTTTAGCAGTTACCATAAGCCGGGCAGTGTGTGCTGTGTTAAATGACCATTAAAAAAACAAAAAAACCCAATCTAAACTCTTTTATTTTATTTAGTTTTTGTTATGACTCCAACCAAGAATCGATTGGATAGTCAACCGCCACTTTGGCTTGGGGTTATTAGGTCGCTTGTCATGTCACTTTAAAAACTCCTACTACTTTATTGAGAGTTTAAATATATATCCACGATTTTATCATAACTCCAAATGAGAAATGAGGACACATCTTAACCATCATAGCTAGAACATATGTAACTCAAATCCGACTACAACCGGATTAAGTAAATCCGTCCGAGTAAAAACCTCAACCCTAATTCGTGAAAACGAAGAACAGAAGAGGTGGGTGGGTGGGTTGGGCCAGAAATGGCCACGCACCCCTAGCTTAACATCACCACCACCTCATCAATTTATCCAAATACCAACCAATAAAGACAGCATATGATCATGTTTTGGATAGACATTTGTTTGTATTCCACTCTATATAAAAACACCCCTAAAGACATTATGATGGCACTCAGATCTATACCTTTGACCTTTTGTGAGAGGGATGGGTCTTGCCCACCACATAATTTAGTTTCCAAACTAGCCAGCCTAGCCTTTTTTTGTTCCCCTTCACATGAAGCCCAATAAGGAAGGACAAACTATCGAATTACAAAACTCTCTAAATTTCAGGCACCATATATAAAATAGTTGGCAGATCACTGTCAATAGAAGGGGCCAAAGTCACCCAACATGGGGTTGGGTTTAGTTGCTTTAACCTATTTAAGCTTAGGTCTGTGTCCACGGACAGGGTAGGGTCGGGTAAGACATTTTCCTTATTATTTACGATTTCTTACATGCATTACCCATTTCTATAAGGTGTTTCTATAAGGTTTGTAAAATCTTACTTTACCTTATACCCTCTAGAGTAGGGTAACGATTTTTAATTACTCAACGGATAATCAAGTAAGTGAATAGAATAATTACCTCAAATTTTTACATGTTTTAAAGTAATTCGCTTATTGGGTAATTGGAAAATCAAGTAAAACCTAAAATAAATAAATTACTTATCTCATACCACAAATCATTCTTTTTCATACATAACATCAAAATCATGAAACCGCAGAATTAAAAAAATCAAGCAAAATATGTCATATCTTAAAACTAAACTTATCTTTTGAATAATAATATAATCTCATCCATCTTGTCATCCAACCAATTTAAACTGTCAATTAAGGTATGCTAAGGTTTGCATTGACCGAAATATTGGTGATTTCATAGGGGTGCCAAAATGAAAATTTCCAAAATTGTGTTATTATGGATGAAATCTTTTATTATTGTTTTAATGAAATGGATAAATGATCGAAATTACTTGAAAAGACCCCAAAATTTTAGGATTATGTGCGAAAATTTTCATTTTTCATCACAATTTAATATTTCGTTTACATTATTTAAAGTACATTATATATACTTTATACTATATAGTTTATACACATATTATAATTATATAGTTTATACATTATATTAAGCAGACAATTAGTTTATACTTTAACATAGTATAGTTTATCTCTTATCTAATTAGTAAATTATTTACATACGTTAGTAGTTTAAAATTAAATAGGTTACTTAAGTATTTAAGTGTCCTAATTTTTTTTTTATATAGTTTAAATAGGTTAGTAGAAGTGTATAAGGCCTTAAGTAGTTAAGTATCTTAACTTATTAGGTATCTTATTATAATAATGGATTAACAACTAATTAAACTTAAAATCTAATGAGAAAATATTAATATTCTATTGTTTAAACAAAAACTTAAATTATTTTATGAAATTTCACAAAATTTTGACAAATATATAAAAAAAATTGTAAATTTGATTAAATATTAGAATTTTTAATTAAAAAATAATTTAAAATATTATTAAAAAATAAATTAGCAATATTTCAAAAAATTTAGTCTAAATAAATTAGGGTGACATAATAGGGATATCTGTTTTAGAGGAGAGAGCAAGACCAAAATTTCATGAAATTTCAAATCTTGGGATATCCAAATTAGGATTTAAGGATATTTGCAGAATTATCAAATTACCATCAAGTAATCGGGTAAAAGGATAAGATAAGACTCTTTACCCAAACCTTACCTATTTATTAACGGATAAAGATTATATTACGCATCTCTCGTCTACTTAGCAATTGATAAGTAATCGAGGAAATTATTAACCATTAACAACCCTACTTAGAATGAGTCTATAGGGTCCAGTGTCTATTTCTAAGCTTATAAAGAAATTAGTACAAGCTAAGGGGATAAATCTCTTAGAACTTTATACTGGTGTTAAGGGTAATTCAAAATCTCTTAAATTACTAACCATAGAATTCAATTCAATGTGGCAATTTCAATTCCACAAATCCAAATGCAGCCTTATGTTTTTGACAAATATTGATTATCCACTCTTCACAAGGTGTGTCATTGAGCTAGTCTGGCAAAATTAAACCCCATTTTAGCCCTATAAATATGCCCATCGGACTAGGATTGGGCTAAAAAATTGAAGTTCATATTTAATACAGTACATGTTATATATATATATATATATATATATATATATATATATATATATATATATATAATATTACATTGTTATGGGTAATTCAAATTCCCATAAATATAATGCATTTTTTTTTTCTCTTTTCACTACACGATTTCTAATGTTATAAAATTTTGATATCATATCTTCATCAATCATCAAACACATTTTTCTGTAATACAACTTCATAAATAAATAAATAAATAAATGTATTTTTTGAAGCCAAATTCAACCCGAGCTTGGACCAGCCTATGTTAAGGTAGGGCTTTGACTTGACTCATCCAAGCCCGATCAAGCTTGAATTGAGCATTCCTTGATCGGGCTGGGCCTGGATAGCACACAGCCTGGCCCGTCAATATCCATACTCTTCACCAAAAGCTCTTTTATAGGTAACTCTTTACTTATTTACAAAATATTACGGCCTTCCGACTTAGTCGCTTGTAGAGATTTCATCTAGATGTGTGGTCTGTATTTGAATCTTTGTCAACTCCCCATAATCAAATTAGGCAAAATGTTTTGGCAGAGAATCAACAGATTTCTTTTCATGAATTTCCTTCTTAAAGTAGGTGGTGATCTTAGTTTCAGCTATATACTCCAAAGATTAAAAATATGATTTCGGAGTATGTATCAGTCCTAACCAAAACCTATACATATTGGTTTTGTTATTGGTTTCGAACGATACGTATGATTTTTTCTTTTTTAAAAATAAATTAAATTTTAAAAAAAAATCAAATGAGTTATAAGAATCAAATTTAGCAAATATAAAGTCACGAGAAGTGACTCAAAGACAAAGTAGCAAACACAGTTACAATTATACAGTAAATGAAAACACAAATAACTAATAAATTATATGCATTTTTCATTTCGTATCAGTACAAATATTGTATAAGGATTACCGAGACCTATATGTATCACCCATTGCATAACAATTTCGGCGATTTTTATTTCTATGATTTACTCAGTAGATTAATTGGGTCAAAGTACCGAGTTGACCATAAATAATTCAAAGTAAAGTCATAATAAAGGATTAATAATAATGTTTTTTAGAACAGCACTTGGGGTCCTATAGCTGGTCCTGGCCTTAAGACAATCCACCTTAGTGAATAATAAGGTTTAGGGTTTTGAGATTGTACTATTATAGGCATAGTGCACTGCTCATAAGCTGTTAAAACCATACAATTGTATAACATACAAATTCATAGTACAATGCTCATAAAATGTTACCTACTATTGTATAACATATAAATTAGCTCCTTGCTTGTTATTCGAAAAAATATATATTATTTTAAGGAGAGGTCTCAAACTTAGGATTGCAAGTGCAGCCTTATTAGAAAAGCTCATAAATAATATATTAATGAACGAATACCATCATTTTATTAACATAAATATAAAATTAATGGAAAGCATACGAATGATTATGATATGTTGTTAGTGACATATATCAAAATTTTACCATATGGACATTTGTGGGGGCATTATATATTTCTGGGACCACATGTCAAACGTGCTTTATATCTGATGAGGGCATTTAGCAACACAATCCACATGCAACATTATTTATTATTGTTATTTAAGTTTACAGGCAGAGATCCCATGTGAATAACAAAATTAAAAAAATATAATATACTAGAACTAACCATTAAGACAAATATTATGAAATTGTTAAAATTTATTAGAAAAATAAAATTTTAAGGGTAAATTACACTGACCTCCCTTGAGGTTTGGCAAAATTTCAGAAACATCCCCTCTTGTTTCTAAAATTACATTGACCTCTATCAGTGTTTAAAGTTAACAATGTTTATTGGAAATCCACTTTTACTATTTTACTTCCATTTCATTAGGTTTGTGAAATGTTTAGTGCTAGTGGGTCTCCTTCCTATCTCTCCATGTGAGCAACCGGTGTGAATGTGATGTTTGAAAGATATTTGTGTGTATGTGAATAGTTGAGGAAAAAAACTTAATCAATGTTTTGTTAATTAGTATTTATTTTTATATCAAAATTAAGTTTTTTTTCAAAATAAAGAATATTGACGTATTCATAGCGTCACTAAGGCTCTATTTGTTTGCATGTAAATTGTTTTACGGAGTAAACTATTTATGAAAAAAAGCTTTTATGGTAAAATATGATTTTTTTACCAATTTTTTGTTGTTTGTTGTGTTCTTTGAAAATAAGACAAAATATTTAGTAAAACAATTTAAAAAGTAAAAATTATAAAAAATTAAAACTAACTAAATTTAAAATATTAAAAAAATTAATTTTTGTTTAGTTACTTATATTATTATTTATTAATAAATAATAATAAAAAAGTATTAATTTATATAGTTTCTTATATTATTATTTATTAATAAATACTTTTATTAAAATTATATAAAATAATTTTGTAAATCAAGCTTGAGCCAATGTAAGCTCACCTCGGCTTGAACAAAGTTCAAGCCGAACGGAGCTCAAGCTCGATCAAGGTTGTTCAAGCCGAGCTCTCTAGCATGTTCAAGCTAAGCTCAAACTTGGCTCAGCTCAAACGGCATGACTTTTCACGCGTTCAGACTCAAGTTTTGGACCATGATTGGATTAGTTAGAAGTGTGGGTTTAACTTCCGTACCCGGGTAATAATACTCGTTAATCTATAATAAACATGTGTAATTATGCATTAAATGTATATATTAGATAGAATAAATTAACGTTTCAATCTTGTGATAAAATTGAAAAATGAAATTATTTTTTATATTTTACTATTACCTTACTGGGTTGGGTTTGGGAATGCATTTTTCAACCAATTTATAAACGGATTCGGTTCAGGTTGGAGTACCCCTCACTAAACCCAAACCCGACCCACGGCCACCCCTTTGACATATACTACTCGTAGACTCCTTGGGCTTGTAAATTGAGACTACGACCCAATTTTATGGGCTTATATAAAATCTCCAAATATGACCCCGATTGTAGCCCTTATACAATGGTTTCTAACAAATTTCCAAAAAGAAATTGCACAGGGACAGCAAATTAGATCTGCACAGTTCACGGCCGGTCATCATGATTGGTATGGTGTGAATTGTGAGGACCGTCCAATGGTCTGAACCTGAGGAGTATGCACTCAGACCAGCACCACTACCAATCTTCGCAAGCTTTGGGTTACATGGAGGGAGAAACAAAGGGCACAACCATGGGTTGCCATGGACTAAATCAAGCCCAGTAGAGAATAGGGATACAAACTGGCTGCAGGCATGGCATGGGCCATAACAAATTGGCCCAGGCCTTAATAGCATGGGGCAGTAAAGCTCGATCCTGTGCTGGGTTTAAATGAATTAGTTACGTGAGTACTTGTACTCATGCTACCAGCAATTGGGATGTAGAAGTTGGAATGAGGTTAGCCCTATAGGCTGAAAACCGCGTCGCACAAGCATGGCACAGATTGACATGTAGGGGTGGTGGCAATCTGGCCCTCCTAAACCTTTAAACTCGGGGACTTTTTTCCTTCCTAAGAATTTCAGGCTAGGTAGGGCCAAATTTTCAAAAGCCCTCTAACTTGAGGGCCGGGCTAGGACCTTGCCCCAGTCCAGCCATCCACATTCTCTACTACACCATAATATATATATATGTTGTATTTTATATTATATAGGGCGATTCACCTAAAAGGTCATGCTTTGCATTTTTATTACCTAGGGCATGCTTTTAACATATTTACCAAAAAAGGCATACTTTGTATTTTTATTACCTAATAGGGTATGCTTTTGACATATTAACCCCTTAGCTACACATATAAAACCCAACACGGATAAGGGTAATATTGAAGTACATACCCTATTTGGTAAAACTTTTAAAAGCATGTTCTTTTAGGTGATATTTTTTATTTAGGGTGACTAATCGGTACTTATTTGATTTATAGGTGCTTTTTCAAATTAGTACCTATCGGGTTACTTATTTTTTCTGGATTCTAAACTATTTTTGCTAATTACTTATTTAATTATAATAAACGAGCTTATTTGTAAAGGGGTTAGAGTTAGGGTAGGGGTCAACCCTAACCCTATCCTCACTTATAAGAGCACGACCCTAACCATGTACTAGCCCTTCAAGGGCTTGGCTCGGACTTAAGCTTGCCCTAAAGGAAAGGGAAAGAGTTTTTTTCGACAGTCCTAAATGTCCACCTTGGATAGAGTATACAGAAGAGTGGAAATGTAATTTACAGGAAGAAGATCAATCTGGATTACTTTCCATATTATTGAGTTTAGAATATTTATTGGTTATTTCAATTTATTTTAAGGTATGTAATAAGAAAATTTCAGATTTTATTGTTTAAGTTTATTTCAGTCATTGATCATGTTGTATGATCAGGTTCACTTTGATATTTATGATTGATCAGACAGGTTGAATTATAATTGTTGGAATTATTATTTATAATTAAGGAAAATTTTCAGGTTCATATTTAGCATGTCTTGTATATTTTAAGGATAAAGATTTGATATGTAGTGTCACGGGTCCAAAGTCTCATTTTGATCAAGATGGGGTTTTGGGGCGCGACAGAGGTGACTGTTTCAAAATGCGTTATGTTCTTATTTTTCTGCCTATGGTAACCGCTAAAATGTCATAAGGGCAACTACAACTCAACCACTCCAAAAGGGCTTGATTTATGGAGGGTTTTTTTTATCCCTTATACACCCCTGCAAGTGTGTTAACATAAGTTGGTCCCTTATAGCTGAAGTTAACACTTTAATAAAATAAATATTATATACATATATAAAGACCTCTAAATGCCTTATGTTAGGGTTCTTTTGCTAAATCTTCTTTGTCCGTAGACATATCTAGCCAAAATAGATATGTGGCAGGAATATTTGTAACAAATCGACCTATTGACATTAAAACTGTTTGATAGTGTACAATAATAGACTAGACTTTTTTGGAAAATAGTTTGGCAGCGTACAATAATAGACAACTTTTTTGGAAAACTGTGTTTGATAACATCATCTTATCTTATTGTAGGGGCAATTGATGTCATTTTTTAAAAACAGATTTATATTGGTAGCCAATTCCACCACCACATTAACAGATATTTTCAGCAACCCATGCTCTTAAGTCTTTTAAAGACTTTCAAAGAAGAATCATTGGGAGGGACCATCCTCTAACAAATTTTGGCTTACCAATTACAACACAATAGGCAGGTGCAATTGGATTATTAACCAAAAGATCATTCTACATTTTTGGTAAGCTGGACTTGAGTCCAACTCCCCAGCCAAATGGATGGATGGTCCATTTGGATCCATGTTTGTTAAGATCCATTTGGGTACTCAGTATCTTCCCTATCTTTTCCTTTTTAACTTTCTTTTGTGGAGATATGTTTCATTGTACCAAATAGCAGTGTCATTGTCATTTCTGCCATTTCTCCCATCTTCATGTGTGTGTATAATGCTTGAGTGCTGAAATTTATCCTAGACAACTTTATTTCCAGAAGCTTCTTCAACAACTTCTTGAAGCACTCATTGGGCATCTCATAGAAGACATGAATTGAAATTGAGAACAGAGTACCAAAGCTTCAAAACGATCCAGCTCTTTTAAAATTGTTGCTAAGATCCATTTGGATCCCGTTTCTTAAGATCCATTTAGGTACCTCTTAATCCAGAAATATAGCAGCAATGTGGTCGAGAAATGCCTAAAGTATGCAAAAGGGCGTCGCCCTCGTATCATTCATAAACTGATAAATTATTCTTGATTTGATCAAATATTGCATGACCTTGTTGGAAGTAGGATTTCCCCATGTCTATCCAATTCTATTTAGAGGCCTTTCTGGTTGTGATCTCATGAGGATGTTTGTTCTTTTTGACATTGCACTGGTAGAGGCTATAAGACTCCATGTTCTATCACATTGGATCAGTCCATATGGGAGGAAAGTACCCTCAAGTAACAGTTTGAAGAAATAAGATCATATTTCTTTTATGAAATTCGTCTAATAAAGGGATTAGAATTCGTCTATTCAAAGGAACCAGTTCGGCAAGAGGTTCACACGAGGAGCAAAGTAGGAAACTATATAGGGTTTGATTATTGATGTGATTGATATGGGTTCGAATAAAGTAAAATATGAGAGGCAAAATAGTAATAGAAAAGCCGAAAACGGGACTCCCGTCATCTACGCGCAATAGACATTTGTATCAAATCTAACAATCCCCATAAATTTAATTTTCTATTTCAGACGTAGAATGTCTTCTTATCTTCTTTTCTACACTGAATTGATTCGTTATCAAACGATCTAAAACACAAAAAATATCTACCCGTAATAAATATATAGATAAAAAGACCCATAATTTAGACATGCCACATGGGGTCTTACTATTAACTTAAAATTAAATATTTGAAAAAATATATATATAACTAAGACATAATAAAATATATTATATATAATTTCATTATAAAAAATAGTAAACAAAAATTATACTATTTTTAATTTAAGAAAAATATTCTAATATGCAATTGAGTAAAAGAATAAAAACAATAACTCTATCGTCCGGTTCTTTGCATTGTATTCCCGTCTCAAGACTAGATAGATAAAGTAGGAGGTTGAGTTTTTTGGTGGGTATTTGGTGACAAGCTATGGGGAAAAAAAAAATTCTTTTAGGACTTGGTCCCGCCTAGACCCGACCCTAGCCCTTGATGGTAAGGCTTGGCTCTAGTCAGTTCAAGCCTCGGACTGCTATAGCCAGGCTAGGGCGTAACCCTTGCAGGTGAGGCCGAGCCTAGTAAGACACTGGCCCTGCCCAAGTGACATGGATGAGCCCGTTGGGAGAATTAATTTCTAATTTGAGCAATAGTCCCCTCGTCAGCCGAGGAGGGGACTATTCTTCCTCGCTATCACATAGCCGACCCATCAACTTCCATTAACTCAGGTTAGTTTTTCTGTTTAACTCTTTAGTTAGTTTTTTTTTTTTCTTTCTAAAAACCAAGGATAGATGGGTGAACCTTAAGGGTGGATGAATCTTAACCACAATTAAATGGGGTTAGAAGGGGACACATGGCAAGAAAATGGGAGCCGAGATAGCCCTCCTCGCGTCACCAACCAAGGAGGTGAATATTTTCCTTCTAATTTGGGAAGTGATTAAAAACCCTCAATAGTATGTACTATCAAGAGTTGAACCGTCCCATGATTAAAAACTCTCCATAGTATGCACTATCAAGAGTTGAGCCGTCCGATTTAAAATCTGACGGCACCGAAACATAAATTGGGGTCCACCATTAAATCGGACGGCACCAAAACATAAAATGGGGTCCACCATTAAATGCATATGAGCCTTGGTGCCACATATTTTAAATTGGACAGTCCAGCTCTCGGATAATACACACAATCAAGATTTATTTTTTAACACTTTCCAATTTGTAAGAGGACTATGCAATTCCAATGCCCAAGTTGATGGTATATATCCTCATTAGCAAAGACCCCGTGCAATGCACGGGTGGTAACATCATCAATCGAGTTATATATACTAGCAGAAGGCAAGTACGTTGCACGTGTGTGTACAGTCCGATGCACGTGAGAGAGAGGGGTGGAGGAGAGCGACCGGGGAACCCTAGAGGTGAGTGAATTTTAACTACAGTTAAGGAGTGTCAAAAGGGACACGTGTTAACCTGTGGGTGCAATTGATGAGAAATAGGTAGTTTGAGGTGGGTGAATTTTAACCACAGTTAAAGAGTGTCAAAAGGTGTAGATGAGAAAGTGGTAGTTTGAGAATTAAGTAAAATATTAATTCAATGTTTTGTCTTAAGGGTAGTTTGAGAAATTATAACTTTAAATAGATTGTAGATGAGAAAGGAGTAATTTGGTAGATTGTAGATGAGAAAGGGGTAGTTTGGAAATTAAGTAAAACATCAAATGAAGGAAGATTTGTAAGGTTTGTATATAAGGGTAGTTTAGGAATTGATAAAAATCAGGCTACGGGGGTAGTTTGGGAATTTCATCATCTAGCTTCTCTCATTATAGTAGAGATATAGTATAGTTATGAATTATCAATCATATTCCTAAAATCTCAACAAAAATAGAACAAAATTATTAATGAAATATAAGGTAGATGGGCTGATTTCAAGAGAAATTACTTCCACATGAAACCAATGGTTAAGATAGGGAGGTTCTCACTGTCACTAAATGAAAATCTTCAATAAGAACTAAATCTTCAAAGACTTACTAATCCATTTGCAATAGCTATGGCCATGATAGATGTGTCTTACATGACCCATGATAATGAATTTCACAAAAACATGAAAAAGCTTAATAGTTTGTGTAGAACCCTAAAATTTATCAATTTTATACAATGGTCTCTACACACTTGTAAAATTGTACAAAAAGCCTAAAATCATTAAAAAGCCCTATACATTTAAATTTGGCCAAATGACAAGGCATGAGTCTCCTATGGCTTAGGTTTGATACGAAATAGAAAGTCCATAAACCTAAAACCCAAGTCCAAATTCAAATGGGTCACACATCAACAAATGGGTCGATCCGTCAACATAATAAACCCGAGTATGGACTCAATACCCAAGAAAATGGGTGAGACTTATCAAAGTCTCCTAAGTCCCTTAAACCATTAAATAGAGTGAGACTCTTGGAATCCTTATCTCTAAATGGGTAAGCATCGTCAAAGTCTTCTAAGTCCCTTAAACCACTAAATGGAGTGGGACTCTTGGAATCCTTATCTCTAAAAGTATATAAATAAGACTCAAAGCTAGAGATTTGGGGAGGAATTCAGAAGAAGAAAAAGAACAGAATTTAAAAGAAATCATCAAATCTTCAGAGAAAAGAAATCAAAACATTCCACAGAAGACAAAGCTACAAAGAAGCCAGTTCTCCTCGAGAATCACTTTCTAGCCGATCAAGTGCGAAGCCCGGAAGAAAGAAAAAGCTACATTAACACCTTCAAAGAAAATCGAGATCACGCCTCGGTCCTCATCTTCTACTTTAGAAATTTCTGATTGTTAATTAGAATATTTTTTAGAGTTGTACCAAATTCTAAATAAATATTTTGTTCATCCATTATTTCATCTACAAAATTGTGTCAACAAATTTTTGGCACGCCCGGTGGGACACTCTATCTCTCATCTTTCAGTCAGCAAACAATCGAGTAGCATCAATGGCCCCCCAAGAGAACTGTTGTTGCAATCACTGCCATCCATGGAAAGAGAAACACAACCTCTTCTGCACTTGAATCTACACCGGCTACCAGTGATGATCGGCGAGCAACACGTTATATGACGTAGTCTGGTGCCTCTCACTTGGTTGGGGCCCTCTCGCAGCATCACAAACAACGCGTCTCTAAAACGACGCAAATGGCTAAGACTACGGGGGCCAAGATGTCTGAGGATATGTCCTCCAGTTATCTTTCCGATACGCAGTCTAGTGTATGGTCAGCGTCTTCTGTGACCTCTCCTTCTCAAGGTCGAGCCTCCAAAGAATTGCAGAATCAGAGTTATTCAAATTTTGACACATACCTCTATCAGATCTGCTATGATGATGGAAGCAGCGACGATTGAAGAGCAGATCACACAAATGTCTAATGCAATCGCAAATTTAACAAAGGCAGTTGAGGATAAAGATGCCAAAATTAGAGACCTGGTAAGCCGCTTGGAACAGAATAACCAAGTAGATGAATCCAATCAAGGACCGACAAATTCCCCTAAGTTCAGTCTCCAAGGACCTTGTGAAGCGGAAGAACAAAACAAGGGGTTCACTCTCCAAGGACATCATGATGCAGAGGAACAAAACCAGAATGCATCCGGCTCGTGAGATCCCACTCGGGACAGTCACCAAGCATCAATTGCTTTGCTCTCCGTCCAGCAACTGCAAGCAATGATCATCGTTACCATTCGCACTCAATACGGGGGTATATCACATTCTTCCTTGGTTTATGCCAAACCATATTCTCAACGCATTGAGCAAATGCGCTTCTCGACAAGATACCAACCGTCAAAGTTTCAACAGTTCGATGGAAAAAGGCAATCCAAAGCAACACGTTGCCCACTTTATCAAGACTTACAACAATGTCGGCACATACGGAGACTTCATGGTGAAACAGTTTGTTCGCTCCCTCAAAGGGAATGCGTTTGACTGGTATACCGATCTAGAGTCTAGTTCCATTGACAGTTGGGAACAACTGGAGTGCGAGTTTCTCAACCGCTTCTACAACACCAGAAAGACAGTGAGCATGGTGGAGTTTGTTGTCGTATGACAAGTGAAAGATGAACTTGTTATTGACTACATCAACAGGTGGAGAAATCTTGCTCTTAACTACAAGGATCGTCTTTCTGAACCATCTGCTATTGAAATGTGCATCCAAGGGATGCACTGGGGGCTTCTTTACATCCTCAAAAGAATTAAGTCTTGTTCTTTTGAAGAATTGGCTACACGGGCACTTGACATGGAGCTCAGTATAGCCACACATGGGGATTTACGACCGATCGATTCTTTCAAATCCGAGAAGAAGCAGTGGAACACATCCAAGACCAAGGAGGCTATGATCACCACTACTACCACCAAGCTGATCAAGATCTCGAGCCAAAAGAAGCAGGAACCGCCCAAGGCCGACACATCTCAAGAAAGAGGGCAAGGCAGGATGACACTCAAGGAGCTCGAGGCAAAAGAATATCATTTTCCAGACTCTGAGGTATTTGGCATGCTCGATCAACTACTAAGTCTAAAGTTGATTGAATTGTCAACCTCTAAACGTCCAGAGGAAGCGGGTCGTTATGAAGACCCAAGATACTGCCGATACCACCAACTGATCAGCCATCCGGTTGGAAAATGTTTCGTCCTCAAAGAGAAGATTATGGACCTAGCTCGACAAGGAAAGATTGACCTTGACTTCGTCAATGTTGTGGCAGCCTCGAATATGATGAGTGTTGTCTTCGGGTCTTTTAACCCCATTTGGGTTCCACCTTCATCATCTGTAGCAATGCTGCCTCCTCAAGCAATAAAGGCACCATGGCCGCCACAAAATTTGAAGCAAGTCATAGCCGGAACTCTTGGCTCTGGCATCCCCCATTCAATATCGGTGGTCGTATCAAGCCAATGGCAAATTCCATTATCTCAGCTACATCAGCAACAACGATGTCTCCCTATAAAAATTGAACGAGAGTCAATAAAGGAATCTTCTCTCATCGATGATGACGGTTGGACATTGGTTACACGACGGCGACGACACGTGCAACATTTACTACCTCCTCTTCATCAAAGAGCGAAGCGAACCAAAAGAAAGACTCGTCCAGGCATTAAATCAAAGAAGAAGGCAGTGAAGAAAAAAGCATTCAAAATGTCTGCTGCTGATCCAGAAGATATTTTTCAGCAATTCCCTCCTTTGCCAATCACATTTGGCGACTTCATATCAAAGTGGTTTCTCCAAAAACAGCAACGAGAGCCGACCTACTCTGTCGCATGTTACCAACTCGAGTCAGACATATCAGAAGAACAAGTGAACGATATACCTGCCGACCATTCATCTCCTTCAATTCATGAAGAGTAGCATCCAAAAGGAGAAGATGATGCCTTCGACATTGAAAAGACATCAATATACTTAAGTCTCTTTAAGGCCCTACAACTACCAGAGAAGACTCAGTTCAGCCTCGCTCAAGCCTTGACTAATCCCGAAAAGTACAAGGGAAAGGACTGGGCTCAAAGGAAGTCGGGGACATGTGCTTCTTGCATAGCCACCATCACCTTCGACGACGAAGACCTACAACTTGGTTCTCATCCTCACAATAGGTGGTTATATGTCATAGGATCCATTAAAGAACACAAAGTTTAGCGAATTCTTCTTAACTGCGGGTCCATTGTCAATATCATGCCCATCCACATGATGAGGCAAGTCGGCATCTCTCCAGATTAATTGAGTTGAAGCAGGCTGGTGATCAATGGCTTCAACCAGGGGGGCAGAGAGTCATTGGAATGGTCCGCTTCAAGCTCACAATCAAAGACTTGGAGTCCGAAGTACTCTTCTATGTCATTGATTGCAAGACATCATACCACTTGCTTCTTGATCGTCCCTAGTTACATGAGACAGGTGTGGTTTCATGTACATGGCATCAATGTTTCAAGTATCACAAGGATGGTTTGCAGAGAAAGATTGTTGCTAAGAGTCGACCTTTTGAGAAGACTGAAACACATTTTGCTGATGCTAAGTTCTACACGGAGACTGAAATCCTCTCGGAAGCACTTCCAACTTCGGTGTCATAGAATCTTCTAGCAAACTTGATATCAACAAAAGAAGCTGAAATTCTTCCATCCCCCAAGTCCTAAAAGGATGAGAAAGCTATCAAAAAGAGAAGAAACGAGCAAGTCAACCAAGAACTCTGTCAACATCTCCAATCCAATCTTAGTGCTTTGATACATTCTGCAATCACGTCAAAAGCCAGGACAACTCCCTTTTGAGGTGATAACTAAAGATACCAACTCTACTCTTTCGAAAGTCAACCTAAACACTTTGCAAGATGAGTTAGTTCTTCCAGTAGCACCGCTCGTCAAATCCACAATTATAAGGCCACCAATTGTTGGATTTGTCGCATCTACAATGAAGTTTGAAGAAGAGGAAGACATCTCAGCCCAAGCAAGTTCAGAGGGTTGTACAAAGGTAAGACAGAAAAACTCTTCGAAGCAACTGGATATGAAAAATGTGAGCCCATACACTTAGGCGAACTTCAACCTCTTGACCAAATCCATGGCCTCACAAGGCACAGGCCCAACTCATTCGAAAAGGAGAAAAGCTCATTCTCAACTGTCAAGGAGTTGGATCTATACCTCAAGCGCCAGTCAAAATCTCAGTAAAGGAGAAAGTCTCTACTCAACACATTACAGTGCAAGTAAACGATGATTGTGAAGACAAAGTTACCTCAGCTCATGCATCTGTCTTTGATCGACTTGCCCCGTCAATATAAGATACTTCAGTCTTCGAGCATTTAGGAGCAGCACAAAGTGATACAATCTTAAACTCTCAAGTTTTCCAACGGCGTGAGTCCGCACTCACCCGCTTGGGAGCACAAGGAAAAAAAGACGAACCTGCTCCTCTAAATAAGTCTAAAAGACGACGCAGACATGAGAAGAGGCATGTCAGTCGCAAAGATGTTGGTGACCCACAAAGTGCAATTCCATCGCAAATAAAACGACAAGCAATTTTGGAAGTCTCAACAACAGATGCTTTGACGGTAAAGCGACGCATTATCATCTCCACTAACCAAGGAAAACGATCTCGAACAAATCAAGTTGAGATGAGCGAAATCGAAGATGTTGCCACCGTCAATCACATTACCATCCAAGAGCCTGTCGAAGAAGAGTCATCATCTTCAGATGATGAACTAGAAAGTGCTCCTTCTGTCTTCGAAGAAGGGGGGCAAGCTATCGTCGACGAGCTTAAACAGTTGAACCTTGGCACGGAAGAACTGCGACCCATCTTTGTCAGTGCACTCTTAAGTCCTGAGGAAGAAGCTAATTACTTCAAACTGCTACACGAGTACAAAGACGTTTTTGCATGGAGTTACAAGGAGATACCCGGGCTTGATCCGAAAGTAATAATCTATCACCTAGCTGTCAAACATGGTGTTCGCCCCATCAAGTAAGCTCAACGTCGCTATCAGCCTGAACTGGTTCCACAGATCGAGGTTGAAGTTAACAAGCTGATTTCATCCGAGAAGTGAAGTATTCAAGTTAGATTGCAAACATTATCCTAGTCAAGAAGAATGGACAAATCCGGGTATGCGTAGACTTCCGTGACCTGAATAATGCATGTCCAAAAGATGACTTTCGATTGCCAATCACAGAGCTCATGGTTGATGCTACAACAGGACACAAAGTCTTATCCTTTATGGATGGTTCATCTGGTTACAACCAAATTCGTATGGATCCAAAGGATGAATAACTCACAGTCTTTCGTATACCAAAGGGGATTTAGTGCTATAAAGTGATATCGTTTGGACTAAAAAATATTGGTGCCACTTATCAACGTGCTATGCAAAAGATTTTTTACGATGTCCTGCACACAAAGGTTGAATGCTACGTCGATGACTTGGTGGTAAAATAAAAAAGAAAAGCGGATCATCTTCAAGACTTTCGTGACATTTTTATCAGACTTCTAAGGTACCAATTAAAGATGAACCCTTTAAAGTGTGCATTTGAGGTCACTTTAGGCAAATTCCTTAGGTTTGTTGTCCGACGTCATGGTAGTGAGATTAACCAAGCCAAGATCGATGCCATCCACAATATACCGGAACCTAAGAACATCCAAGAGCTTAAAGGCCTCCAAGGTCGTTTCGTTTACATCCGAAGGTTCATCTCAAACCTAACAAGGCGGTGTCACCCCTTCAACAAGTTGATGAAGAAAGATACATTGTTCAAATGGAATGATGCTTGTAAGAAAGCTTTGGAAAGTATCAAAGAGTATCTCTTCAAGGCACCGGTCTTAGCAGCCCTTATCCCCAACAAACCACTGAGTCTTTATATCAGTGCACAGGAGCAGTCATTGGGGGCATTATTAGCACAAGAGAACCATGATGGCAAAGAAAATACGCTCTACTACCTGAGCCAATCTCTAGTGGGGGTAGAATTGAACTATTCACTCATTGAGAAGATGTGTCTTGCTCTTATCTTCGTCACAAAGAAGTTGAGGCATTATATGCTGTCACACACAGTCCGACTTATCTCTCGGGCCGATCCACTCAAATACATAATGACGAGACCGGTTCTCTCGGGAAGGCTTGCCAAATGGGCACTTCTCCTGTCAGAATTTGAGATCGTTTACATCTCTCAGAAGACAGTAAAAGGACAAGTGGTAGCTGATTTCCTCGCAGATCATCCAATCCCAGTAAATTGGAAATTGTCTTAAGACTTGCCCGATGAAGAGATCTTTTACACTGACATAATACCATCATGGAAGATGTTTTTTGATGATGCTGCAAGAAGAAATACAATAGGAGCAAGAGTCGTCTTTGTAACTCCACAAGATGAAGTCGTTCCATTCGCCTTCACTTTGGCAGAGCTATCTTCAAACAATGTGGCTAAATATCAATCCCTCATAATTGAATTGGAACTAACCCGAGACATGCAGTTGTACCAGCTCAATGTGTATGGAGACTCAAAGCTCATCATCAACCAGCTCTTGACAGAGTACGATGTCCTCAACCCAACTATCTCTATGCTGCTGAGCTCATAAGTCAGTTCAAAGATATCACTATGTTGCATGTGTCAAGAAATGAGAATAAACAAGCTGATGCTTTGGCCAACCTTGCAGCAACTATAGTTGTACTTGAAGAAGTGACGACGATTCCTGTCTGTTGGAGATGGTTCATCCCTCACTTGATCCATCATGACATCACTCAACAAGCAACAAATTTCATCGAAGTGTTCGAGATTGAGATTGAAGACTAGAGACAATCTCTCATTGAATACCTTCAACATGGAAAATTGCTTAATGATCTCAAGCACAAGGCTGAAATTCATCGTTGTGCGCCCTGATTCCTATACTTCAACAATGAGCTATATCATCACTCCTTCAATGACATCTTGATGAGATGTCTTGGAAATAATGAAGCTAGAGTGGCCCTTGAGGAAACTCATTCAGGTATCTGTGGTGCTCATCAATCAGGACCGAATTTGCATGATCGCCCAAAGAGAATGGGGTATTATTGGCCAACCATAGTGAAAAACTCGCTCGAGTATGCCAAAAGATGTCATGCATGTCAAATCCATGGAGACTTCATTCGCCAGCCACCCGAGCTGCTTCACCCAACAGTAGCATCTTGGTCCTTTGACAATTGGGGACTTGATGTTGTCGGGCCACTCTCGAAGTCTTCAAAACAACACATCTATATTCTTGCTGCAATAAACTATTTCTCCAAATGGGCAAAAGCAACCCTTCTCAAAGAAGTCAAGGAAAGACATTTTGGACTTCATAAAAAATAAGTCTTCCACTATGGAGTCCCTTATTACATAGTAACGGATAACGGGCAACCATTCAAGAATGTCTTGATTGATGAATTTTATGCGAAGTTCGAAATCAAGTAAAGATGCTCTATAATGTACAATGCGCCAGCAAACGGACTCACAGAAGCTTTCAACAAAACACTTTGCAAGCTCCTTGAGAAAGTTGTTTCCAAGTCAAAAAAAAGATTGGCATGAACGGATTGGTGAAGCACTTTGGGCATACTGGACTTCATACCGCATTCCTACACAAGCCACACTTTACTCGCTTGTCTATGAAGTCGAAGCAATACTTCCATTGGAACGCCAAATTCCATTACTACGAATTGCGATCCAAGAAAGTCTCGCATGTGATGACAATACAAAGCTACGTCTCGCTGAACTTAAAGCTCTGGACGAAAAGAGATTAGAAGCGCAGCAATGCCTCGAGTGCTATCAAGTTCGCTTGTCTCGAGCTTTCAACAAGAAAGTTCGACCTCACTCCTTCCAAATAGGTGGCTTAGTACTTGCAGTTCAAAGGCCCGCCATTCTTTCACATCGGTCTGGAGAGAAATTTGATCCAAAGTGGGATGGACCGCATGTGGTGAGAGAAGTCTACACCAACGGCGCTTACCTTCTTTCAGCACCCGATGGAGTTCATCTTGGCCCTATCAATGGCAAGTTCTTCAAGCAATACTATCAATGATAGAACAATGCTCCTTGACATGAGCCTAAAGTGTCCACAATGCTCCTTGCCGCATGAGCTTAAAATGCATGTCACTCTTGGCTTATACAACTAAAATTGTAAAAGGTTCAATGACTCTTGCTCGCTAGATTGAAAATCCAAAAGGACAGTCTAGGCAAAACTTAGCATCAAAAAAAAATCGAACTACATTAAAGCTTGATTCCACATCGGCTACGTAGGCAGCTTGTAAAGTTACCTCAGGTTCAGCTACCATTTCAAAAAAAAAAATCATCAAATAATGTTATAAAAGAACATGAGAAACAATACCTTTCATAGACATGGAGTCGATTGCTTCAAGTACGCTACAAGATGTCGTACTCCTAGCAACCGGATGACGAACAAGTCTTTGTATTTGCTCAACCTCTAGAGGTCATCCGTCAGGTCCCCAATGACAACAACATCATGGAAAGCAAAGACAATTCTCCTTAGCAACATCCTCAATGTTTACATAACCATCAAAGGGGTTGGGTACTGGAAATTGCACAAGTTCTTCGTTGGATAGAAACTCCACTGCAACATCATCAAAGCAGAAACAATTCTCTTTCTCAGCAACTCTCCAGCACTCTCCCTCAGGACTATGATTTTTATTCGCAAAAACGAATCAAAATCCCGCTTTGATTTGAATCCTTGACATCACCACAAACTTCTCAAATGATGTCAGTGAATGAAAAAGCATTCCTTGACGGGTTGAAAGATCGACAGGTCCAAAGTTTCCTCGAATGTCACGTCGTGAGCCTTCCACGAGTCAGCCGCCATCTGGTGTTCAATAAATTATAGTTTTCCAGCACATTGCCTCGAGACTATGATTTTTGCTCGCGAAAATGAATTAAAGTCCCATTTTGATCTGGATCATCGACATCAACGCAAGTGAGAGCATTCCTTCACGGGTTGATAGCTTGACATGTCTAAGGTTTCTTCGAATACCACATAATGAGCCTTCCACGGGCCAGCCACCATTTGGTGTTCGATAAATTACAGCAATCCAGCGGCATCACCTAACTCCATCAACTCACTAAAGTGGGGAATGATCTCCTCATAGTACTCTCCCTGAATCGAGAGTCTCGAAATCTACTTCATCTCCCAGAGTGAGATCCCTACCTCTCCGTGACCAATAACAAAAGTATTGGTCTCGAGGCACCACACTTCACAGAGCACTTGGTACATGTTATTCGGATGACCATATTCTTTGGTGGCAACAAGGATTGCCCGACCAAGCTTCCTGGTCTCTGGACGACGAAGCAACCTGTCATACATGGCAAGGTTCCAGTTCCAAAAAATCGCTCAAGTGCTGAATGTCGCCTCGTGCAACCAACTTCGATCCCTATCGAGTAAAACGTTGAGAAATCTTCTGCGCCAAAACCGGCTCCAAATAAGTCATGTCGTCGGTATGATGCATGGCCCGACACTACGAAAGCTGGCAATCGGAAGAGAGATGTCAAAGCCCTTGGTGCCATAGCATGAATTGCAGAATATTCACTTAAGACGGCCATGTCCAATGTCTTCTCGCGTGTCACTTCTCGCACCTTCCATGCTCCAATCACTGGCTCGTGTGTGGTTAAGTGTAGTTCTTCTAGCACACCATCCCGGGACTATGATTTTACTCGCATGTTCAGAAAACGAATTGAAGTCCCGCTCCGAGCTAGATCTTCAGCAACAGCTATCCACATATCTCGAAGAAGACGTTCATCAACAACCCTATGTCACTGGCTCATGTGTGGTTAAACGCAGTTCTTCTAGCACGCCATCTCGGGACTGTGATTTTATTCGCATGTTCAGAAAACGAATCAAAGTCCCGCTCCGAGCTAGATCGTCAGCAACAGCTATCCACCTATCTCGAAAATGATGTTCATCAACAAGCCTATGGTCAGTATCCTGGGAGGCATCGATAGAAGACTTCTCTCTCTGCAAGACATACACAAGAACATGGAAGTTCATCAAAACTCTTGAATTTATTCAATAATTATATGAAATTCATTTTTTTAAAAAGTTTTAACCATTGAAGAACTAGAGCGACCTGGTTGTTCTCCCTTTCTCTTCTCTCCCTTGTACAACCATACTTTTCATTGCCCTAAAAAAAATCACAATATTTAAACCCATAAACAAATAAAATATAAAAAGATAAATCATCAACTGAACACTAGAGCACGCAAAAAAAATACATCCAAAAAAAAAGAACTCACAAAAACTACACACACAAAAAAAAAAAAAAAACCGCACATACAAGGAAAAAATTATAAAGAGAGATTAAAAAAAAAATATGAACACACAAGAAAATTAATAAACAAATTAAATGAAAACAAGCAAAACAAAGGGCAGAGCCGTAGGTTGACGCCCAGGCTACCCTATTTCCCTTGATGTTTGATGGAAAAAAAAAACCAAACAAACAAAAACAAAACAATCAAAAAGGGAAGGGGCTGCCTTACTATCCAATTGCCCACCCACTCAATACCATCTTTAATTAAAAAAAAAGGGGAGGAAGAAAGAAAGGGAGACTAACCTTTTTCAAGAAAATAGTGTCTGCCTTTTTATTCTTCCTCATGGTGATGGTGAGCAACAACATGGACGTGTAGTCTTTGGTCTTCTCAAAGCATGGAACAAATGGAATATATATATGGAGTTAGAGGACAAGTGTATGTATAAAATCCTTTCTCCTTGTTTGAGTAAGAAACAATGTCTACTAGCAAACGTATTGCAATAGGAGAGTAAAATCTCAATGTTTAGCAAGATGACAAAACACACCACCATAAGGATGAAGAAGTAAAAGGAAACTAGGAAACCAAGTTACTCCTTTAAAAGGCTTTATGTTTTATCTCATATCTTTTTTTAAATCAGGAAAGGGTTGATGAACGGGATAGTTCGGCTCTCAACTTGGTTACTCAAAAAAAAAAAAGGGTTATCAAACATACCGTTCAATAAAGCTTTTCTTTTGACCAAAGAAATCAAATCCTAGTTAAAGAAACAAGTAAAAGATCAAATTGTGGGAAATTAAGTCCATGACAAACACTAATTCATGGAAATTAAATTCAAGACAAACATTAAATCAAGGGTTACGCTAATGTCATTCATAGGTTCTATCACTATACCCTTAAGGGGGCAATTTGTAGAATCCTAAAATGTATCAATTTTATACAAAAGTCCCTACACCCGAAAAATTGTACAAAAAGCCTAAAATCATTTAAAAGCCCTATACATTTAAATTAGGCCTAATGACAAGGCATGGGTCTCCTACGGCTCGGGTCTGGTATGAAGTAGAAAGCTCATAAACTCAAAACCCAAGTCCAAATTCAAATGGGTCACACACTTAACAAATGGGTCGATTCATTAACATAATAAACCTGAGTATAGACTCAATACCCAAGAAAATGGGTGAGACTTATCAAAGTCTCCTAAGTCCCTTAAACCACTAAATGGAGTAGAACTCTTGGAATCCTTATCTCTAAATTGGTAAGCATCATCAAAGTCTTCTAAGTCCCTTAAACCACTAAATAGAGTGACTCTTGGAATCATTATCTCTAAAAGTCTATAAATAAGACTAAAAGCTAGAGATTTAGGGAGGAATTCAGAAGAAGAAAAAGAAGAGAAATCAGAAGAAATCATCAAGTCTTCAGAGAAAAGAAATCAAAGCATTCCAGAGAAGACAAAACTACAAAGAAGTCAATTCTCCTCGAGAATCACTTTCTAGCCGATCAAGCGCGAAGCCCGGAAGAAAGAAAAAGCTACATCAACACCTTCAAAGAAAATCGAGATCACGCCTCGGCCCTCATCTTCTACTTTAGAAAATTCTGATTGTTAATCAGAGGATTTTTGAGAGTTGTACCAAATTCTAAATAAATATTTTGTTCATCCATTATTTCATCTACGAAAATTTTGTGTCAACAATTTGTTTTTCCTATAAAAGAGATGATTGAAGAATGTAAGCTGAATAATGTTACGTGTTTCTCTTGAAATTTATTGTATTTAACGAAGTCCAAATACAATCAGATAAAAAGTTCTAGAGAAAAGAATATGACATGAATTTGTCTCTGGTAGATGGTAGAAAATGGTCTTCGGCTTCCCACACATCATCCGGCATGTGGCGATAAAAAGGGGACAAGTCATTTCATTTTCTCCCCATGTTTTTGACTTCTCGACGCTTGATATCTCATCCATTTTATCACCACATGTCCAATGATATGTTGAAGCCAATGATCATTTTTCTAACATCTTCCAAAGACAATCTGGTGCCAAAGAATATATAAAGGAGATCGATGGAGTGTGGACCATTTTCTCCCATCTCTTTGGTGTATGAGAGGAGAAACAGATACTTGCTTTTGAGCTTTCCTTCAATACATAGATGGAAACAAAGCATGATCTTTCAAACACCTAATATAAGGGGGAAAATACATATTATTATTTTTATATAAAAGTTAAATATGGTCATAGATATAGATAGCCCCACCAATTGAAGAGTGATAGATTATTAAACAACCATGGTGCTATTAGCCATGGTTGACATGTAGTTTTGCATCCTCTAATTGAATAAATAAGAAGAAGAGACTCATACCAGAACATGACTCCAAAGGAATGCATCGCCTAGGTTGTTTGTTGGTATTTATCTTCATGTAAACAAACCTCTATATCTCTATTTCTCTTCATTCCTCTTTTCTTACTCTTCCCTTTCAACACATTCACCATCTGGGGCAACGACATCACGGACTCTCTTCGAGAACTTCTATGATCATCTTCTACACTTGTGTAACAACTTGAACTCACTCAAACAAAGACACTTCTCTCTCTCCATGTCCGGTTTCATTAAGGAAAGTCATGCCCAGATCATCATCAAGTACTCTAAATTCATCGACTCCTTAAGTGCTTGCTCCCTATTCGATGCCATCTATGGACTTAACTCTTTTCTTTGGAACATATTGATTCGAGCCTACACTAATGGCTACCACTGTTCTAAAACGCTTCAACTCTAACTACTCGGAAAACGGGTGTGGGGGCTAGCAATTACATATTCCCCTTTGTTCTCAAAGCATGTGCCTCTAGACCATTGCTTTTGGAAGGGAAATTGGCTCACGGAAATGCATTAAGAACTGTGTTTGAGTGTGGCATGTTTGTCAAGGCTGCTATGGTGGATATGTATGCCAAATGCGGGACAAACAGATGACAGACAGGCTTTGTTCGATAGAATGACAAATGGATCACGAAAGGTTGAACTCTTGTCTCGAATGCAAGAGGAGGCATCGAGCCAAACCACATCATGTTCACATCTCTTCTATCCGCCTGTAGTTGTGCAGGCCTCATCCATGAGGGTAGGAAATGTTTTGCAGACATGATATAGCTATTGAAAGAAAACAAAACAGAGGAAAATGAAGGATTGTGGGGGGAGATGGAGGATTGTAACAAAATGATGGATGTGTTGGAAAAATGAATCAGTTGGGAAGTAGGAGACGTGGAGATTAATAGGGGGAGAGATGGGGTGACGTTTTTATCCTTCTTTTGTACTGATTTGATGAATGTGTTGGGAAAAAGGATCAATTGGGAAGTAGGAACCATGGATATTAATAGGGGGAGAGAAGGAAGGGGAGGGAATGTTTGGTTTAATTGAGGAAATTAGTGGAGAGAGGAGGGAGTTATCTAGGTGGGCAATTGTAGGAGATAGATCAGGTTTCCTTAGGAAGTCAAAGAGATGGTAATGGAAACACCAATGAGATGCCGCCATATCAGATGACACGTGGCATCAACTTGAAGAGAATAGAAGGATTTGAAGTATGCCACATGGATACCAGCTGGAATATAATAGTAGTAAGATTTGTCCGCCCAAGTGGAACATACACTGATACACATTTAGTGCTCCAAAACTTTCCCTTGAAATAAGCAAGACATCCTGCTCTGCACATACAACCAACCTAGGTCCAAGTTTGCTAGGAATCAACACCCATTACCTGAGTCAATCTCATCAACAACATTTAAGTATCCAAATTCTGTCAAAGCCTAATTCAAGATCGAAGGCTTTTGAGAATCCCAGTTACAGACATTTTGATTTACTAACCAGACTTACTAGTCCCTCCTGACCACAACCGGGGGGGGGGGCCGTTGTTATGGCCTACTCTTCGATTCTTCATCGGGCTAGCTACCGTAAAAGCCTGTTGTGATATGGCCTAAATCTGATTTTACAGCAAACACAAAATAGAGTTCATAGCAGGCGTAAAGCTGCCATGGAAGACAGAATTTAGATCAGGCATAAAGCTACCGTAAAAGATGATTGAGCTAGAAAGGAAAACAGATCTGGAATTCAAACAGGAAAAGCAATACATCACAACTTTCAAACATCTCTCCCCGGTCTTCCCCCTTCCAATAATAATATCTATTATTACGACCACTAAACTAAGAGAATGAAAAAATAGAGCATTTTTTCATCTCTGTGTGCACTACTTACCCATGATCACCCACAGAAGAAATAAAAAAAATTTCAAGCTCATGCATAGTAGTAGATATAATTACACGTCATTTACCATAATGCAGCAGCGGGTCGGGCATTTGTACTCTTTTCAGTTCACATTTCCTCCTGGAGACCTTCCTCCTCGTCCTCGTATTCACCTTCCTCGTCAGCCGTTGCATCTTGGTACTGCTGGTACTCAGAGACAAGATCATTCATGTTACTCTCTGCCTCCGTGAACTCCATCTCGTCCATTCCTTCTCCAGTATACCAATGCAAGAAAGCCTTCCTTCTGAACATAGCTGTGAACTGCTCGCTCACTCTCCTGAACATCTCCTGAATGGAGGTTGAGTTTCCAATGAAAGTTGATGCCATTGACAACCCCTTTGGTGGAATGTCACAGACGCTAGACTTCACATTGTTTGGAATCCACTCCACAAAGTAGGATGAGTTCTTGTTCTGCACGTTGATCATTTGCTCGTCCACTTCCTTGGTGCTCATCTTGCCCCTAAACATGGCTGAGGCGGTGAGGTAGCGGCCATGACGTGGGTCTGCAGCGCACATCATGTTTTTGGCATCCCACATCTGTTGGGTCAGCTCCGGGACTGTTAGGGCCCTGTATTGTTGGGACCCACGTGAGGTCAGAGGAGCAAACCCAACCATGAAGAAGTGGAGGCGCGGGAAGGGAATCAGGTTCACCGCAAGCTTACGGAGGTCAGAGTTAAGTTGACCAGGGAACCTGAGGCAGCAAGTGACCCCACTCATGGTTGCAGAGATCAAGTGGTTCAGATCGCCAACTGTGACAGAAAGTAAGAATAATTGGAAGTTGATCAGTATGCATCTTGAGCTGAAGAAGTAAAAGCAGGCATTATATGAAACAACGGCCCCATTAAGGAAAATAACAATGTTAAACAAGAATCAGCAGGCAAACGGCAAAAAAGTTATAAACAGCAAAAATCAAATAAAAGAGAGTATATTGAAAGGACGTTATGGAATTGAATGGGGTCATTTTTGGTTGTAGAAACAACCAAAAACAATCGACTCATATGGTTAAACCACAGTTGCACAAACGCTATATACAAGGTGGGATATTGGGATACTCGCTTCTCGGGGAATTGAATGGGGTCATTTTTGGTTGTAGAAACAACCGAAAACAATAGACACATATGATCATTTTTGGTTCCATCACGTCTCATTTATTGGTCAACGAGAGCTATGTATGCCTTAGGTTGTAGACTATAAGCAAGTATCGTTGAATTGGAACCTAAGGCATCTAGTTCTCCACCAATATGTTAGTGTGAGGCAAAATCGAAGATATGGCTGCCCATCGGAACGTAATGGGGTTTTATGAGATATACCCAAGTCTAAAGCTTAGGTTGTAGACTATGAGCAAGTATCGTTGAATTGGAACCTAAGGCATGTCTCATGTCTCATTTCTTGTTTCTCATTTTCCAAGGATATTTAAAGCATCGCTTTTGCTTCTCGCTGCTTCTTGATGGTAATTATGGGTTAAACAATAGCTACTTGAAGCTCATAGACTACAAATAGTTACCAAAGTAAACCACAAATGCCAAGATATATATTAAAAACCTTTTATAACTCATGAGTGCTGGAAAACCTCAAGGGATCTTATCAAACTTAACCTATATTAATAATAAAGATACATCACATATGAAGAAATCCAAAGTTCCCATCAGGAAACCAAAAGGATGGCATATGGCCTACCATCCCCATACATGCAAAACATGGGGCAAATGATTATTCAGCCCAACTCCTAAAATCTCCTATGTGGTTCCAAATCACTGCACATGCCTCCCGGTGCAGGTGCAATAGCAGTGGCATTTCCAGTGGCCATACAGTTGGGAGTATGTGCTTGTTTGTGTGCGTGTGCCCTAAATAAAAGTTTCATATCTCAGCAAGATAAATCATCTAAGGTTCCCATTTGGCATAAATTGCATTGCAATAGGCAGGCCAATCGGGTTATATGCTATTATGCTCAAGACAATCACTCTCCAAAACCTGAATCCTAAATTTTGGTTCGGTGTATCCAAATTTTTGTAGTAAATCAGTGACTTTCAACAATGTGCATCCCACATCTAGCGGTGGTTCAGGTATGATATGCTAATAGTCAGTCACAAACATATAGTCTTCAAACTACCATATCAACACTTAAATGAATAATCCAACCAGAAAATATTGAGGTGAACTAGGAAAGCAATTCTTTTCTTTACAGAAGTACTATTGGTACACACACATCAGATAAAACATCTCATATTTCTTTATAGTAGTAATTACCAGAATACTTGTTTTGTCCTTAAAAGAAAACAAGTAGTTTCCAGTCTCCCATCAAAATTGCTACTTCTGTATTTCTTTGAAAGTAAGATATTTCTACCTCATTTTCTTCTTGATAATAGAAATATTACTGAAATTCAACAAGGCATTTCAAATAGACAATATGCATACTAAATCAGTTAGAAAAAAAATAATCTCAAGAAGAAAATAGGCAAAAACAACTTGGTGAATCAAACGAGTAAGTAGTAACCACATACAAGAACTAGATCTACATCATAACAAAATATGTATAAAATTTTAAACAAACCACACAGATACTAGACCATAACAAGATCTTGGGGCAAGGCGTGCTTACAGCTAGGAGTAGCTAGCTTCAGAGTCCTGAAGCAGATATCATATAATGCCTCGTTATCCAAGACCATGCACTCATCTGCATTCTCCACAAGTTGATGAACAGAAAGAGTGGCATTGTATGGCTCTACCACTGTATCTGAAACCTTTGGCGATGGAAACACAGAGAATGTTAGCATCATCCTATCAGGGTATTCTTCCCTGATCTTCGAAATCAGCAAAGTCCCCATCCCAGATCCAGTTCCTCCACCCAGTGAGTGGCACACTTGGAAACCTGCATAAAGATAATAATACATTATAAACAACATATACCATTCGCATATAATAATCATCAAAACATTCTCATTTCAATTATCTGAAAAAATAGTTTGCACAGTTTCACTTTATCGTGGAAACTCTTCATGGGATGATTTGCAAGTGTCCTGAAAAATATTTTATTTAGGATGCTTACGCCAAACTTCCAACTTACAGATTACACACCATAAAATGCATCAAATTCTGAGCACACCAAAAGGTCAAAAAATTATCTTTAAATTTCCAAACTATACACTAAACTTAAACTTACTAATTGGACACCATTAAAAACTTCAAGAACACCATTCCTACAGAATTTAAATGATCATGTATTTATATTCCATAAAACGAAAGAAAAAACATTAAAACTATGCATTTCATCCAAATCACAGCTGGTCACCGCAACAAATTGGGGCAGGCTTTGCAAAAAATGTGCTCAATGATTAATCTTAGATAACATCAATAATCACCATGATGTTTCAAATAATGAATGAGTGAACTCACTTTGAAGGATAGGGCTTCAGCACCATCACCATATATGTGAGGTTTGAAGAAGGAGGGCTTGGGAGTTGGTTGTGCATAGAAAATAGAATTTCTCAAAATAAATTGATTTGGTAAACAGGAGGAGAATCCCAGAGAGATCAATGATTGTCTAAGGTTTATGAATAATTTTTTTTCTTGGTGATGGCATAATAATCCTCCTATTTTTCCAGTGCCATGAAAACAAGAGCAATTAAAATCCAAATAGGACACAAGAATATCATAAGGAGAAACAATAAAGGAATAGTTTCATACTGCCTAAAAATATATTCACAAACAATAGCAAGATATTAAAGGTAAAACATAGCAAATCCAAAATCTAAAAAAGAAAATAATTTAAATAGCACATCACATACCTTCAGATCAAGACGATGAACAACTAACCAATGCATTTACACGAAAAACCTAACCCAAACACCACAGAACACCAGATAAATTTTTATACCTTGAAGACAATCACAATTTTCGGCCTCCTTTCGGACAACATCAAGAACCGAGTCGATGAGCTCCGCTCCCTCAGTGTAATGCCCCTTTGCCCAGTTATTTCCAGCACCAGATTGTCCAAAAACGAAGTTATCGGGACGGAAGATCTGACCGTATGGACCAGTCCGCACACTGTCCATAGTTCCCGGCTCCAAATCCATGAGCACAGCACGAGGAACGAACCTTCCGCAAGAAGCCTCGTTGTAATAGACATTAACGCGCTCCAGTTGCAGATCGGAGGTTCCGGTGTACCTACCGGTCGGATCTATGCCGTGTTCATCGCAGACTACCTCCCAGAACTTCGATCCGATCTGGTTTCCACACTGTCCACCTTGCACGTGAAGGATTTCTCTCATTTTTCCTGAAATCAGAGAAAGTACCCAAATTTAGTAGAAAAATCAAAGAAATTCCACAAAACGAGAAATTTCGCTGAAACCAAATAAAATTTCAAGCGTTTCCGGAAACCTAAAAATCAGATCTGAGGATTCTGAGCAATGTTATAAAATTGGAAGGTGATTCAAGAGATGAAGCAACGAGGATCAGATAAACTACCTGTGATGAACAAAGAACTTGAAATTTACCGGTGAGTTCGCCGGAGAAGAGAAGATTTCCCGGTGAGACACCCACTATCGAGTGGGAGAAACTGAGATCGATCGGAGACAAGAAATTTGCGATGAGATGAACCCTGGAAAGGTTTATATTGGTGAGTGAAGGGGCAAGGCAACACTGTGAGATCTGACGGTCTGTATTCTTTCCCTCCTTTTCTTGGTGGCCGTCGGATGCCGTCGGATTGTAGAATCCTGACGGTGTGGATTCTATTTTCTTGGATGTAAAACTACCGTTTGTTTTTGAATGTATATCTGTGATTCAGTAACATGAGGAATGCTAACCATACACTTATCAATTTTTATAATAAAACAAAAAGAAATGCTTAGCACATTTGCCGTTTTCGAACTCTTACTATTGAGTTTGGATGGGCAAAATGGGGCCCATTTTTTTTTTTATTCCCCTGTTGAACGTGGGGCCTCCTTTGTAAGACACAAAGGGGCAACAGCGTGTGTTGCTGCCCATCCTAACTCCTTACTATTACGTCTGACTATGTGTGCTTAGATGTTGCTTTACCTCTTAAAACCCCCCTGCCAGGAAAAAAAAAACCTCTAACTTTTACATGTTTAATTTCTCAATGTTATCTTTAAGAACCAGTTGACCTCAAACGATTGGTATATGTTTTGGAGAGTGTTTGGGTGAAGCTTCAAAAGGTTTGAGAGTGTCTGTTGTGGTGTAGGATGTGTGTGAGTGGGTGTGTGTTTTCCTTGCCTTGACTATAGCTATTACCTTGTGGTATAGTTACCTTAACCAAAAAAAGAAGCTATAACTTTTTTTTTCTAAAAAAACATTGTTTTTTATCTATTAAATAAGTAATAATGATAAGTGTTGAACTCACAATGAGAGTTCAGTAAAAAAAAAATTAAAATTTGCATACAAGCATTGACCCATCTAAAACAAATGTATGAACTTGTTTTATGATTCCTAGTCATCCAATTGCGATTGATGTGATTTTAACTCTGTTGAAAAAGTTTTAACTTGTATAAATTTTATTTTCTTTTAAAAATTAAGATTAGATTGCTGAATCATAAGAGTTCATAAATCATTACAGAGTTAATAAAACTTGGAAGGGATAAGTGTTGCCATGTAAATGCCAATCGTGATTGACTATGATCACGACTCTTGTTTTATTATCAAAAGAGGCTTTAGGGTATGGAAATTTTTTGACTTATGAGAGTATGCTTAGTGTCCCTCTTAGTAAAAAATATGCCCTTGGTCCAAAATGACATGAAACTCTGGAGGAGGATGTTTTTATGATTATATCCAATCTCATCTATAAACTTTTCTGAAAAATATCAAAAGTATCCTCATTTCCAACTAACATTAATTTTAAGAATACCAAACAAACGGTCAAAATTCCCCAAAAAATTTAAATTCCCCCATAATAAAACAATAGTTTTTGTGTCACTTGTGACCCTACAAAAAAGGTCATTTATTTTATAATGAAAATGGATGAGAGTATGCTTAGCATTCTCTTTTTTTTGCCATGCATCGGGATCCATTAAGATCTTGTATATTCTGGAAATTGATCTTTGGGGACCTCTCCTGCCATAATGGAGGGCAAGGTTTGAAATTTCAGAAATCTCGACAATTTCGATTCTCCAACCTGAACTGAAATTTAGAAAATTTTGGATTTATCGACGAAATTTCAGAAATCTTGTTTTTTGAATATTTTATTAAATTAATAAATTCTTAATATTTCACAAAATTTTGCCCGAAATTTTGAAATATTTAAGTTGAAATTTCAGAATATTTTGAATAAAAATAATATTTTATTAAATTTTAACATATTTATATGATATTATTATTTTTAAAAATAAAATTTACATTTTTTGAAATTTCACGAAATTTTGAAATATTTTGGCATATTTCAGAATATTATTAAAAAAATCTATTTAAAAATAAATTTCCAAGATTTTGCCAAAATTTTGAAATTCCAAAATTTCACCCGAGATTTCCGATATCTCGACTGAAATTTGCATTTCCGAAATAACATGTATATCGATATTAGGGGTGGGAATGAAATTGGGATTTCAAACGGGTGTGAGATTTGCTCTGAATCTCTCATCTTCTGGATTTGTTTTTTCATATCCTTCTTGTTATAGTGATTTTGTAAATCTTCCACCAAAAAAAGGAAAGGATGAGGAGTGCTAGCCTCATAGGCATAATTCAAAAAATTTCCAATCTCTCGTTTCGGGTGAAGTAAAATTTTCAAAAGAAGAAATTATGATTTATACTTTATTCTCAAGGTAAGTTTGAAAGTATGCGCTGTACTAGTATTTGTCAAAAAAAACTACTACCTATCTATTGGCAATTCTACCCGAAAAAACAGGGCACCTTCACCTTCTATGTTAAGAGGACTTGGTAAACCTAAGTTGTTTTTTTTGGTTAAAGTAAACCTAAGTTAAAAAATGTCTTTTATCTTATCTTTTACGGTCACATGATCACATCCGTTATTCACCAATTGTCGATCCTAAACAGTATTAAGGGACACACTAGGGCTTTGTCCCAGTGGTAGTGTATCCCCAACATTGGGGGGAGGTATTTGGTTCTATTCCCGAGAGGATGAGAGTTTATACTCTTCATCCACCCATTAACTGAATAGATACTAACACCTAACTGGCGTTGCGGCCTAAACGTATTAAGGGTAGTTTAGTCAAGTGAAATAAACGGTATTCTTGTGAATTCGGGCCCTCACTTGAGATATTTTATTGTATCTATTAAATATATATTTTATATTTCCTAAACTAATTAAGAGGTTAGAGAAAAAGGACAAAAAGTAGTGTAAGCTTTAGCTGCATAGTCACATGAGATGGCGATGTAATTACCAAAAATAAATAATAAAAAAGTGAGATAGCGATGCACCCATGTGATCTACAGCTCTCTACTAGTCGGATTTTAACTACAGGCTAGAGTTAGTTCCGTCCGTGATCCGATCTCATCTTTGCTTTGCTTAGTTTAAAGGTAAAGCATCTCTCCCTTTCTCTCTCTGACTAAAATGCTCCAACAAATGTAGGTGGTACTGCAAAACTAAGATGATGATTCAAATCAGATTACTACTTTAGCTTTCCATTAATAATTGCAGGTCACATGTTTGTGGCACACACAAAATAAAATGAAAATTAACTTATAATTTATTTACATATTATGTGGTCAAAAATCAGTCTTTTCTTTCCAAGAAAAAAAAAATGGGGCTGATGGCAGGACCACGCCTCACGATGCAGAGGTCCTGAGTTCGATTCCCTGCTCTCGTTGGCCACCCTCCGGATTTATCCTGACTTTCCTGGTGTGTGTGGAGAGAGGGCTCTGCACGTGCCCGGGGGAACTAGTCGGGTGCTCTAAGAGGCCCGGATACCCTCGTCACCAAAAAAAAAATCAGTCTTATCTTACAATATCTTATTAGACTGATTTATTGTCATAGGTAGTTTCACCAGGCCTAGCCTGATTTTGGTGTCGAGTATGGATTTAGATCGAATACAATTGTAAATAGATTTAAGAATACAAATATGCTATGTACAAGGTAGGGTTGTCAAAGGACGGGCCAAGATTAACCCTAGCCCTACCCTTCCTTATAAGAGTAGGGTCCTAGTCCAGTCCTAGCCCTTCAAGGGTGGGGATTGATTGGGCCCTAGCTCTGTCCTCAATGGCCAGGGCAAGGCCAAAGGACCAGAAGGACCGGAAGAAAGAGCGAGATTTTTTTTTTGTGATTTGAGATGACGAAATTTTTTTTCTACACCAACTGTCAACCTTACAAAGAAATGGATATCCTCCTCTTTTATCCAAGCTTAGGATCGACATTGCAACAAAAAGAGCAATGACAAAGTTAATTTTTTTTTCTTGTCAGTAACAAGTGTACATGATAGAATAAAACAAAGTAAAACTATATAGAACAAAATTTGTATATCAAAATCCTCTAAGCAGGAGAAGGCAATAAGGCGATTTCGCATACGAGATTAGGGTTAGGGTTCGTAACGAGGGGTTTTATAATGATGGTCATGTGAAATTACTCATTTAACCCTACTATTAAACCGTTTATATATATATATATATATATTATACTTTTATGGTTTATAGACCTTAGCTACTATATAGCAACTAAGGAGAAGGGCAGGGCTTTAAAGGGCAGGGTCGGGGTGAGCCTTGGCCCAACCCTGTAGAAGTAGGGCTTCCGAATTTTGAACCCTGCCCGATCCAAGGGCTGGGAAGGGTAGGGCTTCAGAGGGTTTTGGAGGATAGGGCAGGGCCGGGTACCCTTCTACGTGGGCTTTTTTGACAGCCCTAGGACAAGGTAGAGTATTAGATATATCTTGATGTGATAAGATCTAGATGATCTTAGGTCACATTTGATTTTTAAAAAAAATTAAGTGAGGATATTAGGTCTTAGTATTAGCTTGTGGGTGATTCAGTCATCCAAGTAATTTGGACTAAATTCATTTGAGTTTTTCTTTCTTTATGATACCTATTTAGAGCATTCCTAGCAGCATCACCAAAATAGTCATGTTAATGAGCCTACTTTTTAAAACACTCCCAGCAGCCTCACCAAAATAACTAAAACTCTATCATTTGTATCACTTCCACAATAAAAAAAAAGGCAGAGAGAAACCTTTATTTTGTTTGTGTGGACCCACAAAGGAGAAGGGAAAGAGAGTGTACAGTGACTTACCAAAGTTAGTGAGTACTATATAGTCACCAACCAAAACGTCAAATTGGTGAGGTTGCTGGGGACGTTATTTTGCACTTTTTAGCTATCTGACTCACCAAAATGACTAAAAGACTGCTAGGAATGCTCTTATATATATAGTAGTAAACATCAATTAATAGTTAATAACAAGAAATTGAACTCTTACAGGACATTAGCTTGAGATTAGATTTCATGACTCTCTCATAAGAAAGATATACCATACCATTGGAGTAGGCGATAGATGGTAATTCATTTTGGAAGTTTTACTTTCAAGATTTGCTCCCTAGTCTAAAAAGAAGTATTTCTTTAAAAATTATGCTTAGTTGGACTTTAGATTGTTAAGTTGAAGGTTAATTTTATGTCTCTATTTTATAAATTTTAGGGGTAAAAACCTTAACTTTAAAAAATAACTTGATAGCTACTTTTTAAAGTAAATGTTTTTATCTATAAAATCTCTAAAATGTAGACACGTAATTAACCTTCAACTTAACAATCTAAAGTCCAACTAAGCATAATTTTCTAATAAGCACTTATTTTGAGACTAGTATTGACAAACACCACCCTCATCTCATGAGGATAAGTCACCTTATATTATGCCTGCACTCAAGCCAAGCTAGCCTAGTCATTTTGAAGCTGACATTTTTAGCTAAAATAAATCAAGTCAAAGCTTTTATTTGAGCTCGAATTTGTAAATTGGCAAAGCTCAAGTTAGACACTATTTGATTCGACTTGACTTGAAGCTTGGCTTGGCTTAAAATATTATATATATTTGAAATATTATATATATATATATATATATATATATATATATATATATATATATAAATATATATATATATATAAATTGTTTTGATAATATTATTTATTTTATTATAAAAGTAATATTTTTAATTTTTTTTAATCATATGTTATAATAATTTTAATTTAAAATTAATAAGTTTTAAGATATTATAGTAACAAGAAAGTTAAGAAATTGAAAGCAGAAACCAGATCTAACTCTCTATTCTTTATGTTGAAGAATTACTCTTAAATCTTATTTTTTTATATGAATGTATTATTTTTCTATAGTCTCTTGTATTATAATTTATTAATAAACATTTTTAATACAATAATATAAAATTAGACAAATTATTGTGTAAATCAAGCTTGAGCCTACCGAAGTTGACTTGGCTCGAATAAAGTTCGAACTTGATCAAGTCAAGCTCAAGCCTAAATGAGCTCAATCTGAGCTTAAGCATGTTTAAGTGAAGCTTAAACTTGGCTAAGCATGACTCATGCATCTTTGAAAAGAGTATAATGATTGATATGCCTGTTCAATTAATTATCACATATACTAATTAAACAAACTAAACTAAGTTTGCAACGTGACCACGTGTTATGTACCACAAAAAAATAAAAAAAAGTGACGTGACTTTCTTTAACTTTTGATTTTATATTTTCATTGAAAGGTATTGCTACTTTGTAGCGATACTGTTCCTCATTCGACAAGGATAAGACACATAATTTATTGTAGAGCACCAGGAGCATTAATCTGCTACTCACCAGGGTTAGGACGAGGAGCAGCATCTAGCCTCTAAACACCAACATGGGTTCTTTTAATTGTGGTTAATGTTTTAATTATTATTTTTACTAAAAATTAAGATTAAAAATATTAACCGTAAGGATTAGTAAAGCTTAATTAAAAGGGAACACGGGTGGGCGTTTAGGAAGGCGAGACGCTGGTGCTGCGAGTCCTCATTGCAATAACACATCGGTCTTGGTCATGAGTCATGACAATTGACATATGATAATTAAAAAACAACAGTAGGATTCTGCTGGATTCTACACTTCTAGTAAGTGATAGAAAAGCATCTATGATCTTCAATGGACTATTACCTAAATCTGGGGCCCAGTGGGTAGTTGTAGCCAACTAATGTAAGAACAAGATTCACGTCCTTTCATGTCTCCTGGATATGTGGACCGTTGATTGAAGGATACGAATCTGTAAATCAACGGACCATTTGCATTGTGTGAATGAGTGGTGGGTGCCCTTCTAACTAAAATGCTTCAACAACCATGGTGGTCTTTCATATGCCTGTCCGTGTCTAGGTCAGAGTTCCAATCCCCACAACTACAAGCAAACATTGTTGGCAATAGGCATTTAGTTCAGATTAGGGTTGTCAATGGGGCTGGCTGGCCCCGCGGATTACTTAGTTGGATGGGCTTGGGTTTATAGGCTTAGGTCCGGTGGCCCGTTAGTCTATTCTTCTAACTGGATTTGGTTCGGCTGGCCCGGCCTAAGCACAAACACAACCCCCCCCCCCCACACACACAAACAAACGCAAAAAAAAAACCTTCTGTTCTCCTTATTATTCTTTGGTGGGCTGGTTCGGGCCGATTAATAAGCGAGTTGGTCCAGACCGGCCCATTTATTAATCGGTCATAGTTGGGTCTGACCTGAACCCGGCCTAGTTGGCATTTTGGCACAGTAATCCAGTGCTAACACGCCTTGGTTGCAGTCTGCTTGAACCACCTACTGATTGTGGTCCGCTTAAACAGCCTTAAAGAGAGCTATGATAGGCAAAAAAAAATGTGGCAGTATGTCAACCTCTAAAAAATAGGGCTGAAAGGCACATAACTGCTACATTTGGTTCAGATGGCAAGGTGTGCACCTCTCATAATGTTACCCTACGTATCCATGAAGTGATTATCCTAAAGTGATGTGGCAAGCAGGAGACGAGTCTATGAAGTGATTATCCTAAAGTGATGTGATAAGCAAGAGACTACTATGATGACTTTACCTAAATGAAGAAAACATGTTTCACATTTGCAAAGTTGGGCTAAGCAAAGGTCAATTTGGGACCAACCAATCTATATACACTGACCCAAACTCAGCCCGGATCAGGGGGCCCAAGCCTAGCCCATTTTAATGTTTTTGGGTTTAGACTGAGCTAGAATTGACACGAACTTGGCATCTAATTCATCCCATATTTTCAAATTTAGGCATTTTCATATTGTAAAGGGCAATGGAATCCTAGCAACTGAACGAGTTATTAAAATTATTAATTAAAATTATTAAAGGTTCATTCAGATTTATGGAAATGATGGACAAAATGCAATTCTATTCCATAATTTGGGGTGCATTACATTTTTGGTGCAATGTTATCATGTAACTAACACACACAGCCAAAGTCAAGGTAGTGCTAAGGTGCCATAAGGGTAAGTCCAAGCAACTACTCCAAAAGAGTCTGACTTAAGAAGGGTTGATGACACCTTGTGAAGTCTTAACCACAACCGATGTGAAACTAAACCCATGACAATAACACCCTAACGCATGCAGAAACCGAGAACTAGATGGTTTACATAAGTCACAAAAATTGGAATTGCGGCAATTCCACACAAAATTGAAACGTTATTTCAAGAGATAAAAGCGTAGAATTTTAATTTAGAGGAATTGAGCGCAATTAAACTCGTTGGGTTAATTCTACTTCCACAAATTCAAACACACTTTAGGAAGGTTGAGAAAGAAGAATAATGAAGTTGTAAAAGATCATGTCAATTATCATGCACATGTTAATTGCAATATCACTTGGTAGATAGGTAGGTAGATGTTGTAATTCCCACAAAATTTAAGAATTGATACTATTTGAATCTCCAAGGGAGCATTTGGATCAGTTTTTTTCTTTCTTTCTGATTTAATCACTTAAGACTCCTGTTTGGTTCACTAAAAAAAATCAATTTATTTCAAATCTGGATGGAGGGTGATTTTAAAAGAGTAAAATCATTTTTTTAACTACCTAAGGTGGCCTTTGGATTAGATTTTATTAGCCAAAAATCAATAGTGATGAAATTGATTGTGTAAATATTTAATTGTTAAATATTCGCTTTTTCAAATGATAGTATTCGGAGAATACGAAGTTAAAATTTTCATAGTTCTTCCATTTAGAAAAAAAAATAAAATTATGTGAACCAAACAGAATTATTTACTTAGAATCACTTTTTTGTCAAAAATTGATTATGTACAAAATGTGAACCAAATAATATTGTGATTATTTGACAATTGATTTCTACACAAATGATTCTTATCATAATTGATTCTGGATAATAGAATCCGATCCAAATAGGCCCCAAGTGAATTGGGATTCAAAGAACTAGGGGCATCCAAGCACAAGAAATTAGAATTCCAATCTCATTTCCTATGCCCCAATTCTTGTGATCCAAATGGGCCATTAGAGAAATAATTTAATGTGAAGTCCATATTTTGGTATTGACTTATTCCATTATCAAAACAATGTCATGTGTCTTGTGTCCTTGCCTACAAGCATCTAAGACTAGTGAAGATGAAGATTGAAGAAGATCAACTGAAGACATTGCAATCATCGCATTCGTTTAACTCCATAGGATGGTAAGTGACCTAGATACCATGTTACCTTAGGTTGATTGATCTAGAAAATTTGTTTACCTTAGGTGGTTAGTGACCTGCCCTTGGTTGAAGTTTTCGAGTTAAAATAGGTGAAATCGTCTCTCTATCATAAAAGGGGTATTTTGGCCATTTTAGTTAATCCAAAATTTATGAAACTTTTAGGGTAGATTCCAGATGACCTAAAGTAGCTATGATTCAAAATTCAGTTTAATCCAATAAGAATCGAGCTCTCTAGAATTATTCAAAGTTTAGTGGTAAAACTGTAAATAGGGTGAACAGTAATTGCATGAATAGTGTCTTTAACGGTTCTAAACACTTTCAAACTCTGTTTTTGACTTCTACTAATAGGGTTTGTTCTCCAGAACGAACTAGAAGAGTTGTGAGCATAGTTAGTAAGTTCGGGTACAGGAAAAATACGATGCAAGAAATGTTCGGGTATTATACTTTTTAATCTCAAAAGTTCGCGAGCAAAAGTTCTGCCCAAAAGAACGGAAACGTCAAATAATTGGATATAGATATATTCGGGTTTAATATGTTTTTTTTTCAAAAGTTTGAGACCAAAAATACGGTAACACATCAAATGTCTTATAATAATTAACCTAGTGCAATAATAATTTAACAACTGGTTCAATCTAACTAAGACAACTAAATAAATAATTATCTTAACCACAATATTATTTATCTCAATTTTAACTAAAAATTAAATAAAAGTATTCAACAAAAATTAAAACTATAAGAATTTTTTTATTGATAAAAGACAAGAATCGGGAGTGAATAATATAAATATTATCATAGCTCCTATAGTTCATATGGCTTGGGTGTAGTTTTATCAACACGAGTGGTTCTACTTTTTTTAATCTTTGTTACAATAAATATTACAAAACAAGATTAGAAAAAAGAAAAAAAAAAAGAGCAACCATACCTTACATTCAACTGTACGTGGAGATCGAATAACAGTCAATCACAATTTAATTCAGGGAGAGTTCAATCGCACCCATAGGTCAACACGTCTCCCCTTTAACCCCTATTAATTGTGGTTAAGATTCCCTAATACTTAGTGTTCAATAATTTAAACTTGGTTTTTTGAAAACATAAAAAAAATATTTAATTCTAGTTAATAATTTTAACTCTTAAGGTTAATATTTTTTTTCAAAAAACTAAGGTTAGATTATTGGACACTCATCACCCGGTGGTTAGATAATCTTAAACACAGTTAATAGGGATTAAAGGAGACACGTATTGACCTGTGGCTACGATTGAACTCTCCTAAAATTTAATCACGATTGACCGTGATTTAATCTCTTGGCTATGATTCAATATCTTGTACGTGTGTGTTTGGATTATATCTCTAATAAAAAAGAAAAGTAAAAACTAAAGGGTAAAGACCCTTATGAACTATTAATACTTATAGACTAAAGGATAAAAGAATGCTTCTCAAGTTAAAGCAAAGAGTAAAGCTGTAAAATATATTGAAGGAGAACATCCGTCCTCATTCCTCACCCCCAAACAGAACCTCTTCTAAGCTTAAACCCATCTCAGACCTCAATTACGCTAGTCGGCTAGTTCTGAAGGGGAAGCAAGGAGCAGAAGATAGTAGTCATGGTATGTTTTTTTGTTTATCTCTCTCTAATTTCTAGGTTTAATTTGTTTCTTTTTCAATTTCTAGGGTTTTACTTTTAATTTGTTTCTCTTCTAATTTCTAGGGGTTTAATTTGCATTAATTGATGTAAAAAATACATTCAAAATTGGGAAATGAATGAAGAACTAACTCGGATTTGAAGGTGCTGCCTATGTGGAGAGCTTTGCAAATTTTCTGGTTCAAGGGAAGGATGGTTGAGAGTGGGATTTGGGAAAGAAGACGGAAGAAAAATGAAGATATTTGCAGATTTAATTTTTTGTGTATATAAGTTTCTATAATTCATACATATTTTATGTAAGTACTATTAATTATCCATTTAACTCGGGTTAGATATGTTTAGAGGCATACATTCATGTATGTTTCCATATCATTCAATAGAAATCAGGAAACATTTGTTGTTTTGAAAAAAAATTTTACGCCCGTATTATATGCGTACTATACGCGTACTTACTAACACTGGTTGTGAGAGGGCTTCATTGAGATAATTAGGGTTTCCCAAACTCATTCTCCTCTCCTCTTCCACCCTAGAGTATGCAAGACATTGTTTGACTTTTCTTACTTGTTTATTCCTATTGTTGGGAATTCAAACTAGAGTTTGTTAATTGAACAACAATCAACCCGTTCTGTAAAGAACAACTTGGTCGGAGTAATCCAAAGCCTTTATGAAGGAGATCGATCGAAAGATCGTGAGTATATTTCCCGAGTTCAGTACATTCCTTGCAATATATGTGTTTACTTATTTCTATGTTCCATACATGCTTCATGAGGTTTTTATAAGCATGTGCAGGTGTAGGTTTGCAGCAGACAGATCTTGTATGACAAGAGCTTCATTGTTTAGAATCTAGGTTGTTTTTCAATTGGTGTCATGTAACATTTTTGGAGTCGTTTAATGACCTAATTCACCGTTTGATGTGTTTGGGTGAGTTTGTGTCAAGTCATGTACTTCAGTTTAGTTTTGTCAGGGAATTGTCAAATGAGGAGATTGTAAAGTCCATATTTTGGTATTGACTTATTATGTATTCAAAAACAGTGTCATGTGTCTTGTGTCCTTACCTACAAGCATCCAAGACTAGTGAAGATGAAGACCAAAGAAGATTAGCTGAAGACATTTCGATCATCGCATTCGTTTCACTCTATAGGATGGTAAATGACCTAAATACCATGTTACCTTTGGTTGATTGACTTAGAAAGTTTGTTTACCTTGATGGTTAGTGACCTGCCCTTGGTTGAAGCTTTCGAGTCAAAATAGGCGAAATCGCCTATCTATCATTAGAGGGCTATTTTGGTCATTTTACTTATTTCAAAATTATGAAACTTTTAGGGTAGATTCCAAATGACCTAAAGTAGTTATGGTTCAAATTTCAGCTTAATTCGAAAAGAATTGAGCTCTCTAGAATTATTCAAAGTTCAGTGGAATAACTATAAATATGGTGAACAGTAACCGCGTGAATAGTATTTTTAACAGTTTTTAACACTTTCAAACTCTGTTTTTGGCCTCTATTAATAGGGTTTGTTCCCTAGAATGAACTATAAGAGTTGTGAGAGAGCTTTATTGAGATAATTAGGGTGGGGTTTCTCAAACTCATTATCTTCTCCTCTTCCACCCTAGAGTATGCAAGACATTGTTTGATCTTTCTTACTTGTCTATTTCTATTATTAGGAATTCAAACTAGGGTTTGTTAATTGAACAACCGTCAACCCGTTCTGAAAAGAACAACTTGGTCGGAGTAATCCAAAGCCTTTGTGAAGGAGATTGATTTGAGGAGGATCGTGGTTATTTGGTTGAAGGAATCCAGAGTCGTCATTGATGGAGATTGATTGGAAGATCATGGATATGGAGACACAAAGAAAAGAACATGTTACTGTGGTAGATTGCGAGTCTTGCGAGATCGTTATTACTTTTCGAGGCGTGGAGGACTGAGTACTGAGGATTGTAGTGTCGAGTTCGATTGAGTATAGTTCGAGTCTTGTAAGTATTCGTTACTTTTTCTAAGTGATATATATTGCTGGACTAGGTCCTTGTAAAATTTTTTGTGTTGTGGTTTGCTTGTCTTCTCTATTTCCATACTTTATTGTTCATCATCCCTTAGTTAATAATTTAATTGTTAAATCTTTAAAAAGTAGATAGACTTGTAGGGAGACCTAGCCACCCCCATGGGTTTGTGAGTTCTCAACTCAAAAATATTATTTTTGGGGTTCACCGAATTTTTCAATTGGTATTAGAGCGGGTTCACTAAGGGTGTGTTTGGAAACTCTACTCACATATAATAAGCTTTTAAAAATAAACTCTAAAGAATAAGTTCTAAAGTTTTAGACCCAAAAAATAAGTTACCCCCGTGCTACTTATTTGTTTAGAGGTTTTTCCTCTACTTTTAAAGTTTCTAGAGGTCTAATAAGCCTATTATCAAACATTCTAAAACCCAAATAAGCTCTTATTATTTCGAGTTACCAAACGCCACCTAACTTATTAATGCGATCTCATTCTATATTCAGTGAATTTTAATTCCATTAGAGAGGGAGACCTCGAGACAACATATGATGAGCTTTATGAGGAATGCCTAAAGCTGAAAAATATTTTGTTTTCTATGATCAAAAAGGTCAAATCCATTGAATTAGAAAGAGATGCCTTAGACCAAGTGGCTTCCGAGTTGAAAGCTCTTGTGTCACACCTTGAGAAAGAAAAGGCTTCCCTCCTTGTCAAGATTCAGCTTCTTGAATTTGATTTATATGTTTGTCTTGATCAAGAGACAAGTCTTGAAATCAAGTTAGTTGATCTTAAGGAAGATCAGAGGTGTGAAGATGAGAAGAGAGCTCCATCCACCTCGAACACTTAACCTGGTGCTAAAAGGCACCCTCCTGCTAAAGGGAAAGATTCTTCTATCGCGCCCTAAAATCCTCCCTAAGAGTTAGGCGTGACTTTGTATGTGATTAATCTATCATACTAAACCATCCTGTATAAAACACACAAGGCAACTATAGCAGAAACGTAAACTAAAAATTTCTTTTATACATAAGTAGTATTTCATGTTTATACAATAAAACAAAACCCAAAAGTAAGAGTGGACATGCCCACTCATCAAAAGTATACACATTCTTCTCTTTGTCACTCAGAAATAAGCCTCGTAAGGCCACCTGTCCAAATCCCTAGCCTCCACATTAGGCTTCTCCGCACCGCAGTCCTCCTCGCCCATGGACCGGGAGCACAAATGTCAAACAGACCTACCGACATTAAAATGTACGACTGAGCATGGAAAACTCAGCATATACAATCTACTAGCTAAAAATGCTATAAATCAACAACAATAAGCAACAATTCCTAATAAATGCATCACAACTGGGCTTAGAGCGATAATTCAAATTGTACTTAAAAGTGCATATTTCCCATAATCTCTATCTTATGAGTTTCGTGGAATCCAAAACATGTCTTATTAAATATTATGAGAATCACATTTTTGATGAGTTTCTTATGAGTTCTTATGAGCCTTATGAGCTTGGTAACTGATCTTAGACTTATGATCCGTAGAGACTTATGAAACGATCCTAGACTTGATCCGTAGAGACTTATAAATGATCTTAGACTGGATCCTCATGAGCCTTATGAGAACTTATGAACCTTATGAGCACTTATAAGCCTTATGTGCACATCTGAGCCTTATGAGCACTTATGAGCATTCTTATGAGAGCCTTGCGAGACTTAATTATGATCCTTAGAGAATTCGTAACTGATCTTATACTTATGATCCTTAGAGAATTTGTAACAGATCTTAGACTTATGATCCTTAGAGAATTTGTAACCGATCTTAGACTTTGCCAACCTTTAGTTTGGCCTTGTCGATGCTTATGAGCTTATGACGCTTCTTATGCGATTTTTCTTAAATCATTCTTATAAACTTTGAAATATCATGGTGATGCGAAAACATCGATCATGCAAGACATATAGTACATCGTATACTTGTGAGCATCATACTATACTTGGAAAGCTTTAAACATTCAATATATGCTTAAATTAAAGTTATGAGCATCGTAGTAGACTTAGAAAAATCATTAACATAATACTTAACCCTTATGAGCGTCATTGTAGTCATAGAAAACCATTTGACATAGAATTACAACCTTAAAATCATGCTTCAAACCGAACATAGAAGTCGTGAGTGCATAATGTACTTGTGCATATGAAAAAACTCCGATCATTCAAGACATGTAGTGTTTAGAGTGCTTGTGAGGATCATAATATGTTTCGGAAGCTTAAAACATTCAATACATGCTTAAATCCAACTTATGTGCATCGTAATAGACTTAGGAAAACCATTAAACATATTAATTAATCTTTATGGGCATCATGATAGTCATAAAAGTCATTAAACATAGAATTATAACCATAACATATCATACATAGGAATTGCATAGCAATAATTACTTTGCCTATTTTGTCATGATCATGCTTTAAAAATCATAACTCCTTAAAGAAATCATCACAAGTTAGGTCGTAGAGGGCATTTACCCTTATTATTGAGAAAACCCCACATTATTTCATTATTCAAGATTTGGATTATGACAAGGTTAGGTTGTAGAGTGTATTTACATATAAAATTATAGCAACACTAACTAATAGAAGGTATTTACCCTTATTCTTAGAAAAAGCCACATTATTTCATTTTCAAGATTTGGATTATGACAAGGTTAGGTCATATAGTGTATTTACTCTTACTCTTGAGAAATCCCCTTTTAAAATCCATATTTCATGACTTGGATTATAACAAAGCTAGATAGGAGAGTGTATTTACCTTGGAAGATCAAAATCTCTTTGATCTAAAACTTGAGAAGGGTTGAGAAAGCTTGAGGAAGCCTAAACTGAGCTTGAGGATGAAACTCCAAGCTTTGAGGAAGAAAATCCATGCCCAAGGAAAAAGATCCAACCTTTGGGGAGGCTTGGGAGCAAGAATCGAGCTCCTCCTTTGATATCAAATGAAAGCCCCTTTTTGAAAACCTAGCTCACTCCATTTCTCTCTCAAAAGATATCTCTCAAGGTGTTAGAACCCTTAACCCCTCAAAAAATGGGTATTTATAGTGTTAGGTTTGTGAAAAAACCTTTTTTTTTAAAAATCTGCGTGTTCCCACTCGAGCGGGGCTTAATTTTGCTCGAGCGGGATGTTCTGGGCAAGGCTCGCTCTAGCGGGCTTGGGTCTCGCTCGAGCGGGCTACTCACCGGAACTCAAAAATGCTGATTTTGTCCAGTTCGCTCGAGCGAGATTTTCTACAAATCCTCATTTCGGTGTTTCGACCATAACTTTTGACTCTTACTAGATTTAGCGATTCAACTTGCGTTGGACTCGAAATTCAAATACCGACAATTTTGTATCTAATGTACAAGTCCTAATTTTGACTTATCTTATTAATAGTCTAAATTGGTCTTAAAGTTAAGGGTATGTTTAAGACCTCCCTCTTCGCTCCTTTACAACTTTGATCACAAAAGAGAGTCCTTAGGACCCTAAACATACACCATAACATATGCAGAGCATGTTCACACTCTTTCAACTTGACTTGAACCGAACACATGAATTAACACGTCAATGATATAACCTTCCCATCTCTTTGACACTTGAAGTATTTCTACTCTTAGTTTCGAACGCCCATGACCCAACATGAACACGTAGAGTAGTATACTCTTTTCTCTACACAAACAACACTAAACTTAAACAAAACTCCATTTCATTATCATTACATGAATAACACAATTACATGAAGGCTTTGGCCTTTTACAAGACTAGTGCATGGTACTATTCATAGCACTATTCACAACATTGCAAACTTGGTTTCCGGGATCTAAACACACTTGGGTTATTTTGTACCCTACGCTTTTAGACACTTAGAGTATTTTTATACTCTTGTTTTGAGACTCAACATACACACGTAAAACCCTCACTTCACTTTCCTCAAACTAAGGACCCATGGAAGGCTTTAGGCCTTTGTATACACTATGCAAGTGCACTATTCACTACCCTATTCACACGAACAGTGAACCCAAACTTTGGAGCTCTACTTCTTCTACACGAAAATTCATTCCTACATGTCATAAATGTGAAGTGACAGGTCATATTGGGCCTCAATGTCCTAAACTTTGAAAATGCCTAATAATGGTTCTAATAACCAATATAATTTTCATGTGAAATCTTCAAAAGAGAGTTGAGGTCCTAGTGGATATGTCTAGGAAGTTAAATAATGATATTTTCAAAATCTCTAATAACTCTCGACAGTGACATGGTTATGACACTCCTTATGCTAGATACAAAGGAGATAACAAGAAGAACCAAAATGTCTGTTATAATTCTAGGACTCAATATTGGAATAGGAAGAACAGGAGGAAGAGGCAAAAAAGTCTTGTCTGAAACCTCATCTGAAATGGTGAATGACCAAAGGGTCAATAAATATGTTAAAACCGTTTGGGTGAGAAAGGAAGACCAGAAGGGATTCACTTAGCCCATGTCTGTCATAGTTTAGGGTGTTGTTTTATTGTTATATCTTGTCCTAGTGTTATTTTTTTTGTAAACTAGTAGTTTTTATTTACTAGTTGTTATTTTTTTTGGTATGTTTTCTGTTTTAATTAATTTTGAAAAATTCAAAAACATTGAAAAACTATAAAATCCAAAATATTTTTATCATATTGCCCTTGTTTGACTTGCATGATTTTCATTCCAAGTGTGATCTTTATTTTCATACTTGTCCAAGGTTGAACATGTTTTTATTGCTGATTGAGGATATATCACCTTCAGAGTCTCTTGGTTTGGCTAAAAACTAGACTAGTTTTATCTTGCACAGTTAAAAACTTATTCATGTGTGTATGCTTTACACTATCACATGCACTCTGACTGATTCTATTGAGAGGTCTAATTCCCAATCTATAGGTGAATGTCTTATCCCAAAGTGTAACCTAGGATGACCAATCTAGAATGACTATGTTGTTAGTCATCCCCATTTTTTGTATCCTCTATGACAAAAAATTGTTGTAATAAAAAAGGTTACCTATTAGGTTAGTGTGAAAGCTACCATTTGGTGCAAACAATAGTAATGACTACCTATGTCAACAAGTTAAGTATTTGGGTTGTTAGAGTGAAAGCCCCTGCTACCAATAGAGAAGAGTTACCTATTTTGTGAAAGTCATCAGTGCATGAAAAAAAATGCTTAGAAAAAGAACATCAAAAGAATTCTTACAAAGTTCGGAGGTATTTGACCAAAAGTAAAAGAAAATTATTGAGTCAAATAAAAATGGATAAAGGTGTACTAAAATGTAAAAAATCAGCATATTTGGATCTAACTAGGTTTGACTTCTTAGATTTGAGTCTCCAGAAGTCTCCTTATTGGTTAATGTCATATCCTTGGAAAGGGAAAGAAACCTTGATTTAGTATCTAGTCAAACTACCACTACACACAAACTGTTCACTAAATGTGACTAAGTGAATTGGCTATTCTTTAACATTTTGTGAGATTTAGTTAGATGTTTATCCTCAGTCGAACTAACTAATCATGTTCTTCATTGGATTTTTAATTTTAAATTACTGTTACTTGAAATACTTATAAAGCATGTTTGTGTGGCACATGATATTTTTTAGTTTATTATTATGTATTTTTTTATTATTTTTAGTTGGCATGGGCCTTTCTAGCATGATTTGCCCTGTCTTTAGGTGGTGTCCTTGATCTTAGGGGGAGAAGATCAAGTTGTGGTATTGTGGGGAAGTTGTTTTTTTCTTTATATCGCTATATCTTGTTCCCGCTATATAGTCCCACTATATAGCATGGTATTGTGTTGTTTGATTGTATTGTGGTTAAATTGATATATTTTTTTGTGATATTGGCTTCTTGCCTACTTTTGCACTTCGTGCTAGAAAGATGGAGAATGTTAGGGTATATTTCCTGGTTTGATACATTCCTTGCAATACATGTGTTTATTTATTTTTATATTCCATACATGCTTCATGGGGTTTTATTAGCATGTGTAGGTGCAAGTTAGCAGTAGACAAATCTTGTATGACAAGAGCTTCATTGTTTACAATCTAGGTTGTTTTTCAATTGGTGTCATGTAACATGTTTGGAGTAATGTAATAACCTAATTCATCGTTTGATGTGTTTGGTTGAGTTTGTGTCAAGTCATGTACTTCAGTTTAATTTTGTCATAAAATTGTCAAAGGGTAGAGATTGTAACGTCGATATTTTAGTATTGACTTATTCCGTTGTCAAAACAATGTCATGTGTCTTGTGTCATTGCCTATAAGCATCCAAGACTAGTGAAGATGAAGACCAAAGAAGATTAACTGAAGACATTCTGATTATCACTTTCGTTTCACTCCATATGATGGTAAGTAACCTAGATACCATGTTACCTTAGGTTGATTGACCGAGAAAAGTTTGTTTACCTTAGGTGGTTAGTGACCTGCCCTTGGTTGAAGCTTTCGAGTCAAAATACACGAAATTGCCTCTCTATCATCAGAGGGGTATTTTGGTTATTTTAAGTCATCCAAAATTTATGAAAACTTTTAGGGTAGATTCCAGATGACCTAAAGTAGTTATGGTTCAAATTTCAGCTTAATTCGATAAGAATCGACCTCTCTAGAATTATTCAAAGTTTAGTAGCAAAATTGTAAATAGGGTGAACATGAACCGCATGAATAGTACATCGTGAATAGTGTTTTTAACAGTTTTGAACACTTTCAAACTCTGTTTTTGGCTTCTATTAATTGGGTTTGTTCCCCAGAACGAACTAGAAGAGTTGTGAGAGAGCTTTATTAAGATAATTAGGGTTTCCCAAACCCATTATCCTCCACTCTTCCACCATAGAGTATGCAAGACATTGTTTGATCTTTCTTACTTGTTTATTCTTATTGTTGGGAATTCAAACTAGAGTTTGTTAATTGAACAACCATCAACCTGTTCTGTAAAGAACAACTTGATCGGAGTAATCCGAAGCTTTTGTGAAGGAGATCAATCAGAGGAGGATCGTGGTTATTTGGTCGGAGGAATCCGGAGCCGTCATTGACGGAGATTGATCAAAAGATCGTGGCTGTGGAGACACAAAGAGAAGAACATGCTACTGCGGTAGATTGCGAGTTTTGCGAGATAATGATTGCTTTTCGAGACGTGGAGGACTAAGTACTGATGATTGTAGTGTCAAGTCCGGTTGAGTACATTTCGAGTATTGTAAGTATTTGTTACTTTGTCTTAGTGATATCTCTTGCTGGACTAGGTACTGTGGTTTTTCTTGGAAAGGTTTCCATGTAAAAATCCTTGTGTTGTGGTTTGCTTATCTTCTCTATTTCCGTATTTTATTGCTCATCCTCCCTTAGTTAATAATTTAATTGTTAAATCTTAAAAATTGTAGATAGACTTATAGGGAGACCTAACCACCCCCTTGGGTTTGTGAGTTCTCAACTCAAAAATATTATTTTTGAGGTTTACCGGATTTTTCATTTAATATGAGGCGGAGCTCCGCTTCACACAATGATAGATCTTATTATTATTGAAAAATGAAGTGACTCAATAATGGCTGTCACATTGTTTTCACCTTAAGAGGGAGCTCTGGCACATTGTTTTCACCTTAAGGGAGAGCTCTGTCAAAACTTTTTCCTACAAAATTTCACCTCATATTTAAACTCTTATAGATAAGCAAAGAATGTGATCCTAACCTCTTAAATGCTTGTGAAGGTAGATGCTTGCTTCTAATGTATCTATGAACACAGATAGCTGATAGAGAATTGATGTCATTTTGTTAGTTTTGACAAATTCATCAAGTGGGTGAGGAAGGAAAATTGTTGTTACAATTTATGAAACAGAGATGCAAACAAGATCATAAATGTGTTGTCTTTAACAGGATATCTCAACAATTGAAGGCGTATATATATATGTAAGATGTTTGGTTTATAAAATGGGATCTTTAATTCAAATTCATGGCCACCTACACCTCTATATCACTTTTTTTTTATACCTTTATATCACTTCATTGATTTTGCAATAAGTATAATTTTAAGTTCACTATAACATGTATGCATGTACATGTTTTTTAATTTGGACCAAAAATACCTTGTTAACAAATATTCTTTAAAGGGGATTGCTAACAACACTTTTTCTCTTTTCAGGAGAACAAGACAAGGATTTTGTGTCAGGTCTCTATGGGTTCACTACAAAATCTCTCAATTTGTCCAATACCCCTATGGATATGTCCCCCCCCCCCCCCCCCCCCCCAAATAAAAAAAATAGAAGAACTCGAGGAATGAGGTGAGGTGATCAATATACAAACATTGAATGTATTATTTTTGTACTTAAGCCCCTCTAAGATTGAAGGACCAACCATTGGAGAGTGCATGACAACTATAAAATAGATTGTAGGGTTGAGTTGCCAGTAAGTTACTTTCATCTTAATCTCATTTACATCCATCATTCTTTTTGTATATATTCATGACCAGACAAGGGGCAATGTCCCATGTCAAAATGTCTTCCATTAGATCATATGTGTGTAACATCATTACTTTCATTTTGGTCTCAATTCAATCTTCATTCAGCATCTCAATCGTCATCTGACCCATCTGTACATACTTCTTATTACCACCCAGTTCATAGCACCCTGAGCAAAAGTAGTACCAAGCTATCTGCCCACTTCGAGATGACTCCAATAAGTACAAGATTGACTGATCGAGACGAGGAACCTATGGTTCAAGGAATTATGCATACGGACCCTAACAGCCCGGTATCACCTCAGCCAGAACAACATCGATCTCCAGACTTAGAGGCAAAGGTAGCCGAGAATGCCCAAAATATTGAGGACCTCAAGAGCATTATGCAGGATATCTTGATTGCCTTGAACAGAACCAATCCTTCCTCCTCAAACCTTGTCGATGAACCACTTACCTCAAACCAACCAAACAAATCATCTCACAATCCATCTCATAATCCACCACCTCCAAATCCACCATCTCACAATCCACCACCACTAAATCCACCATCTCATAATCCACTACCACCATACCAACCTTCCTTCAACATCTCGCCACCACACACGGACCAGTATAAGGAAGAGGAGGCAAGGATTGCCCAGAATACAGAGCAGCCAGGCATATCAACTAGCTCGGCCCACACTCCAAACTTTTACAAGGATAGGATTGAGAGGTTAGAACAACTGGTAAAGAGAGCTCAAGGGTCTGACAACTTAGTATCCACTACTTCCGAGACATGTGCCTGCATCCGGGGATTCAATTGCCTCGTGACTTTAAAATGCTAGAGTTTGAGAAATACAATGGGAAAGGATGCCCGGAGACACACTTGAAAGTTTACTGTGAAGAGCTATTCCAGCTAGAGCACGGTGACAAGTTGCCGGTGCAGCTATTTCAGAGAAGTTTGAAGGGACCAACCCTACAGTGGTTCACTAAGGTTGACCCCACCAGAGTCCGCACATGGGAAGGCCTCTGTGAGACGTTTCGTGTACAATACTCCTACAACATTGACTTGGTCGTATAGAGAACAAATCTAGAGAGAATGACTCAGAGAGAGAATGAATCTTTCATCGAATATTATGTTTGATGGAGGGAAAATACTGGAAAGATGAACACTCCTTTGCCTGAGGATGAGTTGGTGACAACATTCCTCTACACACTCAAGCATCCATTCAAGACTCTGCTAGCAGCCAAACCTATTTCCAATTTTAGCACTATGGCTAAATGTGGGGCCAGGATTAAGGCTACAATGGGAGATGTTGGAGCAATTGACATGTTCTCAGGATCTAAGGGTGCATCATCCTCTAGCCATACTGCACCCGTGCGAAGAGATACAAGGAGAAGAGATGACAGATTCTTCATTTACCCCAACAACCCCGACAACCTGGGCAGACTCAACAATAACTTCCCTCGCAACAGATGACATTTGAGCAGAAAAAGAAAATACTCTTCTCGCCCATGCCATATACCATGATGTAACTCCTCCCTTATCTACTAGATAAGCAGTTGATCATGCTGAGCTGCCACCAATCACACTGCCAAGGACATATAGGGTCGATCAACATTGTGGGTATCATCAAGCCCCGGGACATTCCACTGATATGTGTTTGATCTAAAGCATACAATCCAGGACATGCTTGAAACGAGAAAGATCCAGTTTGAACCAGGGAACACTGACAACAACCAGGCCCCTCTCCCTAATCATATAGTAACAAGAAACCGAGGCACACCAGCCTGAGCCACTCTATAGCCGACTTTGAGCAGTCTCACCAGTTTTTTTGTCTTTTTGGTTTATTTCATAATTTTTTTTTCCAAATGACCATGATGGCCCAAGTCGAAGTCTTCCAGTTAGTTAACATATTGGCCAGTGGCCACTTGTCTTTATTTTCAGTAATCGAGTTTGTAATCCTTTCATACACTAATAAAATTTCCTACTTTTGTTAAATCTGTCTTGCTTATCTACTCTGAGATGCCTAGTTTTGGGAACTGAACTAGATTTAAGCACGTGAAGGGCAATTGCATGATCATCGGGTGAGTAATCTAAAAACTCACGACCCTCGCATGAATTAGAAAGGTACTCTGCTCCCTAAAGATTTCAAGGCGAGCTACCAATCCATCAGATGACAAGAAGCAAATGAGTGACGAAGACCTCCCCAAGTTACTAAGCATCAAACATATTTGAAAGAGGATAATGCAAGGACCACACATGCTCTTGACCAATCAAAGAAAGGATAGGAGGCCATCCTTGGCTAACCCTCAAGAACCTTTTCACACGCATGCAATAACATACGTTAGTTAGCCTATCGAGCCTAATAGCTTTTCTTTCTAAACCCATACGCTGAGGCACCCTATGAAGGGCAAATCAATAGAGCAGAAGCCAACCAATCGGAAGCAAAACATATTTTGAACTATGACATGACTTGATTCTGCTGATCGTGGATATGTAGGCAACTTAAAAATTGGTTCAGTCATATTATGGAAAATTTTCATCAGTACCAAGCAACTGTCTCTAAACAGAGCACATAAAAAAGAGCAAAGAAAAAAAGAAGAAAAGAAGAAAAAAAATATATAGAGAAAATTGGCAAATCTTCACAAAATGATGATAGAGAAGCCAACTAGTTCTGTCTCTAAAAAAAAGAGCAAAGAAAAAAAGAAGAAAAGAAGAAAAAAAATATAGAGAGAAAATTGGCAAATCTTCACAAAATGATGATAGAAAAGCCAACTAGTTCTGTCTTTGCGTGCAGCAAAAAAAAAATATCATAGGGTGTCCTACCCTTAACAAGTAAATTTTGAGCCTTAATCGTTTCTACCCCTACTATGTTTTGTCGTATTAACTAAGCCCTCCTTGATCTTTGAAGGGCCTTGAGCATCGGTGGTCAGAAGCATTAATCTCTACCATTTATCAGGCAATGATGGGAGAAGACAGATCAGCTTATCAAAACTCGTAGGCCCAATGAAAACCAGAAATGACACTAAGGCACAAAAATAATGCGAGTCCAGCTCTGATATTACTATCAGGGGCAAAAAAGGGAACAAATTATTCAAGTACGCATGCATGAGTAAAAACAGGAAATGACCTCATTGCGCAAAAATAATGCGATCCCCAGACTTGGTCATTCGAAGGGCAAAAAAGGAAAAAAAAACAAAAGTTCACGGGCTTAGTATGGAATTATCAATCCTGCTAGCGCGTAAAAATAACGTGAACCTTTCTAGTAAAAACCTGTTAAGGTCCAGGGGCAAAAAATGGAAACTCATAATGTGGGACCTTTTAACAACATACAATCAAGCGCCACCATAACAATCAACTAGTACAGTCAAGCACTATCTTGTGCATCAGGCATATGGCAAAGACATCGAGGAGCAGCCTTACTTATCTATCTCAAAAGCGATCAACTCAGACCAATTCAATTCCTTTCTAAGGCAAAGGAATCCTAGCTAGGCTTCCCACCAAAAGGCAATCTCGGACATCCTTCAAAATAATTATGTCATTCTGTCAAGTCAATAATTTGTCAGTTTATCATTGAGACACCAGTTAGTCAGGTCAATCAGTCAGAGTCGTGTCCCAGCATAAGTCAACTCAAAATTGACAAATCCTTTCCCTGGTGCAATCAGATCTCAGAAATTGAGACTAGTCCAAGCCGATTATCCATGCAGGTCATTCAAGTTGGGGCAAGTCCAGACTTAACCTCAACACAGTAGTGACACATTAGACAAAGGGTAGATTTTAGATAGTGGCTCAGGGTCATGCTCAATGCTCTCACCCCTCATACTCTATCATTCATTCACATACTTGTTTACTTATGGGTTGACCGTGTGGTTTTCTCCATTCATACATATTGCTTGTAAAATGAAACAACCACGTGGTTGTCTCCATTCATCATACACTTTGCTTGCTCGTGGACTAGCCGTGTAGCTATTTCTACTTATACATCTGCTTGCTTACTTGTGCTGAAGTGATCGTGCAATCCTTCAAATTTAACTTCATTCATCTGCTGGCATAGTACCAAGTGAGGCAACCGTGTGGTTGTCTACACAATGGCATAGTACCCGGTGGGACAATCGTGTGGTTGGTTGCACCATAGCATAGTACCCGGTGAGGCAACTATATGGTTGTCTACACCATGATATAGTACCCAGTGAGGTAACTGTGTGGTTGCCTGCACCATGACATCTTACCTCAGTGGGGCAACCAGGTGGCTGCCTGCACTATAGCATCTTATCCAGTGGGGCACTCGCACGGTTGTAAGCACTCATTGCATCTTACCCATTTTTTTCAAGGAGTAACTGTACGGTTGCCTGATCAACCATCAGTTGTGGCCTCTTATGAAGCCACATTTGCATCTTTTACCACTGCACTGCACTACTTGCTTCACTCCTAAAGGAGTAATTGAAACGATTGTTTGATCGACCATCAGTTACGGCCTCTTATGAAGTCAGTCTTGCAAACTTCACACACTATATTGTACTACTAGCTCACTCTTAAAGGAGTAACTGAAGCGGGTGTCTAATCAACCATCAGTTGCAGCCTCTCGTGAAGCCAATATTGCATTTTTCACACATTGCATTGCATTACTTGTTCACTCCTTAAGGAGTAACTGAAACGGTTATCACCATCAGTTGCGGCCTCTTGTGAAGTTGGTCTTGCATCCTTCACTCATTACACTTTCACTCATCCTACCTGCTCATTCTTTTGAAGGAGTAACAAAATGGTTGTCTGATCAGCCTTCAGTTGCGGCCTCTCGTGAAGTTGGTTATGTAACCATTCTTCACTCATTGCATCTCACCCACTTGCATCATGCACCCCACTATTTGGTCGTGTGATCGATTAGCAAACAGCTTCATACACCATAACCCTCTCCATCCCTAGCAAGCACCGATTAGGCACGAGCGCACCCTTCCTCTGTCATCCTTCAGTCATCCAATCCATGGTAAGCAGTCTAAGTAGAAGTTATCTTTTTTTAAAGCTTTACAGGTTTTCTACATACACACGTGTGTAAAATTGGGGTGTTTATAGTCTTTGTCGTTCATGTGCCTGAACCCTTTGACAAAGCGGGGCAACTGTAAACACCCCAATTTTACACCCCTATTTTTTCTTTCCACACCCTTAAAAAAACCCTTTCAAAAACCCTCTTTTAAAACCCTCTTTCCCCGTGCTTCGATTTTTAGAAACACCCCTGAGGTAAAAAAATGACCAAAATGACCTTGAGGTAATTGCTGAAAGTTTTCATTTTATCCAAAAATAATTTTACAAATTTTTTGGTTCAATCTTGGCTATTTTTGTTTTGAATTCAAGCCTAAAATGGTAAAAATGACCAAAATGCCTCTGGAATGCCAAATGATCAAAATATCCCGAAAAAGTTTTGAAAAAGTGACATTTTATCTAAAATATTTTCTGGATTTTATCAGTTCAATTTCGGCTATTTCCGGGCTCAAATCGGACTTAAAACGAGAAATCGAGTTTTTGACGAACCGGAGAGCACCCCATGGCGCAAAAATCCATTTTTTGGGACCCAAACAGGACCTGCGCTGTTTCAAAAGGCGTAAAGGCCCGTGGGCCCATCTAAGCCAGCACACTTCATTTTTTTATTGTTATTAAAATATTAGTATTTTCGCTGTTTTAAATGGCGTGAATTCAGTGTTATCCGCATTGTCGCCCTACTGTTCATACCTCCTTACTATTCATTTTTAATATTAATTTCACCATTTAAAATGGCGCAAACACTATTCTGAAACACTATAAATACCTCCCCTCTCTTCCTTCATTTCTTACCAATTTACTTCTCTCTCTTCTTTTACGATTTCAAAACTTTTCTTAGCGCCTGGATTCCCAAGAAAGTCAATTGTAAAGGGTCGATTTTCGGGGCCCCTTTTTAGTTTTTTAATTACTTTATTGTTTTTAAATACTGAGACTGCTTGCCCTGTCGAACCTTTGCTCGAACTTCGGTTCAAACTTAGCCTACCCTAGTCGAACCTTTGCCTGAACTTCGGTTCAAACTTAGCCTACCCTAGTCGAACCTCTGCCCGAACTTCGGTTCAAACTTACCCATCTTAGTTGAACCTCTGCCCGAACTTCGGTTCAAACTTAGCCTAACTTAGCCGAACCTCGTTTCAAATCCTGGTTCAACCCTACAAACCTAGCCGAACCTCTGTCCGGACCTCGGTTCACACCCTAGTTCAAACCCTACCAACCTAGCCAAACTGTTGTTCAAACCTCGATTCACACCCTGGTTCTAACCTTAGTCATACCCCAATTGCTCCTCAGTATGAGCTAAAACTTTTCAGATGCACCCCACCAAGAGCTTCAAGGGCTCAAACGCTCATGAATATGAGTTTAAACCATTCAAAAATACCCTAACATACAAAAGACATATCCTAGCCTTTCAAACACCCACAATCCAAACAATCTAGACAAACCATCGACTACCTTCTGGAACTATGTGTGACTTGATTCCACTGACAGTGGATATGTAGGCAGCCTTGATTGGATTTAGCTCACCTAGGATAAAGCTCCTATCCTATCCCTACTTATTTCAACATATACATTACTGTTCATATAACACCTATCAAGCATATAGATAAAATTACAAGCTTCTCTTATGGTTTTCCCACTTTAATTAAGACTTAGGGAGTAGGTAACCATCTCCGGATGGGAGTTGAGGGGTGCCTAACACCTTCCCCTAACTCAAATGAATCCTTATCCTGAACTCTATTTCTAGACTAAAGCTTTATCCAACTTTTCAAGGACCCTATTTTCCCTCATAATCTAAATAGGTGGCGACTCTCCATAGTTTGCATTTTTAGCGCTATTCCTCCTCGGGTTCGATCCTAATCGGGAGTGGCGTTAAAATCCCGGGTCTACAGTACTGATGTAAAGACAGAGATAATAAAAAAATTGCTCTTAGCGAAGGCGGTAACCAACTACTCATTATAAAATATATGTTGGGTAAGTTTCTTCCTATTTCTTTCATGTTATTTTGACTTTTGAAGTATGAGTACTACTAATTCTTTAAGTATTCATTTGAAATGAATTTTTACCATTTATTTTTCAATATCATGGAACACAGGTGCTTGGGTCTAATTCATCAACTCACTTCTACAATGTATTGGTTGGACCCATTGTAGAAAAGCATATTCCACCGTTCACATTTTCAAAAGATTTTCAATGAGTGAATAACTCTTCCATTATATTGCAAATTTTACATTTATGTTTATGTTTTGTACTAATCATTTATACTAATTGTTCAATTACTTTTTTGAAGTGCATTTAATGAATTTGAGGTGGATGCTTTGAAAGACAAGCAGAGGATAACTAGATAGTGGACATTTACTGATGTTAAGGTAAATTAAGACTGATATTAATTAATCATTCTAATGTTGTAATATTAAATTTTTTAAGGAGTAAACATTACTGACATAGTCTCATTAATTCTCTTTTTCTATAGTGTTCAAAACAAAAAGGTAGTTGAGAATATGACTACTACACATGATGTACCTAAGGGACATCATCACCACTAAGGAAAGAAAAATAAATGACAAGATTATGAGTTGTTTTATATCCAATGGTCAAGACTCGTACAGTGATGAAGTAATAAAATGACTTAAGTTCGAACTAGTTGAATACTTGAGAAGAAATAGTACTGTTTAGAATAACATATCCATATATGTAGTGGTTTTTGGATGGTACCATATATGTATTTTGTTGATCATACTGTAAATAAATTCCTATTATTTAATTCATGGATGTATAGTATATTATATTTGCAAGTGGACGTGTGTATGAATTTAGTAGTGAGTGTGAGGAGTTACAAGTTGTAGGGATACATATTCTTTTTTATTTCAACTAAATCAATAATCACAATTAACAATAAAACCGTAAAAATGTGGGATAAATGATCACGGTTTTCCTAGTAACTGTGATACTTGAATCAAAATAATTTTACCGTTTATTCACAAGAAACGTGATCTATAATAGGTGAAAAATTGATTTGCAAAAGGGAATAATCTTGATATTTAAGATATCCAATCATGGATAAATAACCGTGATCGTAAAGTTTAAGACAATCACTGTTACGTTTACAACCATGATATTTAAATACATAAGATCATAAGTTGAAAGATATAACGCGGTTCAATATTTGTGTAACACCGGTGATCAATGACTTATGATCATGGATAAATCCATGAGCAGTGAGCCAATTTCTTGTAGTGTCTTCCATCCATAGCTTAGTTAATAGGTGTTAATTTTTTTTTAACTAAATACTATTTTAACCTTTTAATGGATCCAACGAAACGCGTGACTGTACATACCACCACGTGTCCTATTCATCCTCCTGTAACTGTAGTTAAGCTTAATCAACCTAAGGCTAATTGTTTTCTAAAACCAAGGTTAGATGGATGGACTCGAAGAGTGTGAATCCTAACCACAATTAGTGGGTGTTAAAGGGGACACATGGAGGTTTGTAAAGCCCCCTTTAACCATGGTTAAGCATAATCGGGTCACATGGAGGCTTGTAAAACCCCTTTAATCGTGGTTAAGCATAATCAACCTAAGGTTAATATTTTTTTTTCTTTATAAAGACAAAGGTTAGATGAATGAATCCTTGGGGTGAGTGAATCTTAACCACAATTAGTGGATTTCAAGCAATTCTCTTGTCAAAAGTTTTTACAAATCTCATTGAAATACTACAAAAAAGTTAAAAAGGTCATTTCGTAAAAAATTTAACATCCGATTAATTACTAAGTTTTGGATGGAAGGGTTGATTTGCAAAATATTAAAAGTTAGTGGGAGCAAAATACAAAATCACAAAAGGCAAGGGGGTATTTATAAATAGCTGAAAAATAGGGTTTTTTTCACAAAAAACCTTAAGATAGTTCTGCCTCTTGCAATATGTTGTTTCCTATTATACCCCTATTTCTAACATGACTTTTATGTTAGTTGTGCCAGTTTATTCTTTAAAAAGAGACAAATGCCTCTTAAATAAGTACTTATTTGTATGTACCACCAAACAGACAAATAATAAGAGCTTAATTTTTAGTTTTTTACCAAACAGATTTAATGTATGAAAAGATCTAAAAAATTAAGATACAGTAAATTAGCTCCATATTCATTAGACTAAATAGAAGCTATTTTTAAAAATAATAGATTGATAATACATATCCAAATAAGTACTTATTTTTAGGTATGTGCATCTTTTTACAAGGAAAAAACTGCACAACTAACATGAAACTCAAGATAGAATAGGAGTATAATAAGAAATAATAAATTAATAAAGGGAAAATTGTTCAAAAAATCAAGGTAAATGATGATAAAATGTCTACCCGCTATAACAAAATACGATTTGTTTTTTTTTTAAGTAAACTTTCTTGGCTTTTGAAATAGAGGCCAAATGTCAAATGTCTAAAAAAAAAAAATAGAGCTTTTAAATAAATGTTTACCAAATAGTCTTATTTTGATTTAAGCTCTTATATTTTAAAATAAGTCAAATAAGTTCTTTTTTTTTAGACTAATCGGGCGCTCAAAGCTACCTTAGATCTCCAAGAGAACCCTAAAAAGATTACGGCTTACAGTTTGAATTTGAGAATTACCTATACATATATACAACTCGGAGAATTCTAAGTAAACCCTCACAATTCATACCAAGTGTCGTCAGTACTTTTCCCGACAGGAAAGCAGCAGATTAAAGCTTAACATTCAAACCGTCAACCCCGAAGGGGTGGACCAATGGTTCCTGGGTCAGTCCCCAAGTGGGAGGTCCTGGGCTCCATTCCCATTTTTTGGAAAGTAAAATATGATCAATAAATGTAGAACAAAAATAACAGTACTGGGCTCCATTCCTCACTTCCCCTTTGGGGCTAGCCCCGCATGGGTTTCCGGACTTACCTTGGTGGGGTGGGTTGGGGGCTCACGTCACACCCCCGGGGATTAGTCCTGACCGGAAGGGTTGGGATACCCCGGGTCTCCAAGAAAAACAAAAAAAAAAAAAAACATTTAAACAGTCTCTCTTTCTTAATTGTAACCCACGGACTAAGAAAGGACTGATTCGCTGATGGTAGCATTGACGCAGATTGTGAAGTACTACTAATCAGCACGACGCTACTCAAATAAGTCCGGGATGGTGAGTGGTCAGTGCAGGAAACTAAGCTTTCTTGGGGACAAATTTGCTGAAACCCGATTGATTGCAGACCCCTGGACTAGTAAGGGGGACGAAAATCATTTTAAGGACAGTGAATCTATAACATGACTTAAAGTCCAAATTCCCCTAATAATACTTATGGGTGTTAATCCAAGCCCCGGCCCCTTGAACAAATTGATCAAAGAGAAATCAGACAATAGAATGATCATGCTTCATAGCATACATAAGATTAGCTAAGAATCAAGATCCTTGATTCTGTCTCGCAGTCTATACATGTTAGTTTAGAATCATTCTTCCAATTAAAACTTCAGTTATTAGTCGAACCTAAATAACTCGACCCCGCTACACACAACCTGTCTGATTAATTTGGACAGGTTAGCTAGGGTCAACCAAGATCCAACTTCCATTACAAGTTATATCCTAGAAGATCAGATGGATTTTCAAAGGAATTAAAGACATGATTATTTTCTGATAAAGAGGATGATATGGTTTAAAAGGCAGAAAAAGATCCATAAATCAAGGATCATGCAAGAGGTTTGGTGCAGTCCATAGGCTTGAAGGAAACCACTCTCTTCATAACATCATAACCAACATTAATATTCTGCTGTTGATAGGTCCCCATTATAGAAAACCCGTCTGTGGGCAGAATGGCTAGGCAGTACAGCCCATCACCATTATCAGTCCATGTGTTCATTTTGCTCAAAATCAAGTCCACACCCACACCAGTAAAATGGAAGGTTATATCCGCTATCAAATCAAGTTCTTGAATCGAACAATTGTAACACAGATCAAACAGCTCTGTCGCATCGTCTACTCGGGGTAGAGAAGTCTTGTTCGCCACTTCCTTGATCAACATTGCATGTGCAGTTGAATTTAGCATAGTATACATCGCCCCCGAATCAATAATAAATCCTCCGATACCATTCTCCTTCACAGTGAAAGTGTCGGCCGGGATAGGAAGCTTCTCATTCTTAACACTAATGCCTTCTAGGCCTAGGTAGTAGAAGTCCTCTTGCCCTCCCACATCCAGTATCGGGGTCATTAAACCGACAATTGAAGCCGATAACCCAAAGTGTATAGGGCTAGAGAGACTAACCTCGTCTAGGGGTACTAAGCAATAGGAGAATTCATTCAGATGAAGCTGTGAAAGGAAAGATAGAGATTTATTATTCAGACCAATCATCCCTGGTGCATTATCTCCCACCAAATCCCTCTCGAAGTTCCTGTGCCCACAACCAAAGGCCATGTTCAGTAGTGTATAGTTGCCGCCGGAACGGCTGTCGCTGAAGATCATTGTCTCGCTTGAAAGTTCCCCCTCGGAGGAGGATTCATCCATATAGCCTATTCTATAGGTACAAATGTCGTAGTCATGCTTACATCTGAAGTTGTTCAGGGCATCGCATTCGGGTTCACCGCATTTCACCCGCCTATAGCTAGAAGATTTGGAGGGGTCAAAGATGGGCAGTTTCTGGTCGAAACAGTCATCACAACGAAGACATTGTAACCAAATTAAATCACTAGCAGTGTCAGCAATTCCGAAAGTCTCAGTTGCTGGGGTGCCGATATAGTAGCTCATAACATAGAAGCTGCCGTGTGGCCTCATAGGAGCCTGGACCCAATCTGGTGATGCTCGGCCGGGAGATTTGGAGAATTCTAAGTAGCTGTGACGAGATAAAGAGTCAGCGACGGCGGCTTTTATTCGATCTGATGGCGTCGCCTTGGGGTTGTATAATGGAGATCGAGGGGAATTGCTGTGGATGAGGCTTCCTTGGAAATCAATGGAGGAAGACAGAGAGATCAGGGAGATAAGGACTGCAATATTGAGAGAGAATCCAGTAGAGCCAGCCATGGTTGAAACCTGAATTTGGGTCTTAGGAATTGGGAATATATATATATATATGGTGGAAAATGGAAATGGGTTCAGGTAAGAATATTGCAGACCTTTTGAAAAGGCAAATCATTGATTTAGAGATGTAATAAGAGGAAAGAATCCGTGAAATCAAGAGGAAAATCGAGAATGTGCCTAAAATGTTATTAAGTTGAATGTAAGGCGCAAGATTACTCTTACTCTTACCTTATAGAGAAAACATTTCCTTAATGGGCTGCGTGTGTAGTCTGCATGTGTGTCTGCATGTGGTGTGCCTGTGTGTTTCCTTTCTTGCCTTCAGTAATCACCTTGTGGTGTTATTTTTTTTTTGGTCAAGGTAACAATACCACAAGGCAAAGCTAACCTTGTGGTGTTATTGAGTTTACCAAAAAAAAAAACAATCAATATATAGTGATTAGGGTTAGCAATTATCATACAGTAATTATTATCTGTAATATATATATATATATATGGTAGTGGCCACACGTGCGACATGAGGTCAGGGGAGGGGAGGGGAGGGATCTAATGAAGGGGTGAATTTGTCATTTTAATAAATCAATTAATGTTTTTAACTGGTCCATTCTCTTTTTATATAATAGTAAAAATAGGAAGAAGATAAGTATCTGGATAATTTTGTGAGTAGGATAAAATTAAATCAACCTTTCTAATCGGTACCCATTCTCTTTATAATAGTAAAGGTAGAAGATTAGAGTTAGGGTAATTTTGTTATTATTAAAAAATTTGATCATCATTTTTAATATTCTCTTTATAATAACAAAGATACATATTAGTGGGCCGCAAGAGCGATTACTACATCGAAATAATATCCTTGTACATGTGGGCGTACATGTGCAATATTGCATGTGCATAGATAGTATAGAAATTTAAAGGACATTTTCAAAAAAAAAAAAAAATAAGGAACATTTTAGGTATAGAAATGTGAAGGACATTTTGGGTAAAAAATTGTAAGGGGCACGTTTGGTATAGAAACTTGACGCAAGGGCATTTTGAGAAACAAAAAGCTTTACGAGTATTTTTGGTATAGAAACAATTGAGGGCATTTGGGGTATAGAAACTTGGGGGGAATTTTAGAAGTAAAGAAAATATAATATGGGCAAACTTGTGGAGCATTTTAGGTATAAAAAATTGTGTGGGTAGTCATTATAGGTATACAAACTTGATTAGGGGCATTTTGGGGACCAAGAAACCTCGGGGACATTTTGTCTATAGAAAAAATTGAGGGCATTTAGGTATTGAAAACTAATTTAAGGGCATTTTGGAAAACTAAAAACTTTAAGGACATTCTAACTATAAAAAAGTTTAGGGCATTCTGTGTATAAAAACTTGAGAGACAAATTTTTTTTTAGAAATAAAATGGAGGCACATTTTTAGAATAAGATAAATTTTTATCAACATTTCTAAGTCTCATTTTCTTTATATTAGTTAAGTGTAGTTTTAGAATAAATATAAATTTCAATCAATGTTTTTAGGTCTCCCGCTCTCTTTATATCAGTGTTTTGAAAACATGACTGGCCGGTTGAATCGATAAAACCGAAAACTGGCTAGTCAACTAATCCCCAAAACCACCATAATTGGACTGTTTTAAAAATTGACCTTAAAATTGAGAATTAACGGGAGAACCTACCTGTTCAATCGGAGAACTAGTAATATAAGCGAAAAAATTATGATGAAATATCCCTACAAAATATTGGGGTTGGCCCAAACGCACCAAATCGTTAGTAGATCTGCATGAAATTCAAGAATTAAAATCTCAAGTACAGACATTGAAAGAAATGAGTAAGCATGCAGAAGAGCAGTATTGAAAAATACTAGAAAGTGAGAAAATAAATTGGGAGCGCATAAATCAATTATTGGCTGAGGTAGCTGCTCTTAAGTCTATACAATCTGTTGGTAGCTCATTACAGATGGTATGTAAATGGTTTAGTTTACTAGATTTGTTATTATAATATATTACTTTAATATGCTATAATATTCTTTACTAATCTTTAAACAATATATTGTTCTTCTATGTAGATGCAACCCAAGGTCTCCAATTTTGACCCACAAGTACCACTACTATTTCTCCAAACTCACCGGATAATTCTTATCAAATAAAGGGTGTACGTATTTATTTAACTTATTTATATATTAATGTAAGTTATTATAGATGTTTAATTAGTAAGTCATTGGTGTAACCATATAACCAAAAGACTTCATTGGTTAGTGATATTACGAGCTAATAGATTTCATCTAAGGTGAAAGCTGCATAACTAACAACCAAATATTTTAAGAAATTTGAGTATTGGTTTGCCGAGAATTACAAGGATGATGCAATTATATCACTATAAAATTCAAGGCCTTTAACAACGAAGTTTTAGCGGCGGTTCAATAAAACCACCTCTATAATGTATATAAAAAGGCAGTTATTTAAAACTGCCTCTTAATGCCGATTCGGGTACTATATTAACGACGGGTTTAAAGAAACCGCCTCATATAAAAATTTATTTACGGCGGCAACGGTATGAAATAAACCGACTCTAAAACATGATTATTAGCGGCAGTTAATTAAAGCCGCCGTAAAAACCTGATCCAGTTAGGGATTGAATTGTCTTTCCCCATTCTCCCACTTTACTTTATTAACGGCGGTGTTAGAGAAACCACTGCATATACATATTTAGTTGAGGCGGTTTATTTAAAACCGCCGCTAAAAGCTTTCCCACCACCCATTTTGGGTTCCCGCTCCCGCTAACCATTCCCCGCTAATTTATCAGGGGCGGTTTTAATAAAAACTGCCTTTAAAAACTAATTATTAGCGGCAATTTTATTAAAACCGCCGTAAAAAGTCTTCTTTTAGGGAACGAGTTGTCTTTCCCCATTCTCCTCCTTTGCGCATTTCTCTCCCCTCTCTGCTGCCGTTGCTCTCTCCCCTCTCTGCCTGCTGTCTTCCGTCGCCGGCGAGCTCCGGCGTCTTCTCTGGTGAGCTCCTTCTCTCTGCTCTCAGGTTCTCTCTCTCTCTATCTGCTCTCTTCTCTCTCTCTAACTCTCTCTGTTATGGCATTAGAATAACTCTCTCTCTATAACAATGGTATGAAATAAATCAACTTATTGTTGTGCTTTTACTTCTGTAAATTTTACTACCCATCTTTTAACAATATGGGTTTGAGAGAGAGAGAGATATTTGTAAAATTTTACTACCGTAAATTTTACTGCCCATATTGTTGTGCTTTTACTTCTGTAAGCAATCAACTATATATAACATTTGTAATATTAGTTCATTTAATCAACTAATATATAACTCCATTTGTTCCATTCAGAACCACGAACATGATAGCGGCTTTCAACTAATAAGTTTTAATTATTAGTCTGATTCCTTTACTTACTGGCAGATGCAATTAGGGGTAACAATAGGTATGGTTTGTGGATCCATCCAGGTAAATTTAAGGTCTGTCACTACTCATGGATGACCCTCTAAGACAATAAGCACAATATTAGGATTATCTTTTCTTTTCTTTTTTTTGACTTGGAAGAACTCTTAGGTGGGACCCATTGAATGGTAGGTCCATGATGCTTATGAAACACCTATTCCAATAAATATTCCTGCTCTCTTGTGAATCAGCTTGAAACACGGACATAGTTAACTATGATGTCCCGGTTTCTTTACTAAAATAAGTAGAATAATCTCTTTCTCCTCAAAATTCTTGGTAAAGTTGTGTTCTTATGGTATTGTAGAAGCAAAGATGGTGCTTCCCTTTTTCTTGATGGCATTAAGACAGTGTAGACGAGGTCTTGGAATTGTTTTTTGTTACTGATGATGATGCGAGTACCGTTTAATCCCATTTGTTTTTCCTCATGTTTGGTGGCCTTTGATTCTCCATTAATGGAAAATTGTAGAGATGGGTAGTAAATTTTACTTTGGATTCCTTTGAACATGGAAATTTCATGCAGAATTGGTTGCATTCTGGGGTCTATTGATGTTTAGCAGGTTCTCCACCATTAAATGTAAGAGAATTAATCCCACATCGACTAAATAGAGAAATAGTTGTGGCCTTATATACATGTAAGGCCTCTCCACTCATTGCCAATTGGTTTTGAGTTGGACGCTTTTACATGGTATCAGAGCCCAAAAGGCCCAACGACCAAATTATGCTCACACTCACGATGACAGACCCAAACAGAAAGGTTGCATGATTGACGATCTAAAAAGAAGCGCACATGACAGACCTAAAATTAGGGCTGCACGTGAGGGGGCGTGTAAGAGAATTAATCTCACATCGACTAAATAGAGAAATAGTTGTGGCCTTATATACATGTAAGGCCTCTCCACTCATTGCCAATTGGTTTTGAGTTGGACGCTTTCACATTAAAAGTTACTTGGCTACCCTGCGGATCAAGAAAATAATTACATGGCTACCCTGTACCTATATAGCAGGTGCTCTTGACCATTAATTAGTTTCTTGGCTACCATGCACTAATGGAAAGCTGCACGAGCTATTCTACACTTGGGATCGTCTAACTTGATGAAAGCCATCTGATTGTTACAATGATCTTTTCAATTCTTTACTAAAATGGAAATGATAGCCATACTTGCAATTTTAAAAAAAATTGTACATGCTACTTTTGCAACTATTAAAAGAGTAATTTTCTCTCTTAAATTTGAATTTGTTGTTTTAACCGGTTACACAAAATCAAGCTGTTAAATAAATTAACTATCGCATGTTGCTTTAGTGGTGAGAATATGGTATTCTGCCAGCATTCCTCTTACTAAAATTCAACAACTTATTTTCTTTTAAAATTCAACAACTTAACCAGTTACACTGAACCAGTTCTTTTAAATCAGTTCTTTTAAAAGAACGAGTTCTTTTAAATTCAACAACTTATTTTCTGTTAAATCAGCTTGAAACACTCTCTTGATTTAGGGGTTTTGCAGCATATTGTTAAATCAACTTTGTTCTTTTCATTGCATGCAGTCGATTCTATTCATAACATCTCTCTACAAACAGTTTCTCCATGCAGATTATACCAATAAATCTGAAAATGGAAATGATATCGGATTCAATCAAAGAATTAAAACAAAAAAACAAAAAATATGTTGGAAAAGAAATGACCTTGGCTGATCAGGTGAGCAGTCTCACTCGCACCTTTTGTGAGTGCAACTGGAAGCATATAGCCTTGAAACACTTGAAACAGTTTCAAATCTTCCTTATTTAGCCTTTTGTTTTAGTTTCATTAATCTGCCCATTAATTTCAGTTTCGAATGCAAGCTTTACTCAGATAGATCAAATATAAAATATAATATAGGAGAGAAACTACGCTGGCGGTGTTCTTCGTATCCGAAGAAACCTCATTGCTCTTGGAAGAACCAAAGAACCTTGACACAAGAACTGTACACATGGCCCTTCAACTCATCATTCTGGATCGTTAAACTTGATGGATGACCTCTCAGGTAGGGCAGCCCAAAATATCTTGACTGATCGGAGAACCATCCTTCTCATACATAACTATAAAAATACCTCTGCTGTTTCTTGCTCCTTTTCCATGGTGAACATGACTGTGTTCAAACCCATGGACTTAGCCTCAACAGATCCTGTTCTAAGAACCTCAGTCCATTTCATAGCAATCTCCGTCACCATCTCCTGAAAATTTCACAAGGGTTCCAAAAATAAGTAGAAAAATAACCAGCCACCATTCTTAGATGAATTCCTAGGATTCTCTATAAGCATGACCAGATCATAAAGAAATAGGGGGAAAGGGAAGAAAAACACATATTTTTTTTGCTCCCTATATATTTCCTAGGCAAATTAGTGAACCATCACAGAAGCAGACTATTTCTAATCTGAAGATAATGATTATAACATAAAACTAATCTTAAAATCAAAGATGCAATCGAAATTCAGGTTGAAAAAGTTAAATTAACTAATACTCTTCAACCACGAACTGGTTTAGTGAATTAAACACATAATTATGCAGTTTCTCTAATAATTCCACTAAAAGGGCAGTGAATTGCAACCAATATAGATGAAATCAGGTTCTCACCCCTCCACCGGTTTGGATTGACGTCTTCTCTCTATGGGTCTTGCTTAAGTTCAGTTAACCATCATCTCCACTAATTGACGTCTTCTCTCTACTCTCAGGTGATGTTCATCATCACCTCCTCAATCACATTCTTTATATTATTTTAAAAAAAAAATTTAAATCCTCAACTCCTCCAGATAATTAGTCCAAATCCTCGTTTTAAAGTTTTGATTTTCATTTTTCTTCTTCTGTTACTGTCGATTTGATAGAACGATCAACAATTGAATGAATCAGGGCAATAATACAACTTTGTAATTCTTTTTTTTTTAATTCCTCATTCTGTTGTGATTATTACTTTAGTTTGAGTGTTATCTTCGGTAGAATTTGTTGTCGTGTAGTTTAATTTGAATTAGGAGGAATGGGCTATATGCATGTCAAAGATTTACTGTAATTATAGTTGCATGTTGGTTGCTTTAGATTTTGTATGTTGGATTTTTTTGTAAAGATGGGGTTTCTCTGTTGGTAGATATGGTTGTCTATGATTTTAATGGTCTGTAGTATGTGCAGTTGATGAATGCTTTTGATTTTAGTAAAAATGGGTTTTAATGGCCTGTAACATCCCATTGTTTGAGACAATCTGACTGCTTACCTTCAATCAACACAACTGCCTGCCACTATCCCTTGAAGTTAGAATCGATTTCATATCATCTCTTTGTTCTTTTATTTAAAAATTAGAGGTTTATTAGCTTAATGAGTTGTTCTAAGTAAGGGTATTCAGCCATTTCGGTAAAATCCTTCTTGATATCTGAGAAACGCTTAAGGTAGTGACTAACTAGTTTTCTATCTTTTTGTTTTCATCAGTAACAATCAGAATTTTGATAAATGACAAAGGAGAAAAGTTTACAGCAGTGGCTCACAGGAGAGTGAACCCAAAGCACAACTAGATACAATAGTAAGTAGAAATTAAACCTCCTCGGACAATTACAAAAGAAAGTATAAGTCCGACACATCAAAACCCTCACGGATGACGTACCACTATACCAAGAGCTTTTCAATCCTGTAACACACCCTAGATGGAGAGGAGGAAACTCTCTCGAAAACCTGAAGTTTCTTTCTTTCCAAATAGACAAGACACTCGCAGTGGATATTCATAGCCCAACCATTCCTTATTCGAATCAAAAGCTGACAAGATAAGAAATTTAGGAATGAGAGAGAAAAAGTCCAAAGTTCCAAATACTTGTGGCATGCAAAAGGGTTAACTGTTTAACTGCTAATTAAAGGTGTTTATGACGGAACTATGGAACCCCGAGAAATATGTTAACTATTTAATTGCTAATTAAAGGTGTTTATTTACTAAGTTATGAATTTGTTAGCTTAAGTTCATACACATGCAGGCATTGAACCTTAGATCTCCCGTTCAAGAATCATTGTGTGACAAGTGCATTTCTTGTATCACCTATTTGGAAGGATTAGTTATAGACTATGGCGTTTAGTTCTCTTGTGGGGCTAAATGCAGGTTAACAACTTTTCGGTTTTGTTTGTGATAAAGTGTATTTGTCTGTATATGATTCTTGAATTGTTCGGTTGGACAATTTGGGAATGTATAATCTCCAGTATAGTTAGTTGCTCATAATTTGTCCAAATAGAGGATACTTTTGGCAGTCGTTTCTGTTATTCTCTGGGTACGTATTTAGACAATGTGGCATGCTTGCCCCTAGTCTAAGTCGTGTACTTGGAGAACCATAGAGAAATGCTGCCAAAATTTCGTTGAATTGGAACAAAGCACCTGAGCTATTGACTTTTGAGGATTATGCATTCCTGAATGGGATGGGAACACCCCACCTGTTAGAAAAAGAGTTGATGACAATAGGAAACATGCATGCATACATATTGTGTAGATGGTGAAGTCAGTTGACACATGTTTTATTGTAATTAACTGATGTGATAAACTTTTGCTATTTCTTAGAATAGCTAACGAAGGACTTAGAAATCTAATCTTATACCTAATGGATAGGAGTTGGATTAGAATGTCAAGGTATTTTTTGTGCATAAGTTTTTATGAAGAACCGAATGATAAAGTGTTAGTACCTGAGCAATTGTGAATGCATTTTTTGTATTACATAGGGTGTCAAAGGAATATATCGAAGGGGTGAAACAGTTTATAGAGTTTGCATTAGCTCTTAGAGCAACTAATAACAGTGACGGTATAAATTTTCCATGTCCCAAATGCAACAATATGGTTTACCAAGATAAAGTCACAACGTACGACCATATACTCTGTTATGGATTCGACTTGAATTATAAAATCTGGTTTTATCACAAGGAAGACATATTACAACACACACACGTTGGCGAAGTGTCTCAAAATCATGATGTGCAAGACAAACAAAATGAGATGGAGGATTTGGTGCACGATTTGTTCGGGATACCAAACGAAGATGAGGGTACTAGTAGTCGGGATCCCAATCCTGAGTCTGATAGATTTTTCCAATTGGTATGGGATGCGGGACATGCTTTGTATCCGGGATGTCTGAATCACATGAAATTGTCTTTCATCGTAAGATTATATCAGATTAAGTGTCTTAGTGGAGGAGCAACAAATCATTCACCTTGTTGCTGGAGTTGTTGAGGGAGGTACTCCCCGTGGGGTCAACACTACCGAAAACTTACTTTCAGACCAAAAAAGTGATGTCCAACTTGTGGCTTAATTATGACAAAATTGATGCATGTCCTAATGATTTCATATTTTATTGGAAAGAGTCTGCAAACAAGCAAGTATGTGATATTTGTGGTGAATCAAGATGAAAGACAGGGGATAATCAATAGGGAAGCAAGAAGAAGAAAACTCCAGCAAAGATTTTACGTCACTTCCCGTTGAAACCCAGGTTACAAAGATTGTTCATGTTGTCCAAGACTGCTTTTGAAATGAGATGGCATGATGAGGTTCGAACTAAAGATGGAAGGCTAAGGCATCCTGCAGACTCACCGACTTCGAATAATTTAGACGACAAGTACCCAATTTTTGATTCAGATGCTCGCAATGTGAGACTTGGGTTGGCGAGTGACGGCTTCAATCCATTCAGGACGATGAGTATTGCTTACAACACATGGCCTGTCGTTCTTATTCCATACAATTACCTCCGTGGATGTGCATGAAGCAACCGAACCTAATTTTGTCCTTGCTAATTCCCGGTTCCTTCGGGCCTGGAAATGACATTGATGTCTACATGAGACCTCTAGTTGAGGAGTTGAAGGACTTGTGGGGGAATTGGTTGTTAACTTATGATGCGTCGAAGAAGGAGACATTTGTAATGCGTGCGGCATTTTCTTTGGACCATTAGTGACTTCCCTGGGTATGCCATGTTGTCAGGTTGGAGCGCAAAAGGAAAGCTGGCATGCCCTTCATACCACAAGGATACTTGCAACCGACACTTGTCTACAAGTAGGAAACAATGTTATATAGGGTACCGTTGTTTCTTAAAGTCGGATCACAGGTTCTGGAGGTATAAAAACTCTTTCGATGACACTGTAGAGTCCAGATGTGCTCCAATTACAATGTCTGAGTCCGATGTGTTGCGTCAGTTGGAGGGTATTACTTTCTCCCTTGGAAAGCAGAGGAATAATAAAAGATGAGTAAAGCAGACGGGCCCTGAGATCATGCCATATAACTGGAAGAAGATGAGTACATTCTTTGAGTTGTCATATTGGGAGCACACTTTGTTGAGGCACAATCTTGTTGTAATTCATATCAAGAAGAATGTATGTGATAATGTACTCGAAACTTTGTTGGGTTTGAAGGAAAATCGAAGGATAACTTAAAAGCTCGTCTTGACATTGTTGATATGGGCATGCAACCTGCACTTCACCCTCAGTTGTAACTTGGCACAAGCAAAGTATATCTGCCTCCTGCATGCTTTTCGATGGACAAGAATAAGAGAGTTGTTTTGCAAAGTTTTGAAGAGTGTGAAGGTTCCAGATGGTTACTCGTCAAATTTTGCAAGACACGTTAATATCAGAGAACGTAAAATTTATGGACTAAAGAGCCACCACTCTCATGTCATAATGTAATAATTTCTACTGTGAGCACGGGTTTTGGGGAAACCTTAATTTCTCTCACAAGGAAGGTTTAGATGTTAAGAGTTGCCACTTATTCATTCAGAAGGGATAAGTCCCCCGAGTGTTGCATAAGGACTTTGGTCTCAAATTAGAGATTAGGGTAAGAGGTTCGGTTAAGTCCGGGAAAGGGGTTAGGCACCCCGGCACTTCTACTATCCAGTGGTTCCCTACAGGCTAGGTTCGAGCCAAATTAAAATCAATTTTGATTAAATGCCTAAGTGTTTAATGTAATACTAATCTAAGAAAGAAAAGCTAACTAGGGTCGAACCCGGGATGGGTTGCCTACGAACTCACATTGGGGTGAGATCAGACCGAGCGTAGTTCTAACACATAAGCCTGTGCTAAGGCTAAGGGGTGTGTGTGTGCACCAATGGTGGTTAATGGGCCTAATCCAGTAGGTTAGGGTTTTTTTGACCGGGGTTGGTCAATGTGCATGGTTTGGGTCTGGAGGCTTGAAATTGGGCCCGGTAGGCCAAGGATTGAAGCCCTGAGGATAAGGCAAAGTTTGACCATGGTTAGGGTTGCTAACCGGAGTTAGGTAAAACTAACCATGATTAGGATTGCTAATCACAGTTAAGAAAAGTATGGTTAGGCCCGATAGGCCAAAGTTAGGCCCTGTAGGCCAAGAGTTGAGGCCCGGTAGACCAAAAGTATTTTAACCAAGGGTTAGAGTTGCTAACCAGGGTTAAAAGAATGGTTAACTATGGTTAGGGGTGCTAACCGTGGCTAAAGGGTCCAAAAATAGTATTTTTGATCTTTTTAGATTTTTTAGATGTTTTTGGTATTTTTCTAGATTTTTAGGGGTTAAGGGTTGCTTAGCCATGGTTAAAAGTTAACTGGGGTTAGGTTACCCTAATTGAGGCACGGGTCCAGTTAGGTTTGGGCACAGGGAGCATGACAGGGTCTACACTGGCCTCCTACATGGTCTGGGCCCTGTGCAAAGCCCATTAAATTAGAAAAACAGTAATGGCGGTAATGAGATTATCGCCATTATAGTTGTATTTGGACCTGGGTTTTGCTAGATTGTAACTTGGGTTAGGGGTTGACCCATGGGGTTCTGAACCCACAGGGGTGTAGATGGAATTTCAGGAAAGGCCCTGGGCCCGATGTGGGCCCAGGGGGAGGTCAGGAGTGGGCCCCACAGTGGGCTGAACATACTGCACTTGGTAAATTGTAATGATGGTAGATGTTCTACTGCCAATACAGGTAGGGTTGGTTTGGGCCTGTTTTAACCATGGTTAAGTAAAAGAGTTGGGCTTAGAAGGACCATGCCTGGTAGCCAAGAGGTAAGGGTCCTAACTATAGCCCTGGATTGGACCAGGGGTTAACTTAACTAGGGTTAACAAAGGCTGCAACAGATAAAGCCAGGAATGACGGTAGTTATTCTATCGCCATTTCTGGATTTGCCCAGAAAACTAAAGTTCTCCAACCTAGACTAGACCAAGGCTTCCCTAGGGGATTCCTCATGGACTGAGGGTCTTCTAGGGAGTTTGTGGAGATTTCATGCAACAGGGCGGCACTGTACCTATGGTGAGAACCTCAAGAGGTTCCCCACGCCTATGTAGAAGGTGGGTGACCCCAGTTCTTGGGTTGTATTAAACTAAAATAGAAAAAAAAAAACAAGACAAAATGGACCCTTGGAATAGGACCAGGGGTCCTTACAGTGCTTTGGACCAGAAAAGTGAAATGGGTAGGGAGTCTTACCCTACTGCTACGGTGGTGAGCTGCCGTGGAGGGCTGAGGAACAACAAGGGAAACCTGGGGCAGGCCTGGGGGTACTCTCTGGGGTATGGGCAGATGATGGTAAGGCTGGACTAGGGCTAACCGAAGTGGAGCAGGATTTCCACTGGGATTTTCGGAGTGGCTTTGAAATGGAGATGGAGGGGGTTTAAATAGAGTGGAGGGGAAGGCCAAGGGCATTTTGGGCATTCCCTCAAGCATGGGGAACCAGCCGATGTCAAGCCAAGTGGTCTAGGAGGAAGTTTGCTGTGAGATTGTAGAAATACTGAAATGGTGGTAATTGAATTACCGCCATTCCTGAAGAAGAAGAACATGGAATGACGGTAATTCAATTACCGCCATTCTGAGCTTTTGCCTATTCGGGCCCAACCCTTGCACACTTAAGCCTGTGACACTGTTCATTTTACCCAAATGATAAATGGCAGTAATTTTATTACTGCCATTCCCAAAAATTGAAATTATGGTATGTGGGCCCCACTGCAACGACTCCTAGGGTCTATGGGCCCTTGTTTAGGCCCACTGGATGGTTTGAAAGGGTTTTAAAGGTTTGGGCTTGCTAATGGGCCTTGAGCCCGAATTATGGTATGGTCTAGGGTTTAGCTAGGTTCCACCTAGGGTTAGACCTAGGGTTTATGGATTAGGGTTTACTTAGGGTATGGTCTAGGGTTTAGCTAAAGTTTAGGGTTTAGCTGGGGCTTAACCATGGTTACGGGTGTAAAAATTGGGTGCTTACAGCTGCCCCTCTTTGCCGAAGAGTGCCAAGATGACAATTGAATGGCAAAGACTAGAATCATCCTATTTTAGACCAAGATGGTTTTTAAGGTGTGATCACTATGCGTTTTTGGAAGAGAGGTGCCCGACTGGGCTTCTAGGCAGTTGAAAAACTCTGGGCGGTCACCTAGGCGACGCCTTAACGCTTGGGCGGTAGGCACCTGGGCGGTCACCTAGGCGCTGGTTTGTTAAAAACAATATTTTTAAAGTTTAAACTTGGTTAAGTTAGCTAATGGTGTTTATTATGTTTGTTTAATGACTTTAATCTGCTACTAAACATTTAATATATATTCTTTCTTTCTTCTAGGTTTACGATTTGGGAATTGAGAGAGAAGATACGAAGGAGAAACTGAGAAGAAGAAGAAGAAGAAGAAGAAAAAGAAAGGGTTTTGTAAATTCGTCCTCTCCGATCAAGATTCAAGGTACGCCTCTCTCTCTTTCTCTCTCTCTCTCTCTCTCTCTCTCCAGCACTGTGCGGTAATGCACTGTGTTGATTTTTTTTCTTTCCTTTCTCTCTCTCGTTCTCAACTGTCTCTCTCTCTCTCTCTACTGTGTTTCTCTCTCTCTAGCACAGTGCGGTAACGCACTGGTTTTTTTTTTTTTGGGGTTGCTAATAATTTTTTTTTTTTTGGGGTTCCTCATAAACAAGATCCGACCAGATCAAATCCCTCGCCGAGGGATCTCGCCCCAAATTCCACTCTCGCTTGTAGATTCTTCGTCTGCTATATCTTCTTCGTCGGATCTCGAGAAGTTTGGTGTCACTGATGATCTTCGAGAGTTCGTAAAAGAAATTAAGCTGAGTACATTTCAGGATTTTCCTATGGAAGGTACTTGACCCAGTCTTCTTTGGCCTTTTGAAGCATTTTTGTGCTTTTTCCTTGCAATGCCATGGTTTTTTTCAATCAGATTCCTGCTTAGGATTTTGTTTAGAGGGAATTGTTGTGGTAAATGTACACTGTTTTTGGGTAAGTTACATTGATAGTAGGGTACTCGGAAAATGTTAAGACTGTTGGATTTCTTTTCTTTCTTCCACCCCTTTTCCTCCTTATGCATGGAGCTTATTGGCCTAGTTTCTTCTTTCAAGTTACCTAACCCTCAAAAAAAAATTGAAGATGAGCACTGCAGCTCAAATTTGTACTCATCTGATGGCTAAAATTTAGTAAGATGATATGTCCTCCATTTTGGGGGAAATAGTATACAGAGTGGATAGAGAAGAAAAAAAATAGGGGAACAAAGGGAGATCGAATGGGATTGAGCTTCCTTATTCTTCCCTTTCCCTTCCTTTTCTCTTAGAGATCGAATGGGAGAAATTCTCTGATCCAAATTGTGAAATTAATTTTTTTTTTTTTTTTTAAATAGAATTAGTAAATCAGTTAGAGAATGAAACTTTTAAAATCTAACTCTATCTCTCTCTCTCTTTATCTTACCAGGCAAGAATTGAGTTCCTTTAATCTGTACAACTTATCGACCTCCATCTCGGCTCTGCTGTCGTTGGCCTTTAACAGATTAGGTATCTCATTTTTTCTGTTTCGATCCTTGTTTCTGGTTTGCTTTTTGGGCAAATTGCATTATAAGATCTCAGATCTGAGTTGCATTCTCAATTTTTTTTTGCAGTGAGAAAGAGAAATCTGGATTCATAAATCTTGTTTCTTGTTATCTTAGGTATTGTGGAAAATTATACACGCATTGCTCTCTGTCTCTGAAATTCTGAATTACATTTGTAACTCATTTGTATGGCTTTTTGGTGAATTGGGGTTTCTTCAATTGCATTCCATTATGCTATGTTTGGTTGCCGAGAAAATTGATGAAAACATAGAAAAGAAAAGAAAATTTTGGATTTTTAATACAATTTTTAGTTGTGTTTTGTCTAATTTTCTTTTCTTTTCCATGTTTTTACTTATTTTCTCGACAACCAAACATAGGGTAAATGTAGAGAATGAAGATTTATTTGTTTAATTTTCAGATTTATTATAGCTACTTGGGTCTATTGTTCTGGTTCTAAAAAATTGAAAAAGATTGGTTACTAAAAATTTAAGGGGAATGCTATTGATGCTGATTTTTTTTTTTTTTTTTGTAATGATGAATGATCTGTGCTGGTAGCCTGGTAATTAATTAATTATAATGATTCATGGTCTCCCTTTTTTTAGGGGGGAGAGGGGGAGTATTGAAGAGAGATCAATAGTCAATATCTCTCTCAGTCTTCCCCCACTCAGATTAATGATTCATGTTCCCATATGTAACTTTTGGTTTGATTCTTTTAAATGGGAACCTAAAACATTAATCTGAGAGGGGAAAGATAATTCTTGGATAATTTATATGATGTCAAGTGTCAATTGCTCTCTTTATTCTTTAATGACATGAATATGAATTATTAACCTGAATTTTGTGAATATTGCAGTTTTGCACACAATTATGTCTGGTTATGTTTGAACTTTGAATGCATATTATACAATTATGTTTGAATGCATTAATATGACAAATAGTGAATATTGCGCACAATTGTGTCTGGTAATTTGAATGCATGATTGCATATTACACAATTATGTTTGAATGAATTAAAAAAATAAATAATAATGGTTAACTGCTTGTGCAATGATCTTTAAATGTTTAATGTTTATCTAATATAAATTTGTTAATTTCTTATTTTCTTCTTTATGTTTCAAAGATGGAATCAGGATCAGGATCTGGATCTGGATCTATTCGATCCAAAGACTTAGGATGGAAATATGGTTATTTAAAAGATCCAAAAGACAAGAATGCAGTCACCTGCGATTTTTGTCATAATACTTACAAAGCTAGCATCCATCGGTTGAAGATACATTTAGCTCAATTTGGCAGAAATGTAGCCAAATGCTTGAAGGCTCCAGAATCTGTCAGGGATGAAATTCGAGCTTTTCTATCCCAATCTTCAATGAGCAAGACTAAGGACTCACATATGGCTTCAAATACTATAGAGCAAGAAGACATTTATTTAGAAGAAGATACTGAAGAGCTAGAAGCAGTAAATATAAGTGGAGGGATAAGGCCTCCTAAGAGGAAGGGGCCAATGGATAGATTTGTAGCGCGCTATTCATGCTGCTACTGTAGAGAAGACTGAATTCGAAGATGGTTACATTCCGTGCTTTTGCTTTTCACCGCTGAAGAGACCTATGGGTCATTGCTAACCGCTTCTGGTCCCAAAGATTCGGGCTTGCTATTTTCGTTGGTTACATCTCTTGATATGGATTTTGCCAGTGACCGGTTTATGGATGAGTGCTCTTGGAGTAGTCGGTCTAGCACTGAACCTACGTGCTTATGGCTTCGTTTCCCATGAAATCCATGCAACGGAAGATCCTGAAATTGAGACTTTCTTTTATACACCATTCATCTTCTCTTAAACGAAGGTTCAAAACCAGAGGATGCTTATAAGAAAAAGAAAGGAAAGCAAGCAACAATTGAAGGTGTGTTGAAGAAAACCGAACGGGAGAATGCTTGCTAATATGTTGCACAATGGTTTTATCAGGCAGGAATACCATTCAATACTGCTAGATTGAAAAGCTTTAAAACAATGATTGAAGCAGTTAGACAATTTGGACCAGGGATGAAGACACCAAGTTACCATGAGTTAAGGGTGCCATTCCTTAAGAAGGAAGTGGAGCACACTAATGAGATGTTGGAGCCTGTCAAAAAATCATGAGATAAATATGGATGGACAATAATGTCTGATGGTTGGACAGACAGGACAGACAGGAAGAATAGGACTTTGATAATTTTTTAGTGAATAGTCCTTCTGGCACAGTGTTTTTGGAATCTATAGATGCCTCATCATACATGAAGACAGGGCATAAACTTTTTGAGTTGTTGGATTCCTATGTAGAGAAGATTAGTGAGCATAAAGTAATCTAGGTTATTACTAATAATGCTTCCACGTACGTACTTGCTGGAAAAATGTTGATGGAGAAAAGACCTCATTTATTTTGGACACCGTATGCGGTGCATTGTATTGACCTCATGCTTGAGGATATTGGGGAGATTCCTAGAGCAAAGGGGGTGTTAGAGAAAGCAATTGGTTTGAATAGATTTATATACAACCATGGATTCGTATTGAACATGATGAGGACACATACTAATAATAGTGATCTTCTTCGATCGACCGTCACAAGATTTGCAACATCTTTTCTTACCTTACAGAGCATCCACAAAAAGAAAGATGCTTTAAGAAAGATATTCACTTGTGATGAGTGTAATAAATCAAAGTGGCCGCGTGATGTAAAAGGAAAAAAAGTCATGGAGACTGTTTTGTCTACTACTTTTTGGAATAACATCGTATATGCAATGAAGATCATAGCTCCACTAGTGCATGTCTTGAGATTGGTTGATGGGTAGAAGAAACCCCCTATGGGATACATTTATGAAGCTATGGATAGAGCTAAGGAAACCATTAAAGAAGCAATGGGTGGCCAACGATATGAGCGTCGGTAAGTCTTTAATTTGTCTCTTGACTCTCTTTGATAGTACATGAGCATAATTTTTTAAGTATTTTATAATTTTATTTATTATTAATTAATATAATTGATAATCATTAATATAGGTACAAGCCAATTTGGAATATCATTGACAGAAGGTGGAATGTACAACTTCATCAACCTCTCCATGCGGCTGGATATATCCTTAATCCAGAGTTTTATTACAACAATCAAGATATTGAACCTTGTGAAGAGGTTATGAAACGATTGTACGAAGTCAATGAGAGGTTAATTCCAGATTTGGACTTGTAAGATAAGATAATCACTGAGTTGACAATGTATAGAAATGCTGAAGGCCTTTTTGGAAGGCCTATGGCGATCGAACAGAGGACTACAATAACACCAGGTTATTACTTATTAGTTAATTACTTTCATTTATTAAGTTTTTAATTAATTTGATGTTTTGGTATTGTTTTCTTCTCATGATCTTATCTTTTGGGAGTTCAACCCCTAATTTACAAAAATTAGTTCTACGAATTCTTGGCTTGACTTGTAGTGCAAGTGGTTCTGAGCGTAATTGGAGTGTATTTGAGCATGTGAGCAGGGGCGGAGCCAGGGGGGCCATGGCCCCCCCAAAATTTTTTTAAAACCTTAATGAACCAGTATGAATAGTGGGCCCCTCTGTTAAAAAAAATAATTTTAGTACATTGGCCCCCCCAAATTTTTTGTCCAATATAATATAGTGGCCCCCCCAATTTTTTTTGTCATATTTATAGTGGCCCCCCCAATGGAGTCCCCTTATGCCCTTGAGGTTGTCACATGTCCCTATTGACACCCCTTAACTATGGTTAAAATTCACCCAATCTCAGGGTTCACCTACTTATCCTTGGTTTCTAGAAAAAAATATTTAAATAATTTTAACCTTAGGAGTTAGTGAATTTTAAACTAGAGTTCAAAAAGAAAGTTGATTTTTTTTAAAAAATAAGGATAGGTGGGTGAATCTTAACCACAATTAAGGGGTTAATAGGGACACGTGGCGACCTCAAAGGCATTACCGGGAAAAAAAATTCTCATAAAAACAAAAATTACCTTAAAATTTTTTTTCTCGGGGGCGTACGCCCCCGAACCCCCAAGTTCCATATCCTTCAATCAAATTTTTTTTTTTTTACATGTATTTTGGCCCCCCCAATGAAAAATTCCTGGCTCCGCCCCTGCATGTGAGTATATTTCTATACATGAATCCTTTTTATTATATTAATAAGTTACTTATTTTGTAAAGTTTATATTAATGGTATAAAATTTTCAATTTTACAGATACACACAAAAAAGAGGAACAAATTAGAGCAAAAGAAGTTGAATGATCTAGTCTATGTTCGTTATAATCAAAAGTTGGTGGAGCGATTCCATACAAGAGATTCGATAGACCCTATCACATTGCGGGATATTGATGAGTGCAATGAGTGGCTTATTGGAAGCATGCAAGAACTAGTGCATGAAGATGATGATTTAACATGAGATCAAGTTGCAAAGGCTTCTGGAGCAAATGAACAGCGCACCCGACATACTAGGTCCAGCTCTCACTTGCAAAGGGGAGGTCCAAGTGGAAGCTCGCGAAGAATGGTTGAAGAAGAACCACCACTTGCGTCAGATGAAACAGATGACGAAGAACTATACATTGATGCAGATAATGATGACTCAGATGTGGGTGACGATGACATAGAGAATGAAGCTTTATTAAATTCTCTTATTGATGATGAGTGATGACTGATTTGAATGATTGTAATAGACTATTTATTTTATGTTTTTTTGTGGTAAGTGGGTTTGGAGATACATTGGTATGTAGGTGATGATGCTTTTAAACTTTATATTATGTTTTTGTGGAATGTGGTTCATTCCATTCCCTTTCTCTCTCTAAAGCTTGATTGTAACTCTTTCTCTCTCTCTCTCTCTCTATATATATATATACATATTATGCACATATTCTCTAACACCCCCTTATATTCTTTTCAGTGTCAGAGCTACAAGGAGAACATGAAGATATCTCCAAAGAAAAGGCCCGATTAGCTGCAAATCAGGTTTTTTTTCTCTCTTCATATCTTCTCTTTATGTGATTGCAGTAGGGTATCTCTGTAATTTATAACCCCATTGTTAATAATCTATTATAGTTTATTGAAAATAGTAGAAACCATTATCATTCCTCGTGTATAATATATATAATCTCTAATTTCTTATAATTTATGCAAACTCTCAGAAAATTCAATTCAATTCAATGCTGTATACACAATATTTTATATCGAATACTGAATAATTCACTTGGATTGACACAAATTACATGTACCATACTTGGACTCTGCTTTGGTTGTTCATAATTTCTTATATTTCCTACAACAAAGACAAATTTTATTCACTTTAGGCCTCACATGTGTATGATGATTGATGTATGATACTTATTAGAATCTCTCTCTCTCTCTTTATATATATATATATATATATTAAATTTATCGCCTAGGCAACGCCTCGCCTAGCCGGGGCTAATCGCTTAGGCAACGCCTCGCCTAGCCGGGGCTAATCGCCTAGGCATCGCCTTGACTACACTGGTGTGATGATGATGCATGCATGCTGTGCAAATGGTGAGTGCAATGAGGTGATTAGGGCCACTGCTGGAGGATAGCGTGTAGCTGGGGAAGAAAATGGATACAAGGACGGCGTAGCCCGGAGTTGTTAGCCGGAAGGTGTCACTTAGAAGCAGCAGTTGGGATTGATCGAAGCGGTGTCTCCGGACGAAGATTTAACCAAATCGATCGGAGGACACACGGGGTGTTTGGAACACACGGGGTATTGGACATGCGAGGTGTCAGTATATTGACTCGGCGTCAATGGAGACCTAGGATGTCAAGGACACACGGAGTGTCGAAAGGGAGGACATACGGTAAGTGTTGGCGTGTCGACAAGGTATATTTTTGTCGACGGAGATTCGTATGTTGAGATTACACGGGAGTGTCTCTAGGGGTACATGTGGTGAGTGTTGGCATGTTGACAAGGTATGTTTTTGTCGATGAAGACTTGTATGTAAAAGACAGGCAAGGTGTCGGCGTCAATGGAGACCTGGGATGTCAAGAACGCGCAGGGGCATCTCTAGGGGGACATGTGGTGAGTGTTGGCGTGTTGACTCGGCGTCAATGGAGACTCGATGATGTCACAAGCAGGCGAGATGTCGGTATGTTGACTCGGTGTCAATGGAGACCTGAGCTGTTGAGAATGCACGGGGGCGTCTCTAGGAGGACATGTGGTGAGTGTCGGCGTGTTGACAAAGTATGTTTTGTCAATGGAGACTCGATGATATCAGGGGACATGCGAGGTGTCGACATGTTGACTCGGCGTCAATAGAGACCTGGGATGTCAAGGACACATGGGGTGTCGGGTGGTGTACACTGTTAAGGCACACAGGATGTTGAAAGAGTTGAGGCATGTCCCGAAGGCACTAGTCGGATTGATGTTGGTATGACTGAGAGGTGCTGAAGTTTGATCATGTTGGATGTTTTTAAGTATTTGGTCATGCATGGTGTGACGCTATGCAGATTGATGTCATGCGAGGGATAAAGGCGAGGATGCTTTCCTATGACTCTGTTGACTGCTGCTTGTTGGGGAGGCACGAAAACGGCTTCTTCTGCTTTGCTTGCCGGGGCGGCTTGTTTGGTATAAACTGATTTTAGCACCAAGAGTTTTTTTTTGAAAACCTTTTTCAAAAAAAGTGTAGAAGACTTTTGCAAAGATTTTTGTTTTTGATTGAAAAATGCTTAGTTAGCTTTCGAATTTGCCAATAAATTGCCTTTTTTCAAGGCTTAGTGGAGATTTTGTCTTGTACTCTCGAAGAGTGGAGTATGATTCAAAGCAGGATGCTACTGGGGATAGACAAGTTTGTCTAAATGTTGTTGCAGGCTGAGGACCCTGGCTGGGGAGAGGCTTTGCTGTAAGCTTCTGGATTCTTGCTGGGGAAGAGTGTTGTTGAGAGCAATTCAGGCTTCTGCTGGGGATCCGCTAGGGATTGGAAGATTGTTGTAGCTTGCTGCTAGGGATCTGCTGAGGATTGGGACTTTGTTGTAGGCCACTGCTGAGGAGTCTGGGGATATCCGGTCTGTTGGGGATTTTCCAATGTTTGCTTGTATGCTGGGGAGATGTTTTCCAAAGGATTCTCTGCTACGGAATGCCTGTGAGTTAATCATCTGCTGGGGATATACCCTGTTGGGATCTCTACCAGGGATACTGATCCGCTAAGAGAGGCCGACTGCTGGGGATAATTAGGGAGTCTGGTGAGACTGATTGTTGTCGGGTTCTGTTGCCAAATTAATCTTCAGTTTTTTCTCCTTTTTTTTTACCCTTGGAATGACCAAGTCATGGGGTTCCCATAATTTTTGCACGATGAGACCGTTACCGATTTCCTCATACCTGAGAAGCTGATTGATTTTTGTCCATTTTTTGCCCCTAGTTGCAAGGCTAGGTCTAGGAGTCACGTAATTTTTGGGCAATGAGGCTGTTGTAGGTTTTCACTCATGTCCGCGATTTGTTGAGGGTTTGGTTCTTCTCCCTTTATTGCCCTGATTGACACTTGCCGGGGATTGATACTCCGCTGGGGATATAGATGTGATATTACGCTTGCACTCACAGTTTCTAGGGGATCTAGGAGGACTTAGAGTGAGACGAAATGTAGGCTAGGGGACTGAAGTTTTAGGACACCCTGACATTGTTCTTTTGCTGCAACTGACTTGCATTGGGGATCTTCTGTTGGAGATAAAAATTTTTTTCTTTTTTTGGCTCCATTGGGGAATTGTCTTCTCTGGTAGAGGCTGACTTTTGAGAATTCTTCCCTATTTGAGGAAGAGATTGACTCTTCTGGGGAGAATTTGATTCCACTGGGGAGAGATTGATTCCACTGGGGAGAGAATGATTCCACTGGAGAAATGCTTTGGGAGAAGTTGACCTGCTAGGGAGAAATCCTGGAGAGATTGTTTTTGCTTGGGAAGTCCTTGACTTGGAGAATGTTTCAACTTCTATTTTGAGTTTTCTTTCGATGGAACTTTTTGTATATTTGGTGTCGATTCCGCTAGGGAGATTAGGAGATTGGACTCTGCTTGGGGAGTGTTTTGACTCTATGGGGGATAGTTTCCTCTGTGGGGAGGGTGTTTGACTTTTTCTAGGAAAAAGGATTTTGAGGGGTTTGGAACCCTTTGTGTGACCGCACCTGAATGTCAGGCTGCCTACGTACCATTTGCAGGATCAAGTCATGACGTAGTTTAGACAAATGCCACGGATGACGGGGGAGGGTGTCCCTGAAAAGGTTTTGTGAAAGAAAGGTTGTTAGGCTCAAGGGGCTAACTAGCAGATTTTATTGATTTTGTAAACGGGTTTACATTGTTGGGATAAGGAGTGTGCTAAGGATGGCCTCCTGTCATTTCCCAATGATTCTACGAGTGTAAAGTGCCTATCAGATCTAGACCCTTAGCGTAGTATCGTTTAACTTTGTCCATGTTGACGGACTTTAGGAGGTCTTCGTCATCCATACGTCCAAGCAGAAGGGCGCCGCCGGAGAATTTGTCTCAGACGATGTATGAGCCTTCGTAGTTGGGTGTGAACTTGCCTAATGGATCAGGGCGATTTGGCAACATTTTCTGGAGAATCAGGTCATCGACTTTGATGCTACGAGATTTGACTTTCCTGTTGAATGCCCTAGTCATGCGCCTTTGATAGGCTTAGGAATGGTTGATGGCTTTGAGTCGGCGCTCTTTAATCAGATTCAGCTATTCATACCGGATCTGTACCCATTCTGCTTCTAAGATTTCTACTTCTATTAACACTCGTTGTAATGAAATCTCGACTTCGATGGGGAGGACTGCTTCCATACCATAGGCCAAAGAGAATGGTGTTGCCCCTATTGAGGCTTTGATGCGCCTCTGATAGGCCTAGGAATTGGTTGCCATCTTCTCAATGATTTTTTTTAGGTTCTTGTTGGCTAATTCCATCGCACCATTAGTCTGAGGCTTGTATGGTGTGGAATTGTGATGCTATATTTTGAATTTCTGGCAGAGATCAGTCATCCTCTTGTTGCAGAAGTTGAGATCATTGTCTGTTAATATCTCAAACGGAACACCGTATCGACAGATGATATCCCTTTTCAGAAAACACTGAACCACGGAGGTTGTGACATTGGCATGAGAGGTTGCCTCGACCCATTTTGTGAAGTAATCGATTGCAATCAGGGTGAACCGATGACCGTTAGATGCTTTTTCAGAAATATAGGTCCAATGACGTCAATGCCCCAAGTAGAGAATGGCTAAGGAGCAGTCAGATTGTATAGCCTAGTTGGCGGAGCATTAATCTTGTCAGCATAGATCTGGAACTGGTGACATTTCTATACGTGCTTGCAACAGTCATATTCCATTGTAGACCAGTAGTAGCCCAGCCAGAGAATTTTCTTGGAAAGCATTAACCCGTTTATGTGTGGGCCACAAGTTCCTCCGTGAACTTCTTCGATTACCTATGCTGCTTCATTGGTATCGAGGCATCTGAGCCAGATCATGTTTGGTGATCTTTTGTACAAGATTCCTCCTGAGAGGACAAACTGAATGACCAGTCTTCTGATTTTCCGGCGATCTGTTTTGGTAGCATCGAGCGGGAATGTCCCATCCTCGAGATACTGCTTGATGTCTACATACCAAGGCTTGTTGTCTGTTACTTTATCCAGTTCGAAGCAATAGGCAGGCTGATCCTGTTGCTGTATTTTGATTGGCCAGAGCATAATGCCCCTAGGGATCTAAACCATGGAAGGAAGAGTGGCCAATACATCAGCAAATCAGTTATGGCTTCGGGATTTGTGACTAAAGGTGATTGTTCTGAATTGAGTGATCAGTATATTGAGGTAGGTTAGGTATGGCATTAGTATGGCTTCTCAGATGGCCCAAGATTCGTTTGCCTTACAGATTACCTAAGACGAGTCCCTGTAGACATCTATCTCTTCAATTCCGATGCCTAGGGCTTCTTTCAGACTGGTTATGCATGCCTTATACTCCGCTTCGTTGTTGGAGCACTTGAACTTGAGTTTGACTGAGATGGGGAGGTGTGCTCCCTTAGGTGAGATCAGGACTGCTCCTGGTCCATGTCTATGACTGTTAGCTGCTCCGTCAAAGTACAACTCCCAGCCGAGGTACTCTTGCTCTTCAGCTTCTGTGTAAAGGATGGTTTCGTCTGGAAACTGATCATGCACTGAGACGTAGTCTTGTGCTGGACTGTGGGCCAAGTGATCCACAATTGCCTGCCTCCTGATTGATTTCTGAGTCATGTATGTGATGTCGAATTCAGACAACATCCATGTCTGTGAAGATGAAGACCGAAGAAATTTGATTGAAGACATTCAAAGCATTGCCTTCGTCTCACTCATAGGATGGTAAATGACCTAGATACCTTATACCCTAGGTGGAATTGCCTTGGATAATGTTCAATAAATCCTAGGTGGCTAGATACAAACTTTGAGTGGTATACGAGGAGTTAGAAATGCAAAAAAACTCTTGTTCGGTGATCGGAGCATAACTCATTGAACATTGCTCCGATTTGGGTCCATAATATATCAAAACGACTGTGGCGAAAAAATCTATCCAACCGGTTGACTGACCATCCTGACCGGTCGACCGATGGCCTACCAGTCGATCGATAGTGATGACCGGTCGATCGATGGTGCAAAATTTTGTATGGTAAAATTTTCCAGAGAGTGGTTTTTTGACCGGTCGACCGAACCTTGTTACTGGTCGACCGGTCCTCGCAAAATTGGTCTCCTAATTGTATTATAACATCCTATTTTGTCCAATATAAAGAGGGTTTGATCCCCATTCGAACCTAAGGTGTTTTGAGAATTTAGTGAGAGTTTTTAAAGGAAATTTAGGGTTTTCCAAACCCATTCTCCTCTCCTCTTCCACCCTATAGTTTGCAAGACCTTTTTGATCATTCTTTCTTGTTATTCCATTATTAGGAATACAACTAGGGTTTGTTTTATGAAACAACCATCAACCCGTTCTATTAAGAACATTGGCCGGTGTGAAACGGAGCCTTTGCGAATGAGATCGATCCGAGAAGGATCATGGTTATTTAGTCGGAGGAATCCAGAGCCATCATTGATGGAGATCAATCTTTGGAGATCGTGGATTGTTTTGGAGATCTAACAGAAGTACAGGCGGCTGCTGTTGATCATGGGACTTAAGGGTACGTAATGACTTTTAGAGGTGTGGAGGACTAAGAACTGAAGGATCGTAGTGTCGAGTCCGAAAGAGTCAGGTTTGAGTCTTGTAAGTTCTTGTTGACTTTGTCTTAATCTCTTGCTGGACTAGATCTCGTGGTTTTTCCCGAAAGGGTTTCCACGTAAAAATACCTTGTGTTGTGGTTTGCTTGTCTTTCCTATTTCCGCACTTTATTATTCATCCTCCCTTAGTTAATAATTTAATTGTTAAATCTTAAAAATGGTAGATAAACTTGTAGGGAGACCTCGCCACCCCCTTGGGTTTGTTAGTTCTCAACTCAAATATTATTTTTGGGTTTCACCGGATTTTTTCACATGCGTTGGTTTGAAAAAGTCATGTACGCACGTATTATACGCATACTATATACATACTTACCAGCACTAGTTGTGAGAGAGCTTTATTGAGATAATTAGGATTTCTCAAACCCATTATCCTCTCCTCTTCCACCCTAGAGTATGCAAGACATTGTTTAATCTTTCTTGCTTGTTTATTTCTATTATTGGGAATTCAAACTAGGGTTTGTTAATTGAACAACCATCAACCTGTTCTGTAAAGAACAACTTGGTCGGAGTAATCCGAAGCCTTTGTGAAGGAGATCGATCCGAGGAGGATCGTGGTTATTTGGTCGGAGGAATCCGAAGCCATCATTGACGAAGATCGATTAGAAGATCATGGCTGTGGAGACACAAAGAGAAGAACTTGCTATTGTGGTAGATTGCAAGTCTTGCGAGATCGTGATTGCTTTTTGAGGCGTGAAGGACTGAATATTGAGGATCGTAGTGTCGAGTCCGGTTGAGTACAGTTCAAGTCTTGTAAGTATTCGTTACTTTATCTTAGTGATATATCTTGCTGGACTAGGTCCTGTGGTTTTTCCCGGAAGGATTTACCCATAAAATCCTTGTGTTGTGGTTTGATTGTCTTCTCTATTTCCATGCTTTATTGTTTATCATCCCTTAGTTAATAATTTAATTTTTAAATCTTAAAAAGGTAGATAGACTTATAGGGAGACCTGGCCACCCCCTTGGATTTGTGAGTTCTCAAATCAAGAATATTACTTTTAGGGTTCACCGAAATTTTCAATTGGTATTAGAGCGGGTTCACTAATTTATTAGTACGATCACATTCTATATTAAGTGAATATGAATTCCATTAGAGAGGGAGACCTCGAGACAACATATGATGAGCTTTATGAGGAATGCCTAAAACTGAAAAATGTTCAGTTTTCTATGATAAAAAAGGTTAAATTCATTGAATTGGAAAAAGATGCCTTAGACCAAGTGGCTTCTATTTTGAAAGCTCTTATGTCACAACTTGAGGAAGAAAATGCTTCCTTCCTTATCAAGACTCAGTTTCTTGAATCTGATACATGTTTGTCTTGATCAAAAGACAAGTCTTTAAATCAAGTTAGTTGATCTTGAGGAAGATCAGAGGTGGGAAGATGAGAAGGGAACTCCGTCCACCTCGAACACTGAGCCTGGTTTTAAAAGGCGCCCTCTTGCCAAAGGAAAAGATCATTCTACACAAAAATTCATTCTTACATGTCATAAATGTGGAGTGAAAAGTCATATTAGGCCTCAATGACCTAAACTTCGAAGAATGCCTAATAATGGTTTTAAGAACCAAAATAATTTTCTTGTGAATCTTCAAAAGAGAGTTAAGGTCCTAGTGGATATGTCTAGGAAGTTAAATGATGATATTTTTGAAAATCTCTAATAAATTTAGACAGTGACATGGTTATGATACTCCTTATGCTAGATATAAAAGAAATAACAAGAAGAACCAAAATGCCTGTCATAATTCTAGGACTCAATCTTGGAATAGGAGGAACAGGAGGAAGAGGCAAAAAAGTCTTGTCTGAAATCTCATCTGGACGGTTAATGACCAAAGGGTCAATAAATATGTTAAAGTTGTTGGGTGAGAAGGGAAGACCAAAAGAGCTTCACTTAGCTCGTGTCTGTCATAGTCTAGGGTATTGTTTTATTATTATATCTTGTCCTAGTGTTATGCCTTTTTTTTTTGTAGACTAGTAGTTTTTATTTACTAGTTATTTGTTTTGGTATGTTTTTTCTGTTTTAATTAATTTTGAACAATTCAAAAACATTGAAAAACTATAAAATCTAAAATATTTGCACTTGCTTGACTTGCATGATTTGCATTCCAAGTGTGATCTTTATTTTCATACTTGTCCAAGGTTGAACATGTTTTTGTTGCTGATTGAGGATATATCACCTTCATAGTCTCTTGGTTAGGCTAAACACTAGACTTGTTTTATCTTGCACAATTAAAGACTTATTCATTTGTGTATGCTTTGCACTATCACATGTACTCTGACTAATTTTGTTAAGAGGTCTTATTCCCAATCTGTAGGTGAATGTCTTATCCCAAAGTATAACCTAGGATGACCAACCTAGAATGACCATATTGTTAGTCATCCCCATTTTGTGTATCTTCTATGACAAAAAAATGTTGTAATGAAAAAAGGCTACCTATTAGGTTAGTGTGAAAGCTACCATTTGGTGCAAATAGTAGTAATGACTACCTATGTCAACAAGTTAGGTATCTTTTTGGGTTGTTAGAGTGAAAGCCCCTACTACCAATAGAGAAGAGCTACTTACTTTGTGAAAACCATCAGTGCATGAAAAGAAATGTTTAGAAAAAGAACATCAAAAGAATTCTTACTAACTTCGGAGGTATTTAACGAAAAGTAAAAGAAAATAATTGAGTCAAATAAAAATAGATAAAAGTGCACCAAAATGTAAAAAATAAGCATATCTGGATTTAACTAGGTTTGACTTCTTAGATTTGAATCTTCATGAGTCTCCTTAATGGTTAATGTCATATCCTTGGAAAGGGAAAGAAACCTTGGTTTAATCTAGCCAGACCACCACTACACACAAAGCTTCATTTTTGAACTGTTCAATAATGTGGCCAAGTGATTTGGCTATTCTTTAGCATTCTGTGAGATTTAGCTAGATGTTTATCCTTAGTTGAACTAACTAATCATGTTCTTCATTGGATATGTAATTTTAAATTACCGTTGGTTGAAATGCTTATGATGCATGTTTGTGTGGCATATAGTCCCCGTATTATCTACAGTTGCGTGATTGTATTGAGGTTGCTTTGATATTACTTATGCTTTAAATTGATTTTTTTTGTGATATTGACTTATTGCCTACCTTTGGCTCTTCGTGCCAGAAAGAAGGAGAATGTTATGGTATATTTCCTGAGTTCAGTACATTCCTTGCAATAACTGTGTTTACTTATTTCTATATTCCATACATGCTTCATAGAATTTTTATTAGCATGTGTAGGTTTGTAGTAGACTGATCTTATATGACAAGAGCTTCATTGTTTACAATCTAGGTTGTTTTTCAATTGGTGTCATGTAACATGTTTGAAGTCATGTAATGACCTAATTCATCGTTTGATGTGTTTGAGTGAGTTTGTGTCAAGTCATGTACTTCAATTTAGTTTTGTCACGGAATTGCCAAATGGGGGGATTGTAAAGTCCATATTTTGGTATTGGCTTATGCCGTTATCAAAACAGGGTCATGTGTCTTGTGTCATTGCCAACAAGCATCGAAAACTAGTGAAGATGAAGACTGAAGAAGATCAACTGATGACATTCTGACCACCTTCGTTTCACTCCATATGATGGTAAGTGACCTAGATACCATGTTATCTTAGGTTGATTGACCTAGAAAGTTTGTTTACCTTAGGGGATTAGTGACCTGCCCTTGGTTGAAGCTTTCAAGTCAAAATACGCGAAATCGCCTCTCTATTATCAGAGGGGTATTTTGGTTATTTTAATTCATCCAAAATTTATGAAAACTTTTAGTGTAGATTCTAGATGACTTAAAGTAGCTATGATTCAAATTTCAGCATAATTCGATAAGAATCGAGCTCCTTAGAATTATTCAAAGTTTAGTGGCAAAAACTATAAATAGGGTGAATAGTAACCGTGTGAATAGTACCACATGAATAGTATTTTTAACAGTTTTGAACACTTTCAAACTTTGTTTTTGGCCTTTATTAATTGGGCTTGTTCCCCGGAACGAACTAGAAGAGTTGTGAGAGAGCTTTATTGAGATAATTAGGGTTTCCGAAACCCATTCTCCCCCCCTCTTCCACACTAGAGTATGCAAGACATTGTTTGATATTTCTTGCTTATTTATTCCTATTATTTAGAATTCAAACTAAAGTTTGTTAACTGAACAACCATCAACCTGTTTTGTAAAGAACAACTTGATCGGAGTAATCCGAAGCTTTTGCGAAGAAGATCGATTCGAGGAGGATCGTGATTATTTGGTCGGAGGAATCCGGAGCCGTCATTGACAGATCGATCAGAAGATCGTGGCTATGGAGACACAAATAGAAGAACAGACTACTGCGGTAGATTGTGAGTCTTGCGAGAACGTGATTGCTTTTCGAGGCGTGGAGGACTGAGTACTGATGATCGTAGTGTTGAGTCCAGTTGAGTATAGTTCAAGTATTTTTTACTTTGTATCAGTGATATCTCTCGCTGGACTAGGTCCTGTGGTTTTTCCCTGAAGGGTTTTCACGTAAAAATCCTTATGTTGTGGTTTGCTTGTCTTCTCTATTTCCGCACTATTGTTCATCCTCCCTTAATTAATAATTTAATTATTAAATCTTAAAAAATGTAGATAGACTTGTAGGGAGACCTAGCCACCCCCTTGGGTTTGCGAGTTTTCAACTCAAAAATATTATTTTTGAGGTTCACCGGATTTTTCATTTAATATGAGGCAGAGCTCCACTTCACACAATGATAGATCTTGTTATTACTAAAAAATGAAGTGACTCAATAAAGGTTGTCACATTGTTTTCACCTTAAGAGTGAGCTCTGCCATATTGTTTTCACCTTAAGGGCGAGCTCTATCAAAACTTTTTCCAATAGAGTTTCACCTCATATTTAAGCTCTTATAGAAAAGCAAAGAATGTGATCCTAACCTCTTAAATGCTTGTGAATGTAGATGCTTGCTTCTAATGTATCTATGAACAAATATTTGATAGAGAATTGATGTCATTTTGTTAGTTTTGACAAATTCATCAAGTGGGAGAGGAAGGAAAATTGTCGTTACAATTTATGAAACAGAGATGCAAACAAGATCATAAATGTGTTTTCTTTAACAGGATATCTCAACAATTGAAGGCGTATTGCTCTAGAAAAAAGTAGTATTATCACCGCTATGTTTAGTATGTGGCACCAGAACTCAATCGATTAGTCGTATTCGTTGGGAAATTGCAGCGAGGTCTCATTTCGCTATTATCAATCATATAGAATTAGAGGTGGCTCAGTCCGGGTGGAGTGCAGTTATCGGCCCAGTTAAAGAACCCGTTCCAGCACCATCGTATCCGATCGATGAAGAATGACTTGGGGAAATCCTTCTCTATACAAGTTCTCGGACGAGGTTTTTGAACAAAACTTCGATAGGCGAGAGGTGTAAGCACCATGAGGTGTGAAGCGATCTCGTACTAAACGAAACGTAATATGTTTGGTTTATAAAATGGGATCTTTAATTCAAATTCATGGCTACCTACACCTCTATATCAAATTTTTTTTTTTACTTTTATATCATTTCATTGATTTTGCAATAAGTATAATTTTAAGTTCACTATAACTTGTATGCATGTACATATTTTTTTAATTTGATCCAAAAATATCTAGGGGAGTGCTAGCACCAGTTTTTCTCTTTTCGGGAGAACAAGATAAGGATTTTGTGTTCGGTCTCTATAGGTTCACTACAAAATCTCTCAATTTGTCCAATACCCCTGTGCATATGTCCCCCCCCCCCCCACAAATAGAAGAACTCGAGGAACGAAGTGATCAATACAAACATTGAATGTATTATTTTTATACTGAAGCCCCTCAAGCTAAGATTGAAGGACCAAATATTGGAGAGTGCATGACAACTATAAAATAGATGGTAGGGTTGAGTTTCTAGTAAGTTGTACAGGACTGCTCTTAGCTTATTATAAGTGAATGAGAATAGAGAGATAGATACTAGGCGATAATAATGCCGCACATATTGACCGTCTGAAGATGAACTTGAAAGATATTAATCCTAATGTTTGATTTCTTTATGGTAGTTAAACAGTTATCTTTTTGACGGTGTTGATTAATTGACAAGACATCCTTTTTATCTAAGGGTTATACTAAAATATTTTATTTTATGATGGATAGATGTTAGTATTTAAATAACATATTTTATATGCAAATATTGAATATTTATCATGGATGGATGTTGTTGGTATTCATATGTTTTTCATATTTTTGTAACAACTACTTGACAACAGAGGAGCAAAAATTACTTGCTCTTCTAACATTCTGGCAAGACTTGATCAACACTTCCACACTATTTTGATAGCGATGCTAAAGTTTTCGATAAAGATTACAATGCCTCATTTATACTACTAAGTTCTAAAGAAAATATTTTACAATCATTGATTTTATCCATATTTTAATGTAGTAATTGTGAATAATGGTTTCGGTCCCCGCTCACAGGGGGGGGGGGGATGGGTAACGCCCTGGCGATGGTCGGTTGATTTTAAGTTTAGAGTCGCCACCTATTGATTCGGTAGGGATAGGTCCCAGTCAATGGATAAGGTCTTGATCTGGTCAGAGTTCTAGGTAAGAGGTTCTGTTAAGCCCGGGGAAGGTGTTAGGCACCTCGGCACTTCCGTCATTCGACGGTTCCTAACTTCCTAGGTTTAAGCCATTTAAATGTCAAATGTTAATCAAATGCCGTTCGTTTTAGTTTATACTAACCCAAGAAATGGAAAGCTAAGCTAGGGTCGGGCCCGAGTTGGGCTGCCTACATACTCACATTGGGGTGAGATCAGATCGAGCGTAGTTCTGGCATATGAGCCCGTGCCGAGGCTAGGGGTCGTGTTGTGTGTGCACCAAGGGTGGCTTAGGGTCTAGCCGGGAGGCTAGGGGTGGTTGACCGGGTTGGTCAAGTGCTTGGGTATTGGGCCCGATAGGCCCGGGTTGTGAGCCCGGTAGGCTTAGGCCCGGTAGGCCATGAGGGAGTCCGGTAGACTGGGGGTGTGGCCCGGTAGGCCAAGGTTGAGAGCCCGGTAGGCTAGGAGTCGGCCCAGTAGGCCTAGCTTCAGCCAGGTAGGCCTAGGATTGCGCCCGGTAGGCTTGAGAGAGGCCCGGTAGGCCTAGGGTTAAGCCCGGTAGGCTTGGATGAGGCCCGGTAGGCCTAGGGTTAAGCCCGGTAGGCTTGAGAGAGGCCCGGTAGGCCTAAGAGTAAGGTCCAAGTTCAGTTTTATGGGCCTTGTAAAATTAGAGGTTTTTTCCAAGAGGGTTTAGTGGATTAACCCTAATTAAAGTGTAACCGGGGTTAGTTTAACCCATGGTTAAGCCGAGATAGGCAAGGGCAGGCATGGGCTGGGTCCCAAGTGTCAGGTATAGTCGAGTGCTTGCCCCCCATGGGGTGTGGGCCCACTGGAATGGGATGAAAAGCCCAAAAACCTTAATGTCGCTAGTTCGATTACGGACATACAGCGTGATTTTTTGCCATTTTGGGAAGTCTGTAACTTCCACCATACAAGGATTTGTGGGGCCCATGAGGTATGGACTTGAAGAGGGCTGTGAGGGGAAGCCAATGGTCTAAGTTTGGGCCTCAGGGGATGCCTGGTGTGGATCCTATAGCAATGCCAAGTGGCCTGTTTGGCCACGCACATAAAATGATAAATGTCACTACTTTGATTAGCGACATTATGGACAGTTTGCAAAGACGAGGGTTTTAACCCTAGTTAAGGCCATTTTTGGGACTTGGTCCCTTCATGGAAGTTGTAGAGGAGGTCCAGGGGAACAAAACACAGGTTTTGTTTCACCCCCAAAAGTTACCAGGTGGGCCCCACAAGCCCTCGAAAAAAATCTGTTCCTATGTGTCGACACTGAGATTGCCGACACCACGCTGTTTTTTCTTTTTTTTTGATCCAGCCTCAAAGGCTGCTACTGGTGATGCACCAGGGGTTCCCTCATGCTGAGGGGCCCCCAGAAACTCCAGTGGGTGTACATGTACCCTAGGGGAGGTTCCCCACACCTAGAAGGGTGGGAGAGCCCTTCCCATTTGGGTGAACCTGTTAAAACGAGAATAAAGTCCCCTGGATAGGACCAGGGGCTCACATAGCTGTAAAACAAAATGAAATGGGGTAGGGGGAAGCCCTACCCTGCTGTTCTCTCTTCCCGGATGTGGTGGAGGCCGGTGGTGGAGTGGCAAGCGATGGTGGCTCCTGGAGGTGCTGCTGCAGGCGAAGGGAGTTGGCCGGAGCTCTGAAGGAACCTACTAGGGGTGGCCTGGGTATTCTGGACAAGGGCAGGGGTCCGGATATGGGATTTTCGGAATGGTTTTCACCATGGAGAAGGTTGCTACTTATAGGATTACCAAGGGGGACACAATGGGGATTAGGACCGTGGTGGGTGGAGCTACAGGGACCGGAGGGGGGTTCTGAGGTCGGCATGGGGGAGTGCAGGGCGTGCCTGAAGCTGCAGGTGGGTGGCGTGCTGCAAAAAAGAAAATCTCAGGGTGTCGGCACTGGAAGTAGCGACACCCCAAATTCTTTAAAAAAACCCAATGTCGGCAATTTGATTGCGGACACTGAAAGGTCTTGCCCTCTGGGCTTTGCCCAGGCCTGCAATGCACTCGAGTGAATTTTTTTGAATTGTTGGGCCCCTGTTTGGGCCCAACCCGAATCCTTTTGGGGGTTTTTTTGACTTAAGGCTAAGCCCTAAAGCCCTAGGGCTTACTAGGGTTGGCTAGGTTTGCTAGGCTAGGGCTAGGCTTGGGATGGCTAGGCTAGGGCTTGGCTAGGCTTGGCTTGGCTTGGCTTGGGATGGCTTGGCTAGGCTTTGGCCAGGCTTGGCTAGGTTTAGGGGGTTAACCATAATAAAAAGGGGGGGTGTAAAAATTGGGTGCTTACAGTAATAATATACACAAACGAATTTGCTTACACTTTATGTATTTTTTAAAAATACTTGACATATCTAAACCAAATTAGTTTCATCTTCTCTGAAAGATTGCATTGAAAGATTGCATTGGGCATTGGCTGACACTCGTTAATGCAGTGATTCTTGTATAGAAGAATAAAGGGGGAATGCATGCAGAATTTGCTGACACCTTGTTTATTTGATATGATATTGACATATATACTTGTTGGTTGGGAAGACACAATAGATAATTCACACATATTAATAAATACCATTTGATATGTGTAACCCTTCTTGTTAGATAATAATCATTAGAATAAATCAACATATGTCCGTATATCCACAATTTAATAGTATTTGTTATGTGTTAGGGAAAATATTATATTATTGACAACGGGTATACCAACATACGCGGGTTTTCTTACTATACTGAAATATTTAGTATTGGTTACCAGACTTATTCAGTTCAATTCACCCTAGTGATAAGTAGGAGACCTTCAATTATGTTCACATTTACACCAAACTATAGTATCTGTCAGCACCTATATTTTGCATGGCTCATTCCCGAAAATTACTCTCTTCCCATGATAAAAAGTCCTTAAATTGATTAAAATTTATTTTAAAAATAAATTAAATGATTTTAGAAATATTTACAAATTTTTAATGGTTTTTTGTATTGTTAACAAAATGCCCCTATCTTTTGAGAATTATGAAAATATCCCTTGGGCTCAAAATCATCCAAACCTTTTGAATTATTTTCAAAATTTTAATTTCTAAATTTTCTTTTCTTAAGATATTGTTCAAAATTTTAAAATATTTTTTGAAAGCTTTTTATTTAAATTACCCAAACTTATTAAAAAATAATGTTTCTGTCCCCTTCTTCAACCTCTTCCAAAATTTATTTATTTATTCATTTTCTTTGATAATAAAAAAGGATTAAACTGAAATAATTTCAATCTTATCCAAAACCTTTTTATGCCCATATGAATCACTCCAAGAGTCCAAGCCATGAGCAATTGGAGAGTTTGGATAAAACTAAAACTCTCCCATTCTCAACCTAATCCCCAGAGATTTTAACTCCATTCCAACTCGTTTCAAATCTGTAAATACCCCATTCGATCCAATGAAAGAGGAGAAGAATTTGAGAGGAAGGAAAAAAGAAGAATTTTGAGGGAGAAAAGTAAGGAGAAGAATTTTGAGAGAGAAAAATAGAAGAGATTTTTGAATAGGAAGATTTTAGAGAGGAAAATTCTCAGAGAGAAACCCCCCTGTTCATCGTGTTCTTCAGCCCACCAAGCACAATATTTCGGCAACATCAAGCATATTCTTTTCTTATATTTTGTTGTGTTATTTTCTACAGGCGTAGTCGAGAACCAAGAGTACAATTGTGCTTCTCTTCAAGGACAAGAAGTTGTAACCGTTGATCCCTCATCCTCACTTGTTTTGCACGCTAACAACACCACTTTTTATCAGTTTGAGCGCATACAGTAGCCCTTTTACTGTCATCTTCAGTAGCAGCGCAAGGTATAACTAGGGACGTCCTCCATGTTCCACGATCTGGATTAATACAGTGAAACCAACAGCTACCAGTTGCCTCCTTTCTTCATTGCAACACTATGAAAGAGTTTCAATACTATACAACTCTTTTGCATGGGCCTACACAATCTCATGTATTTTAGTAAAACCCGGATTGATTATTGTTGAAAGTAGAGAATTGGTTTAGTAGCGGGTCCCACTAAGAAGTGGTCAACATGGGAGGGAAAAAAATTTGGAATGGCTACCGTTGGATTTGGTGTGACTTTCCTTAGCCCTTGAATCTTGATGGGTGGTTACAAGGATTATTTAAAAGACTCTGAAAATCCCTCTTCTCACTCACATTGTTTCAAGCCCCATTGATTGAGAACTGAGAGGAGAAGAGAAGACACCCAAAGTTGTTGTTCTTTGCTCTGCAGTGTTCCAAGATTTATATTATTATTCCCCTTCTTCATCCACTGAAGAGGTATGCACATTTATCCCTAGATGTTTCAGTTGGTAGAATAATATGATTTACATGGTCCAGATCCTGTGATTTCTATTTAGTTTAGAGTAGTAATTTATAGTGGATATTTTTATTCCAACACACGACTGTGCAAGGCGAAAGTAATCTCTTCTCTTGCACTGCATTGAAAAAGTATTAGCGGCCTTGATTCTTCATAGTTTCTGCCCAACAATAGGATCCCAGTCTTTCCCATCATCTTCACGCCCAGTACTCCCATGTTGCACTGAGGTAGCATTTAAACCTTCCATTTTTTCCTAGTTGAAGTGACTAAGTTTCAAAGATGCTAGGGAGGGGCTCTCTTTCTTAGAGAGGCATCTAGAGGCTCCCAAGCAATCAGAAGCTATAGAAATAGATAGTAGGTCAAATTCTTTAGCAAGATCAAGGCCTCTGTCAATGGCCGTGAGTTCCATCTCCAATATATCATTATCTGAAACCCCTTTCGCAAAAGCGACCATTAGATGGCTATTCTGGTCTCTAATGATGCCACCATACCCAGCTATTTATCTCGCGAAATGGAGGGGCACAAGAGCACCAAACTTAGGGCTTCAAGAAAAATTTCCCTTGCCATCTTTCCAAGAATTATCTGTTAGCAGCTGAAAGCTGAATTTTCAATGCCAAGAAATTTGAGACTAGAATCACTCAAAACATTATGAATGATCTACTCTAGAGGTTTGAACATGTTTGTGAAGATTCAGTTATTCCTTTCACACCAAATAAAGTAGATAATGTGGCACAAAGAGACTCCTCTTAATGTTGTCAATTAGATTCTAACCTTGAAATTCAGTGGCAGCCCATTCTATTTCCTCTTCGAAATGCTTAATAAGCCTAGTACTGTAACGACATTGATTGAGAAAGAATTTCCATATTGGTTTGGTGAAGCAACATAAAAAAATTAAGATGCTTAGTGTTTTCCGGATGGGCCCGACAGAAGATAAACTTGGAGGATTGAATAATCTTATGCATCAACAATTTATCTTGGGTTTGGAGACTGTTGGACAATGCAATCCAGGAAATGAAGGAAGGACGAGGGATGTGGTTAGAGCTAGTGCAAAAACTGCTCCTATTTTTTGTGTAATGTAATTAGTTCTTATTAGATTAGATCAGAGTTTCTAAATGCCAGAAACATTCCATTCACTTGTTACTGTAGTAGTAAAGTCTCTAATTTTACAATTTATTCTCGAGTTTAAATATGAGGGGGAGTTTTGCTTGTGTAAAGTCAGTGGTAATATGGTAATTACAGTCCGTTCAAACGCCTTGAAGCCGACTAGCTCCGCCTTATATTAAACTCTTGATTCTTACTCTACTTGGACATTACCAAACATACTAATTAATTTTAAAATATATAAACTATAATTTTTAGAGTTTGCAATGGCATCGGAGATTGTCTTGAGCTGGTGCAAAAACTCAGTGATTGAGTTTGATCCCTTTCGAAGGGTCTAGAACTTCACCAAAGCTGCATAGTGCGAGGGTATTACTGTGGAGCCAAGGGCAAGGGGGGCAGCTGCCCCTGAACTTAAAAAAAAAACTTATACTATATTAATTAATTATTTAAGATGCATAACCATGGAACAAGGGGGCATCTGCCCCCTAACTTTTGAACAAAAAAAAAAATTCTCCACAAAGGGGCACAAACAGACTAGATGGCCCACAAATTTGTGTCTCAAAATTTTGCTTTGAACTTCACATCCTCTTGGATTCAGAATATTTCATAGCCGCCTAATCATTCTTCACAATTCCATCAGCAATTACTGACATTATCAATCAATCGACTACATGCACTTAGAAGAAAAATCCTGGCTCAACCCATGATGTTGTGTGAAGCTTTTTGCCGGAAGATCCATATATCCTTTGAGGTATTGAGCCCAGCAGCCTGAGCAAGCAAGGACTGATGCGCTCATGGTACAGCGTTGACGCAGCTGGTGACGTACTAATCAGCACAACCCTCTCGAGTAAGTCCGGGTTGGTGAGTGGTCAGTGCAGGAAACTAAGCTTCCTTATATCTTGGGGACAAATTTTCTGAAACCTGATTGCAGACCACTGGACCAGTAAGAGGGCCTGGATAATATCATCTCAAGGACAGTGAATCTGTAACATGCCTTGAACTCCATATATATTTCACTAACGCTTATTGGGGGTGTTTATTCAAGCCCCCTTGGACAAATTGCTAAAAGAGAAATCAGACAGTGGAGTGATCATGCATACATAAGATTAGCTGAGAATCAAAATCCCTGATTCCGTCTCGCAGCCTATACGTGTTAGTTTAGAGTCAATCCAATTACAACTTCTGTTATTAGTCGAACCTAAACAACTTGGCCCCGCTACACAGAATCAATCTGATGAATTTGGTCAGGTTAGCTAGGGTCAATCAAGATCCAACCTCCATTTACCAGTTATATACTAGAAGATCAGATGGATTTTCAAAGGAATTAAAGAAATGCTTATTTTCTTATAAAGAGGATGATATGGTTTAACAGGTAGAAAAAGATCCATAAAATCAAGAATCATGCAGGAGGTTTGGTGCAGTCCATGGGCTTGAAGGAAACCACTCTCTTCATAACATCATACCCAATATTAATATTCTGCTGTTGATGGGTCCCCATTATAGAAAACCCGTCTGTAGGCAGAATGGCTAGGCAGTACAGCCCCTCACCATTATCAGTCCAGGTATTTGTTTTGGTCATAAGCAAGTCCACACCCACACCAGTAAAATGGAAGGTTATATCCGGTGTTAAATCAAGTTCTTGAATCGAACAATTGTAACACAGCTGAAACTGCTCCGTCGTATCGTCGACTCGGGGTAGAGAAGTCTTGTTCGCCACTTCCTTGATCAACATGTCATGTGCAGTTGAATTTAGTATACTATACGTCGTCCCTGAATCAATGATAAATCCACCGCTACCATCCGCCTTCACTGTGAAAGTGTCAACTGGGATAGGAAGCTTCTCATTCTCAACACTAATGCCTTCTAGGCCTAGGTAGTAGAAGCCATCATACCCTCCCACATCCAATATCGGGGTCATTCCACCCACAATTGAAGCCGATAATCCAAAGTGAATAGGGCTAGAGCCATTAACCTCGTCTATGGGTACTAAGCAATAGGAGAATTCATTCAGCATAATCTGTGAAAGGAAAGATAGAGATTGATTATTCAGACCAATCATCCCCGGTGGATTATCTGCCCCTTCATCGATCGCAACGTTCGAGTGCCCGCAACCAAAGAGCATGTTCAGTAGGGTATAGTTGGCGCTGGAACGGTTATCGCTGAAGATCATTCTCTCGCTTGAAAAATCCCCCGCGGAGGAGGAGTAGTCCTCATAGCCTATGCTATAGGAACAAATGTCGTAGTCTGTCCTACATATGGTGGTGTCCATGGTCTGGCATTCGGGGTCACCGCATTTGATCTTCCTATAGCTAGAAGATTTGATGGGGTCAAAGATGGGCAGTTTCTGGTCGAAACAGTAATCACAAGGAAGACATTGTAACCAAATTAACTCACTAGCAGTGTCGGCAATTCCGAAAGTCTCAGTCGCTGGGCTGCCGATATAGTAGCTCATAACATAGCCGATGCCGTGTGGTCTCATCGGAGCCTGAACCCAATCAGGTGATGCTCGGCTGGGAGATTTGGAGAATTCTAAGTAGCGGTGACGAGATAAGGAGTTGGTTACGGAGGCTTTTATTCGATCCGATGGCATCGCCTTGGGGTTGTATAATGGAGATCGAGGGGAATTACTGTGGATGAGGCTTCCCTGAAAATCTATGGAGGAAGACAGAGAGATCAGTGAGATAAGGAGTGCAATATTGAGAGGTAATGTAGTAGAGCCAGTCATGGTTGAAAGTTGAAACCTGAATTTGGGTCTTAGGAGTTGGAATATGCTCATGGAATATATATATATATAAGTACACGGTGGCAATGGGTTCGGGTAAGAATATTGCAGACTTGTTGAGAAGACAAGTCCTTGATTTAAAGATGTATAAGAAAGAAGATCCGTGACAGAGGAAAATCGAGATTCTTACCTAAAATGTGTTTTAAAGTTGATTATAAGATGCACGATTACTCTTACTCTTTACCTTATAATGAAAACATTCCCTTATTACCAGACAACATTCCCTTATAAGGGGTTAGAGACAACCAATATATAGTGATATGATTGGGGTTTGCATTTAGTAATTGTATCTCTCTTGATCTAGAAACAACCAATATATAGTGACTAGGGTTAGCATTTAGTAATTATATCTCTTTATCTATGACCGGATGCACGTGAGAGAAAGAGGAGAGGAGGGGAATCGAGAGAGAGTGAGAAGAGGGGGGTAATTTTCTCATTATAACAATTCAATTAACGTTTTTACCTGGTCCATTCTCTTTATAATAGTAAAAAGGAAGAAGATAAGTATCAGGATAATTTTATCATTATGATAAAATTAAATCAACGTTTTTAACTGCTTCATTCTCATTATAATAGTAAAGGTAGAAGATAAGAATTAGGGTTATTTTGTCATTATGAAAGAATTCAATCAACATTTTTAATAGGCTCAGTCTCTTTATAATAGCAAAGATACATAATAGTGAGCCGCAAGAGCAATAAATATGATATGTATCGAAATAATATCCTTGTACATGACGTGGGTGTAAATGTGCAATGCACGTGCATAGATAGTATAGAAATTTAAAGGACATTTTAGGAAAACAAAAACTTAAGCAACATTTCGTGTATAAAAACTTGAGCGACATTTTGGGTAAAAAATTGTAAAGGGCACGTTTAGGATAAAAACTTGACGTAAGGGCATTTTGAGAACCAAAAAACTTTGCGGGTATTTAGGGTATAGAAAAAATTGAGGGCATTTTGTGTAGAGAAACTTGAGGGGAGTTTTAAAAATAAAGAAAATAAAATATTGGCAAACTTGAGGAGCGTTTTAGGTAAAAACAATGTGTGGGCATTATGGGTATAAAAACTTGACTTAGGGGTGTTTTGGGAACCAAGATACCTTGGAGACATTCAATCTATAGAAAAAAATTGAGGGCATTTTAGGTATTAAACCCTGAATTAGGGGCATTTTGGGAATCAAAAAACTTTAGGGACATTCTAACTATAAAAAGTTGAGGACATTTTGAGTATAAAAACTTGAGTGACATTTTTTTAGAAATAAAAAGGATAATTTTTTTTAGAAATAATTTAGGGGCATATTTTTAGAATTACACAAAATGAAATACAACCTAAATTGTAGACACTGAGGCTCTTGTCATACAAGATCTGTTTGTTGCAAACCTGCACCTGTACTTGCACATGCTAATTAAAAACCCCATGAAACATATATGGAATATGAAATTAAATAAACACTGATATTGCAAGGAATGTACTAAACTAGAAAAATAATACCCTAACATTCTCCTCCTTTTTGGCACGAAGAGCCTAAGGTAGGCAGGAATCCAATATCACAAAAGATATACCAAATTAAAGCATATGTAATATCAAAGCAACCACAATACAACCAAGAAAATGCAGATAATCCGGGGACTATAGAGAGGGGAACAAAATATAGCAATATAACTCCCCCTCAACTCCCCAACTTGATCTTCTCCCCCTGAGATCAAGGACACCACCTAAGGAGGGCAACTCATGCTATGAAGGCTCATGCCAACTAAAAATAAAAAACACATAATAATAAACTAAAAAGTATCATGTGTTACACAAACATGCATCAAAAGCATTCTAAGCAACAGTAATTTAAAATTATAAATCCAATGAAGAATATGATTAGTTAGCCCAACTGAGGATAAAACATCTAACTAAATCTCACGGAATGCTAAAGTATAGTCAATTCACTTAGTCACAATTAGTGAACAATTCAAAAGTGAAGCTTTGTGTGTAGTGGGTGGTCTGACTAGATACTAAATCAAGGTTTCTCTCCCTATCTAAGGATATGACATTAACCACTAAGGGGACTCCTGGAGACTCAAATCTAAGTAATCAAACCTAATTAGATCCAGTTATGCTGATTTTCACATTTTGGTACACCTTTATCCATTTTGATTTGACCTAATATTTTCTTTTACTTTTGGTCAAATATCTCCTTACTTTGTAAGAATTCTTTTAATGTTCTTTTTCTGAACATTTCTTTTTATGCAATGATGGCTTTCACACTATTAGAGTATGTAGCTTTTCTCTATTGACAACAAGAGCTTTCACACTAGCAACCCAGATAGATACCCATTGTCTGCATAGGTAGCCATTACAAACTGTTTGCACCCAATAGTAGCTTCACACTATCCTACTAGTCTACATAACAATCATAGCACTAAGACAAAATATAACAATACAGCATTATTAGACATTATGCCCTGAAAAGTTATTTAGATTGTAAGATTTTTATTGATTAGATTAATAAAGACATCTTTTTCTATTGTGAATTCATTATGAGTAATTGACCAAGATCATGAGATGATCTATACGATATGAGATATCGAACAAGGTCCCTAGGATATATTGTAGGAAAGCTATGTGACTAGTTATGGACTGACACAGGTAGATATAGTTTTCCGGTTCTTTATACCTTATATAGTCACAACTATGGGTGAAGCTGGGCACTTCACTTATATGGCTGTCACAATGCTTAGATGTTCTCAATGGTTGAGATGTAGTTTTATCTCAAACTATTGTAGTGAAGACTACAAATCGGCATATAGGTGCTTAAACATACATTGACTGATTGCATACAATGAGAGACCTCTTGCATAAACATACTATCAGATAGATGATCTCTCATTCACATTGAATAGATTTGATGATCCTTAGATCTAAGGAGTTCATTTATTAACTGAGCAGTGACTTGGTTGTTTTGATTGCATCTAAGTACTCTCTACTTGAGGGACTACGATAATGTGACAATTGGATAATCAAAAAGTTATTCGAGTGATAATGAATATCAAACAAGAAATCCATGCTTATTAAATTGAGAGATTATCCAAGTTCCGAGGTAAGACAGACCATTAAGCTAAAAGCCTGCGCAGGTGATTTTGAATCAAATATATTTGAAGTATATTTTTTAATAAAATATATTATATTTAATAAAAGATTAAAAAAAATGTTTTAACATGAGAAATAGTTTTGTGAGCACGGGTTTCGGAATCCTAAAAACTCTCACGGGTGTTAGAGTCGCCACCTATTCATTCAAAATGGATAAGTCCCCGGGATTTGGATATGTTCTAGGTCTGCGATTGAGATTAGGGTAAGAGGTTCGGTTAAGTCCAGGGAAGGTGTTAGGCACCTCGAGGCTTCCGTTTTACAACGGTTCCCTACTCCCTAGATTTAAGTCAATTACTGTCAAAGTTTGCTAAAATGCCTAAGTGTTTAAAGTAAGACTAATCCAAGAAAGAAAAGTTAAACTAGGATCGAACCCGGGTTGGGTTGCCTACGTACTCACATTGGGATGAGATCAGACTGAGTTTAGTTCCGGCACTTGAGCCTGTGCCAAGGCTAAGGGGTGTGTGTGTGCACCAAGGGTGGCTAATGGACTCGAGGGTTAGGATTTTGTTGACCGAGGTTGGTCAAGTACATAGTAGGGGTCCGGTAGGCCAAGGGGTAGTCCGGTAGACTAGGGTTTGTGCCCGGAAGGCTAAGGCAAAGTTTGACCATCGTTAGGGTTGCTAACCGAGGTTAGGTCAAAATAACCATGGTTAGGATTGCTAACCACTGTAAAAAAAAAAGTCTAGTAACTGTATTTTTGATCTTTTAGGATTTTCTAGATTTTTTCTCAGGATTGAAGATTGCTTAACTATGGTTAAGAGAGAAGGTCACCATGGCTAGGGCTACTAACCATGGTTAAATGGTTGAAACAGACCATTTTGGGTATCTCAAAATATTTCTGATTTTCTAAGCACTTTTCCAGAATTTTGTGGGTTAAGGGCTGCTTAACCATAGTTAAATGTTAACCAAAAGTGGAGTTTAACCATAGTTAAGGGTCCTAACCAAAGTAAAAATGATCACATAAAATCATTTTGGTCTACTCGAATATTTCTGATTTTTTTAGCATTTTTTCAAAATTTTGTGGGTTAAGGACTGCTTAACCATGGTTAAATGTTAATCAATGGTGGACTTAACCATGGCTAAGGGTCTGGTCTGATCAGGAATGGGCCTAGAGAGCATGGCAAAGCCTAAACTGGCCTCCTACCTGGTCTAGGCCCTGTGCACAACCCAAAGATCAGAGAGTTCAGTAATGGCGGTAATGAGATTACCGCAATTACAGTCATTCTTCAAACCATGGTTTGTAGGGCTGTAACTAGGGTTAGAGACAATACCTCAGGGTTCTGAACCCATAGGAGGAAAGATTGAAGTTCAGAGGGTGTTCTAGTTCTTTGGTGGGCCCAGGGGAGGTTTGGAATGGGCCAAAGGTGGGCCCAAACTCACTGTATTTGGTAAGCTGAAAGGGCGGTAGACGTTCTACCGCAAATCTGTCAGTGCTTGTTTGAAACTAAACTAAACATGGTTAAGCCACTGATTAAGACCTGGGATGACCAAGGGAGATAAGCAGGGATGAGAGAGGTTCAACCATGGCCTTGGATTGGACTAGGGCCCACACTAACCATGGTTATAGGGATTGAGAAAAAAAGAGCCAATAATGGGGGTAATTCTTCTACCGCCATTATTGGTTTTGCTCAGAAATCGATTGTACTCCCCTCTACATAGGATCAGAACTATTCTAAGGGTTCCCTCATGGCCTGAGGGACCCCTAGAACTTATAAGAAGTTAACTATGCATGGAGGGGGTATTGAACCCGAGGCTAACCCTCAAGGAGGTTCCCCCACACCTATGAGAAAGGTGGGGGGGACCCCTGTCCTTGGCTTGCACCTGAAGCAAGATGAAAAGCAGAAAATAAGGACCCCTGGAATAGGACTAGGGGGTCTTACATTGGTTTTGCAATGAAAAGAAAAGAGGGCAGGGAAGCTACCCTTCTACAGCAGTTGCAGGCGTGCGGAGTGGCTGAGCAGTGGTGGCATAAAGGCTGGTGGAGCTTGGGGTTGCACTAGGAGGGGTCTAAGGACCTACCTGAGGCTGTAGTGGAGTTTAGTATGGATGGAGGTGCGCTGGCCGAAGTTGAACAGGGGTTTAGTGTGAAAAATTGGGAGTCCTTGAACTCATGGGGAAAGTGAGTTTATATAGAAGAGGAGGGAAGGCTTGGGGTCATTTAGGGGATTGTTGGAAGCGTGGGGAACCAGCTGGAGAGGACCTATGGTGGCCAGGAGGGCTGCTGATATGAATTTGTAGAGGATCAGGTAATGGCGGTAATTTGATTACCGTCATTCCTAAAGAAGAGTAAAATGGAATGGCGGTAATCCAATTACCGCAATTCTAGATTTTTGCCTGTTTGGACCCATCCTTTACACATGCGGGTCGAAAGTACTGTAGCCTTTACTATAATTGGAATTGGCGGTAATTTGATTACCACCATTCCTGATTTTTTGAATTTAGGATATGTGGGCCCCACACCAACGGTCCCTAGGGTTTGTGGGCCCTTGTTTGGGCTCATAGGATGGTTTTGAAGGATTTTAGAGGTTATGGGCTTGCCAATGGGCCTTGAGCCCGTAGGGTTTGATCTAGGCTTAGAGTTTACCTAGGGCTTAACTAGGGTTTAGGTTTTACCTAGGGTTAGCTAGGGTTTTAGGGTTTTACTTAGGTTTGACTAGGGTTTACCTAGGGTCAATAGGGTTTGGATTAGGGTTTACCTAGGGTTTGCCTATGGTTTAGCTGGAGATAACCATGTTTAAAAGGCTTAACCATAGTTAGGACAAGGGTGTAAAAATTGGGTGCTTACAAGTTTCTCATAGCTTAATCAAATGTCTTGAAACACCGGATGATGTACATAGGCTATGGGTTAGATAGTGTCTTAATCTCGAAGGCCTATTAGGGATAATGTTAATTGAATGAATATTATTCAAATGCATTAGGTCATGTGGCGGGATCCTTTTGGTTCATGTTCTTTCACTGAGATTCAATTGCAATATGGATATCTCACATCACTTGGAATTCCAGTGTCCTACCTAATAAAGGGTTAATAGGATAACACCGGGTAAGCTAGGGTTAGAATGTCCCAAAGCAATCTGTGGAGGTGCTCATAAAAGAAATACAAGCTCAGACTATAGATTAAATGTTAATCTATATTTTAGATTAAATATTAATCTAATTTAAAGAGGTATAATGATAATTATTTAACCAACCAATTATAAGGGAATATGGGTTTGACCCATATTCTTAAAACCTAATTAAATGGACCTTAAAGGATGGCACACGCCCATGGGATTTACAGCCCATATAGGTGGCGCCTACTTCTTCCCTAAATTCTAGGGATTTGGTTAGTGGATAATTAATTATTAGTCATCTCTTATCTAATGATAGATAGTTAATTAGCTTTGAAGAAACAAATCTCAAAAGAGATAAGACAAATCACAAATCCCCTCTATGTTGCACATGCCCCTTTCCCAATGAATCTTTATTGTCTAGATTCAATGTACCCTAATTTTAGGGAAATGGTTATATCCGTTTAATTAATGATTCCTTTTGAGAAAATGAAACTTACTATAGAAGTTTTGTGATAACAAGAGTTCTTATTATAACAAACTTCTTATACATGGACTAGAAGTCTAATAATGATAAGAGTTATTGTTATTAGAAACTCTTAATCTTAATGAGCAAGTAAATGGATTATATCCATTATTAAATACCACAAGGCAAAAACGTGAGCAAAAATTTAAGGGATTTTCGTGAGCTTCTTTTGGGGTTCTAATTTGTTAGATCTCCTTCATCTCTTCTTCACCAAGGGTCTTCTTCTTCAAAAGATTAGATCATCTTCGAAAGATTGTTCCAAATGATATTTTGTTCTTCATAAAGCTAAACATTGATTCGAAAGCTTCATAAAAATAGCGAAGAGTGAGGATCGAGCTGATTTTATTTCTTCGAGAAATCTCTACAAAGAGTTCTGAAGTTCTTTCGTTTTGTCCATCACCGGTGAATATCATTCACTGAGGTAATCTTCTCAATCATGTAGATAAATTTAAATGTTTTCTATAGTATAAAGATCTTCAGGATCCAAATTTCCATAAATTTGTTTTTATCTGGAGTCCCTTCAAGCACACCCTAGGCTATGACAGATACAGGCTAAGTGAAGCCCTTTAGGCCTTTCTTTCTCACCCAAACGATTTTAGCAGTTTGATTGACCCTTTGGTCTCTAAACGTTTCAATTGAGGTAGGTATGACCTTTTGCCTCTTCCTCCTGTTCCTCTTATTCCAAGATTGAGTCTCAAATATGACGAGCATTATGGTTCTTCCCGTTTCCTCCTTTATATCTAGAATAAGGAGTGTCCTGACCATGGCACTGTCTAGACTTATTATAGATATTCAATATATCATCATTTAACTTCTTAGACATATCCACTAGGATATCAACTCTCCTTTGATGATTTCTATTAAAATTGGTTTGGTTCCTAGAACCATGATTGGGCATTCTTCAAAATTTAGGACATCAAGGCCTAATATGACCCTTCACTCCACATTTATGACATGTAGGAATGAATTTCTGAATAGAAGAGTTATTCCTATTCTCAGGAGGGTTCCTTTTATCACCAGATTCAGTGTTCGAGGTGGATGGAGTTTCGTTCTCATCTCTACACCTTTGATCTTGTTCAAGATCAGCAATCTTGATTTCAAGACTTGTCTTTTGATCAAGACGAACATGTAAATCAGATTCAAGAATCTGAAACTTGACAAGGAGGAAAGCCTTCTCTCCATGTAGTTGAGACATAAGGGCTTTCAACCCAAAAGCCACTTGATCAGAGGCATCAATTTCATTTTTCATTAACTTGACCTTTTTGGTCATGAAAATTTGAGCCTTTTTCATCCTTAAGTATTCCTCAAACAGTTCATCATAAGCTGTCTGGAGGTCTCCCTCATAATTAGAGTCACTTTGACTCTCTTCACCATCCTCACCATCAATATGATGTTGGTCACTCTCATTTAAACTTGAAGAAGATTCTTCAATCCCGTTTAAAGAAGCAGTGAAGGCTATATAATTCCTAGTCTTCTTAGTAGAAGTACTATCCGATTCCTCATATTCGGATTCACTATCATCCCTTGCCTTTGCTCTTAGATTTCTTCTCACTTGAGCATTATTCGGCAATATGACAGTAGCCTTGGCATTCATAGCATTGAACACCTTGGGATATATTGTCCTCACTTTTAAGATGTTTCTTATATTCAAAGTGTTTGGACTTAGGTTTTTCAAAATATTTTTGTCATTTCAGATTAAATCTCTCATTAAATTTTAGAAATTTTCTGAATTTCTTTGTAAGCAAAGCTATATCTTCTTCATCAACCTCAGAGTCACTATCTGAACCATTTATGGATTCCTTAACAAATTTCAAAGCAATCGATTTTAGTTTCTTAGATGGGTGCAGATTTAACTTATAGGTCTAGAGAGAACCAACCGACTCTTCAATTTTGAGAGTATCAATACTTTTGTTCTCTTCGATGGCGGTTACGTTCGATTTAAATCTCTCAGGCAGAGATCTCAAGATCTTCCTAACTATTTCGGACTCATGTATACTTTCTCATAGGTTAAAACTTAAATTAACAATGTCACTCAGATCAACATAAAAACCATCAAAATTTTCATTATCATTCATTATTTGATTTTCAAATTTAGAAGTAAGCATTTGAAGTTTGGAAATCTTGACTGGTGTAATCTGTTCATGGGTAAGTTTAAGAATGTCTCATTCATCTTTCGAAGTGTCACATTTAGAAATACGCCGAAATTCTTCGGGTATGATAGCAGTGAAGATTGCATTTAGACCTTTATTGTTCCATCTACAACTTTCAAGTTCTACATTGGTCCAATTAGTAGAAGGTTTGGGGATGATCTGGTCATCTACGGTCATTGTTGGAAAGGTCCAACCTAATTCAACAGAGATCCATACTCTCTCATACGAGCTTTCTAATAAACATAATTATACCCATCAATAAATGGGGGACAAGAGATGGATCTTCCCTCTTTTTAGAGATTCATATTCACCAAAAATATGAGACAAGATCACACTAATAACTTAGTGAACCCGCTGTAATACCAATTGAAAAAAAAAATTTGGTGATTCCCAAATTAATGTTTAAGTCAAGAACTCACAAACCCAAGGGGGTGGTTTGGTCTCCCTACGTCTATCTACTCTTTTTAAGATTAACAATTAAATTATTAACTAAGGGAGGATGAACAATAAAGTGTGCAGATATGGAAGACAAGCAAACCATAACACAAATGTTTTTACGTGGAAACCCTTCCGGGAAAAACCTCGGGACCTAGTTCAGCAAGAGATGTCATTAAGACAAAGTAACAAATACTTACAAGACTCAAACTGTATTCAACCTGACTCGACACTACGATCCTCAATAGTCAGTCCTCTATGCTTCAGAAAGCAATCATGATCTCGCAAACCTCACGATCTACCGCATTAGCCTGTTCTTCTCTTTGTGTCTCCACAAACCATGATCTCCAAAGATCGATCTCCGTCAATGAAAACTCTGGATTCCTTCGACCAAATAACCACGATCCTCCTCGAATCGATCTCCTTCGTAAAGGCCTCGGTTCACACCAGCCAATGTTCTTAACAGAACGGGTTAATGATTGTTTTACAAAACAAACCCTACTTTTATTCCCAACAATGGAATAACAAGTAAGAATGATCAACGAAGTTTTGTAAATTCTATGGTGGAAGAAGAGAGGAGAATGGGTTTAGAAAACCCTAAATTTATCTCAAAAGCTCTCTAAACTCTCAACAATTCTTTGGGTTCAAATGGGGATCAAACCCTCTTTAAATAGGGCAATTATCAGACTTCGAAACCAAGAAGGAATCAAAAACCTCGAGGAGCGGTTGATCGGTCTCATAAGCGGTCGACCCCTCAATTTCAAATACTTTGGAATATAAAGCTTAACAAAAAATTACAATCATCGGTCAACCGGTCACTAAGAGCGGTCGACCAGTAGGCCATCGATCGACCATCCTATGAGTGAGACGAAGACGATGGTTTGAATGTCTTCAATTAAACTTCTTCGGTCTTCATCATCAAGGACTTGGATGACTGACACAAGACACTACTAGACACTTTATTTTAACAACGGAATATACCAATACCAAAAGTATGGACTTATATAAATAAAGAAGTCAAGTCAGTCTAGAAATTTATCGAAACAAAACGTAAGTTTGTTTTCTAAAACGTCTTCTTTATAGTCTTCATCTTAATGTTGGCACTACATCACCCGTCCCTTGCTCTCCCTTTGTAAAGATATCTTCCTCCATTCAACATCTCTCCACCTCTCCTTCTGACACTTCATCTTCCCCATTATTAAAATTGCTTGCTTTTCTTCCTCTTTATAAAAGACTACCGAAGTAGAGAGAATATCAACTCATTTTACACTATTATTGTGGAAGCTGCACATAGAGGATCGTTCGTCGTTAATCCGTCGCTCTTAAGGAAAATACTTTTATCAGTTATTTCATCTTTTTGTTCTCTTCTTTGGGTTTATGTTTGGAGGTTCCATGAATGATTCTTATTTTAACTTGCTGGTTTTTTTTTTTTTATATATGCTAATCTCTTATTCCTTATATATGTTTCATATCATGATACTGCCAAACTCAAGTGTGGTTCTCTATTTTCATTAGCCTAATGCATGAACACGGAGAGGAGATAGAGGATGATCGTCAGGGTGATGCCCATGACACTAAAAGAGCATAGTTATCTGGTTCCAATGGTGCAATTTCATAAGCTAGAGTTTTCTACAATTTTCTTTGTTTGTTTATGATCATTTTAAGGATTTCCACCTTTTTTTAGTTGACAATGTATGCAGTAACCTTTTTTTTTTTTTCTTTTTCCCATATTTGTATAAGACTATTGGAATGATAACAAGTGTTCCAATATGGTAAAGCCAAAAAGTACTGTAATATGAAAATGGATGGATAAATCAATCAAAAAGAGAAGATGTTGGCTTAAACTAGGTAACTAAGAGCCTCAATTCTTTTGATTGGTTTAATCAAGAAAATTCTCAAATAGCACTCATCAAATGATCCTAGCTATATATTTTGCAAGGAGTATTGAGATTGATATATGTTTTTTTAAGCTATTGTTAGACCAATAATTCGACCCATTAATCGGATGCCTCCGATTAACCTGTGGCTGTAAGTGGATCTAATTAAGGTTGCTCATGAATTATAGATTGTGCCTCTTCATTAACATGCCATAGGTTTCCTAATCACAATATTAAAGAACTGAAGCTATATAAATCATCATCTAAAACCTCTTGCACCCATATCCAATGTTCAAAACCACTAGCAAACTTATAGAAATTTGATGGAATCCCTCAATCAAACTGAAACAATTCATAGTTAACTTTAAAAAAATTCCAATGTGATTGTTGTCAATGATTAATTGGGTGTTTGAATTATCAGAAGATTTTGTTTTTGTTTTTTGCTCAAGGGATTGTGCATCTTCTTTTTATAGCCAAACTATTGCCCTCTTTCACGAGACATATTTAACATATATAGACTATTGAGAAATGGCTTACTCTTACATCCAACAAAACAAACTTTATTTGAAGAGATTTAAAATTTGGGTTTAAAAGAGTTTGATTATAGTAGAAGTCTGTTAAATTGAACTCATGTAAACCACAACATATATATATATATATATTTATTTATTTATTTATTTTTCAATTTTTTTCTCCATCCGTTTTGGCTAGTATATATATAAGTAGGGGGTGGAAATGGGTTCAGGTAAGAATATTGAAGACCTGTTGAAATGGAAAATCCTTGATTTTGTTATAAGAGAGAAGAATCCGTGAAATCAAGAGGAAATTAAATCGAGAATCTTACGTAATTTTATTTAAAAGTTGAATAAAAGACGCACGATTACTCTTACTCTTACCTTATAGAGAAACCATTCCCGTATTACCAAACAACATTCCCTTATAAGGACTTAGAGACGACCAATAAATGGTGATTAGGGTTAGCATTTAGTAATTATATTTCTCTATCTATAATATATATATATAATAAGAGACCAAATCTTCTACGGTGATAGCATTCCTTGTGAAACGGAAGGAAAACAGCTAAAGATGTGCATACCCCTCTTTAAGTCATTTTTGCATATAGTGAGTAGTATTTGTTTGATTTATCCGCTCCACAACTCAAGGGCTGGGCAAGGTTGATTTCTCTATTCAATAAATGTCGGATTTAGCCAAAAAAAACACTTGGCTTGCCCTTTAGGGGTATGGGTGGCACTCCTCATGCTACAGTTACTAATCTGAGGCATGGCCTTCAGAAGCAAGTTCAACCGGCTTACAAACCTCAAAATCACATCCTTTTCATAGAATTTGATCAAAAGGTGGTGGGTTCCAAAAGGAGTCCCCTTGACATTGCTGCTTCCTTTAATCAAGTGTTTGGAATGGTTCTAGGTGTCACATTCTCCGAAAGGGTAGGGCAACTATACAACTATAAAGAAGGGGTCAAATATCTTACTAGCTATTAGATATCCTCCGGAGCTTCTCACTTTCTAGTCTCAATCTCCGATAACTTGACATGGAAGCTAGCACCGACCAAGGGAAAGAGCTGTAATTGGCACATATTTTGTTAAACCACCCTTGAAAACGATACCATTGACTCCGGTATTTAATAAGTTCTACCTACTATTGGATTTACCAATGACTCCTGCCGTATGAAAGCAATACTCTAACCACTGAGTTAAGTAGGTTGTTTATCATCACAAAGGAAAACAAATGGGACCCATCACATCAATGGATTATAGATGTTGCTAGCAAATACCACTCTTTATCATTAAAGAAGTAACTTTTGGCCCCCTATCTCTAAAGGGACGTGAGCACTAAGAACGAGTTCCAGCATAACGTAAAACACTAAGACATGTTCAATTTACATAACGCACGTGTCATAAGACAAAGCGGCGAGGGCTGTCGCTCGTTGCCTAAGGCTAAGGAAGCGAATGCCGACCGCTTAGTTGATAGGGACTTTAAGGTTCTCCTTTACTAGTAAGGGGCACCCCTGAGGTCGCCACATGTCCCTTTTGACACCCCTTATCTATGGTTAAGATTCACCCAACCCTAGGATTCACCTACCCATCCTTGGTTTTTAGAAAAAAAATATTAATTTCTTTTTTTAATATTGATGGGTGGATGAACCCTATGGGTGGGTGAATCTTAACCACAGTTAAGGGGTCTCAAAAGGGACACGTGGCGACCTCAAGGGTGATAACCGGATTTTCCAAATCCGGTTATCACCTTGGAGGATGTGGCTTCATATAATAATAGAATCCACTAGGGGTACTTGAGAAGGGACCGCAAAGTCCCCTTCCTAGCTGACCGCAGTGTCCCATGTTCTTTTTAACCATGATTAAACTTAATTAAACTATAATTACTATTTTATCTTCTAAAAAACAAGGTTGGATGAAGGAACCACTACAACAAAACTGTCTAGCAGTGACAAAAATTTTCCGTCACTAATACTATTACTGATGGTAAACCTGACCATCACTATTCCGTCGCGGATACTCCTGTCACTAAAAATATTAGTGATGAAAATCACTATCTGTCACTAACTAGTGACAGAAATATTTCAGTCACTAATTCTTCAATTTGGTCACCTATTTCGACGAGTATTTGTGACATAAATTTTTAATTGTGAAGGATTTTTCAACATCTGCGACGGACATATATCCATCACTAATAGTCAATTGTGACATAAATATAACCGTCACTAGTTAGTCAATTGTGACGGAACCATTGAAGTCACTAATAGTTAATGATGACAGACACATAACCGTCACTAATAGTCAATGGTGACGGAAACAAAACCGTCTCTAAAGTTATTAGTGATGGAAATAATTCTGTCACTATATCTCAATGATCATTAGTGACAACATAATTTCCGTCACTAATAGTGAAATAGTGATGGATAAAAAGCATCTCTAAATGTCATTTGCGACGGAACATATTCTATCACTAAATATCGATGATCGTTATTAATGGAATAATTTCAGGCACTAATGTCTTTATTTATTATTTAATATTAACTAGGAACCTGTTCAACCTGTAACATGTTCAACCATGAATGTTTCATTCACAGAACCTATAAATCTGTATCGATTATTTCATTCACACAACCCTTCAACCTGTTCAACATAAGTGTTTAATCAAACATTCAACTTGTATCCATTTCATTCACTCAACCTAACATATTTCAACTTATATATTCACATTCATAACTACTCATGAAATACATAGGGTCCTACTAAGTCCATTCCTTTCATTTCATAAAGTAGTGAAATACATTAGATATAAAAAGTTTTAACAATACTAATATAAAAAAAATTCAACAGCAACAGTGTCTAAACACATAATGAGTCAAGCATATCAACAATCTCAGGCAATGGTATCATCTGGGGGCTGGGTGGAGTCGGGATCCTGGGATTGTCCCTGAGATGGTGGTGTGGGGAAGGATGAGAATGACTAATCTGGAGACTACGTCCGAAAGAAGTATGCAAGAGACCGGAAGTAGGCATTCATATCATTCACTGTTGCCTCCAGAATTGTCTGGCGAGCCAAAGCAGCCCGGTTCATAGCCTCTGCCTCCTCTGCCCTCCTCCTCCAATGATCCACATCTGGGCTGACACAAAATTGTGTAGGAGAAACACCTAGTCCGTATGTGCGGACGCGCTTGTGCCTGTCTGGACCCATCGCTTCTTTGAATACCTTGTTTCGAGTAGTGCTTCTATCACTGCCCTCAGGACGTTAGCTCATTAGGTGGTCCATCTGTGTTTTCACTTATAGACAAGAATTAAATTAAGATTAAATAGTTAAAAAAACATATCGCGAATAAAGCAACAAATGAAGTTGGTAATTAAAATTTCCTGATCATCAATTACAAGCTCTACCCCATTGCTTGCATCATGTCATAACTCCTCAAAATGAATACAAAGTATATTATATCACAATGTAATTCACGCAATTAGGGTTGCTTATTTATGTTTAAAGATAGGATTTTGATATGTTGTTGGGGATTTGATGTTGGTTTTTAGTATTTTTTATTTTAATATTAATTTTTTAAAAAAAATTAAAAAACTGTTTTTAAGGTTTTTTTAATATTAAAATATTAAAAAAATAGAATTAATTTTTTTTCTAAAAACCAAAGATGGGTGGGTGAACCCTAGTGGTGGGTGAATCTTAACCACGGTTAAAGGGTATCAAAAGGGACACGTGGCAACTTCAAGGGGTTATCACCGTAGAGGATTTGCCTTCGTAGACAAATAGAGTTTACAAGTGATGCCGAGCGTGGTAAAGATTAATGGTCTAAATACTCCATAGGTGGCATCCTTTATTAAAAAAGGGTAATACCACAATTACCCTTTCATTTAAAAAGAAAAAAAACCTCGAACACAAACAATGTTTCACGTCTCAATCTTTTCTTTCTTCCTATCTTCTCTTCATGGTCTTCCTCCAGTTCTTCTCTTCACAACCTCCCGTTCTCATTCTCCACGATCTCCGTTCTCTCTCTCTCTTTGAATGTTATCTCTCTCCAATCTCTCTCTCTCTCTATAGATATATCTATTGGAGAGATGAAATTTTCAGGTTATGTGGGGATCAATTGAGGGATGAAATATTCATTCTCCCTCGATTAAAACACAACACTATGAAACTCTCCCATGAAAACTACAAAAGATGAAGATGCAAATGCAACCTAATTACCCATTTCTAGTACATATCTTTTACTTGATTGAACATTGGTCAGGATCATCCAGGTCTTACCTAGCATCTTTCTAGAATCAACAGAATAGAAGTTACAAAAAATGTTGGAACATTACATTACCTTGATAACATTCCTGCCATTCCCTAGAATTGCCCTCTAAAAATTAGTTCAATCATATTGTAATGGGTAAAATTCGTACAAGGGAGGGGTAAAATGGGAATTTCAAACTCTAACAAATTAACCGACATAGCCCACTTGGGCAATGTGCTGGCTCTCTTAAGTGTTGTTTGACAGGTGACATCATCATGACCACACAAGTCATGATGACTCTAAATGCCTATAAATAAGCAAGAATCACCAGAGAGAAGAGGATGATGCGTAAGGCAAGAGAGAAAGTAAGGAAAGACAGAAGAAGAAGAAGGAGAACTGGGAAGCTTGGGTTGTTCACACCCCAACCCCGAAGGACTGTGAAGACAGTTACCCACCTGATTCTCTCCTCTTCCTTTAATGTTCTCCATACCACTTGATGCTCTCCACAGCCTCATGATCGATTATGACCACCGGATGCTCTCTCGAATCGGCCATGTCCGCTTGATGTTCTTCATGATCGGTACTTCTACACTCTATCAGTGCTTGATGTTTTATGTTTATCTACTTGGTAATATGTTAATGTCACACTACCACTTGCTTGATCATTTGCTGGGTACACTCATACTTGAACTCGTGCCCAATGTTGTCGACTCTACCCGAGCTACATCCTCCATCCTCCGAGCTACACTGTCGATTGTACCCGAGCTACGTCCTCCATCCTCCGAGCTATGTTGTCGATTGTACCCAAGCTACGTCCTCCAAGCAACACTGTCGACTATACCTGAGCTATGTCCTCCATCCTCTGAGCTACATTATCGATTGTACCCGAGCTACGTCCTCCGTCCTCCGAGCAACGTTGTCGATTGTACCCAAGCTACGTCCTCCAAGCAACACTGTCGACTGTACCTAAGCTATGTCTTCCGTCCTCCGAGCTACGTTGTCGATTGTACCCAAGCTACATCCTTCGTCCTTCGAGTTACGCTGTTGATTGTACTCGAGCTACGTTCTCCTTTCTTTGAGCTACCCGACCTTGCGATAAGTATCTCTACACTCTCATGCTCATATGCCTATGCCTTATTCTGACTTGCTCGTTGGAGTGTATGACAGGCTGGACGACCACCCACCTTGTGGAGGATGAACCTGAGCTGAACCTTGGATGATTATGTACGGTACGTCATTTCCTTCGGAGAGTGTGCCATTTGACAAAGGGTATGGATGACGTGCACATGTAGAAAAATATACAGGACATGAACCATACAACCCTTGTAAGGTACTGCTAGTCCCAAAATTTTCCCTTTACAAATTGGCACCGTCTGTGGGAAGTCGAACAAAATAGCCAACAATGTCCTCTTCACGAAATTGGGGGCTAGCAGTACGCGTCCTCTCCACGACATTAGGGGCTCGGCCATTCGGTCCGTGGCCCTCTTCCGTCCTATCATCTATGCCACGTCATACGGTTTTCTTATGGTATCCTTTCACCTTGAATCTTTACATCCGTTCTTCCTTGAAGTTATTCATGAGTTAATGATCAAGTGTTTTTATCAAGTGTTTAGTGAACTGTCTTGAATGCATTGCAACATCGAATGATTTTTCATCTGAACAAGGTACTCATCACGGGACACATGTGGCTCATCCAAAGGAATTGTCATTTGAGCAAACCAGTGGCTTGTACAAATGGAATGTCCTCTGAGCATGGTGTCCCACCACGAGTCACCATACGTTCTCCATATGAAATGTCATTTGTCAGATTACATTCACGATACGTTACACTACATAGCATCCGTGCTCTATACCTTAGTATCTTTGCTTCTTATTATCAGTTGCATTAAGTGTTTTGATAAAGTGTTTGTATGTTCCTTGCACTCTTATGTGCTCTATGGCTTGTAAAATTTTTAGTAGTATGCTTAATCTCTTTTCCTAGTTTTATGATGTGTTTCGTTTTGACTCTTCCGTGCTTATTTATTGTCATCTCATAATGTATTCATGCCTTACAAGTGTAGAAGTAAAAAAGCTGATTCATTTTTAGAAGTGTTACTGATCTATGTACATTTTCGTGCTCTAAGCACTTGGGAGTACGTTACTTGTTTGTATATACAACATGTATGCTATTATTTGGAAGAGCGGCCTTATCACTAATGTTCGTCCTCAGACACTTGCACCCGTTGTAAGCAAGAGTGGCCATACTGCTAATGTTTCATCTGAGGGAGAGGAGCTCGATAGGTTGACGTTATGGACACTCACTCATACAAAACGGGATGAGACCCTTGTGGATTCAGCGTTCGAGGTGGTGATGGTATGTATACGCCTAAAGGAATCTATAGTATTATTAGTGTTAAAATGTCCGTATTGCCTTAAATTTGGTAGCCGCCTATTTTGATTTGAATCGTTGTCTATGGATTTCAGAGGGAGGTTAATGACATCATGACCTGGCACCCTGAGAGCAATGCTAGTAGTATTGCCCGGAATGAGATTTTCACGCAAGTCATGGGCCCCAACACTCATGGGCGTGTGCGTACATATGGGCATTGGGTCACATCCATTGATATGCGTGTAGCAGGCGCCACAACAAATACTTAGCAGTTGCGACGCATGTTGAATTCAACCGAAGCTCGATAGATCGCATCTGAGGCTACCCAAGTGGCTCTCATGGTGATGATACAGTCACAGGGGGATATTATTTCTTTCTTGCAAGGCACAGTGACCCGAATGCAAGGCTTGATGGATAGCTTCGAGCGGAATGTTAACAATATGCCCACATATTCAGAGTATGACACAGACGCTACTTAGCCGCCAGATGCTACCTAGCATTAATGACATGATCTGTCTTTATGTTTCACGAGCCTACTTTTCTTTTTGCGATTACCCTCGTTGATAGGGTCATTTGTGTAATATTAAACATTGAGACGATCGACTCATTTATTTTTGTATACGTGGATTGATACTTTACATTTGATAGTTTTCATTTGGAATTTCCTCGCTTTCGACATATATATATGCTTGTCTTTGAAAACAGGTAAACAGGTGACAGACATACAACCTCTACATACAGGTTCTGTTTTTTTTTCACAGGAATTACCCACGAAAATATTACCGTGGGTAATGTATAAAAAAATATTCCATGGGTATTGAATGTATTGCAATGAATGTATTGCAACAGTCATGTAACCATAGGTATAATATAGCCACGGTATTATATCCGTGGGTAATAATATATATTCATAGTACAATTTCTGTGGGTAATAATATATAGTCAAGTTATAATTTCCATCGGTAATAATATATAGCGGCGGTACAATTTCCGTGGGTAATAATATATAGTGATTAATAGCCACGGAAATAGTTTCGTGGGTACATACTGGCAGTACACTTTTCCGTGACTATATGTTTTACTGACGCCCGTATTAGGCACGGACTACTGACGGATACTATTCAATCCGTGGCTAGAACTTATTCCAATGGAAACTGTGATACTACCCACGGTTTGAAACCGTGGGTAAAACCTTCATTTCTTGTAGTGATGTTAGCATTCATGCATTACTTTCAATACTCTTTTATGTTTTTTCCTCAATTGCCTTCAAAATGGCACAATCTAAAAGGTAGAACGAAATCGTGATTATTCATGTAGTTAGTTGGTGAAATAAGTATTGACCTATGGGTCATTTTTATCCCTTTAATATTTAAATTTTAAGGCATGGCATTTAAAGTAATTTCACATTAATTTTAAACCCTCCAAATCTTTCACGAATCTCTCCTTTAATAATAACAAATATTTATATGGATAGAAATATTAAGATTTCTTGGTATTGGTTGTTTTCTTTCCTAAATCAAAACTACATTTAGGGTGATGTTTCATCGTTGTAAAAGTAATTAAAATGGGCTAGTTTTTTAGGAACACCTCCTTTTGTTAGTTAACATTTGTACATTCTCCCCGTTTACAAAGAGCCCCTTCTCTTTTGCTAACACTTCCATAATAGTTATTTTGGTTGGGGCGGGATAGTCAAAACTACAATCTTTCAAATAATGCATTGTGCATGCATGTGTAAGCGATTATGATAATAAGCGCTGTTATGAATGAGCAATGTTGTCAATAAGCGCTGACTCTGTAATCCTGCTAATAAGCGATTATCTAGTCATTTTTAAATGGATATTTTAGTATTTTTTAGAAAAATGAAAAAATATTTTTAAAAAACTATCTTTTAAGTTTAATGGATCTTGTTGGCCTTATTAAGTGCAAATTTGGGTACTTATAATAATTTTCACATAATATTAAAGGTCGGTTATGCTCTACGATAATCACATCCTGACGAGATTATTGAATCACCAATTATTTCCATAATCGGTTATTACATAAGCGCTTATGACAAGTCAAAACCAAACGCTATTATGGGACATAATCCAGACATAAGCGATTATGTATCAAATAAGCGCTTATAATAATCTGAACCAAACGAGCCCTTAGGGTGATGTTTCATCATTGTAAAAGTAATTAAAATGGGCTAGTTGTTGTAGGAACACCTCCTTTTGTTAGTTAACATCTGTACATTCTCCCCTTTTACAAAGAGCCCCTTCTCTTTTGCTAACACTTCCATAATAGTTATTTTGCTTGTGGCAGGATAGTCAAAACTACAATCTTTCAAATAATGCAGTGTGCATGCATGTGTAAGGAGCAGCAACCTATGCTCCTTATATATTTTTCCTAACATGCAAACTATGACTCTAGATCATAGTTACTAAATCTGTTGATCATTCTCTTTTACTCTAATTTTTTAAAATATTAGACATTAAGTGAAGAGTAGCTCAAAATATTAACTGCTCTTTGTATGGATTGAGATACCCACTCCCTTGCTAAATAGCCTATTAGTTTTATCAAATGATTGATTCTCATTATGCACTCCTTTACTTACTTTTTAATTACATCCTATAAAAATAGAATCAAATAGATTTTCAGAAAAATTTACGATTTTAATCTGGAGTTAAGGTCTCCATGACAAGGTGACAAGGAGCTTTAATCTTGATGCTCAGTACACCATACATATTTTTTAGTTGTCTCAGGTTGACTACTTAAGGGTAATAGTCTTAAGCTTTAATTTTTTTTTGCTGGTTATCATTTACCTACAGTTAGAGAAATGGTTAGTGGTTAGTATTATAGTAACAAAGTGCGGGTTCGGGAATAATTTGGCAGGAGTCTAGTTCAGAAAAATTGAGAAAATCGGGAGAACTTCGGGAAAAAATAAAAACAATAATTTTCTAGAAGAAATAATTATAAAGAAAAGTAACATGATACCAACCATAATTGCCAAGTTGGAGTTTGAGAATTGTCTACTTAAGACATTTTACCTTACCTTTAACTGTTGGTGGAGGCAAGGGAGTGGATACCCACCCTACCTTTTTTTTTTTTACAAGAAAAACTACTGATTTATTGATATGAAAAAGCAATGGGGGACATAAAACCTTGCCCTTGTAGGGACCACACAAAGACACAGACCTCAACAACTTTGAAAATAAAACTACTTCTTAAATCGAGTAGGTTTCTTAACTTCCCTCTTTGGTCTACTTAACCTCCCGACCTCCCTATTAGTTTTGTTAATTTAAGGAAAGAAAATGCTTCGTTCGCCGATTTAGCATTTGGTCAGCCAGTAATAGAAAGAAACCCTAATGTACAGGAATTTGAGGTCTACGGATTGTAAACCATATTAAATAACTTAATTGACTCCGCTACAGAGAACCAGTTTGATTCTATCTAATTGGACAGGTTAGCGTCAGCCATGCATGATCCAACCTCCATTACCAGTTATATCCTAAACGACCAGATGGATTTTCAGATGAACTAAAAAGACATGCTTATCTTCTTATAAAGAGCTACTCTCGTTCTTAAGCAACTAAGAATTAAAAAGATCCATAAATCAAGGATCATCAAATATAGGTGCAGTCTTTAGGCTCGAAGGAAACCACTTTCTTCTCCACGTCATACCCAATATTAATGTTCTGCTGTTGATGGATTCCCAATATAGAAAGCCCTTCTGTAGGAAGAATGGCTAGGCAGTACAGCCCGTCAACATTATCAGTCCATTTATTCATTGTGCTCAAAACCAAGTCCACGCCAGTGAAATGGAAGGTTATACTCGCTGCCAATTCAATTTCTTGGCTCGAACACTCGTAACACAGATCAAACTGCTTCATCACATCGTCGACTCGGGGTAGATTAGTCTTGTTCACCATTTCCTTGATCAACATTGCATGTACAGTTGAATCTAGCATAGTAAAAGTTGTCCCCGAATCAATGATAAAGCCCCCGCTACCCTCCGCTGTTGCATTGAAAGTCCCGGCCGGGATCGGAAGCCTCTCATTATCGACACTAATGCCTTCTAGGCCTAGGTAGTAGTAGACATTTTCACTTCCCACATCCAATATCGGGGTTTTTTCCCCGACGATTTCAGCGTCTAACCCGAATTTTATAAGGCTATAGATATTACCCTCCTCTAGGGGTACTAAGCAATAGGAGAATTTTTTCGTCCAAATCTGTGAAAGAAAAGATAGAGTTAGATTGTTCAGACCAAGGACCCCTGGTGCATTATAATCGCCTCCGGTCTTGGAGTTATTGTGACCGCAACCAAAGGCCATGTTCAATAGTGTATAGTTGCCGGAACGAGTACTGTCCCAGAAGATCATTGTCTCGCTTGAAAGAACCCCCTGGGAGGAGGATGTGTCCTGGTAGACAAGGCCATAGTGACAATCCTCGTCGTCTCTCTCACATTTGGTGGTGCGGATGGCCTGGCATTCAGGTTCACTGCATTGGAACTTCCTATAACTAGAAGATTTGGTGGGATCAAAGATGGGATCTATCTGCTTGTAACACTCAGCACAAGGGAGACTTTGTAACCAAATTATGTCGCTAGCAGTGTCGATAATGGCGAAGGTCTCAGTCGCTGGAGTGCCAATGTAGTAACTTACGACATAGATGCCGGCGTATGGCCTGGACCGCATCGGGTGATGCCCCACGAGACTTGGAGGAATCTAAGGATTGGTGGCGAGAGAAGGAGTTGGTGACGGCAGCTCGTATCCGATCGGATGGCGTTGCCTTGGGGTTGTGCAATGGAGACAGAGGGGAATTGCTGTGGATGAGGCGTGCCTGGAAACCAATGGCGCCGGATTTTTGAGGGGAGGGAAAGGAGGAAGACCGAGAGATCAGTGAGATAAGGAGTGCAATGAGAGGGAGTGTAGTAGAACCAGCCATGGTTGAAACCTGAAATTGAGTCTTAGAAATATGCTCTAGGGAATATATGTATGGGTTGGAAACGGGTTATAGGGTAAAGAATGAAACGGGTTATAGGGTAAAGAATATTGCAGACCTGAGTGTAAAGGTAAAAATCATTTTGCAACCTTAGACATGTGGCAGCACTACACTGCATTATACCGACCTATCAACACTTTATAATTCCTGTCTGGTAGACATTCACGAGAAAGATTTAAATTGCATAAAAGATTTAGAATGATAATACAATTAGGTAACCCTATTTAATAAATTTATAACAGAAAAAAGGATCCAATTTTTACCCCTGATCTCCATTAGACTTAGCTTTTCTTTTCTCTAGCCATCCTTCCCTCATATTTTCTGTGCTGACTTGTTTGTGGGACTATGGTCAGAGGTTGGACGACCGCCACTTTTGAAGGAGCAAAATGTATTTTAGCCAATTAGTAACATTAATAGATACGTGTTCCAAAAAGTAACAAATCAAGTATTTTCCACCACACCGATTAAAGATATGTTGAAAAAAAAACCCAAATATTGATTTTGTAGAGATACATAAGAGAGAAGAAACCGTGAGGAAAATGAGAAATAACGTGGTTGCAAATGTGGATCTCTCAATGAATAAGTTGCCAGGTTTAGAGATTTGAATTGATGACAGTAAATGAGTGCAAATCCTCTAGTTAAGCCACGTGATCTCTTTTTAAATGGACACATTTCTTTCCTTTTTAACATTCTTTAACTGAAGTTAAGTTTCACCATCCTTAGGATTAGGTCATTTAACTTTTTTTTTAATTATTATTATCAAATTTAACACCTTTTAATTGTGGTTAAGATTTACTAACTCAAGGTGTTAAAAATAAATTTTTTTTCTAAAAGTCAGAATTAAATGGCTTAATCTCTAAGAGTGGTGAAATTTAACCACAAATAAAAAGTTTTAAAATGGGGAGAGGCACTGGGTTAAAAGGTGTTAAAAATGTTAATTTTTTTTTCTAAAAACCGGTTAAATGGCTTAACCCTAAGGGTGAGTGAACTTAGGGTAAAATATTTAGAAAAGAATATTAATTTTTTTAAACCTCGGTTAAAGTTCAATAACTCCTAGGGTTAAATCTTTCTTTATTTTTTCCTACAAACCAAGGATAAGTGGGTGAACTCTAGGGATGAGTGAATCTTAATCACAGTTAAGGAATGTTAAAAGGAACCCATGGAGACCTCAGTGGCATAACTGGACTCCTCGCTCTCTTAGAAAATCGCTCCAAAAGAAGAACGTCTCGCCAAGGTCTCACCCACCCACCCATTTCTTTGCTATACCCAAAATGCTCGTAAAGCTTTTTGGTTCTCAAAACACTCTCTACGTCATATTCCTATATATAACCAACGTGTCCCTCACAATTTTTTTTAAAATCCAAAATGTCCCTGTAGTTTCTATACCCAAACTATTCCTTGTTTTTTTTTTTCTAAAATACCCTCAATAGGGTCCCCCTTCCCAGTCTCTCTCCCATTCCTCTCCCTCTCACGGGCATTGCACGTGCTTCCCACTAGTATAATATAATGAGGATGGGCGTGTTCAAAATGTTGATTAAAATTTATTAATTCTAAAACTACCCTTTCTTTGATTCAAAATGTTTTTGAATTTTAGTTAATTTCAAAACTGTCCTGACACATATGTGTTTAAAACGTTGACTAAGTTTTATTTAATTCTAAAACTAACTTTTACTTTTAGTTTTTTTTATTAATATAGAGGACTATTTCACCAAAAAATATAGGGGACTTAAGAAGTTCATTGAAATTTAATACAATCATAAAATTACCCTTTATTAATATAGAAAGCAATGTTTTCATAACCGGACCAATCTTCGAACAGATCGAGTCACCAATTCCCGGTTTGATTGATCCAGTTGGATTATGTTCCTTTATTATTAAAATACTTTTTAAAAAAAATTTATTGGCCATAATATCCTTAAAGTATTTTTATTCTCAAAATGCTCTTAAGTCAAGTTTCTATACCTAAACCGCCCGTAACTTTTTTCCTATAGTCAGAATTTTCTGAATATATTTTAGTTCTCAAAATGTCTCTAAATCAAATTTCTATACTCAAAATGTCTCTTGCAAATATTTTAACCTAAAATTCTCTTCAAGTTTGCCTATATTTCATTTTATTTATTTCTACAATGTACCTCAATTTTTCTATACCCAAAACCCTCAATTTTTCTATATCGAAAATGCTGGTAAAGCTTTTGGGTTCTCAAAATGTCTCTACGTCATGTTTTTATACCCAACGTGTCCCTCACAATTTTTTTACCTAAAATATCCCTCAAGTTTTTATTTTTAAAATAATTTTAAATTTTTTTTCCTAAAATGCTCACTAGGGTCCCTTTTTCTTGTCCCTCTATCTCACGTGTTGTATGTGTGACCCACTAGTATTTTATAAAAAGATAGACTTACTTTATTGGTTAATGTGCTATTAGGGTTGGTGCCATTGATTGATTATCTTGTACATCGTGTTAACACGCTCCCAAATAAACATCCCTTAATATTGCGGGGTGTGCATCTAATCACAAAAATCCTTTCTTCTTCTAATTATTTATTGAGTAGTGATAGGCGTACGGAATATGAATTTGTAAAAGGCTGGACCTCATTCGTCAAGCCCTCCTCTTAAATACATACCCACTCTTATGTTTACAAATCCATATCCTACATTAACTATTTTCCTTATTTTTATATTCCCATATATAATTATTTGATTTTTTATTGGGACGAACAATGACCTTATAATACCTTTTTACCTTACTTTTAACCGCTGGCGGAGGTAATTAGTTTTGTTAATATAGGGAAAGAACAGGCATGTGCGCAGATTGAGCATCTGGTCAGCCAGTAAAGGGAAAGAAACCATATTCTACAGGAAAGGAATTTGAGGTCGATTGTAAATTAACCACAGTAAATAACTTGACTCCACTACAGAGAACCAGTTTGATTCTATCTGGTTGGACAGGTTAGCATCAGCCATGCATAATCCAACCTCCATTACCAGTTATATCCTAAACGAGCAGATGGATTTTCAGATTAACTAAAAAAGAAATGCTTATTTTCTTATAAAGATCTAGAGCTACTCTTGTTCTTAAGCAACAAAGATAGATATAAGATATGGTTAAAGAAGCTAGTAGAAAAAGATCCATTAATCAAGGATCATCCAACAGAGGTGCAATCCTTGGGCTCGAATGAAACCACATTCTTCTCCACGTCAAACCCAATATTAATGTTCTGCTGTTGATGGAGCCCCAATATAGAAAGCCCCGTTGTAGGCAGAATGGCTAGGCAGTACAGCCCGTCACCATTATCAGTCCATTTATTCATTGTGCTCAAAACCAAGTCCACGCCAGTGAAATGGAAGGTTATACTCGCTGCCAATTCAATTTCATCGCTCGAACAGTCGTAACACAGCTCAAACAGCTCCGTCGCATCATCGACTCGTGGTAGATTAGTATTGTTCACCATTTCCTTGATCAACATGGCATGTACATTTGAATTTAGTAGAGTATAAGATGTCCCTGAATCAACGATAAAGCCCCCGCTACCATCCGCCGTGACATTGAAAGTCCCGGCCGGGATCGGAAGCCTCTCATCCTCGACACTAATGCCTTGTAGGCCTAGGTAGTAGAAGTGTTTTTCACCTCCCTCCAATATCGGGGTTTTGTCGCCGATGATTTCAGCGGCTTGCCCGAATTTTATAGGGCTATCGATATTACCCTCCTCTAGGGGTACTAAGCAATAGGAGAAGTGATTCATCCCAACTTGTGAAAGAAGGGATAGAGACTGATTGTTCAGACCAACAACCCCTGGTGCATTATTTTCATCTCCAGTCTCGGAGTTATTGTGCCCGCAACCAAAGGCTATGTTCAATAGTGTATAGTTGCCAGAAGGGGTGTTGCCGAAGATCATTGTCTCGCTTGAAAGAACCCCCTGGGAGGAGGATGTGTCCTGGTAGACAAGACCATAGAGACAATCCTCCTTGTCTGTCTTACAATTGGTGGTGGGGATGGCATGACATTCAGGTTCACTGCATTGGATCTTCCTATAACTAGAAGATTTAGTGGGATCAAAGATGGGATCTATCTGCTTGTAACACTCCACACAAGGGAGACATTGTAACCAAATTAGGTCGCTAGCAGTGTCGACAATGGCAAAGGTCTCAGTCGCTGGGGTACCAATGTAGTAGCTTAAGACATAGACGCCGCTGTATGGCCTCACCGGGGCCTGGACCCAATCCGGTGATGCCCCACGAGATTTGGAGGATTCTAAGGAGTGGTGGCGAGAGAAGGAGTTGGCGACGGCAGCTCGTATCCGATCCGATGGCGTTGCCGTGGGGTTGTACAATGGAGATAGAGGGGAATTGCTGTGGATGAGGCGTGCCTGGAAACCAATGGTGCTGGATTTTTGAGGGGAGGGAAAGGAGGAAGACAGAGAGATCAGTGAGATAAGGAGTGCAATGAGAGGGAGTGTTGTAGAACCAGCCATGGTTGAAACATGAAATTGAGTCTTGCAAATATGCTCAAGGGAATATATATATATATATATGGGTTGGAAACGGGTTAGGGTAAAGAATATTGTAGACCTGATTGTAAGGGTAAAAATCATTTTGCAAACCTATCAACCCTTAAATAATTCTTACCACGTAGACAAACATGCACACAGGAAAGATTTATATTTGACAATACAACTTAGTTAACCCTACTAATAAATTTATGGGCTTTGCTACGGAGACCGTGTTAGGGCCTAGACCTCGCGCCCCAACACGGGATCTCAAGTGGAGCCCATCTTCACATGGATGGGCCCTGCTTGAGATCCCGTGTTGGGGGCGCAAGGTCTCGGTGGTCTCGGCCCTAACACGGTCTCAATAGCATTTCCCTAAATTTATAGCCGAGAAAATGGATCCAATTTTTAACCCTGATCTCCATTAGACTTAGCCTTTCTCCTTCTCTAGCCATCCTTCCCCCCATATTTTCTCTCTGTTGACTTGTTTGTCGGAGTATGCTCATAGGTTGGACGACCACCATTTTTGAGGGAGCAAAATGTTTTCTAGCCAATCAGGAACAATAGATACGTGTTTCAAAAAGTAGCACAAAATCAAGTATTTCCTCCGTACTGATTAAAGATACGTTGAAAAAACCAAACCCGAATAAGTGATCCCTTAACCGGAACCTATCGGTCTAATACATTTTTTTATTGTTTACGAAAATAATAATAAATTTATTTATTAAATATTGATATTAATCAAAAGATTAACTAGGTATTTGTTGGTCCAACCCAAACCCGACCAGTGACACTGTTAAAAGTTAGCAGTGATATCCGGCGGATCGGGTCAATATTTGCACCACCTATACAACAAACCTCTATTGCCTAAAATATTGATTTGCAGAGATATAAAAGAGAGAAGAATCCGTGAAACCATGAGGAAAAATGAGAAATAATGTAATTGCTAATGTTGATTTCTCTAGCTCATGAAAAAGTTGCCAGATTTAGAGATTTGATTTGATTTGATGACAGTAAATGAGTGCAAATCCTCTAGTGCCTAATACGGGAACTCGATATTGGGTCAAGTGATCCCCTTTTAAATAGTCACATTTCTTTCCCTTTTAACAATTTTTAACTGTGATTAAGTTTCACCCATCCTTAGGATTAGGTTAATTATTGTATTTTTCTTAAATTTAACACCCTTTAACTTTGGTTAAGATTCACTAACTCAAGGCGTTAAAAAATTGTTTTTCTAATAACCAAGGTAAATGGCTTAACCCTAAAGGTGGGTAAATTTAACCACAGTTAATGGATGTTAAAAGGAGAGAGATGTGGCGATTTAAAAGGAGAATATGTTGCCAAATACCGAGTTCCCGTATTAGGCGCCGACTAGAGAATTTGCGCTCATAGTAAATGGCTCTCAATCAACTATATTTATTCATTTAGGAAACTTACCTAAATTGTGTTTGTAAATTAAATATAAGATGCATATTCCCTTATCACAACAAGTGTATATATATATTTATATATATATTAGAGTAGCATTCTAATAAGTCATGCTCATTGAAGCTTGTAATGAGTGGTCCCTAATAATGTGACATATGGCAAGTTGTTTTGGAATCTAACCGTTTGATGTCAAGATGGGTTGCCCGAGAGACACATGACAAAAAATTTGTTAAATTGGGCATTTATAAACTGTCCGATCGAAGAAGAGAAGATCAGTCATTTCTATATCCTAGGTATGGTCTAATGAACCCTAAGAGGTTAATGATGTAAACTAGGGTCTAATCGGACGGTCTAAATAAGTCCGATCGAACTGATTTTTTTGACACGTGTCTCCAATGGACCCAACTTGACATCTAACGATTAGATTCAAAAACATATGCCACGTGCCATCATTCTAGAGGGACCACTACAAGCTTCAATGAACATGGCTCATTAGTATCCTTCTCTCTCTCTCTCTCTCTCTCTCTATATATATATATATATATCTTTAGTATCCTTCTCTCTGTATATATATATATATCTTTATTCCTATTATAGAGTGAATGAGTCAGTTAAAAACTTTGATTTAATTTTGTCTGTATGACAAAATTACTCTTCCACGCCACTATTATAGCTACTATTAATATAATTATCTAATTGAGATAAGGCCCTACACTGATTGAATTTTGTTACTATTAACAAAATTACCCTTATATATATCTTCTCTAATATTGTAATGAGAATGATAAAATCATCATTCCACTTATATCTTCTCTATTTTTACTATTATAATTACTATTGACAAAATTGTTTTTCTACATTTATAATGAGAATGATAAAATTACTCTTACACATATATCTTTTCTATTTCTACTATTATAATGAGAATATGCCACTTATAAATGTTGATTGAGCAAAATTGCTCTTACACTTGTATTTTTAACTAACATAACAAAAATGGATATTATAATGAGAATTTTTATGCTAAAAATGTAAATTGAATATTTTAAAATGAAAATATTATCATATAACTTAAAAATGTTCATATTACAAATTAATGGGTAATTTTTTTAAAAAATTCTATCTCCACTCTACACCTCTCTCCTTTCATATTTTCTTATGTCTCTCTCTCTCTCTCTCTCGCATCACGTGAGTGTCACTAGGATCTCTCTTCCTACTCTCTCACATGCATCACACATGCAGATAGATATATATATATATATATATATATATATATATATATATATATAAGGTGGCTAGTCAAATCCACCTCGATTGAAGGAAACCATAACCGTGTTTTTCAAATCAGACCCTTAGATGTAAATGTGTGTTCCTTGGGATACATGTGCTGAAAATTAGGTTGATTAGAGATCTTTAGATCATTTGAGATATTTGACCAAATTAGGAATTTCTATAGCATATATAGGGTCTTGTGAACCTTAAGGGATTAATGTTGATCAAGAGCCTAATTCACACAATCTAGAAACATTTGATTGACTATTATTTTGCCAGGGGTCTATCAAATGACTCACATTGAGATCAGACTATCGATTTAAAAAAAAATACATGTCATGTGCTCCTCAATCGACAATAAAGTTATTGTAACTTATAGTCAGGTGTTATATATATATATATATATAGAGAGAGAGAGAGAGAGAGAGATTGTTTGCCAACCCACCTAATTAACTATGAGTTATGGTCAGCTTCACATCAGTTGAGGGACACGTGACATTTGTTTTCAAATTCGACTGTTAGATTTCAATATTGGTCCTTTGGGAGACACATGACAAAAGATAAGTCGATTGGAGGTGTCTAGACTATCTTAGTGGACATCTGAAAATCAATTATTTTCATATCCTAAATAGGGTCTAGTGAATCTTAGGGGGTTGATGTTGACCAACTAGGGCTATTCAAACAGACTAAGAAATCCAATCATGGTAATTTTGTTGTAGAAACTCAAATATTTTATTTATTTTTAGCCATTTTTATATTCTAATTGCATTAAATTGAAGCTCACAAAATTTTTTAAAAAAACCTCTGATCGAGCGAAGGCAAGCTCCGATCAAGCAGACACAGCCATGGAGTTTTGCACGAGCCTTTACAAGCTATGATCGATCGAAAAAAAACTCCGATAGAGCGGACATGGCCATGGAGCTCCGATCAATCGGAAGTAAGTCGCGGTGATTGATAGTCGCACCCAAAAATGCGAAAAGACTCTATTTTATGATTTTTTTTTTTAATGATTTAGAGTTTCAAACCCTATATATATTCAAAGTTTCATGGGTCTAGGGTTAAAGAAACATTCTAACAGTATTAGATATCCAAAAAAAAAAGGAAACCTAGGATTTGCAAAGGATTTTCAATTGGAAAAGAGGAGAAGAGATTGGAGATCAAGATCAAAGGCATAGGGAAACGATCAAGCAAGGTAGATATACTCTACTAGTTGATTCTAATATGATCATTGATGTAAATTAAGTTAAAGTAAGATAAGATTGAAGTAAGAATATGATTAAAGTATGTTTTCATTGTAAGAATTCCTTTTATGTAAAGGTTACCATGCTTTAACGAGGTTTTTATTGTGATTCCAGTATTTATGATCTAAATAAGAGGAATGGATTGATTTCTGGAATATGTATGATTGAATATGAAGGAATGGATGTATGCTGGAGTTGTTTGAATGATTGTATGTTTGGATGCATGATTTTCGGATTTGTGCAAATAAGGATTGTATGGTTATTATATCTCCATGTATGAACCACTTGGAATCAAAGTGTGACGAATGACCTATCATGACTTGATATTTGAAGAATCATGATTATGTATGTTTAATTGTACCAACCTTAAGAATATATGACATGATAATCATGAACGATGTATGATGTTGGTTTTGCATGTATGATATATGTTCGAGTAAACGTGCCTTGGATTATGGTCTATATGAAAAAGGCTAAAGTAAGACACTAAGATGTAGCGAAGAACGACTACCTCGGACAGTACTTAAATAAAGGTCGGTTATTTTGATGTAAAGCACAGCTCATAACAGAGGGGAAGATTTTGCACTAACAACAACTATTAAATGAACGACATTTTAGGTTCTATCTATACAAGGGGTTACGTACATAGGGCACTATCTCTTCTACGCGCCATTAAGTTTCGTTGTTCTCTTTTACCACTCTCTCTCTCTCTCTCTCTCGCAACTCTCCTCAACTGCTGCTGATTTCTTTCCCTCATCTGCTATTGGAGTGAAGAAAGGGTTTCTCGTTTATCATAGTTTCTTTTATTGATACTCAAAGGGAAAGAAAACTAGATCTTGTAAGTTACTTTATCGGCTTTCAATATTTCTTCTAACTTTTTAATTTTTTTGATTTATAGTTCTCATTTGTTTGATCTGAATCAATTCTTCAATTGTAGATTCCCGGCCTGCAAATGGAGTTTTGAATCTAGGGTTTAAATATCTAGGGTTTGTTTATGTCTCTATTTGTAGGGTTTGTCTTTCTATAGATAATCAATTAAAATTAACCCTTTGTTTTAGGATTCAAATTTCTATAGGATTGGGTAGTCATCTAGGAATCTCCTTCAATATAATTCTTGATTGGGTAGTCATCAGCAGTGCAGTATGATTAAAGCCCTCGGAATCTGTAATTCCAGACTGCACAAATCTTTGCAGTCTTGCACAAACCTGCTGATATTCTAAATACTCTCCAATTCAATCCGGGAATAGAGGCTACTTCATGGATCAATCAACCCACAACCCAGAATTCCATAAAACCGAACAATATCTTATTCCATGAAGTAATATGTTGGGTCTCCTAACTTTTTTAGTAAAAGTTATTTTTTGGTACATTCTGCTTTCATCCTTCACAATATTTTTTTCTTCGATGGAAGATTGTTGTATTCTACCATTTGTAATCAATTCTCTAGTGCCTCAGCTTTTGCTCTATTAAAATTTAAGTCCTTATAGAGGCTTCTCCTTTTCTCCTTTTCTGTATCTTTGCCTTGAGCAAGGAGAGTCATCTTTATACTAATTGATATTTTTTTTAAAAGGTGAATGATTTTTTTTTGGGTTTTCCTCACATCTCATTGTATTGAATATTAGAATTTGGCTTTGACATGTTTATGTGTGGGTGCAAGACCTTCCTTATTCTCTGCCACACAATTCCAATATATATGGTACAGTTGCAATAGAGGGTTATCACCTTGTCATGCGGGAATTGGCTTTGCTACGTAACCAAACACCTTGGTTCAGTGACTTGTTGAGCCATGGCGTGGTTTAATTTTCTGAATTTATTTGGAGTATCACCTTTTTGTACATGGAGATTGCTCATTTTAATATTTTAATGTACCTTATTGAAAAGGGGAAAATAGTCAAGAACTCAAGATTTTTTCAGCTTGGCCTAGTTAGCGATTCCTTAGTGCTAGAAACTTAGGGATATGATGAGACTCTAGATCTTTTTGGGTTGGATTGATAAGTGCGGTAATATAGCACGACGACTCCCTCATTATATATTACTTTCCTCTCACGCCCAAATACTCATTGTCCATTCTCAACTTTGGTTTGTTGGAAAAATTTTCTTCTTTCAGAACTCTTTTCTGCACTACAATATAGCCTTGTCAGTGATTTCCAAATAGTAAATAACATCTATGTCCTAATAGCCAATGGAGTTCCATCCTATTACAACTACTTCCCCTTCAAAAGGATCTTTTAGTTGTGAAACCAACAAATAGATGTAACTAGATATGTGAGTGTGTCATTCATGCTGGAATTTTATAATAAAAAAGCCCCAATTTGAAGTTTACTTTTCACACCTAGACTAGAATAGGTGAGGCTCATGGGAAGAACTAGATCTTGATGAAAAGTGCTAGAGCTATTTGCCAAAAATATAAGTCCATAACCACTTCTATAAGATCACTCCCCTCTATATAAGACAATGTACAAGGCAACAAAGGCAGTTGATGCCAAACCAATGAGGATTATGATGATCCACTGGTGAAAATTTATGGTGGCTAAATGCGTTAGATGTTTAAATGATAACCCATATTCCACTTTTTGATCTAAGAATAGCTGACTCTAACAAATTAAAATGCAAGTTCAAAGATAGGTTTTGGGTTCAGATCGTGTTCAAATATAAGAAGAAATAAAAATATAACATTATATGAATCACATATGTATAATGTATCACAGTAGGTCCTAATTCCTTCATAATCCAATCGAATCTAAATAATAATCTGATTCTTTGACTACTCTATAGTTAAAAATTATTATTTTGATTAACTATATATATTGGTGCTTCCTGTACTCGAACATTTGTGTGTAGCATCTTTGTCCTCTATTCAAGTGATTCCATAGGCATGGATCACCTCTTCATATATTTCGAAACATGCTTATATATGTTTGCAATGCTGTAATTTTTTGAATTGTTCACGTTATTACGGCATCACATTCTCTTGCTGCTTATGATGCAAAAGAGGGTCATATTCATTCACAATTTTTTTTACTAGTGAGCTTGAGAGTGAAGCATCCTTTTGTAGATGAGATTGTTACTAATATAAATTTACTCAGTAAAGCAAGGATCCTAGCTTAAATGCGTAGCAGATGATTACTTAGTTGCCTCAGGTGTAGAGTTTCATGCCATTTGCACCACAACATGATTCAAATTATGCTGCCCATATTCCCTTAAAAATCATATACTAGAGATTAGATAGAGAAAATTCATGCCCCAGACCATGAATTGGCACACTTCCATCGTTATCCTAGTCAATCGATGCTCAAGGGCTTCACAAATCTTGGTGCATTACTCGGAATCTGTAAAAAGATTTTTAAGTTAAACTCAAGATAGAACATTTCTGCAAAAGCAGAAACTATAGCTAGGGATGAAGAGAGGAACTCAGTGATGAAATTGCTAAGTGGTTTTGAACTCTTTTCTATTTTGGTAAGCTTTTTTGACAGACCAAATCTCATTAACCATTCTACTGCAATTCATTCCCTCTTAAATAGTCAATTCTAATCCAAATAATAGGAATTTAGAAACAAGCTTTTTGCCAAGCACTATTGCCTTTAGTTGTCAAATTTATGATATCTGGGCCGCCATACTTGTATCCACATCTCTTAAGCTTTGAGAAAAAATAAATTGGGGGAAAGTAAGGGATTTTTCTTCCAATCAAAACTTGATGCAGATCCATCTTCTCGGCAACAATGTTTGGTTGTCCTCTATCCCCTTGTTGGAAATTTTCTTAAATTCTATTTGTTGTAAAAACTATGGAATTAGGGGTTAAAATTAGATATTTAGATTTGAGTCTTTATAAATAAGTGAAGGTTGTAGGCTTATTGTATGGAAATGTAAAGAGCAAATAGGAGTAACTTTTTTTGAGGGGTTTAGCTTTGAGGAGGATCACCTGTATCTCAATTGGTATAGTAGAGAGCTGGCTCTCTATTTCTGAAAGTGAAAACCCGCATGTTGGAAGTTCTTAAATTGTCTTCAGTAGTTGGAGACTATAGATAACTCTTAAGGTCTTGATAATTGAACCATGTAGTAATAGTTTTTATTATGAGTCTTGTTTTGAGTTGACTGTATTTTTTCAAGTCTTGTTAAGGTTCATTTTCTGCAAAATTTTGTTCTCTATTTTTTTGATATAATCTGAATGATATACCTCTCAAAAAAAGAAAAAGAAAAAAGACAATTGTAGCTTCTCACCCCTCAGAAAAACCCAAGAATGATAATTATATATATGTAGACTGAGTGCAGTGTTAACTGATATTAATCAGGAATTTAAGATAGGAACCTTGGACTATTGTCTTTTATAACTTTTGGCATTTCCCTCCCTCTATTTATAGGTTAAACCATCATGATTGTGTTTCTTTGTTGTTATTTTTCATTACATCATAAACATGTGTAGCTTTCAAAATACTAATATTCAATAGTAAGGTATGTTAGATATTAGTTTTTCAGTATAAAGATATTTTTTTGACAAAAGTTCTACCCTAAAATATTTTATGTCAAAAGAACAATGGACTTCAAAGTCCTAGATTTTCAGCCAAAAATTTCCGCGTCAAAAGAACAACGAACTTAGAAGGTCTGGAACATTTAAAGTTCTGGACTTTTATTGTTCCAGAACATTAATGTTCCAAGCTTTTGAAAGTTCCATTAAAAGAACAAAGCCTAATTTACAAAACCTCGGAGATTAGATCATATTCCTTAACATAAGTGGTTTGTTTTATCTTCTTTTATCTAACACATAACAAATTTTGTACTCTATGTACTAGTGATTCTCACAAAACAATGTAAAAAAATTGGTGGGCAAGTGGTGACTTGTCGCATGATAAATAGCATAAAATCAAGTAATTAGCCTAGTTTGAAAGCAAGTAATCAACTTAGTTCAAAAATATATACACTTTGAAAAATAAAACCAATCAAAACACAAGAGCTGTTGGATCTCCATATCTGAGAGTTGTACCTGCATCAATGTTCTACCTCGAACTTGCAAGAACCATTTAATTATATCATTAAGAACATTAGATTCCAAGTTTCTTATGTCATTGTATTTTTTTCCAGTCAACTAGAAGATGTCTTCTTCGACACCCCCAAGCAAGACGTGGATGATAGCACAGAAGGTGTCTATTGAATATCTCGAAGGTGTTTACATCATTCCTTTCGTTCGCCAAACAAAATTGTGGGGTCTTGATTGGCATTGTCATCCTTGTGTTAAATGTCATAATGTACAAGAGAAGAAAACCCTAGAAGTTATTTCAGAGGATTTAATTTGTGATGGTATAAATGAGTCATACACGAGATGGATCCACCATGGAGAACCTTTTCCCCGAACATTTTGTCAATGTTAGGGTTCCTAGTACGTCAGCTAGAAATCAAGATGAAGATTTGTACCTAAGAATGACAGATATGTTGAATAACACATTTGGATGTGTTAGTCCCAATGACTTGAATACATGCCTGAATTAAGCTCATGATGAAGATGATGGTCAAACTTCAAGTGATTCATAGGAAGATATTCAGTACAAGAAGTTGATGGAGGATGCGACACAACCTCTATATCCCTCGTGTCGAGGTGAGCACACAAAATTATCGGTCATAGTTCAGTTGTTGAGTATGAAGGCTAAACATCTGTGGTCTAATAATAGCTTCACAGAGCTGTTGGAAACAAGCAAATAGATTTTGCCAGATAGCACCTACTTTGCGAAGAAGTTGATCAAGTCTTTGAGTATGGAGTACCAGATTATCCATGCATACTGTAATGATTGCATACTATACTGGAGAGATCATGCAAGTAAGGATAGTTGTCCTACGTGTGGTGAAAGTAGATGGAAACCGGTAGACGACTCGAAGCCGAGGGCTAAACCTTTACCGTGGAAGAAGCTAAGATACTTTCCATTGACGCAGAGGTTGCAAAGAATGTACAGTGTACCATGGATTGTAGAGAGTATAAAATGACATGCAAATTCAGTTGAAAATGATAGCCATATGCGTCATCCAGTGAATTCTTCATGTTAAGCATTAAATATTAGGTGAAGTGACTTATCTACCAAGCCACGTGATGTTCACCTAGGACTTGCAACAAATGGATTCAATCCTTTTGGGATCAAGAGTAATTCTTATAGTTGCTGGCCTGTTATGATTGGTTCTTACAATCTCCCACCATCTTTATGCATGCGTAAAAAGTTTACTATGCTAACACTACTAATTCCTGGTCCAAATGGTCTAGGACATGACTTTGATGTCTACTTGCAACCATTAGTCGTAGAATTGAATGAATTATGGTCTACCTGAACCATAACATATGACTCCCACACTAAGAATAGGTTTATCATGAAAGCAATTTTGTTGTGGGGTATACATGATTTTCCAGCATACGACCATCTTTCGGGTTATAGGACCGCAAGAAAGTATGGTTGTCCTGTTTGTAGTGAAGGGATGGACTCAGTGTGATTGTCACATGAAAAAAAATTTGCTTACATGGGTCACAAAAGATTCCTAACAAATTCAAGTCATCCTTTCAGGAGTCAAAAATCACAATTTAATGGTAAAGAACTTAAGAAGCATCCCTGTCATTTGAGTGGGTCTGAAGTATTAGGCAAAATGAAAACTATTCATACCAAGTTTGGAAAGGTCGCAGGAAAGAAGAGGAAGATGTCCACAGACGAGAAAAGCACTGCATGGTCAAAGAGATTAATCTTGTTTGACTTACCATAATGGAATGTGATTAATTACAAGATATTTTATAATTTTATTGGATGCAGTATACACCGCATTGATAATAACATATCTCGGTCATTTGTAAGTGATTTGCCTATTCGTCATAATTTGGATGTGATGCACATGGAAAAAAATATTAGAGAGAAATTGCAACAATTATGGACACGAAGGGTAAGACGAATGATGATAATGAAGCCTATAAAGACCTTAAGGCTATGAAGATAAGAAGAAATCTATGGCCGATTGAAAATAATGACAAATTGTCTTTTCTCAAAGCTTCGTTCTCTTTGTCTGGATTGGAGAAAGAAATCATTTGTAAAACCTTGCATAAGTTGAAGGTTCATATCAGATATAGTGTAAACTGGAAGCATAATGTTAGTTTGTAGGATTTTCAACTCAAAGGTTTGAAGATCCATGATTATCACATCCTCATGCAACAATTACTACCAGTGTTACTGATGCACGCATTCAAGAAACATAAGCCATTATTTATTGCTATTAGGCAATTGTCAATATTTTTCAATATCCTATGTTCCAAGGTTATTGTCCGTATAGAGCTTTCGAACATAAGAAAACGAATTGTGAAAATACTATGTGTGTTCGAAAATTATTTCCCGCCATCATTTTTTGTTTCCATGACACACCTTGTTGTGCACCTGACGAAGGAGGCACAAGTTCACGGACCTGTTAGATATCGATGGATGTATGCTTTTGAGAGGTAAATAAAATTGTTGAATTAATTATTTTTCTTTAATTGATAAGTTTTGCACTAATGTTGTCATTTATAGGATGATGAAAACATACAAACGATATGTAATGAATCAGACTTTTTTAGAGGGTTCTATTACAAAGCAGTACCTGATGGAAGAATAAATGAGGTTTTGCATGGAATACATGCTTGATGGTAGGGAAAGAAGCCATAAGCAAGGACGAAGGAAATTCATAGATGATGAAGTTGAATGTGCTTATCCTATCGAAAAAAAAGGGAAAGTCTATCGTGTCTCCCAAATTTGCCTTACCAACAAGCACGTAGATGGGTTCTACAAGAGTCTCCTGAAAATGTTGAGTGAGAGAAGTAAGCAAAACGTGATCTTTATATCTTTGTAATTATTAATCCAAATATTTTATTAATTTAAATATATGTCACTTTTATTCACATGAAGTATCAGACATACCTTCAATCCCACAGATCTAGTGATAAAAGTAGAAGGGGTAATTAACAAACAAAAAGGGCGATGGATTACATTCCTTGGTTAAGACAACAACTAGAAAAGGAACATATATCTACCCTGAAGAGGCTTACTGATGGTCCAAACTTTAATACTCTGTCATATAGTCCTTATGTGGTAAATGGTTATGTTTTTTGTACTACTGATTGGGAAATGAGCACGATGCACAGAATAGTGGAGTCTCGATGAAGGTTGTTACTAGTTTTAGGTTAAGTGCCAAGGATAAGAACCTCTGAAGTCTGAAATGCTTGAAATGAAATATATGCTCATGTAAGTTCCTCAAGTTGTTTCTTATTATTTTTTTTGGGTGTCCCAGGGTCGAGACTAATCCCCAAGGATGCAGCTCCAACCCACCCATCTCCAACACCAAGAAAGTACAGGGGAAAAGTTGACTTCATTCTTTCTTGATTTAGAGGATAGTAATTATTTGGATTACTAAAATCTGAAAATTTTCTTGGATATTAGTGTGTTTGTGCTTTTTATTTATTTATGAAATTCATCTAGGTTGATTGATTTTGTGTATTGAGTCTTTTTGAAATTTCTTTGTGTGTGTTTTTTCTTCTTTAATTAGCTTGTCGTTCGTATTAATCATCCAAGTTTTTTCTTTTATGCTTTGTGGTTGATATTAGGTTATACAAATTTTTTTATGTCGGGATCATCATTAACTTAATATGAGATTAAGGTTGTGTGCTTTTCAGTTCTTTTCATTGTATTAATTTCCCAAATTGTTCCTTGTTACTGTGATGTGGGTTTGATATGAGTTATAAAGATTTGTCGAATGCTAGAAATTGATTTGATTTATTTCAAGTAGTAATGATTTTTTGTGATGTGGGTTGGTTGTTTAATCTAGATTGTATTCTAAATTGAATTCCCCACATTTTCATTTTTTTTTATCAGTGTTTGCCATATACAATTTTACTTCATGAATATTTTCTGTAATGTTTTGGGAGATTACTTACCTTAAAAAAATAGATAAACAATTACTTTGAAAACTCCATAGATTTATGGAATTGGTTACTGAAGCTTTGGTGGGAACTCTTTTGTCGAGATGAAAAATTTCATTTGACTTTTGTTGAAATGTACAATGTATTGACATGTTAAGTGGCTAAGTACTTATGATTTTGTGGTTAAAGTATAAGTGGCTTAATATTTTGATTGATTAGAGAAGAAGTTAGTATTCGAATGTATTCTATTATGTATAGAAGAAAGTTGGGATGTGATGGCTTTGATTAAATGTTTTAGAAGTAAATTTGCATTTGAGCGAATACGACATTATTTTTTCTCTAATTTTCTTGAAAAACGACGGGCATCGACTGTCATTTAGATACGCATATAAGTAAAAAAAAAAAAGACAAAAAGAACGACTGCTATAGACCGTCGTTGTTGGGAAAAAAATAACAATTGTCCATGATGGTCGTATATCCTGATATATAATCGACGCTCACGGACTGTCGTTTTTGATAAATGACACCAATGTTTTTGACAGCCCACTCAACAGCAAGAAGCAGTCGTATTTTATCAAAAACAATAGTTTTGGGCAGTCATTTTTAGTGACTTTTCACGTAGTTGGTTGCTTAGGATTTTTATCATTATAGTATGGGCTACCATGATTGATTTTTGATGGCTCTTGACTAATAATCTGGATGTAACTTATTCGAGGGTTTATCATTTGTTCACTCATGATAATGATGTATGCACAAGGATGATAAATTCACTATCACAAGAATGACACAAGTAAGTAAATATTACACAGGTATGATTGCATGATCGAGTTTTGCATTGCCCGAGTACCATCAATTTAGATTCAAGGCATGCATGTCAAGCAAGCGAATCACAAGTAAGTCGTGCGCACCGGATAATGTGCTAAGGATTGGTACCTCGGTAAATAAAGTATATGTTAATCTCTATCTATATATGGTGTGAGTTACTTTAAGTTATTGCACATTGCATGTATGTTGATTTCACTCACCAGAAAAGAAAGAAAAGTAAGCACAAGTAAGTATTGTAAAGAAAAGATGTTTCTACACTTTGATTTTATGTATATAGGCATGAATTATTTAAGCATGATGTATGTGCATGTTATATTAATGTTTATAATATTGTTAACTAGGTGTTTATATCCGTTGAGCATTTTTGTTGCTCAACTGAATTGTTATTGTCAGTAGGTTCAGGATCCAATATTTAAGCAGCTGAATGGTGGATAGAAGAGGAATATATCAAAGAACCGGAAGGTGATTATCCAGAAGAGGAAAAAGATTTGGATCGATATCCCTATTATTGATTTTGTTAACTATACTTTTATTTAAATGTTAAAGGGAAGGTAATCAGTTTTTATTTAGATGATTTTAGAGTTATAATTTTGGGAATCATGCATGATGGATGATTCAGATAATTATATTTTGATTTTAAATTATGCCTTACATCCTCTGAGATTGTTGGAAAATAAGTAAGTCACGTGTTAACGCTCCATTCTAGCCTAGATGGGATTTTGGGGCACAACATTTTTGACGCTTGAAAGAACCCACCTTGGGATCAAACTGTCAAATTTGATAAATACATGTCATATGTCCCTCAATTTCAAATGAAAGATCGTTACCATTCATGTCATTACTTTTAAATTATTATTTTTTTGCAATTTTCTCTGAAAATGGCACAATGTGAAAGGTATAACAAAATCATTATTATTCATTTAAGTAGTTGGTGAAATAAGTATTGCATGGGGTAATTTTTATTACTTTAAATATGAATTTTGAAGGCATTTAAAGTAATTTTAAACACTCCAAATCTTTCACAAATCTCTCCTTTAACACTTACAAATAATTAAATAGGTAGAAGAGAAATGCTAGCACCGGTCTCAAACTTCCAAAGTCTTAAGGTGGTGGTGACAAGTTTCAATGCATCTACTTATTACCTTCAGAACTCAGTGCAGACCTAATTCCTCTTATTTGAAATTTTTTATTTTTAACCTATTGAAGGGTTAACAATGCCACTTGTTGCTAGTACAATGAGACTTAAAAAAAAAAATTTGAATTGTGAGACTGGGGCTAGCACTCCTCATCATGGGTAGAAATACAAAGATTTCTTGGTATTGGTTGTTTTCTTCCATAAATTAAAACTAAATCTAAGGTTGTTTTTCTTCATTGCATGGGAAGAAAAATGTGCTTTTTAGAATGCCCCTTTTTATTTGCTAACCCCTCTTGACACTTTCTAATAAGCTCATACCTTTTTGTAATGACTATTTTGTCATGGGTAAGTGAATCTTAACCGCAGTTCATGGGTGTTAAAAGAGACTTGTCATATAGAGGTGCGAGCGAACTATCATTCTCCTTTTGCCTTTTGATATTAAAACTACAACATTTTTAGAGAATGTATTATGTTTAAGGAGCATCAAAGTTAATGCCCCTTATTCATTTTTCCAAGTGCACTCAATCTATGGATCATTATCTTTTTATTTTGATTTTCTCTACTCAAATATTAGACAATAAGCAAAGAGTTGCTCAAACCATCAACTCTGCTCTTTGTATGGGATGGAATGCCCACTCCCCTAATAAATGGGCGGCCCATTAGTTTCACCAAGGAGCATCCATCTTGATGCTCCATAAAATACCATAAATACCCTTCAATGTACCACACATACCTTTTTTGTGTTCTAAGTTGATTAAGGGTAATAGTCTTATTAAAAGCTTGTAATAAGCAAATGGTGTATGACTAAAATGTTAATTAGGAAATTGAGGGAATGTCAAGAAAGAGGGTGGGGAATTCCTAAAGTGGCGTTTCAATAGACTTCCCAGAGAAGGAAAATACTTTCTCAGTAGTCACTTCTTGTGAAGTAACTCTTGAGGAAGTCTGACAAAGTTTTTCTATTAGATGAAATAGCGTCTGGTTTGCACATTTGAAAGTGACTTTTAAAAACTCAAAAGTCAAATTTGCATTTGGTTTGCACTTACAAAAAGTAATTTCTGTAAATTTTATATATGGTATGAAATTGATATATGATTATTTCCATATATCAACTCTTGTAAAATTTGTGATGCCCGTGGATAAAAGAGGGGAAAAACATGTTTTACACTTGTGCATTACTTGATTTATTGCTCATTTTTCTAGCAATATCACTATGGGAAAAGTTAGAAAAAATGACAGCCCAAAACCATCGTTTTTCAGTAAAAACAACGGTTTATGGCTGTCGAGCAGGCCATCTAAACAAAGTCAAATTATGGTCTAAAACCGTCTTTTATCGAGTAAAAAACAACGATTTTTGTCGCGACCCAAAATATCCCCTAGGAGTTAGGGATACTTTAGCTCATGACTTATCATATAACACACCATCCTGTGAAAATACACAAGAAAAACATAGCGGAAACAGAATACCCAGTGGGCTGCGGAAGTAAAACATTTAACATGAACCTGTTTATATATATACAAGTCCGAACCAACAGAATATAAACAAAAAATGAGGTATGGAGTGGACAAGTCTCACTCAAAAATACACCTCCATCTCTTTCTCCTCACTCAGCAATAGTCTCGATAGGGCCACCTATCTAGAGCTCCATCATCTTGATGATGATTCATGGTAGGCTCCGGCTCGTAATACTCCTCATCTATCCAAGGCTCAGGAGCAAACTCATCAAAACCTGTCAAAGTTAATAGTTCGGCTGAGCATGGAATACTCAATGCCTACAAACTACTAGCTAACAATATATTAATATCATTGGACATGTATAGACATAGAGACGTAGAAATCCTTAAAAGCATAGTTTCTAAAACCATTTCCTTATGAGTTTCCTTATGAAATCCAAAACCATATGAGTAGTATGAGTTCGTATGAGAAGGAGAGTCTTATGAGTTCTTTGAGTTCTTTAGAGTTCTTATAATACGTAGAGACTTTGAGCAGTTAGAGCCTTTGAGATGCACTTATGAGATGGTATGAACTTATGAGATCCTTATGAGCATAACTTAGAGCCAGACCTTAGCACCCGTGAAAAGACTTAGAGCCGGGTATATAAATACTCTTCATTGAATACATAGAAGTGGGCTGCCAACATCCTTGATGAACCCGATGTTTGGCTTTATCAATGCTTATGAGCTTGTGAGCTATGGCTTATGAGTTCTTAGAAATCTTATGAATGTGTCGATAAATCCATTCGTATGAGAAATCATCAGGTCATGTGAGACATGTGAGCATAATAGGCATGTGAGCATACTAAGCATGTAAGCATCATGGTAAGCTTAGAAAAACTTTGAACATAGGGCCATAGTCAATGGCATCCATAGTAGTAATAGTTTACAATCCATATAGGTTTAATCCATCCAATCACCCAAGAACATAAAAGATACCATGGTTTTCTTAAAGGAAATCATACAAGGGTAGATAGTAGAGTGTATCTACCTTCCATAAACCAAATCCCTTTGGTTTAGTGCTTCAGAATAGTTAGACAAACGAGATCCGAGCAAGAACAATCTTCACCAATGATCTAAGTACCCAACTCAACAAACCCTAGCTCTTCTCCTCTTTTCTCTCAACTTTCTCCCAAAAATTCCTTCTAAGGGTTTTTGTAACCCTAGGCTACGAAATTGGGTCTTGGTGAAACACCGAAAACACCCCAAGGCCAAAGTAGGTCGGCCACAAGGCAAAACCAGCATCACCGGTCGACCAGTCGGGAGATTCGGTCGACCGGTAAGGATTATCGATCGACCGATAGTGGTTTGGTCGACCAGTAGCAAAGTTAGTTCATCGATTCCTTGTATTTTTACCTATTTTCCCATTTCCAACACTTAGAGTATTTCACATACTCTTAGCTTGAATTCATAGCTCAACTAGGGTACCTTACACCTATACTTGGAACCCCCTATTATTACATAACATCACCATATTTAGGATCCTACAAAACTCTCATTCCATAAATCTAATACCAAGGTCACATAGAAGACCTTGGTTTAAACATACCTAGTGCAAAAGCACTATTCACTAGAATAGTGGTTCCAAGACCCGGGGTTCTACATCCTCCCCCCTTATAGAAATTTCGTCCACGAAATTAGGACGATACTACATACATAGAAAAACATAAAAGAAAACAACTGTACATATATCAATACAAAACTACTCAAACAACTGAGAATACTTTTCCCTCACTTCGGCCTCGCGCTCCCATGTAATTTCATTCGCAGAATGGTGTTGCCACTTCACGAGGACGAGTGGAATGGTCTTGGTGCGTAAGACTTAATCTCTACGATCCATAATCTGAGTCAGTTGCTCTACTAGTATAAGATCCTCACGGATCTCTACAGGATCGGGATCAATCACATGCGATGTGTCTGGGACATATTTCCTGAGCATGGAAATATGGAAGACGTTGTGGACCGCCGCCATGTGAGGAGGTAACGTCAGTCTGTAAGCGACCTCACCAATCTGGTGATGATCTCAAACGGCCCTACATACCTAGGGTTGAGCTTCCCCTCCTTCCGAACCTCATGATTCCCCGGCTCAGAGAAATCTTTACAAAGACCCGATCCCCAACCTGAAATTCCAAGTCTCTGCGACGAGTGTCAGCATAGTTCTTCTGCTTATCCTAGGCAGTCTTCAACCTCTCCCTAATGATCTTGACCCGATCAGAAGTCTGCTCGATCAACTCTGGCAAAACCTTCCTTTCTCCAACTTCATCCTAGTAGAGAAGAGATCTGCAACTTCTCCCATATAAGGTCACATAGAAGACTTTGGCTTAAACATACCTAATGCAAAAGCACTATTCACTAGAATAGTGATTCCAAGATCCGAGGTTCTACAGTTTTGGACCTAAAAAGAAATATTTTTTTCTTGTCCCAAATATACCTTTCATTGTATACAATACAATACATACTCCAAACAATTAACAATACATACTCCAAACCACCACATCTCTAACTTTTCTCTATACGCAATATACAAACTAAACCATCTTTTTTAAAAAAAATAATAAAATCCACTCAGAAAGAATGGGAGGTTTGGCTGACCCCTACCAATTTATTAATAAAGAAAAAAAATTGGGGGGGGGGGGGGGGGGGGGAGGACATAAAACCTTACCCCTACAAATACAATATTAAATGACACAAACAATTTAATTACAAAAACAAAAATAATTAACCAATTTAACTAGTTAATACATTTAGTCTCCATATAACAAAATACAGTCAAATTACAAATGATGAAATTCGTATACATTTTCTGTCTCCACTTACATTCCCCTCTAAATTAACAGGCAAGCCATAAAAAAAAATTGCATTCCTTCCACTTGCCGATAATGCAATTACAAAAAATTACATACACTATCTATATAATAGACAAAGCGTAGATTGTAAAATCTTACAACACATAGTAGTGTCTTTCGATCTCTCTCTCGAGCATTAGTAAACAATTACAAGAGACACAAACGAAATAGTTATGGCAAATGCACCAAAGTGTGCTGAGCTAGAGCTGGAGCTAGAGTTAGAGCAGAGGCTTCATCACTAATTCCACCAGTAGCAGATGTGCCTAGTGCTATAACAAAAAATTCCATAGAATACGTAAGCACCAAGTAACAATACAATTATAGCAAGAACCCCAAACACGAAACTAAACAAGAAACTCGAAACCCTCCACCGAAATCAAGTATGCTAAGGTGGCGTTTGGTTAGACTTCCTCCTGACTTTTGGGCTTCAGGAAGTGGAAAGTCTAGGATAAATGTGTTTGGTTAGCAACTTTCGAAATAACTTCCCATGGAAGTAAAAATTCATGGAAGTTGATATATCTGCTTCCCGAGAAAGCAGGTGCAGGTAGCTTCCCGCGGAAGTAGCTACTTCGAACTTTCGCGGGAAGTTGACGGGACCTCTAATTTTACGGAAAAAAAAATTCGATGACGCTTTCAGAAACTCATCTCGACCGTAAAAGATAAACACGGTTTTTTTTTTTTTTTTTTAGGGTTTCAGAGATCGAAACCCAACCCATGTTTCTCTCTGATTCCTCCGCCTCTGCTCATCTCTGATTCCTCCGCCTCTGTTCATCTGTGATCTCGCCGGCGCTCTGAAGGAAGCTCACCGGTAAGTCGTCTTCTCCGGTGATCGAAACTCTTGTTTCTCTCTGGTTTTTTTTTACGGTTTCAGAGATCAAAACCCTTGTTGCTCTTTGTTTTTTTTAGGGTTTTAGAGATTGAAACCCTTGTTACTCTCTGGTTTTTTTTTTTTCTTTTTCTCTGTTCTGCTGTATTTCTTTTCTTGTTTTAAGTGTTTTCCTCATCTGCGTATGGTTGATCGATACAGCTAGTCTCTGTCTTTCTTCTTTGTGTGGGCCTTTGATGCTTTCCCTGTTTTCTTATCCGGATCACTGATTTTGATTGGTAGAGATATGGGGTTCCATTTTTTTCATCTAATCTTTTTTCTTTTTTTTTTGGTCCTTGGTGGGATTTGATTTTTCTTTCATTTTCTTCCTCCTTCTGGGTTTTTGGCTAGTAATTATTGAAAGAAGGGGGTTATATCTTTAAAAGCTGCTTCCTTTCTCTGGTATAGACCATTAATTATGATGTTGGGGGAAGAAAAGTGAGGGGGTTTTGCGTTTCCTTCTCTATTTCAGTTTTCTTACAATCTTGATTTCTTTATATTTTCTTTCTTCTGGGTGTTTGGTTGGATTCAATTCGTTTAGCCTTTTCTCTTTATTTTTATCTTCTGCTCTTCTTCTTTACCTGGATCTTGAGTTCTTAATCTCTTTTCATCTTCTGTATATCCTTGGTTAGTGATTGGAATTGGTGGATTTTTGCTTACGTTTTGAATTGGAAAAAAAAATATCTTGTATTTGTACAGTTACTAAATACTAATTCCCTATCAGCTAGGAGTTGATATTTCTCTTTATTTTTGTTTTAATCGTTTGTTTGCTAAGTCATTTAGAAGCATATACAGTTACTAAATACTAATTCCCTATCAGCTAGGAGTTGATATTTCGATTATGTTTGAACCTAGAGTTTCTAAATAGAAAGGTTTATGAGATGATTTTAGTATTCATTTAATATGAACCACCTCCGAAAAAGTATGGTATTGAAATCCCATCCATCGATTGTCGCCTACAGAACACTGCATCATTACTTCATGCTCGTTATCTTGTTAAAATCTCCGTATGGAATGTGGATACTTCAGCTTTAAGTTCATTAAGTTCGGCAACCCTTTTCAGTCACAATCAAGCATCATTCTTAGAATCTAGAGGGACTTCTTCATAAATAGTTTGGCTTGAAAGTATCTTGAGATTGTACTGGTAGAGGAAAGATATAATTATGTATAGTTGTAGGATCATGTTTCATTATGTTGCTATTTACTTCATTCTTTAGCTTGCCTTTTTTTGGGTTTGTTTGTTTATGTTCTTCATCTGAAAAAGAGTAGGTTGAGTCATAGTTTCATGGGGAGGTCAATTGTGTCTTGTTGGTTACTGGCAGTGACCTTCTGAACATGATATTTATTAGCAGTGAGCTTTGGGATGAGTCTTGGCCCTATCATTATCCGACTGGAACTAGAGATTGTGAGTCTTCTATTCTGTATTCTTAGTATTTGAAGAATGAAAATCTCTAGTTTAAATATGTTCCATAGTTTCTTAAGAGTATGCTGTTCAGGAATCACTAGACTAAAACAAAAATAAACTAAAGGGGTAAAAGTTCTCGTACTGTAAGCCACATCTTTCCCCAAGATGGTATTGCTGTTGCACCACCATGGTCAAGGATCCATTTCCGCCCTCTTGCCACGGCCATGTCTTCACCATCTTCTGTTTTTTCTCCAAGCAACCGTAAAGCAATGTAGCTAAGTGCTGAACCAAACATAGTGCTTTGGCCCTCTACATGTAAACCCCAACCTCCATCTTCATTCTGCAAAATATATATGGTTAGCATGTTTTGAAGAGTTCTGAGTGTCCTTGATTCACTGTTGTGGGAGAAAGGCTCGCTATTATATTATGAATATGATATGAGTTAGGAAGTTTCGGCTAGCCTTCAACCTGTTTATGCCATCAGGAAGATTTGTTTATAGAAGTTAGAATTCTTTATCTATTTGGAGTCGTTGGATCTAAGGGTTACTAACTCAATTAGGAGGGTGCAAGAATAAATCATTTTTTTAAAAGAATACATTGGTATATCAATAACAAACCAAAAAAGTCTATTTTTTTGCCTGTTTTAGGAGGGTTAAGTGTATCTTCTTACACTTGGTGTTATTAACTCTAATACAATAGAGTATTTTTTTTGGTAAATCAAATACAATAGGGTTGATGAACAAAATTGACTAAAAGTCCCCTAGAGATTCACTCTTCTTAGACTCCTTGATCAATTCACTGGGTTGGCCAATTTTCTCTACTCTTATGAGAACCATTTTGTCAAAATCACAGTCAAACTTTGGAGAGATGAAACTGTAATTGAGGTGATTAAGGAACATGAACAAGTTTCCAAATTCAAATACTTCACAGTAAAGGTATAGGGTGTAGGTTGAGGGAAAAGGGACAGAAAGGAGCTGAACCCAGTATTTATTAACTTTCAGGTATTATATATACACCATAGGATGATGAGAAACCTGCCATACCTGATGATTATATATGTAGCGCTTAATCTCTTTTTGATGTTCTGGTGATAGTACAGCATTAAGTCCTCCTGTAATGTATAAAACTAGGACCTGCATATCACAACATTCATAACAATTAAATAAATTTAGCTATGACTTTTAAGTAAATGAGAAATGCTGTGATAACCATGGATCTTCAATGTTATTAATAGAGATTTTAACTTCTTATTTCTGTTTTTAATTTAAATACATATTCTTCATTATATTCAAATGTTCTGATGCAGGGAGAAAATCAAACTCCATAATGAAAAAGAAATATTGTGCTGTTTAAAACAGGTTTAGAATTACTCAGTTCTCATATCAATTCATTGCTCTCTTTGATGCCCCTGCCTTTCACTTAGGTATCTTGTTCAGAGATTTGATATATATATATATATATTTGGGTAGAATTAGTTCTTTTTTGGGTACTCAAAGAACATATACTAATCATGGGCATGGATTTTGATAAGGTAAAGCAGTTTTCATAAGGATTATAGGAATGGAGTTGGATTGTCATGTTTTTGTCGAGTAGCCTCTGCCCTAATACTATGCTTTGTCCACGACATGCAGTGAAGTGGTTCACTTGGAGCTCTAAACCTCCGTAAGGGGGATGGACATTTAAATAATGCTCACTCCTTATTTGACAACCCAACTTTGATCTAAGTTTTCTCATTTGAAATATTCTATGAATGAAATACAAATATATAAGATGGTTCTATTTTTAGACTGGTGGACATAAGGTGTCCCTCGGCTACTCTTTACATAATATTGCATGAGTTTATTAGTTGCGCTAGGAGATTGCTCATTTTAGACTGGATGACAGATCTTTGGTTGATTATTTTGCTCATTTTCGAGTTTTGTGGGAGTTGGATCTTTATCAATTGTTCAGTTGGTGTGTGTTGCTAATGGTTAACAATATCAACATTTGTGGACCATAACATGATATTTGAGTTCTTGGCCTAGTTGAACTCAGATTTTGAACTGCCTTTCTTTCAAATCCTGAGAAAAGATGAGCTGCCATTCCTAACTCAGTTCACCCTAGCTACAACTATGCCATACATGTTCCTATCTAGTCACTTCTTTTCTCCAGGTTATCATCTTCCTATCTAGTCACTCTTTGGTAGAGTCTGAACCTGCTGGTACTGGTGTTTGTGGAAATTAAGGAACAGGCCAAGAAGCACTACAAAGAACTGGCATTCACCAACACTAGAGTTTATGTAATCTATGCAGATCTGTCTCAAGCTCCTATCGGCCTGAGCTTATGCAACACAGATTTATGGTTAATGAATCTTTCGAATCATTTTGACTAAACCGTAGATGGATGCCTATGATGAGTACTTGTCAACAAATCCATCAGTTTGAAATGGAAAACTACTCATGAAACACGCAGGTAACAGCTACAATATAGTTATTTGATAATGTTTGCTATTTATTACACAGTACAGTGCTTAAGTATCTTTGTTTGGGCAAGTAATTAAAATATGGTTACTGAAACAACATTTGTTGATTTCCCTCTGGTAGAGGAAGGAGGAGCATGGAAGCTATTTTTTTTTTATATATGTAAGATGAAATGCCAGTCCTGTGATATTAGCTTCAGGCTGTGATATTCTTGGCCTTGCCAAACCTCCAGCAGAAGAAGACCTGACTACCCAGATATTCCATTCCAACTAAACCAAAATATCAAGTAGAAATTGAGACTGATCAGAGCTAGTTCTCAGGCATTGTATTATTTATTTATTTAATTATTTGTGAGTTTCTTGTTTGTAGCTGCCCTCCAATTTAGGTATTTTTCCATTTAAGTTGAATTTATCCAAATTCTGGTTTACATCGAGCTTGCCAAATAGTGATGTGCTTTGGAATTTCTAAAGGCACTTGTCAGTGATCATGTCAAAACAGCATATAGAATCATCAAATTTCAGGCAGACAAGCATTATAATTCTTACAACTATAAAGATCAAGGCAATTTGTGTCTACAAGCTTTTTTAATTTTCATAAAGATAGACACGCTCTATAAAAGGAAAAAGAAAAAACTCAATTTATACCAACAGCAGATTACTTACTAAGTTTGAGTCTGCCCACCCTATATTATTCTCTTTACATGCCAGTCTGCAAGAGATAAAATAATTAGTTAAAAGTGAATTTTACAAGTTGATTCATCTACTGATTTGCTCAACAAGTTCTCCTGAGACCTAAATCTGCCCCTGTTCTGTCAGTCATTTTTAGGAGAAAGGGGCTCTGTAGGATGTAATCAGCACATAACCCTATAGAAATTAGGCCATTTTGCAGGCTGTCATGAATCACATATCATTTATGTTTATGTTTCAGCATACTTCAATCTACTATAGAGCGTATAATATATATCCATAAAGTATTCACAAATGAATTATAATTATTGATCTTTATAGAGCGTATAATCCCACTGTTTTGGTCTGTTATGAATGAATAATAACTATTGATCTTTATTTTAGAAAAATGTCATCAGACACAGACACAGATGATGATATCTTCATAGCAACAACAATAAATTCATTAGAGACATATAGAGAGCTTCACCTCGTTAAAGAGCCATGTCGGATATCGAAACTTACAGGAACTGAATTTGTTTGGGAGCTAATGACTGGACATGGTGGGAGGTGTTTTGAATTACTCCGAATGCAACGAAGTATATTTTTGCGTTTTTGTTCTGTACTCCAAGAGAGGTCATTGTTATCTGACTCTCGTAGAATGAGTAGTACAGAGCAATTGGCAATCTTCTTATTTACGTTAGGTCATAATGAAAGGAACAGAGTTATGCAGGAGAGATTTCAGCATTCAGGTGAAACTATAAGTCGGGTATTTCATAAGGTATTGAATGTCATGGTAACATATTCGATGGAGATTATCAAGCCTACAATGTCATATCTTGAAATTCCGCCAGAAATTCAAAGTAATCGAAAATACCGCCAAATTTTTAAGGTAAATCATTATGCTATATCATTTTTATTGTTTTCTTGAATTTTTTTCTATGATATATTTGTAATTATTATGCCTCTTTTCTTTTGTGTAAAAGAACTGTATTGGTGCGATAGACGGTACTCATATCGATGCTGTGGTACCAATAGACAAACAAGTTCCATATAGAGGTAGAAAGGGGACATGTACACAGAATATATTGGCAGCTTGTTCTTTTGACATGCGTTTTACGTATGTCAATGCTGGTTGGGAAGGATCAGCAAATGACTCGCGTATATTGTAGGAAACCATAAGAATACCATGGTTTAACTTTCATCATGCACCTCCTGGTAATATGAACAAACTTATGGTAGTTTGAGTTTATGTAAATGAAATATTTCTTAAAGCAATTTAATGTTGATGCAGGTAAGTATTACATTGTTGATGCCGGCTATCCTAACATGACTGGGTTTCTTGCTCCCTACCGCGGTATTCGATATCATCTTCAAGACTTTCGTCGTGGAAATGCGAGAAGAACGGCAAAAGAAAAATTCAATTACATTCATTCCTCACTTCGGAATGTAATTGAACGTTGCTTCGGCGTGCTAAAGGCCCGCTTTCCGATCTTGAAGCAAATGCCACCTTACTCCTTGACCACCCAAAGAGATATAGTTGTTGCTACAATGACTATCCACAATTTCATCAAGCAGGAGGCCGTAAATGATGAGCTCTTTTGTGAATATGAAGATGATGCTTGGGTTAATAAAGAAGCTGATGAAGAAAATGGAGCTAACACGGGAGATATTATCCTCCAACATGAGGACGAAGAGATGGGTGCATATAGAGATAGACTTGCACAAGCCTGTGATGAAGTCTATGATTGATATTGATGTATAACACTTGTTGTGGACGTTTATTATACTGCATTTACTAAACACTTGTTGTGGACGTTTAATTTTTTTTTGCTGAATTTCACCATCTACTATGTAATTAGAGGTGAAAAGGGTGCTGAAACCGGTGGTTTTTACCTATTTGTCGAACATGTGGCTGCACAAGGTCTTGATATTAACATGGCTTTCTTCTCTACTTTGTCAAATGTTTAAAAAAAAAAAAAAATTCAAAAGTTACTTCTTGCAAGGGTAAACCAAACATAAATTTTGAATTTTGAATTCTTAAAAGTCATTTTTCAGATGTGCAAACCAAACGCTATTTTAACCACCAAAAGACTTTGTCAGACTTCCTCAAGAGTTATTTCCTGCGAAATAACTTTTGAGGAAGTACTTTTCATCTTTGGGAAGTCTATCCAAACGCCACCTAAAAGCAAATGAAAACGGAGGATACAATTTTTTTACAACATTGCGTGAAGTATTGGAAGGGAACATACATAACCAAATATTGATCAATAAATCATGATAAATTGAATCAAGGCAAGAGGATAAATCAAGTGTAGTAGTTGTAAGAATGACCAACCCTTTTAACTAGAGACTGAATCGAGGAGCTGGAGAGATATTGTGATAGAAGATTTCTGTTCCAAATGTACAACACCATGTTATAACATCACACCATCAAATTTAAACAAACCTGTATATATGACTTCAGTTTTTGACTAAATGGATTTCAAATGATATTCACAGAAAAGGGGATCTCTTGCAAAGTTTCATCAATTTCTAATGTAGGGGCATAAATCAAACATGTACATATTCTTAACACAATCATCTATGATAATAAGCCAAAATCATCTACAAGAACTGGCCAAAATCATCTAGCAAAGTTTTTCATAAAGAATGTTATTGCAGATTGGGAAAGTAATAAGAAAATTCATGAAAGAACAAGATAAAATGCATGAAAATGAAAGAGGAAAAACTCCAAATTCCTTCCAAGTGGGTAATAGGATTTTAAAAAAGGAATGAAAAACTTATCGGTGACCACAACTTGATCGGACTGGCAAAATAAATGGTAGAGGTAATCGGGTGGGAGCAACAAAGGAGGAGGGAGGCAGACCACGAGCTGAGGAGGGGGCAAACCGTGAGATGAGGAGGAGAATGGACAGAGCATGAGCAAACCCTAAAATCAATTGCATTTATATGTTCGTTCAGGCCTTCGTTCGTCAACTTCCCGGGGAAGTGATATATCTGACTTCTCATGGAAGCAACAAAACTCTACCTCACAGGGAAGGCGATATTCCGACTTTCGTGGACTTTTCACTTTTTTTTTGGAAAGTCAAAATTAAAGTGGCAAACCAAACATAATAGTGTCCAACTTTGACTTTCTCAGATCCAGAAGTTGTGAAAGTTGTTGGGGGAAGTCTATCCAAATGTCAACTAAGTTGTAGATATTAGAAAGAGGTATTTCTAAAATGCCTAGCTAAAATAGTATCCACTAATGTCTCTTAATTTGATCCAATGGTAAGAATGTATGCCCCCGTTGGGGAGGATTCAGGTTGAGTCTGAGCGGGGTGATAGTTGAGAGGCCCACTATTTTTACTAATTTAACTCTTAACCTACTAACCTAGATAAACGATTCGCTTCTAAAGTTAGTAATTTAGCTAAGAATACAAAGGTTTTTGGGAGTCTATTTTGTGTGTACAATTTGACACAAATCTTGTATCCTCCCAATGATAGTGTGACACATACACTGATTATAGATATATCTATAAAAAATAAAAATAAAAAAAACTCATTATATAACAAGATAAATTTGACCTTCATAACTTGTACTACTACTAACATGCCTTGTAGTATTGAGACACACTAAGCATGTGCCGACTTGCACATGTACAACAAACTCTTTTATGGGTCTTGGTTGTTTTCTTCTTAAATCAAACATTAAATTTATCAAATTTATCTGAGAAAATGGTATACTAGATTTTAGGACTTAGGAGAATGCCCTGCTACATTTATTTAGTGCTAAAATGATTTCTAGGTCTTATTTTGATCTAACATTTTCAATCCACTCCAAAAAGTTGTAGAGTGTTGCTCTAGCTAAAATATCATCGGTCCCAATACTTTACGGTTAAATCCTACACAATGCAATATCATCAGTCCCAATACTTTACAGTTAAATCCTACACAATGCACCATTCCTGGTTAGTCGAACCATCTTACATGATCATGGATGCAGAGATCAAAATGCCGAAAGACCAGTTTGTTGAGAAATTTGGAGTAGCCTTTAATGGAGAAAAGTTGGTCCATGATGGCCAAAGTATATGCTTGTTCTTGATGGTTAGGTTACCTTGACTATTTTCGCCCAATGTAACCCCATTGTAGGTGAGCCATGCATATCTTGTATTACATATATATATATATATATATATATATATATATATCTATTGATTTATAATAATTACCATCGAAATGCCAAGATTAATTCCATTATCCAACAACACCAAGAAGGGTGCAACAATCTTGAAGCCAATGATAGGCACTAAACGATGAAGTGTGCACGCGGGATCGGATTTGGTCTGGCCCTCGCCTGACCAAAATCGTCTTGCCCACTCATAGAACCCCTTTACTACCCTTTTAGTCAAGAAATTTTAACTCCTAAGATTAATTATTTTTTTTCTATAAACCAAGGTTACAAGGGTGAACCCTAAGGATTAGTGAACTTAACCACAATTAAGGGGTAGTCAAAGAGACATGTGTCGACTAGGGGTGTCAATGGGTCCAGCCAGCTCGGTGGGCCGACCCGATATATTTATCTATATATATTTTTTGCTTATTATTTAACTACTCACCATTACTAACTTATAAACAAGTATTTATATACATATAGGATATATTATAATACATAATATATAATGCAACACATCTAATACTTGTATATCAATTGTAAGCACCCAATTTTTACACCCCTTCTTAACCATGGGTAAGGACCTTTAACCATGGTTACCCCCCATCCGAGTCCCTAGCCCTAGGTAAACCCTTAGCTAAACCCTAAGACCTAACCCTAGTTAAACCCTAGGACCTTAGACCCTAACCCTAGGTAAACCCCTAGTTAGACCCTAGGACAAGCCCTAGTTAAACCTAATACCTAACCTAGTTAAACCCTAACCCTAAGTAGACCCTAGTCAACCCTAAAACCTAGCCCTAGCCTAGCCAAGCCCTTAGGGCTTAAACCCAAGTCCAAGGCCCCTAGGGCCTAAACCCTCGGTTTGGGCCCCTAAAAATCCAAACCAAACCCCCCGTACCGCGTGCACTGGTGGCCCAAGGCATGTTTGGGCATTGTCCAGAAATGGCGGTAGATCATCTACTGTCATTCTGTTTTAGCCTGAGATGGTAATGGCGGTAGTTATTCTACCATTGTGAACAAGGATTTCGGTCCCGCGCCCATAGGGGTGTTGTCCTGGCGATGTGGTCAATTGATTTTATGTATAGAGTCCCCACTTATTTATTCGGTAGGGATAAGTCCCGTACAATGGATAAGGTCTTGGTCTGGTCAGAGTTCTAGGTAAGAGGTTCGGTTAAGCCCGGGGAAGGTGTTAGGCACCCCGGCACTTCTGTTTTACAATGGTTCCCTACTTACTAGGTTTAAGCCAATTGAAGTCAAATTTAGTTAAATGCCGGAGATTTAGTTTATACTAACCCAAGAAGGGAAAAGCTAAACTAGGGTCGGGCCCAAGTTGGGCTGCCTACGTACTCACATTGGGGTGAGATCAGACCGAGCGTAGTTCTGGTACATAAGCCCATGCCGAGGCGAGGGGAGTGTTGTGTGTGCACCAAGGGTGGCTTAGAGTCTAGTCTGGTAGACTAGGGTTGAGTTGACCGGGTTGGTCAAGTGCTTGGTTGATTGGGCCCAGTAGGCCAAGGTTGAAGCCCGGTAGGCTTAGGCCCGGTAGGCCGAGAGGGAGTCCGGTAGACTTGGGTGTGGCCCGATAGGCCAAAGGTTAAGCTCGGTAGGCTTGAATCGGCCTGGTAGGCCTAGGGTTAAGCCCGGTAGGCTTGAATCGGCTTAGTAGGCCTAGGGTTAAGCCCGGTAGGCTTGAATCGGCCCGGTAGGCCTGGGTGAAGCCCGGTAGGCTATGAGTCAGCCCAGTAGGCCTGGGGTTGAGCCCGGTAGGCTTGGATCGGCCCGGTAGGCCTGAGGTTAAGGTCCAAATTCAGTTTTATGGTCCTTGTTGATTTTAGGAGATTTTTTCCCAATTTTACCAAGGTTTAATGGGCTTAACCACAATTTAACCGAGGTTTAACCGGGGTTAAGCTCATTTAACCCTAGTTAGGCAATGGGGATGGTCCAAAAAGTTATATTCTACCATTTTAGAATATTTTTTATTTTTTGGGATTTTTTCCAGAGGGTTTGGTGAGTTAACCATAGTTAAAGTGTAACCGGGGTTAGTTTAACCCGTGGTTAAGCCAAGAAAGGCAAGGGCTGGGTCCCAGGGCTCGAGGCAAGGTCTGTGGTGGGCCTCCATAGGGTGTGGGCCCACTGAGATGGGCCCAAAAGTCTGAAATCCACACTGTCGGTAATCCAATTACCAACAGTTAGCATGGTTTTTTGCCCTTTTTAAAGGCCTGTAACTTGGGTTCTTCAAGGAATTGTGGGGCCTATAATATACCGGATTGAAGCCTGGGATGAGGAGAGTCTAGTGGGCCTGGTTTAGGCCCCATAGCAAGGCAAAGGGGCCTATATGCACTATCGCATAAAATGATGAATGTCGGCATTGGAAGTGCCGACATCCTTGGCAGTTTGCAAAAATGGGGATTTTAACCCCGGTTAAACTCCTCTCTGGGACTTGGTCCCTTCATGGGAAATGTATGGGAGGTCTAGGGGAACAAAACCCTGCTTTTGGTTCACCCTAAAAGTGGCCCAGGTGGGGTCCGCGAGCCTCGAAATAGAATGGTTCAGGGTGTCGGCACTGGGATTGCTGACATTCTTCTTTTTTTTTATTCAACTCCATGGCCGCTACTAAGATGCAACTAGGGACCTCCCCAGGATGTGAGGGGCTCCCAGAAAGCCATTGGTGTGCTCATTTGCCCTTGGGGAGGTTCCCCTCACCTAGGAAGGTGGGAGAGACCCCCCCCCCCATTAGGGGTATACCTGCAAAATCCGAACTAAAGTCCGCTGGATAGGACCAAGGGCTCACAAGGGATGTTAAAGCAAAACAAGGATGGGTAGGGGGAAGCCCTACCCTGCTGTTGAAGCTGTGGAGCCGCGGTGGCCTGTGGTGGCACTGCTGCACACACCGGAGGAGCTGTGGTGGTGCGAGGTGGAGCTGTACAGGGTAAGGGTGACTGATGGAGCTCAAGGGTGAGCTGCTAGGAAGACTGGACTCGAGCAGGGGTTCGGGGTCAAGTTTTTTGGATGAGTTTGAGGCCATGGGGGCACTGCCCTTTATAAGGGAGAACCCAAGGGACACCAAGGTCAATAGGACAAGGGTAGGAGGGGCTACAGTGGTCGGAGGGGTGGTTCTGTACACTGGAGAAGGGGTGTCCAGGCGTGCTTGAGCTGTGCAGGTGGTGGCTGTGCTACAAACTGGAAAAACCAGGGTGTCGGTAATTGGATTACCGACACCCCAAATTCTTCAAAAAAATGGGTGTCGGCAATCCAACTGCCGACACCCCTGGATTTTGCCCGTTGGGCTCTGCCCAGGCCTGCAGGTGCACTGTTGGGGGGGTTTTTTTGAATTCCTATGGGCCTGAGCTTGGCCCCAGGCCGAGGTTTTGAGGGCTTTGAGGCTTTAGACTTTAGGGCTCAAGCCCTACGGGCTTGGGGCCTAAACTAGGGCTTGTATTAGGCTAGGCTTTAATTAGGGTTTTGGTCCTAGGTTTTAGGTTAGGGCTAGGCTAGGGATTAACTAAGGTTAAGTAACTTAACCCTAGTTAGCTAGGAGTGTAAAAATTAGGTGCTTACAACCGTCATTACCTATTCCATGTTTCAGCAGTTCAACCACCCCCTGCACACTCCAGGCATGCGTTTGGGCAGCCCCACTCCTCCTACAGCTCCACCTACCCTTGTCCTAATGCCCATGGTGTCCCCAAGCTCCCCCTATAAAGCTAGCACCTCTACCACCTTCTGCAGGACGGCAAAAAATCACCCCTCTGAACCCTTGTTGGTTTGTCAAGGTCCAGGTCCCTTTTAACACCCTCCAAGTTCCCTAGGGGCCACCCCAGCTCCCTCATCAGTTGTGCAGCCTCCCTGCCACCACCGCAGCACCACCACTACGCACCACCCCTGTCAACAACCACCTCAGCCACAACAGCAGCAAGGTAGAGCCTCCCCCTACCCCTTACCTCTCTATTGAGCATTTTTGTGAGCCCCTGATCACTTCTAGGGGACTTCTTTTGTTCCTTGTTATCGATTGTTGTTGCAAACCCAAAAATAGGGGTCTTCCCCACCTTCTTCATAGGTGTGGGGAACCCCTTATGGGTAGAGGTCCTTCCCCATAACCACACACCAGTCTCAAGGCTTCTGGGGTCCCTCACTCCATGAGGGAACGCCTGGAACCATCGTAGTGCACCCCCATAAGAGCCAAAGTCCATTTCTGGAAAAACCAAAAATTGCGGTAAACACAGTACCGCCATTCTTGATTTACTGTTACAGGGGAAACAAGCCACTAAGGGCCCACTTTGGAGCCCAGTCCAGGGTCCAACACAGGCCCAGGAAACTTGGCATACTCCCATGAGTCGCCTTAAGACTCAGTAACCCCTGGGGTTAAGCATTAACCTTCCCCTTGACCATGCAAAACCTCTCTCAGTATAACTGAGAATGGTGGGAGAGCATCTACCGCCATTTCCAATCTATAAAGAATTGGAAATGACGGTAGTGCATTTACTGCAATTCCCAGTTCCACTTTGATGGGCTTTGCACAAGGGCCCAGGCCTGGTAGGAGGTCATTCTAGGCCCTGCCTAGCCTCATAGGCCCACTTCAGACCATCCCAGACCTTAACCAGGGGTTAACCCAACCCTGATTAGATTTTAACCATGGTTAGCTGATCTAACCATGATGGAAAAATCTCCAAAATTTTCTAAAAATCTCAAAAGATCCAAAAGGCAGGAAATGAACAAACCATACCTGTGGCATTCCTAATCATGGTAAAATGAGCTTAACCATGGTTAACTCCTTAACTAACCATGGTTAAGCCCATTTAACCTTGAGAAATTTTTGGATAAATCCCTGAAATTGCCAAAATATTGCTTAAGGACTATAAATCTGATCTTGGACCTTGCCAACCGCGGTTAGCAACCCTAACCATGGTTAGACCATCCCTTAACTCTAGTTAAGCACTCTTTGGCCTCCGAGCCCAATCTTGACCTCCGAGTCCAAACCCTAAGCCTTCAGGCTTCACCCTTGCCCTACCGGGCCCAATTCAACTTGACCAAGCACTTGACCAATCTTGGTTAACCAAACCCTAGCCTCCGGGCTAGACCCTAAGCCACCCTTAGTGCACACACACACTCTGTAAGCCTCGGCACGGGCTCATGTGCCAGAACTACGCTCGGTCTGATCTCACCTCAATGTGAGTACGTAGGCAACTCAATCCAGGTTCGACCCTAGCTAGCTTTTCTATTCTTGGATTAGTATAAACTAAAACTAAGGCATTTGGACTATAACTGGCATTAACTTGGCTTAAACCTAGCAAGTAGGGAACCATTACAAAATGGAAGTCTCGGGGTGCCTAACACCTTCCCCGAGCATAACCGAACCTCTTACCTAGAATTCTAAGTAGACCAAGACCTTATCCATAAACTCAGTGACTTATCTCTCCGGAATGAATAAGTGGCGACTCCTAATCGTAAACACATCAACTGTGTGGGCGGGCCGGAATCCGTGCTCACATCAAGATTATGCTTAATAATTTCATAATGCATTTTTCATATTTTTATAATAATTTTTTAATATTATATTGTAATAATAAAATGTCCAAAAAAAAAAAGCAAATATATTACATTGTTATGTCTTGCTACCGTCAACAATAACAAAGCCTATTATGTAAGTTGGCTTTTGTTTTTATTTTATTATTTTCTAAAATTTTTTCTCATTCTATTACTAGTATATTATATAATATTTATGTTTTACACATACATGTATAGACACACTTATATATTTATTTGAATGAGCAATGCTACGTCCACTTTCCGGTTATCCACTACTCTCCCCTATTTTTATACAAGAAGACAGAATAGTATGAGACTTATTTTGTGGGTCCCATCACTTTTATTTTGTCTTATTGGATAGAGATGGGCCAGCCCGAGCCCGGCCCGGTCCAACCCTATTAATTGTAAAGCCCAGTCCAGCCCGGCCTGACTAAAAAATGGGTAGGGCTTGGGCTTATAAATATCAAGCCCATTAACAATAGGCCCTGCCCAAGCCTGGTCCAAGCCCGACCTATTGACAGCCCTAGTGCCGACCCCAACCTCTAGGATGAGGGCCAAACAGTTTTGGTATGATGAGGGACAGACCAAATCCCATTCCTCCTGTTGACAATCCTTAATTATGGTTAAAATTCACCCACGCCTAGGATTCACCCACCTATCACCTATCCTTTGTTTTTTGGAAAAAATATTTAAATTTTTTTAACTTTAAGAATTAGTAAATTTATTTACAACTTGAGAGAATTTCAAGTCGCAAAGCAACGGTTGCGTAAGTTTAAAAAGTGAACTATTTCGTGAGAGCTGTAGTTGTCACTGGGTTTGAAGGTCATTGCAGTGTGGTCATGATGGTTACCATCAGTGGCGGAGCTAGGATTCTCTTGCAGGAGCTAACACTAGGGTTCGAGGGCGTAGGTCCCCAAGAAATTTTGAAGTCCAAGTTCATGGGCCATCGCATCTGTTTGTATCAATTTGTGTTGAAACCGAGGATTTGGAAGCTTGCTGAATAGGATAATTGCTCAACTTTTAAATGACTGGATTGTCTTCAAGTTCTTCTATAGGATCATCATCTTCGAGCTTTTAAACAATTATTTCAACTTTCAAGCTTCGTCTCTAAAGTATTTCTGGGTAATTTGCAAGCCTGAAGTAGTTTTCATCACGGTTGCACTTCTCTAGGTTTCTTGAAAGATGAGAATAGAGGAAAGAAAATGGAAATAATCTAAAGGGAGAGAAAAAGGAACAGTGAAGTATGATAATGAGTTGGCAGCTTTCCTTGTTTAGAACATTGAAAATATAGAAATACTTTGAGTACGTAAGTGTTTTCTAACTACAAAATCAAAATCTCATTTTCTGAAATTTGATAATCATTGTTTACTTCTCACTGGTTCTCTCCTATTTATAGAAGAAAAATCTCTTTTTTTAATTTAATTAATAATATAAAAATATTCTTTGATATGACGTCTAACTAATTCTGACATATGCCAGCTGTTTTCTGTTAAAAGGAGCTAATCCATTAGAACTTTGACAGAATCTGTTAAATGGAGTCTTTCTGTTACAAAATAGACAGAATTTGTTAAGTGGAGCCATTCTATCAATAAATAACTCCTATTCCGTTAATAACAACTTACATACGTTAAAGAAAACTTATTTTATTAATCATCACGTGTTCTTTTAGGAGGGAGCTGCCAACTCATCAAACTACCATAACCAACTTTCAGTTATGGCTTAATCCTTTAAACTGTTATGACCAAAACAAGCTTTTGGATGCATACTTCAAAGGTTAAAAGAGTAAACTACTTTCAGGAAAGAAATCAGAAAAGAGTTTAACTATTTTAACAGATTCCCTCATAGCCCTCCAGACCACATCTCATAATCCTTCCCCAGATACAATATATATAGATCATCGTACACCAAAGGCAGGTCATAAGCCTTTGAGATACCTTGTCTGGAGAAATCATAAGTGTTGGACGAAGGCACTATTCTCAGGGTGGATACGATATCCACCGTCAGGCCTCAATCATCTAGTATGAGAGAATGAGATGGAGGCCTTGATTCCCTCCAATAACCCATAGGGAAGTGGGGCAAGAAATATCCAAACATTCCCTCTTGACTGTCAGCCCAGGAAGTAATCAATACTTTGTTGGAATAGGAGATGGGGGGAACACACACGCTCATTCCCACGAGGAAGACAATTTGTGCCTTTACCCCCTGACAAGGCAATAGGGTACATAGTGATATGATTCCACCGAATCCCTATAAAGTCGAGGCTGAACCGGCAACCGCCTTCTCGTCTCAATGGAGTATGACTCCTTCGAGCTTTTGATCTGTATAAGCCCGCAACACCATTGATTTAAGACCTGTCTTGAAGAATACAATATCATAATGGTGCTAGAAAATATTCAGTAATCAAGTCCTACTAAAATCTTACCAAGGACTACTTTGGTCCTAACGGATTAGACCGCCTTTAAGCTTTCCATCTGATTCTTGAAAGCTTATCTGTTGATCAAAATCTACTTCTTTAATCATATCATTTGTGAAATACTTGAACTACTTCAAGTCAGGAAGGCGTAGTGAGTCGATCAACATGCTCAGAGTTCGGATCTTATTCTCAAACATGGCATATATACTTCAAGGTATCTGGAAGCTTATCACACTCAAAAGCGTTAAACCATAAAACAGTATAAATGAGCATCTGATACGCTAGGCTTCAAGTCTATTTTTAAGCAAAATATATTTTAGGGTATTTAAACCTTTCGAATCCTTTAAGCTTTTATCAAAATTAAAAGCTTATCTGAATATCTGTAAAATGCTTACTCAGCCTGAGAAAGGCATTAGTAATCTATTCCTAAAAGCTTATCACACCTTTATCAGCATTAAATCATAAAGGCTGCATAAATGAATATCTGGTACGCTGTTGGCTCAAAATTTGTATTCTAAACAAAAATACTTAAAGGCAATAGAACCTTTTATGATCATTATAATCTTTATCCACGTGGCTTCTGACTAAAAAATTACTCCCACGTGTCATCTTATCATTTTCCATCTTCAACAATTTGTAAAGAATATTTGTTTTTATTAAGTTAAGGGGCATTGCACCCGTCCTCCCTAGCTCCACCCCTCTCCCAGGTTACACCCTGGCCCCATGTGGCTCCGTCCCAAGTTACCATTCAGAGAAAAGGTTGTAGGTTAGTCATTGAGATAAAAGGTGCTATATACCATTGGGCTAGCAAGAGATTATCCCAAGTGAGTTTGGGAATACAATAATCTCTTAAGCAACGTGACATTTAATTTACACAAACTATATAAAATAAAAAATTAAAATTTTTACTAATTAAATTTTTTTTAAAACATAAGTAGCTATCCTAAATAAATTTACTACTTATGAACTTAGTAGTTTAAATAATTTTATTAGTTACATAAAACACTAAAAAAAAAAATAGAGTTTAGAATTAGTAAAATCTTAATTTATTTTACTAATCGAGTAAGTACCGTCTAATTTTTTTACTAATAGTAAATAGAATCATTATTTCAATCAAATATATAACTTTATCGAATATATAAGATAATCTATTTCCAAAAAATAAGTATAGGTGATGAATTAGTTAAGACATTAATAACTTTATTTGTTTTAGTTAGTTATTATCAATAATACTACTAGTGATTTAAAGTATGCTTTAGCAATAAAATATCCAAACAAAATTAACTTTAAGGGATTTAATAGGTCCAACGATGGTTTTTAACAAGTTCGATCCATTAATCATGCGTTCAAAATATAGTTTATTAATGTTTTCTCATTGTGTACAATGTCTATCATCTTTAATTACTTTTTAGTAATATTTCAGAAAATGGATTGAAGTCACAAGTAAACACATCTCAAATTTATATTTGGATTACTTGAGCATTAAAGTTTTAATCCCCCAATACTGAAGACGAGAATTCGCTTTTTTTTTTTTGGATAGTTTGACCATATTTCATTGTCAGTAATAGGATGATTCTCTTGCCTAATTTTGTTCATGGGCAAATAATTCTGATAGTAAGTTGGTCTCTATCGACTAAAGACCGAGAGACATCTTACTTGAAAATATGTACATTAGTATGCATTTGATCATTTGGTCATTGGTAGTTGATCATTAAACAATTTATGAATGTGCATATACTCATTGGAAAATCAATATGGAAAATAATAATCACATTAACAAAGATGTGGATGTATGTTCAGGAGCAAAGCCACATGGGGCACGGGGGCTGAAGGCCCCCCTAAAATTTGAAAAGAAAAATTCTATAGTACTAATAGTGGCAGAGCTGGGAGAGGGGTGGAGCTGGGGTAAACTTCTGAGAAAAAATATATTCCTTACAAAGAAACACAAATAGACACGATGACCAATGAACTTGGCCCTCAAAAAAACATTTTTGGGGGCTATGCCCTCGAACCCTCATTGTTAGCCCCTCCTGAGAATCCTAGCTCCACGCTGTATGTTGTAGTATAGATGGTGAAGCGAGAAAGGAGTAAGGAGATGGAGGATACAATCAAGAGTGAATGAGCAAAGCTATAAAGGTCATTAGCCTTGACGAGGTCTTACTTGATTATGATAAAATATAGTCAATGATGATGTGCTTCTTTTAGTAAAGAAAACTATAGAAACAAGCAACTAATACACAAATTAATTATTTATTCATACCGTCAAAATATTTTTCCTTTAGAACGATCATAATATATAAAATATAAAATCAATTAATTAGCATTCTATTAGGTTCTTATACATGCAAAATCAGCATAGGCAAAGCAAGTGCTTATTGACTAGTTGGTAGAAAATAGCAAACCCGGTCCCATCCCAAAAATGGAAGTCTTCAACCATAATCCAGCACTCTATCCTATTTTAATCAATAAATAACAATTGAAACAATTAACTATAGTTGAATTTTACTGACAATTAAACATAAAAGTTAGAGATTTAACTATGAACAAGTTGATGAGATGATTTCAGTAACCCAAAGTAGAATTTTAATTGACAGAAACACCTTTATTTTATAATTGTTATTTTCATACCACCAATGCCATAAGGCATATTTTAGGTTGGTTTGGTTATCTCTGTTGATCGATTCCATATCGACCACTTTAATCTCGGATCATCCGGCTTTGTAAAGAAAACAACATAAGTAAACCACTTACCTGATTGGATTGTAGGTGTTTGAAGATCCTCCATGAGTGGGTCTTCAACTCTCTCCTCCTCTGTGCTAGATGGGGAGCTCTTTTGTCTCTTACGAGAGAGAAGTTTTTTCTTCTCTTGAGGAGTGAGAGTTGGGACCTCACCCTATTTATAGGGTCCTAGAATCCTACCCATCAAGGATTCTGGGTCTACACAATTAAGGGTGATTTTGGCCTCAAATAATGACACACTAGTATGTGTACTCTAAGGTGTACCGAGTCCGGTGTACCTTAATGATCACCACCGCATGATCGGACTCTTACCAGCATGTTTCAATCAAACTTGAAAAAACAATCCGGGGTTTTGACAAATCAAATCCCGTGATCATGTGTGACCACAAATTCTAACATTCTTCCACTTGGTCATACAATGATCACGGTGACTCATTTATGTGAAAATATTTTACTTAAAAAAAACACTCTCCCAGATGAAGACATTTTAGAAGACACGACGAGTGGCATCTCTTTTAGAAAAATCATCTTCCCATTAGATTGCGCAATATCCTATAACTTGTTTAGAGAAAAAACTATCAACATCGGATCATGCCGGCATTAAATTATCACATCAACATAAGACCTTCCATGGTCACAGTGATGACAATATCTTTTCTCCAAGTTACCGCATAGGCATAATCTGTGTAGCATGAAACCAGTATGAAACTTTATAGTGATTAACTCATGTTTATCCGTAATTGGTCCTTCCTTGCTTCACACATTAATTCATGTATGTCGTTCAGATGTTTTTACGACTTTTACCGTCATGAGACTGAGTATTGTCGCCCTTCACATCTGACACGATGGTTTACCGACTATGATATCCAATCACGTCTAGCCCAAGCATTTCAGAGAACCTAACAACCAACTTGATCTCCTTGTGAGCTCATTGAAAACCTTAGGCTCACCTAGTGGTCTAGATATCTCTGTGGACAACTGTACTTGCTTCACACATTATCTCATGTGTGTTGTTCAGATATTTTTATGACTATTACCGTCATGCGACTGAGACCCATCACCCTTCATATCTGAAACAAGGGTTTATCGACTATGATGCCTAATCACGTCTAGCCCATGAATTTTAGGGGATCTAATAACCAACTAGATCTCCCTGTGAGTTCCTTGAAGGTATTATACTCACCTAGTGGTCTAGATACCTCTGTGGACAGATCTCGATCTGGATACGAGCAAAAGGCGTAAACGTGAATCCACTTGATGCCAAAGTTCTTGAATTCCAGATCTGCCTGATAAGGGCATATGTCCATATTTCTGAGTGTACTTCAATGAGAAGCTCTTAATGTTAAGCCAAAGGCCCATATCCCCTAGATCTGGCGCACTTCATAACTGAAGCTCTTAATCCCAAACTTTGGATACCTCAATCCAGAGGTGAACAACTTATTGTCAAGGTAACCAGTTCAATTTGAATCTAAATATCTTGCCACCTCAGATAAATGGATCTTCTATATGTGAGCTTATAGTCTTTAATCCCTTGCAAATATAACATCACTTTCTTACTAGCCTTCCAGTAATTCAAACCAGAATTACTCTGATATTTGTCTAACAACTCAATTACATTGTAGGTCAGGACGAATACAAACTTGAGCATACATCAAACTTTCTATTGTCAACTATAATAATAGGCACCACTTTAGGAGAACAATTCTACATGTTGAACCGTTTCAGTATTTTATCAATATAAGCTCTTTGAAACAATCAAAGAAGACCACGAGATCGATCTATCATAGTAGATCTTAGTTCCAATAATAAAAGATTCTTCGTCCAAGCCAGATCTTAAACTTCTTCGACAAAAACTGTATGAGGTTAAACAACATACCAAAAACAATGCTGGCAATCAATATATTATTAAATAGAGAAGCATAAACTTGCTCCCACTTATTGTCAGATATCTGCATTTAACTAAAACATGTAATTACTCCATCACATTTCATGCACCATTGTTGAGAAGTCTGTTTTAAACCATATAGTAATTTCTTCAACTTGCACACTAAGTGCTCCATGCCTTTTAGCACAAACTTTGTTGGTAGTTCCATACAACAACCAATATGACCTTACGTCTACTGACATTGCCGTTTAGGCTCATGATTGATTTTGAATACCCATTTACAATCAATCATCTTGACTTTCTTTATTTGATACTTCAAAATATTTATAGCATCAATCCATTGGCGTGAATCATTATTAGTCACTGTCTGCTCAAAAGAAATTAGATCATTATTCAAGCCAATGTCAACATCACTTTTGTGCCAAGATACTATATAAGCATTAGGAAAAATAAACCTTCTCTCTCTCTGACAGTTCCTAAATGATATTCAACAGCAGCTGGTACAACTATAGTATCAACAAGAGTCGACACTTAATCGATTGTGATCTAACCATTTGAACTAGTGCACTTGACAACAGGTGGACTAACAACTGTGTGTGAAATAATAAGAACATAGATAGTGATACGATTTTCACTCCCACTGATATGCCCATCCTCAAGAAATTTAGCAGTTCAAGTCTCAACAGGTTTCATACAATGAGCAAGACAATCCCATCTACATCATTTGGATCCTTTTGGATAACCAATGAAATAACAACTAATAGATCTTGAAGATAACTTCTTTACAACTAGCTCTTGTACTGGTAACCATTTTGCTTCACATGTCGTATTTTGTTATAGAAGTAAGAGATAAAATCCTTAGTCTTTGTTCTAATCCACTTGATGGTTGGGCCTGAGTGCCTTTTCTCTACATCATTTTTCAAAACCTCTTCTACTACTTTCTTTCTTGAACTTTCTATAAAAAATTGTTTTTACTTGGCAGATGATCATTTTTTGACCCACTATTTCTAATTCTCATTTCCTCCGAAACACGTATTGCAGTTAATTCACTTAAAGTCCATTTCTCTCTTTGTGTATTATAAATGAGCTGAAATTGCTCAAATTGTGGAAGGAAAAAATTAAGTACTAGCCACACTAAGAAGTCTTCAGACACTTTCATATCCATCCCCTGGAGCAAGCCCGACATATCAAACATTTCCAGTATGTGCTCTCATACATTTCCATAGCCACCATATTTCAAATTTACCAGTTGGGTCAATAGAGTACTTTCTTCTACCTTGGTAGAAACCAAACTCTTGTACTACAACAATGAAGTTAGTGGCATTCTCAACATTCGAAATGGCACCTTGATGAATTTAGAGATTAAGCCTTTCATTATTATCAAGCATATTCTGTTTGATTTTACCCACTTTTCATAGTTGGACTTCTGTTCGGTTGTACTCTCATTGTGGGTTCAGCCATCTTGCATGACCATATCAAGATCGAAGTAGACACTTCAACTTGTTGTTGCCAGTTTGAAAATTTCAAACCTTCCAAAGGTTCGATGTCTGGCAGATAATCAATAATAGCAGCGGGATCTTAGCCACTCGCATACATGAATCAATGATGCTTGAAACATCTGTCTCAAATATATGGCTAGTAAGTTATAGATACCAGAATTTTGAGGAGTCAATCGCCTTTGGGCAGAAAGAAACCTCTATTTCTCGAAACCTTAACCAACCACTTTACCCTTTCACATTGTCCAAAAGACAGTGACCCACCTTTGGGCTTCATCACTACTCTAAAACAATTGAAAGCCAAAAGATAGTGACCCACCTTTGGTCTTGATCACTACTTCGAAACAATTGAACGTCATACAACTTATTGGACTTAGTGATGATCGAAACATTGTTCATAATTATAAGGCTAGTAAGTTATAGATACCAGATTTTTGAGAAATCAATCACCTTTGGGCATAAAGAAACCTCTATCTCTCGATATCCTAACCAACCACACCTTACCCTTTCACATTGCACTAAATAATGACTCACCTTTAGGCTTGATCACTATTATGTAAAGTTGAAAGAAAATGACTGATTAAGTAACGGAAACTAAACATTTATAAGTTATTCACGATCGTGCCACTTTGGCGGCTACGTGATCACTTCAATTCCAAGATTTCAGATTGGTGTCCAATAAGGTCATTGTCTATATGTTCAAAATTACAAACCCCAGATTTGCTGACCACCAGCGATACGAGTCATTAAGCTGCATCCCATAATGTTTATCACCATCAATAGCCACAAGAAAACAATCATACTTTCTTTATTCATATGGACTGCTTTGCACAAGGCTACCCATTTGAGAATAATATAATATATGGATTGCAGTACACCATACTACAAGTAGCCCAGGAAAGAAAATGCAACAAAAAATATAGTTGCAACAAATTACTTGAAACCTATAACAAATAAACTATGAAACAAGCTTGATTGCAAATTTCAAAATATGAACCATTTAGCCCAAGTCTCAAGTCGTGGGACTGACACCCCTTGTGACCAATAAGAATGAGTATTGTATCACAACTTACAATGTCAAAGTGCTCAATCAATAAATTATGAAATAATTACCGCATACAAAATTTTCATTGAAATGGGAGTACATAAACATGTACAAATTGACAGAATTTCCAGAACAGGCTATAGATCTGTATGAGAAACTTTTTAAGTTGGTACAAATGCGTGAAACCAATAAATGGGTAGATTCGAATATAAAACATTATACGAATCGGCAAAGGTGCAAACCATATACAAAACTCACAAACAAAATTGGGTAGATAATTGCAGACAAAACTGCAAATAAATTATTGATTAAACTGCATTCAAGATTGGGCACAAAATGTATACAAACATCAAAATGTGGAACGTCATGTCTTGGGTCTATGAAAAGAATTGTGATCCGAACAAAAAAACCCCAATATGTAGATCCGACCCAAGAACTCAAATCAAATGGGTCATATGGAATAATATGAATGATGTCAAATTAAATCATTGTATAATATTGCATTAAAAAGCAAGATATGTATTATTGTCTTCCATTAAGAGAAAAAACTCTTGTTTTCACTAACATTTTCTCTAATCAAAAGAGACTGTGTTTCAAAGGAAAGTGATGTTAGCATTATCCTTACATGGGCATTAATTAATGAGTGGTGTCATGTTGACATCACTCATGATAGCATAATCAATGATCAATGATTTCATCTTTCTTTGGTTTTATATAAATGCCTTAAAACTTATTAGTTATTTACTCACATGTCATTGAATTATGTGTAGAGAACACATTGAATTCTTGTTTGTGAAGTGTAGATTATGTCCGTGGACAAAAACAAAGGTATGGAAAGCCACGGACATGCTTAATACCCATGGACAGATTGAATATCACTTCTGAGTTGGTCCACAGACACCTTCATCTCACGGACAAGGTTTCGCAGACAAACATTCTGTTCATGGATAAAACAGAAGACATTGAATGTTGCGAACAAGCATTCCCGCGGACAACTTCATTTCATGGACAGGGTTCTTCGGAAAGAACATTCTGTCCGTTGACAAAGCAAAACATTGAATGTCACAGATAAGTATTTCCCGTGGACAAGCCTTCTGTTCACGGACAAATTTCAAATCACGCGAACAGAGTTCACGAACAAAGTCGTGAACAAGCCTCACAGACAAGTCTCCCACGGATAAGTCCACAAGCAAGTATCGCAGACAAGTTCCATGGACCAGTCCGCAAATAAGGTCACAGACAAATGGAAAACCATATAATGGTCTCGTTGCCACAATTGTATGCCTAATTAAGGTTTGCAACAAGATATTAACAGCAAGAAGCTTCTTTAGCATGAGTCATTGTCATGTGGTAGTAACAACTAACCTACATGTAATAAAGGTTAGTAAATCTTGACAGGTGGAGGTGAAGTTCCATCTCAATGAGAAAATGATATTTCTCAAAACCTACGGATGATGTCATCATCTTCTTCTTCCTCCTGCAGAAGAAAACCGGCAACTGATAGTTCTTAAAAATATAATAAGATTACTTGGTTTATTTGAGCCCCAAACAGCTCAAAAAAATATGGTTTCTATACAAAAGCTGATCAACGGGGCTCTGATACCACATGTTGGTCGATTCCACATTGACCACTTTAATCTCGGATAATCCATCTTTGTATAAAAAATAACATAAGTAAACCACTTACCTGATTGGATTGTAGGTGTTTGAAGATCCTTCATGTTGTGCTAGATGAGGAGCTCTTTTGTCTCTTATGAGAGAAGTTTTTTCTTCTATTGAGGAGTGAGAGTTGAGACCTCACCCTATTTATAGGGTCCCAAAATCCTAACCCATCAAGGATTCTAGGTCCACACAATTAAAGGTGATTATGGCCTCAAATAATGACACACTAGTATGTGTACTCTATCTAGGGTGTACCGAGTCCAGTGTACCTTAATGATCACCACTGCATGATCGGACTCTTATCGGCATACTTTAATCAAACGGGAAGAACAATCTGGGGTTTTGACTAATCAAATCCCGTTATCATGTGTGACCACAAATTCTAACAATCTCTTCAACGTTAGTTTCTTCCATAGGTTTTTTTTTTTTAATTTGGAAACTCGGGGTATCCACAACCCTTTTTGGTCCAAGACTACTACTCAAGGGTGCGACGAGAGCCCACAACCCATCACACCAGAAAAGTCCAGGAAAATCCCGTGCGGAGCTGGCCCCGAAGGAGGGAGTGATAAGTCGAACCCAATGCCTTCCTCTTCATGAGGCGCAAGAGAACCACTGGTTTACCCCTGCAGGGTTAAGTTCCTTTCATAGTTAATCTTACAAATTAATACTTAAGGTAAGGTAATATGAATTTAATGACCCGTCAGCCTGTGATACATCCGGGAACCGAATCCTCTACGGTTATAACAAGATTCTGGAGAATCCGATTATGCCCATAAGGTTGCCATGTGTCTCTTTTGACACCCACCCCTAAGGTTCATCCACCACCCCTGGTTTTCTAAAAACCAAGGGTAGGTGGATGAATCCTAGGGGTGGGTGAATCTTAACCACGGTTAAAGGGTGTCAAAAGGGACACGTGGGGACCTCAGGGGCATAACCGGATTCCTCAAATCTGCCATGTGAAAAGTCTGTCGGGTTAACGGATCGGGTCGGAAACTGTAAATTTCCTAGACACAACGAATCTAAACGGTGGTGAGCTAACTGCGTTTTGGCGACTCTTTTCTCTTAAACAACACCCTCTGCCTATCGACCATTGCTCAAGTTTCTCTCGAGGCTCCAAGATCCTAACAACGAAGCTTCGTTTGTTTCTCTCTCTGGATTTAAGTGTAATTCTCTGTTTAGATTGTTATTTTTTCTCCTGTTCTATCTCTGTAAATGGTCGAATTCTAGGGTTTGATGTTTACCTTTTAATTCTGTTGGTTTAGCTTGTTATTATCTCATATTTATTTATTTATTGTTTGAATGCTCTACATTTGATGTTTAAGCTCAACCCTACCTACACTACCTAATTCTCATGTTCTTTGATCTTTATTTATTATTTTAATTTTTTTATGGTTCTTCACTTCCTTTGTGGGATTTTAAGTTCAAAACACGCTTTTCACCGTCCACAAATCCGTTTATTTCTTAATTTACTTTTAAATTTAAAAAAAGAAAAAAAAGAATACATGGGTTTTTGCTAAGACCTCACTTGTTTCTTGACTTGTTTGTGGGGAAAACCAGGATAATTCATACATTTTGTGACCACTTCTCATGTAATTTTTACTTTTCATGGATTTGATGACTTTTATAAAGCCCTTGGTGCTATGGTGACGGATATATGTTTTTTTTTTTTTGGTAATTCTCTTGCTCATATGTTTTCCTTATTTTCGCCAAATTTATTTCAACTCGTTTATGTTTAGATGATAAGTAGTTTATTTTTTATGCGTCTATTTGTCCTTTTTAAATTTTATTTCCCCTCATAGATTTACTGCGTCTCTCCTATTTATTAGGCAGTAGAAGGAAGATTTTGAGCTGATGATAATCCTCAGAGACTTAACAACCAATCCACAATGAAGAAACCAGGTCTCTCTCTCTCTCTTTAGCCTTCTAGTTTTCTAATAGTCTCAAAAGCCTTTGTCTATGATGTATGGCTTCTTGTACAATGTTTTATCTTTCTTGATGTATAGTATGATTTTGCAAATAGTTTGACTGCCTCCACACAATGGTGTCTTCAGACTATTGCATACAAACCACGGTAATAAATCTCGCCGCAACCATTTCCAAATGACATTACAGAAACGTTTTGGTAATACTCAAACCAATATGAGTCATGTTACATTAATTAATGATCGTTACATAATGTTTGATGCTGAATTACATACCATGAGTTTTAGAAACTCATTCTATCTCACTTTCTTTGAAATTTTCAGTTTCTCCATCTTCTCAAGCCAAACATAACCACTCTATCTTATTTTCTAGATAAAAAAACTAGCTTTACGCTATGAATTGACTATTTGAACATCCATAACCCACTTTTAGGAAAAAATCAGTTTTGCCTTCCAACAAAAAAAAAAAGGGAAAAAAATCAATTTTGAATTTTTTAATGGGATAACATTTCCCAACTCTTCTCAATCAGTATTTGTTACTTAAAGCATATTAACAAGTTTAGAACCATGGAAATAAAAATTGCCAAAAACGATGCGTATATTTTTGGTAGCTCCCTATACGATCTTTATATTGAAACGATATAGGCGATATGTATCGTTTATTAATTATTTATGTTTTCATTTATTGTATAATTGTAATTTTGTTTTCTACTTTGTCATTGAGTCGCTTTCCATGACCATAGTTAATAATTCGACATACGGTAAAAATACGATAAGGGAATTATTTGCGCATAATTCGGAATAGTCATTTAAGAATTCGTTCAAAAATTCGGTGAAAAAACGCAAGACGTCAAAAGTGCGGTATGGAAATAATACAAATATAATTCAGGGTCAATACTCCAAAATTCGTTCAAGAATTCAGTTGAACTTATAAAATACATATATAAGGTTACCTTTTATCTAGACTTTTATGTAACCAAATAGATAATAAGTGACATACATATGAAAGATAGATAGGAGAGAAAGGGGGAGAAACATAGTACGGTCTATCTGGGTCTGAACTCTGTTACTCTTTCATTTTAATCTTAGTTTTATTTGGGCAATTTCACAAACATATGGCAAGTAGTAACTCCTTACTGGTTTTCAGTAGGATGATTTATTGTTTACTGGCATGTAGATCACTCCACCCCTTTTTGCTGAAAGAATGTTTACTTGATCCACAATTTGAAAGTGGTTAACTTTACTCTTTCTAAGTCAAGTTAGAAGAGCTTGGAGTCGAAGATTACCAAGAGAGGAACTAAGTGCCATTCATCATCCCTACTGTAGGAAAGTCAAAAATCAATTTATCCAAAGAAAGCATTTGAGCGTCCTTGGTTTCTGGAGAGTAGTTGCCCATGCTGACTTGTGTTAATGCTTATGTGCTTTGCCCCCAACCTGTCTTTAACCAACTCTCCTCCTCCACTCATTCATTCAGTACCTGCGTTGAGGTGCAACCCACAACAAATGAAGGGGGAAAAGCTTGCTTGCTTGCTTTAGCCCTATTTATACTAGGCTTGGTAAGCTTGCACAAACCGTAGTCCAAACAGGTGGAGCTTGGAAGGCAGTCCCAATCCCACAGAGAGAGAGAGAGAGAGAGAGAGAGAGAGAGAGAGAATGGGGGCCTATGAGATGGTGGTGAGTTGGTGATAGGGGTCCGAGTCTTCTGACTAAGAGAATGAGAGAAATGAAGAGATTAAGAGAAATAGAGTACACGAGACAGATGGGAGAGAGAAGAGAGGGAGAGAAAGAGTAACCTCTGACAGTCGAGCGGCGATGATCCAGTGATATGATCCATCCATTACTTAGGGTCATCGGGGAGAGATGTAAAAGTTGCACAAGTTCACACCTGCAAAAGTCTCATAAGGGAGAATAGAAACCACTCCTTTTTTGTGAGTCTTGGGACTTGGGAACTGAAATTGATAGAAAGTAATTTTTTTGTAAAATATTTGTTTACTAATCGGGGGTTTTTGTCGCGAATAAATCAGATAGTTACAAAGGACGCGCACAAATCCGATATGTTCAATTCGCGAATAATTCACAAATTAAAAGTGAATTTGCTAACTATGCCCATGACTTTATATTTGGTAAATTTGGTTCTTATAACTCTTTGATTTTTTTTTAAAAATTTAGTTTAAATTTAAATTTTAAAAAAGAAAAAATTATACATATCGTCCGAAACCAATACGTATAGGTTTCGGTTGGGACAAATACCTCCTCCAAAATCATTGTTTAGAACATAGATTCATGGCAAATGAAATCAATGGATCTATAATTATTAGGGTTATGCATTTTTATTTTTATCTCGTTATTTGTTACTTAAACTTGATAAATTATTAGTATGTTCATCAACAATATGCATTTAGTGTAAATGCTTTGATTGTTTATTAAATTTAAACATTTTTTCTTGATTTTAGTTTTTTAAAAATTATATACAAAATGCTGGGGGCATTACGAGTTCCATTTGTAAAGGTTGAAACCATTACGTTACGATGTTACGAAATGTTTTGGTCAGACGCAAACTGAAACCGTTATTTAAAACCTTGATAGAAATAACAATAATACTAAAAATAAGTGCTTACTTACATGAATGCAAGTAGCTCGAGCCTCGAGATTTCTCCTCTAGCCAGGATGATGAGTCTTCTTCGTTTGAAGACAAACAACTTCATCTGTTGGGGAGCTGGTCTTTAACTCTTTCCTCTCCTTTTGCTATATCAGGAGCTACCTCTCTGTATGAGAGTGGCCTGTATATCATGCATGGTTTAGAATATTGGTATTGAGGTACGTAGTGGTAAGTCAAATAGAATACGTCTGAATAAGTATCGATGACACGAAAATGCTGGAAAAAAAGAAGAAAATGTAGGAACTCATGAGAATTTAAACTCAAACTTATTTCAATGCAAAGATGACAAAAAAAAAACAGTAGTAAGACTCCTATAGATACTATTTGAACTATAAATGAGTTTTTTTTTTATCGGTAATCAGAAAATATATTAACCAAAAAGAGGTACAAGCCAACTATGATAAATCACAAGTTTACATTAGCGTAAACCCCGCCACTAGCACTATTTCATAAAACAACCAATATGTTGGACGTATATGTATGAATACATATAACATTCTATATTGAGAGACAAATTGAAACATGGTTCTTAAATAAAATTTCAGTTGTAGGTAATAAAACACATAAAGATACCTAGTTAAAAGAAAAAAAAACATAAAGAGATGCCTTCCACAACAACACAAAAACAAAAGCTTTACTATGTCACATCCTCATCATTTCCTAAAAGGTTGATTACGTGGTGTGACTATGAAGAACCTCCAGTCTCAAATTCCTTTTAGTAAAACTTGATATACGTTGGGCTTCTTCCTAGTTCCTCCTTTTGAGGAGTCTCCATGTTTTTTCTTATAACAAGCTGAAAATTAGGATCTTCCTCATCTGAAGAGATGAATTCCACCACTGTTGTCGTAGGAATATCAAAGAGACATTGGGATTCCTTTTCCATCTCAAAAGTCTTCATGCTCTATTTTATAATTTTCTGAAAAATAGTATATTTTGTAATCTCCTGGAAAACATGATCATCCTCATATGAGGAGGAGGAGTCCATCTGCTCTATCCCCTTAGAGCTAGATACTTTCGCTTGTGCCTTTTCTTGCTTGTTGGTCAGTAAATCCTCCACATTAACTTCCTGACCTTCTTAGGGACGCGTAGGCATCCCTAAACATCACTTCCCATATTAGCCAAGTGCTCCGTCAACCTAGTGATGCTCCCCTATAAGGCTGTAATCATCTTGGAACAATATTTTCATATAATCGTGTCTATCCTTATTCATCATCTCTCCATGCTCCCAACTAATATTGAAGGATCTTTAGTCTTGATTAAGTACTACAATACAACAATGAACACAACAATGAAACAAATATGATAATGTTAAACACATAAGATTCAGACTAAAAATAAGAATTATTATTATAAAATAGTGTGAATTAATATAAATAAAGATTTATCTATGGCTGTAATAAATCACCCATAGACTAATATCATATAAATATATAATAAGTAGCTTATGGTTCTTAATTTTTTATTCAATCACATTTGTTTTTGATAGGTAAAAATTTCAATAAAAAATGAGTAGTATAATGTATTCAAATGAAAATTTTGATATATTTTTGAAATTTTTTAAAAATCCTTTAATGTAAGATGAAATTTCATTATTGAAGGCTATATGTCTATGAATTTGGCCACAAATCTATAGATCTATGATCTAGAAGCATGTTTAGCTTCATTTCAAGGGATTTAACACCCAAAAGAATAGAAAATAAAGAGGATTAAACATACTTCAATGAATGGTGAAAAATGGTTTACATTCAATCTCCATGGAGTTTGAATCTTGTTTTCAATCATTTGAAAGAAACAGAGTGTTTAACTTTAGGGTTAGAAGACGGGGTTTGGAGAGGAGATTCAAATTTCAAATGAGAGCTCAATATATAGGCCCCGGGTCGAAATGTTCGGTACGTATCATACCACATCGGTCCCCATACGAACGATACAATTGAAACCCATATTTTTTTTCAGTAATTGAATGTACCGTATCTATAACATAAAAATATGATACGTCTTGTTACGCCCAATATTTTAAACCATGATATCATGTATATCGTGAAAGTGAGAGTTGAGACAAACTCCCACTTATAGGGGTCTCAAAATCCTAACCCATCAAGGATTCTGAGTCCACACATTAAAGAGTGATTATGCATGCCTTTTTGAAGATAGGATAACAATTATTTAGGGTGCGTCGAGTCTAGTGCACCTCACTGACCATGATCGCACGATTAGACTCTTTTTGATATGCCCACTCTCCATTAGGGAATAAGATCAAAATCTGTGATCATTGTAAGGCCACCAAATTCAGAATTCTTCCATTTGGTCCATACTGATCATTATTACTCCTTTTAAAAACCTTTTATTTTATAGGACTATTCTAGATCCATAAGACACGACACATGGTCACTGTTTGACCTTTCGCTTCAAATTAGAAGCACTTCTCTTGCATTAAGGCACATGTTTTCAAAAGTCTCGAGTATGTCACAATCCAGAAGCCTTTCTTCTCATTTAAGAAATCCTCCTATTTCTGGGAATGCCTCAGTCCAGTGGACCTTTTATCTCAGTTAAGAGATCCTCTCATTTGCTGGGAATGCCTTGATCTAATTTTTTTAAAATTTAATTATCTTAGCCTATTTTAGGTCTAAAGGGTGCACACAATATATCCAATTAGTAGTCATGACTCATGACTTCATAAACATGATGCATCAAATTCAACAAGTCAACAACTATATGTGATCACGTCATTCACACATATAAAATGCAAGTATCAGTTTGCAGATACAAGCACATCAAAGAAAACAAACATGAAAACATCCTTCGAATCATCATCATTCCTATTAAACATTTATCAGCCCTAGACTCCCCCTGATTCCACCATCCTTAAGGGTTCGGCTTTTGCATTGTTTCCTTGGGAACTTCATATTTTACCAAAATTTCTTTATAACAATCCTTCTTGACATGTTCTTGTATTAGAAATTCCATCTTTAATGAACTCTAGAATTGAGTTACTTATTACTTTAAGACTCACTTAGTTAACTGTCTCACTTATTTATCATTATTCATAATTTAGATACCCTAGAGCACTCTCTAAGTAGGATCGCCATTAAGAGTAACTTAAATCAGTTAATGGTTCTATTTTAGGTCTAAAAGGTGCACACAATTGATCCAATTAGTAGTCATGACTTCATAAATTTGATGCATCAAATTCAACAAGTAAACAACTATATGTGATCACGTCATTCACATTCATATAAAATACATGTATCAGTTTGCAGATACAAGCACATCAAAGAAAACAAACATGAAGCAACCAATCAAGTTGGAATATTTAAAACATCCTTCAAATCATCATCATGCCTATTAAACATTTATCAGTCCTAGACTCCCCCTGGTTCCACTATCCTTAATGGTTCGGCTTTTGCATTGTTTCCTTGGGAACTTCATATTTTTCCAATTTTCTTTATAACAATCCTTCTTGACATATTATTCTATTAGAAATTCCATCTTTAATGAACTCTAGAATTGAGTTCCTTGTTACTTTAAGACTCACTTAGTTAACTGTCCCACTTATTTATCATTATTCATAATTTAGATACCCTTGAGCACTCTCTAAGTAGGATCGCCATTAAGAGTAACTTAAATCAGTTAATGGTTCATTTTAGGTCTAAAGGGTGCACACAATATATCTAATTAGTAGTCATGACTTCATAAACTTGATGCATCAAATTCAACAAGTAAACAACTATATGTGATCACGTCATTCACATTCATATAAAATACATGTATCAATTGCAGATACAAGCACATCAAAGAAAACAAGCATGAAGCAACCAACCAAGTTGGAATATTTAAAACATCCTCCGAATCATCATCATGCCTAGAAAAACATTTATCAGCCCTAGACTCCCCCTGGTTTCACCATCCTTAAGGGTTTGGCTTTTGCATTGTTTGCTTGGGAACTTAATATTTTTCCAAAATTTCTTTATAACAATCCTTCTTGACATGTTATTCTATTAGAAATTCCTTCTTTAATTGTCACACCCCAAAATCCCCCCTAGGAGAATGTGAGATCTTTGGCTCGTGACTTTCTTCTCATACCATCTGGTTAGAATCAATAAAGGCATACTAAATTATGGACCTGGAAAATTCTTCAATGGAATAACATTTAATATCTCAACTGAACATCAATTAAAATCTGTAATGAAACTGAACATACATAATCTGAATCATCCTCGTGATTCTCAACAATCCATTAAGTCAAAACATAAACCTCTAATAAGTCCATTACAATTTCTCTGGAATTGAAAAAATTTCCAATAAATTAAAATAATAGTAAAACCATCTATCGAAATCCCGTTCCTCTTCGGGATGATCACCTGCAAGATCTTCCTTACGTACTCCTTTTCAACTCAAAGCTCCTGGGCACAAATTTCAAAATCTCAAACCTGTCGCCAACAAAAGTTATCGGTTGAGTAACAAGTTACTCCGATTATATAACAATCCATAGTAAACGATATCATAATGATAACATGCATACAAGTAACAGTTCAATTACAATTCACATATATAAATTAGAGTGCGGAAACATCTTTTCTTTTCAATTCTTTCATGTGCTCACTTGTACTTATCTTTCTTACTTATCTTGCTTTTTCTTCATTTCTTACTTTTTTTTCTTCATATTTTTTTTTTTACTTTTTTTACATTCTTCTTCTCTTACTTTTCTTTGAGATCTTTCTTGAAGCTAGATAACTAGTACCCTTGGAAACTTATCTTGAAGCAAGGCACTAGCATCTTTTTCTTTTCTTACTTTTTCTTACTTTTCTTTGAGATTTTTCTTGAAACCAGATAACTAGTACCCTTGGAAACTTATCTTGAAGCAAGACATTAGCATCTTTTGAGATCTTTCTTTTCTTGCTTTTATACTTCATACTTTATCGTTCCATGAACAACACATTCATATGCATTAGTAATAACTTAAAATACCGCTTTACCGTATAAGGAAAGGGGTTACTATACTTTACTTTACCGAGATACCACTCTTCGTACATTATCCGGCACGGACGGCTTATTACTTTTTCCGGTACGACGGCTTATTTACTTTGGCATACTTCTCGCCCTTTGATGGTATCCGGTAGTGCAAAACATATACATGCATTATCGTTTTCGTGTGTCTTTCTTTCTTACTTACTTTACTTTAGGTCTTACTTATAATCTTCTTAGTGTCTTAGATTCTCTCTTCATTCTTATACATATTTTTCATTTGTGAGTACTCAATGATACACCTTTTGTTTAAATTACACCTAAGATTAACCGTCAAGGGCCATATGACATTTCACCATAGTGTCTCACTCCACTATGTTAACTAGGCCTAGGTAAGCTTGACTTTCATCAAAGGTTCATCTACCCAAACGTATATCACGTATAAAGAACATAAAATAACATACAACCTTTCATATTTCTAATGATTCAACAATCAAAAATCACAGTTGATATTAAAATATACATAAGTCACGATTTAATTTAATATCAAAATCTATTTTTGGTTTAAATCAAGATCAATATCCTAATTATAACACCTTTCATCAATAATTATTCTCATGAATTATAAATGTAAAATCAAGCTCACATATAGTTAAAATCCAATAATAATTCATCCATTCAATTTTATTCTCTTCATTCATCTACCACTTCAATAAAATTTCTCAATCCCCTTGTTGAATCATAAATAATTTTAACATGGGTCTTCAGTTCCTAATTTAACGATTCAAAAATACTGAAACTAGAATCATAATTATGGTTCTTCACATCCTATTTTAATAAATCCATGAATAATAAAACAAGGGGCAAAATATGGTTCTTCACATCCTATTTTAACAAAGAAATAAATAATGAAACATGAATCAAAATATGGTTCTTCACATCCTACATACTTTCAATTCTTACTTAGGTTTACTTCTTTTAATCCATCCTTTAGATTAACATTCAAAATATGGAAGACTAGATTTGCTATTTACGTTATTCACATCTTACTTTAACTATTCATGAAACAATACATCAAGGATAATAGAAATTCATAGATCTTGTTTATATTCTTGTTCTTACTTAGATCTATCTGTTTTTAACTCTTTTTTTACATTAATATTCCAGATATTGAAAACTAGGGATTGTTACTTACCTCTCTTGATCGCTTCCCTACGATCTTACGCTTGCGAATGAGGCTTGATCTAGATCCTCAAGTCTTTTTCCTTCTTCTTTTGTTGAATCCTTGAAATCTCTAGGCTTTTCTCTCTTTGGATCTCTCAAAATACTCTCTTCTCTCTCTCTTTTATATTTATGAGGCTCTAGGAAACCTAATTTACGAGCTAAGGAGGTATTTATAGAGTTGGGAACCCTAGGAAAGGTAAAAAGGGTCGAAAATCACGTTTCTCGGCAAAATTTCCTGCACTGGGCGATCGATCGCCGGTGGTGGGCGATCGGTTGCCCTGCCCCCCCTTTTTTTTTTTGACTCGGAACTGTTTTCGGTATTTTGGCCATAACTTTTAACTCGTTTATCGGAATTGGACGATTCAACTTGCGTTGGACTCGTCATTCAAAGGGGAACAATTTCTTGTCTAATAGACAAGTCCCAATTTTAAGTTTTTTAGTTACATAAATGGGCTCTAAAGCTAACTGGTTTGGAATGGATTTCAGCAGCCCAGATTTTCAGTAGGCCCGGTTTTAGAAATCCAATATTTAACCTATCTTTGACTAAAAATCTGGAAAAATGATAAACATGAACCTCGAAGAGGGTTTCTATACCTTCCTAATGGTTCAAGAATCATTCGATTCCGATCAACTGTAACAAAACTAGAGTTTCTTGAAATTGAGGGTATGTTAAGGCATCCCTTTTAATTCATCTTTTAGGAACGCATGCATCTAAAATCGGGCACATATTTCAAGAAATTCATATAAATGACATGAATGTCAAGAAACTAAATTTTTGGATCTCTACATTAATGAACTCTAGAATTGAGTTCCTTGTTACTTTAAGACTCACTTAGTTAACTGTTCCACTTATTTACCATTATTCATAATATAGATACCCTAGCCCACTCTCTAAGATCACCATTAAGAGTAACTTAAATCAATTAATGGTTCTATTTCAGTCATATGTTAATTAATAACTTCAGTATCTCAAACCATTATAAAACAATTCACATACATGTGACACTGACACATCAAGTAGCTAAGCAAACATGATCATGTGCATCATTAAGCTTTCTAGAGCAAAATAAATACTCTTAATATCCAAGGGTTCACGCACTCCGATAAGAGTGGGACAACAGGTGCATCACTACAATCCCTCATTTGGTTTGAGATTGTCCATGCGAAATCTTTCCTAATGCAAGACAAGTTCTCTGGTCACGTAAGATTACACATGGTCACGTAAGATTACACAAATCCAATTCTCATCGACCATCTTGCCCAACCTTTTCCGCTTAGACATGTGTCCCTCTTTTAGGCTGACCATGGCCCATCACGTTTAGGTGCAATTTGTAGTCTATAAACCGCATGCCACAGAAGTCCTCATAAGAATAACCAATTTGGCAATCCACATACTCACTTAATATTAATGTCCTGCCTCCTCAAGATTCCAATCCAAACAATTGATTAAAATCAGTTGATTTACTCAGAGTAGCTCCAAATTCGTAATGCCTACTCGGCGAGAAGACTGGCACATCGCCATACTCCATCCTTTGGGTCAAGACTGCAACACGCCATAGGTCTTTCAAACGGCAGACACATTAAACATAAGAAGACTAGTAAGTTATAGATACCAGAATTTCGAAAATCCTAATACCTTTGGATAGATAGAAACCTTTAATTCTCAATACCCGAACTAACTAACCACATTATATCTTTCAAATTGCATGAAATGACGATCTTCCTTTGGCCCCCTTGATCACTACCGTAACAACCAAATGTAATTATGTCTGGTCTACCAATTGAAGCAAACACCTATTGGATCTTCATGATTGGGCCACTTTGGCTGCTACACGATCATTCCAATCCAAAAAGTTTTGCGTGGGCCCCACAAAGCTATCAAAGTCAAGAGTATCGTCATATGCCATTTAAAACTCTGTTTGAACCAATTGGATCCAGGGAGAATACAACACCTAGCTATGCAACAAGAAGAATGGTAGGCGATCAATGATAAAATCTCTGGTCTGTCGTTGATTCTTAGAGGGGAACCTGGGTAAATTCTCGTGTAAGGGTTCTTTCTTCTTGTGGAAACATCTCCAAAAATTTTGAGGAACTAACAGCTTAGTTGCAATTCAATTATTAAAAAAACAGTCCTTTTCTGATCAGTGTGTGTGTGTATATATATATATATGTATATGTATACATATAAGTAAAAGAAAGTTCACTAGTAAGTGAACCAGAAAAAGATCAAAATCAAGAAGTTTACCACCAGAAATAAAGAACAAGGCCAATGAGGACTCACTCTCCCTACATAAAAAAGCTGGCAGTTCATGGCTTTCAAAAGCAGGCAACTCAAGGCTCTTGAAAAAATGTCCTTAGAATGCTCTAGAACACAAAAATAAATCTCAACAGCTAATTAAGAGCTAAGAAACTATATCGGAGGTCCTAAAATGATGAAATCTATCTAACAAATGACTAATATCCCTGAACTATGAATAGCTATTGCAGATATTTGTAAGATCTATGGATTATGGAATACATCTGATAGCTTCTGAAAGATACTTGAGTAAATAGTTCTTGCCTCTTGGAAGTTGACTGTTTCAAGGCCTAGCATACTTCAATAATCCTAGCCCTTTTTCCTTGTGTTTATTCATTCTGACATTCGCTGACTTGAGTCTCGACTTGTGACCATTGGCCACTTATTAGCAAAAGCCTACTACTTTTGACTCTCTCTCTCTCTCTCTCTCTCTCTCTTGTTCCTTAGATTTGTTGTAAACCAATACTATATCAATTAATTCCATTGAAATATTAGAAGGTTTGATTACACTGAGGAGTTAAAACACCCGAGGCAATGCTAATAAATTACTTTCAGCTAAACACCTGCTGATATCAAATTCTTCTGTAGAAGGGTATCATAATAATTTTAGTCACTCATTGATGCTAAAGGCCTTGAATACACGGATAATTCAAGTTCTTTCACTATTCAGTTACCAGAGATTGAGGAAGTTCTTTCCCTCAGGTCACTTTAGGAATTTTTCTCCCTCCTTTTAGATCTTGGAAGATCATCTTGCATGGAGACATGAATTCTTCTGGATATTTCTCTGTTAAATTCTTTATATTATTACTTCTTTTTAGTATTGAAATTATAGGCTTTGATTCTAACTAGCTCCTAGAGCCGTATCTTACACAAGTTAGCTGTACAAGGAAAAGTCTTTACATTTGGCGAATTAAAAGGAGAAATGGAGAATTGCCTACATGATCCCTGCTCCTTGTTTGGGAATCCAACTGAAACTACTTCTCTTATCCTGTCAGATGCCCTAGAATTACATATCTAGATCCTTTTTAGAAAATTATTTACCTTTTGATTCTGGAAATTTCTCACCAGTAGATCTTCAATGCACAAGTAGATGAGCCTCCAATCCAATCAGAGACAAAGGTGGATTTGAAAGATTGTTTCCGCAACTATCATTTGGTGCCTAGTGTGACAAAACAAAGGAAGACTATTCAATGGCATCAAAACATATTTGGAAAGAGTCATGTGATTGACCATTCAGAATTGACCTCTATGTTTTGTAAAGGCGTTCAAAAAGTGAATCAGCATCTGTAATCCCTGTTGCCCGAATTCTGTGATTCTTAAACAGCCACTTAGGTCAAAGACAGGCTGGGTTAGGCCCTATACCTAATACAGGCTTCCCTTGGCCTTAGCTTGTTTATTCTCCAGGATGTGACTATGAAGTAGAGCATATTAATGCAGAAGATGCTCTCTAGGTGTTGTTTGCCGAAAGTATTATGGTTGTGTATAGAGGGGTGTGGGTGATTGTGTGCACACGCAGAGCAGGTGCAGGCATCAATGCACCTCTGCAAACACAAGAGTGGATGTTTTCATTTGTGTGGGTTCGTGGGCGTGTGTGCGTGAGTGTTGGGGGGTGGGGATGGGGGTGGATAAAGCACTATATGAAGGGCATTGAGCTTTGAAATTTAATTGCAAATATTTATATAATGTGATAATTATGTAGATCATATCAACACAGAAGATGATCACAAGGTTTTTTTTTTTTTGGTGTGTGTTTGTGCGCGCGTATGTGTGTCGGAAGTGTCTACTAGCAAACAGTCTCGTTGATGCAATTATCCAATGTCAGCGTTATCTTTTCTCCTATGTTCTATATTTATACTTAATCTTGTTTTTTGTGGACCCTTCCACACATTATTTTGCATTAGATTTTCTTGAACGTAACTGTATTCTAAGTTAATGCTCAATTTTATTCTGAGTTATTTATTTCCAACAAGGATTGTTAAGTGTACGAAAATTTTATTTTAATACCTATTGATGATATGCCCCCTGAAGAAATCGTCTTTTATCATTCAGATGCAATGGCAACTTCTTCAGACTCATGGCTGAGGGAGTTAGTGAATCATCGAAGCATTCTAAGTATATCAGTTACAGCATTTCTGAAAGGAGCTTGATGTTATCAGTACCAGATACAGTAGGCCAAAAATCTGCAGTTCAAAGCAAGATTACAACACCAGGATCGGTCTCTATTGAGTCCCTCTTCTTCAAGCTTCTTGGTAAGAAGCCTTTATGTTTTGTTGTTTTGTAGCTCGAAGTATATTAGCTATGTTGTGCGGAGTCGCGGAATCTTCAAGTCTTTGCGTGTCCATACCAGTGTTTTAAAACGCGAAGGCGTAAGGCGAGGTGTTAGGACCTCAAGATTTGTGAGGCATAAGCTTCGACTCCCTCATTTAAAAAAATAATAAAATATACCAAAATTTATAAAAAATCCAAAAAGTTAATGAAAGATTATATACATATATATATATATATATCCGTGTACATTGTGTGTGCATGGGCTATCAATGAGTCGAGCTAGCTCGATTCGTCTCGAAATGCCAAGCTTGATTTGAGTGTTTGAGCTCGTTGAGCCGAGCTGAGCTAAATGATTGAGCTCGTTTGTTTATCAAGCCAAACACAAGCAATAAGCATGGTTCAAAATATCGGTATCGGTCGCCGTATCGGTAAGTCCAAAATAGGATACATATCGGCATATTGGTACCGTATCGGTTGGATACGGCGTAAAAATTCAGGGTACGCTAAAAAAAGCTTGGATACGCAAGGAAAAACTTAGATACCTTGCATAAAACCTCTTTTAATGCAAATATATTAAAAACAAACTAAATAAAGGCCTCTAACTATATTTATAGTCATACATATGAGAGTTAAAATATTTATAAGTTAAAAAAGGCATGCGTGCTGATAGCCTGATAAATATGTATGAAAATACAAACCATAGTTACTTAACCAAGTGATAGAAGCTCACTTGCATTCATAAATCAAAAGTATGAAAATATATAGACATTTGCTCACAAATCTAACCTTGGTTTTTAGAAATAAATATAAAAAAAATTAACTAGAGTTAAAAATTGTTAACCTTAAGGTGTGATTAATAGTCACTACAAGGGACACATGTCTAACTCTAATATTTGTTTTTTAGAAATAAATATTAAAAAAATTAACTAGAGTTAAAATATCTTAACCTCAAGGTGTGATTAATAGTCACTACAAGGGACACATGTCTAACTCTAATATTGGATTTTAAAAATAAATATAAAAAAAATTAACTAGAGTTAAAAATTCTTAACCTCAGGGTGTAATTAATAGTCACTAAAAGGGACACTTGTCTAACTCTAATATTGGTTTTTAAAAATAAATATTAAAAAAGTAGAGTTAAAAATTCTTAACCTTAGGATGTGATTAATAGTGTCACTAAAAGAGACACATGTCTAACTCTAATATTGGTTTTTAAAAATTAATATAAAAAAAATTAACTAGAGTTAAAAATTATTTACCTTAGGGTGTGATTAATAGTCACTAAAAGGGACACATGTCTAATATTGATTTTTAGAAATAAATATAAAAAAAAATTAACTAGAATTAAAAATATTTAATCTTAGGGTTAGTTTTTTTAAAGATCACACCCTAAGTATTAGTGTATCTTAATCACATAGTTAAAAGACCCTATTTAAATCGTGATTGGCTTGATCCAATCTCATTTTGGTGAAAGGATAACACCACACATACATTAACCTAAAAAAAAAACACACAACACAACACATTTGATGTGCAGAGTGAGTTTAGTAAATAACACATATGATGTGCAGAGTGATTTTAGCAAACAACGCCTATGATGTGCAGAGTGAGTTTAGCATGCCCTCTACATCCATTTAATAAAACAGAAACTTAAATCTTACGCATTCAAGAGTCTTCAATAGTCTGAGACTCTGTTTGGCTGAAGGGGAAAAGGGGCTAGCACTTCTCTTCAGTTTCTTCAAGCGATGGCCATGGAGAATGCAACGACGGCAAGGGCGATGATCACCGGTGGAGGCACAGGTATGTACCCTAGTATTTTCTTTTTCTACTTCTCAATCTCATTCTCCTAATCTCCTCTTGGAATTTTTCAATAATTATAGAGATTAGAGAACCCATCTTTTTTTATGGTTCTTTGCAGTCTACAATTTTTTTTTTTTTTTTTTCTGTCGAAACCCCCGTATCGCACGATATCGAGCGTATCGCACCGTATCAGTACCGATACACACGATACGATCGATATGTTTATGATACTAGGAATTTTTTTTTTCACCCTTATCTTCATATCGGGTATGTGAAAAACCGGTACGTATCGGTCGATACGTATCGATATTTTGAACCATGGCAATGAACGGCTCGGCTCTACCCAGGTCGATTAATTTTACTTTACTAATTATAATACCCTAATAATATTAGTTTTCACATAAAAGTTAATAAACTTAAATATAATTTTTTTCTTGAGGTAAAACTTAAAAAGCTAACTTCATCTTTTTAAAATTTCAAAATTTATAGATTCTCTATATCATCTTTCTTCAATTAGACTCGCTAGAATAACTATGTTCATTTCCTTTTTTTTTTTTGGGGGGGGGGGAGGAGAATTCGATAAACATGTTTAACTCTTAGGATTTTGATTTGAATTATTTTTTGTTAAAATTAGGGTAAACGAGCCTAAAATAGTAGTGCAAGCTGGCGAGTCGGCTCGAGCTCGATTATCTGTAGACGAGCCGAGCTCAAGCTAGCATTCGAGGGCTCGAATTGAGCTCGAGACGAGCTTGAGCCAGCATATAAATGTCACGAGCCGAGCTTGAGTAGTACTCGACTCGGCTCATTTAGAATAGAGTACATGTATGGTTATGATATGCATGAGATGCACCAAATCATTACCATCATCACAATTGGAAGGATTTGGATTTAGAATGAGATTGAGATTTGATTAGCATTAGATTAGGAATGGCTTGATTTAGTTTCTATATTTATTTATATACTATTATCTATTTAAACCCTAGTTGGGTCTCTTTATAATCATCTTAAGAATTCAATAAAATCACTTTCTCTTTATGGTATTAGAGCTAAAGATCTGCTGCTAGTGTTTTGGTGATAACGTCACCGGTGGGCGGCCTAGCTGTCGGCCACCGAGCCTCAAGTTCTCTTTGCAAGTTTAGTATCTCATCCTCACGGAAGCTACCAGCCCTATTCGACGTTCAGCCCTGTTCACATTTAGCCCCCACCTCTTTGCAAAAGACTTCATTCAACAGTCCCTTAGCTTTGCAAAACACACTCCTCAACTGCCCCTCCATCTATTCAAAATAGTGTCTAAACAAACCCCAATAGCAGCCTAACCCCTATCAAGTGCCCCCAGCAGTGGCCTATTGGTAGGAAATACTTCTCCTATCAATTTTTTTTTTTTAACAGGATCCTTCACCTTGATCCCTCTCTCAGATGATTGGCCCTACCTTTCTCATTCTCTTTCATCCTTATATACAAACCATTATGAGGAAACATTCAATGGTGATATTTGGCAAAAACACACAGGCCATCAATTGGTATAGAATGACTTAGGTAGGACCTGCTTGCGGGGCCACCACATTTGTGTTGAACACGTCATAGGCCTCAAGTGTTCTTCAATACCAGCTGTCCGACCTTATCATCTACAAAACTAGCCATTGGACCCGCTGGATTTTTACAAAAACAAAAAGGTTTGAGATAGAATCTTATCCGTTGTGAGTCTCCCATCTCTCAGATAGAGGTGATACAAATGGCCACCCACATGATGCAGTATGAGATCAACTCGGTCAACGACAACCCTGTGGCACGAGAAAAGGTCTTCAATCGGGTTGACTCAGTGATTCAGCTAACAATTGAGCAAGTTTACTGTGTTATCAGAGTTGATCAAGGGAAGTGTAATTGAAAAAAATGCTTAGCCACGTCGATCATCATTCCAAGGATGTATCTGAGAAACAAAAATATGTTGTTCGTTGTGTATACAAAAAAAGGAGAAAGAGAAAGGCTCATTTTTTTGGCCCATTGAGGCTCATATTAGGACCTGTGATCCCTTTGGCAAGACTAGGGTCAAGATCACCAGGATCCACTTTTCAGGCCCATAGAGGCCCTTTTGAAGACATGTGACTCCTTTAGCGAGACTATAGGCAAGATCATGGATATCTTTCATATTTGGCCCACAGAGGCCCATTTTTATTGCCCAAGAGGTTATTCGACCCATTGAGGCCTTGACCATTAAGGTTTACCCCCTTTCATCGAACCATAGAGGTCTCGCCTATTGCGGCCCATATTTTTTCTCTTCATCAACACATCAACAACGGTGACGATTGACAACTATCAAGATCTGCAACAACATTGGAATGACTAGCAAGCTACCTTACCTGATTGAGTGTCAAACTCACGCATATTTTCAAATCTACATGAGTTTGAGGGGGAGTAATAGAGTACATGTATGGTTATGATATGCATGAGATGCACCATATCATTACCATCATCACAATTAGAAGGATTTGGATTTAGAATGAGATTGGGATTGAGATTGAGATTTGATTAGCATTAGATTAGGAATGGTTTGATTTAGTTTCTATATTTATTTATATACTATTATCTATTTAAACCCTAGTTTAACCATAAAATCATCTTGAGAATTCAATAAAATCACTTTCTCTTTAATTTACACCCCTATCGTGCACACATAAGAATATTATATAAATTATTTAACCATAAATAAGTGAATACAAGAAGGGGCAAGCTAAAGCAAAATTTTAGATTTATTTATTATTTATATATATTTTGAAGATGATGTTCAAACATCAATTCATGTGGTGGATTTAGAATTTTAACAAAAAAGTAATGAATTACATTGTAGGCTAGTGACTCTAAATCTTTGCAACGTCTACTATGGAAATTAGTGTGAATTAGACTCATAGGATTTTAAAAGCCTAAATACGTTAACATAATAAATTAAGTGTTAGTTGAAACAAATATTATCATCTTTTTCAATGCCTTATCCCAATTAATTGGAATTTTAGTTAAAACAAATAACAAAATTTTGAAAAAGCAATCAACATTAAATCTCAATTATGTGGATGGTACCCTAATTTTAGTTAATGTATGAAGTGCACGCCACATACATAAAGTGAGGCTCAAGACCTGAGACATAAGCCTCACACGCTTTTTAAAATAGTTGCCATATGTGTGAACATAGATTCAGACATAATTGGCCATTGTCTCTTAAAACAAGTAGTTTCCATACCTTTGGACTCAGATTCGGACACGGACTTACTTACTATCATTTACTATGCATTAAAAAGCATTTTCTTGTGTGTGTGACACACATACAAATATGTGTCATTAATTTATTTTTTAATTGTAAAACGACCTCTCAGATTTGACAAGCATGAAACAAACATTTGTTAGACAAAATATTGATTATATGCAGCACTTATTTAGATCAATGCTCAAGTAATTAGTCTTTAACCCTCCTTAGAGACAACTTTAAGAATGATTAAGGAGGATTTCTTCAAGTGCTAGAAATAAAAAAAAAAGGAACAAAAAAAAAGTATACAATCACTATTGAAAAGGGGGAGAGAGGAATTTTAAGGCATAAAAAATAGAAAGAAACAATAGTTTACAGTGTTAGCCGAACATGGGAGAGAGAGAGGGGAGGGAGTGTAGAATTGACCAAAAAAATAGAAAAATAGTTCCACAGTCAATATGACATTGAGCAAGTGAGAGAAAAGAGGGGGAGAGGTCGTACCTCTTACTCTTCGTTCTTTCTTCCATCTTCTTGATTATACTCAAAAAAAGTAATATAATAAGTAAAATATATAATTATGGGGTTTGCAATTATTAATTATAAAAGATCCATTTAAATATGGGTTTATGAGAGTTTTAGGGGTCTTAGAAGGAATTTAGGGCAATTTAAGGCCTTTGTTTTGTTATTGCCCCTCCTGAGCCTAGATGTATTCTTGATCATCTAGGCAATGCCTTTAACAACAAAAACGGATGAAGACCATAGGGTCCACCTACTAACAGAGGGAGAGAGAGACCATTTGGTCCACCCATTGAGCGAGAGAGAGGACAAGTTCACATGAGGGAAACATACTTCACACCGTTTGTCTCTTCTTTCTTCATCAATTTGCAAATCTTTTTTGTTGGATCCCTGCCATATTTTATGGTAAAAGACATGAGAAATATATAAAATAACATGCTTTTTTGTTTACCAAACTATCATATTCAAATAAAATAAATTTTTATATCTTTAAACAATAATATTATATATATATATATATATATATAAATCATATTTTAATAATAAGGCGGCCAGTCGTCTGAGCCCAGTAGAGCACCTGGTCACCTAGGCAACCGACTGAGGCGTCGCCTTTAACAACTATGCTCTTGATCTATCTGATTTCAGGACATTAGTTAATCAATGGAGCTAGCTACCTTAGATTTTTATGATATTAACAGTAAGCATGTGACCATGTGTATGGCATCTGCTCCATGCCTCCATTGTTCTTTGGAAAGGAGTTGCTATATTCTATTATGTTTGCTTGTTACCTAGCTGATGTTACATATTCTACTAAAAAAGGAAAAAAAGAGCATGTTACATGGAGTGAACACATCATGATAAGTGTTTACATAAAATAAAATGTAGTAGTCTTGTGTGTAAAAATATGCGCCATTAATTTGAGCACCTAAGTGGCTAAGTCATAAAACCCCTTCTCAGATTTGGTGAACATCAAACTCACATTTATTTGATAATCACAGCCGTTTAAATGAACAAATTTGTACAACACCTATTTAGATCATTGTCCAAGTAATTACATTAGCTGTCCAAATAGAGGCTAATCGTTCCTTACATTCTATTTGTTTGGAAATTAGTTAATTGAAGAGCACCTTAGATTCCAATGATCTTGTTCAGCTTTTTGTGAAAAACTTATTCTATGTTCAATTTGACTTTTGAATATAATATCTTCAATTATAGATTCTTTATGATTTAGTCTTGTTGGCAGTAATTTATGTTTTCATATTTAATATGTTCCTTTTGCAATCTCTAGTAGCATTCTTAACATATTTAAAAATATGTTAATTTTTGAAGGAAAATTAAAATATCTCACGTGTCCTTGAATCCTATTTACTGGGATTTACCAAATCAGACATCCCACATCCTAGTTGGATTCTGGCATCCATGTCTCTGTTTGTGCAACATTGTCTATCAGTATATTTATGGAACACAAAAGAAGCATTTTTTTAATTTATATTGTGTTAGTCTAGTGGATTCTCCTTTGCATGATGAACCTACACTTAATGATTTATCAGAATATTGCAATATAATTGTCACTTTTCGTTTGCAATATTTCGACACTTTTTGTTCTATTTTTTTTTGGGTGCCGAAAACTTCAAAGCAATGATATAAGCAATTACTTTAATAGTATCTTCTCTTTTGCTGAATTAATGCCTTTGCATCACTGTTGCCACTGTGTTTACTCTCTAATGCTAAGTTTATCTGTGGAATTCCTTGAAATGCAAACTGATTCTATCTGATATTTTATTCCAGGAAATGTTTTTGTTTTCAGTATGTGTTGTAATTCTGAAACCACATGCCAACATTATATCGTCCTAGGCTTTTCCTCCTTTTTTTCCCCATAGAATTTCACTTGCTGGAAAATCAAATGTTAGGAGGTATATGTGAATAATGGCAGCCTTTGGAGGTTCTGTTCCATTGTTGCTACCATTCAAGTTTGAAGTGTTCATTTCATATTTGCATCTGTATTTGTCTTAGTGTGGGAAGCAGTAGCAAGAAAATGTTTGTGAGGTGAATGAGTGCCAATGAGTATGATCTGTTCTATAGCAGCCTTCTACTTTTGGTTTGCTCTATGTTCGTATTCATTATTTTATTATTATTATTTTTTAATGTATTTTGATATTTGATTTTTCTAGTGTAGTCAAGGTGTCCAAGCGATGCCTAGGCGATAGGGTTCTTGAAGTGATGCGTCGCCTAGGCATTGCTTAGGTGAGATGCCTATATGAATAATATTTATTATTTTAAAATTTATAAAATTAAATATTCATATACTATTGAAAATAAAGATTAAAACTGAAAATGAAGCATACAAAAGAATATCATTTCCCTGCAAATAAATAAATAAATAAATAAGAGCATAGTTTATTGCTGAGTAGTGAGTAGTGATTAATTAATAAGAATGAAAGAGCAAAGTAATTTAATATCATAGTGTGGAAATACGAAGATCCTCAAACCCTCGTATTTTGTTTTTCAACTTTTTATAAAGGAAACCTTTTTTTATCCTTAATATTAAGTAAACTGTAATATATTTTAATTTATTAAGTATCTCATTGTTTTTAAAAAATATCCAAATTTATCTAGGTCTCGAGCTACTTGTCACTATTAGGGCTGTCAATGGGCCGGGCCATGTGTTGTTTAGGCCCAGCCCGACCAAGGAAATGTTGAGCCCAAGCCCAACTGGGCCTAGACAGGTCAAGCCCAAGCCGAATCCTAATGTGGGCCGGGCCGGGCCCAGGCCAAATTCGGGCCTCAGTCAAAACTATCATAATTTTTTTTACTAATTTTTCAAAGAAAGATTATATCAATTGAAAATAAGAAAGCTGAAAACCACATCTTCCATTTTCATCTTATGATCACTAATCATTGCTACTGGCAGATTTTAAATTGAAGGTTCTGTTACTTTTCAACCCCTTTCAATGATTAAGAAAGTCAACAAATCCATTACCACTCTGTTTAGTAAAAAAATTAAGTAGTGGAGTCCGGTGAGTTCTCCTCCAAAAGCAAATATATTAGTGTTTATTTAGGCAGTAGTCAAGGGCTTGGCAATTGTCTGCTGCAGCTTGTCTTCTTTACACCCACAACCTTGCCCACTATCTTCCCTTCTTAGGAAGATGAAGGTTGGCATCGCCTCAATAGCCCAATCCGCAGCAACAGATGACATCCACCTTGAGGAATATGGATGGCATGGTCCGCCACTAGTTTCTTCGAATCATTTCCCATTTGGAGGTGTTGGTTTCATTCCTCGAGATTTTGACAACTAATCACTTGATTCTCTTCTGCCATATTTTTTTTTCTTCTCTTTCAAGAGATTTACTGAAACAAACCAAAAATCCCAAAGAAATAGATATATATATATATATCACCCATGACCTTTTGGGGTTATTGTCCCAAATTCAACAGGTTAGCCCAAATCCTCTTAGTAGGCATAGTCGGGTTTGGTCCCCAGGACAACAAGGGGCAGTTCTCAGTGAGATCTTTTTTGTAGGCCTTGCACACTGGGCCTAGTACACTCTTTCCTCAGTAGGCTGTGTCATTCGCGGCGGTTCCCTCTGGGGTATCATTTTTCCTATGGACAACGGTATTAGACAAACTCTTAACATGCAATCACTTCATGCATAGAGGGTGGTGCTTGACTAACAGGTGTTATATGTGCCTTCTAGCAGTGGAATCAGTTGATCACTTATTGTTGCATTGCCCAATGGCGAGAGATGTTTGGTCTTTTTCCTATCTCACCTTCGTATCCCTTGGATGTTTCCCCGGTCCTTTCAGAGCCTCTTATTTTGTTGGTTGTCAGTGTCGTTTTCGGGTCTAGCTGGTATTGTTTGGTCATTCCTCACAGAAGCGATAGTATTTGGAAGGAGAGGAATAGGATGGTGTTTGAGTACACTTCCTTGACCATCCCTCGGATACAGGCTTGGTTTTGTCTTCTGGTTTCAGCTTGGGGCTCCATAAGGGAGGGACCCCTGTAGGGGCACTTTTTCCATGTAGTTTGTTTTTGTTTCCGCTGGGGTTTTTCTCTTGTTGTTCTCTCTCCTTCTATTTCTTCTTTCTTTTTACCTCTTGGTTTACTTTTGGTGAACCCTGAGATGTATGTCTATTTCCCTTTCTTTTTTTATATATTTGCTATTTACCGATTAAAAAAAAAAAATTAATGTATTATAATTCGGATCAGATATGGCTTATATTTTTTTAGCCCGGCCCTAGCCCTATGGACCTGTAGAACGAGTTGAAATCATGCTATTTTCGGGGCGGGCCAGGCCGGGCCGAGTTAGGCCTCCTGGTTTGCGCGGCCCATTGACACCCTAGTCACTATGGCTTGGGTGACGACTCATAGGGGCCATTCGAAAACCACGTCTTAATGACCTACCTAAGTGCCTAGACGTCAATGCATACATTTAGGAATCCCAAACCGGCCCTCTGGTGAGGGCCCCCGGCTCTTTGAGGCCCTTAAAATGGAGAGCCTTTTTTAACCTAAAGCTTGAGGGCTAGGATGGGCCTAATATTCCAAAGCCCTCTTATTTGAGGGCCGAGCTTTGTAAATACCCTACAAAGCCCTCCTTTCCCCTCCCCTGATTCCACCCCTTTATTCATAATTATGACTATGATATTACTAATTTATCCTTACTACACTAATCAAAATATATATCCTTATTGTAACAATTATAATATGGGGACATGGTTGTACTTTCAACCAACTCCCACTAATATAATAAAATACAAGGTAAAGGGTTGGTTTGACTTGGCAACCGACATAAAAACTAGGGTTGTTAGCGGGCCGGGCTAGGGGTTGTCCATGCCCGGTCTTAAGTGGAAAACATTGTTTTAAAATGCAAAGGCGTGGCATTGGGACCTCAAGATGCGTGTGGCATAAGTCTTGGGGAGTGAGGCTTAAGTCTCACAAGAAAGCCTTACACTACCTCATTTTAACAAATAAATAATAAAAAATATTCAAAAAACTTAATTAAAGGTAATATATATATATATATATATATATATATATCTTTACTATTATAATGGAGAGGCAGGCGTAGCCTGAATTTTCCGAAATTCCTAAACTACCCTTATATAAAACAAAACTTTAATTTAATGTTTTACTTTAATTCCCAAACTTCCCTCATCTATCTATTTAAAGAATAGAATCACAGTCAATCGCGATTGAACTCGGGGAGAGTTCAATCGCACCCGCGGGTTAACACATGTCCCTTTTAACTCCTATTAACTGTGGTTAACTCCTTACCCTCGCTCTCACGGGCATCGCACGTGCCACCAGCTAGTATATATATATATGCACAAGCATATGTAATATTAGATATATTATTCAGCTATAAAAAAATAAATTTAAGAGGCAATAAAAACTAAAATTTATATTTATATTTATTTTTGTGTTCATTACCTATTGCAATGTTTACAACGAAAATTAAAATGAAATATATTCAACAAGGATTTAAAAAGCCTAAATACGTTATATATAATAAATTAAGTATTAATTTAGTATAATAAAAAAAAGATAAAATTTTTTAATTGAAAAAAGAAATTATAAGGCACATACAGTACCTTAATAATCATAGTGACAAAGTCGTGGTTTAGGAATAATTCTGCAAGGGACAAGTTCAAAAAAGTTCGCAAAAATATGAGAATAATTCGGGAATAATAATAATTTTTTTAAATAATTATAAAAATATATATGACAATTTGATTAGATAATATACAAAATAAGTATTTTACTTACTGAAATAAACGAATTATTTGTGAAATTTACAAATAATTATGCGAACCTAAATTTGCGAAAAATTCGGCAAAAAAATTGGCAAATTTGAATTTTGTTATTTGGCTTCTATTTTAAGTTTTGATACATCTCTTCCTGAACTTTTAGCATGTTCTCTTCTACTTTCTTTAATATACAATAAATGCAATGTGGTAATACTGCAGCTATAAATTTTCAGTAATGGATCACAATGAATTGCGGACTCATAGTGACAATGCAAAAGAGAAGGGAAAATACATGATCTGGACAAACGAGATGGACCGCTGCCTCACCAAGATACTTGTAGAGCAAGCAAAAAAGGGGAACAAAATAGATAAAACCTTAAAATCTGCGGCATATACTGCTGCTGTTAGAGCTTTAAATGATAAATTTTCCCTTGACTTGACAAAAGAACACATTAGGAGTCGGCTAAAAACATGGAAGAAACAGTATGGGGTTTTAAAGGAGCTCCTCGCTCAGCGTGGATTTGAGTGGGACGAGGAACGAAAGATGGTTATTGCAAATGATTCTGTATGGAATGACTACATCAAGGTACTTCACATGTTTGATCAAATTGAGTTTCTGGTATAGGAATGCACATTGTCATTATATTGCTTGCTCAATTAGCCTACATTGCTCTCAGGAACACCCTGATGCCAGGTCTTTTCGAGCAAGACTCGTTGAAAATTACGACGAGTTGTGTATTATCATTGGCAATGATCACGTTACAGGAAGCTTTTCCAGAACTGTTGCTGAAATTAACGAGGACTTGATGGCCAAACACGAAGGGATAGAGACTGCCGACGCTTCTCAGACTTTGGGTTGCAACGAGAAAGAGCAGGCGAAAAACATGAGGTGGACCGAAGAAATGGACCGCTGTCTTGAGAAGTTTCTTGTAGAGCAAGTGAAAAGGGGGAACAAAATAGATAATACTTTAAAGCCCGAGGCATATACAGCAGTTGTTAGAGCATTGAATGAAGGATTTCGGCTTGATTTCACAAAAGACCACATTAAGAATCGGCTTAAAACTTGGAAGAAACAGTATGGGGTATTGAAGGAACTCCTTGCTCAGAGTGGGTTTCATTGGGATGAGACACATAAAATGATCTTTGGAAATGATTTAGTTTGGAATAACTACATCAAGGTACATCACATTTGATTAATTTTTGTACTATAGCTTATAGAAATGCACATAATGATCACATCTCTTGATAAACTACTTAACGTTGGCTACAGACACACCCCGATGCCAGAGCTTTTCGAGAAAGGGTCATTGAAAACTATGATGAATTATGCATAATCTTCGGCAATGATCATGCGATTGAGAGTTGTTCAAGAACTGGTGATGAAATTGTATCGTGCTGGACAGGCGACAATGAGCCTGATGCGTTTCAGATATGGAGCAGCAACGGGAAAGAGCAAGCAAAAAACATGAGATGGACTAATGAAATGGACCGTTGTCTCAGCAAAATTCTTGTAGAGCAAGTGAAACAGGGGAATAAAGTAGATAATAAATTAAGGGCCTCAGCATACATGGCAGCCGTTGCTGATTTAAACGAAAGATTTCGGATTGACTTGACGAAAGACCACATTAGGAACCGGCTTAAGACTTGGAGGAAACAGTATGGGTTTCTGAAGGAACTGCTCACTCAGAATGGATTCAAATGGGACAAGACACGTAAGATGGTGATTGCAAATGATTCTTTATGGAATGATTACATCAAGGTACATATATTTAATTTAAATTTAGTACTTCCTATAAAATGTACACAATGATTAATTCATATCATATTGCTAAATTAACCTTTATTGCTCACAGGCACACCCTGATGCCAGGGCTTTACGAGCGAAGGCCATTGAAAATTATGATGAGTTGTGCATTATTATTGGCAATGATCATGCTACTGAAAGTTGTTCTAGAACTGGTGCTGAAGCTGAGTTGGACTTGATTGCTGACAATGAGGGTGTCGAGACTGCCAATGTACTGCAGGCTCGGAGTGACAGTGCAAAAGAGAAGGGAAAATACGTAATATGGACGGATGAAATGGACCGTTGCCTAACTGAAACGCTTGTAGAGCAAGTGAAACAGGGGAACAAATTTGACAAAAGTTTAAAGGCTGCAGCATATACAGCTGCTGTTGAAGCTTTAAATGAAAATTTTGCACTTGATTTGACAAAAGAAAACATCAGGAATAGGCTCAAAACATGGAGGAAACAGTATGGAGCTTTGAAGGAGCTCCTCACTCAGAGTGGGTTTGAGTGGGATGAGACACGAAAGATGGTTGTTGCAGATGACTTTGTATGGAATGACTACATCAAGGTACATGTTCTCTCAAAATTGGTTAGTATCCTTCGGTGTAGTCAAGGCGTCGCCTTAGCCTTTTTAGACCATCATCGTCTGGGCACCTCTCTAGGTGGACGGAAGTCACTTGATTGCTTATTTACATAAAATATCATTTAAGTAAATGATTACTTCCATTTACTTAAGATATCTATATGTAAATAAGGTTATACACCCAATTTGAATTCAATAAAAATTATCTTAGATCTAAATTCCTAAAAAGTCAACTTTCTAGTTCAAGAACAAATTCCAATTTTAGGTAGTAGATCAAAATTTTAACTTGCAAATGTCAAGGTATTTCTCAAATTTCAAAATTTCATCTTGAACATATTATCTTTTGTATAATGTACATAATGATTTACTAACCTACTTTTGCCCACAGAACCATCCTGACGCTAGGCCTTTACGGGCAAGGTCCATTGAGAACTACAATGAGTTGCGTTTCATCATTGGCAGCGATCAGGAAAACCGAAGCTGGTCTAGAATTGGTGCCGAACTTGATGTGAACCCGACTGCTGACAATGAGCCTGTAGAGACTGCTAATCAGTTAAGGTTAGCATATGACGACATCAGCCATGATGATATAGGTGACGGAATGGAAACATCATCTCAGCAGACTAGAGCTCGGCCCACTTCGTCTTCACAATCCAAGCAGCCTGTCAAGAAGAAACGTGCCAGTGATGCCATGGTAGAGGCGATGAGTGATATGGCTGCAAGCATCAGTAGAATAGCCGATGCATTGGTGGAAAGTAGCAAGACAGCGGGCTTGGATGAACTGTTTGAGATGGTCCAGAATATTCCAGGTTTCGACGATGATCTCGTTATTGAAGCATGTGAATATCTATCTTTTGATGAGAAGAAGGCCAAGATGTTCTTCAAATTGGATGACAGGTTAAGAAGAATGTGGTTGTTGAAACGTTTACGCGGTCAGAGTGGTTAGAAGACTCTACATGGGCTGTTTTGGACATGAGACATCAATTTAAACCATGCTCATCAATTTAGGCACTTCCTTGGTTGTGTCAAGAAGAATCCCTCGTACTTGCAGAGTAAGAAGCCCTATGTATAAATTTATGCAGGCCAATCTAGCAACTCGCTAGCTATTTTGCTAAATAACTTGCTGAGACTTAAATATGTTGAGTGTGCTGATGTAGCTACAGTTGTACCATACCACGGATTCAACTATGGGGATTGAGTGTCCCTCAACTTATTCTCAATGAAGATTTCAGTCTTGCAGAGCACTCATATATGCAACTTTTATTTCTCAAAATTGTCCTACATGCAGCTGGGCATTTTGGTGAAGCGCTTGTGTAGGAACAGGCTCTCAATACTTACTACAAAAATAGCAGGGCGTGGGTGTGGGTGTGGGTGTGGGTGTGGGTGTGCGAGAGATGTCCAATAGAGGGTGGGAGATGATGGTAGCTTAAATTACCCCTTTTTGCAATGGTTAATGATCATGATCCAATCCACACAGCCAACTTAATTGATCAGAGCAACCCCAACCTCCCTTTTAATATTACGCAGCATCATTTATCTCCAGCTAGTAGTTGGGATTAACACCTCCCTGGTTGCTCAAGTGGTAGGAATGTATCCCCCCTAGGGAGTGGATTCGGTTTTGAGTCCCTTGGGGGCTAACTCACTTAATTAACTGGGTCGGCATCCAGTCCAAGTTACCTGAAATGCTAAACAAAGACGGTCGAGTGGAGTACCATTCAATCAAAGTAATTTGAACGCAATTCACATTACCCCCTGCCCTTCTTTAGATTAGCTTGTGTTAGTATTTTTCTCTCATCTGTTTTTACCTTCTCTACCCACCTCTTTATCTAACCCTCTCATACTCTGCTTTCTTTTCTTTTACCAGGAGTAAAACGAAAAGCCAAATGTTTCTCTCCCCAACCGAGTTTAGGTTTGAATGTAATGAGCTTTGATTGATGGAAAATCCCTGCTTCATTTGCAAGTACTCATCAATATTACTCCCACTTGAAAAGTAAGGGAGGAAGAGCACCTACAACTCATTTAGGCCATATCGTTTTTGACATGTAGCAGAGCTAAAACTGAGTAATTCTACATTGCTGTTGTTTCAAAGCTATGATGTATGATTATGTAAGAGAATACATCTGTCTGACATGAGGAACCGGAGAAGGCAAGTCTTAAAATACTCTCTTGTTCCTCTCTTTCTAAATCAACCGTGAAATATTTCACCCCAAAGAAACATACCGAAACATACCGAATTGCCTCCCCGATGACTATCACGAGTTCTTGATCCGTGTTTTTAAAATTATGGTCTATGGAGGGTTATATTATGAGTCTCAACAGACTTACACCAAACCTAGAGTACTCTTTTACTGTCCAGTTGCAGCTTACTTCTACTATGGGTTTTGAGGGGGGGGGGGGTGAAACTAGGGGTGTATGCAAGCCGAGCTGGGCCAAGCTCAACTCAAGCTCAAAAAGCTCGGTTTGAATACAATAGCTTGACTCGAGCTCGAATTGATTCAAGCTAGAACTGACCTCAACTTGATTTATTAAAAACCTATGTTTAAAAAATAATAATATTATAATATATATATTTTCTATATAATATTCAAGCCGAGCACGAGCCAAATTGAGCCTCAGTCAAGCTGAGCTTCGAGTCGAATCAATCAAGCCTTGGCCCAAGCCCGACTTCAACACATTTGAAGCTCGAAAAAATGGCTTGGCTCAATCTATCCAAAAATTCAATCTTGAACTCAGCTTAATCGAGTTGAGCAAAGCCTTCGAGCTGGCTCAGCTTGGATACAGCCTAGGTGAATCAACAACCCCCATCTTCCTAAGCCTCACTACAAAACCTCCTTACGCCAAAGCTCTCACTACATAAATAATAGTCACTTTTATGTTAGTTCATGAAAACAAAAACTGTTTATTTCTTAACAGCGTATGTCTGCTATTCTCCTTTAGATTGTGCCCAACTACACCATAAGGGGTTGGAGAAAACTTATCTCTTCCACTGTCTCTGGTAGTATTTCTTCTATTCTCCATGGTAAAGGCATCAGCTATCTGCTCTTTTCCATTGTAAAAAGTAAAAGGAAATCTGCTAGCTGAACAAAGTTTTCCCTCCTGCTTTCAATTTGGTGCATTTATAGTTTAGAGCTACCCATATATAAAAAAGGAACCAAAAATATTTTCAATTTACAGAATTTGCTTGTTTATTTATGCTGCCTAATCAATGTCCTACCCTCTTCGATGGGCCATACCACCCACTCCTGAAGGAGGGATGTAATATTGCATTTCAATGTTAGAGATCTTTGGAAGGTGCTCAAAAACAAATTGAAGTGCTTGGGCTCCTTTACATTAATAATGAATCGATGCCTAGAGGTTCCAAACAGGACGTTACCCAAAGAATCTGAATCACCAAGACAATGAATTTGCAGGAACATCCACATATTGATGTTTTTTCAAGCGACTTTGAAGACCATGATACCTGCACATAGAAACAGACAATAGGTGCACAAGATGTGAGATAAGCATATCAAATGTGTATTTGAACTTTTTGCAAGGAAAGCTGTTTAATGGAAGCCCTCATGTTGATGCCTATTTTGTGACTCACAACTACTTTAGTTATAATCTTCTTAGCGAGCATACTCGTATATGTTGAGCTTGTGGTTCAACTAGACGGCGCCTTGTGTTGTAACAATGAGCCCCTGAGTTTAATATCAGGTTTCAGATCAATAACAGCTCACTATGTTATTATAGAATATCATCTAAAATTATAAAATTAACTGTATGGATATTACTGTATATGTCTTTTCAGTCATTGAAAAACATGTCCCCAAGTTTCAATTTACAAATTCACATCGAATGATGAAATTGACCAGGGATGGTCCTGTTCTTTATCCTATGTTTGGTTACCAAGAAAATAAGTAAAACATGAAAAATAAAAGAAAATTGGACAAAACACAATAAAAAGATTGTATTAGAAATCCAAAATTTTCTTTTCTTTTCCATATTTTCACCTATTTCTCAGCAACCAAACATAGCATTAATGTTTCAGTTTTAAAAATGAATACTGCCTATCAAAATATATATATATATATATATATATATAAAGGGAGAAACTAGAACAATTAAAAAGAATAGCAGAATTTGGGGAAGTGCTTAGAAATCCAATTTTTTTTTTCTTTTCCATATTTTCACCTATTTTCTCAGAAATTTGGAATCTTAGCCACTGGAATCTATATAAATACAAGTTCAATGGAAGGGCAATCTTTTAATCTGTCTTCCACTGCCTCCTTAGTGTCATAATCATCCCTAGTGCAAGGTTATCAAGATTCATCAAATAAATGCATTATCAAATAAAAAGCAAAGAAGTGGGAAATCAAGAATAAGAATCTATCTATTACCTAATGCTATGCGAGAAAGTTCTCTCTCCTTCTGCCACTCCCACATATGCTTCTCAACTTCTGCCACGTATCTACCCTAACATGCCACGTTCATTTTTGGAATCCAAATATTTTTCCCTTTTTCCCGAACCATCATCACGGTTCATAACCATTATCCAAAAGTGAAGAGACGTGTTTATCAAGAGTTACAACCCTTGATCTTCCCTTCATTCATCGTAGCATTTCAAATCGTTGCAACCCATTCGTCTACCTCAATACAGTTTTTAATAGCGTCCTCCATATTTTATCAATGCTTCAGGAGACAATTTACAGTTGTTTTTTTTTTAGTGGAGAAGATGGGAATAAGCGTGAGGTATATGAAGAAACCAATACATTTTCTCTCGCTATTCTGAAATTATTCCCAATTTCTCAACTTCTCATTGACCGGGAGCAGGGAGGAAAGAGGGAGTCTTCTTCTTTGGTTTTACCGTTCAACATAAAACCTATAAATCAAGAAGCCGGTGTTCGCGAGATGTATCAAGCGGGATCACGAGAGATATGGAAGAAATGATGAAACAAAATCACGATTATGTGCTTCTCCTCCTCTGTAACAACTTAAACCAGTAATGGCAGATTCTGGGAATAATTCCCAATACCTCAATCCATGTGTACTCCATCTACAAAAAATGGGTTCCTATCTCAAATGCCCTTTTACGTATGATTGTGATTGTTTGTTTTTATTATTATATTGAGTAACAAAGCCTTTTAGTTTCATGGACCCATCCCTCTTATTTGATTTCCCTTTGTTTAATCTTTTTATATTCAGCCTACTGTTGTAACTTTCAGAATTCTAAATTATCAATCATCTTTGTAGATCGAGCAGGGTCAATGAGGCATTGCAGGTGTTTGAGAAAATGACTGAAAGAAGAGACACGGATGGTGTTTCAGTTCAACCCCATGTAATCACTTTCAATACTCTGGTTAATGAGCTCTGCAAAGTGGGGAGATAAGAAGGGGGCCTGATTTGGTGGACAAGATGAGTTCACAACGTGGATGTGTTCTTGATATGCTCTTGATACTGTTACCTACAACTGCTTACTTGATGGGTTATGCAAGTTAAGTGAGATAGAGAGGTCGCACAGACTGTTTGATCGGATGAACAAAGAGGGTATTCAACCGAATGATATTATGCTTAATACCCTGATTGAATACCCATAATGATGGATTATGCAAGTCAAGTGAGATATAGAGAGGTAGCACAGACGGTTTGATCCTGCTTCCAAACAAGGTTCTAAATATCGATTTCACATGTCATTTCGAGCGGTGGAAAAAAGATATATCAAGGATATTTCGTAAGATATATCGATATCGCAGGAATAATATCGCACTTGGAGAAAAAAATCGAAACAAATATTGAAAACATAGAATTTTTCAATGAAACTTCAAGAAATGTTAAAATAGATGTTAATACACATTTGGGAATCAAATTTTTTTTTTAAATAACAATGTATATAAGAGATGCAGTAAGAAGGGGGCAAAAAATGTGCGCTGACACTGACTACAATATATGATTCACTAGTATTGATGTAGCTTACATAAAAGGTTTCATTCATTTCTCAATCAAGCATAACAATATACTCAAATACAATCAATTTCATATATAATAGTTAATACATCAATAATGGGATCTCTAACCCCTTTTAATTCCCTTTAATTATGGTTAAGATTTCACTAACCCTTAGAAATAAAGCATCTCACCTTTGTTTTTTAGATAAAAACTTCACTTAACTGTGGTTAAGATTCACTAATCCTTAGGGTTAAAGCATCTAACCTTTGTTTTTTAGAAAGAAAATAAAAATTTTAAGTGCTTTTAACTGTGGTTAAGGTTCACTAACCATAGTTCAAGAGCAATTAATGAGGCTTTGTGAGGTTATGAAATATCTCAAGGGCATAATAGTCATATTATTAATAATTACAAACGAAAGGGATCTAAGGGTTGAGGTTATTTGTCTTTTGGAAAACAAATAGTTAATTTGTAAAACTGTTATACATAACAATATTTTTGCAAATTAGAATAAACCTAGCAGCTGATATGTAAAAACCCAACTTTAAACTTAATAAAACCAAACTCTCATATCTCTTACGATTAAAAGAAGAAAAGGGCAGAGTTCACTCAAAGGAGAACGAAGACATGGCTAGGGCTTTCGGCGATGGTGACGGCGATGGCAACAGTGGAGGCTACAGTTATGGTTCTTCCTTTCTCCTCTCTTCTTCTTCCTCCTTCTTTCTCCTCTCCTCTCCTCTCTTCTTTTTCTTTTTTTCTTTTTCTGCTTCAAACAAAGTGAACTCCAAAACAGGGTTTCATGAAAAATAATTCCACAGCAAAAAAAAAAAAGGGTTTTTTTTAAAAAAAATATCGCACGGAAGACTGTCTTTTGACAATTTCGGTCGATATTTACGAAATATCGTCGATATTTCGTAAATATCGTCGATATTTCGTAAATATCGGTCGATATCAAACGAAAAATTGTGAAAAATAAAATCCGTTGCCCAGATTTCTTGACACCCTGCAAAGTCGAGATATTTCGTCGAAATTTCGCAAATTTCGACGAAATTTAGAACCTTGCTTCCAAACATCACCACATACAATTCAAATGCCTTCAGGAGAAGAATTTCTTTGAGAAAGCATTTGAACTGATGAATATGGTGAATGAACAGGCTTGCAAAGTGATTGAGTTGTTGAGGGATTGCAAACCATTAGAAAACTTCTGTTCTTCAGGGCCTCTATGAAATCACCAAACCATGTGACTCATGACGCATTTTCTACCGTTCTTGAACCATCCGATTTTTTTAATTTCTGAAGATGGTTTTTTTATTAACTGTGCATTAATTCTTTAGAGTGGGAGAAAATTTTGACTGACTTGCATTGCCTCTTAATACACCAAATCTCTATCAAACATACACAACTGTCTCTCCTTCTCTTAAATCTTAAGCCTACCAATGGTGGTGGCAGTTTTTCACCCTTATGTTCATTTAGTCACTACATTGACTTCTCCCTGATCTACATATTTTGTAGTGTGTTTTTTCTCCCATTAATTGTGAACTACAGAATCTTTTGGGGGATTATAAATATATACATACGACAATCACATATTGATTATAGTAGAGAGGTGCTTGGCCATTACATCTCTTCATACGACACAACTCTTCTTACTCTTTTTGATTAAAAATCTCCCTCTTGAAATCCCTATCCCTCTCTATTTCTATTTCTATTTCTATTTCCTACCTCCCCATTTGAAAGTAACATTTTATTCGATCTCATGTAGGAGTGCTGATGATCCAAGAGAAGTTTGATAATTTCTATTGGTATGCTTCTAAATCTCACTCATTGGTTCAATGGATTTCTATCTTTACCAACACACGCGAATCAGATATGTGGCAAACATTGTCTGAGGCACATAAAATTATTTTATAATCGTTCTTTTTAAATTTACAATCTTTAATTATCATTCATTTAACTATTTTCATATTATTATAAATTAGTTTTTTATTTTAACATTTCCGTGCGATTTCTTACTGGTAATTAAACTATTAGAGTAATGTTTACACAACAAATATAAAAATAGGGGGAAAAAAAAAACCCAATTACAATTAAATAAGAAATTTCTTACACCCAGAAATTAACAATAAGAAATGCTTATCGCTGTGAAATTAGATAGAAAAATACCAAACTTGTTTGATTATGAATCGAAATACATCACCATCTGAATCTCCTTAGATTTGAAACCGCACTTCTCATAAAAACCCTTGTTATCAACACTGCAATCAAGAATGACCTTATAGCAGCCCAGAGAGCGAGCATGATCCGTGAGAAACCCAATAATCTTGTGCCCTAATCCCAACCCTCGAGCGCTTGAATCAACAACAACGTCTTCAATGTGCCCTACTTTCCCACAATTCCGCAGAAACTTCTTCTCCACGAAGACACTCCCTGTAGCAATGATCTTGGACGATCGAGAGTCTTCGATTACGAAGATAACATGGTCATCGCCATGAGAAGTGAGATCTTCGAAGCGCGCTTTGAACTCCTCGTCTGAGACGGAATCGCAGACGCTCAGTTGTTGCAGGAGCTCTATGAAACCCTTGCTTTTGTCTGATATCTCCAGTCTTCGAACTTCCAATGCTTCTTTAACGAACTTGCTCGCCATTTGTTTTTGCAGGAATAGCTGCTCTGTTTTGTTTGCAAGAGATTTCGGATGGAGATGGACCGCGCAGTGGTTCGCTATCTATCTGACCGCCGTGCCCTCGTGTTCCTTTTTAAAAAAAAAACCCAAGCTTGGGTTGATTAACCCTAACGGAGAGTGAATCTTAATCACAGTTCGTGAGTGTCAAAGATGGTAAGGGCAACGGTTTATTCTTTATTGGGATGATAAAAGGGAAATGGAAAACGGCTGAGGGTCAGCTTAGAAGGTGACCTCATTGGTCGAAGCCCCTTTTTTTAACATCTATCAACTGAGGTTATCTCCTTAGGCTTAAGCAATCTAACCATGGTTTTTAGAAAAAACTAAACAAAAATATCAATTTTAATTTAGTTAAGTTTAAACATGATTAAATATGGGTTAAAAGGGATACGGGACACTTGGGTTAGCTTAGAAGCAAACCTAGGGTCCGCTTCTCAAGATTCATGATATAATGGAGGAAAGAACGGTTGATTATTTCAAAAAGATCTTCATGACTTCTAGTACGGAGACTTTCCATCTTGATAAAATTCCTTGAGGGGTTGATAAGCAGATAACAGATGAGATGAATAAAACTCTTCTATACCAATTTACATCCGGATGAGCTAAAGTAAGCCGTTCCTAAATCTATTCTATTGAAGCGGAGAACTAAAGAAAGTTATCGCTCCTTCACCTTTTAAATTCACCCCCTTAAATCCCCGATTGTATGTCTGCTCTCGTTTACTAAAAATGTCGGCAAATTGTTGGCTTAGATATCATTCAACCTATAGTTAGGGCTTGTTTGGTAACTTTCATAAATAATGAGAGATTGTTAATATTTTTTAAGGAAAATAGTAAACGTATTTGGGAAAACCATTTTCAAACCTAAAGCTACACCTCATTTGTAGAAACCTAAAACTTATTTTTCTTGAAACTAGTGTGTATTGAATGAAAATATGAAGATTTTGCTTAAATATTGTAATTAATGTTAATTAATGTCCAAGAATTTAATTGATGATTAACTAGGTCTAAATATGTCTATGTAAAGTTTTAACTAAAATAAGTATTACATGATCAATTGTTGAGGTTTAAAGCAAAAAAAATGGTCAAAATAGATAAAATTGCCTCTATCATAAGAGGGGTATTTTATTCATTTTTCGTCATTCAAAGTTTATAAAAAATTTCAGGTAGATTATATATGACCTAAAGTAATTATGGTTCAAATTTCAGGTTAATCCGATAAGAATTGAGCTTTATAGAATTATTTAAAGTTCAGTGACAAAACTGTAAATAAGATGAATAGTAACTGCGTGAATAGTATTTTCAGTAATTCTAATCACTTTCCAACTCTTGTATTGTCTAGATAAGGATATTAACTCATGGATTTTAGGTATTCTATCATTCTAAAACTTATTAGAGAGAAAAATTGAAGAAAAACATAGGATTTCTTAAGGAGTTCTCATTAGAAAAAAAAAAGTTATTTTTGAGAGATCTAAGAGGAAAAACCAAAGATTTTGCAAGGAGAAGAGCATGGAAACTTAGATCAAGCTCATTCGCAAGCGTTAGATCGTAGGGAAACAATCAAGAGAGGTAAATAACTTTTCATAGTTTTTAATTTTATAACGATTAATCTAAAGTACGGATTTAATGACAAGATCTATGTAAATAACATGATTAAAAGGAAGATCAAAGGATTTTGATCGCCCCTCAGGCAATGTTTTCATTAATAACGTAAATATGGATTTCTTTTCTATCAATATGATAATCGTTAATGTAAATAAGAAGAAAAAGTATAGATTTTCAAGTAAGAAATAAGACCAAAGCATGTAATATTATGTATATTCCTTATAAAAAATTTCCATGATTTTTTAGAAATGTGATCTTTATGATTTTTATTATGTATATCAACAAGGGGAAAGTGAATAAAATTTATGACGTATGTATGGATTAAGAATTGAGGAATTGATGAATTTATAGAGTTGAATGAAATGTAAGAAATAATTGAATGATGAATATAAATTTTTTGTGAGATTAGGATTACATGTTAGTGTGTTTTGTAAATATAATCTATGATTTATGATTAATAAATTATGTGATGTATTATCGTATTAACCTCGATTAAAAAGAATCTTTGATATTTAAATTAGATTGTGAATTATGCATATTGAATATAAATTGTGATTAAAACTTATTAAATTACTGGAAATATAAATATTGTTGTGTATTTATTTTTATATTATTATATGTGATATATTGTTAGGTAAAGGAATCTTTGATGAGAGTCTTGTTTGCCTAGGTCTGCTTAACATAGTGGAATGGAACGCTATAATGAGATTTCCTATGACTCTTGACTAATAGTTTTAGGTATAATTTAATTAATTGTATATTACCGTGCACTTACTAAAGATAATGAATATGTGCAAGCATGATAAAAAGCAAGATTACAAGCATTATACAAGTATACAAATACACACGAAAGCGATAAATGCATGATTGAGTTTTGCACTGCCCGAGTATTAACAATCCGAAGATCAAGGCAAGACAAGCCGTATGCACTGGATAATGTACAGACAAGCCGTATACACCGGATAATGTGTAGACAAACCGTATGAACTAGATAATGTGCAAACAAACCGTATACACCGGATAATATTTAAATCATGTGGTACCTCGGTAAGTAGGGTATATGTTAATCTCTACTCAATATATAGGATAAAGTTATTTTAAGTTATTACATAGTGCATGTTGTTTGATTTATCCACGAAAAAGAAAAACAAGTCAGAAAAATAAGACAAGAAAGACAAATCAAGAAAAGTAAAACAAAAAAGACAAGACAAGTAATAATATAAATAAGAAAGATAAGTACAAATGAGCACATGAAAGAATTGAAAAGAAAAGATGTTTCCGTACTCTGATTTACGCATGTGAATTATAATTAAATTGTTACTTGTATGCATGTTAATGTTATGATATTTTCTTACCAAAAAAAAAGTTATGATATTGTTTACTATAGATTGTTATATACGCGGAGTAACTTGTTGCTTAGCCGATAACTTTTATTGTCGACAGGTTCAAGATTTGATAATTGTACTCAAGAACCTTGAGTTGAAGAGGAGTAAGTAAGGAAGATCTTGCAGGTGATCATTCCGAAGAGAAATGAGATTTTAATAGATGGTTTTACAATTATTTTAGTTTATTAGAAATTGTTTAAATTCCAGAGAGATTGTAATTGGTTTATTATGTTTTAGTTTTAATTTGAGATATTTAAATTTGACATGGTTAATTAAAGAATTGATAATCACAAAAATGATTCAAATATGTATGTTCAGTTTAATTACAGATTTTAATTGATATTCAGTTGAGGTATTAAATATTATTCAATTGAAAAAAAATTTAAGTTCAGATTTTGGTATGTCTTTAAAGTTCATTAAATGGATTAAGTCAAGTAAGTCACGTGTCAAAGTTCTCAATTCTCTTAGGGGGGATTTTGGGGCGCGACAAAAGTGGTATCAAAGCAAAGGCTTTAGGCCCGTATGAGATAGTTTTATGATCATGAGGATTAAGGATATTTACCGAGATAGAAAAATGGATTAGTCTTAAATCCGGATTGATACCATGACAGATATGGTGTCATTAAGTTCGCTAGGACTTAGGCCTATTATGAAATTATATGCTAATAAAAGTTATTATATGGTATTATGTGTTATTATGAGTTTTGTATGATATAGTAATAATTATATGTTGAGATGACTAGTGTCCAAGTGAGACATGAGTTATTCTTAAATCTGGGTCGGATGACGATAAAGCTAATACATTGGGTTCCTTAATGTTAAGTATATTAGAAGGAAAATCATGAGTGAATAAAATTTAAATTCTTTTAATACTTTGATTTTAGACTCGTTATAAATCTAGGTTAAAATGATTTCAAGTTAGACTTATGTTTTATTGATTGCTCTCAGACTTACGTCATGAGGCATAATAACCATGATCGCTATTATTCAAATTTTATTATTTTGACTATAAAATCTCTATGATGAAGTAAATATGTTATTATATTATTATATGTGAAACATGATATATTATATAATATATGATTGTGCACATGATTGTAACATGTAGTTATGTATATATCTTATGCACCTTACTGATCAATGAGTACCTAAAGTATGTTATAACCGACACGGTTTTTGACACATTCCTTCGTTACAAATAATAATAATAATAATAATAAGTGAAAAATAATCAAAACAAGCCAAAGCATCAAGGTGGAAGACCCACCGGTCAACTGGCCTACTATAAATTTGCCTAAAAACCTTCAAAATAAAGATTCCCGAATGTAATTCATTTGAACGACCACTAAATTATGATTTATAAAATTTTAAGGGTATTAATAGAATTCAATAACCATAATGAAATTTTAAGGAAAATGTTTCCTAAGTACACTGAGATTCTAAAATTAACCTAGTGGGTCATACCCTTAAAGAACGAGATCCCTTTAGATCCCATATGCTAGAATTTTCTCCATTCCATCAAATCCAATTGTTAACCTAGTGGGTCATACCCTTAAACTAATAATCATTCCATCAAATCTAATTGTTATCTATTTCTCCATTCTCCGTCATACATAACCACGAATTCATTCAATTTCCCCTTGTTGATATGAATAATAAAATTATAAGAATATTTTGAACACCATCAATACATTTCTCAAGAAAATTATGATTTAAAACACTTTCTAAGCATCATACATATTTTCCATACGAAAATCATCATTTAAAATACTCTCTAAACATCAGGTATATTTTTCACAAGAAAAGCATGATTTAAAACACTTTCAAATCATCATGTGTATTTTTTTTCCATAAGAAAATCATAATTCAAAGCATTCTCTGACGTCATATATATTTTTCATAAGGGAATCATAATTCATAACATCCTCTAACATCATATATATTTTCATAAGGGATTGAAATATCGCCATCATGTTTAATCTTGTTTGTTCTTACTTTAGATCTATCTCTTTCATGATATTCATATCAAAAATCCCTATATTGATAGGAAGGAAGTTATATTTACCTCTCCCGATCGCTTCCCTACGATCACGCGCTTACGAGTGGGATGGATCTAAGCTTTTTTCACCATTCTTCCTTGCAAAACTTTTAATCCCTCCTCTTGGATCTCTCAAAATCTCCTTCTCCCACCCTCTTTTAGGTCTAAAAAGTTTTAGATACTCTCAACCCACGAGTATAAGGGGTATTTATAACATTAGGAGCCCTAGGGACTCAAAATACGCAAGATCGCGCAAATCCGCTGCCGAACGGCATTTTGGGCGATCGATCGCCCACGCCGAATTTTTATTTTTATTTTTAAAAACTTTTTTTGCTTATCTCCCTTTTCATGCAATCAGACCTCAAAAACGACATAAATTAAGTGTTTTGTTTGGGTTTTAAAATCAACACTTTTTAGCATTAAGTTTGCAAGCTTAAACACATAAAAAATTAAACACATGTTTTCTATAGCATTTAATAAACTTCATTTGTATTAAGAATAATAAATTCAGGCTCTACACCCACAAGGGAGTCTGGCTACAGTTTTGAGGTTTTTGGGACTGAAACGGGCTCTAGGTGGACCTAGGGTTTAACCATGGTTTATCTAGGGTTAGGCTTAGGGTTTGACTTAGGACTTACCTAAAATTAGGCCTAGGATTTGGGTTCAGGATTTACCTAGGATTACTAGGGTTTTGAACCAGGGTTTACCTAGGATTGCTAGGGTTTAAGGTTTACCTAGAGTTTGACTAGTGCTCAGCTGGGGATAAATATGATTAAAAGTGTTAACCATGGTTAAAGACAGGTCGTAAAAATTGGATACATACAAGTACATATAAGTACCATCTTCTCCTTGACACTAAATGCGGATTTGCATCAAGAGACTTCTGCAGCAACAGAGTGCCCCGCATTCCAGCAACTTGTATTTTTCATATATATATATATATATATATATATATATATAGTGCCAGCATTAATCTAGCATTAATTTTTCAACAACTTGCCTTATATTATTTGGCACCTTAATACCTATTAAGGGAAAGTGGACCTGGCATGGCTCTACCTATTAAATAAAGTATCAAGTTGATCCTTTTTTTCATGCGTGTCAGTGTATATATATATATATATGCAATGTCTTTGTTCATCACAAATCGAACTGCACCCCTAATCAACATTTCCTTTTTTTTTTTTTAGTCACTAATCAACTTTTCTTAATTAGCAGAGCTGGTGACCGTTATTAATTCGGTAAACTCAATAATGGAGTTTCTTACACTGTGACTGTACAACTTCTAAATTACACATCTTGAGTTGTCTTAGGAGATCACTACTCCATAAGGAATGCTAGTCTTCCAGCTCTTAGAATTTCGTACTCTCATTGGGAAAGCTATAAACTAGGTTGAGTTGTATGAACCTTAGGAGTTAACGCTGATCAAGACAGACATTTTTTGACATCCAACCGGATGACCTAAACATCTTTGTTTGGATTGCCACGTGTTAAATAATCAGATGACCTAAGTATCTAGTGTCATTCAAATGTGTGACACATAGGTAAGGTTTATGCTATCTACCCTTATATGTAACTGAATGGTATTCAATACATAGGCCTACAAAATACTTAGTGAACATTAACAACTTCATTAGTCTTAGCATTCCCTTATTTATCTATCTATATATAAGTCAATCTAATACGTTTTCTTTTAAGTCCACAAGTGAACTATTATATGACGATTTTTGGTTATGTTTTGCTAGGGAGGTAAAGTAACACCCTTTTTTTTAAAATAAACATGGGTGTCCGGATCTCAAGAGTACGACTAATACTCACGTGCTGCCAGAGGATACCCTCTCCCTGACGACCGATAACGTTGGTGTGGTGCACCCAGAGTTGATCTCGAGACTTCCACATCTATGTTTCGTCTTCTGACCACTGGGCTACACCCCCGGAGGGTGGTAAAGTAACACCTAAACATACACAGACAGACCTAATGTTACCACTAAGGTGACATAAGGGTAAACGCAAAAAAAAAATTATCATATGACCCAATATGAGACTTACAGGAGCTTAAAACTTGCAGTCGAAAAGTTGTTTATTAGTGTTGTCATATGTGCAAAGCATATGCATCTGTAGATTAATTTGAACATTTAATATTTAGTTACAGTTAAGACTTTTTATTTTTCTAATCATAACAGTTTAAGCATCAATGCCAAGGTTAAGAGTACACGTTATGCATGTAAAGTGCAGACTCACTTTGTTATTGCACCCCTTCAAATTAACTAATGTCTCTTCTGTATCAATGTAAGACTTTGTAGAGGGAGTGTATATTGCATTTTTCTGTTATCACCAGTGTATGGTGTTCTATGGAGCATTAAGATCAATGGTGTAAATTACAGGCACTCTAACGAATTCAAAGGGCATATGATTGAACGGTTAAAATTATCTAATGTGATTGACCCACTGAAATTCTTTCTCGGATCTCCTATCTGAGTCCATTTTGTGTGTCCAAATCCAATGACGCAAACCATCTTAATGCTACACCCTTCAAGAAGCACACTGGATGAGTAGTGCCTCATTATCACCAAACTTGATCATGTCTCTCCACAATAATGCCTCTTAAATTTCTCAGGCATAGCTACCCCACTGCAAAAAGTAAGGTCCTTAAATTCATTTCCCTGGGCCAGCTGCACAGCTTGCATCTTCTTGATATGCTCTTGTTCTTGTGCGGAAACCCTTAGGATATAATCAACGACAATGGATAAATAAATATAGCAAATAGGAAAACATATCACAAAGCAAGATTTACGTGATTCAGCTTAAATGTCTACATCCACAGTCAAAGCACACCAAATATCTTTACTAATCTAAGAGAATAATACAACTAAAAGAAAAGAACTCACAATGAAGTTTAAACCCAAGGAAATCCCACAATACTCTCTCTCACAAAAGTCTTCATGTTCTCCCAACCCAAATCCTAGCCTTTTACTTTCTTATGCCTTACAATTCTTAATCCCTAAGCCTCTCTTTTATAGCCAAAAAAGACAGCAAACAAAGAGGAAAACGAAACCTTGTCAAAATAGGAGTTTCCCAAAAGGTAAAACTCTTCAAAACCAAAAATAGGAGTTTTCCGGAACTCAAACAACTCTCCACCGATCGATCGCCCATTGTGGGCGATCGATCACCCAAGGTGGCGATCGAATCGCCCACTCCATATTTGAGCCAAAATTCTACACTTGTATCTTATCTATCTACCCTTGTGCAGCCTTTTCTGGAAGGGTGAATCAGAAAGTTCTTAGGATACCCTTTTTCTCTGGAGGAAGAGCGAGAAGGGGTGTTGGAAGAAATATCAAAATTGTGTAGTTTCGAGAAATTGGGGTTTGTAAATATATTTCCAACTGAAACTTTTTTTAGGAAAGGGGAGGTGGGAGATTGGGTCAACTACCTATCGCCTTTGCTGGTAGGGGTGTATTCCAACTGGGCTGAGCCGATAGTAGACCTAGCATTGCTCCATAAAAATGATAAACACATTAAATTTCATGATGGTAAGAATTAATTTTATTAAAAAAACTTAATAAAATGACTCAAATTTCCAAACAATAGTAGAGGCAAAGTGCCAAAGTTTTATAACTCTAAGCAAAATAACGGACCCTTTCATGAAAACCAGGATGGATGGTCAGTCATTTGCTAGCAATCAAGCATTAATTTGTTAACAATTTCCCTTGTATTATTTGACGCGCGCACATACACACATTTATCTATACTAATAATATATGTTGGTTGGTGTCATGTGGCATACTTCAAATCTCTCGATTCTCTTTTCAGTTTGATGATACATGTCTACTGAGATGTCACTTTCATCATAATTTATCCAATCAACTAATGTCATGTCATTTGGCTTTCTACGTAATACTTCAAATTTAATAACACACATAACACATTAATGATCTTTCAATAAATTTTACTAATACTATATACTATTATATACTGGTTGATGCCACGTGGCATACCTCAAAGGTTGGTGGACACGTGGTAGTGTTAGAGATAGTTATTAGACACATGGCAGCTCTAGAAAAAATTAAGAGTGAATTGATTCTATTGAGAGTAATTCTTCAATTGGCAATAAATTTTGGCACAGGATTCTCTCGAGTTCAACTCGAGGGAATCTCTCGAGTTTGAACCCCTAGAGGTCGCCACGTGTCTCCTTTGACACGCCTTAACCATGGGTAAGGTTCACCCACCCCTAGGGTTAACCCACCCATCCTTTTATATATATATATATATTATTATTATTTTTTTAATTAAAAAAACTGTTTTTAGAGTTTTTTTAATATTAAAAAAAGTTTTTTATTTTAAAAAAAGAATTAATATTTTTAAAAAAAAACCAAGGATAGATGGGTGAGAACCCTAGGGGTGGGTGAACCTTACCCATGGTTAAGGGGTGTCAAAGGAGACACGTGGCGACCTCTAGGGGTTCAAACTCGAGAGATTCTCTCTAGTTGAAATCGAGAGGATCCTGAGCCATAAATTTTCCATACCAATTTCAAAGGCCACCTTTCGTGGTCGGTGTGTGTGAGTTGGGTGTGTCTTACCATTTAACCTAAAAAAGCCAAAGTGCTCCATGTGTGTATAGACCTTAGTCCCACATCACTTAATGATGATAGGGTATGTCTCCTTAAGTGCTCCCACCATGCCTCTCTTTTTTGAGAGTTGTGTGTGGTTGTGGCTTTGGTTGAGACTTGGTCTATGTGTGTGTTACCATTTAATCAAAAAAAAAAAAATCTCCTTTAATAAAGATTGGCATTAAATAAATTAATTTTGTAACAGTTGAGTGTAATCCTCTAATCGGCACCTAATGCTAATTTTGGTATTAAGGGCCATATGTTCAATAAAATATTGACAACTTATGTAGGTTCATTTAACGCACAAAAGCTCCATCATAACAGCGTTTCAAAACGCTTTGATCAAACAATTGGTAAATTAGTAAATGACTATTAATCTTGTTCAATTAGTAAATGACTATTAATCTTGTTCAAGCACTTTTGTATTGTCTTTGTATTCACGATTGAACCTCCCATTCATCCTCCTTCAATGTGTACCATTCTTCCCCGTCCACTTTTTTACACCCACTAACTATGGTTAAGATTCATTCATCCTTAGGGTCAATCTATTTAACCATTGATTTTAGAGAAAATAAGATTAACCTTAAGTTGATTGAGTTTAATCATAGTTAAAAAGGAATTTACAAGCCTTCCCTTTTAACACCTACTAACTGGGGTTAAGATTCACTCACCCCTAGGTTTCATCCATCTAGCCTTAGTTTTCAGAAGAAAATAAAACCTTAGGTTGATTATGCTTAACCACGATTAAAGAGACCATTACAAGTCATCACTTGTACCTTTTAACACCAACTAACTGTTGTCAAGATTCACTCACCCTTAGGATTCATCTATCTAACCTTAGTTTTAAGAAAAAATTAAAAAACACATTAACCTCTTAACCATAGTTAAAGGGGATCTTACAAACTGTCACGTATCTCTTTTAACACCCAATAACTGGGGTGAGGAATCACTCACCCCTAGGGTTCATCCCTTTAACCTTACTTTTTTGAAAAAAATATAAACCTTCGCTTGATTAGACTTAATCATAGTTAAATGACTTTTACAAGCCGCCACATGTCCCTTTAACACCCACTAACTGTGGTTATGATTCACTCACCCTTAAGATTCATCTATCTAACCCTGATTTTAGGAAAAAAATTAAAAATTATTAACCATGAATTAATTAAGCTTAACCATAATTAAAGGAGATGAATAGGGCACATGGCGGGTTGAATCATGAAGTCCAAACACCAAATAAAACAGCTTACGCAGAAGCTAGTGGCCATTTACTAATTTACCACACCTATCTAATTTCAACATTGTTAGAGTACAATATTCTTGTGTGAATGGAGTTCTGATTAGAGGACTGCAAGGTCCTCTTCCAAACCACACCAATCTAATTTCAACACATTGGGAAAGATAAATAAAGTAAAAATAAAATAATAGTTTTACAGCCACGTTTCAATTTGCAATTGGGTGGTCAGTATGGAAGAGGACCTTTGATCCGTTTTCCTTTTTTCAATTGAAAAGGTTGTGAAGCACGAAGTATACCTAAAGATTGGATCCAGCTATTCCTGGTTGGCAAATATAGAGCCAACTGTTTTACTTTCCTCTATATAGACTAAGTTACCCTATTATGTGAGACCCACTATTAGGCACGTAGTTATTTCTTAAAGTCTATCTATTTTGTTATCTTATAGACTCGGTTATGATAACTATTTATTATTACGTTGATTTAGCTGAGTATGTAGTCAGAAGTTTTGCTTTAGATAATTTTCTTAAAGTCTATCTACTTGGTATCTTATATAGTCTTTTGTCTTTTCAAAAAACTTTGTGATTATAATTATAATCTTTAAAGGCCAACAGTAAGAAACTCCCAATTACCGTTCCATGGCTCACAATTGAGGTCATCGTGATGAGAAGTAAGGGAGAGGTTTGACCATTTTGCGAGAGAAGGCAAGGTGATAGGCTAAACGCGCTGTGAAGTAGAAGTAGCCAGTATTGGAGTGGTACCAATGATCCAGTCTAGAATCTGGTGTTGTTAAAGTGAACTTGGTGTATAGCTTCCGCTTCCATGAAGGGGAATAGTGATGCTATTTTGTGCTTCCAGCTATGGGATGAAGCATCATGTCATCGGATCCTAGGGCCTTCAGAGCTCAATATATATGGACAGTTACAGAGCTGATTTCTTCTGCAATGAACACCCGGTATAGCATTTGTTCCACTTGATACCAAACTTGATTTTTTGAAAAAAAAATATTAACTTTAATTTAATTAAGTTTAACCAGGGTTAAATGAGGGTTAAAAGGGACACGAGGACCGGAAAGTGACTTAAGTAGTGGACCGACGGGTTCGCTAATCAGTGTTCTAAGAATAATACCCCACCCCATACTTATCTATGAGAATAAAGTGAGTCTTATTAGTAGGATTCACCAATAGATTCTCTAAAAAGATACCTAAGAGGTGGTCTTAATTGTAATTCCAAACACTTCTCTTAATTTGATTATACGTACTCACTAGTCATTATGTTTTAAATATAAGTGGGACCCATCAATAATCAACTTTTAGTCACTCTTATTAAATATAAACTCTTAAAAGAAAATTTAGGTTTAATTATTAAAATATTTTAAAAATATACTAATATATTATAAAATTAATAATTGATATAAAGAGGGTAAAGTCTAATAAAAATATATAAAGAATTAGATTTTTTTAATAAAATGAATTTAAATTCTTAATACTTAGTTGGTGGGACATAAACCTAAACTAGCTCTTAATTAGGACTCTTTACTCTCCTTATACGTAGAAAGAAGTTATTAGTAACTCTTTTCTCATATTAAATTTAAATTCATGTAAAAAAATTGTAAATTCAATTACTAAAATATTATCTTTAAAATATATTAATATATTGTAAATTTAAATAAAATGAAAATTATAAGCTTTAATAAAAATATATTAATAATTAGATTTTAAAAAAATTATTAAAAATTTTATATTCTTCATTAGTAATGAAAAATTTATATGTGGAGAGCACGTGCACCTCTACTAGTAATAACTAAGAGTGCAATCACATAAACAAAGAGTAGTGATTAGCGGACCACGTTGTCCCCTGTGTATGTTATAAATAAAAGTGTAATCACATAAACAATGAGTAGTGATTAGCGGACCACGCGGTTCGCTATGTATGTGACTGTGTCCTCGTGTTCCTTTTAACACTCCTTCCCCTGGTTAAGCTTAACTAAATTAAGGTTTAAAAAAATCTGTTATGTATCCAATTGTCGTGTTCTTGTTTCCCTTTTAACACTCCTTTAACCCTGATTAAGCTTAACTAAATTAGGGTTAAGATTCTTTTTAAAAAAACCAAGGTTAGTGTAAGGGATAAAATTCGTAAAATAATAGTGTTGTGACGACGAGCTTGTCTTTGATGTTAGAAGCGGTGGATTCGACATCGTATGCGTTTTTGAGTACATATTCGTTCTGCGTATGACAACGGACTCGTTGTGCTCAGCGCAACGGAAACATTGTCCTCTCGAAAACGGACTCGTAGTCATCAAGACAACGATATCATCCTCAGTGCGACATCGGACCCATGCTTTAGTCAATAACGAGACTGACTATCAGGACCCGATCCTCAGAAGGCGATCATTTGTCTCTGACGCTAAGTGGAAAGCATTGGCTTAGCATTTATTGTCAGTCACCTCAGCCGGGTTTTCGACCCGAAACCGACCTTGGAGATTGTAGGCTCACATGTGTGACACGTAAGGCTCCGAATATGTCTAACATATTTGGTAATGAGTGTGGAGCACGTGGTATGGGCATCTATGGCTATCCATGGGCATCCAGAGATAAACTTATAAATACCCACAAAGACCCAGTGCATAGGGATCAATCGACCAACTTAGAGCTGATCACAATAAAATTTGAATTGCTCACTTTCAGTACTTCTGTGCTCTTACTGTTCATCATCTTCTTCAAACACTTACTTTAGCATCAGAGTGCAGGTCAGGGTTCAAACCCTCCACCTTCAACCTTCTACTAGTAAACCAGAGATTGTAGTAACTGCTGACGCGTGGCTTCTCCGGAAATTTCCACTTCAAAAATTGGTGTCGTCTGTGGGAACTTATAAATGAACTGCCCTTTACTCATCCACCCATCTCAGTCATCATGACTACCAGACTCCCTCACCTGTGGTTGAGAATCAAACCCCTCAAACCACTCTTTTTGCACCTGCCATCATGCCAACTGTGATTCCAAGAGTTGAATAATCTTTTGTTCAGTCTGGGCAGCCTGAAGGAGTTATGCTTCCCTCAAACCTAATCTTGCTAGTGTTGCAGCAGCAACAGGCTATTCTAGATCGTATCGCCAGCCAGCAGCAATCGCTGCAAGAGAGATTTGATACTTTTGAGCATAGCCAGCTGGAGACGGATGCTGAGCCATACCAAAGACCTTTGTTGAGGCGACAGCTCAACTTCCCAGCTTCTCCGCCGTTGTCGGAGAATCGAGAATCCAGGTTTGTGCTAATCCCTCCTGCAGAGCCTGTTTGTCCTCGTTCCCCTCTTGATCAACACACTCATGTTGAACAACGGGAACAAGCTGCACCGCGGGATTTGGAAGATGTTCGTGAGGATTGGCGGGATTCTTATGCCCGAGCAAAGCTGCGAGAACTCAGGGTTCGTGATGACCCAAGAGATGCCAGTCGCCCCCGTGAGGAGCCACGGATCCGCGATGCTCATACGCCGGTTATGCCAGTGCAAGGTGGTGCCTAGAGGACGGGGCTGACGATCAAGGACATGGAGGAACATATCAATGCCGGTGTGAAGAGCTCTGTAGGCGGGGCCACCTCTAACTCATTTCCTCAGAGGTATAAGGACAGTGAAGACACCTCTCCCTTCTCTAAAGAAATTACCGAGTCGTATACTCCTTCGAGGTTCACGGTGCTGAACTTCGTCATGTTTGATGGGAGGAAGGATCCTATCGATCACCTGACCCGACTTCAAGAATGCGATGGCAGTTCGCAATCCTGATGATAATCTTCTGTGCAAAGCCTTTCCGGGTAGTCTAACTGGAGCAGCAGCAAGATAGTTCTGCAACCTACCCCCTGGCTCAATCAAGAGTATCAAAGAACGCAGGTCAGTTTTAATTGACCAATATATCATGAATAAAATTTTAAAAAAAAGGTGCGGATTATCTCTTTGCTTTAAAGATGAAACCAACAGAGCCCTTGAGGGAGTTCATTTAGCAATTTACCGATGAATCTTCCTGTATCGACATGATTACGGATGATAGCTGTATAGCCGCTTTCAAGAATGCTTTGCCAAAGCACTCGGAGCTATACAAATCTCTAGCTCTTGATTACCCCGCCAAGCTAGAAAAACTTATGGTTCATGCTGCCAAGTATGGGAGGTACGAAGATGACACCACTATCTTGCCACGGCCAAAGGGGAGAGGAGTAGACTCTGTGCGGAGAGCACACAAAGCATTGTCATCTGAAAGAGGGAAGAGACCGAAGTCTTCCAGTAGTGAGGAGCCACCTCGGAGAGCACCATGAGAGAGGGTGGTATATGTGGAGCAACGGGATCAGCCAGATCGGCACCCGTATGAAGTTTATCAAACTCACAACCAGCAGCAAAGTAGAATAGACAAGCGTCCTGTTCAAGTGGATCAGCGGCGAGATAGGCGTCCTTATCAGCCTAGCCAGGAGCAGCCCAGGTATGATCAAGGCCCTAAGGAGCGGGGCAATCCGATAACAAAAAGGCGTCATTTACAGGCCCGGACTGATCAAATCAATTTTACAGTCAGCCCGGCAACGATTATGCGGTCGATGGAAGACAAACTTTTTTTCGAGTGGCCTGCACGACCTATTCATGACGTCACCTCGGAACCACAGATGCATGAGTATTGTCATTATCATAAGTGTCGCGATCATCTCACCAACCGTTGTTGGGTTTTGTGGGAATATTTGGAAAGGTTGGTCCAGGAGGGCTACCTGGAGGAGTATTTGGATGCCAATATTGGTGGTGCAGTGCACACCAGGGAACCACAACTTTCGTCCCATGATGAAGAGCCTTCAAATAATGTGGGCACTAGAGGAAGTGGAGGAGGAGGAGCACCGAGGGGAACCATCAATGTCATCCATCGTGCTCGGACGCCGGTGGTAGACCTGGAGTAGGAATTCCGAGCAAAGCCGAGGAAGCTATCTCATATGGCTGAGGTGTGCCATGTGCTGTCAGCAATAAGGGGCATCGACCAAGCTCTTACTTTCTCTGATCACGATATGTCAACCGTGGTCAAACCTCATTATGATGCTCTCGTTCTTACTATGCGGATCGACGACTTCGACATCAAGAGGGTGCTCATTGATTCTGGGAGTGGAGCAAACATTCTTTATCTCTATGCTTTCACCCAGATAAAGCTGGATCCTTCTACTCTTGTGGTAGCTCAGACTCCGTTGTTTGGGTTTGATGGCAGTTCAATGCAGCCCATAAGGGATATCGTTCTGTCCATTGTAGCCGGACCAATCGTTCTGCCCACGCGATTCTCTGTCCTCGATGCACCATCTCCATACAACGCTATTTTGGGGCGATGGTGGACCCATGAGATGAGAGTCGTTCCTTCTTATTATCAGGTGCTGAAATATCCCACCCAAGAGGGGGCTAAGGGGATCAGAGGAGACCAGTTGGCGTCTCAAAAGTGTGATTACACTCCTCCCGTTATGTTTAAATAGCAATTACAGATCGGAGCCATAGCGGCAGAGAGCTCAGGTGAGGCGTTGTACAGACCGTCCGTTGAGCCCACAAAAACTGTTAACCTGGGAACGGACGAGGAGCCGAAGATGCTGCAGATTGGGATGAGCTTGGCAGCGGAGGAGGAAGTTGAGTTGCTGGATTTTCTAAAGAAGAATCTGGATGTCTTTGCCTAGTCTCACAAAGATATGACAGGAATCAGCCTAGATACCATTTGTCATCACTTGAACATTGATCCCGTCGTCCAGCCAGTCAAGCAAAAGCCCCAGAGACTTGCCCCAGCTTATCATGATGTTGTCAACGAGGAGATCGATAAGCTCATCCTGCACGGGTTCATTCGAGAAGTGCAATATCTTGATTGGATAACGAATGTGGTAGTTTTGCCATAGAAGAATGGGAAAGTGAGAGTCTGCATTGATTTCACTAGTGTCAATAAAGCGTGCCCTAAAGACTTTTTCTCCATGTCAAGAATTGACACACTTATCAATGCTACATCTGGCCATGAGATGTTGTCGTTCATGGATGATTATTCAGGCTATAACCAAATTCTTCTTGCAGAAAGTGATCAAGAGAAGGCGGCCTTCATAGCAGAACGTGATCTGTTCTGTTATCGTGTTATGTCCTTCAGTCTGAAGAATGCATGAGCCACTTATCAATGCCTGATGAACCTAATGTTTAGTCTAGTGCTTGGCAAAACAGTAGAGGTATATATTGATGATATCGTGGTAAAGAGCCGAGTACGAGCTACTCTTGTGGCAGATTTAGCTGAACCTTTTTCTATTCTTCGAACTTTTAATCTGAAGTTGAGCCTAGAGAAGTGTGTATTTGGTGTTACTTCCAGCTAGTTCTTGGGCTATCTTGTTAGTCAGCATGGCATTGAGGCTAATCCAGCTCAAATTCATGCTTTGTTGGATATGCTGAAGCCAAAGACGAAGAAGGAGATTCGAAAGTTGACAAGACGTATTGCTGCTCTCAACCACTTTATCTCAAAGTCATCTAACCATTATAAGCCCCTCTTCGAGTTGCTGAGAAAGGACTTAATCTTCAGGTGGTACTGCAGAGTGCTCTCGAGCTTTTGCTGCTCTGAAGGAGTATTTGGGCTTTGCTCCCATTCTTTTCGTGCCTAAGCCAGGTGAAGTGTTGTATCTCTATCTTTCTGTGTCAAAGTAGGCTATTGGCTCCGTCCTGCTCAGAAATTATGAGGGTGTGGAGAAGTCTATTATTTTATCAGCAAAACTTTTCTTAAGGCGGAATCCAATTACAGTAAACTTAAGAAGGTATGTCTTGATTTTGCCTTTTCCGTTGAAAAGCTTCGTCCTTATTTTCATGCTCATACCATTGTTGTCATCACAATGTATCCCCTGAAAATCATGTTGGGCCGACCCAAGTTGGAGGGGAGGATGTCAAAATGGGTTGTGGCACTCAGTGAATTTAACATTCAATATCGAGTAAGGATCCAGAGAAGGGGCAGGCCATGGTAAGTTTTCTCTCTGATTTTCCCGTAGACGAAGCTGGCTCAGAAGTAGATCCTGATCTTCATGAACTTCCAGATGAGGTGGACAATGGGAACGTTGAGCAGAATGGAGTACGTGTGCAAGGCAAGTCAGCAGAGTGGGACGATCGGGTCTTATATGTGGATGGATCATCCAATTCCAGTGGTGCAAGACTTGGTGTTGTACTCATCACTTCGAAGAACGTGAAAATCCAGAAGATGGCACGTCTAGGCTTTGCTGGCTCTAACAATGAAGCTGAGTATGAAGCATTGATGCTTGGGCTGGAAAGTGAACATGATTTGAGGGTCACTAAGTTGAGGGTAATCTATGATTCTCAGCTGGTGGTAAATCAGATAAATGGCACCTATGGATGTAAAGATGATCGGATGAGGCGTTATGTGGCACTTCTCCGCGATCACTATAAGGTCTTCATTGTTGCTGAGATCAAGCATATTCGGAGAGAGGACAACAGGCATGTTGATGCGTTGGCCTACCTTGCTTCCATGTTGCAGACTAATGAGCCTAAGGTAATCCTTATGGAGTATAAGGAATATCCTTCTATTGACTTATAGCCGCCGCAGCAAGAAGTATTCTTTGTTAATCCGGTTCCGAGTTTGATGACGGGCTTGATAGCATATTTAAAAGACGGAGTCCTCCCCATTGATGTGAAAGAGTCCAGGCATATTCAGCATAAGGCACCTCGTTATACCTTGCTGCATGGCGAACTGTATAGAAAGTCCTTCGGAGGTTCATTGCTAAAGTGTGTTCATCATATAAATGTTGAGAGGATTCTTGCCGAGATCCATGATGGGATCTGTGGCATTTATTCTGGAGGAAGGACATTGTCTCACCGAGCTTTAGGGCAAGGTTATTTTTGGCCTTATATGCAAGCCGATGCTAAGAAATATGTAAAAAAGGGCAGTCAGTGTCAGCGTTATGCTCGATTGATTCATGCTCCAGCTCAGGAGCTGAACACCGTGTCTCAGCCCTAGCCATTTGCTCGTTGGGGACTTGATATTGTGGGACCCTTTCCTAAAGCTCCAGGCAACTGAATCTCTCTCTTAGTGGCTACCGATTACTTCTCTCATTGGATAGAAGTCGTTCCCCTTGCCCGTATCAGAGAACAGGAAGTGAAGAAGTTTATATGAGAGCACCTCATCTATAGGTTTGGCATTCCTCAGTCCATCATTACTGATAATGGGAAGCAATTTACGGGGAGAATCATTGTTGAATTTTGTATAAAGAGCTTAAGATTAAGCACATCTTCTCATCACCTTATTATCCTCAAGGGAATGGACTAGTCGAAGCAGCCAACAAGAATATCCTAAGTGCGCTAAAGAGAAGATTGGAAGAGTCAAAGGGGAAGTGGACCAGCGAGCTGCATAACATGTTATGGGGATATAGGAAAACGCCAAGGAGCCTCACAAGTGAAACTCCGTTCTCTTTGGCCTATAGCATGGAAGTTATTATCCCCACAAAGATCAGTCTACCCACAACATGTTCTCACAATAGCAAGAAGGCAGGAGAAAAGGATAAGAATGGCTATTCATCTGGATTTATTGGAAGAGAAGCGAGAAGATGTCAGCATCCAGATGAGAAGATATCAACAGTAGCTACGGAGAGCCTACAACAAGACAGTACAATGGCGAGTTCTTCAAGTCGGGGATCTCGTCCTCCGAAAAGTATTCCAGAATACTAGAGAACTTAATAGGGGGAAGCTACGACCTAATTGGGAGGGACCTTACATTGTAGATCGACTTGGCAGTCCTGATGTATGCTACCTTAAAGATTTACAAGGTAATATAATACGAAAATCCTGGAACATCATGAACTTGAAGAAATTTTTTCAATAAAATTATGAGTTATTCAACAGAGCTATTTACATCTATTCTTGTGTTTATTCGTGCAACCGTACAAATAAATGTTCCAAGTATTGAAGAAAGGTGTCTTGAATGTTTTGTAAAATCAAATGATTTCTCATTAGAAAGGAGTATTCGTTGTGGGACACGTGTGGCTTAGTTAAATGAATTGTCATCTGAGCAAATCGAGCGGCTTATACTAATGAAAGGTCATCCTGAGCAAAGTGTCCCACTACGAATTACTATCGGTTCATCCTATGAAATGTCATTTGTGAGATTACATTCACGATATACTACTGTTACCTCTTAGTGTTCCTAATACTTATTCATGATCTGTGCCTTAATCAAAATTGAGCAAATTTGAAAGATTACTTAATTTAGTCTCTGTTTGGTGTGTTATGTGCGAGTTATTCGTTATACCTCGAGAATAAACCTAAGTGCAAGTGCGATATACAAACGCAAAGAAGGAACAATGAGACCAATATTTATAAATCCATAGCGGGTAAAAGTATAACGGAATTGATAAACAAAAGGACACCAGGAATAAATCAGAGCATAACGGAAGAGAAAAGAGAAAAACAAGTCTTCAAGCAAAAGTGTCTTCAGCAACGGAGGTATCGTCAATGATCTGGACAACGGAATTTGGTTCAGCAGCAGGCGTAAGGAAAGCAGGAAGATCAGTAGGTATCTCTGGAAGAGCAGAAGCAGGACCTTCGTATGGAGAGGTTATTCAGCCCCTTCAACCTCGGGTTGTTCATCTAGTTGGGCTATGAAGGAGCTTTGGAGCTCGGACTGCTCAATATCTATTAAACGTCCTTGTGCCCGGAGCTGCTTCAACACCTCCTCAGTTTCCACCTGGTCTTCATCGAATAAGCGATCCATCTCCTTCTGAAAGTACTGACGGAGGTCTTCAGTTAAAGTTCGTTCTGCAACCTTTGCTTCCTCGAGCTCTTTTGCAAGAGCTGCCTTTGCTGCCTCTGATTGCTCAAGTTGCCTCTCTAGAGCTCGAGAGACTACTTCCAGCTCGCTGATCCTGAAGACAGCGGCATTAGCCTCTTCCCTCGCTTTCATCTCTCCTTCTGTTGTCCTTCGCACCTCTTCCTCGGCTGAGTTCAGCTTACTTTCAGCCTGTTGTTTGTCTGCCTCGGCTTGTAACACCTCGACTTGCAAGGTATTTCTTTGTTCTTCCATGGTCGTAGCCTTGTCTTTCCAATACGTAACTGCGTCCTTGAGATTGGTGTAGCGTTTGGTATCGCGTTGGTACATCTCCGTTAACAGGTTGTTCATCTGTGGAAAAGAATGCAAAGCAAGGTTAGTACAATGTATATCACAACGGAGAAAAGATAAGTGCAGAACAACAGGAAAGCTTTACTATGGCAAGAGCTCGGTTCGCAGCATAGTACATCTCCGTCACATGCATCTATTTTACTGACTCGACGTCAGCAGGAAGTCTCATGGAGAAATTTGTAGCAAAGGCCACGAAGTGGTTGGCAATTGCTGAGTCTTCTATGTTTGGTCTGCCATACTTAGAGAAATCAGGGACCCAGGGAATGTCTTCTCTCGGTGTGCCCATCTCCCGTTATGGAGGAACAGCAGTCGTCGCGGCAGTAGCAGCAAGAGCAACAGCAACTTCAATTGTAGTAGCAATGCTGACCACTACGGGGCCAGCGGTAGGGGTTGGTTCTCTGATCATCAGAGGGGCTGAAGACGGGGTTGAAGCAGCCTTGCCTTTGTCGAGGCGTTTCTCTTCCTTTCTTTGCTTCTTGGCCTACGGGTTGGCTGGTGCATCAGCTTTCTTTCTCTTTGATGGCTCAATGGCAGCAACATCCTTTGTGGCGTGGTGCTTCCTCGGCGGCAAAGGCGGAACAGGTGATTGCTGTGCAGGTCGAGCCTTCCTAACCAAGGGAGGGCCATTACTTGCCATTTCTTCTTCTTCTTCTTCTCTTTCTGAAGTGGGTACAGGAGTAGTGTTGGCAGGGCGAGAGGATGACAGACCAACTTAACCTTGATTGTCGGAAGGGGTCAGATTCAACTCGCTTGCTATCTCCCAAAGTGGTTTCTTCGGTAGCGGCTTCCACTTGACGTAGTCTGCTCCCTTCACTCTACTGATGGTAGTCAGTACTCGTTCTTCAGCCGGTGTGAGATTCGTGAAGCGTATCCTCTTAGGATCTGCAAGAGAAAAGAATATCAGCACAACGAGAGAAAGACAATGGATGGTGACAACGTGAAAGTAAAGACAGTGGACAACGGACAACGGAAGTGATTACCTGGTTTTTCTTGAAAGGTGTTAGGGACAGAGGAAGTTTCCAATCTCCAAGCCCCGGAGACGATGAAAGGTGTTGCCTTCCAATTCCTCTCTATATCTGTCAAACCCGAGATGAAGTCGGGGACTTTGGGTTTTTGGTTCCAGGAGTAGTAGTTCTCGACATCGTCATCACTTCCTCGGCACTTGACAATGTGATGAAAGGGAAAGAGATGTCTGACATTGATTTGGTATCCGTCCTTAATGAACTTAATCACCAAGGACATGTACTTGTGGAAGTTAGGGTGCATTTGACCCGGAGCAAGTTGAAGAACAGAAAGAACATTTTCTAGAACGAGGTGCAAGGGAAACCGTAATCCGGCCTCGAGCTAAGCGAGGTAGACAACGGTGCAAGCAAAAGAGCGTCGTCTTCACGCTTGAAATGGAGATGGACTTGCGGTGGGAACTCGAAACGAGTTCGGTAAAGGTTCAGGTAGTCTTTTTGGCAATTAAGGAGGTGGGAAGTTTCAGCAATGTAGGCACCATACGGTGCACTACCAGAGCAATTAGCCTCATCATCACTAGGGGCCCTGACCACTTCCTCTACTCTAACAATTTCTAAAGAAGTAGACATAATGGCAAGGAGAGCAGTAGTACCAGAATTACACAGAAAAGGAGCAATGGAGTAAAGAGCACAGAAAGGCAGAAAGCCCGAAAAGAGAAGAGCCAAACTACAATAGAAGTGTAAAGCAAAAAGTACAAGCAAAGAACAGAGACTTACCAGATTCATAGTTGTAAAGAACAAGAGTAGGGGAAAACCGAAAGCTAAAAACTCGAAATCTTTAGTTGAGGTGCTAATCCGGAAGAGTAACAGTGCTTTGATGATATGGTGAAAGAGACAATGCAGTAATTCGACATATTTATAGGCAACTCGACAAATTACAGGACAAAAGAGACCTCCATCAATGTCATACGCGTAAACAAAAGAAAGGTCAGGATGGTCTTTTTCTTAGAATTTAAATAGCATGTCAGAAACAACTTTGTGCAGGACAGAATTATCCTTCATCTTCATTATACATGTATGAGGAGGCAGGGGCATGATTGTCTTTTAGACAAAACAAAGTAACCGTTGAAGAAAGTAATGCGTCTTGAGCTCCACGAAAGTAATGATGACAACCTGTCAAACATTAATGAGGCCATGACAGTTTCGCACGCATGGGACAGTTGTCATGACGATTGGCGTTCTAGCTTACCATTCGCGCGACGTTTCAGTCACCATGAGTGAACAGGTATTCTTTGCGCACTGGTGATACTTCGAACCACATTCAATGTATCATTAAGGGGCAATTTGTAAGGGATAAAATTCGTAAAATAATATAGTGTTGTGACAACGATCATGTCTTTGATGTTAGAAGCGGTAGATTCGACATCGTATGCGTTTTTGAGTACGTATTCATTGTGCATATGACAATGGACTTGTTGTGCTCAGCACAACGGAAACGTTGTCCTCTCGACAATAGACTCGTAGTCATCAAGACAACGATATCATCCTCGGTGTGACATCGCACCCGTGCTTTAGTCAATAACGAGACTAACTATCAGGACCCGATCCTCAGGAGGCGATCATTTGTCTCTGACGCTAAGTGGAAAGCACTATCGTAGCATTTATTGCCAGACACCTCAGCCGGGTTTTCGACCCGAAACCAACCTTAAAGATTGTAGGCTCACACGTGTGACACGTAAGGCTCCGAAAATGTCCGACATATTTGGTAATAAGTGTGGAGCACGTGGTATGGGCATCTATGGCCATCCATGGGCATCCAGAGCTAAACTTATAAATACCCCAGAGACCCAGTGCATAGGGATCGATCGACCAACTTAGAGCTGATCACAATAAAATTCGTATTGCTCATTTTTCAGTGCTTCTGTGCTCTTACTGTTCATCATCTTCTTCAAACACTTACTTTGGCATCGAAGTGCAAGTTAGGGTTCAAACCCTCCACCTTCAACCTTCTACCAATAAACCAAAGGTTTTAGCAACTGTTGACGCGTGACTTCTCCAGAAATTTCCACTTCAGTTATAATGCTTAACCCTAAGAGTGAGTGAATCTTAACCTCAATTGGTGAGTGTTAAAAAGTAGGGCGTGGAGCCGTGAACCAAAATATGAGTGATTATTGTTTGGTCCATTCAAAGCGTGCTTTTAAGTGAGGAGATCCGTTTGGAACAGAGTTTTTTTAAGTGGGTCGTAACTTGTCCTCTCAAGTGAAGATATTTGTTTGGAACATAAGTCTTTTTTAAGTGGGTCCATTTAACTTTTCCCCTCAAGTGCAAAGATTATTATTTTAATTTATTATTATTTTAATAACAATTAATGGAAAATCCTAAATTTCTTAGTATTAAACTTAAATTAATACACCAAAAAGTTAGAGATAAGAGAAGACTCTACAATAATGGAGATAGAGAGAGCTCTAGGATGAGATAGTGTCCCAAACCTACAAGAGTTGGATAAGAGAGGAATCTACAATAGTGGAGATAGAGAGGGCTTTAGGATGAGATAGTGGGTCCCATACCTGAACGATGGGAATTAAAGAGAAAAGCCATATGTCATCTCTAAAATAAGATTAGAAGGATGAGAATTTGGAGAGCAAAGAGAAAAAAACTTACTTCTTTATAGTACTAGCAGAGACCCATGTGATGCATGGTAATAATTAAGAATGTCTAAAATTAAATAATATTTTTTATTTATTTAAATAATATATTTTAAGAATATTTCATAAATTTTATTTTTAAAAGAATTGGTTTTTTATTATTTGATATACATTATTATTTGTATTAATTAATTATTAATAATTTATTATTATTGTAATAACATTTATAGGAAAATCATAAGTTTTTTAGTATTAAACTTAAATTAATACACCCAATAATTGGAGATAAGAGAGAAAATAGTAGAGATAGATAGGGCTTTAGGATGAGATAGTAGATCCCAAATCTGTAAGAGTTGGAGATAAGAGATGAGTCTATAATAGTGGAGATAGAGAGGGCTCTAAGATGAAATAGTGGGTCACAAATTTAAAAGATGGAAATTAAAGAGAAAAGCCACATGTCATCTCTAGAATAGAACTTATGAGATTGGATGGATTGAAGTTTGGAGAACAAAGAGAAAAGTCTAATTTCTTTATATTACAGTAGTAGATAAGTAGTAGATGTGCCAGCAATTAGGGGTGTACACAAGCTGGGCAAGTTTGATTGCTCGGCTCAATCAAGCCGAGCTCAAGCTTGATTTTTAGGCTCGATTGGGTGAGCCGAGCCCAGTTTTCAAGCTTGAAATATATTCAAGCCGAGCTTGAGCCAAGGCTTGTTTGATCCAGTCCGACTCGACTCAAATATTATTTATATATATCATTATTATATATATAAATAATATAAAATATTATTATTTTTAATTATTTAAAAAGTATTAAAGCCGAGCTGGAACCAAGTCAAGCCCGATTCAAACTTTAATCAATTCGGGCCGAGCCGAGCTCTAAGTCAAGTTTTATGAATTTGGGCCAAACTTCAAACTGATTTTTCGAGCACCATTTCAGGTCGAGCCAAGCTTTGAGCCTAAAGTAAACCCTTTCAAGCCAAGCCGAGCTGGGCCAAGCTCGGCTCAGCCCCGGTCGAATACACCCCTACCAGCAATCATACATTAATTTGCCAACCACTTGCCTTGTATTATTTGCCACCTGATACCTATCAAATTGAGTATCAAGTTGACACTTTTCACCTGTGTAGGAGTGTGCATATATATATAGTGATTGCATTAGAAAAAATAGATGGAGAACGGGGTAACATTGTTGTGTTTAGCCATCTAAATAATGGAGGAAAAATACCAGGAGAATATTTTAAAAAATAACAATTACAATTTAAAAAAAACAAATAAACAAACAAACTGAAATATTAAAAAATTACATCAAAACTCAGGGGCGCCTCAACCTTCTGATCTTCATTTTGATTGATAAAAATCGACATAAACATACAAGGATGACTATATGCACATTACAGGTATATTATTAAAAGATATCACAGAATTTTTAAGTGAAACCTTATGCTCGGAGTCATCATCATCAATACCTTATCACAAGTAGTTGGAACCCATAATCCCGTTTCCGCAGCATAGATCCTGTTCCCACTGTTCATGCTATCAAGAGTCAGATCTTCCCTTAGTCTGTTTTAAGATTTTTGTTTCTCAACTACTCATCCAAGTCCTCTAGCCTTCCCTTGCCTTTAGAGCCTTCAACATACACCAACTTCCTTTGTCAAGATCCAATTACAACCATGTCAAGGAATACTTGTAGACTTCTAGTTCGTATCCTTGTTTCACAGAGGAAAAAAGTACAGGTTTACTCCGCAAAAGGTGATAAAAGAAGCAATATTTATAATTCTTCACTCAATTCCATGGCAAGTGGAAACTCTGGAATCTTAGTTGTAGGAAAAGGAGAGGGATGGTCATCCTCCGTGAAAGGAAGTAGCTTTCCCAAATGCAAGCTGTTCACGATCCAGTAAGCTGGCTGCATCAAGTGATCAAATGGGTGTGAAAGAAGGAAAACCTGAAACTCAGATATATCTGTGCAGTAAAACAAGACAAGGATACTAAATAGTCTCATAGAAGCTGAGCACTCTGGGAAGTATACTTATTCCTGAAAACTATCAGTAGCATTCTATAGCATAATAACTACTAACCATCATTGGTAATTTCTGCTCTAGGGCACAGTGGCTCAAGTGACGCGAGGGCCTACCCTCGTCCTCGACGACAATAGCTCCCACTGCATTCTTTCCATTGTTCAAACTTTGGACCAGCCACTGGAGAGTTTTGAACACCTGACCACCTCCATGCTGGCCAACCAACAAAAAGAGAACAAAATGTTAAATCAGACTATTAACATTAAAAAAAAAAGGATAGCCTATAAGATCAATAAGAACAAAAGGTAGAAGACAATGATAATATATATCTATATATATATTTACACACAAAGATTGTGACACGAAGTCCTCTTGAGAACTTAAGTCACCCGGCTTGTGATCTCAAACCAATTATGACAGCCATGAGGTGCTCAACAAGGGAGGAGTACTTCATGCCGCTCCGAAAAATCCTGATTCATTTGCATATGTTTTTGAGGTGGTTCAGCTTGGTACTACAGTGTATTTCTGTAATTCTGCTCTTAGATAAGTCAAAGGTGTTATCTCATTCACATAGCTTGTTGATGTAACATTGTGACACATCGAATGACAAAATTACAGCAACACACAGCATCAGTATTCTCTTGACCAACGATCACGGTTATTGCACTAACGGAAATTCTTGTAAAAAACAATCACCGTTTATTAGAAACCGTGATTGTAAGGACTGTCTTTTCAACTATACAAAATAAATTTTAGTTAAATATTGTTGAGTTACAATCATGGTTATTGAAATAACTGTGATGCTTGTAAATACATAATCACATGTTATTGCAAACCATGATTGTAAGGGTTGTCATTTCAACTACCGATATATAAACTTTAGTTAATTATTTTAGAGTTACGATCATGGTTCAAATAACAATAGTGATGATATGGTAAAAATGATCACAGTGGAAGTGAAAAACCATGACTGAAACTGTCCCTATTTAAACTGAAAAATCACTTCATCTCTCTATTCGCACGCATATTTTGAACATCTTCTTCCTCTAGCAACTGTATTATTCTCTCCTACAAAGGTTTCTTTCAACCTCCAGCATCAGTTCCGTTCATCCTCCGGCAACTAATTGCCGTCAGGTATGATTTATTTTCTATATTTTCTTTTAGTTAACCCAAATGATTAAACAAATGCTCTAAACATATGGACCCAGATTACTTAAACAAATTCTCATTCCTTTTGCGGATCACAAAATATTTTTCTTCTCAAATAAAAGTTGTGGGGCAAGTTTTTGATGGCAACTTGCCAACCGGTGAAAATGCAAATGATTTGAGCTCCTCTATTGATATATTTGCACGTGCAAATCCAATTTATTATAAGATCTTTAAACACCAGATGAGGTCAAAGACAAGTTTTGGGATCAGTTGACTGTAACTTTGTAAGAATCATTGTACATATAATATTCATAGTTTTGTTTTGGTTGTATATATGCAATTCTTTGAAATTGAAGAAAGACACTAAAAATATATATTTGTACCGACTTTGTTTGTGTCTTACTGTAGCAACTCTTTGAAATGAGGTAAGAGACAAGACAGTGTAAAATGATTGTGGCACGAAGTCCTCTTGAGAACTTTAGTCACCCGGCTCGTGATATCAAATCTATTATGACAGCCATTGAGGGGCTCAACGAGCGAGGAGCTCGCAACAACTAAAGAACTCATGATCTCTGATCACCAGCATAAATGTAATATTGATATGTTTGAGTTGGTTTATGTGTGGAGATTTGGCATAATTCTACACCATTTCAATGGTTGTCGACCTGACATAAGTGGATTTGGTCACATGCAACGACGATCATTGATGGCACGATGAGAAGGAGCTCGGGTACAGGTTGAAGGCTCTAAACTAGAAAGCTGAAAATGATGTAGACTCAAGCGGTAAGAGAATCATTTGAACATACACATTACTAGAAGATATAGCCCTATATAGAATGGAGTGATACAATAGGATGAACATAAGCGACCCCATATAGCAAAAATGAGGCTCTGATGATGCTGATGATGACATGTACAAGTATGAATAAATGAATGTGTATAATATAGATATATAGGGGGTACTAATGAGTCATGCTCATTAAAGCCTTTAATGAGCGGCCCCTCTAGAAAGATGACACAACAATGTCTTTTTTAAATCCGACCATTGGATGTTAAGGTGGGTCTATTGGGAGACGCGTGTCAAAAATAGTCCAAGCGCATGTGTTTAGATAGTCTGAATAGACCCTAGTCAGTCAACACTAACCCCTAGGGTTCACTATATCTTACCTAGGCTAGGAAATGACTGATCTTTCCATCTTCGTTCGGATGGTCTACGAATGTCCAATCGAGCTGATTTTTTGCCATGTGTCTCTCGGAAGACCCGTCTTGACATCTAACGGTTGAATTCTAGAACAACCTGCCACATGTCACATTTTTAGGGACCGGTCATTAAAGTCTTTAATGAGCATGGCTCACTAGAATGCTACTATATATATATATATACACACACGCACGTACATTATAAAAATGAGCAAGGGGTGATTTACTCATCAGTCATTTGCTTTTAGACCAAATTCTCCCCATCGGATTATAATTATGCAACTTTATCTGAATAAGCTAAACATTAGAAACAAAGTTATCACCCAATTTTCAGACTGAAACCTTAATTCTATGTATAAAAATAGACAGAGAAGGCTGTAAGCATGGCCACGTGTAGGAATTGGGATACTTCAAAAGTTAGTCAATTATGTAGTAGCCACATCCCAAAAGTCACTGATTGAATGGTTAATGCAACTTGCCTTCATGGATTCTGGAAATCTGCCCTTTGTTTAGCATAAAAACGAAGGCTATTGACCAGATAATGATGTTAACTCAGAACAGCATCCTCTTTTCAAGTCTTGTTGAATACAAGAAGTGGCCTCTACATTCGGAGGGTCCAGATATATGTGATATCTGTTACTTCTAGGGCTTAGGCAGGGTTTTACAAAGGGGTTCAGCGACTGTAACGGTCAAGGCCGAAACAATTATATAACAATGCTACCATTACGTAACGCCCATTACGGACAAACACTCTGCTGAAACAATTATATAACGGTGCTATCGGTTTCTAATAAACGGTGATTATTTATTAGAAACTTCTTCAGCACAAGAGGTTTTGGCCGTTACGGCTTAGGCAGGGTTTTGGCTAAGCTTGGCTTCCCACTCCTTCAGCACAAGGGGTTCTTTTCATACTTTTGTTTGCTTTTTCCATCTTGAGTTTACACTCTTGGGAACTCCTTTATTTGTATTTTGTCTACTTTTGTAGCTCTATTTTGATTCATATATCCTCCTGATTATCGATCAAAGTAACTTCTTTAATTGCTTGTTTTTCCGACTTAAGCACTCTTTACCCGGGGTTCAACTGTCTTCATAGTTTCCTCAACTTTTGCTCAAAACTCATTCTATTTTGAGAGGACTATGTGTGTTGTTTGCTGGGCAACCCCTACTCTCTAGCATACCTCGACTAATCCCTTTTACCGAGGTGAACATCTGCATCAACTGATCCTTATAACTTACTATTCTCTTCAAGGCTAAATAATTAGTGGCAAACCTCGAGATGCCTGGGTATAAAAATCCCTCTAACTCGTATGCTCCCTCATCAAAGCCACCATTCAGTTATTGTTGTCAATAGGATCACTGATCTTCTTTTACCTCAACTACGGAAACCTTTCTAACATCCCAATAGTAGGTCCTGGAAAGAACATGGGCTCTTGTAAAGGTGCTTTCTCTTCTTCATTTAACTTTTTTCCAACAACCTTGTGCATAGCTTCGTTGTCGGTGACAGCTTGAAGAATGTATTGCTCACCGATCTCTTCGACCACCTGATCCATCAGCTAATATGAACTTATGGTCCCTGAATTTCCCAGACATTAACAGACCTATGAAATATGGTGCCCTAAAAAATATAAACCATGAAGTTTCTAATAGATCTTCTGGTCAGCCCACTCCAACCATCGAACATATGAGTACATCTGCACTCATCCCAGGCACGCTGCAAAGTGCCAATGTATGTCTTCAAGTCCTCTACTTCATCTAAATATATGCCTCCGATGTCATATGCACTAGGTCCTATCATCACCTAATAATTTAGGGAGTTTACTGCATTTGAAGGGATACGGTTGAAGTGAGAATTGCGTAATTGCTCTATCCACCTGATGCCTTAGTGGTTTATTAAAATTAGATTTCACACTTGGCTGTGTGGTACTATTAGGTCGTATCAAAGGTCAATGCTGCCTCAGTCCCGCACTCTCAATGTACACTACTGGACCAACCAGGATTAGGTGCATGTGAGGAACCTATTGACTCAAACTCCCCCTCAGTTGAAGAGGAAAAATGACGAGCTTCTTCCTCCATGTAAAATGTGCCCATACTCACTCTTTGGAATGCTTGAAATGCAGCTTCCTCATCAATCACCTGTAAATCATCATCCTCAATCCTCATCCTCATCACTTGAGATGTGTTCCATCTGTGCTATCCTCTCAAACACCTACTTGTGTGCCTTAACATGCTTGCTTCCCAATAGATGGTCCTTCATCAACAATCTGACCTCCTTCGTGACATGGTTACATCCTGTAATATCCCTCGACTTATTAAATCAAGTGCTCCTTAAAACCTTGTGATTACCCCATAATCACCCTGAGACAATATTTGTAATTTATCATGTGCATATCCTCATCTACTTTCTCACACTCCCAATCAATGTCTACCTCTCTTCTAGCCCTAAGTAAGATGAACAACAAAACAAAATAATAATAATGAAACAACATGTTAAACCATAAATTAGTGTTTTACGAACTTTAAGTAGTGAAAAAGTATTAAAATGGTAACATTGTATTAAACGTCCAAACAATTGTAGAGCAAGGTTAAAATAACACTTTTAGGCTATAATCTAACTTTGTATACCTAAGTAATATACTTAAGGTTAAAATTTCTAAATCATTACAATATACAAAAAAAAAAGGGAGAGAAAGGGAAAAGTGTAAGTAAAGAATGTGAAAAAACAGATTTTTTTCATTTAAAAATTAATATGCTTACCTAAAAAAATCACTACAAGGGAACAAAAAATTGTAACAACATCTAAAGAGTGTTAAAACTACAAATGTTTTTAAAAAATGAAAGAATGTATTTTATGAAATAGGAAAAGAAGAAAATAAAAAAAAATCCATGGATTTCATTCAAAATCAATAGATGTGTGTTAATTCAAGGGGGGTGCTCGCCTAATGCCAAAATGAGGAGATTTAGTGAGTTCATATTCCACCATAGACCCCTCTGAAAGGAGCTAAATTCACCTGGTTTCAATCGGCTTTTAGTTCGATTGTGAGCAGATTGGACAAATTTCTCTTCAGTTCTGATTGGGGAAGTTAGTCCCGAAACATCATCCAGTTCTCCCTCCTCAGGCCCATATCGAATCATGTTCCAATTTAGAATCAGGATGCTTAAAATGGGGTCCCACTCCATTTAGGTTTGAAAATATGTGGCTTGAAGATGAGTTTTAAGGAATTAGTGGCAGAAGTGTGGAGATCTAAGGAGTGTCGGGGGTCTGCCAGTACAAAATTTTGTCTTAAACTTAAGGCTCTCAAATCCAGGATCAAGGAATGGGATATGGAAATCTTTGGCAATGTTCAGGCAAATCTAGATTAGTTTCTTAGTGAGATCAATGAGCTTGATACCATTAAAGATTCGTGATCTCTCTCAATTGATGAAATTCGAGTTAAGGAGGCTAAAAAATTAGATTATTTGAATATTCTGAAATTGAAAGAGATTAGTTAGAAACAAAATGCTAGAATTTGATAGATAAAAGCTTATCAGAACACCATTTTTTTTCATAAAATGACCAACTTCCATAGAAATAAAATTACATCTCCAGGTTGAGGGTGGATGGAGTTTGGAAGGAAGGAAAATGTGAGATTGCAAATAAGATTGTTTCCTTTTACATAGATATGTATAGGGAGAGGGAGTATTGGCATGCCAAGCTGGAGGATTTGTCGTTTGCTTGTCTGTCTCCCGAGCAGAGAGAGCCCTTGGAGTTCCATTTAGTATGGAGGAGATTCTAAGTGTTATCCATGGCATGCCTGTGGACAAGGCTCCTGGGTCTGATGGGTTCACAATAGAGTTCTATAGATCATGTTGGGAGATAGTAACTTTCTAGTTGTTATGAAGGAATTTTACTATATGAGACGTTTTGACAAAGTGGTCAACAACACCTCTATTGTGTTGATTCCGAAAAAAGTGGGAGTTGTAGATCTTAAGGACTTTCGACCAATCAGTCATGTTAATAGTGTGTATAAGATACTCTCGAAGGTGTTGGTAGCTAGACTCCAGGCTGTGATGGGCTCAATCATCCTCTCTTAAACAGAGAGTGTTCATGAGGGGTAGGCAGATTCTAGATGGCGTCTTGATTGCCAATGAATGTATAGATGAGCAAATCAAATCAAACGTACCTGGAATCCTATGTAAAGTTAACCTAAAGAAAGCTTATTATGATGTTAACTGGGAGTTCTTGGGCTATGAGTTGAGAAAAATGGGCTTTGGCATATAGTAGCATTGATGGATGAAGAAGTGTATTTCAACTAAGTAATTTTTCATCCTTATCAATGGCAGCCCAAAGGGCTATTTCCAAAGCTCCGAGGGTTTGAGACAAGGGGACTATCTTTCACTCTTCATTATGGTGTCAAAAGCTTTGCGTAGGATGTTATATAGAGTTGTTGGTCCTGTATTCGAAGGTTTTTCGATAAGAAATGACCAGTTGAGCATCTCCCACCTCCAATTCATGGATGACACCCTGATTTTCTATGGAGCTTCATGCAGAAATTTATTCCTCCTTAGGTGTCTATTTGGATGCTTCGAAGCAGTGTCAGGTTTGAGAGTCAATTTATCTAAATCCGAGATTGTGAATGTAGGGGATGTCCCAAAGGGTCTCTTCCACCAGTATACCTTCAGATGCCTCTAGAGGCAGGTTTTAAAGCCAAAGCAATGTGGGCTCCGGTGCTGGAAAAGTTTTCCAACAAATTAACAGGTTGGAAAGCGTCTTTCCTATCAAATGAAGAAAATTGACTCTCATCAAAAGCACCATGAGCAATCTTCCCATATACTTTCTATTCACTCTTACCACCCCACATTTGATAGCGCGTCTCTCGAGAAAATGCAAAGGGAGTTTCTTTGGAACAAGAAAGGAGGTGGATTCAAGTATCATCTAGTATTTTGGGATCAAATTTGTCGTTTGAAAAGGGAAGGTGGCCTAAATTTAAAGGATTTAGTTCAAGTGAACAAGGCGCTTTTAGAAAAATGAGTTTGGAGATTTGGGAGAGATAGAGAGTTTATGGCAGTTTGTGATAGTGACCAAATATGGGCTATGCTTATTGATAAAAAAAAATGTTAATTTCAACTTATTCTACCATAATTACAAATAATAACCGAAAGAAATGTGAAAACTTACAAAAATTGAAAGCAAAAACTTTGAATCTTGAAACCTAGGGTTTCAAACTTTGGACATTCAAATTTAAAGCTTGATTTGTTGTTTCTAGTTGACAAAAATGGAAAGGATTAACCGAAATAGGGTTTAGATGGAGGGAGAAGAGATTAACCAAAAATGGTTAAATTTATTGTTGTAACTCTGTCCCTTAGTATTTTGTTTTCTTTTTATAGTTAGTCTGTTTGGCCTTGGGTTCACTTTCTTGTGATCCCTCGCCCTTTCTTGTACTCATGAAATCAAAAATCGACAATATCGGCAAAATATATAACCAATATATGTCGATATCGCAACTAACCGACACATCTATACCATGAATTATATTTGTAACATCATATTGTGCGATATCGACGATATATCACCGATAACGTGCAATATCAATCGATATATGTGTTTTGATTTTTTTTTTTAAGGCTTTGGCATTGGGTATGAGAGTGAAACTCATTGCCTCAACCCTTCTTATACTCATGGAATCAATATCGACCGACATATATCTTTTTATAGTTAGTCTATTTGGCATTGGGCTCACTTTCTTGTGATCCCTCACCCCTTCTTGTACTCATGGAATCAAAAATCAACAATATCGGCAGTATATCACCGATATCTTTCGATATCGCAGCAAACCGACACATCTATATCATGTATTAAATTTTTTACATCATATCATGCAATATCGATGATATCGTGCAATATCGACCGATATATGTTTTGATTTGTATTTTTTTATGGCTTTGGGTATGAGAGTGAAGCTCATTGCCTCACTCTTATCTTATTTACATATAAACATCTTAAGAAAATTAAAAGAATATCATTTACTTAAATTATATATTAATTTAAAAGTAAATGATATTCTTAATTTTCTTAAATTATTTATATGTAAATAAGGTTATACCCCCACTTAAATTCAATAAAAATCATCCTCGATTCAAATTCCTGAAGAATAAAAAGTCTTAACTTTCCAGCTCAAGAACAAAATCCGTTTTTTAGCGCCTTTTTGAGAATTCCAACTTTCAAATGCTAAGGTATTTCTCAAATCTTAGAATTTCATAAATTCTACCATATCAAAACATTACTAAAATCCAAAAGTTCAGTGGAAAAAGTATGATATTTTTTAGTCTTCAAACATATTTTCATCTACATGGTCAAAAAGTCGGCAAACAGTTCAGTATAAAAAGACTTAACTTCAAACTTTACAAAAAACAATTAAGCATATTATGGGTACCCTCTGTTTGAAATACTCTCAAGTTTAAATTCCAAAAGAATCATATGGAGAGCAAAGCCTTATGTGGCAATGTCAGTGACAATTGTGCTCTTAAGAACATAACTATGCATAGCTAGAGGGCCAATATCCATATGGATATGTTTCTGGTTATGAGCCTCATTTTTCCAAAAATCCCCGATAAACGATATATCCCCAATATATATTTATCCCACCGGTGCGACATGTCGTGCTATATCGACATTTAGAACCTTGCTTGTATTTCTCTCATTGCTTATATATGCATCTCTATTACCAATCAAAAAAAAAAAATCAAGTCAAAAAATGAGAGAAAGAGGGGTTTTAAAACTGCAAAAAGTGTTGATCGATATGGCAAGTGTTATGTAACAGCTGTATGAACCGTTACATAACGGAATTCCGTTGCATAACGCTGAAATGTCCCTCATGTCACTTTTTAGTTTTTTTTTAAGTATCACGATTCTTAACGTAAAGGCCCTTTGTGAAACCATTATATAATGGTTTTGCCAAAATTTAAAACCATGCTTCTAGGCTCTTTACTTCCAAATGTGTAACTTTTAGGTTGTGGCCACTACAGACACACAAGCATATGATGTATGCCTTTCTAAGCAAAACTTTAATTTTGACAATGCCATTTAAGTATTCACATGAATTGTACTGACATTGACCCATTAGAATGTGATCCTGGACACTTCCTTAAACCATAGTAACAATTTGCATGTGTCCGTGAGTCTAAGTCATGACGACTCTTCAAATGCGTAACTCACACTTTGCTTGAACGAGCTAAGCAATTTGACTATTTTAGCCCACATTTTGAACTTCTAAAACGAAGTGTCCTAGACTGTTTTAGCCCACAATTTGACGGATTAAAAATCGGTGAGTCGACTCGTAGTATTAAAACTCAGTGAGTCAACTCAAAACTCGACCGAGTCAATTCGACTGGACTAGTTTTTAAGTCGAGTTTGAGGTAAAACTCGATTTTGACACTGAAAAGCGAGTAACTCGCCCGAGTTTTGTACTTTTTTTTGTTGTAAGAAAAAATAGTAAACCAGCCTACCTGAGTGACCAAATTATGTTTTTTTTTTTAACACACCCCACCAAGCATTAGTATAAATATGAAACAAAAGGGGGGAGGGAGTTTAGTATATATTGAATTATATATATCATTTTAGGCATGTTTTATTAGTAATTTTGAATTTATACCATATATATAGTATTACAAAAGTATTATATATGTTCGAGTTTAAGGTGTCATTACTCGGACGAATTTTGCCCGAGTTTCCGAGTTGACTCTACTCAGCAAGGTTTCAAATCAAGTCGAGTTTTCAGGTTTTAAAACACTGCCCATTTTAATGGCCATCTTGGTCATGGGTTTTTAGACTAGTTAGATGGTGAAACTAAATAAGTTGAAGGAAGTTGATGATGAAAAGAAAGTAAAACTTGCTTCGGCAAAGTTAAAGGGATATTCTGCTAAAGCGCTACTTGGTGGGATCAAGTGCAATCGAAGCACCTCTGCAACTGGGAGAATATCACCTTTCAAGTAGAATTCCATATATGAGAAGATGATCAGGTTGTGTATGGAATAAATGTAATGAACCAGGATGAGATCACGATGAGACTTCTCAACCATTAAGGATGGATATCACAATGCATTGAATGCTGAGGAAAATTTTAGCCACCAAAATGATCGAAGATGAGTAATTAATAGCACAATTCGCAAGCAATCACCAGTCGATCAAAGATGGATCAATCATGCTAATCCGAATGGAGGCCACCCAACAAGATTAAAAGGGCGAACAACGATCCAAATGGGGAGGGCATAAAAGGTGGCATGATACAAGAGAAGGGAGATTGGACATTGGTTTCATAATTGCCTCAAAAATAACTCAAATGCTCACCTTGTTAACAAGGAAGATGGAATAAAAGATGTAAACTATGAGGCCGTCGCTGAGAGAAACAACCAATAAAAGTTTGATCGTACCAAACTTGATCTTAAGGCTCTTTAGTGTATTTTTCTTAGGTATGCTCCTATTCAGAAGAGGTTTAAATGTTACATCCCCCTTCCCGCAAATCATTTGTTCCTATGGATGTTACGTTCTTTGAGTTTGCTCCTTATTTCTCTGACATTAAGACTTCTCTTCGGGGGGGTATGCAAATGAAGAAATTTCTTACCTTCCTATTCCTATCATTTTTACTTTTTTGAAAGTGGTCACAGAATGAAGAATGTAGAAGGCGATAAGGGTGGTGGTAGTGATAGACACAGAATGAAGAGTATAGAAGGCAATAAGGGTGGTGGTAGTGATAGACAAGGAGAGTGGGGCATTCTTATTGAGAAGGAAAACAAATTGCAAGTGCATGCAAGAAGGAAAAAAGACACGAATGAAAACCCTCATGAGCCCCACCAATAAGCCTCCTCAAATCTAGGTAATATCTTTCATTGCAAGTGTAAGCAAGAAGGAAGAAAGACACTAATGAAAACCCTCATGAGCCCTACCAAAAATCCTCCTCAAATCTAGGTAATATCATTCATTCTAGTCCTGATATTGTCGATTCTAATCTGCCTATTGCCTTTAGGAAGGTATTAGGTCTTATACTAAACATGTTATCTCTAATTTTGTTTCCTTTTGTACTGTCTTCCTCGTATCGCACTTTTATCTTGGATTTGTCTTCTGTGTCTGTTCCTCACAGTGTAGCAGATGTACTTTCACAACCAAAGTGGCGAAAAGCAAAGAAAGAATAGATGTGTGCTCTTGAAAAGAATAGTACTTGGAATACTAAGAGGAAAGAAGCTTGTCGGGTGTAGAGTGAAACACCACTCAAATGGATCAGCTGAGATACAAGGCTCATCTAATTGTGAAGGAATATACACAGACTTATCATAGATTATCAGAAGACGTTTGCTCCAATTGCAAAAATAAATTGGTGAGTCGTTTTCTCTCTAACAGCTGTAGACCGCGAAATTTCAACACCTAATTCTATTAGAGTGTATCAATTTAAGTACACCCACATCACACCCAAAGAAAAATTGTCCTGGTGGCTCTTGTTATGTTTACCTTACACCGAGCAAATGGGTTATTGATGTAGGAATAACTCACATTGGTAGCAAGGAACACCCTTGGATGCCCCAAAATGGAAATTAAATCAAAGGGGTCTCTAATAGACCCCGCCGTGGCAGCAAGGGACAACCTTGCTACCCCAAATTAAAATCAAGTCAAAAGGGGGTTATTAATAGACCCCACCATGGCAGCAAAGAGAACCCTTGCTGCCCCCAAGTAAAATTAAATCAAATGGGTCTCTAATAGACCCCATCATGGTAGCAAAGGGAGTACCTTTGCTGCCCCAAATTGAAGTCAAATCAAACGGGGTCTTTAATAGACCCCACCATGGCAGCAAGGCGTACCCTTGCTGCCCCAAAGTAAAATGAAATCAAACGGGGACATTAATAGACCCCACCATGGCAACAAGGAGCTCCCTTGCTGCCCCAAATTAAAATGAAGTTAAAGGGGTCTTTAATAGACCCCATCTTGACAGCAAGGAGCCACCTTGCTGCCCCAAATTCAAATGAAATAAAAGGGGTCTTTAATAGACCCCACCATGGCAACAAGGAGTACCTTTGCTACCCCAAATTAAAGTCAAAGTAAATGGGGTCTTTAATACACCTTACCATGGCAGTAAGGAGTACCCTTGCTGCCCCAAAGTAAAATGAAATCAAACGGGGTCATTAATAGACCCCACCATGGCAGCAAGGAGCTCCCTTGCTGCCCCAAAGTAAAGTTAAATGAAAGGGGTCTTTAACAGACCCCATCATGGCATCAAGGAGCTCCCTTACTACCCTAAATTCAATTTAAAACAAACGGGGTCTTTAATAGACCCCACCATGGCAGCAAGAAGCACCCTTGCTGCCCCAAAATCAAATTAAAGTAAAGGGGTCATTAATATACCCCACCATGGCAGCAAGGAGTCCCATTGCTGCCCCAAATTCAAATGAAATAAAAGGGGTCTTTAATAGACCCCACCATAGCAGCAAGGAGCTCCCTTGCTGCCCCAAATTAAACTCAAAGTAAATGGGGTCTTTAATAGACCCCGCCATGGCAGCAAGGAACTCCCTTGCTACCCCAAATTCAACTTAAAACAAACGGGGCCTTTAATAGACCCCACCATGGCAGCAAGGAGCATCCTTGCTACCCCAAATTAAAGTCAAAGTAAATGGGATCTTTAACATACCCCACCATGGCAGCAAAGAACACCCTTGCTACCCCAAATTCAAATGAAATAAAAGAGGTCTGACCCCACCATGGCAACAAGGGGCCCCCTTGCTGCCCCAAATTGAAATCAAGTTAAAGGGGTCTTTAATAGACCCCACCATGACAGCAAGGAGTCGTCTTGCTGCCCCAAATTCAAATCAAGTTAAAGGGATCTTTGATAGACCACACCATGGCAGCAAAGAGCACACTTGCTACCCCAAATTGAAATTAAATTAGAGGAGTCTTTAATAGACCCCACCATGGCAACAAAGAGCACCCTTGCTACCCCATATTGAAATTAAATAAAAGAGGTCCTTAAAAAACCCCACCATGGAAGCAAGGAGCACCCTTGCTGCCCCAAATTGAAATCAAGTCAAAAGGGTCTTTAATAGACCTCACCATGGCAGCAAGGAGTACCCTTACTGCCCCAAATTGAAACCAAGTTAAAGAGGTCTTTAATAGACTCCACTATGGCAGCAAGGAGTACCCTTGTTGCCTCAAATTTGAAATCAAGTTAAAGGGGTCTTTAATAGACCCCACCATGGCAGCAAGAAGCCCCCTTGCTGCCCGAAATTCAAATCAAAGTAAAGGGGTCTTTAATAGACCTCATCATGGCAGCAAGGAACACCTTTGCTGCCCCAAATCGAAATCAAAGTACATGGGTCATTCATAAACCCCCCCATGTCAGCAAGGAGCACCCTTGCTGCCTCAAATTTAAATTAAAATCAAAGGAGTCATTAATAGACCCCACCTTGGCAGCAAGGAACACCCTTGCTGCCCCAAATCCAAATCAAAGTAAAGGGTCTTTAATTGACCCCACCATGGGAGCAAGGAACACCCTTGCTGCCCCAAATCCCTTGCTACCCCAAATCGAAATCAAAGTAAATGGGTCATTAATTGACCCCAACATGGCAACAAGGAAGAACATCCTTGCTGCCCCAAATCCAAATGAAATTAAAAGGGGTTGCCAGACAACCCCACTTTGGCAACAAGGGTTAAGCCTTGTCACCTAAATCAAAGATAGTTAGAGGCCATCTTCACTGTCATTTGACAGTCCAGTAGTGGGTATAATACCCACTACTATCTCTCCACCCATGATCAACAACAAGAGGGTGGGGAATAACTCCCCACTCTCCCACTAATGGGATAGATGTCCTCTCCACAAAGAAGAAGACAATAAGAGGAAGTGGTTATCAAACCACTCCCTCTCATAACTCCCACTAGATAAAAGTGGGAGTTATTCTTTGAAACAAAGGAGGGGATTTAGAAGGATTGGCAGCCTTGAAGGTCGGCAAACAAAGAAAGAAAATTTCAGAAGAATAGATCTCAAGCCAAAGCCAGAGATCGGAAGATGAAAACCACAAGAAGTTTCCCTCTTCATAGAAGAGAAGAACTCAAGCCAAAGCAAGAGTTCTAAGATAAGGAAGCAGCAAGGTAAGCCAAATTGCCTACCCTCCTCTCTCCCTCTCCTCTTTTACTTTGAAAGTCCTCTTTTGAGGCAACTGTAACAGCCCAAATGGGGCATTGGGCACCCCCATCAATGAATGAAAGCTACTGTACGTTCTCTCTTTCTCTCTTCTTCTTAATCAGAGGTGACCCTCTTACAAGAGGGTGTAATTAACGGCATGGGTTTACCCATGCCGGAAATGGAGTTCCCTCATATAAAATAATAAACTCCATTAACGGAGGCTATTTGACATCGAAGTTCCAGCGCCTCACACCCCAAGTAAGGCAGTCGAAATTTGGTCATTTCAACAACCAACCAGAATTTGCCCTTATTCCAGCATGATGTGAAGAATGTTTTCCTACATGGTGACTTTGACGAAGAGGTGTATATGTTACCTTCTCCTGGTTTTACATGCATGGTTTAAAACATCAACACGTTTCCTAATATTCCCTATGAAACGTTTCCATTTCCATGGGTTCCGACACAAAATCTACTTGTGACATCAAAATTATATTATTTCTCGACACATTTCCTAATATTTCCTATGAAACACTTCCATTTCTATTTGTACCAACATGAAACCTACCTACATGGTTTCCAAGATCGGCAGGTTTTGGTAAACTTCGATGGACATGTATCGTTTCATTAGCCAACGAATGATATCCACTTGAAGTGTAAGTAGTATAGGGTTTCAACGGCATATTTCGATAGTTTTGATAACATTTCAGTAATATCAATAGAAATGTTACAAACCTTTATATAAATTACATGACTTCAATCAACATGGACCAAAGTTGACCCAAGTCATCTATTTTTGCTGAAGAATTCAATCAACATGAACCAAAGTCATTTGTTTTTGCTGAAGAATTCAATCCATATGAACCAAAGTCAACTGAAGTCATCTGTTTTTACTAAAGAAAACTCCTTTTTTAAAAAAAAAAAACTCTTTTTCCCCTTTCCTTGAATCAATCCCTATATTAGAGGTTTCTAAACTCATTTTTGGTGGGTTGAAAGATCAATGAAGATTTTTAAAACAAGATAAATCGCCTTGAGTACAATCAATCACACTTTTATCATACAAATAAGATATAATTAATTTAACCGTATGAAGATGCACTAAATTCATGCCATCTCCATATGATTTAGAGCTTCAAATTGGATTTTTACATGAAATTTTGAGGAAATATTCTTACTCATATCATGATAATGAAAGGGCCCTATGACTATGCCTATGGGTCTCTTGGATATGGCACTATCAATAATTCGATAGTTTTGGTTATGAACAAGGTCATAAGTCTTTTTACATGATTGCAGGTGTACCTCATCCCCTAGACTACCCAAAATTTGGGGTGCCTGTGGTTATTGATGCTCAATACTAAGAGTAGTATATTCGGGGTTATTAAGTTGCTACCAAAGTTACATGTATTGGGCTCAACAGCTCAATAGTGTCATTAATTAGACCATCAACTTCATGAACCTCGTCGAAACACAAATGATGACTTCGAGCATATCAGAGCTCTATATAATTAGGAATCATGACTCATGATTTGAGAGGATCTGAGTGTTATATTGTGATATTCTCTTTCTTAATGTATTATCATATAATACAGTCATTTATTTACACATTTGGCTTTACAGTTTCAGCCAGTGCATGCTACTTCGTATGATTCTTATATTTGATATGATACATGCTTTTATTCACTCCCAACAGTTTTATCTTAAATTTTCAATGTTTTCTTAATATTTACTGCATTTCTTAACTTTTACGGTGTTTCCTTGAACTTCCTTATACTTACTCGAAATGTTTCCACTTCCCTAGTGACCGAAATGTACACCTGACACCGAATTTTAATACCTTGTTTATGTCCCTTAGTTGAAGGCAATGTGTGCAAGTTAAAGAAGGCGTTGTATAGACTAAAGTAGTCAAGCAGAGTCAAGCAGATCACACACTATTCATTAAGTAGTCTCATCAGAAGGTTGCCCTCTTGATTGTGTATGTGGATGATTTTTTTTTTTTTTTGATCGGTAATCAAGCAAATATATTTTTTTGATCGGTAATCAAGCAAATATATTAAATAAAAGAAGGCCAAGGATACAAGAGCACAAGCATATGTGAAAACAAGAGTTTACAAGCAAATAAACTCAAAGGCAATCTATATCACAACAATCCTGACTCCTAGCCTAAAACTCTGCCCTAGGAGAAGCTCAACCCAACAACCCCCAAAGCTCCTCATCATCATAATGTAGGCCCGCCCATTCTAAAGCAATCAACCGAATACAAGCACAAATACGAGATTGGGATGCTGAAGTATCCTCAAAAACTCTAAGATTTCTCTCTTTCCATATCATCCATGATATGGCACACAGAAGTACCGTCCAAAGTACCTCCCTAGCACCATCCTCACTGACCCTAGGCCAACAAGATAAGAAATTAAGAAAGGGAGAGAAAGACCCAGTCAACACCCATGCGGGAAAGGAACTAGCCCCAAATACCAAACACAGTAGGATAGTGCAAGAGCAAATGGTCCACTGACTCTTCCACTTTGAGGCACATAGAACACCTATTGGCCAACCTTCACTCTCTATGTTGTAAATGATCACAAGTTAAGATTTTATTCAAGACTACATTCCAGAGGAAAAAAAAGACCTTAGAAGGAATACCTGGATTCCAAACTACCCGATAAGGAAACGTACCTCTGGAGACCGGACTCAATGATTGTAAAAGTGATCTCACTGAGAATCGGCCATGGTTGCTGCCAAACCAGACCGTGTAATCCCTAATATTAACACAGGGATTAGGAACTTGTTCGAGTCAACAAACAATTTCCCAATCAGTTAAATCGCGTCTCAACATCGGACACCATACCACTCCCTCTCCTCTTCTCTCAAAGCAGTCGCCTACATCGCCTCCCTGTTGGTGGCTAGCAAGAAAATATGACCAAAATCATCCTAAAGCCTAGAATCTCCACACCACGTCTTTCCAAAATCTCACTTCGCACCCTTGTCCCACTATAAACCTGAACTTAGGCACCACCAAGCTGGTCATCGCTATAATCCCCTTCCAGAGACCCAAGCCATGGGTGCTTTTAACCTGATTCGAGACCCAACACGAAGATGCCCTATACTTGGCTATTATCACTGCACGCCACAAACTAGTCCTTTCCGCTCCAAAACGCCTAATCCATTTCCCTAGCAGAGCTTTATTGACTAGAATCAAAGATGAAACTACCCTAATCGATGATCTCTATGATCTAAGAATTTCTAACCAATTTTAATTTTTCAAATTATTTGTTCAGAAATCAATAAACGATCCACACAAACAATCCACACAAATCTAACACAAAAGATTTTTACGTGGAAAACCCTTACGGGAAAAAACCACAGGACCTCGTCCAGCAACAAATTTCACTATGAGAAGAATTCAAGTACAAGACAAGACATTACCCAAATCGGACACGACATGACGTTCCTTGGTACAGACTCTTGCTCTTGATTTCCACGAACCAGCAGGTTCGATCTCTGCCGCAGCAACTTCGGTTCCACACCGACCAAATCTTCTCAAGCTACTTCAATTACACGATCTCGCAAGATCGATTTCCTTCTGCGAAGGCTCCGGATCATACACCGGACACACACACAAGGTGTGGGGTTCTGAATCAATTTAGAACTCTTCAAAACCCTAGAGGGATCTCATAAAGATCAGAGATCACACAATCCAATATCAAAGGATTAGATCTTTACTTGCATTCTCTAGGATGAGTGAAAGAGGAGGGATCAACAAGGATCAATTGATAAGAATGGAAAAAACCCTAGATGGGTTTCTCAGACCTCTACTCTTTAAATAATAAACAATGGATACGAATTAGGTCTTTAAAAGTTGTTTATATAGGTTTTAGAAAAGAGTCCTTTTTAGAAAAAATTATGATTACGGGGGACCGATCGATCAGTGCTCAGTGCCGAGCGCTCGATCCAATAGCGAGTGATCGGTCTTCCAACCGAGAGCTCGGTTCAAAAGACCCCTCTCTGGAAAAATACCACATACATTTTTTTAAGACCAGTCGATAGATACCGATCTCTCGGTAGGCCACCGAGCAATCGGTCCTTATGACCAAGCGAGCGGTCCAAAAAGGTCTCTCTAGAAATTTTGCCCATACAAAATTTTCCATCAGTCGATAGCCACCAATCTCTCGGTAGGCCATCGAGCGAGCGGTCTCAACACCGAGCTAGCGGTGGAGACAGAACTTTTTTCAAAACCTTTTTCAATGATTTTTTATTTGATTCCACCAAGACCAAAAGACATTGTTAGGGTTTTAACTAACCTCCTAGGTATGTTTAGGGTTATCTAAGTCAAATCCAACCTAGGTAGGGGTCTCTAAGTCCTTTACCTGTCTAGATCCGGAGTAAAAGCTTTGATGATATTTTTCTTCAATTTCTGCAAACTTCTTGAAGCTTTAACTCTCATGACAAGTTGAACTAGACTCAAAACACCATGACCTATCTAATGATCACAGAATTTGCCAACACCTAAGTAGGGATTTACAATCTCCCCCTTTGGCAATTCCAAGACAAAAACAAGACTAACTCACATACTAGGTTCAAATTTTCCCAAATGATTCAAAAATGGAAATTTGACCTTTACATGACTCAATACAAGTATAAAATACATACACTTCAACTTGTCATGTTTCACCAATTCTAGAACCTGTTTGCCTGCACATGCTCAACCAAAAACCTGTGAAGCATGGGAAATTCAAAAACAAGGCAGTAATACTAAAACAGGTCCATCAGCAAAAGTATATATGAATGTTAAAAGTGAGCTCATCACTCTCCCCCTTTTTGGCTCGAAATGCCAAGGGCGGAATATAAAGAAAATATGGAAAGCAAAGCATCATAGGAGATGAGAACATAATAGAATCAGAATAAAACAAGAACATCATCTCATATATAGAAAAACATCCATTTCAACTACATCCATAACCACAAAAGGTTTGTACTGAGTACAACCATGACAAAATAGATCCCATATCAAAAAAAATACATCAAAATAAAACTAGGACAGCAGTAAACTCCAAAAGATAAAAATGAAGCATATGAAGTATCCTAGTACTTCTAACTATCGCTCAATCCTCTGCATCATCAGAATCGAGCTGAGACTCATAATACGCTCGAAAATCACGAACATCGCGCTGCACCCCAAGTATTGTAGCATCGAGTGATCCAAGACGACCACGGATCTGAGTAGTAAACTCCTGGTAGGAGGCAACGTGAGTCCTGAGATCCATCTGCATCTCGCGCATCATCCTAGCAAGATCATCAATGGAGACCGGAGGGTAGCAAGACAAACCCACACCACCTTCAGCTTCCTCATCAGCATCCCTAGCCGATGCATGAAAAAAGCTCTGAGCAAGGGTCTTTTTGTTGATTGGACCCTTGGGATTGCGAGTTGGGCCTCCAGGAGGAGCTATAACCCCTTGAGCACCGAGAAGTTTAGTGATAAGGGAACCAAAAGGAAGAGCTCCAACAACAGTGTTGGCAGGATGGACTTGAAGCATAAGATCAATAATGTGCGCGGCAAGATCAATGTCACGACCACGCAGAAGACTGAAGAGGAATCGGGCACAATCTTCTCAAAGATCCGCATTATGAACCTTGGGATGGATATTGGCACTCATGACCAAATTTAAAAGACGTGCATCCCGAGTAAGCTGAGACACAGAAATGCTGGAACCAACCCATAGAGTGGAACACCACAGAGGAAAGTGACGACATCATCCATTGATTCCTTATCCTCATCCCTTTTATAATGGAAAGGATAGTAGGCATCAGGAACACGAGGACACCCAAGAATTTTGGCAATAAGATCGGGGTTCATGACTATAGAGACTCCCAATGCACGGGATTGAAAGGACCAAGTTTTAGGCTGGATTTCAAACATATTTAAATAGAACTCCTGAACTAATTGGAGAGGGGCAGGACCGGACAAGGTGAGTAGACCTTCCCATTGACGGTCGACAATGAGTTTGGGAAGGTGATAGTCACCAAAATCGGAAATAGTAATTACCCGCTCAACAATGATACCCTTCTTCTAAAAAATTCACTGTATAATTTAGCAGTAGAAGGGCCTATAAAGGGAGCCAAGGGAATATTTTGAGATGAAGATCCTTTGCCCTTCTTTGTGCGGGTCTTATCAGCAAATGCCTTTTGGCGATTTTCTACCGTAGAATCCACCATTCTACAGAGAAGACGATCTCCAATGGAAATCCCATGCCCAATGGGAGTGAATGAAACGGGCTCATGGAGTTCCTCTTTCTCGGGAGGGTCCTCTTGGTTGTTGAGGATCAATCTACGACGTTTGGAAACACCAGACATGAGGAAAGCCAAAAGAACCAAGGAGAAAGATAAAGCCATTCGAAATTTTGATGCCCTAGGTTTGAGAATCAACCAAGAAAACAAGAAAAAGAGCAAGGATTACCTTTGAGTCGCTTGGAAACCCTTAGAATAGAAATGAAGTGCCGAATGAAGGATTAGGAGGAGAGGAGACTGAGAGATCGCTCTAGGAGTCGGAAAACAAGTGAGTAGAAAGGTGAAAAATGAGGGTTTTATAAACTGTTCACGAAAGACCGATCGATCGGTCAATAACACTGAGCGATCGGTGGTCTGGAAAAATTTCAGAAAATTTTAATATAAAACCATTTTTCTCCCCCTCAACCAAAGCAAGGTTTAAACACATTTTCTCCTCAAATTAACCTAATCACCATACATATATGCAAAAATTGATTTCATCAATATCATAATGAACTATGTCACCCAAGAATTGATATATCAAGGTTTAGTCATAAACAAGGATTATGTATACACCTATAAGCGTTCATAGGTGATCAATTATGGTTTTTGCATTAAATACTCAATCAGAGTCGCAATCAAAATAACATGACTCTTTGGACTGGTTTCATCCCTTGAGCAAGATTTTGACATTATAGCATAAACGAGACTCTAGAATGTTCAAAAACTAGGTTTAAAACCAAGAGACATCCATACAAGTATGATGAGCAATTTTTACCTCATATTTGACTAATAATGACATTTTATTTTTCTGTCAAGATGTACTCATTGTCAAAATTCTTTTTGAGTACTCACATGCTGTTCTTAGGACACTAGTGACTTTCACACAAGTGAGAAGGTAGCCCTCTCTAATGGCAGTGGGGGCTTTCACACTAGCAACCCATATAGATACCTACTGTCTATCTAGGTAGCCATTACTCACTGTTTGCATCCACTAGAAGCTATCATACAAACTCACATGTAGTCTTCTCCATGTCTATAATTTTTATAAATAGGGGGCTCACCTTATGGAATTTTAATCACAATGGTTATACTAGATTTGATTAACCTAGTGAACCATATGGTATAATATCAGAACCTGTAAATAGGAACTAGTACCATCTCAAGAATCAGTCAGAGCGCATGTGCAACACATAACTACTTTGTTCACAAGACTCTAACTGGGATTAGTGATCATGACCATTTTAAATCACAAGATAGAACCAACAGTTGAACTATCCTTATTTACTCAATCCTATGTAAAATTTATCCTTGGATTATATGTTCAATTATGATTTCAAGGAAACAAATTGATGTTTAATGATAGGAGAGAAGGTCATACAAACACACTATTTTTTGCAACATTTTTCAATATTTTTTTTAAATTTTTTTGGAATTTTTTTTTTTTTTAATAACAAAAAATATCAAATCTTTTTGGATTTTTATAAATAAAGAAAACAAATACAAAACGGAATACATCGGTAAATAGCTCTATGACATAAATGGGACATGAAGAACACATAGGCTATAAAACAAGCACACCATTACTCAACTCCGCACAATCCTATGGATTTCCTAAGGAACTCAAACCTAAGGGAATCTAAGGGTTTTGTGAGAATGTCCGCAAATTGATTCTCGGTTTGGATATACTCAATAGACACAACATTTTGCTCAACTAGATCACGAATGAAGTGATGCCTAATGTCAATGTGCTTTGTGTAAGAGTGTTGTACGGGATTTTTGGAAATATTGATTGCACTAGTGTTATCACAATACACAGTCAGAGTGTCCTATTCAATCCCATAATCATGCAACATCTGCTTCATCCACAAAAGTTGAGTACAACAGCTGCCAGCTGCTATGTACTCAACCTCGGCAGTAGACAAGGAAATGGAATTCTGTTTTTTGCTAAGCCAAGCCACTAAGCAGTTTCCAATATAGAAACACCCTCCGAAGGTGCTCATCCTATCATCAGTATTTCCAACCCAATCGGCATCGGAATACCCCACAACTATGGCATTGGTATCGAAAGAATACCAGAGGCCGAAAGATAGAGTTCCACTCACATAGCGAATGATATGCTTGACGGCAAGTAAGTGAGACTCTTTGGGGCTCGCTTGATAGCGGGCACACGCTCCAACACTAAAGGCAATGTCGGGTCGACTGGCAATAAAGTGTAGCAAACTACTAATCATGCTTCTATAAGAAGTTTGATTGACATCCTTGCCTAAAGCATCCTTGTTAAGCTTTGTAGTAGTGCTCACAGGAGTACGAGCATGCTTAGCGGAGCTCATACCAAATTTCTTTACCAGATCTTTAGCATACTTGAATTGGGATACAAAAATCCCATTAGTACTCTGCTTGATCTGAAGACCAAGGAAGAAACTCAGCTCACCAACCATGCTCATCTCGAATTCATTTTTCATTTGATCAGCAAGTGAGAGAGCATGAGAGTCTGATGTGGAACCGAACACTATGTCATCAACATAATCTGGGCTATGACAATATCACCTTTCACAGTCTTTATGAATAGGGTTCTGTCTACTCCCCCTCTCGAAAAGCCCTTTTCCAAGAGATAAGTAGTCAGCCTCTCATACCAAGCTCTAGGAGCTTGTTTTAAACCATAGAGGGCCCTTTTTAACCGATAGACTTGATCAAGGTGATGTGGATCTTCAAACCCTTTCGGTTGTTCCACATAGACTTCCTCTTGTAGAATGCCATTAAAAAAGGCACTCTTGACATCCATTTCAAAAGCTTGAATTTCATATGGCATGCCACAGCTAGTAAAATTCTGATTGATTCTAGCCGGGCAACAGGAGCAAAGGTTTCATCAAAGTCGATGCCTTCAATTTGGGTGTATCCCTGTGCAACTAACCTAGCCTTATTTCTTATGACAGTACCATTTTCATCTGATTTGTTCTTGAAAATCCACTTGGTACCTATCACATTCGTATTTTTAGGCCTAGGCACTAAATACCAAACGTCATTCCTAGTAAATTGAAGTAACTCATCTTGCATTGCATTTATCCAATTATCATCTGCAAGAGCTTCAGTTACATTCTTGGGTTCAAATGAAGAAGTATAGCAAATGTAGCTAACCTCATTCTCAATTTGATTCCCCGTTCTCACTCCACTTTCTAGATCACCAATGATCAGTTACTTTCTTGGGTTCAAATGAAGAAGTATAGCAAATGTAGCTAACTTCATTTTCAATTTGTTTCCTCGTTCTCACTCCACTTTCAAGATCACCAATGATATCAGTGGAGGTGTGAGGACTCATGACCCTAGGATGTGTAGGTTTTAATGAGGATGATTGCTTAGTGTTGAAGCAGTTTCAACATTGTCATTTACAGCACTATCATCATCCTCAAGTTGCACAGTTTCAACACCGGAGTCATCTACAACCACATTGATGGACTCCATGATTGTAGAGGTTCTCAAGTTATACACTCGATAAGCTCGACTGTTGATTAAATACCCAAGAAATATCCCTTCATCACTTCGGGATTCAAATTTGCCCAGTTGCTCTCTATCCTTAAGGATATAGCATTTACTTATGAATTCTCGAAAGTACTTGACACTGGGTTTCTTGTTATTCCACAACTCATAAGGGGTTTTCCTTGTTCCGGGCCTCAGGAAAACTCGATTAACAGTATAGCAAGCAGTGCTAACTGCTTCAACCCAGAAATGAGAAGCTAGATTGTTGCTATGAAGCATAACTCTAGCCATCTCTTGGAGTACCCTGTTCTTCCTCTCCACAACACCATTCTGTTGAGGTGTAATGAGAGCAAAGAATTCATGTTTGATACCCGACTCATCACAAAAGTCGTTGTACTTAGAGTTTTCAAACTCCTTTCCATGATCACTTCGAATTGAGTGATTGGGCATCCTTTCTCATTTTGAATTTTTAAACAAATACTTTTGAAATTCTCAAAAGCATCGGACTTCACTCTTATAAATGTCACCCATGTCATTCTAGAGAAATCATCAACCATAACTAGGATGTATCGCTTCCCACCTAGACTTTCAGTTCTTGTAAGACCCATAAGATCCATATGAATTAATTCTAGTGGATGTGAAGTAGCAATACTTGAAGTCTTCTTGTGTGGGGTTCTAATTTGTTTGCCAATCTGGCATGGCCCACACACAGCAATAGAAGGCTTTCCTAGTTTGGGCACCCCTCTCACTAGTTCATGCTTTGAGATTTTGCTAAAGTCTTTGAAATTCATGTGACCTAGCCTTCGATGCCACAGATCAACCTCCTTAATTTTAGCCCTATTACAAACGTTTGAGGGATTAGAACTAGAGATTAGGCAGTAGCAATTATCAGTGGTTCTCAACCCTTCTAGAACACACTTACCTTTACCATTTATGACAAAGCATTTATCTTGGATAAAGTGCATGGGGTGGTAATCATCGCACAATTGACTTATGCTAATCAAATTAGCTTTCAGTCCTTCAACAAATAGGGCATTCTTAAGCTTAGGAATCTCTGGTGCTTCGATGATTCATTTCCCTTTAACTAAGGATTTGCTTCCATCGCCAAAAGTAACAGTCCCATCTGAACTCTCCTCGAATTTAGTGAATAGGGACTTATTACCTGTCATATGCCGAGAACACCCACTGTCAAAATACCACATTTCTGTGTTTTGGGCTTTCAAGGCAGTATGGATAACAAAGCATTTAAGGTCCTTCTTTCTTACATACACAGTTTTTAAAGTTTGTTTTGATCTTTGATTATTGTTCTATGTAGTAGAGACCTTTTTCTTTTTCAAGCTGACTAACTAGAGCACTCTTCTCTTCTACTACTAGTTTACAAGTGTCTCTTTCATTTTGAATGATCTTGAGTTTTTTGCTCAAAGAGATTTTTGTTTTAGCCAGCTTTAGACTTTCAGCATACAACTTATCATAAGTTGTTTTCAAATCATCATCACTTTCAGAGTTAGTTTGACTCTTCTCATTGTCTTCACTAGACTCAGTGTGTACACTCTCATCACTGCTATCATTTTCATCAACCATTGAGGAAGTCTCAAGAATCCCAGATAGGGATACAGTGAAAGTCGTATGATTATCAGTTTCTTCACATGAAGAGGAACTGTCCAATTCTTCATCCTTGGAATCATTGTCATCCCAACAGGCATTCATCACCTTGCCCTTACTCTTCTTCTTGTTAGGGCAATTTGGTGAAATATGACCGAAGCCATGGCATTCATAGCATTGAACACCTTGGGATTTCTTGTCGCCACTCTTGGAATTTTTCTTATTTTCCCAGGGCTTAGACTTTGACTTCTCAAAAGATTTTCCTCCCTATTTGGGATTGAATCTCTTTTTCATTCTAAAAATTTTCGAAATCTTTTAACGAAGAGAGCCAATTGTTCCTCATCCATCTCTTCATCATTGTTATCCTCATCCAAAGATTCCTTGATTGATTTCAAGACTAGAGATTTGTTCTTCTTGGATGGACGAAGATTGAGTTCATAAGTTTGGAATGAACCAACTAATTCCTCAATCTTCAGAGAGTCAACATTTTTACTCTCTTCAATAGCAATGACCTTGGGTTGAAATCTCTCAGGCAGAGATCTAAGGACTTTTCTAACTATCTTAGATTCAGTTATTCTTTCACCTAAGTTGAAACTAGCATTGACAATGTCACTAAGTTTTGCATAAAATTCATCAAATGTGTCATTGTCTTCCATTTTCAAATATTCAAATTTGGTGGTCAACATTTGGAGCTTTGAGATTTTAACTGTGGTGGTACCCTCATGGGTGATCTCAAGAATGTCCCATGCCTGCTTTGCTGTTTCACATGAAGAGATTCGTCTGAATTCCTCAGCAGTGACTGCAGTAAAGATTGCATTGAGACCTTTGGTATTCCATCCACTTGTCTCAAGCTCTTCTCTGGTCCATTCATTAAAGTATTTGATGACAGTCAATTTACCAACAGTTTTCACGAGCTTAGTCCACCCATTTTGTATAGACATTCAGATTCTCTCGTCAATCAATTTGAGAAAGGCTCTCATTCGAGCTTTCCAGTATGCGTAATTATTCTCATCAAAAAGTGGGGCACGAGAGACTGATCCACCCTCTCTAAGAGTACTCATGATCACAGAGTATACACAGGATCACACTCAAGGGTTTAGCCTTAAAGGTGAACCCGCTCTGATACCAATTGAAATTACCCTGATCGATGATCTCTATGACCTAGAGGGGGGTGAATAGATCTATCTAAGAATTTCTAACGAATTTTAATTTTTCAAATTATTTGTTCAGAAATCAATAAACAATCCACACAAATCTAACACAGAAGATTTTTACATGGAAAACCCTTACAGGAAAAAACCACGGGACCTCGTCTAGCAACAAATTTCACTATGAGAAGAATTCAAGTACAAGACAAGACATTACCCAAATCAGACACGACATGACATTCCTTGGTACAGACTCTTGCTCTTGATTTCCACGAACCAGCAGGTTCGATCTCTGCCGCAGCAACTTCGGTTCCACACCGACCAAATCTTCTCAAGCTACTTCAATTACACGATCTCGCAAGATCGATTTCCTTCTGCGAAGGCTCTGGATCATACACCGGACACACACACAAGGTGTGGGGTTCTGAATCAATTTAGAACTCTTCAAAACCCTAGAGGGATCTCATAAAGATCAGAGATCACACAATCCAATATCAAAGGATTAGATCTTTACTTGCATTCTCTAGGATGAGTGAAAGAGGAGGGATCAATTGATAAGAATGGAAAAAACCCTAGATGGGTTTCTCAGACCTCTACTCTTTAAATAATAAACAATGGATACAAATTAAGTCTTTAAAAGTTGTTTATATAGGTTTTAGAAAAGAGTCCTTTTTAGAAAAAATTCTGATTACGGGGGACTGATCGATCGGTGCTCAGTACCGAGCGATCGGTCTTCCAACCGAGAGCTCGGTTCAAAAGACCCTCTCTGGAAAAATACCCTATACATTTTTAAGACCAGTCGATAGATACCGATCTCTCGGTAAGCCACCGAGCGATCGATCCTTATGACCGAGCGAGTGGTCCAAAAAGGTCTCTCTAGAAATTTTGCCCATACAAAATTTTCCATCAGTCGATAGCCACCGATCTCTCGGTAGGCCACCGAGCGAGCGGTCTCAACACCGAGCGAGCGGTCTCAACACCGAGCGAGCGGTGGAGACAGAACTTTTTTCAAAACCTTTTTCAATGATTTTTTATTTGATTCCACTAAGACCAAAAGACATTGTTAGGGTTTTAACTAACCTCCTAGGTATGTTTAGGGTTATCTAAGTCAAATCCAACCTAAGTATGGGTCTCTAAGTCCTTTACCTGTCTAGATCCAGAGTAGAAGCTTTGATGATATTTTTCTTCAATTTCTGCAAACTTCTTGAAGCTTTAACTCTCATGACAAGTTAAACTAGACTCAAAACATCATGACCTATCTAATGATCACAGAATTTGCCAACACCTAAGTATGGATTTACAAAAGACTTAAGATTTAACCCCCTCCCCCTCCCCCTCTTCCTTAGGATGACAAATTTGGTTCCATGCCACCAGGTGATACTTAAATGAGTCAACCTTCTTATTCCAGAGGTAATACTTAAATGAGTCGACCTAACACAAAGACGCCCTATACGACAAATTTGTTTCACAACGCAAGTATATTCTTGATCTTCTAAAAGAGACAGATCTAATGGGTTGTAAACCATGTGATAAACCCATTTATACAAATCACAAACTTAGTGACGGTAGAGGGAAATGCCTATTGGATTCAAAGAGGTACACTAGAGACTTGTTGGTGGACTCATCTGTCTATCTCTTACCAGGCCAAACATTGCTTATGCAATCAGTATAGTTAGTCAGTTTATGCATGCACCGACTACTTGACATCTAAATGAAGTGAATCGAATCCTCCGCTACTTAAAAGTCGTCTCCTAGAAAAGATTTTATGTATGCTTGTCATGGCAAGTGGCAACCTAAGAGTTGAAGCCTACACTGATACATATTGGGTTGGCTCAATTTCAGATAGGATCTCTACTACATGGTACTACACTCTTGTTGGAGGCAACCTTATAACATGGCGAAGTAAAAGGCAACATGTGGTTGCAAGATCCAGTGCTGAAGCTGAATTTAAAGCTATGGTGCATGGGATATATGAACTTCTTTGGTTTCGATTACTCCTAATTGAGATCAGACTCCCTACTAGCATAGTTATCAAACACACGTATTATACTCATATAGTACCTGTATTATACTTTAGGGGGGTCGTCGTTTTAAACTGCGTACTTTTGTTGTGTTACATATAATGTCGGTATCACCGTATAATACCCGTTTAATATGCAAATTACATATTAAATGCGTACAATACGTGTCTTTTTGCCGTATTTTTACCTTGTTAAACAAATATTCCGTATTAAGTGATTATTATTAGCTAATATCATATTTTTTATTATTTTTTAATTTTCCTATGTTTTTGCCGTATAACACTCGTACTTCCCGAACAGATCATTGTCATATTATACCCGTACCCGTACTTGGTAACTATGCCTACTAGTGGTCTTATGAGTTTGTATTGTGATACTAAGGCAACATAACAAAACTAAGCATATTGAGGTTGATCGTCACTTCATCAAAGAGAAGATGAAGGTGGGTTACATTTGCACTCCATTCATGAAATTTGTAGATCAGTTGGAGGATGTTTTGATTAAGGGTCGTGGTAGTTCTCAATTTCATAGTATTGTTGGCAAATTGGGCATGAGTGATATCTACACACCAACTTGAGGAGTGTAGAATATCCCTCTTATTTTATGTCTTATACACTATAATCATGGTATACTATCACTGTCTCTTACATATTATTAGTATACCATTAGTGGAGTATAAATAATAAAGGAATAGGAGAGAAACATTAATCTTTCCCTAATCTTCTTCTTCCTTCTCTTCTCTTTCTTCAAACTCTAATCTACAAATCACTAAACCTAAACCCTAATACCTAACATACCTAAACCAACTATTAGCACATCCAAATTATGCATCCTGAATGGCTGTTTTTGCATTTAGGATTAGGAGTTGTGGAAAGAGGACAAATGGACCTATAATGCCTTTAGCAACTTTGCTAGACTGAGTAACCCCTCCCAAAAATGTCCGATCAATATTTCTTGACGATATCGTTGAATTTTGATGGTGCTGATAAAGCTTTGGGTAAGTTGGCAATTGTTTAGGATGACTTTCTTAATAGCAATAAAGATAATAAATAGAATGTTAATAGTTATTTTGAATTTTTGGAATTTTAAGATTCGTTAGATTTATGATTCTTTAATAATTTTTGTGTTAAAGGGGCAAGCTTATGTATTGTAATGGTCAACTTAAGTTTATTCCTGCAAGATTTTCTTAGAGAAGCCTTAGTTGATTATGGTCCCTGTTAAACTACTTACGCATACATATAAATATAGATCCAGTTATTCAGTTACAAATGTTTAGATTCATTAAGATATGCCTATATATATGCCAGTTATAATTCCTAGACAAGGTTTTATGTATTCTGATATTTTCTATTTTTTCTAGACTAATTTAATATCCTTCTATATGCAGACACGTAATATCCTCATTTTCTAAACTATTTTAATCTTCTACCAACATGTGCCTCCCACTCAATAATCTTAGTCACACTCTTATAAGTTATAACCAAGGATCACAACCCTTGTTCAACCACAACCACCATTAATGAAATGTATATACCTATTCTTTCACATCTTTACAAGAGGAGAACGGCTATTTATGTATAAGTATATTTTCTTTTTTTACTTCACAAATATAGATATTTCCTAAACGGAATATTTCATATATCCTTTACTTTTAAGTTAAAAATTCATCTTCATTTTATACAGCAACATTCTAGGCACTCTTGCTTCCAAAAGTTATTAAGGTTGTCGTTCATAGGTTCATCCACTGCACAGCATGTGAAGTACAGGTCCATACATCCAGATCTCAAAATGATTCATCGGTAATGTCATTGGGAGAGTTAAAGGTACCTTAAAGAAATTAAGGAATTCAATTTCATAAATATTTTGAGTGAAGATGCATTTAGCAGCAACTATGTGAACAAGATAGGAATCTGAAGTTACTAGGATCAATCAAGTGTATTACCAATATAACCAAGACCTTACCTTAATAATTTTTGCAAATTTGGTGCAGAAACTGTGCTTCCCATGGAGCATGATCCCTACTCTATCAAAGATATACTTAAGGTTGCGACGGATTGGCCGTCCAATTCTGTTAGAGTTTCCATCAGCTTGTTTTGGTAGAATAATGTAACTGCAGTAAAAAAAAAAAAAATTTGTGGAACATTAAACCTTATATATACATGTACGTAAGTACCATAGGCCCCATATAATAAATAATGGTGGTGAGAAGAAATTTTATAATTGATGTAGGACAATGCAAACTAACCTAGGAATCAGCTTTTGAGAGATCGGAAAATTAATTGAAACAATAATAAAATTTACAAACCATCTAAATTCTACAATTATAATAAAGAAAGTCAAAAGGGGAATTATTAATTATTAAACAACCTAGGTCAAGTCACAATCCCCAATAATGAACTTTCAAATTTGTTTAGGGTGCTCGTAATGGAAGTAGAAACTTCCACTAGCTCAATAATCAATGTAATTTCCTTATTCACTTCACGATTTCAAAAGATAGGTATAGTCTCAACAAGGATTAGTGGGTGTAATATGCATGTGATATATGTTTCAAACAATATGGAATTGAATATCAAATAAAACCAGCAGTAATAGTAACCAAGATTTACCACCTATGGTTTTGGGATGTGGCTGCTTTTAGGGTTTAGGTAAAGATAAGGCTGATTGTAATGGCAATAGGAGATGTAATGTAGTAGCATCGTCACACTGGGCTCAAGTGGGGCGGCTTGCATGAAGTGGGGGCACACTCGGAGTGGGGTTGCCTATGTAACATGGCCCACAAGGGGAGTTTGGCCGAGAGCTTGGATTTGGGCTATGAGATAAAAGGAATTTAATCTTAAGCTCCTATTAGTTGCAGATTTTGGGAATATTGGTTAGATGTCATGCATCAAGATAGTATCAGAGTCGGAGGTCTCATGTTTGAGACTCCTCACCGGGGGTGATTAATGCAAGAGCATTGTCACACCGGGTTTGAGTGGGGCGGTCTGCGTGAAGTGGGGGCACACTCGAGATGGGGTGGCCTATGTAACATGGCCCACGAGGGGGGTTCAAGAACCTGGATCTGGGCTATGAGATAAAAGGAATTTAATTTTCCGCTCTTACTAGTCACGGCTTTTGGGAGTATTGGTTAGATGTCCTACATCAAGATGTCTAGGGTTGTTGTCATAGCAATGGGGAATGGAATAAAGGTCTGTAACAGCAAAACATGGGCTGTACAGATCTGGGACAGGTTTATAGAAGTGGGAAAAGGCTGGGACAGGTTTATATAAGTGGTAATAAACCTGGGACAGATTTGTAGAAGTGGGAATAAGGCTTGGACAGGTTTAGGGACAGAGATTAGGGCTGCAACAATGATTATGGCAGTGGAAATAGGGCTGGGACAGCAACATGGATGGGGTATAGGGCTGTAAGAATCAATTTCAAAGGACATCAAGATTAGGGCTGTTGGGGTTCTGTGGCAGCAATAGAAGGCTGTTGGAATTTGTGACAGCAAAGGGAATTGGCTGTAGGGGCTAGAGTTTTGGTTGGGGAGGGTTTCTTGAATGGGAAAACAGAAAAATCAATCTAGAACAATGGAAAACAAAATCTAGAGTTTGGTTTGGGTGAGATTTCTTGCAAGAGAAATCAAGAAATTAATAAAGAACAAAGGAGGGAAGAAATCCAGGGTTTTGTTGATTAGATTTCTTGAAAGAAACAGAAAATAGAGAACAAGAAAACAAAGAAAGAAGAGAGAAAAGAGATAGATAGATTGACTTGGAATCACTCAAAGATTGACTTCACACCATGACATCACACCATTCCATTCCCAGGAGATCCTCTCACGGGAGTTTCAAAAGCAAAAGCTCTCTTATTTCATTCATAAAAATTTTGTAAATTCTCTATTCCTAAAGGGAGTATTTAAAGAGAAACGAAAAAAACCCTAATCCTAGTAATTTAAAAAACATCATTACAATATGTTCTAACTAATTACTAAAACACTCAAATATTAAAAAACTAAAACAAAAGCAAATAAATTAAGATAACTCATAAGGGGACCACCCATTTATGATGGACCACGCCATCCTATGGACAAATCGTAGCCCTTGAATCCTCTCACTCTCGATCTGACAATGGATCTCTCCACATCACGATCTAACCGTAGGTCTCCATCGAAAACACAATCTAAGCCTGTGATGTCCACATCAATAATTTATTACTAAAAAAAACATTATATATTACTAATTGCTATGTTTGTTTATTAAAAAAGTTTATGTGCGAATATTTCATTCCTTAAACAAACTTCATTTGGAAGAAAATGTACCTTTACTAACCTCAAAAGTTTGATAAGAAAAAAAAACAGATATTAGGATAGCCTAAAAATGTAATATATAAAAACTTCTAAATTATAATGTCTTTTGAACCAGCATAGCTTGATCTTGTCGAACTTGCTTCTACATTGTTGTTTTTTGTAGTTCTCGTAGATGAATAAGGATGTCATCATCTGTAATTGACTCCTTCTCCAACGAGTATACGATTTAGAGTATTTTTAGTAGAATACTTAAATAATATAGACCATGACAATGTTCCTAATAATTTTGTGGCACTATATGTTGAATAAGACTTTATGGGTTTTATTCCTATGGGTCTTGTCTTTATGTTATCTCTTACATTCTGTAACGAGTATACGATTTAGAGTATTTTTAGTAGAATACTTAAATAATATAGACCATGACAATGTTCCTAATAATTTTGTGGCACTATATGTTGAATAAGACTTTATGGGTTTTATTCCTATGGGTCTTGTCTTTATGTTATCTCTTACATTCTGTATTGTGGGTCTACTATTAGTAGTTCTTATATACTAATAGTAGACCATTAGTGGAATATAAATAATAAAGTGTGTGAGAGATCATTAATCTCTCACTATTTTTCCTTAAACCTAATCTCCTTCTCCTTCTCCTTCTCCTTCTCCTTCTCCATCTCTCTCAAACACTAACTTCCAACCCTAATAACCTCACAAACTAAACCAGCTCTATATTGTTCGATATATTCATATATATCATATCTTTTAATGAACTCAAATAGTCGAAAATATTACTAGTTGGAGGATATTAGTTATTAACTGTAAAACTAGGGCTACATAAAGCCCGATCAGCCCAAATGTTTGTCTCGACTCGGCCCGATTTTTAGGCTCGATCGGGCCAAGCCGAGCCTAAAAAAAAGCTTGAAAAGTCAATCAAGCCAAGCTCGGGTCAACCCCTGCTTGATTCGGCCCGGCTCGATTGAGGGTCAATTCAACCCGAGCTCGGCTCGGCTCGAATATTATTAAAAATCAATAAAAATATAATTTCTATATATCATTATTATATATATAAATAACATAAAATATTATTATTTTATTTATTTAATTTATAAAAAAATATTCAAGCTGAGCTCGAGCCAAGCCAAGCCCGGCTCGAGCTTGAATCAATTTGGGCCGAGCTGAGCTTCGAGCCATGATTTTGAATTCGGGCCGAGCTTCTGGCCGAATTTTCAAGCTTGATTTCGGGCCGAGCCGGGCTTCGAGCCTAGAATGAACCCTTTCAAGCCGAGCCAAGAAGGGCAAAGCCCGGTCCGAATACACCCCTATATAAAACCAAGTGGGTTCCTCAAAGTATTATCAATTATAGCTGCTATTATTTCATAGTGTATCAAAATATCTAATGAACAGAGTGAAACAAGACTGCATTTTATCAGAACTTTTCTCCTTCTTTGTGGCATAGACACGGTTTTATATTATTGTCAAACAAAGGCATCAGACAACAAATGGTACACATGTAGACCCAACACATTGACATGCTATAGTTACTTTTGTAAGATAAAATATATGTTACAACATATATACAAATTCATGCGCATATCCTTCCAAACCTGCTTCTGACATACATGAAGCATGTCAAAGAGATATGAGACTGAAGCATTCCAGGAGTCTCAAACAAAGCACGACGAAAAGATGAAGGGAAAAGAGGTCATAGATTTTCAAATCCCATAGAGATAATAACAGTCAGCTTCTATATGTGATAACTTTCTGCTCAATATCCGATCAAGAAGCCATCAGAAGCATTGGAGAACATCTTCCAAGAGCTACAATAGTTATCTCATGGATTTTGTCAAGGTTCAAACGTTTTGGGTAGGGTTATAAGTCTTGACTGTAAAATTAGTGACATAGATAGCGATGCTTTAGGCATTTTTAAATTATACTTAAGTTATGAACACTTTTTTCATTTGCTATGTGCTGACAGAATGCATACTCGCGAGATCAACGATGGAAGGGAGGATCACGTGATGTATGGTTGAGATTAGTCTCTTAACTTTTAGGTTACGATTTAGGGTTTTATATATATAAATGTTACAAAAAAGTTGTTATTAGACTTATGATTTTTTAATTTGCCTACGGGCCTTCAAGTTCCATTGAGAACTATTGGCTTGCTTGGTTTAGCCCCTTGCATGAGATTTCCCCCTAGTTTCCCTCGGAGAAACTTAGACTTCGATGGTGATCTGGGTATTTCTTTCACCATCATCTTGCCGCATATCCCGCTGCATCAGAGATCCAACATTTGATGGGTCCCCCCTACGAGATCTCATAAATTAACTGAATCAAATGACCCTAACCATCTGATCTACTTGATTTGCCATATTTTCTGCGAGTGTCAAAAGAATGCAATAGATTGGATGGTTAGAATCATCCAGCTACCAAACAAGAACAAGGCAAACTAACATATGCCTATGAGCTGAACACTCATTACACCATGCTCTACTGCAGATGCACATGAGAAGTACTACCAAAGCAGGAATTAGACAAAAAGCAAAACTTTTTTTTATCAGTAAAAAGAAATAACTTACTTCTCAGGTGGTAATACAGAACCCACCACAATTGAATCAGTAAGCCAGTTAATTTTAAGCATTAAGGCATTCACAGCACACCCATACAGGAACTTGGTCGTTTGTAACTGCATCGGAAACACATGAGAGGTTCAGTCCTTGATAATAAATCCCATGTCCTCTCAACGAAAGCTAAGCCTTGCCAAAATGTGGACATTGACAAAGAATAAGATTTCAAGTGATACTACTAACAGATATGTTGAGCAAGAACTGAATTACCAGGTTGGCATGAAATGCCAAGTGTATTATCAGTTAAATGATAATAGACAAAGTACATCACTATCATTTAATTATAAACTCAATTGTCGATTGTATTACCATTTTTATCGGTAAACAAATGATATATTATAAGGAAAGAATGTACAGAAAAAGTTGACTGAGAGGTGAACAGGAGGAAACAGAGAAAAAGGAACAAATACAAGAGAAAAGAAAAAACACAATAACCCTACCCGTGATCCAAAAAGGAATCTATCTCTAACCAATCAAAGTTGGATATAATTGAACAGCAATCCAAAAGTAGTTTGAGAATATCTGCATAGATAAAGTCGAGTGCCATTGAGGCACTGTCCAAAGCCTGACTGTTGATTGGCTTCCTTATTAAGCCAGAGATGCGGTTAGAAAGACCCTTAGATCAAGAGAAAGTCCTTAAAATGATGGAGCATCTTAGCAGGGACAAGGCTCCCAGGCCGGCTTTTCACTGGCCTTCTAAGAAAAGATGTTGGGGCATCATTAGAGACCATTTTGTGAGAGTTATATAAGAGTTCCATCTAATAATAATAATAAATACTAAAATAGAAGCTCTAATGCCACATTTATTGCCACAGTTCCAAGGAAAGCTGGTGCAGAAGAATTAAAGTACTTCAGGCCAATTATTTTGGTGAAAGCACTTGTACAATATTTGCCAAGGTTTATGCATTGAGGCTTCAGCAAGCTTTAAGTCTCATTATTTCATCTTTTCAGTGAGCTTTCATCCAAGGTAGACAAATCTCTGATGGGTATTGACAGCCAATGGACGCACTAATTAAAGGATTAGAAGCGGCAGTCAAAGAATCATTTGCAAGATTGACATGAAAAAGTCCTACAGACATGTTAATTAGAAATTTTATATTATATTCTCATCAAAATAAGGTTATGCTTAAGATGGAAATACTAGATCAAAGTAAGATCTCAGTAACATTTTTGTTCCATATCAACTGGTTGTCGGCTGAATTTTTCTATAGCATCATAGCCTAGATGTTTTTTACAGATATATGTTCTCCCCATTCCTCTTCGTTATTGTGGTGGAGTGGATTACCTCAGAAAGCCAAAAGGAGGTATTCTGAAGGGCCTTCTCTGGTGGTTTGAATGGGTTGCTGATTACTCATCTTCATTTTGGAGATGATATGACCCTCTTGTTGGAATTGTATTCAATTCTGACGAAATTGGGCATTGCTAGCTCCGATCGATCTGCCACTTCTTGGCTGATCGATCGGTGGAGCGGAATTGAAATTTTTTTCTTTTCCAAGTTTCCCGTATTATAAATAGAAACTTATATTAGGGTTTGAGGAGGTTAAGCCAAACTTTTTTTCTGTGAGAGATTTTTTGAGAGGTTAGAAGTCATTGTATTCTCTTTGTTTTGATTTTAGTGAAGAAGGTGATCTCTCCGTGGACGTAGTCCATACTGGTGAACCACGTCTATCTTGTGTATTCTTGTGTGCTTTTTGTTCTAGTTCAATAGGTAGTTTTCACCACAAATTGGTATAAGAGTCAGGTTGATTCAAAGCAATGGCATCGAAAAGTTCCATCGCCAAGTTCAATGTTTGCAAGATTCGATGGCAAAGGCAACTTCAGATTATGGCAGAGTCGGGTGAAAGATCTATTAATACAACAAGGTTTACACAAAACCCTAAAAGGTAAAGAAAAGAAACTAGAGTCAGTATCCGATGAAGATTGAGAAGATTTGGAATTGAAGGCGGCGAGAATCATTAGGTTAAGTCTATCTGACGATGTTCTCTACCACGTGGTCAATGAAGATTCAGCATCGAAGCTTTGGATGAAACTCGAGAGCCTATACATGACAAAACCGTTGTCAAAGAGGCTATTCCTAAAGCATAATCTTCATACTCTCAAGATGGAGGAAGGTGGGGATCTCACCGAGCACATGAATGCACTCAACAGAGTAGTCAATGACCTAGCAAGCATTAATGAAAAACTCAGCGATGAAGATCATGCCCTACTACTTCTCTTTTCACTTCCGCCCTCTTATGAGCACCTCGTTACAACCCTACTCTACGGGAATGATACCTTAGAGTTAGAAGACACAGTAGCAACCCAACTCTCAAACGATTTGAGAAAGAAAAACATGGAAGAAGAAAATACTCATGCTGAGGGTTTGTTTGTAAGAGGAAGAGGAAAAGAAAAAGGAAAGGGAAAAGAACAAAGCAGGGGAAGGTTGAAATCAAAATCTGGAATGACTCGACTTCAATGTCACCATTGCAAGAAATATGGTCACATTAAGAAAGATTACAGAATCATAAAGGAAGAACAAGAAAGGAACTGGAAAGGGAAAGTCTCAAATCAAGCTAGCAATGGTGAAGCCTTTTGCACCTATTCAAATAAGGAACTATTTTCTGATTCTTGGATTCTAGATTCAAGTTGCTCATATCATATGTCCTAATAAAAATTGGTTTAACACATATAAGAACTATAATGGGGGTATAGTTTTGATGGGTAATGATGCAATCTGTAAGACAATAGGAATTGGTACTGTCAGGATTAAAATGTTCGATGGGGTAATTCGAACCCTAACTGATGTTAGGCATGTACCTAACCTTTAAAAAAAAAATTCTTTGGGTACAATGAAAGCCTCTAGGTGTAAGTACATAGCTTCAGGTGGAGCTCTAAAGGTAATCAAGAGAGCTCTTGTTATCCTAAAGGGTATAAGGACTGGAACCCTATACAAGATGATAGGGAAACTGTTACAGGTGGAGCCGCGATTGGCTCATCAGAAGGGAATGATGATACCAAACTATAGCATAGGAGACTGGGTCATATGACCGAGATAGCCTTAATGGAGTTTCACAGTAGATAGCTCTTAAAAGGCATTAAGACCTGTAAGCTACAGTTCTCTGAGCATTATGTGTTCGGGAAGCAGTAAATGATGAGGTTCAAGACCTCTTCACACCGCAGTGAGGGAATTTTAGATTATGTTCATTCAGATGTGTGGGGGCCAGCCCCAATGAAGTCTCTGTCAGGATATCCATATTATGTGATATTTATAAATGATTTCTCGAGGAAGATTTAGGTGTACTACATGAAGTAGAAGTCTGAGGTATTTGACATTTTCAAGCAATAGAAGGTCAGGGCTAAAAAACAAATAGGAAAGCTGGCGAAGTGTCTGAGGTTGGACAATGGAGGAGAATATACATTTGCAGAATTCACTAAATTCTGTAAAGATGAGGGTATTGCTCGAAACTTCACCACACCCAGAACTCCACAGCAGAATGGAGTGGCATAACGAATGAACAGGACACTCCTAGAGTAAGCTGAAGTATGAAGATCAATGTTGGGTTGAAGAAAGACTTCTGGGCAGAAGCAATCAACACAGCAAGTTTTCCAATAAACAGATCACCTTCTACAATAGTAGATCTGAGGACACCAGAAGAGGTTTGGTCGGGTAAGACCTATGATTATTCTATGTTGAGGATTTTTTGTTGTCCAGCATATGCACATGTGCATGATGATCTAAAGAGTAGCTTGATGCAAAGTCAAGAAAGTGTATTTTTTTTGTTTCCATAAAAGAATTAGAAGACTACAAGTTACGGGATCCCAAAATAAAGAAGATTGTTGTGAGCAAGCCTGTAATCTTTGATGAGACTGCCATGATGAAAGAGGAGCAACATTGTGATGATGCAATCGGTAGTATGGAGCATTCAGTACAGGTGGAGCTGGATAGATCTGAATCAGAAGAAAGTGATGAAGAACCACCACCTTAGATCGAAAGAGTCAATCAACAGCCACAGCCACGGAGATCACAACGGGTTCGAAAAGCACCCTAAAGATATATTGATGACACAGACATGGTAACTTTTGCTCTCATGAATACTGAGAATGGGAAATCATCCAACTTCAAGGAAGTAGTGTCAGATGGTGATCACAGAAAGTGGGAGAAGGCTATGGATGAAGAGACGAAATCACTACACAAGAACCATATTTGGGATCTTGTAGAACTATCTAATGGGAAGAAAGTAATCGGCTGCAAATGAATTTTCAGAAAGAAAGAATCTACCACTGAAAACAGCGATATATAGTTCAAGGCTAAACTGGTTGCAACACAAAGAGAAAGAATAGATTTCAATGAAATCTTCTCACCAGTGGTGAAGCATACCTCTATCAGAACTTTGTTGTCTATAGTAGTTATGCAATACCTAGAGCTTGAACAGATGGATGTGAAGACAGTTTTCCTACACGGAGAGTTAGATGAAGAGATATACATGCGACAGCCAGAAGGATTTCAGATGAGGGGAAAAGCATATCGGTTCTACAAACTAAAGAGGTCTCTGCATGGTCTGAAGCAGTCACTCAGGCAATGGTACAAGCGGTTTGACTCGTTCATGCTGAAGAATGGGTATTTCAGAAGTGAGTATGACCACTTTCTCTATTTCAGAAAAATTAGAGATTGTTCCTTCATTTTCTTAGCACTTTATGTGGATGACATGTTGATTGCTGCCAAAAGCATGTCAGAGGTGAAGATATTGAAGAAGCAACTTAGCAGTGAGTTTGAGATGAAAGACCTTGGTGCAGGCGTGGAGCAACGGTAATTCTAGGCTTGGAAATTCGAAGAGATAGGAAACTGATTAAACTATCTCTATCCCAAGGGAAGTACATAAAGAGAGTCCTTGCAAGATTCAAAATGCAAAACCGGTGAGTACTCCTTTGGCGGCCCATTTCAGGTTATCCTCTCAGTTATGTCCAATGACAGATGAAGAGAAGGAAGAAATGGCCGAATTTCCATATGCAAGTGTCGTGAGCAGCTTGATGTACGCCATGGTTTGCATAAACCTGACATCTCACAAGGTGTTATTGTTAGTAGGTATATGGCGAATCTTGGAAAGGAGCACTAGCAGGCAGTGAAGTGGATTCTGAGATACTTGAAGGGTACTATTGATGTCAGAATCTTGTTCGACAAGAATGACAAATGTGAGGTAGTAGGGTATGTCGATTCCGACTATACTGGGGACTTGGACAAGAGGAGGTCTACTACAGGGTATTTGTATACACTGGGTGGAGGGCCAATTTGTTGGAGATCCATGTTGCAGCCTACTACAGCATTGTCAACGAGCGAGGCTGAATACATGGCAGCTTCAGAAGCAACTAAGGAAGCTATCTGGTTGAGAAGTCTAGTTGGTGAACTGGAAGTAAAGCAGGAGAAGATGATTCTTCACTATGATAGCCAAAATGCCATACACTTGGTGAAGAATAAGTTTTATAATTCAAGAACGAAGCACATTAATGTGCGCTTGCACTTCATAAAAGATACGATATCTGAGAAGGAAGTTTTGTTGGAGCAAATGCATACAAGTGAGAACCCTTCAGATATGATGACAAAGTCGGTTATCATTTCCAAGTTTAAGCATTACTTGGACTTGGTTAACATTCAATGAGATCGATGGAAGGCCACACCTTTATGGGAAGGCATCTTTGGAGATGCAGTTATCCTTCACCCGAGGCAGAGCAGAATTGAAGCCAAGGTGAAGTGTTGTAATTGTATTCAATTCTGACGAAATTAGGCATTGCTAGCTCTGATCGATCGGCCACTCCTTGGAGATCAATCGGTGGAGCAAGATCGAAATTTTTTTCTTTTCCGAGATTTCCCCTATTATAAATAGAAACTTATATTAGGGTTTGAGGAGGTTAAGCCAAACGTTTTTCTGAGAGATAGATTGTTTGAGAAGTTAGAAGCCATTGTATTCTCTTTACTTTGATTTTAGTAAAGAAGGTGATCTCTCCGTGGACGTAGCCCATACCGGGTGAACCACGTATATCTTGTGTGTTCTTATGTGCTTTTTGTTCTCATTCAATAGGTAGTTTTTACAACACCTCTTCCATAAAGAAAGCCATGAGAATTTAAAATATCATAAATACACCTTTGGTTGTTTCAACTACTAGCACAAACTCTCTCTAATGGAAGCAAAGAATCTTCAAAAATGCGCCTATTCCTCCCCTGACAAAGCACTCAAGATATCGTTCATGGGAGAAGAGCCCAAAGAATATCCAGAGGATAATCTAAAGAGATCGAATGCCAACAAAATAAGAAGCCTGGGAAGGAACAGGAAAAAATCTAGGTGATGTCAATTTAGGAAAGAAAATAATATCAAAGACTCCTCACAAAGGAGCAATGCAAGAGCAAGTGATCAATGGATTCCTCCTCTACCAGGCACAAATAACAATAGTTCGGTAGACTTCAACCTCTACTTTTGAGATGATCCAGAGTTAGGATTTTGTCTAAATCCACAAGAAAAAGGATACCTCCGAAGGTACACCACCGTGCCACACAACTTGCCAGGGCAATATAGGATAGCTACCAAAGTTTAGCGCCTACAGAAAGGACCTCACTGTGTCACTAGACCAAACTCATGTTAGACATATATGCCCACGAAAGCTATTCCGGAATTGTATTAATCTACTTAATCAATAAAAGCATATTTTACATTCACACATTATACCCTTAGAAATATATTGTCTATATGTTTAGGGTAATCCATTTGATAAATTGTCCTTACCCTGAGAGGCCGATATCTTCTCTAGTATTTTCATATATAGCTTTCATGTAGCCAATCGTCAATGTCCAACACACCAGACTAAATATAGGCTCGTTGGGTTATGTACGCTGTACTAGAAGAAGTGTGTGTATGCTCAACAAGGATTCCACTACTCTTCTAGAGTAATTTATATTGAGTTGATACTTGTCAAACCGGACTTGGAAATTCAGGGTTGGTATTTATCGATGAAATGGTTTTATTGAGAAGCTTATTTTCTATATAAAAGGAATATAATTATTATTATTATTTCTTTTAAAAAATTTCAAAAATAGTTTTGAAAGTCCAAGTTTGACTAAAAGTATCAAAGAGAAAGGGTTCTCAATATAAGATAAGGATTAAAGACAGTATAAGATATTGTCCCGTAAGCTTATAACAATATTTGAAGTTGAGAGACACATCTGTAAACAAATCTTGTAATAGAAATACCTGCAAGTAATTCTCTAATTTCTGAGGGTTAGTCACGATGTGTTAATGGACATTATTGTGATTAGTGGAAGTCCAGGGACATAGATTAAATTCTATGATCCTAATGGTGTTATAGGAAAGTGTTTCCTAGTAACAAGGCTTTAACCAAAAAGGTTAAGCACTTAATCCCACAACCGGAAATAGGATATCCCTTTAGATCCCACACACTAGGACCTTCTTAAAGCTTTTAATTTAATTATTAATTAAATTAATTAATTTCTCTATGTATATCACTATATGGTATAGTGAAGCTCTAATAGGTGAAATCACATACGATGTGATTAACCATACGGGTAGGACCCATAGGGGATTTTGATGAAGATCAACTTGACCAACAAGGGTTTAGAACCCTAAATGGGGCGTGTGGAAGTGGGGGCCACCTAGGGTGGGACACCCACTTCATGATGTATACTTATCTATTAGTTAGTTAGGTGATCTTATCTCCTAATAGTTAGGGATTAGATTGTTTGGTTGCTAATTAAAGATTCCCTATTAAATAGGGATTGCATTAGTGAGTTACTAATTGCTTCTCTTAATAAATAGGAATGAATAAGGTTGGTTTCTTATTAAGATAAATCCTAATTAATTGGGAATTATCATTAAGGAATCTTTTTAAGAGAATTCTAATTGGATTAGGATAAGCGAGAAGAGTCTTGGTTTGCAAGCAAGCAATCCAAGGAATCTATAAATAGGGTGGGACGTCCACCCCTTTGGCACAATATACTCCAACATTTTTCTCTCTCCCTCTCCAATAGTTCACGCCCCCCTCTCCCTCCTTTGGTAGTTGTAAGGTCTTCTCTCCCATTCTTCACTCTTGATTTTAGTTTGGATCTTGAACAAAATCAGAACCAATCTTGTTAATCAAGAAAGGATCTTGCGTTCAAGAAAATAATAAAAGATCATATGGCTTGAATTGGAAGGGCCATTAACTTCCATTAGAGAAAAGCTTTAGAAGAAAAAAAGGTTCGTGTGAATCGCGAAGGAGACTTTTCACTTGCGAAGTTTTGCGGGTAGCATTCTATCCTTCAAACCGTGGAATAGACTTATCCATTTCAAAGTCGCAAAGGTGATTGTTATTTTATACTTCATTGAATAAAATCAATTAGAACTATAGTCAGTTCTTGGGATTCGATGAATGCCCCCCAAGAACTGTTTTTCTAAAATTAAAAAGAGGCATACTTTCAACTCGGCTATCCCTAGCGGATGAAACAGGATGAACAAATTCCAACCTAGATATGACCTTAAAAAAAATACTCACTTCCCAATCATTCACAGGACACTTGAACCGAGGGACCCTGACTACCAAGGCAGTCCTCCTTTTAAACATAGAAGCCACAAATGCTTGCTAATCCAAGGATATCGAATAAAAAGAGTAAAAATCATGTTTCAAGGTATTAGAGCCACACCAGATGTCATATATTCAAACCCAAACATAAAATTCAAAAATATCTTTGTAAAAATAAATCCTCTATGCAAACCCTATCATAAGATTCCAATAGGTAAATGAGAATGAGAGAGACACCCCAAAAAATTAAATTTTAATATGTGAAGGATAAAAATAATGGATCGTCGTTTTAAATGACAACCCTATAGAACTTTTTTTTTAAATAAATATACTTTTTGTACACGTATTATACTAGTTTAAAACGGAAAACACGTTTAATATGCGTTTTATACAGATATCGTCGTTTTAAATTTAATACGGCATAAGTATGCCATTTAAAGGACTAATACTGATACTTTTAGTTCTATATCTATCATTTAGATTACTACTTTTTCTTCAATTTCACCTCTTTAATAACATAAATTGTTTTTTTCCTAAATGAAGCCAACTAAATCCAGTTCAAGCAGGTCCGATTATAGTAAAAATACTCCACCTGAGGAATTAAACTTCTACACTTTTCAAAATTGTGAATGAAGCCCAAACATAACAAGGCATGCTTGAGTCTTACAGGAACCAACCTTCTTTGGCGATAGAAGAACAGGAAGCTGCTGGTGATTATACTTTGATCTTCTCTGTCCCCGTGAATTTGGAAAAGGTGATGGCAAATCACAAAGAACAATACCTCCATGTTTCCTTATTAGCATTTCCAGTTCCTTTTCCTTCTGACTTGTAAATCCTGTCAGCAAGAATTCTAAGCCTTGAAATATCAATCTCTTCTCGTCCTTGATCCTGCTAATTGTCCGACACTTGATCACTTCTTGAGTTCTAGAGTTTAACCGCTGGCTCAAATCTTTCAACCTTTTCCCAGCTCTGGTACTTGAGCCTACAAGATTTAAATAATACATTCAAAAGTTTAACAGATTCAAAAAAGTGTTCGAATCAAAAGGCCAATTACAGAATCCAAAACCTGAGTCTTACGAGTTTGGTATCTAGATTGTAGCTTTTGAAGGCTCTTGCTCTGCTGAAGCTCGACTTCAGTTTCTAAGAAACGAACTCTCTTCTTTTCCGGAACTTGAATTTCATGGGCATTTGGACGTAAACTTGAGTGCAAAGAAGAACGCGATGAAACGTTACTTCGATCCTCGTGACTAATTACCTTACATGTTTTTGTTGTTTTAGGAATTGAAGCCCTTTCTATACTTACTTCTCCAGTGTTGTGTTTTACAACTTTAGAAGCCTGAAGGCGGCAACGGCGGGTCCTATAATTTAAATAAAGAGGTGAACACTGTTCTTCTTGCTGGTGAACCCATAATGCAGCCCCATCATTTGTAATTTCATTACTATTCCTACTTTTATTCATAGATTCCATGAATGGCCTCCCAGCACCAGAAATTTCATGATGTTTCTCATAATCTTCACCAGCAGCACAGTTAGATGTAGACTTTAAAGGTAGGAATCCAGAAGAGTCCCTTTTATTGGAAGATCTGAAGCAATCAAAATTTTGCTTAGAGGAAAGCAACCCAGAAATGCATCCAATTGGGAATGATCCATTCTGAAAAACACTTCCCTTCCCTGAACAGGCCTCCTGACCAGGCAGTAGCATGCTATAATTCTTAAGTGAGGTCAACTGCCTGCGATCTGTAGCCACTGAACCATCACCATTGACCATGGACATAACATGCTCTTCACCATGAGAAAATTCAACACCTGATCCCAATGTCCTTTTCTGCAACTTCTCCGACCCAAATTCTGATGTGAAGTCCAAGCACTTCCCAGCATTCTCTTCTATATCATTGTGATTCTGAGCTAGGGTGGCATTGGCATTTTCTGAAGATATACTGCACGGAACAACAGAACAAAGAGGATCGACCAAGGATAAACTAGAAGATCCCACGAGATCTTGAGAAAATAATATTCCTTCATTAAGTTTGCTACAGAAACCTTCAGAAGCTATACTTGACAGTGAAGCTATAATTGGCCTAGTTTCTGGTTTCTGAACAGAAGAGTTCTGATCTGGGGCAACATCTGCAGATTCCGAGAAAAAGCTCGTCTCACTAATAAAAAACTTGGGTATGCTTATAGTGGTGTTCTTATCCATACGTTCAGAAACGTCAACATCCTTCAAAAAAAAAAAGGGGAAAAAAGTTATCAGACTGCTGAAGGTAAAAATTATATGTTATCTGCTTGCGCAAATTAAAGGAGGAACATCTCCAGAACTTAATAACCAAAAAACAAGCCAATATCTACGGATGCAATCATGCATACCAAAGTAATGCATGAGCAAAGTAACATGGTCTCTTAAAGTGAAAGGTGGAATTGTAGCAAGGTGTAAGCCTCAAGGTTGTATAAGGAATGAGCATTGGAAATTTTAGTTGCAGAGAAGAGGAGGTAAATATTTGAAAAGTTGATAACATAAGATATTGATGAAATGAACAAGTACAATCATAGGCAAAGTTTAGGAAACCTGAAACCAGAAAAAAAATACACATTCTTGAGGTGAATTATTGAAGAATCCTGGATCACACCTTAAGTTCTAAACTAATTATCATTCTCTGAAGAGAGCTTGTGGATCTGATGTCTGACAAGCAATTACAACGGAATTTCCAGAAAGGAAAAAACTGTGTTTCAGCTAGGACATGGACTCAATAAAACATACGGATTTCCCTTCTATTTATTCACGCTTAAGCTTTAAGAAAAAAAACCATTTGAGCCCCCCCCCAAAAAAAAAAAAAAAGATACTTTAGAAACCATTATTATTGAGAGCAGCCTAAGTGAGGGTTATGCCTCTCTAGTTACACCTCAATGGTGCGGTGCCTAAGGACTTGTGGTCCACCTTGAGGCAATGAATAAGCCTTCCTAGTGGGGCATATGCCTTGTGGAAAACCATGGTATAGAAAGAAAACAGATGCAAGAAGATCTATGAAAATTAGCATACTGCCACCTTTCGAGTCCAACCACCTAACCAGCGGCTTCTGAATCTGTCTGGTGCTACATCAGTTACTTTATCTTCTGCTCCTACTGTAGAAACAAAAAATAAAAAACTTCATACACATCCATCCTTCAGGTAGAAAGAGAAAGACGAGTGGAGACTTAAAACACTTAACCAGTTTTTCGCAAATCCCGAGCCCGAGGAGAAGAGACTGTGCTTGCTTGAGAGTGAGATGAAGTTATATTCGCCATATCAAAGTCAAATCCCTGCAAGCCAAACTAGCATTATTTATCTCCTTAAAGTTTCTCCTACGCAAGTAAAGAAGCCAAAAAATATCTCCAACACATCATAATAATTACAGTTTACTGTTTCGGTATTGCTTCTTTTCGGGAGGGGGGGCGTATAGAAGTTCCAAGGCTTGCAGATAATATAATTTCACATTATATATCTCAAAGGTTCACGATATTTGTGTACCCCATATCCCTCGAAGAAACTTATATCCAGAAAGGAAACTTAGCTTAAGGTTTCATCCTTAGGACATAAATAAAAGGAACTCAGCTGTATAAGAGAGAAAATGCGCCCCAATAACTCCCAAAAAGAGAAAATATTTCCATGTTTCCTTACCTGAATCGTATCTAAAACATTTGAATTTGTTTGGACTGGTTGATGCAAGGGGGGATCAAAATGGCTAGCTACACTGGAAGTGTTTAAACACAAAGGTGGATCATCGCAAAGCTCCTTTTGCCCCATACCACCAAGAGACCCTAACAGTGAGTCGTTCAATGATCTTTTATCCACGTCCACAACACCTTTTATCTTGTCTTGTGTGGAAATACCACTAAAATTAACTTCCTGATCCCTAAGCTTTACATTCAGAACTTCAAGATCACATCTATCATGATTTTCTGAGATGGGTGTATCTACGACACGAGAAACAGTTCTTGATGAGCTGCACCCCTGCTTTATAGCTAAACTGAAACCACACAGATCATCAGAACCATTGACAGATTGAGTAACAGATAACCCTACATCTTCAAATGCATCTGCCATAGTGACTTCATCCAAGTCCGAGAGAAAATCAGTCTCCTCATTTGGGCAATGAAAGGCATCTTCCCACCCATACAACCGTGCTTGCTTCACCCGAAGTGCAACTTCAAGAACAGCTGCAGCTGACAAAGCTTCTGAAGGCGAGCCACTGTTCACTAATTCAGATATGGCCAGTGCTTCAGATGCTGCAATAGAGAGTTCAACTGCATCTTTGATATCAGCATTTTTGAGGTATCTGATATTGGATTTTTCTTGATGCTGCCTCCAACTATCCTTGTTATATTTGGTGAGCAATTGAGGCCTCGTATTCTGGGACGTTCTTAGGTTGGATTTAAGGGGCAACAGATTTACTACACCAGCCTTGTAATCCATTTTGCATTGGCGGCCCCTGTCACTTGGGACAGCTGAAGTTTCAGGAACTGGTTCCGTGGACAGAACTTTATTTGATTCTTGCCTCTCTGTTTGAAATGTATCCTGAAGTCGACTTGTAGTGTGCTGTGAAATACCATCTGATGAAAGGCGCAGATGGAAATGCAGTAACTGTTGATATTATGAAAACATTTGTAAATAATTTATATAAGAATTCAGAGCAATTAAATTACAGAGTTATACTCTAATATATATATATATATATATAGACTTAAATTGCACGATGAATTTATAGTCCATTTACACAGATATCCAGATATATGATTTTGGGCAGGTCAGCAATCAAATTTATTTTTTTTGATCGGTCGTCAGCAATCAACTTTATTGAACATCAGCAAGAGGAAAAAGAAAATAAAAGAAACTTAAGCACTTGATCCTTCAAATAGGAATTGACTCATTGCTTCCTATTAACGATGACAATCTGGGTGTATGCATATAAAAATCCATCTGCATTCATATACATGTAATTACTCTTTCCCATGGTGTCAAAAATCGACTCAATTCGGCCAACTTCCGCCGAATTGAGTTGACTTCTGTGGTGTCAGAAGCGAAATCCACTTGTATTTTAAAACTCTGGACTTCGTGGTAAACTTCGACCGATATAGAAAGAAAGTGTTGGAAAAATACAAAATTTTGGTGGAAGTTAACTTGAAGGGCTGTTAAGTTCTAACTTAAAATGGTAATGCTAAACTTACTTTCTTCACAAGAAAAGACATGTGTCCCTACCATTAACCTTATTATAATTATAATTATCTTTAAAATAGAGTGTTACTAACATTAACCTTATTATAAATTATAATTTTATTATTAGTGTGGTTAGCATTAACCTTATTATAAATCATAATTTTATTATTCTAATAATTTTATTATTAGCATATTATGCCAATAAAGATTAAATAATTAAATAATTTCTTCAAAGTATTTCACAAATTAAAAATTATTTAACTACCCATCTCCTCTTCACATATTGATTCAGTCTTGTTAAAAAATTGAGCTCATCAATTGCAGATTGAAATAGATTTAAAAACTAAATTGAATTTCAATTATTTATCAACTTTAATGTGCATTAATAAGTTTTTCAGGTTTCTAAAACAATTAACATAGATAATCATTGAAAAATAAAGATAATAAAATGAACTTACATATCCCCTTCACTTGCTTGACAAAGAAGATAAATTATAATTAAAAAATTTGATAATATAGAGAAATATCAAGAAGAAATTACAGCTCAGACAAGTAGACAACGCATGTCACTTAACACGATTCTCACATTTGAGTACTACATGCTTGCATCAATAATATAATGACTTCTACATGGTATTTATGCTTAAGTATTGAATCTCTAAAGTTCCATCTTAGATTTTTAATTTTTCCTTAAAGTTTCCTACACTTCTTTAATTTTTACATAACCTCCTTTAGCTTTCTCGAAACGTGTCAACTTCCTTACCGAAACTGAAGTTTAATACCTTGCTCTTTCCCTCGGGCATTACTTAATGCATAAGAGATGGAAAGAACCTAAAAAAAATGTAAAGGGCTTCAGATTAATTATTCATTTCCATGTTGGTAACATAACGCATTCTCAATCACGCAGTTCAAAATTAATCTGCTTCCCTTGGAGATCTCTTAGGGGAGAAGAGATAGAAGAAACATTAAGGAAGCAACCTGTAGCATAGGAATGAACGAGTGAAGCATAATATGTCTGAGTATGAATGACATAGCATGCCCAAAATTGTCATCTAGCCACCTTATATAGGTCTATTTTGATGCAGGGTTTGAGGTGTAAGGTTGAGAATAGTAGCATATAAAAGTGATGCAATCTTGCCACTTTGAGGAATGCTCATGGGGAGTTAATAGCCTGTAATACTAATACCAACTGGTGACAGGTAGAAGGAAAAAGAAGAAAAACAAAAAGGATAAAGATTGACACAAATTTAGTGTTAGGATCTAGTCCAATAGACTTACGGTTTTACTACCAGTAAGTGGTGCAGGACACAAAAAAGTAAAAGTCTAAATCACCCCTACTAATTAGAAAATGAGTAAAATAAGAAACCAAGTTTGATAACCCTCCCCCTCAAGCTGGGACATAGATATTTCTCATGCCCATCTGCTTCGACTATCTGCAACTAACCTTAAAAGTTGACATACGGAGTACAAATGTACAAGTTTGCCTGACATATCACCTTCTCCCACTGCTTCGACTATCTGCAGCCACAAAGTTGGCATATAGAGTACAAATGTACAATTTTTTTATAGACATATCACCTTCTCCCAGGTGATGTGACAATTCACCTCAATGTAATTGTTCCCTCATAGTAAACTGGATAGGTGCATTGTAGATCACAGCCTGATTGTTTCCTAGAGTTTCATGGAGAAGCATATCTTGAAATTTATCTTATCCATGAGACTTAACTCCCAGTGTAAACCCTTTTTCTTTGTCCAATGCATAACATAAACTTGGTGCCAAGTTGAGTTCTTCGCCTGCATTGGCGATTCCAAACATGGATGCGTCAGGTTGGCAGCTGATATATAACTTCCATGAATCTCTTTATGGATCCGATTATCTGTATCAAAGCTCTAGGTTCAGTGGAAAGTGATCGTGAGCTCCTGACCAAAATAGTTGGGATAAGGACGGGACGATGATGATGACCAAAAGCCACATGGCAGCTATTAAGAATTAGAAAATAAAATGTTGTCCATGACTGAATGTAGCAACTTGGAAGTCCATTGACCTCCAAAAAGGTTTGGGCTTTAAACTCTATCCCAATCAATTCATTAGAGGATGTGCTAGTAAGGACTTACTTATGAAGCAATACCATTTTCTGCAATGACCAAGATTATAAGAAGGGGTTATAGCATGGGTTAGCATCCAATTATGAATGATATATTCTCACCTCTCTCCACCGCTTTGCATGTCTCATAGATCAAAAGTGTCCAATCAATGGAGCACCTGTTGAATAAGCCACAACCAATAAATTTGCATTTGGTTGGATGGTACAGAACATATGATTATTAATTAAAGAACTACTAACAGGAGCATTGGATATCGTTTTGTTTTTCACAAGAGAAAATGATCAATATGATTGTCACGAACTCAAGGTTGTTACATCAATACAAATTTATTTTTTTTTTTTTGATAGGTTCAATACAAATTTTGTACTAGGCCATACAAGAGGCCATGTATCAATTGGATAGCTTAAATGAGGAACACATACACCACTTAATATCCTAGATCATCCATGCTATGTCTCCTCCAACTGAACAGGTAAAGTGAGTGAATTGACTGATCCCTGTAACTGTGAAACCATTTCCAAGAAATTCAGTAAGAATGACATGAAGATCAAAACCATACAAAAATAAGTAACACTTGTTTAACAGTTGGAAACTATTAATTCATTCGCATTGAGTTTGCCAAGCCAATGACATAAGCATTTCTAAACCACATCTTGGGAAATTCTTACAGCTTGAAATAAATATCTAAATTAAAAAATTACAGGTTACAGCATAAATTTAATTTTTGAAAGAGACTATTTAAAAGTCACAACTAAGCTCTAATGTTATTTAACATTGCAACATGGATGTGATGGACAAACGAGAATGATTAATTGTTTCATAACAAGTATGCATAAGAACTTACATTTCCAGGAGTGGTGCTAATTGGTGAATTGTCCTCTCCTGATAAGAATAAATGACAACTGTTGTATCTACCTTCTTCCCTTGGAAACAGATTCACATCCTGTCCTCCACAAAGATTTCCTTGAAGAAACTCCAAATCCTAACCAATGTAGAGAGGAAAATCCATCAATAAATATCGTGTGCAACAAAATCCTTCCATAGAAATTTTGAGGACCCATTGAAACTACAGCAAGCCCTATGCAAACTTTCTGTGCTCACATTATAGCTTGGGTGATATTCGCACTGTTTGTGCTCGTCCAAAAGAGCATCTAGCTGATATTTTCACATTGTTCTTATGAAAATTGGTTTGAAGTTTGAACATGGGGATGTACACTGCACAACTTGGGATGGAGAGTTGAGAGAAGTTGTGTTCCATTTTACGTTTGTTGTGTTCCTTTAAATTGTCTATCTTAATTTGGTTCTTTGTTATAATTTGTACCCCAAACTGATATGTGGAATCTTCTTACATAAATGAATGACATTTAAACTGGCATAAGTTTTCAACTCAAAAGGAAGCATAAGTTAACTAATGACTATGCTCAGGAAAATAGATTGAGCCATAGTAATAACATGAAGCCGCATAAAAGATAAAGAAGAAGTTGAAGCCACATTTTTTTCATGTACAATCAATGAATTTGAATTTTTTTTTTTTTTTTTTTTTTTAAGAAAAGGAAAGAAAACAAGAGATCCAACCCAAAGGGTGGAAAAAATAAACAATAATAATTAGAAAACAGTACAAATCTTCAAGTAATATTGGCATACCAACCCAACAATATAGTCCCCTTATGTGCACCCCTCCCTTAGCAAGAGAATCTGCTAAGTCATCCATCAATCTTGGGACCCACAAGAACGAGATGTCAAGTGAGAAGCCGCGTTTTGGACTTCTTTAATGATGGGCACTAAGCCCCATGGAACTTTGCATTCCACAATAGCCATCCCAAAGCATTGGAGAATCCCTTCAAAGATAACTTTGGGAACCACATTTCTCAATCAAGCATTCTTGGCCAAAGAGTAGAAGTTAATAGACTCCTTAAGAACTCCAAACGTTTTAAAGGCAATTATCAATGAATCTATGGTATTTCCCCACAATGAAAATTTATCTCTCCAGTGAGCAGGTTAACAGACTAGAATCAGAAGGCAATCGCATGACGTGCAAGAGAAGTTCTCAAATTAGTTACGGCCATCAAGGAAGTATTTGTGTCCGGTATCTTAAGAACTATAAAATATGCACTTTAATTGGACAAAAAATATTTAAAATATCTTATTTAGAGATTATGTCAATAGAAATACGGACTTCTTTTAAAAGGATAAAAGAAATCAAGTCTGCAAGACAGAAGTCAAAATTTGAAGTTAAGCAGATCTGGATGCAGCGAAGGTAGTCATAGCCCTGAGGAAATAAGGAGTAGGTACAAGTTTGAGATTTTGATGGAACAACACTTATTTAGTAATACAATTTTTGGCAGAGAAAGCAGCAAAAACAAGGAGCATATCATGTTGCCAGTGTTGAGTTTGACACAGCAAATCAATACATAAATCACAGAACAAAGACTGTTCCACTACACCAACAAAGTAGAGTATGTTGGAAGAGAAGACAAAAGGGATACTAAAATAAAACGTGAATTAATTAAAATAACATACCTCGTGGCCATATTATTTCACTCACCTAATAATTCCTTCCTTGCATCAAGCACATTGTTAAAATCAAGTTCTTCATCCCTATTTATGGAGAAAAGTACACCTAAAACTATTTCACAGTCAAGAACTCAAGGTATGATCATAGTTACCAAGTCGAGATTTTGGAACTATTCGGCTAGGGGAAAATTCAAAATGAATATTTGGAAAAATGTAAGTCAAGAGATGAATAAACTGTGAATAAGATTTTTAATTATGAAAATTTATAAGAAATATATTTCATATATTTATTCGATAGATTTTCAAAAAAGTCGTGAATAATTCGCATTTTTAAAAAAAAAACATATTTTAAAATTTTTTTTTAAAAAAAGGGATTCAACACAAAAATCTCAACTTATTTGGGGCTTTTTTGAAAAAATCGGATAACTTTGTTACTATGGGAGTGATGACCGAAGGGTATGTTCTTGGTCAAAAAATCAGAGAACTTTGTTACTATGGATGTGATGACCGAAGGATATGATCTTGGTCAAAGACTTTTATAGCATGTTGCTAAAGAAGGAAGACGAGGACCTCGTCAAGGACCCTCCGTTCAGGAAGATGTGGAAGCCCTAGCTCCTTCCAAGAGTGTTTACTTGGACAGTGACGCTAGACAAGAACCTTGCTATTGATCATTTTAAAAGCCGAGGTTTGATGATCCCGAATAGGTGCATCATGTCCAGAAAGGCTGAAGAGGGGACCATCTCCTTCTTTACTACCCAACAGGGGTATATTTGAGCTTCTTTCCTTCATTATTTGAGACGTTTTGTGCTCCCACCTAGAGGTGTCAATGGGATGGGCTTGGGCTTGCATTTTTGTGATTTTTGAATAGGCCCAACCCAACCCAACCCAACCCATTCACAAGAGACTTTTGTGGCCCAAGTTCGGATCGTTGACACCCCTACTTCCACCAAGGAGGCTGGAGAGATCCCTATAAAGTGGCTCAAGGGTTCCTTTGGCACAAGGGGGCAAAATCCTTTGAACGATGTTACCCTTCTGCGATTTTTTTGGGCATCTGGAAGGAAGAGATCACATGATCTTTGAGGCTTCTGAGACTTCTTTGTTGAATCTTTGTTCTATTATAGGTTGGAGTCTTAAGTTGTTCAATGGCATCCCTGCAGGGCTTGTAACAAAAAACGTCGTCTTTTTCAAAAAATCGCAAATTATTTGTATATCGTTGAGTCACCGAATTATTCGCGAATTTTTGAATTCCGGGATTATTCGCGAATTTCGCAAATTAATCAAAAAAATTACATACTTTGTATATTTTTTAATCAAATTGTTCCGTATATTTTATAATTATTAATTTACTTTTTATTTTTTCACGAATTTTTCTAAACTTGACACCTGCCAAATTATTCCCAAATCCCGACTCTGTCACTATACCTGCAGGATTCTCAAGTTTGAATAGCTGGAGCCACATTGTGTATTCTAATTCTTGATTTGGCCCTTTTCTTTTGTGCGCACTTAGGCACACAGCTTGCCGTTGGTAATTACTCGACTGCAGACTGCAGTGCCACGAATGTGTAAGTTGATCCTAACTCCTAAGTAATCGTGGTTGATCATTGGATTCTGGAGGAACTACTTATTTAGGATTGGGGTGTTGTTGTGATTCTTCCTATAGCTTGGATTCTCCCATCGAGGGTCACTTTGAAAGTCTTATCTAAACTCTTTCAAGTGAATAAGTGCCACCTATAGAACGACGGGCTACTATCTTTTATTCATTATAGATTGAGATCTTCGAACAACCTAACTTACTGACTCAAACTACGAGAAAGATTATACTAACTTAACAACTTGTAACTAAACCTAAATTCAAAAGAGACAATGATAACTCATAACACCCCCAGACCCAACATTGATTCTTTAAGTCAAACAGCGCCAATCATGGCTCCATTGATCATTTATACTTTGGAAATTATTTCCCAAGTCCATGCCGCTCTGAACTTGCTTTTATCGTTCTTTTATAGTGTCAATCCTTGCCTTATTAATTTAGGGCTTTTCCCGAGTAAGAGGATCAATGGAGCTGTCAAACTGAACTTCACTGTGAACAACCCCCCCTCCCCCCTCCTCTCTCTCTCTCTCTCTCTCTCTCTCTCTCTCTCTCTCTCTCCAACTAAAGTTACCCTGCAGCACGCTACCCTTTTGGCAATGTGACAAGCTCCCAAGTTTGGCCTTCATTTCCTCAACCACAACTTCCTCCATTTGGGATTAGCCCCAGCAAGATACGGCCTACGAAAGACAGAAAGTCTTGGGAAATGTGGCAGTAGACAGTCTAGTACGATGTATGATAGCTCTGGCGGCTAGAGAAGATAAGTGTCCAACAATAGTGATCCTGAGGGACTGACACTAAATTCTTGTTGTACAAGGTATGTGGCACATGCTCTTTAGAATCGACCACCATCCCACTAATGTGTGCATCACTGGATAACTACAATCATGATTGATTCACCCCCTCATAGTTCTGTAGGCAGATGAACTTGCTTTCATCTCCTGCCAAATTATGCAAGCACCTTGAATCAATGATCCAAATGTTCTCGTAGTGGATTGTCTCTTTTCGACCATGTCGCGGCACATACATGTTCCTGAAGTTGCAACTGACTCATCGGTGACCACAAATGGGAAAGTCAATCGTTTTCACATTCATATTTTTGTAAGAAATTTATGCAATTGAACATGGCAAAAATAGGCCAATCATCATCGCCCTTGGCCTTCTCTTCTTCATTCGACGTGGTTCCATTAACTTCCTTCGCCTTGCAGACATACTTCAAATGACCTATCTTCCAGTCTTCCCATGACACCGGCATCCCTACTCTTGCTGTTTCTTGGATGACCTTGTATCCTCCACAACATCCTCATCCTTGGATCTGTTTTTGCTTATTCTGTCTATCAAAACTAGACTTTTGTAGCCTCCTCTAACTCTTTTATAAGGATCCACACCATCTGGCTTAGTCAGAGATCCCTGATTTACAAACAACTTTTCAAGCTCCAGGAGTAAATGTTGCTTGATCCAACTACTCACTGAAGCCATGAACCCTACATATTCAATATTCAGGTCGCAACCCCCTAAGAATCAATCTCTGCGTCCTTGAGTCACTAAATTTTGATTCCTCGTCTAATTGAGAAATCTCATGACACACATTATTTGCATTCATGAAATATGATGAGATCGCATCTCGTCGGGGTTGAGATATCCTAGCCCTTCCCCAAGGAAAAACTGCACATTCGTATGGAAAATATGTTGTGAATTCTCCTAAGCTTCCTTTGCACTATCCACATCAAGTATGTGCTTACCAAATCCTTTTGGATTGAAAATCTCTGTAAATGGATACTTTTCCGTTCTTTACCTTCATTTTCATAGAGCTTCAACATTGGCCTTCGAATTCTCTGAAGCAGCAGACTCTATAATAATGATTTCCCCAAAATCCTGTCCTTGTATGAAAGCATCCATGCATGTTTCCGAGTCTCCTATTATCGGTCATTGAGTTTCTCAACACCATTCAACTAAATACCATATTCTAGCATTAGGAATCTCCTCACTAACTGCTTCCTTTGATACAATGCTCTTAAACAAGATGGAAATACCCCTACAACATTTGTGTCTCATAACCAAAGACCAAGCAACCCCGACTCATGACAAACCTCAATCCCTATGAATCACGTGGCTCTAATACCACTTGTTGAATTCGACTTGGTGGAAATCACGGAAACCACACTTGCATAAAGTAAAATATTGTAAGAAAAGACGAGATACTAAAATAATAATTGAATTGATTAATATAATATCAAACAGATCTTGCAACCAAATCATCATATGAAACAAAACCCAAACCAAAGAGCTCTCTCTTCTCTCACATCAAGCACCCACTCAAACTCATGTTGCTTACCCCTACTTATAAAGAAACTTAGACCTAAAACCTATGGCAACTATAACTTGTTTGATAATCTATTCGAACCAAGGTGACTCTTAAATCTTAAAAGCCAACTCTCAACTTCTATTGCTAACTATATCGTGCTAGTCAAAATACTAACATTTCCAAACTCTTTTCCTTATCAGGCAAGCAGTCTTATCATAATGGTTAAAACAAGAATCACCTAATGAGATTCCAGTGAAATCTTTAACTAATAATTTATAGCTGAAAATTTGAATCACGGATCATCAGCACAAAGTCAAAATCATAGAATCACGAGAACAGCCATAAATGACAATAGAAGGTAGCTTGGTTAAGATGTCCTAGTCAACATCGAGAATTTTTATCATAATACCATTGATGAGATTTTTGGGTCCATGTGTGAGCCAGCTGATGATGTTGAAATATGCATGCATAGCAAAGAGCAAATTTTCGGCCCATAAGCAAGTAATATGCTTCACGGGTGGATTGTTGTGTAATGGGTCGATTCCAATATCCACATCCGTTGTTTTTTTGTTCCCCTTAATTAATATCATACACATCTTAACTATTGTTTCTCATTATCGAACTGTTAACCTGACACAAAAATTGGCAAATGAACCTCGAAAAGTATGGTGTCCTCGTGGTGTGAGTTATTGGAACTTGGAAGGCCATTTCGAGTGTCAGAGGAAAATTTTCTAGTTTCATTAGTTTTAATGTGGGTTGTGGAAAGGAGCTAGATGCCTCAATTGCGTCCATGTTTGAGTGATAAGGTGATAGAGAGTTGTGTTGTCTTAGTCTTAGGAGTAGCCTTAATGATGGGGAGTTGGAGGATCTTTCTCGTCTATTGGGTAGGCTTGAGAATGTCATCATTCCCCCCCCCCCCCCCCCTTAGGGATAGGTGTGTGGTCTTTAGACTCCAAGGGTCAGTTCTCAATGAGATCCTTTGTTTTAACCTTATAGGGTGTTATTATTATTTCGCTTCTTTTTTCATATAGGGCTTTGTGGAACCCCGGGGGTCTAAGGTTTCTTTCTTTCATTTGGAAGCCTCTTTAGACAAGTTAATCACTTGTGACCATTTGAATAATAGAAGATGGAGATTGAATAATCGCTGAGCTATGAGGCGGAGGAACCAATGGCTCACTTGTTGTTACATTGCCCTTTTGCATTGGGTGTGGCATGGGCCTATATGAATTCCTTTAGATGCTTCTTATCTTGTTGATTCTCAGCGAGATTGGAGACCTCCATCTCTTTTCTTTGGGGTTTCCGGGAGTGGTTGCTTGGTCGATTTGGAAGGAAATGAATCGAAGAGTTTTCGATAATGTGGCTATGGCTATCCTATCTGCAGATTTGGGAGGGGGGGGGCTCGTCACCTAATTTTCGAATGGCGTTCAGTCAGTATGGAAATTGAGGACATGGATCTTCTAGCATTGTTATGATGGTGGCTTGGTCCGTTTGGTGTCCCTTCAGGCTTGAGGGATTTTATTCGATCAGTTTGGTGCATTTTCACTTCTATTTTCTCTCCTTGTAGCTCCATTTTCATTTGCTCTTATTTTCTTTTATTGTTTCAGCTGTTGGATTCACTCTCTTGTGATCCCTTTTGTTGTCTTGTTTCTCACCCTCAAAACCCACTCCAGGGACAAAGAAACCCCATGAAGAAACAAAATACGAAAAAATAAAATAACGAGGATAAACTATCACAAAGAAGGGAAGTCAACACCTTCCTCCCTTGGAAGAAACAAAATGTGAAAAAATACAATAACAAGGATAAACTGTCACAAAGAAGGACAATCCTTTCAACACCTTCCTTCGCCAAATAGTTGACCATTTCATTCGCCAATCTAAGGATACAAGAGAACACGGTGTCCTTCTAGACTATAATAACAAAGTTTTGCGCTTCTTTTCTTCAAGAAGTCGCAAATAATTTGCAACTTTTTCATCAACCAATTAATTCACAACTTATTCGTGACTTTTGAAGAAAAAAATTACAACTTATTGAATAAGTCGTGAATTTAGTTAATTAGATGCAAATTATTCACGGATTTTTGAAAAAGTGGTGAAAAAATATCTAATATATGATAGTATGCACTAACTTGATGAGTATGCTCTAGACCACTAAATTGTGGTTATCGTTGATAGCAAACACAACTCCAAGGACAGTCTTCCAACCCACAGCCATCTAATAGCTTTCCTTGAGTCTCCTATAATGAGAGAATGAAAATCCTATGACCTAGAGAGTAGATGGCCTCATCTCAAGGATAGAATATCAACATGAATAGAACTTAGAAGATACATTTCCAACCAGACCTGACCAACGAAGAAGAATGTTGCCTTCACTCTTCCTAAAATCTCACCAATCCCCAACGGACCCGGATTACCTAAGGAGGAGCTCCCATCGAAATTAAGCTTGATGGATCCTTCAAGAATCATTCTCCATAATTCCTCCTTGGATATAGAATAGGGAGCTCAATAGGAAATGTACAACCAATCCTATAAGATATTGATGCTATTAACCCCTTGAAAAGAAGTAAATACAGCCACCCAAGAAGCCACCGAAAATTATCAATATCTGAAGCCACACTTTGACTTTTGCTAAACAACATTCTACTGCACATACTGAGTTAACTCTTATTTCTAAACATTGAGTTTCACCATATAGACCAAGGCCGTCTTTAGATTTTTGTTGAACCATGATAGGAAGAAGAAAAATAAATAAATAAAAGAGAAACACACAGACCTCGCATGCTTGCCGAGAAGGGGTTTGAGCGTCCTTAATGATTTCATTGAATTGTGGTACTTGATGTTGCTGAAGCCATGCAGGAAGCCAAGCGACATCCTATAAGTAGCAGATATTCAAATAATGAGCATTGGTGCAAGCTTAACACCTCAAATTTAATGTTCATAAGCTTTTGGGGAAATTACTACCTAGACAAGAGTTATATATGCATACTCAAATTACCGATTAAAAGAAGAAACATTGTAGTTTGTAATACATATCACAAAAGTACTCATTGATATTATCATACCTTGGCATTTTCAATCACATTACTAACAACAACAGATAAAATTAAATTTCGTAATAGCTCCATTTATAAAAAGAAATAAATAAACAATATATATAACTAAAGCTATAGTAAGAAAAAGAAAAGACAACAAAGACCCAGATATCATGAAAACACCATAAAATGTCCCAATGATGCTTTATAATCAATATAAAAAAGAAACCCTTTTAGATATCTTCCATAACCCATAATAATTCTGAGTGGGTGAGGTTCCTAACTTGGGCGAGTTGGCGCTTGGCAGCTTGTCTTGGATGTAGGACAGGGAGTCTTCCAACCACATATCTAGGCCTTCCATTGGGTGCACTGTTTAAAGCAAAATCAGTTTGGAGCCCCTTCATTGATAGGTTTTCCAGGCGGCTACAAGGGTGGAAATCTAGGTTCCTCTCCAAGGGGGGAAGCTAACGCTAGTCAAAAGTACCCTATGTAGTCTCCCGACATACTTCCTGTCCTTATTTCAGATTCCCGCTTCTATTGCATTCACTCTAAAGCGTCTTCAAAGAGATTTATTATGGAATGAGCGAGGAGATTCCCGTATGTACCACTTGGTAGATTGGAAAACCATGTCCCTATCTAAGAGAGATGGTGGACTCAGTATTTATTCCACTAGGCAGGTTAATAAGGCACTTCTAGGCAAGTGGCTATGGAGGTTGGGGAGGAGGAGGGTAGTCTGTGGAGGGCTATGATAGAGGCTAGGCATGGTTCATTGAATAGGCAGTCTAGGCTTAGGCAGGTCCTATGGGGGTTGGGGTCTGGAAGGCTATAGTGCAGGGGTGGGAGGATTTCTCTAGGTTCACCCACCTCAAGGTGGGCAACGGGGAGAAAAATCAACTTTTGGAATGATCTTTGGTATGGTAACTCCCCTCTCAAATAGACATATGGCAATATCTTTCCTCTTGCATCAAACAAGGAGGCTTCTTGGTTTGGCGCAACAGGGTGTCAGTTTGGACGCCCAACTACGGCGTAGTTTACTAAATTGGGAGCTCCAAGACCTTTTGAGGTTATTGTCCCAAATTCAGTAGGTTCACCCAAACCCACTCACTAGGGACAGTCGAGTTTGGTCCCCGGACAATAAGGGACAGATCTCAGTGAGGTTTTTTTGCAAGCCTTGCAAATTGGGTCAAGTATACTTTTTCCTCAACATGCTATTTGATTCTCATCGTTTCCCTCTAAGGTATCAATTTTCCTTGTGGACAACGGTTATAGATAAAATCTTAACGAGCGATCACCTTATGCATAGAAGGTGGTGTCTAGCTAACAGGTGCTTCATGTGCCTTTTAGCAGCGGAATCAGTTGATCATTTATTGTTGCATTGTTCGATGGCGGGAGAGGTTTGGTCCTACTTCCTAATTCACCTTCGCATCCCTTTGATCTTTCCCCGATCCTTTCGGAACTTCTGATCTTGTTGGCTCCCAGGGTCGCTTCTGGGTCCAACAGGGGACTGGGTCCAACAGGGGTGGTCCGGCCTTTCATCACAAGGGCGATAGCATGGTCCCTTTGAAAAGAAAGGTGATAGAGTCCTTATACAACCCAACTATTCCAACACATTCGTGATCACATGTATAGTGATCACATGTAACCTCTAAGCCTTATCTCTTGTAAAGAGTCCTACAATGTAGAGAGTCCTTTGAGAGTCTGTATCAAAAGTTTATCTATAAATACATCATGATAACCCACGTAAGGGGTAAGTGATTCAATTCCAATTCGTGATTGGAGACAGTGGAGTCGGCCATGGCTGGGTTTGAAGATTTTGTAGAGCGTGTGCTCTGATACCATGTGAGATCACGAATTGGAATTGAATCACTTACCCCTTACGTGGGTTATCATGATGTATTTATAGATAAACTTTTGATACAGACTCTCAAATGACTCTCTACATAGTAGGACTCTTTACAAGAGATAAGGTTTACAAGAGATAAGGCTTAGAGGTTACATATGATCACGAATGTGTTGGAACAATTGGGTTGTATAAGGACTCTATCACTCCCCCTCAAACTCAAGGTGGTTGATGCATGAGTTTGGCTTTGAATAACCAAAATTTAGCTTTAGAAAGTCCTTTGGTGAAGATGTCGGCGATCTGTTGATGAGTTGAAACAAAGAGAACCCAAATGTCGCCCAAGACGACCCTTTCTCTAATGAAATGGTAATCTATTTCAATGTGCTTACTCCGAGCATGGAAAATTGGATTTGCTGTCATGTACGTGGCACTGACATTGTCACAGTATAGAGTGATTGGTGAGGATAAGAATAACCCCAAATCACGAAGCAAGGAGCAGATCCATAAGATATCAGCAATGGAGGGAGCGAGAGCCCCGTACTCGGCTTCGGCCGAGGATTTGGAAACAGGGAACTGTTTCTTTGCACCTCAAGAGATCAAATTAGATCCAAAATACACACAATAACCCATGGTCGTTCTTCTATCATCCGGATTGCCAGCCAATCCGCATCAAAATAGGCAATGACATAGAAAGAGGATATTGGTGAAATGAGGAGACCTTGATTTAGGTTTCCTTTTAGGTACCGGAGAATCCGTTTTGCAACCATGAAGTGGATCGTAGTCGGCTTGCGCATAAATAATGAAACATGGTGGACAGCATAGGCAATGTCAGGCCTTGTGAGGGTGTGATGGGGGCAGCAAATTCAGAAGTTCTTCTTTTTAAGCTCATCTACTTAAGTATGGGATTACTCAACGAATCTCATGCCCTCATACGCCGGAACAAAATGGCGTGGCTGAAAGGAAACATCGACACTTGATTGAAACAACCAATACCCTTCTCGCTCATGCCAAAATGCCCAAACCTTATTGGTTGGAAGCTTTATCCACAGTTGTATTCTTGATCAATCGCATGCCGTCGGCCACACTCCATCGCCGCTCTCCCTATGAGCTCCTTCACAGTAAACCTCCGGATTTTCAATCCTTACGGTTTTTCGGGTGCACTTATTACCCCTTCTTGGAGTCCTATCGGCATGACAAACTCAATCCAAAATCAATCTAGTGTGTTTTCTTGGGGTATAGACTGTATAGTCATCTCCAAAAAGGTTACCATTGTATGGATCCGCTTACAGGCCGGGTGTATATTTCTCGCCATGTAATTTTTGATGAACAGTCCTTCCCGTTTAGTGCTTCTCCTAATTTCGGATCATCCACCGATTCCTTCCAAGGCACACCCTCTTCGGATACAGTGGCTCTCCCTGGTATTTTTCAGCACCCATCTCGGGTTGCCTCCCTTGGTCACGGCTCACCTGCTCCTTCAGTTCCATTGCCGGTTCAACATTGCTCCTCCAGTGTTGGCCATTATATTCCTTCAGTAGATCTGCAGTCCTCTCCATCAAGTGGCACTCCATTGCTTCAACCTCCATCCCATTCGTCAACCCGATGTCACGAATGCTTTCCTCAACAGGGACCTCACTGAAGAACTGTACATGCGTCAACCACAGGGTTTTGTTGACAACTACCATCCCTTTCATGTCTATCGACTTCACAAAGCCTTATACGGGCTTAAGCAAGCCCCCCGGGCGTGGTTTCAAAAATTTAGCACCTACCTCCTTGAGTTTGGTTTTCAGTGCAGTCAGGCAGATACATCGATGTTCATTTACAAATCTTCCAAGGGTACCATGGTTCTTCTCCTCTATATCGATGACATTATCCTCACAAGAAGTACTGAAGCCCTACTCAGTTCCTTTATCAATCACTTAGGACGCATCTTTGAAATGAAAGACCTTGGTCGGCTACATTTTTTTCTTGGAATCGAGGCATCTCATTCACATGGTGGCATTACTCTCACGCATAACAAATATTCATTGGATCTTCTTGAGAAGTTTGGCATGACAAGTGCAAAACCTTGCTCCACTCCTATTACTACTGGGTCTAAGTTGTTAGTACAACATGGCACCCCTCTTGACAATCCAACTTCTTATAGACAACTTGTTGGCACCCTCTAGTATCTCACCCTCACAAGGCCTGACATTGCATGTGCCGCCCACCATGTTTCCTTATTTATACACAAGCCGACTACGGTCCACTTCATGGCTGCCAAACGGATTCTCCAATACCTAAAAGGAAACATAAATCAAGGTCTCCTCACTTCCAATGTAGTCAAGGCGTCGCCTAGGCGATTTTGGGCCTGCGTCGCCTAGGCGCCCCTCTAGGCGGGCAATCCTAGTTAAAAAAAAAAAATTTGCTTTAAAAAAATCCAAAATTTCCCAATAAATAAATAAATAATATAAAAACATATGATGAAGTAGTAATAAGATTCTAAATCGTTTTTTTCACTAAAAATATCGTTTTCGACGCAATCTGGGCCTATTAGGCCCAGATTGCGGACGCACTTCGTGCGTCACAGGTGGGCGCTGCCCCCCTGCCACCCCCCCAGGCAATCGTAGGGGGCTCTGCCTAATATTATACATGGACAATGACACGAATTTGAGTATTTTGCCTAGATTTTGAAATGTTTAATACTCCACTATGTTAACATGTCTTTGGTTATGTGATGAATGATTGTAATAGACTTTTTATTTTATATTTTTGTGGAATGTGGGTGTGGAGTTTTGGTCTTTTGGATGTTATATATATATATATTTATATTAAATTTATCGCCTAGCCGGGGCTAATCGCCTAGACGCCTTGACTACACTACTCACTTCACCAATCTCCCCTTTCCAGGTCACTGCTTATTCTGATGCAAATTGGGCTAGCAATCCGGATGATAGAAGATCAACCACGGGTTATTGTGTATATTTTGGATCCAATTTGATCTCTTGGGGTGCAAGGAAACAGCCCATTGTTTCCAAATCCTCAGCCGAAGCTGAGTACCGGGCTCTCGTTACCTCCACTGCTGATATCTTATGGATCTGCTCTTTGCTTCGTGATTTGGGGTTATTCTTATCCTCACCAACCACTCTATACTGTGACAATGTCAATGCCACGTACATGACAGCAAATCCAATTTTCCATGCTCGAAGTAAGCACATTGAAATAGATTGTCATTTCATTAGAGAAAGGGTCATCTTAGGTGACATTCGGGTTCTCTTTGTTTCAACTCATCAACAGATCGCCGACATCTTCACCAAAGGACTTCCTAAAGCTAAATTTCGGTTACTCAAAGCCAAACTTCAACCACCTTGAGTTTGAGGGGGAGTGATAGAGTCCTTATACAACCCAATTGTTCCAACACATTCGTGATCACATGTATAGTGATCACATGTAACCTCTAAGCCTTATCTCTTGTAAAGAGTCCTACTATGTAGAGAGTCCTTTGAGAGTCTGTATCAAAAGTTTATCTATAAATACATCATGATAACCCACCTAAGGGGTAAGTAATTCAATTCCAATTTGTGATCTCACAAAAGGAACGTGAGGGTTTTCAAGGACACATCCTTACCCATTCCCCACATTCAGGCTTGGCATTCCCCACATTCAGGCTTGGGCTCGCCGTCTAGTTTCAGCTTGGGCCTCTTCAAGGGATGTCAGGGGAAACCCTGGGGATATATTTTTGCCACGTAGCATGTGGATACAGCTGGGGTTTTCTCTCTTTATCTAATATTTCATTGTTGTTACTTTTCTCTCTCCCCCTCCTCCTTGGTTTACTATTGGTGAACCTTGTGTTGTATCCTCTTCTTCTTAATATTATCTTCTATTAATCGATATAAAAAAAACAAGGAAGAGACTTGAAAATATCAAAGCACCCATAAAATGACCCATTGAAGTCTAATTGTATATACAAACAAATTCTCATTTTGGAAATTGAATAAAAAACCAAAAATATAGGAACAAAAAAAAAGAGATTATAAACAAACCCGTCTGGTCAATCACCAAGAAAAAATGACAATAAAGAAAATAGGGAAAATATTCATCGAATTAAAATATTAGTGATCTGGTTAAATAAGTTTTCAATATGATTCAATTGGATAATATGAAATTCCATTACTGCAACAAAAAAAACAAAAAAATAATAATAAAAAATTATCTTTCATTCAGGAATAGTCAAGATGAGAGCTAGCATAAGAAGGCATTTCCGCTATTTTAGATAATGAGAAGGATGAAATCTCACCTCCGAGAAAAGAGGCGGTCGGAAGCCTGAACCGGCCATGGGAAGAGCGTTCCAAGCTCTGAGCACTGTAGATTGAAAACTTGGCGCCAAAGGACATTAGGGGCCATTGGGGTTCTATTAAGGGGACGATGGTTTGTAAATAGCACCTTTTGTTTCTTATAATTTCCAAAATACCCCCGAGAACATTGAGAACTGTCCCAGACTCTCTACAAGTTACTGTTTGGTTCCGAATAAAATAAGGGAACCAAATCCTCTACTGTTATAACCGGACTCAGTAGAGTCCGGTTACGCCGTTGAGGTTGCCATGTGTCCCTTTTGACACCCTTAACTGTGGTTAACATTCACTCACCACTAGGGTTTACCCAACTATCTTATGTTTTTAGAAAAAAATAAAATATTTGATATTTTTTCTAACCACGGTCAAAATTTATTTTTAATATTTTTATCTAAAAACAAGACTCGCGATTCTCTCCAGTTGTAACCGGGCTCGGGGGAGTCCGGTTACGCCATTGATGCTGCCACGTGTCTCAATTGACACCTCTTAATTGTGGTTAAGATTCACCCACTCTTAGGGTTCACCCACCTATCTTTGGTTTTTAGACGATTACGAGTCAAAAACAAAGGATAAAGTGAACACTATGGATGGGTGAATCTTAACCACAGTTAAAGGGTGTCAAAAGGGATACATAGCGACTTCTAGCGTAACCAGACTCCCCTGAGTCTAGTTATAACAGCAGAGGATTTGATTCCTAAGTGTAAATTATTTTTTTTTAAGAAAATCTAATTTTTCACTATTTGATTATTAAAAAAAATGAAAAACTAGCCTCTAATTTCTTCCAAAGGATTTCATTTCATTCCAAAAATCACTTGAATTTTAAGAGGAAAATAAGCCTTTGTAAGGTTGCCAAGAAAATGAAATAAAATAAATGGGACATATAAGAAAAATAATTCCTACACCATTTTTTAATTGCTAAGGTGAAAAAAAGGGAATAAAATAAGTGAGGAATGTGGATGTGGTGGTGTAGATGCTGACAGTAGCAGTGGCAGCAATGATTGTGATGGTGGTGTTGGTGTCAATTGGAGGTAGTTACGGCAATGGTGGTCGTGGTCGTGGTGGTGGTAATGTGATGGCGGGTGAAGGTTAAAGAGGAGAGTCAGGGGAAAAGGTGAGAGGGGGCAGCTGCCCCATTGAACTTTTAAAAAAATTACAATCAATAAAAATTAGTGCGAAGGAGGCAGCTACACTAACGTTTTGAAAAAAGAAACCTCTTTAGACACTTTGTAATCATATCCAAGGTTCTAAATGTCGATATCGCATGCCATGTCGAGCCATGGAAAAAAATATATTTGGAATATATCAATCTCACTGGAACAATATTGCACGTGGAGGGAAAAATCGAAAAACATAGTGAAAAACATGGTTTTTTTCAATGAAACTTCAGGAAATGTTAAAATTAATGTTAATACACATATGAGAATTAAAATTAAAAATAATAATAATAAATGTACATAAGAGATACAATGAAAAGGGGGCCAAATATATGCGTTGACGCTAACGACAATTTATAATTCACTAATATTAATGTAACTTACTTGGTATAGATGTATCGGGAGTTATTTAAATCGATATATATCGTCGATATTTCCGAAATATCGACGATATTTTGAACCATGATCATATCATATAAAAGGGGTGAGAGGGGAGCTAGTAGGGCTGCCAAAATCCCAAGCCAAAGGCCCTTCATGGGATGCAAAATTGATTATAAATAAATACTAGGAGGGCAATTAGGCCAAGCTGAGGTGGGCTAGGTTGGGCTGGGGTTAGCCCAAGCTCATCCCATAAATCAAAACCTTACCCTAAGCTCAAGTCGAGTCTCACCCTAGCCCAAGTTCAGGCTTGCCCAAATTAAGCAGATTGTGTGTCAAGTTTGGGTTGGCCTAAATTAAGCAGATTGTGGTACAATAGGTAACAAGTTTACAAAATGAAAAATTGAGAACAAGTGGGGTTAAGGACTACAAAAGACCGATGGATGTAATCCAATAGTAAATCTTATTTACTAGAATAAGAGTTATTGTTTTATTACACTATATATATATATGTGTGTGTGTGGCGAGAAAGTGAGGGAAAGTAAATTTTATTGGATTATATATATAATCCAATGATAAATATTTATTAGGGTAAGAGTTACTATTTTTGTCGTTTGGCGATAAAGTGAGGTAACTAAAAGAAAGTGAGTTTTCTTGCACTTTCCCAGCGTTCGATGTGTAATAAAATACACTTCCCTTTTCTTACACGTTCTCAACAATAACAACCACACTATAACTTTCTCCATCTTTTGATGATTATTTTGAAAGAAAATTTGAGTTTTTTTTTCTTTTCTTTTCTCTCACCCACATTTTTACCAAATGAACACACACTAGAGATGACCAAATGAATAAGATGGAAAACACTAGGTAAGCCAGAAAAAGGTTCTCAGTCTTCACTCTCTCACGTATCTATTTCCTATAACATTAAAAGATCTTCAACAGAGGACACATGTAGCCCAGGCAATTTAGATCACTCTTTCGAAGATCCAGCGATTTCTAATATGCATAGATAGTCAAATACTAGCTGGTATCAATTCTTGTGTGTACAAAGAAGACTATGTCTAAGCATCCCTTAAATCTTTTCCCTATCCTTTCGGAGCTTTTTTATCCTGCTAGTTTTTAGTGTTGTTTCCCTCTCCACGGGGAGTAATTTGGCATTTCCTTCCGGGGTGATAAATTGAGCCCTTTGGAAGGAGACGAATATGCGGGTGTTTGAGGACACCTCCTTGGTGGTTTGTAGGGGGCAAAGGGTGGGGACCCTTGGGCGAATATCTTTGCCTTGTAGTCTTCTGATGTAGCTGGGGTTCGTAGTTTGTTGTTTTTCTTTTTGCTTTCACACTTTGTTTACTTTTTGTGAACCTTACTACATATCATCTATTTCCTTATTATATATAACCTATTTTACTGATTAGAAAAAAATTGAACCAGAATACTCTTAATCTGGAATAAGATAAGACAACTCGGATTGGGCATAATCTAAAACAGAGTTAATACTGTGCTTCAAACAGACCGAATCAACTATTAGTCTGTGATCAAACAGAATCTGAAATAAGGATTTTGCTAACCCCACTCTCCTTTATTACACTATCCCCTTTTCTTGTGAATTCCCTGCCAAGACGGAAAGCAAGTCTATAGTACCAATCCAGGAAACCTGGACTTGGTTGGTTGAGACTTAAAGAGTGTTTACAACGGTCACATACCACGCACATTAACAAAAGTTCAAGAAGATGTTTTTCTGGCAAAAAAGAAGAGTGAAATTAAGGGAAATGTATATTTTCATTCTCTTATTCTAAGCATTCAAACATGGCTATCTGTTGGCCTTATTAGAAACTTTCCTAAGTAGAAACACCAGAGTATGGGGCTTCTACACTGAGCCTTCAGATTCCATCTTTTTTATTCCATGTTGTTGAACTGGAAAAACTTGCAACCAGCTGGATAAAGATCGATACCACCAAAGAGATGCTCCTGACCACTCTCTGGGTGTTGTTTCGGGTAGTTACGTTCAACCTGTGACACAAAATTTGGGTGCACTACGCAAGGATGTTTAACGAACTGCATGGTGTCTCTGTAACATTATCATTTCTTTGACTAAGATGGTTATAAACTTAAATCACAATTCCAGTATTAACTAATGAATCCACATAAAATGTGTACCCCTGAGTTTCAAAATTGATGAATCTTAGGCTCGTTGGTGGAATGTTGTTGCCGGGTACTCGAGGGAAGAACTCCGCCTGTAAAATTTCCATAATGTTAAACGGAGGGTTATATGTGCCTTTAAGGATACTCACTATCAATACAGGAATTGGTTTTCAATCTTCAGGAGTAGAAATCACCATATATTTCAAATACAAGAATCCGTAAATATTTTTTAACTGTTCAATGTATGGACTTTTATTTGTTATTTAGTTAAGCAAACAAAAAAAGTTTTCGCTATCTAATGAAAGGTTATGATAGGTGATCAATAGCTGTCTCGACTATCGCACACTGATGGTAATGTCTGCAAGACCAAACCAACAAAGATAAAACTTTGCATTCCTGTGAAAAATGATGAACTACCAACCAAAGTTTCTCTCTAAAATGTTGGAATTGTAAGAGTAACTCGGAAATGAAAACTGAGCACGTCACAGACTCACAAAGAGCTCGCGATCCATTAACGGGTATTACTAGATACTAATATTCTTCAAAATCATCCCCAAAACTCGTATTTCCAAGAAATAATATGGGTTTGGTATGAGATCCACTACTGCTAAGGCTCAAGCATACCCAAATAATTTTGTTTCTAAAAAGGAGTAATAAGATTATTTTAAAATTGAGAATAAAATAATATTATTAATATATAAACTATAAAAGCAAATTCCCCTTTTACCCTACACATAAGACATGCACAATTCATACAGATAAGAAGATACAGGGGACATAAAACAACTTCTACGTTATGCTCTAGACCCTCAGTTGATATTTAAATGTCTTATCTGAAGAAAAAAAAAATTGTTATTGGCACTCTCGACCTCATAGTTATGGTAGAGAAAATCAACAGATGGAGTCTCAAGCTATAAATAAATTTCCAATAACATGTACCTTTTGGTTTCGAAACAGATCAAGTGACTTGACGAGGGTCTCTTCCATATTTCTGATATGAGCCAGGTTATTGACATTGTTCAGATTGGTCCATTGGCTGCAAATATTTCAGAACAAATTAAAAAAGTCCCAAAGTTTGTACTAGGATACAGAGAAAGAAACTAGGAATCAGGTAAATTGTGTACATGATTGCCCATGAAACACAGGAATCAAGTAAAGTAACAAGGAATAAACTAATTCTGTAGAGATGATGAACATCCATTTATAAGAGGCCTAATCTCATAGCTCGCCGCTCACGAGATACCATGTGATATGATATCTCCATTTCCAACACTAAGGATCCTATGAGCCATGGTTTTTATCTGAGTAAGCATAACACTAATTGGTTTGCTAATTTCGATATGGTTCATACTCCAGACACCACGGGATTGTGGGATCCATGGTGTTAGAATCCATAAGACCATTTATAGTAGCTCGTGAGATCTTAGGCCGCCTTCATTTTATGGATAAACTTGACTGAGTTAATATATTGAAACGGGTAAAATACCTCAGTAGCAAGGAAAGCTAGTCAAAATTTGTATCGGTTAGATCTGTGTGATTTAACCTGAGAACAACGATTACTCAGTTACCAAATAGATGTAGTAGTATCCAACCTATTGGCATTGCAACACATTTTGGGTTGTGCACCATCCTACTTGGCTTCCTTGATTCTTGAATTTAACTGGATTATGTATAGATTTTATACAGGTGTGTTGAAATCTTCTACTAACAGGAAGTTAAAATGGGCAACAATAACAAGTTGCTTTCATGGCAATTGAAAATGGATTTTAAACTTAAATGAGGAAATCCAATATAGAGGACAAACTAAAAGGTAGGACCTCAATCGTTGTTGTGCATCAACAAGCCGTGAGTTCATTTCCATCAATTCCTTATGCATTTCCTGCCCATTCCCAGAAAATGTATGGAAATTATTAACTGTAGCTTATAAAGAACTTGACATAGAAATGATATAAAGGTCTAAAACTGTAAGATGCGTACCTCAAGTTTTTTCTTCCTGTTGGATCAAACACGAAGATAGTAAAAAAGAAGTCAACTAATTAGTGAATATCAAGTTTACACGAAATTAAAATGTTGATCAAAAGAAGATGGTAATACTTCTCATCAATGGTGTCCACATCAATGTTTTCGCTCATCTTTCCATATATCCTTTTCAGAATCTGAAGTGAGAAGGAAGAATCACAACCACAAACCCACTGTTAGTCCAAGAAGTATACATTTACAAAATCCAAATAATCTAAACCATGACATTTCATGTAAATTTTGGTAAAGATAATTCGTTTTAAATCATACTTCTGAGGTTTCGTTCCTCCTGTTGCGGAACAAAGGGAAAAGGTGTTAGAACTCTCCACCATATATTACATTACAATTATGTTTAACTGAACAATTTCCTACTACTGAGAAGATAAGCATTTCACCTTTTTTCTCTTTCATGGGGGCTTAATACTTGATACTTTGCTACAATAGTGCTTAAATCACTGTAAGATCAAGATAAAAGAGTTAGCAGTCCATTGAAACTAATATTACAAATCTCAAAGTACATGAATCTGAAAGGAGTAGCATGCTTGGATCAGAATGGTCAAGAAGAATTATAAAAATATGTAACAACATAATATACTAACGCGAACATTTATAGAACTACATAAATAAAGGTTCTCAATGCTAGATAAATTCTATAGATACCTTAGAATTAGAATAAGCTACAAGGACGAATCCTTCTTATTTCCATAACATGTTGAAATCATGGTTAGGAATTTATAGAATTACCTCTTCTCCCCAAGGGTGAGTATCGGCTTCCCCATAGGAGGAAACATGAGAAGAAGACAATCGATGTCACAGAGAACAGACAACTCATGGAGTTTCTTCATGATTCCAAACTTGCGCTTTAAGAATGTGTTCTGCCTCGCAGCCTCTGCTTCTAACCGCCTGATCTTAAGCTTAGCTCGACCCATCACAGAATAATCACTTACAAATCCTATGAATTACAGATACACAGTCAGATTAAAACAACATTATTTATCCAAATGCATACAATTTGAAGCTAAATGAGACAAAGGTGATGAGTAAATCTAACATCAGAACAGAAAAATCAGTTTTTAAGGAAATATGCTAAATTAAAAAAAAATCAGAAGAATGTAAGGAAAACATCAAATGACACTTATTCTTTTAATCCAACTTAAATCTACTACTTTACAGTAGCATAAAAAGGTCTATCTAGGAAGAAAATAAAAAAACAAACCCATGGGAAAAAAATATTGAAGGATAGACTAATCGAGATGGGTTAGGAAAAACGACATTGGAGAGAATCTGTAATCAACTTAATCTTGCAAAGCAAAAAAATAAATAAACAATCTCACTCTGTTTTTCCCCGTTTATATCAAACATTCATCGACAATCAATCTTGTGGGTATCCTTGCGACTGAATTTATAAACAAGGAGATGAGAAAAGAGAGTATAAATAAGAAATCTTCACCTGATTTTTTTTGTGATTCTTGGGTTAAATAGGGATAGTTGAGTCAGAGAAGCTCCTCTGCCTCCTTCATAAGAAGGTTTAGGAGTCACCACTTGCCAACTGAGTAGGATTATGTTTTCTTGGATGTAGAGGAAGAAGTCATGGGGAAATTTAGAAAATAGAGAATTTGAATTAATGAGCTTCAAAGAGCTGACAACAATGTTATGAATTCTAAAGAAGAAAATATAAGACGGTAATTCAATCCAAGCTTACACATCCAAAACAATAAATGAATAAAAACATACAATGAAACAAAAAAAACACCCAACAATTCCAATTTGATTTTTGAATCTCTGAGATGTTGGATGTTCATAGACCATAAGGACAGTGTAGATATCAACATTGTATGAATCCAATATAAGATATCTTGATCAAAAGTTGAATCAAATCAATTACACGATCCTAGCCTTTGCTTTCTATGATGATTCCTAATAAGGAAAACAAAAAATAAAAATAAGGTTGTATATCACAGCATGATTCTGAAATCTGCTTTTAATTATGTTTCCTTTTTTTACTTTTTAATTCAACAAAAGTTAATGTGTTCTTATCTTAATTCCGATTAACGTGGTCATATTTATTCAAATTAATATAGAAAATCTAAGACATGAATTACAAGTTTGTTTTAGATTTGGACATTAATGTACTAGCCTCATCCCCATACGATGATAATGTGTCATACAAGTCGTGCAACACGTCAAGGTCCTCCTAGCCAAGTTGGACTTGGTGAAATGTTTATTATCATGGTATTAGAGCTGAGAAGTTGTTTGGCCTCTAACAAGGTAGGAAAATTTACTTTCATGTTTCTTACTCTTTACTTTCTTTTCAAAATTTAAATTAATATGGCACTTTCCTAACACACATTCTTTTTCTGACCCTTAGTACATATAAGTAGGGGAAGAAGAATAGGGGAAAAAGTCAGTTTTTTCCCTGTTAACAAAAACATTGTCCATACTCTTTGCGGAGACTTATAAAGTTCAGCACTTTGCAAGTTTTATTATTTGACAATATGCATTTTCTTTTGAGAACTAGATGCACCATGCTTTTCAGCTCTTGGGTTACAATTCTTGTGAGACTTCAAATGCAGCAAAACGTAAAAATGATGACTTGAAATCTCGTGATGGTAAGAATTAATCTTATTAGAAACCTTGACAAAGTGACTCAAATTTCTTAACAACTATTGGGTCATGCAAAGTGCCAAGACCCTAAACCCTAAAAGGAAAGAATTTGACAACCATTACTCTCACTATTATTGGGTAGGGGAGTGTTAGTTACACTCTTCCCACTTTAGAAAATAAAACAACTAACATGATGACACATCAAAGCGGGGGAAATGCAAAAAAAATAAAAAATAAAAATTGTGGCAAATGCAATTGGAAAAGAGTGAAACTAGCAAAAAAGTTACAGGGTATGATAGGGTACCTATGCAAACAATATAATAATTTATTGCACAATAATGCTCTAGTGAGAGAAGATATTGTCTCAGAAGAGATTGGAATGCTTAATAGGGTAAGGAGATTCAGATATGAAAGGGAATGAGTTAGGCACCACTTAAGTCTAGTAGAGCTTGATGAGGTATCAAAGAATGTAAAACCCTAATAAGTAATACATATAGCAATAGGGTATATAAAAAACTAATACAATGATTGAAATCCTAAACCTTATAACATAATTTTTTGAGTATCCTAATACGGTTAGGCTGCAACAACACAGTTAGCTTGGTTGGTAACTATTCTTGGGTTGGAGTGCTTAGCTTTCTTGGCAGTGCAGCATCTAAACAAGGGAATTAAAAAAAAAAATGAAAACTAGTTTGTAGGCGACTGCAAAAATGACAGGCCTGGAGACAGTTGACCACCTGCTTTTATTTTGTGATTATAAGCACAAGCCGTCTGGTAGGGCTCTCCACTCTCCATTCATCCTCATAAATCCAGTTTTAACCGTTTTGACGATTGGTGGCTCCACCAAAGTGCTCACCAAATTGCTCATAAACCACCCAATATAAATAAAATCCTCATATATATCTGACCTCCTTTTTATGGCACCTTTGAAACTGCCGAAATTGAGGCTTGTTTGAGGGACGAAGGACTGCCCCTTTTGAGACCATCAGCCGAGCCAACCATTATGCATGCGGCATGCCCTCAAAATTATTGAGGCATTCCATCCATCCCAAAGCTGACCTATACAGATGCAATAAGTCAGTTTTTTTTTCCAGAGACCTGAGTGGTGCAACAGGAGGTGTTGCTAGTTGCTATCACCTTGCGTCTCAGGAAGATTGCGACTGCGCTAGCATTTCTGTTTTTTTAATTGTGTTTTGAATAGTTCCAAATTTTTACTAAAACATTTTTTTATATATATATAAGAAGAAAATTTGGGCTTTTAAGAGGTATTAGAATTGTGTAAGTTTACGAGGTACACTTAAATGTACTCTCAAATCCTAACTCTTTAATTTAATTATTGAACGGTCAAGATTAGAACTAACGTGACAGTAGAAAAAACAAAATAAGTTCTTGAACCTTAGTTGTTAGTCATATATGGTTAGGATAGGGAGTATATTTGGGAGTACCCATAGACTAACTAATTAGAATTTCTTGCCTATCTCTCTATGCTGCTTGTGACTCAACTATACACAAACCCAAATACACACACGTGTGGTAGACCTAATTGGATTATAAGTAACTTCTTAACATTCTTTTTTGATCCATTTTATTTTAAATTATTAAAAGAGACCAACCATTTTCCTTAACATTTATTGGTGTCTCTTTCCTTTGGTATGCAACTCTTCACAGAGTTTGCAACCATTGATTTGGGTGACCATTCAGAGAGACATTTTTACGACCATTTAATGGTCTTTTTCCCTTTGACCTGCAACTTCTTATAGAGTTTACAACCATTTATTTTGGTAACATTATAGAGTCATTGTGTCCTTTCAAATGGTTGCCTTAACCTCTGTAAAATAGATCTTTCTTCTAGGATCAAACCACCTACTCACTCCTATATTTTCTCTTTGTATATCTGCATTTTTTTGAAAAGTTATGTAAGAGTTTTCAATACAGCAAATTGAACTCGTTAAAATAATTTTAAATTATGTTTTGTTGTATCTTGAAACTTTATTTTTGGGCTCATTTGCTGACGTTTGTGAGGATGATAAAAGGTTTAAAGATAGTATCATTGCATCAAACTCGACTTGTTGTCTTCCTTCTTTTCTGTTTTTGGGTTACAGAATGAACACGGACTTGAATAACACTAGCAAGGGACAAACACGGGGGGGGGGGGGGGGGGGGGGGGGGGGGTGTATTATTGCATACTCCACCGCAACTTATGAAGGTGACTCACCTATTCTAGCCGAAGCCTGGGCAATTGACTTGGGTATTAGAGAAATATCATGTTAGGAAAATAATAATGTAATATCCATGAGATACATAGGATCTCATAGATAATTTAGATTAGTATCTTAGATTTAGATTGATATGAATTAGGTTGATTAAGATTGTGTAGGATGTAGCACCCCGGACTTTTCTATATTTAATGAATAGCACTTTCGTGCCTAATTGATCTTTCTCGTAGTCTAATTAATAAATAAGGGAGAAATTGAAAATTCTGAAAGGTCAGAAATGTTCGTTTTTGAAAGACGAATTCAACGCAAGTTGAATTGTCGAAATTGGACGAACGAGTCAAAAGATATGACCAAAACAGTTCTGACCTGCAGATCACCGATCGCTCGGTCCATTCAGCGATCGATCGGTCCAAAACCGATCGATCGGTAGCTATCGACTGGTCAAAAATTTTGTATGGGAAAATTTTCCAGAGAGTAGGTTTTTGACCGATCGCTCGGTTAGGAAACCGATCAATCGGTAGGCGACCGATCGATCGGTGTATCGTATTTTGCATAATTTCAGTAAGGGCGTTTTCGTCTTTTGGGTGTTAAACCCTTACCCATAAGGGCTTGCTCAACCATTTGGGTCCTTATTCACTACACTTAGGGATATTTGAGAGAGAGGGAGAAGAAACTAGGGTTCTAAAGACCCCTTTCCATTTGAGAGTATGATCAAGGGTTTCAAGACCCAAAATCATTCATTTTGCTTGGATCCCTCAAAGCCAAGGTTTAAGCTCGTGGGGGGAGTCTCTCTCTCAAGCTAGGGCAGCGATCCTACGGCATTTTGGCAAGGGTTTTCTTCCCCACACCAAGCCTTCTTCAAGCAAGGGTCTTTCTCCTTGCAAGTGGAGCTTCAATCAAGGTTTCTACCAAGATCAAGCCTTGATCTAAGGTTAGTACACCCTGCTAACTTGCCTTAGCAATAATCTAGGTTTTCTATGTGATATATGATTCTTGCTACTATGTATTCTCCTTTATGAAATATATCATATTCATCAAATATAAACAAGATAAGGAAAATGGTATGGATGCATGGATGAGATGTTGATTGAGGCGAATGGATGCCGATGTCTATGAATGTGTGTTGTGTGTGAAATGGAAAAATGGAGGATGGGCATTGTATAAATAATGAACTCACTTTGGATGGAAAATATGCACTAAAAAGAAGAAAATTAACTATGGAGGAACCTTGCATGTTATGTGTTCGACAAATTGCCTAAACCATGAATAAATGACTTAAATTTAGAAATGGAAGTAGGTTTTATGCATGTATTCTTATGAATGGTGAATTGATTTAAATACCATGTTAATTACTCAAATGGCCATATGCATGTACTATGAATTGAATGAATTGTGATGTCATATCTCTCTTGTTATCCTCATTTTCATGATTGTACTATTGACACGTACACGAGCACGCATGTTGCATGAACCGAGATTTCAAGAGCATATGCATATAATAACCAACAAGAAAATATTGCATGTAAAGGAGGTTGGTAGCCCAGGGACATTCGGGTACTAGCCTCTGGCTCACAAGAAAACCTGAAACACATATTGTCAAGGAGGTTGGTAGCCCAGGGACATTCGGGTACTAGCCTCTGGCTCACAAGAAAACAATATATCAAGGAGGTTGGCAGCCCAGGGAGATTCTGGTGCTTTCCTCTGGCTCACAAGTTACAAGATGCAAGTTTACAAGATGATGACAACGCATTCATGCATGCACGCATACATGATTTCCTCAAGCCATACCGAGACATGAAACAGATTTCCAAACATGAGTTTTATCGGAGTTTTCGCATTCATGCACGCACGTCAAGATGATTGTATTGTACCATGTTTAATATTATTTCTTTTGTGATGTTCCTCTTACTGCTCTGTATTGTATTACTGTTGTTGTATTTTATTATCGTTATGGTTAGCTAGTAGCTTGTACTCGCTGAGTATTCTATGCTCAGCCGTACTTTCATGTCGGTAGGTACTGAGGGAGCCCTCGACCCGGAGCCTTGGGTCGAGGAAGAGTACATAGAGGAGAGAGAGCCGTCTATTCCACTACAGTCTCAGGCGGACCGAGACCTCGACATGTGGCCGTACCTCGACTACTGTTGAGGGGAGAGTACGAGAGAATCTTTTATGTATTTTGACATTTTGATAGGTGGGCCTGTCCACCTTAGACTTAGACGTGTTTTGTATATACTTATGTTCACTTGGAATACCATTTTGAGAACTATAGAAGAAATGAAAAGTTAGTTTACGCTTCCGCATTTATGTTTAGCTTCCGTGCTCTGATTTTCATTGTTTTAGTACTGTAATTATCTTGTTCATGACAGGATGGTTTGGCAGGTACGTATAGTCACGCTTAAAGTATCCCTAAACTCATAGGGGGTATTTTGGGGTGCGACATAGGATATCTTTCGTTCTTAGTATTTATCTTTCTCTATATAAAAACCCCACTTGGGTCTCTATGTAATCATTCAAGTTATTCAATAAATCAGTTTGTTATCATGGTATCAGAGCCATCGACTGTTTGGTGACCTCTTAGTTCTTATTTTTCTCTTTCCGGCTTTTGATTATTTTTTTGTTTTAAACAAAAATCATATCATCATCCTCTATACCTTCAGAACATTCAGTTCTCATACTCATGCCTCACGATCATGCCCAAAGTCCAAGTCGGATCTTGAAGCTAAAGAAGAAATCTACTCAATATCAAAATTGAAGACTCTCAAGAAGGTTTAATTGTCTTATTTTAAGAGTCTTTAGGATTTTTGTAAGAAATCCTCAAAATTTGATCAGTTGAATTGTGAGTGAGTAGGGCTCTTAAGGAGAGCGGGAAAATATTCATCATTAATCTCAACGAAACTCAAAAGAGCAGGCACATACTCAGTATATATCTTAGTAGCTCTTGTATAGAGTGAGATCTTATATATGTTTGAGAGTGAAAATTCTTGTACTATATAATCTCTGCACAATAAAAGTTCTTGAATTTTCTTTGCTTGTGAATGTAGTCATTCATATGATGAATTGTATATCTTGTGTGTTCTTTATATATCTATTTTTTTGAGTATTTCTCCCATTGTCTTCAATCCTAAAATTGTGTTTCTGAACACAAACGATCTCTTCCATCACATGAGAGGAGCTTCTATCAATCCATCTAGACTTTCCATCCTTGAAATTGAACCCAAATCAGGCACACCTTCACCATCCTTCACTGATTTGCTAAGAGTGGCGCTATGTGCACCCAAATATTTGATGATTATATTTCATTATTAATTTTTTACATTTATACCCTAAAATATATAATAATAGGCTTTGGATTGTCTCCGGCGAAGCCAGAAAGGGCTTGCCTCGGGGTTCCATAGAATAGGGGACAAGTGGCGGAGAAGTCTGTTGGGATTTAAACCACGTGTTTAATCCCTAAACCCTTCGGATCTTGAGAGACTATGAATCACAGAAATCACACAACAAATAGAAAAATTGCAGAGAAGAAAATAGAGACAAAACACACGGATATACGAGGTTCGGCAACGTGCCTACATCCTCGGGAGCCACACCAATTCACTATATTGAAGATACAGAACACACAGAGTTTTTTCTCTCTTCGAAAAATTACGGCCACTTCTCACACCCGTTAAACCTAAAAAATAAGCATACAGCTATATGTTTAGGGTTAAACTGTAAAACCAAAAATACATCTGCAGAAATGTAAAATATCGATTTTCGTCGCAATCTGGGCCTAACGGCCCAGATTGTGGACGCACTTCGTGCGTCACAGGGGGGCGCTGCCCCCCCTGCCACCCCCCAGGTAATCTGCTAAAGGTTGTCTACATTCCCAACGAAGTCAAAATCATCCCCACACATAATAAGACATGTGGCGATAAGTGTGTGAGAATAAGGGGGAGAAATATCAAATGGGGAGAAGTCAAAATCATGGGGAGAAAATAAAATGACTTCTCCCCATTTTTACGCCAACTGTTGCACAATGTATAGAACCCCGAGAGCCCTTTCTGGCTTCGCCAGAGACAATCCGAGGCCATAATAATACCATTGTCTTCAATTAATCTTTATTCTTCCTATTGTCTCTGACCAAGGATCCTTACTAACCTGCCATTTCTTGTATCGCGATCTTCTTCACTTATTCTAGCCATCAATGATGCTTAGGCGCCCCAATATAAGCACATGTTTTAGTTTTGTTTCAATTTATTAGTACAAATAGTCACGAGAATGGTCAAACAATACCAATATTTCATAAGTCACGTACATTTTGTTTTAGCACTTTTTTGGGGAAGTTATACTTGCCACTCTAGATGGAAGGTCATTTAAGTTAAATTAATTAAATAGTTTAATTTGAAAACTAATTAAGAGAGAGAGAGAGAGCATAATATTTTTTAGCTCTATTCGGCTGATAAATAATCGACCCGATTAGCAACAAGAGCAATGTGAGTGACTGAGTGTAACGGTAGCGATGACATTGGTTGTCGAAGTAGGTGAAGAAGATGTGGTGTTGGACGAAGAGAAAGCAAGCAAATTCTTATAGACAACAGAGAGGAAACATTGTAGGCGAGCATTATTATTTATTATAAGGTATAATTGTGTAAGTTATAACAACGAGGTGTTGTCATCAAATTTTTTTTTGATAACCGTGGATATCTTGAGCTTCAAAGACTCGGACTAGTCCCACATGCTACATAGAGAATAACCCGACCCATACAATTGATATTGAGAATAGCCTAGGAATCGACCTTGAGACCTCCAGGTTTACGGTTCATCCATTGGCCACTGGGGGTTGTAGTCATCAAATATTGGGTGCGTCTAAAACCACCCATCGGTAAAACCACCCATTGCTAATTGCTATCCATCGGAAAAGATTAATTGAACTTTTTTAATGATCAGTAGAGATGTCCACATATTCTGTAAAGTGTGGCATAGGTCTAAGCTTTACAAATCAAGATGGCTCCTATGACTTTTTTGCTTTCTTTTATCTTACTACAGTCTCTCAATGTTCGAATGGTCCCTATTAAGTGTACTCTACAACTACCACAACCATTGATCTTGGACTCTCTTGATAGTTTGAACGTCTGTGATCAATTACTTGATAGGGTTGTTTATAGGTTACTACAATAGGGACCATGGAAGATGATGGACCTCACATACTTGAACTTGAAATTATAATCATCTTTGAAAATCAACCGTTGGATTCTTTTTTATCACGATAAATTGGCGCTATTTGATTTTGATGATACAACTACTGTGCCTCCGAATTATTTTTGGGAGATATTGATCTTAATTTTTCTTACCTTTCTCCAGTTAACGGTAACTTTCGAATCTCTCCAACGGCTACAAATCTCGAATCCCATTAGCAATTTACAAACCTCTTTCAAGCCGTTGGATTCTTTCGAAATCCAAAGGTCGAAGTTCAAGAAAAAAAAGACCGTTGAAGTGAAGCGTCGGCTCCTCCTGTTTAAAGAGTTGTCCGTCTTCTTTACCTTTTTATTTCCATCACAGACACAAGAGTAAGAAGAAGAAGAGGAAGAAGAAGAAGAAGAAGAAGAACAGGGAGAAAGATATAAGAAAAGAAATTGCAGAGAGAACGATTTGAAGATCTTGATTGTTGCTCGAGGTGGCGACCAAAAACCCAGAAGGGGAAACGAGGAGCAGCCGCCTCCATTTGTTTCTGTCGTCGTTGTTTTCGAGTCTCGGAGGAGTTCTCGGCCAGAATCAAGAATTGGAGATGGCTTCAAGACCTATTGTTCCCCTGAAACAGGGAGGTAGGGTCTGATTATCTTTTTTTGATTGTTTTCTGCGTTTTACTTGATGGGTCTTCTCTTTTGATGTGTTCGGTGTTGCGTCTTGGGATATTTCTTCGGATTTTTTCTAGATCTTCTGAATATGCAACTGGGTTTTATATATTTATTCTTTTGTTGCTCTTGGAAATCTGGGCTGTCTTTTTTAAATAAAAAAAAATTCTTGTTTTCGGTGTATTTTTTGTGGGGTTTATTGCTTGTTGATCGCTTTGATCTGGTTGTTTTTTCCTTTTTCTTGATAAACATAGTTCATCATTTTGGGGATTTCCGGGGGTTTGAATTCTCTTTGGGGACTCTTTGCAAACATGTTGATTTTCCTTCTGGTTTTTTTTTTTTCCCTGTTTTTCAAATTTTCTCGAGGTTTATGTTTCGCATTCGGTAGACTATTGCTAGATTTTTTTTATTAACTGGGGAATACTCTCTTGCCTTTCTATTCTTTGAGGATTCTGATGAAAATTTTACAGGTGGGGCAGTTGCTGGGGGAGGTAAGCAGAAGAATGGGGTAGCCGAAGGGAGAAATCGGCGAGCCCTTGGCGATATTGGGAATCTAGTTCCTACTGTTCGAGGGGTAGAAGGGAAGCAACAGCCCCAATTCAATCGCCCTGTAACAAGGTTGATTTCCCTTTCTCTGGTTGAACCAGATCTTTTTTAGTCTTCTTATTTATTATTCATTTATTTTATTGCTTCCCTTTTTGCTTGCCAGAAGTTTCTGTGCACAACTAATGGCTAATGCACCAGCTGCAGCAGCAGAGAACAATAAGGTATATGATAATCCCAATTTTTTTTTTACAAACCTTTATTATGTTAATTGGAACTTAGAAAATGCAATTTCACTTCGGATTTCTCAATTTGCAGAAACCAGTTGCAGTAGTTGTTGATGGTGGCATAATTGTCGATGGGGTTGCGGCAAGAAAAGGTGTCAGGGCTAAGGCAGCTCAAAAGAAGGCCGCTTTCTGGAAACCTGAAACAGTAATTGAGATAAGCCCGGATACAGAAGAGGTAACTAAACAGGAGAAGTCTGTAAATCGAAGAATGTCGAGGAAGGGGTCCTCAAGGAAGAAAGTCCAGACTCTCACTTCAATCCTAACTGCTCGAAGCAAGGTGACTTTTATACCCCTTCTATGCTCTTGTTTCACTCAGCTGAAAGATCTTCTTGAGACCCTTTTGAGTGATATTGCTCTTATGCTTTGCTGTTTTGAATTTGATCTGCCTCAGGCTGCTTGTGGTCTCACTGGTATACCGAAAGATCCGGTTGTCGACATTGATGCAGCAGATGTTGAAGATCAGTTGGCAGTAGTCGAGTATGTTGACGACATGTACCAGTTTTACAAGCTTGCAGAGGTATTTCTTTTGGATAAATCTCTTATGAGGCTATCTGGTCATAGGGCAACCCGAGACCAGATGCGAGAATGCAGGATTCTAGGGGGACATTTTTTGGGATGCCTTCATGTTTTCACATTAACCATATTTAAATAACCGTGTTATTTTACGTAACGGAATAGCTTTCACTAAATTTTTTTTGACCCTAATGATGCATCAAGAATGGTCTCAGGTTTCCTTGAGACCCACACGGTCTCAGTAGCACGTTCATTTCTTTGTGTATCTGATTTATGGGTTTTGTCTAATACCTGGTGCAGAATGAAAATAGAGTTCATGACTACATGGATTCACAGCCTGACATTAATCCAAAGATGAGATCGATTCTTGTGGACTGGTTAATAGAAGTGCACAACAAATTCGAACTCATGCCTGAAAGTCTCTATCTTACCCTTAACATAATTGATCGATTTCTTTCAAAGAAGATTGTATTAAGGAGAGAGTTACAGTTAGTGGGCATTGGTGCAATGCTTATAGCCTGCAAATACGAGGAAATATGGGCACCAGAGGTAGAACAACATATCTTGGATTTCTATGTCCGTCTTGCAATTTTTTCTGTTTCTACCAATATTGAGTAATAAATCTATATGTTTTGTAATTACAGGTCAATGACTTTGTTTGCATATCAGACAAAGCCTATACCCGTGAGCAGATACTGGCTATGGAGAAAGCAATTTTGTGTAAGCTGGAATGGGGCTTAACAGTCCCTACTCCTTATGTCTTCCTCGTCCGTTTTATCAAGGCCTCTGTGCCCGATCAGGAGGTACTGTTCTTAGTATGATGTAGATTATAGCTGACCTGGTTTCCGATTTCAGGGATGGGAATCACTTATTGCACTGTTTGTTGTTTGTAGATGGAAAACATTGTTTTCTTTTTGGCTGAACTTGGGCTGATGCACTATGCCACCATAATGTACTGTCCATCGATGCTTGCCGCTTCGGCGGTCTACGCTGCACGGTACACCCTGAACAAAAGCCCTCTTTGGAGTGAAACCCTTAAGCTCCACACTGGTTACTCCGAACTACAGCTTATGTAATGTCTCTTTTCCTTCTTTCAACTTGTGGATAGGTAAAAGTGTGACGAAGGACTTCTTTTCTATTACAGGGATTGTGCTAAGCTCTTGGTGAATTTTCACTCGATGGCCGCCACAGAAGGTGGTATGAAGGTGGTCTATAAGAAATACTCGAATCCTCAGCGCGATGCGGTTGCTTTACTCCCTCCAGCCAAAAGTCTGTTGGCCACTGCTACATCATGAACAAGTGTAAAGCAATGACAAGTTTGAGTCTCTCACGTATGGGAATCATTCAATTGACGGGGGGATCATTGTACTGTAATGATCTGCAGCTGTCTTCTTTGTTTCAATTTTTTTTTGGCTTTTGGAGGAACAATCACAAAGACCTTGTCTAACTGTGATTTACTACTAGAACAATCTTATTGTAATGTTTGCCATACCACTACTTGTGTCTGTAACAAGAAAGATTTTTTCATTACTTATTTTCATTTCGTAAAAAAAAAAACTCTTCTCCAGGCGGACAACAACCCTATGTTTGGTTGCCAAGAAAATAGGTAAAAATATGGAAAAGAAAAGAAAATTGGACAATACAAAACTACGAATTGTATTAGAAATCTATGATTTTCTTTTCTTTTCCATGTTTTCACTTATTTTCTTGGCAACCAAACATACCATAATTTATCCAAGAGTATTTCCATCCAAGAGATCCAAGAGTAGTATTCACTCTTGGATAAATTTAATTAAAATGCTATTACAATGTGTTTCCACCCGGCTTTTACAACTTCCCACATTGTAAACCCCATCTCAGTCTACTGATGCAGCACCCTTGTTCGGTTCGCTCTGCTTCCACAGCAATGCAAATCATCCCTCTTTATATACTTTTGTTATGCCTAATGTCTGCATTCTCTGCTAAGCAATATCTTGCTCAGTTTCTCAACCTGAACTTGAGAAACTCCTGGTGCAGAGTTTTCGAGTTGTACATATGGGAAATCTTCAGGCTGGATTGGCATTGAAGTTTCGATAATTTCCAGTGGCTTAAACTTGTTGATGTAGTAACTAAGGGATGGGCATGAGTATTCTGCAGTCTGCATTTGAGGTGGGTTTTTACCAACTTGGAGGAGTATTGAAGAAGCCGCAGCGACGGATATGAGGGCCAGGCCAGCGGTGACGGCTGCCATGACGAAGGACTTCCTTTCCTATTACAGGGATTGTGCTAAGCTCTTGGTGAATTTTCATTTGATGGCCGCCACAGAAGGGTGGTATGAAGGTGGTCTATAAAAAATACTCGAGTCCTCAGCGCGATGCGGTTGCTTTACTCCCTCCAGCCAAAAGTCTGTTGGCCAAGTCATCATGAACAAGTGTAAAGCAATGAAAAGTTTGAGTCTCTCACAGCCCGGACGTATGGGAATCGTTCAATTGATGGGGGGGATCATTGTACTGTAATGCAGCTGTCTTCTTTGTTTCACGTTTTTTTTTTTTTTGCTTTTGGAGAGTTCAATCACAAAGACCTTGTCTAATTGCTTCATTAGATTTTTTCTTTACTTATTTTCATTTCTAAAAAAAAAAAACTCTTCACCAGGCGTGTTTAGTCACCAAAGAATAAATGTGAATGCTTAATTCTTGAAGAAATACGAATGCTTAAGAAAAGTTCAAAAAAAACAAAATTTCCCTTTATCTGGTCAAGGTATGTTGTGAGGGAAGCAAATGAGAGAAAGAAGAATTAAAATGCTATTACAATGTGGAGAGCCATGTTTCCACCAGGCTTACAACTTCCCATCTCACTCTACTGATGCAGCAAATGCTTTACAACTGCATGGTGGAACAGTTGGTTCAAACATAAGTGGGGGGGGGGATGGACCTGATGCACGAGGAATAAAGCACTCTTGTTGGGTTCCTTCTGCTTCAACAGCAATGCAAATCATCCCTCTTTATACTTGTGGCTCGGTGGAATGCAGTAGCCTAATGTTTCTGCATTCTCTGCTAAGCAATATCTTGCTCAGTTGGTCTCTCTGTATTGACAAGGAGCTCTTCTTCCTGGACTCATAGCTGTGGTGGATCACATTTAATATAAATAAATCGTAAAAGGAGGATATAATGGTATACAAAATCTCTGAGGAGTTTTGAGAATCTGGGAAACAACACAACCCATATGGAATTGCTCAAGAAATATTGCTTGCGTCGGAAGTTGGAGACTCCGGCTGATTGGTCGATTCAACCTGAACTTGAGAAACTCCTTTCAAGTTGTACAGATGGGAAATCTTCAGGCTTGATTGGCATTGAAGTTTCGATAATTTCCGGTGGCTTAAACTTGTTGATGTAGTAACTAAGGGATGGGCCTGAGTAAGACTGCATTTGAGGTGGGTTTTTACCAACTTGGAGGAGTATTGAAGAAGCTGCAGCGACGGATATGAGGGCCAGGCCAGCGGCGACGGCTACCGTGTTCTCAGCTCCCTGGGAAGAAGAGCTGGCATTTCCTGAGCTGATTGCGCTTTCTGCTACATAAACTGCTGGCTGCGAATCAGCATACAAATTACAGGAATTAGTAAGCAATATATATTACAAGCTTACAGGAGATCAAATGTACTCGAGTTCTTTTCCAGGAGAAAAAGGGGTCCTTGCACCATTACCTGATAAATTGACAGCACCCACACATACTTACACGTATGCACAAAAACATGATCTTGTATTTGTTTGTATATATCATGTTTATTCAGTTCTATCATGTATGTGGGTGGCGACTGAACATGGTTAATGACTCGGTTGAATACATCTCACTTTACCTCCATAACTGAACTCGAGAGGTCACTTTGTCTGTTCTTTTGCTGAGACATAAAGTCCAGCACTTTCTTTTAAGCTAGATGTATTGTGCTTTTCATCTCTTGAGATCAAATGCAGCAAAATGCATGATCTCAAATCTCATAAAAAATGATAAGACTTGAAATCTCATTATGTTAAGAATTAATTTTGTTATCAAATGCAGCAAAATGCATGATCTCAAATCTCATAAAAATGATAAGACTTGAAATCTCATTATGTTAAGAATTAATTTTGTTATAAACATTGACATAGTGACTCAAATTTCTTAACAACTACTAAGCAATGTGTCGGACTTTATAAGTCTCAGCAAAAGAACGGACCCTTACTAGGGAAAATTCAGTGGAGCTGTTCATATTGAATGAACCGAGTCACTGCAAGATGAGTCGAGATAACTTTTATGATCCTTAAAACCTTTCTTTTAGAAGACTCAATTAGTACATAGAATAGTATCTGCAGATGAAGAAATTAGATTATTACGGAAGTTGAGGCATAGTTGTAGGGAATCTATGTACATGGTGGGAAGCTCGTTTCCTAGACCCACTTCCTCAGACAGACTCTCTTACAAAGAGCATTAGCAAACCATTCAAGGCACATAACATGGAAATTCCATCAAGCATGAAAGGATCCACTATCAAGTCATAAGCAAGCCATCGGATCAAATTGAAGATCATGCCAATCCTTGCCAAGAAACAAGACTCCTTGACTTGAAGATGAAGACTAACTAAGAAGCAATCTTGGTCGTAAAGATAAAATCAAAGAAGTCAAATCAAGATCAAGTTTGAAGAAGATTGAAGACTCTCCAAGATTAAAGGTTTTATAGTTTTATATTGAGAGTGCTTAAAAATTTGTAAAAAGTCCTCAAAATTTGAAGTTTGAAAACTCATATACCTAGATCGACCATAGGAAACTTAAAAGTATTTTTCATATTATTCTAAGGTCCTAAAATATCATTTTGAATGATAATAATCTTGATTAAAATAAGGTAGTTGATCAATCAAATCATGCATATCATCTAGCTTGGTTAAAGATGAGTATTCTGAGATAATCAGAAAACCAGTCAACTAGTACCTCAAGGAATTCAAATTAGTCGACTGATTTTAGTCCAGAAGCTACTGGACTTGACTGACTGAAAACTAGTCAGCTGATTTGTGAAGACACACAAAACCAGTCGATTGATTTGTGAGGGACAGAGCTTTTAAAGCTCGTAATAGCTAGTTTTCAACGGCTAGTTTTGCACTCAATGCTACTCCAATGACCATAATCTTTCATAGGCTATAAAATGGAATGATTTATGAACTAAAGAACAATGATTCATCACTCCTATCATTCTATCACTCACTCAATCATCCATTGATCTATTATTTGAGTAAAAATCCTAAAAAACCCAAAAGAGTCAATCTTGAGTTTTTCAACTCCATTCTTTGAGGGACTCTTAGTGAGCATTCAAGTGATCATTCAGCTCGTGTAAGGAGCAATTTCTGATTGTAAACACTTCTCAAGAGTCGGTGTGACTCTTGTCCTTGAAGTGAAGAGCTTCATTGTAAGGTTTGATCTTCACTCAGAAGAAGATCGTGGAAGTCAATAGAGGGGATTCTCTTGCAAGTGTAAAGTTTGATGTTCACCCGTAAGAAGATCGTGCGATTAGTGAATCGTGGTGAATCCTCAAGTGGGTTGCTTGAGGCGGGGACGTAAGCGGAAAGGCCGAACCTCGATAACATATCTTGTGTTTGCTCTCTTTCTCCTTATCTTTATTTATTTATTGTTATATTGATTATAGAATTACTAGAATTCATTTCCCTTGTTTAATTAAAATTTCACAAAAGGGATTAGGAAGAAATTTATTTAGCCAAGACCCTATTCACCCCCCTAGGGTCCATTACTTGGGCAACACCTTGAATAGGCTCACTTCCTAGAAAGCTCGCTTTCATCATGTCTCATTTAGTGGTCAAAGGGAACTGTATGTGTGAAGTAATGAGGTAGACCACAGTCTATAGCCTAGGGTTTAGACTCTAAGCAAGTATTGTCAGTTTGGAACCTAAGACACCTACTTTTCCATAAAAAACTCATGTAAGATAAAATCAACACATAATAACATAATGAGAATGAAGAGCCTATATCTCATTTCTCGTTTCCCATTTTCTAAGGTTTTTTTAAGCCTTGATTCTCGCTTCTTGCATTCGCTTTGCTTCTCGTTTTCACTACTCGCTCTGGTAACTATGAGTTGAGGTATAAATGCATGCATAATTAACAATTTTTTATGGTTTTTGAGCAATTTTTAAATTTGGTTATTAGTAATGTTCCTAATCAGATAAAGGATGGTGGGTGTTTCATGAGCCATCTGTTTTTCCTCTGGTGCTTTTGACTGACATGGGCGCTTAAGGAAACCTCTTAGCCTACTAAGCTGTTAAAGCTTCAGTTCTGAGTACTTTGTTGTGAATGAAAAATCAAAATCAATTTGTGGCAATTTCACTTCAATATTTTCCTGGCTTCCTTGAAAGATGAGGGCAGACATAATTTAGGTTATACTTTTCTCAATAGGATTAACCAAATTAAATATTTGCCATACTTCTGAATCTGTGATAAGAAGTGATGGGCAGTTGTTTTCTTGTCGTCTTTGGGGGTTTTTGTCGATCATTGCGCTACAAGTTTCCAACCTACTATGTTTGATCGCCTTCTCTAGCAGTTCATATCTAGGATTCAGGATCATGATTGTTAAATCCTTGCGACTTACGATTCAAATCCTACGATTCGATTCGGATCCCAAGTAAAACGATTCAAATCGGAGGTGCAAATCTTAATTGGGTAAATCCCATTTAATTTTCGATTCATATTACAATTTGCGATTCAAATCGTACGATTCATGCGATTTATACGATTCGAGCACGAAACCCCTTTTACGGACCAATACTTAAAAAATATTTTTTTATTCTTTTGATTTTCTAAAGGTACTTTGTGTTTTAAGAAGAGAGAAGAAACAGGAAAACTCCCGTTACGAACATTCCAAAACCCCTATTTGGGTTGTCTCTCTGTTGCTGTGAAACGAGAAAAAAAAAGAGAAAAAAAGGAAAAGAAAGGAAGAAAGAGAAAGATGATGGAGTTGGATTTTGGGAAAACTTGATGGTTTATTTTATTAGTCTTTTTAATTGTACAACTCTTTAGATATTTGATCTCATACAACATGATTATATGAGTTTACTTTTGTTGATTTATCTATAATGATATTAGTTTTTTTTTTTTCCATTTATGGAGATCATTCGCGTTTTTTATAGTGTATGCAATGAAATATTCATTACTTTTTTTTTTATTAATAATTATAAATGAAATTTTTTGGTTAATAGTGTGAACACCCCATTTTTACACCCTTGAAAATCCTCCTTGCAAATTTAATATTATTGATTATTTTTTTTATTTTTTTATTTATTTATTTATTTATTTTATTTCTTTATTTATTTACTTATTTTTATTTATTTACTATTATTTTGGGTGTTATTTTGGTCTCCGAGAGAGAGAGAGAAGAGGAACCCCATGTTCAAACTCCACGTGATCATAACCCAATTGCAAAACCTGTGATCCAAGTCCTCATGCCAAATCCAAAGGCTGTAGCTAGCCCCAATGGCTAAAGTCCATCATTTAAACAAAATTTTTTTTAGAGAAGCCAATGCTTAGACCCAGCCAAGCCTGATCCATTCTTCAGTGTCCAAAGCCCAAGCCCATTTAAAGAACCATTTCCCCAAACCCTTATACCCATATGTTAAATACTCGTTGTGAGGAAGCAATCCTCATCTTTCGGTTGATTACGGCAGAGAGAAAAGCCTCTCTCCCTCTCCTGGTTCTCCTCTTCACCTGAGTCATTCTCTATCTTCATACCCAACAAACACCATCACTGTTAGCAGCAGCCTATCTACCGAGGCTCTGTTAGCCTTATCATCGGCGCCAGCGTCTCCCGGCCAACAGTCCTCTTCACCATCTCCGGCGATTTCACCTTTCCGGCGAATCAGGTCTGTATCCCTCTTGTTTCGAATTCTAGATCTAGATCTAGATCCGGATCTAGATCTAGACCTCTGTATTGCATTTTTTTCTTTTCTTTTTTCTTTTACTCTCGTTTTCTGGATCGTCTACTCTAGATTTGTTGAGATTTTTCCTCGGGTTTCATCTCCAGCAGAAATTCCGGCGAGGTTCCATCTCTTCACGGATCCCCATTTCCGGAGTCGATTCTTGTTCTCTTCAGGCGAGTCGTAGACTGGCATCTCTCGGTGATTCGTCTGCGCCGATCATCACCGATTCTTTTTCGGCCAACCATTTCTCAGATCGTCTTCGCCGATCATCACCGGCGTCTGCAGTTGCTTTTTCCTCGATGCTACTTCCCAGCCGTTTCTTACTTCATCATTATTTCGAGGTAAGTGATTCTTATCAATCTTTCTCTATCTCAGTCTTTTTAGTTTTTCTAGATCTGAAATTTCTAGATCGATCTAGAAATTCGAATCTAGAATTCCTAGATCCAGGTTTGTGTTATATGAGTCTATTTATGATTTAATTTGTATCTCAGTTATCTTTCGAATACTTTTTCCGGCGAGTTACAGAATCAATCCACCAGATTCCTTTCTCCCGAATCCTTTTCTTTTTTCTTCAGGTAATGCTCTAATTACTCCTCACCATTTCTTATCCCTAGATCTAAATTTCTGAATCACTAAATTCATGAATTCAGATCTAGATATCTAGATCTCTGCAATTTATATTTATTCCCTTTTGATTTTCTTCTGTGCAGTAACAAGGAGGCCGGGATTTTTCATTTTTGCTCCTCTTTTTTTTTCTAAATTCTGTATAATTAAGTGATTTTCCATTTTATTCTTTTCTCCATCCGGATCAGTTGCTATCATCGTCGCCAATCCTCCCATCAATCCTCGCAGGTACGTCTTCTCTCATTTCTATCTTCCGAATTAGTGTATGATTTTAGGAGAAGGCTGCTTTTATTTTAGAAGGATTGGTTCTGGAGATCGGATTGCATTTAGTCCTTTTGATCTGGTTTTGTTCAAAATGTGAATTCAGGGATCAATTTGTTCAAAATCAGAACACCGGCAGCCTCTGTGTACATATTTGGCATAAGAGTGAGGGATCCTATATCGTTTTTTTGTCTTAGATCTTTGCCATATTTGATCCCAGTGTTCGTTACTGGGTTAAAGCCGGATAACCAATTTCCATGGTTGGTTAACCGGCCTTGATACAGTAGCTTATCACCAGCCCTTTAAGATGATTTTAATTAACTTTCCCATTTTTATTTTATTTTATTTTATTTTATTTTTATTTTATTTTATTTTTTTGTCATGTATCTATGGATTAGGCCCTTTATTCCTTTTTTATTTTTTGCCTACATGGGGCATTTAGGCAGTTCTTTAACCCTAAACTATTGGCCTACCCCGATTAGTTAAAAATCAAAAAAATATAAATAAATAAAAAAAAAGATCAAAATAAATTAAAGATATTGGTCTATCTCCCCTTGGGACCTAGAGCAGGGTCCGTATTTAAACCATAACCTCTTTTGGTTTAAGGCCGCTCGATCCGCCCTACTCTTTGCCTTTAATTAAGTCAGTTAGGCTTTATTTTCCTTTTTGCCTACCTTGGGCATTTAGTTTAGTTCTTGACTAGTTAAAACTTGCCAAAATTAAAAAATACAAAAAAAATCAAAAAACGCAAAATAACAAAAACATTCAAAAAAATCTAAAAGAAATCTACCTTAATAAGTGAACGCCCCCTAGAGCTCCACCACGAGCACCTAGCCACGCGACTATCTCCCGGAATGAGATTCATAAATCTCAATTCCACGTCCCCTCCCCAACTCAAACACGAGTTGGAAATGACCACACTCCGAAACGAGTATAAAAACAGTCACGGCCCCCGAACTACTATAAGGGTCTGATTCCGACTAACCGGATAAGTAGGCAGCCCAATCAGGGTTCGACCCCAACCAAAAATAAACTTTTTTACACCCCATTTTGATTTGTATTCGATTAGCAAAATTAATAATTATTTAGGAAATGATAAGTGATTTTTAAATGTTTGATTTGGACCTAATGAGTAGGTTACCATCATTGGATGGAGGTCCTGGGGTGCCTAACCCCTTCCCTAGGACCTAAAGGGATCTCTTACCTAGACTACTCTGGACCGTAGACCCCCTTATTTGGATTATCTCGGGATCCTACTTCCCCTAAGTAGGTGGCGACTCTTAAAATAAATTTAGCGTTATTCCTCTACTCTCGGACCTTATCTCGACACTTAGAGTTGAGAGGGGAGGAAAGGCGGTAAATTTTGGCGTTCACAAATAGATTATTCTATTTTTCTGATTTATTAAGTAATTTTTTGTATTTTTAAACAATTTTTTAAAAAATGAATTGAATCTTACGATTTACGATTTGAATCGAATCGAATCGAATCGGTCCTAAAATGATTTGATTACAATTTAACAACCTTGTTCAGGATACCAACTGCTTCGTTTTTTTTCCTTTCAATCTTTTGATCACCGACCCTTCGTCTTTCACAATTTATCAGAACTCTGAATTTTTTTTCCCTAGTTGATGATTATTTCAGAAAGAACAATGTAGGATAGACGAAGCTCTAATGAATAAAATGCCTCTAAAACTACTAACCTCAACTGAATATATGTTTGTCTGTCCGGCAGTGTCCTTCTCAACATAGCCTGTCCAGCCCTTTTTGCGAGGAGGGAATGTCCCAACTACTCTGGTCTTCTCCCCAGCTAGCCATTCCACGCTTACCTTCCCAACCTGTGTTCACCATAAGCAACTTATCAGATCAGATCTTTCTTATGTAGACTGCCTACGGTTATTCATTTCTCAAACTTTTTTTTGTAAACCTGTACTTAACTGATACAAATTTACCAATCCAATGAAAAATATTTGACTGCACTGAATTCCCTCAAATTGTTCAGCCGCCGGCAAAAATGATGAATTTCATAGCATATAAAGTATTGTAATACCTTTTCAACAGCTGAATTGTTACAATTATCTTATAGAGTTTTTGTTAATGAAGAACTCCTCAGATTAGAAATCATCGACTCAGATTCAGGAGTTAATTGAGCCTCCCTCGAGTTTAATCAATCAACTTGGATGATTAGAAAAACATATCAACAATTGTAGGAGCCATGTAAAAAAGAACTTCCAGGATGCAGCCCCAAAACCATAGTAACAAAGTTCTTCAATTTTTTTAAAGAAAGTCACCACCTTTTCATTGAATGGTTATTAATTTATGAATTATTTGTTGTAGCAAAGATTGCAATTTTGTTTTTTGTTTTTTTTTAAATCACGAATTTTGCAAATAAAAGCAATTTATTCTTGTTTTTATAATTTCTGAATAAATGTCTAATATATTTTTATAAGTTTTATAACTAAAAATTTATTTATTATTCAACTTGACCGACATTGTTTTCCACAATTTCCAAATTTTATTTCTTTTTCCCAAATTTTTTCATAGCCGAATAATTCCATAACTCCTACTTGGTAACTATGATCAAAACCCCATAAACAATTACATTTGTTTTCTCTTTTTTCCTCAAACACGCAAGTATAATCCAATTCACACATAAAAGAATGAATTTTCAGATCAGATACTTAACAACTAATCAAATATAAAGAACAAACACCCACAAAATTAAAAAAATTAAAAAAAAATCTAACAGAAGAATTGGAAAGAAAGGAGAAAGCCCACTTCACCTCCTTATCAGGAGCACATTCTTCTACATTGCAGTCAGAATCTTCTGCGTTAGAAGAGGAAGAAGCTCGGATTTTGAACAGGTTAACATTTCCCTTAACCTTCTGTAAGTTTTTGAGGAATCTGGGAGAAGGGATTGTATAGGTATTTGCAGAAATCATAGCTTGAGACGCAATTGCCATTGGGAAACAAAATTCAGTTGGACTCAAGTTTTTACAACTTCAGAGATATTAATGGCCCCTTTTGTGTTCTTCTTCACTTATTCTGGTTTGGAGAGAAAATGAAGAGATTTTTCATTGGGCTCTTGTGGATGATTTTGAGTGGATTTTGTGTTAGCCACGTGCCACCATTTCTGCTTTTCTTCAAAATTTGATAGAGGAAATCCATGATACTTTCTAGGAGCATTAAGGATGATACTCTCTACGGGTCCCAGTCCTTTGATGGGCGTAGCCCGAAATTTTGAAGACAACTGGACCCAAGAATTAGAGATCTTAACCGTCTGATATGTCAATGAAACTTGGACGGCTGAAAATGAAAGACCGATGGTCAAGAATTAAATGGAATGGTTAGATGTGTCCAATTGCTCCTTAATTTTTTGAAGCCAAATCCTCTGCAGCAAATCCGGTTATCACCCCTTGAGGTTGCCGCATGTCATTTTTAACACACCTTAACTGTAGTTAAGATTCACCCACCCCTAGGGTTCACCCACCCATCCTTGGTTTTTAGAAAAAAATATTAATTCTTTTTATAAAATTAAAAAACTATTTTTAGAGTTTTTTTTACTATTAAAATAGAATTAATATTTCTTTTAAAAAAATCAAGGATAGGTGGGTAAATCTTATCTACAATTAAGGGGTGTCAAAAGGAATACATGACAACCTCAATGGGAGATAACCGAATTTGCCAAATCCGGTTTTTACCGTAGAGGATTTGGCTTCTAATTTTTTTTTTTTGATAACATAACACACCCTATAGGAAACCAAATCCTCTAGAGGCAAATCCGACTATCACCCTTGAGGTCACCATTTGTCACCACGTGGGTTTACAAACCCATCCTTGGTTTTTAAGAAAAATATTAATTCTTTTTTAATATTAAAAAGTATTTTTAATATTAAAATATTTTTTTAAAAATTAATATTTTTCCTAAAAACCAAGGATTGGTGGATGAACCCTAGGGGTTGGTGAATCTTAACCACAGTTAAGGATGTCAAAAGGAACACATGGCAACCTTAGGAATGATAATTGGATTTGCCAAATTCAATTATCACCGTAGAGGATTTTGTCTCCACACTATAGCCACATACACACACCTACCCAAACAGACCCACACGCACCATGCTGAAGCAACAAGGCTAGCACCCACACAACCCTCTCAATTGGTCCTTTTTTTGGTTGTTGTTAAGAATTGATCCTTAAATCGATACGATGGATAGCGTTTGTATTCAGCTTTGATTAAATGTTCAAATTTCGATATTTTCTTTCTACAATTTTTAAATACTTTAATAATAATTTTTTTTAAAAGGTAAAATAGATTTTAAAAATGATAAATTATTTTATTTTCATTTATATTAAAATAATTATTTAACATGTCTTAGAATTGTGTAAAATACATATCAATAACGATATTTTATTCCTATGAACTTACAATTATTTATTTATATAATATTAAATATTTATCCAATTAGATAAATTTAAACATTGAAATTTTTCCATAACCGCGATAAATCTGGATCACCCCATATCCTCATTATGATCATTTCTAGTGAACAAGACCCTATTAGGGTCTCCCACAATAAGATATTGTGGGTATGAAATATAATTTTGCTAATGAATAAATCTTATTACAAATGAATTGCAGTAAATTCTTTTCTTTTATAAAAAACATTTCATTTCTTAGTGTCAAGATATGATATAAGGTATAAAAATAGATAATCTATTCCTCTTTTTCACAATCATATATATATATATATATGTGTGTGTGTGTGTGGGGAAGGCGGGAAGCTATAGTAACTTGTATTTTTTTTTGGTAATCCTATAGTAACTTGTAAATAACCATGTAAAACAAAAGTGAATGACAACCTTGTAATGATTATTATAAAAGTGGATGTCATTGTAACGCCCGAGTCCAGGTAATAGGTTAATTTTTGTTTGTGTGGGTGTGTGTGTTTCCTTGCTTTGATTGCAGCTTTCACCTTGTGGTGTAGTTGCCTTAACAAAAAAAAAAGGTTAATTTTTGGCATTTTCCGTATTTAAAAGAAGGATATGGTTTTTTTTAAAACAAAAAATGGTGAAATTAACTTTTTAAAAATGAGTATAAAACCTTCATTTTTCCAAAATACCCTTAAGCACTAATAGAAGCCCTAATTCATAAGAGGGGACATTTTTGGAAATTTGCTTTGGGGTGGGAATAAGAAAAAGAACTCCCCTTCTCCCCCTCCTCTCTTCTTTTATTTCTTTTCTTTTTCCTTCTTCTTTCTCACTATCATTTCCTGCATCCCACTCCCAAGACTTGATCATCACCGCCGATCAATGCTGGTCGCCGGCCTACCTCGCCGCCGTCCAGCCACAATACAATCTCCAGCCAGCCCTAGTTTGGGCTAAAATCTACTCCAAAAACCTCTACAAAATCCCATTTTCTTGGTTATTCTTCAACCATAATCCAAGATAAGTTTTGGGGAGCGATTTAGGAGCTAGAACACGCGTAGAATCGGTGAGTTTCCATCCAAGTTATAATTTTTTTTTTTGCCTTTGTAAAAATAAATAAAAATATTGACATAAAATGAATCAAGCTTAAATTGTTGTAATGTGAGTATAAATTAATTTCATTTCTTATATTTAAACCTTTCCTTAGGGTGTGGTTATGTTAAAAACAAATTGTTAATTTGAAGTGAAGTAGTGCAAATTGTAAATGGACAAAAGTGAGGGTTATGTTAAAAACCCAATTTGGGGCTTTTGTTATTAAACAATTAATTTGGAAAAATTGATTTGGGTTATGTTAAAAATCCAAAAGTGGGAAATTGTATATATCAAATTTTACAAGTTGGTTTAATGATTTACAAGTAGCAAGAGTATTATGGGAATCTTAGAAAAGGCCCTAATGTGAATCTTGAAATGACTAGTTTAGTCCTATTTGAATGTTTCTTATTTTAAAATATTGTAAAATTAGATTTGGAAAGACATGAATGGTTGTGTATGTTATTATGTCTTAGGAGAGGACTTGTTACCAGGAGTTGACCCAGGGAGCTCTAGTGCCAGCTAAGTTCATTTTACACTACGATCAGGTGAGTGAATACTTACTATAGTGATTTTATTTAAATTAAAAGGTATGAGTTATTGAGTATGATTCATGAAATATATGATAGTATGAATACATCATAGAATATGTGAATTTGAAAAATTCCACAAAACAAGGATTATGTAAATGAAATTATGATAATTGTCAGGTATCTTGATAACAACTAAACTACTCAATCCACTGGGAACATGGTTGCCTATAAGGTAAGCGCCTAGATGGATAGATGGAAAGATTATCCACTGAGAACAGGACTGCCTGCAAGGTAAGCGCTCAGATGGACAGATGAAAAGATTATCCATTGGAAATAGGGCTGCCTGTAAGGTAAGCACCCAGATGGACGGATGAAAAGATTTTCTACTGAGAATAGGGCTGCCCATGGGGTAAGTGCACAGGAAGGAGAATCAGGTACCGCGAACAGCGCCCAGGCAGGTAATATGGGTATTTATGAAATATGATGGATGAATTCTACTTATGAAATATGATAGATGAATTCTACTCAGTATTATTGTAGAGGCTATGGACTCATTGTGTAGTGTTGGGAAAAATTTATCGGAGATTATAAAGTAGTATACATGAGAATTTGGACTATGTGAAAGATTATTTATGCTGTGTTGATTAAAATTGCCTATTAATAGGTTTTACAGGTGATATATAAAATATTGAAATCCTCTATTTTTAGAGGAGACTCTATCAAAATTTTCTAAATTTTATATGTCTGCATTATGGTTCTATTGTATCTATAGTTGTTATTCACTCACCAAGCCATGTCTCATCCTATTATTTTTCCTCATTGCAATATGGTTCTATTGTCTCACCTTATTATTGTTTTTGATAGGAAGCAGAGTCCCTCTCAGAGTTACTAGAGATCGTGCTGCGGAGTCATCTTTGTGTCAGCTTAAATCTAGGTGTCATTTTATTCTAGACCTAGCATTGTTATTAGACTCTTGCCTTTTGGACTTATATGTACATGGATATCTAGATATTTAATCTTTTGATATGCCCCCATATGAGCATGTGTATGGGCTTTTGGGATTCTATATGTATGTCCCATATTCCAGAAAATCGTATGAATGTATGTGCTTAAACAGGTTCATGATAAAAATTTGGTTACCTACTTGGCAAGTTCTTAACAATGCCTCGCCCTTTGGGATCCATTTAATCTAATAGGGTTTACCTTATTGGAAGGGGTGTGACAGTCAGTCTTGTAATTATGGATGTAACTGATTTTACAAAACTCTCACTAGTTCTCCCCATAATTACAAAGAATGTCACCCACTCACTAGAACTAAGGGTAATTTAGTCTTTTTATATATTATCAATCATTAAATGCAGGAAAAATGAAGTGTAATTTCACACAATTAATTGCAACCACACATCTCTACTAGTAATGAGAATAAGACCCTTTGATTGAATTTTGTCACCCTTACTCTTATCTTCTCTACTACCTTATACTTATATCTTTTCTCTTACTACTATTATAATTACTATTGACAAATTACTTGTACACTTATATCTTCTCTATTTTACATCACGGGGTCTCATTAGGATCCCTCTTCCCACACTCTCTCCGGCCCCTTCCCCTCTCTCTCAAGTGTAGCCTACTAGTATTTTTTTGGTTAGACACAAATAACACAAACTATACTCTTTCACTGAAACACACACACATGCCCAGACCACAAGGTCCTTGCACCCACACACCCTCTCTGTATAGCTCACTAGTATATATATATCTATTGACTATCATTTTCATAGTATTTATGTTTTATAATTGATTAATGATTTTGAATTTTTTTTAATTGTTTCTTAAATTTTAAATAATAGTAAAACTGCACATGCATTGCATGTAATTTTTTTTTAATAATTTACTTTTTAAAAATTTTAAATAAAAAATTAGAAGTATTCTAATAAAAATACTATCAAAGGCATTTTGCAATTAATTGTGTGATATTTAATATTAAAAAATTAATTAAGTAATACAAATGTACATCTAATGAAAAACAATTTAAAATAATGTTAAATAGGGATTGATTTCTATCTCTATATTCTTGTTTTCCACAAATATTGAGTTTAAAAAGATTAATAATTAATTACAATACCAATAAAATAAAATCAACACATATATAGTAATAGTAAATAGCATGTATCAAAAACTTAAATAACTAAGCTAAGAGAAGACAAAACAATAAAATTCAGATAGAATAATTACGCGCAATGCTAAAAAAAGAGATAACACGACAATGAAATAATATGGATTCAGACAGGAACATAAACAAATTTAAAATTGAGGGAAAAAAGAGGAAATAACCCAGAACATTCAAAGGGTTTTTATTACTTTCAAATAGAGATCTTCGAATCAGTTCTCCATATCACCAGTAATCTTAGTTCAACATAACTCTAACAACACGCTAGAGACATTCTCTATGGCCAGCATCAATGCTCGACACATGTCCCACTTTTTAAACCTTTATCTTCCCGCCTAATTCTCTAATAACCGGAGAACTAACTCCGTTCGATCACTTTTTAAAAGTCTTTTGTATTAGTAAAATAATGTTCGAACTATGCACGTCTCTAACTGCCCTATTTCTTCTCTTACCCTCTCTCAAATACACAATGTGTTTCCAAAGAAGAATTCCGTTCCCCAAATATTGAACGCAGATCACAAAACTCCATCTACCAAATAGATTATGGGCAAGGTAAAAGGTGGTTTAATACTTTATCAGGCTTGTCTTGGCTGTTAGGAACAAAATCTTCTACATGAAGCCGAATAATCCTTAAAAGATGGCAGATAACCCAAGTTCCGTAAGTATGACCCTCGGTGATTCGTCATATTCTCTTTACTAAAGCAAAGATGAAGTGAGTAGAGTTTTAGATAGAGAGAGAACTTTGTTCCGATTTCCCAATTGATCAACTTCCTTAACAATTTTCTTAGAGAGAGAGAATTATTATGCCTTGTCGTTGTTGTTATTAACCAAATCAAGACTTATTACAAAGGAAGGAAATCATTCCTTACCTACGTTCTCTCCAGCCATACAATAGTTCAATATGGAAACATGAATCTGGGCTGTTTCCAATGTTTCTAATATTCCTTTGTTTTAAATAGAATGTCTACTGTACAAGGATTCATAGAATAGCAATGTGCTACATATGTGCTGTACAAATGATTCAATTCTTTATTTCAATCCTCTATATATACAATCCTGTAACATCATAAATAAAAGTGAAGAACCATTCAGTTTTTATTCTGTTTTATGGTATCAGAGCTGTTCTTCTCTTACAACAATTTTCTTTTTCACGGTAATCATGTCCTTCTCTTCCTCTCCAACCAAGGAACCCTCCCTGGACAACCCCACATCTCTGAAAGAACCCTCTTCTTCTCTTTCGTTCCCCACCCTCAACCTCTCTAACCTTACTCACTTCCTCACTGTTAAGTTTAATGGCTTAAACTACCTCATCTGGCGCAATCAAGTTCGCCCTATTCTGATCTCCCAAGACCTGTTTCGGTTTGTTAATGGCACCCAACCTCCTCCACCTTCTCTTCTTCCTGATGGCTCACCCAATCCCGATTTCACCCTCTGGGAACGATTTGATAGCTATGTTCTTTGCTGTCTCAACTCCACCCTCACAGATGATGTTCTTGCCCAGACCGTTGGTATTGATAGCTCGAAAGCACTCTGGGATCACCTCGCATCCACCTTCACCCAGCAATCTCAAGCACGCCAGATGCATCTACGCCTCCAACTTCAAACCTTAAAGAAGGGTTCGTCCTCCATGACTGATTTTCTGAATCAAGCAAAAACAATCGTTGATTCTCTCGCTTCAGTCCAAGATGTCCTCACTGATCATGATCTCGTGATGTGCATCCTCGACGGCCTACCTACAGACTATGAGGCCTTTGTTACAGCTGTTACAAATCGGGTTGAGCCAATCACCTTCTCTGAGCTCCGTTCCCGCCTTCTCACCCATGAGCAACGTCTCCTTCAGTTTCATCCTCCAGCAGAATCTGCCCCGGTAGCATTCTTTGGCCAACAACACTCACCTCCAGCCCCAAATCGTGGTCGTGGCCGTCATCGTGGCAACTTCAACCGTGGTCGCAGCTATCCACCAAACCAGCGACCTCCTCGCTACTCAGGACGTGGTAACCAACAGGGCATTCTCGGATCTGCCCCCCATCAGTTTCGGCCTCCACCTCTTGTTTGCCAAATCTGTCAAAAGTCTGGCCACTCTGCCATCACCTGTTGGCAACGGATTCCACCCCCTTCCACTACTGATACTACTCTTCATCAGTCTTTTGCTGCTCTCCACATGAAGGAGCCTCTCGACTCATCCTGGTATCCAGACTCGGGGGCCACAAGCCATATGACTCCCGACCCCTCTCTTCTCCATCATGGCTCTGAATATGCCGGTTCTGATCGCGTTCTTTTTGGCAATGGAAATGGGGCCCCCATCTCCCATATTGGTACCTCTTACATCTCTACTCCTCATTCTAATTTTCAATTAAATTCAGTTCTTCATGTTCCCTCTCTTACTAAAAATTTTCTATCAATTTCTACCTTCACTAAAGATAACCAATGCTCTTTTACTTTCTTTCCATGGAGTTTTTGTGTCAAGGATCTTCGCATGGGGAATATCCTCCTCACCGGGAATGTTAAAGACAACCTCTATCCAATTCCAAGGGCTTCCACTCCACCATTCAAGGCCTTCAATGTCTCCACCGGCTCCACTTCTCTCTGGCATCGGCGTCTTGGCCACCCTTCATTTTCTATTATGCAATTTTTAGGGAAAAATAAATGTTGATACCGGGAACACTCTCCTTAGTCAAAGCAACCTCCCCAAAGAGTTTTGGGTTGATGCCTTCAGTACGGCTATATTCTTGATCAACCGCCTACCTTCGCCGGTTCTACAGCACCAGTCTCCTCATGAAATTTTGTTCAACAACCGCCCAGATTATTTACGCCTCAAAGTATTTGGTTGTGAGTGTTATCCATTTCTTGGCCCTTATCGAGCCGACAAACTCAGCCCGAAGTCTATTCGTTGTGTCTTCGTCGGATATAGCACTCTTCACAAGGGATATAGATGTCTTGATCCGGCCACTAATCGCATTTATATATCTCGGCACGTGATATTTAATGAGCTGTGTTTTCCCTTTCAGCACCTATCTCCTCCGGGCAACCTCTTCCAGCTCCACCGCCCACTATATTGCCTGGATTGCCTCCTCCGGCCCATGCTCCCATGCCCTCTACAGCGTCTGTCCCAGCTCAGCCATTGCCATTGGCTCCTACTACACAGCATGCCTCAGGCACCTCTTGCATCATGGAACCTTCTCCCACGGTTTCCCCTTCATTTGCTGCTGATCACATGGCCCCTGCCGTCACCATTAGGGACCCTAGTCCCCCTCCTAGCTCATCTCGAATCGGTGCCTCCACTAATGGCATCCCTACTACGGTATCTAGTTCTCCCACTGCTCATGGACTCCTCTCCTCACCTACTGCACCTACTCCTTCCTCATGCTCACCAGCTGTGCCAGCCCCTGGCATTGATCTTGTTGTCCAATAGCCTCCCATGCCGTTGCCTTCGGCCTCTGCTACCCCATCTGCCCCCTCTCATCAATACAACACTCGGCTCCGGGACGGCACTTTAAAGCCCAAATCTTTTGTTGCCACCAAGTACCCTCTGTCATGCACTCTCCTTGCTCATTTATCGGATTCCATCTCCGAGCCAACCTGCTTCACTCAGGCCTCCAAAGTTCCTCAATGGCGCGAGGCTATGGTCGAAGAATTTAATGCCTTACTTAAAAATCGAACATGGTCTCTTGTTCCAGCGGCTCCCCACCACAATGTTGTAGGCTGCAAATGGGTTTACCGCATTAAGCGCAAGGCCGATGGTTCTCTTGAACGCTACAAAGCTCGCCTCGTAGCTAAAGGCTTTAATCAACGCCATGGACTTGACTTTCACGAAACCTTTAGCCCTGTTGTCAAGCCCACCACCATTCGTATTGTCATCTCCATCGCCGTCTCCCGTCATTGGGTACTCCGCCAACTCGATGTTCGGAATGCCTTCTTGCATGGAAATCTCACTGAGGATGTCTATATGGTTCAACCCCCAGGTTTTGTTGATAATGATCATCCCACTCACATCTGCAAACTCCACAAAGCCTTATATGGTCTCAAACAGGCTCCACGCGCATGGTTCCATCGTTTCAGCACCTTCCTCTTCGACCACGGCTTCCTCTGTAGCCGGTCTGACTCATCCATGTTTACCAGAACTGACTCACACGGCACTCTTATCCTCTTACTCTACGTTGATGATATTGTCCTCACTGGCTCCTCCTCTGCATTAGTTCATGAGTTCATTCACACTCTCTCATCTACCTTTGATATGAAGGACTTGGGGGATCTTCATCATTTTCTAGGCATGGAAGTTCATCGGTCCTCATCAGTGCTCAAACTCAGTCAGACTAAGTACGCCATGGATCTTCTTCACAAATTTAACATGCTTGGGGCCAAACCATGTCACACACCTTTTGCTTCTCGCTCCAAACTCTCTACCCTCGATGGCGACCCCCTTTCTGATCCGACAGAATATCGGAGTCTTGTTGGGGCTCTCCAATACCTCACTCTCACTCGACCGGATCTGACCTATGCTGTTAATCAAGCCTGCCAATTTATGCACAAGCCCACATCCAGTCACTTTATTGCCGCTAAGCGTATTCTCCGCTACCTCAAAGGCACGGTCTCTCTCGGTCTTTCCTTCACCCCTGACACTTCCTTCACTCTTCGAGCTTACTCTGATGCCGACTGGGCTGGCAATCCGGATGATCGAAAATCCACCACCGGTTATTGTGTCTACTTGGGATCCAACCTCATTTCATGGGGGAGCAAGAAACAACTGACTGTATCCCGTTCGAGTGCTGAAGCCGAATACCGAGCCCTCGCTGTAGCCACGACCGAAATCCTTTGGATTCAATATGTACTTCGTGACATTGGTGTCTCACTCTCCTCTCCAGCCTGCATTTTTTGTGACAATGTTAGTACTACTTACATGGCAGCAAATTCGGTGTTTCATGCTCGCACAAAGCATATTGAGATTGATTTTCACTTTGTACGAGAACATGTTATGCGTGGTACTTTACATGTTCGGTTTGTTCCTACGCAGCACCAACTGGCCGACATTCTCACCAAAGCGCTTCCGCAGCCTCAGTTTTGTTCTCTCCGATCCAACCTAATGCTTGACTCATCATCAGGTTGTGGGGGAGTATTAACCAAATCAAGACTTATTACAAAGGAAGGAAATCATTCCTTACCTACGTTCTCTCCAGCCATACAATAGTTCAATATAGAAACATGAATCTGGGCTGTTTCCAATCTTTCCAATATTCCTTTGTTTTAAATAGAATGTCTACTGTACAAGGATTCGTAGAATAGCAATGTGCTACATATGTGTTGTACAAATGATTCAATTCTTTATTTCAATCCTCTATATATACAATCCTGTAACATCATAAATAAAAGTGAAGAACCATTCAGTTTTTATTCTGTTTTAGTTGTTTGGGATATGATTGCGGTGGATGAGATAGAAGGAAAAAAGAAGGAAAGAGTCCCCGATGGAACTTGGTGAAGATATTTTCTTTACAAATATGTTGTGCGATTGAGAGAGGGTAGGAAAAGAAAGAGGTAAGCCTTTAGAGAGATAGAAACGTCTCACGTAGTTGGCAGACCACGGAACTCCGTCTACCAAATAGATTACGGGTAAGATAAAGGGTGGTTTAATATTTTATCATGCTTGTCTTGGCTGTCGGGAATGAAATCTTCTATGTGAAGCCGAATAACCATTAAAAGATGATAGAGAACCTAAGTTCCGTAAGTATGACCCTCGGTGAGTCGTCATATTTTCTTTACTAAAGCAAATATGAAGTGAGTGGGATTTTAGAGAGAGAGAGAACTTTGTTCCAAATTGATCAACTTCCTTAACAATTTTCTTAGAGAGAGAGTTATTATGTCTTGTCGTTTTCGTCTGAGATATGATTGCGATGGATGAGATAGAAGGAAAAAGAAGGAAAGAGTTCCCGATGGAACTTGGTGAAGATATTTTCTTTGAAAACATGTTATGCGACTGAGAGAGGGTAGGAGAAGAAAGAGGGAAGCCTTTAGAGAGATAGAAACGCCTCATGCAGTTAGCAAACCACGGAACTCTGTCTACCAAAGGGATTTTGGGCAAGACAGAGTGGTTTAATATTTTATCAGGCTTGTCTCGGTTGTCAGGAACAAAATCTTTTACGTGAAGCCGAATAATCCTTAAAAGATAGTAGAGAAACCAAGTTCCGTAAGCTTGACACTAATGCTATGTTTGGTTGCTGGGAAAATTGATGAAAACATGAAAAAGAAAAGAAAATTTTGGATTTTTAATATAATTTTTAGTTGTGTTTTGTCTAATTTTCTTTTCTTTTTCATGTTTTTACTTATTTTCTTGACAACCAAACATAGGGTTAGTGAATCGTCATATTCGCTTTAGTGAAGCAAAAATGAAATGAGTGGAGTTTCAGAGAAAGAACTTTGTTCCAATTTCCAAATTCATCAACTTCCTTAACAATTTTCTTAGAGAGAGAACTATTATGCTTTGTCGTTGTCGTCTGGGATAGGATTGCGGTGGATGAGATAGAAGGAAAAAGAAGGAAAGGGGTTTCGATGGAACTTGGTGAAGATATTTCTTTGAAAATATATTGTAAGATTGAGAGAGGGTAGGAAAAGAAACATGTAAGCATTTAGAGAGATAGAAATGTCTCACGCAGTTGAAATAAAAAAAGTCACCAATCAAAGAGTCGTGTTTGTTCGTTTTCCTCAATGTCTCCTCCAACTTCACACACACCCATTCAATTTTTTTTGTAACTGTCAACCACCACCTCCAATCAACAATAATAAATGGAGACGTGATAATAATCTCAAAATTCAAAAGTCACCAAGTGTTCAATGAGGTTATTATTGTCATATATTATTTTAAAATAAAAATTTAAACTAAATTGCTTAAAAATCTTGTACTTTTAATAGTAGCAGAAGGATTATATCACTATTAACTAGTTTTATTACATAATTGAGTCAACCTAGATTGACCCAACGACTCAAGTTGGACCGATCCTTTTAAAACATGAAATTCCAAAGAAGAGGGGCAAAGACTCTCAAAACCCAGATAATAATAATAGAACCGTGCTAGTCCTATTCTTGGCATAGTAACAAAATTCTTCAAATTTTAAAAAAATTCAGAAATTATTTACGAATTTTAGGGTGTCATAATATTCTTTACATTATTCGTGAATTTTAACTTTACCGAATTATTCTTAATTATTAACAGATTTTACGAATTATTCTCAAATTTCATGAATTTTACAATAATTCATTTAATTCGATAAAGTAAATTACTTATTTTGTGTATAATATATAATCAAATTGTTGGACATCTTTTTATAAATAATTTTTTTTCAGAATTATTCCCAATATTTTTGAATTATTTGAACTTGACCTCACTGTGATTCTTAGGCATTATATATATATATATATATATATATATATATATATATATATATATTTGGTAGTCCTACAATCGTTAGCTATCTATGTCAGGGTTAGCGGGTTAGAACTTAAGGGTGGGCGCTCAACAGCCACACCAGGACTCGAACACGAGACGCCACTCCCCAAAGGGAGATACACTACCAGTGGGACAAAGCCAGGCGTGTCTTAGGCATTCCATATACTCCCCCTAAAAACTAACAGCTGTGCTTGTTTAACCGGTGTCTGTATTGGCTGAGAGTAGGATTAGCACACCTCATTATAATATCCATAAAAAAAAAAAATCCAGAGATAAAATTACGAGAAAAAAGAGGGGAAAGAATCAGCAGCAACAGTAACAAAAACAAAACCTGAAACCTGAAACCTGAAAAAAAAGAAAAAGAGATGAAAACAAGATCCACCTCGAACCTCCCTCCCCAAACCCATCAATGAATCCTCCTCTTCTTTCTTCTTCCTAATCTTCCCTTTCCCCATCCAAAAAAACTCAAAATTCAAACATCAACCCAACAACACTTAAAACAACAATTCATCAAAAATGAGAGAAGAAGACTCGAATTGGTTCTCTCGCTGGGAAGAAGAGCTTCCATCTCCTGAAGAACTCATGCCTCTCACACAGTCCCTTATAACCCCAGAACTTTCCCTTGCTTTTGATATCAGAAACCACCCCCCCAACTCTCCCCAACCTCCACCTCAACCTCCTCCTCCTCCTCTCCCTCCTTCTCAACCCCTCTCCGCCGAGTTTGACTCGGGCGAGTTAGGATCCGGTTCCGCCGGCGACGAGCCCGCTCGGACCCTCAAGCGTCCTCGCCTCGTTTGGACTCCCCAGCTTCACAAGCGCTTCGTTGACGCCGTTGCCCATCTGGGTATCAAAAATGCTGTGCCCAAGACCATAATGCAGCTGATGAGCGTTGATGGGTTGACTCGGGAGAACGTAGCGAGTCACTTGCAGAAGTATCGTCTCTATCTGAAGCGGATGCAGGGGATTACTAGTGGTGGGGGTGGCGCCGCCGGAAGCTTATCGGCGGCTGATGCCGCGACGGACCATTTGTTTGCCAGTGCGCCGGTGCCGCCCCATTTCTTGCATCCCGGACGCGCGCCGTCTGATCATTTATTGCCGTTTGTGCCGGTTGCGGCGGCGTTGCAGCATCACCACCACCAACAGATGGCGGCAGCTGCGGTGGCTGCGGCGCAGCAGCAGCAGCAACAACAGTACCATCATAGGCAGGTGGGGCATTTTGGATCGCCCCCTGGTGGGCATTTTGAACATGGGTTTCTGATGCGGCAGACCCAACCGGTGCATCGGATGGGAGGTCCAGTGCCGAATCAACCGGCGTCTTATGTAGAGGATTTGGAGTCGGCGACGGGAGGAGGAGGGCGGAAGGTTCTCACTCTGTTTCCTACTGGGGAAGATTGAATTTTGGTAATTGTTGTCTTCTCTTTGCTTTGTTTCCTCTTTTCTTTTGATTCAGTTTTGGGTTTTGTGGAATTTGTGTTTGGGGAAGTTCTGAGGGTAGGGTCAGTTGAATTACTGTTTGAGTTGTTGTTGTTGGTGGTGGTGGTGGTACTATTGGTCTGAGTTGTAGGCATTAGGCCTCCATGGTTGTCAAAATTTCCTTTCCAGATCCTGAGATTGCTTATTCTGCCTGTTGCGGACTGGTTATTATTCGGGGTGCTTTCGTGGGGCAATGGTTGGTGGGCAGTGTCAATTCGGATATTTTCAGTGCCTTGGACTTCCACATGTGTAATTAGAGTTTATCTTCCACTCGTCACTTTGGTGACTGATATTGGGCATGATGTTACCTTGGGTGGCAGTAGTGGTTCTAAGCTTGGTAATGGCAACAGTAGGGGTTTCATATTTCTGGGGTAGTCTGGAGTTCTTATTGCTTTATGGCATCAGTAATTTGAATTGGGAGTCTTTGCTGTTGGAGAGACTTTGTTAGGTGGTGACGGTGGCAGCAGTTTTACAATTTGAGCTTGCGGAGAGGGGTAAATGGTGGTGGTAGATGGGTGCTATTACTTTCTTCAAAGACCTCAGAATGGGGGTAGTATCCATGGTCACACATTTGATACTAAGTTTCTTGGTCATATCCAGGACCAGGTAGCTCTTATTTTAGTTGTTTATTTCTCTTGTCCCTTAATTTGTTGTTGTGTAGAGCAGAGGGATTTGAACCATGGAATTGTTGTAACTTCTTGTAAAAATTGTGTGGTCCGTCTGTGTGACTAGAAGAATGGAAACTCGGATATTTGGGGGGGTAGCTATTCAAACAATTCTGATGCTACTAGAACGTTAAATATATCTTCAATGTGAACGTTTAAATGTACCTAAATTTCCCTGACATCGATCAGTTATTCAATACCTCTCTATGTAGCTCTTGTAAAATTATATATGTTTTTCTTTTATCAAGTATAGAATAAATTATGCACGTCTTTCTCTGTTATCAATGAATAAATATGCGTTTAAACTCTAAACTAGGATAGCTTAACATAGAATTACTTTCTTGCTTGTTTTGTATTTGGAGTGCATCTTACTTTTTTTTAGTGATCATAAAATTTAGATTGGCTGGTTTGCACCTAGCTTCTTCCTAGATGGTTATGGAAAGTTCTCCTAGCTACTAGCTTTTGTTCACAGTGGAAGCTTGAAACGTTCTTAACGAGCTGTGGAACAAAAAATTAAGGTGGAAATAATATGATCTTTATGGTATATAAGGTGTGAATGAACCCGCAACTTCAAGGTTGGGGAAAACAGAAGCCACCCAACTGAGCTATGCCATCAAAACTTTGTAATATAATGAGTGGGGCAATTAAGTAGTACCCACAATATATAATATGAAGAATTGATTGTCCAGCGTAACCTTAGCAGTAAAGAAACTAAAAACTAGATCGCCATGAAGGATGCCTATTCTTTGATCTGTTTCTTGGAAACTTGGAAGCTTTAGGACATAGCTCATGTATTTGTTGTTTATGTTACTCCAAATTGGAGCTTTTAAGAAGTTGAACTACCATAGTGGTAAAGAAACTAAGTAGTAGATTACCTTAGAAGGATGCCTATATTCTCATACGATCTCTTCTCTTGGAAACTCATTAGCTTTGGTGGAAAAAGTGTCGGGAATTGCGCAACAACCCACAATACAATAACTGAAAGAATAAGAACAGAGAAAAACAAACAAGAACACACAACACAAGATTTACGTGATTCGACTAATGATGCCTACGTCCACGGATCCACACCACTTCACCATACTTAAAGGCAAAAGAAAATCGAACAGTAGTGAGATCTCTCTCTCTCTCTCTCAAGGAAAACCTCTTTTGGTGGCTACAATAGATATTCAGGATAATGAAACCCTAGTACAAGAGTATCTTCTATACTAAGCAAAAGATAAGCCAAATCTGGACCTAAAAAGCCTAGGTCCGTGAAAGTCCGACCAGATTGCCATAGTCGGTTGACCCATTTTTTGCACTCTCTGAAATTTTCGCCCATACAAAAATAACTCGACTTGGTCGACTGTATTGCACCTCAGTCGACCGGATTGCTCATCTCAATCGACCGGATTGCTCATCTTGGATACACCATGGAATTGTTGTCACTTGTAAAATTGTGTGGTCCGTCTATGTGACTAAAAGAATGAAAACTCTGATATTGGAGGGAGGGAGGGAGGGAGGGTAGCTATTCAAAAAATTCTGATGCTATTTGAATGTTAAATGTATCTTCAATGTGAATGTTTAAATGTACCTAAATTCCCTGACATGAATCAGTTATTCAATACCTCTCTATGTAGCTCTCATAAAAATTATACATGTTTTTCATTTGTTAAGTATAAAATAAAATATGGAGGTCTTTCTCTGTTATCAATGAGTAAATATGCGTCTACACTGAGATAGCTTAACTTAGAATTATTCTCTTGCTTGTTTTATATTTGGGGTGCATCTTACTTTTTTTTTTATATGATTATAAAATTTAGATTGGCTCCTGGATGGTTGTGGAAAGTTTTTCCATCTAGATTTTGTACATAGTGGAAGCTTGAAATGTTTATAACGAGCCGTGGAACAAAAAATTAAGGTGGAAATAAATAAGATCTTTATGGTATATAAGGTGTGAATGAACCTGCAACCTCAAGGGTGGGGAAAACAGAAGCCACCCAACTGAGCTATGCCATCCAATCCTTATAATGTGATGAGTGGGGCAACTAAATAGTACCCACAATATATAATATGAAGAAATGATTGTCCAGGGTAACCAAATTGATAAAGAAACTAAACACTTGATTTCCATGAAGGATGCCTTATCTTTGATCTGTTTCTAGGAAATTTGGAAGCTTTGGGACATAGGTCATGTATTTGTTGTTTACGTTACTCCAAATTGGAGTTTTGAAGAAGCTAAACTACCAAAGTGGTAAAGAAACTAAGAAGTAGATTACCTTAGAAGTATGCCAATATTCTCATACGATCTGTTCTCTTGGAAACTGAGTAGCTTTGATGGGAAAAGGTCATATAATAGCTGTTCATGTTACTCTGCATGAAAAACATCTTCAACTGTTTTAATCTATCATCCACAACCAAAGTCAAAATCATTGTGAGTGTGGGGATTATTATGTGGATGCTGTGTCTTAGGAGCGCTAACAATTGGGAGCTTTAGGGCATGTCCAACTTTTTTGTGAGACTGGAGCAGCACAAAGTGGAAGATGACAGCTCAGATTCCCTTTTGTGGAAACTGTACCTAAAGGGGCGATATTCTGTGAAGGCGTTTATGGGAGGGCTTGATCATAAAGACCACGTTACATACCCAGCTAGATTGGTATGGAAGACACTTCCTCTGGACAGCTACCTTAGACAATTCCAAACATCTGCTACTTGTGTAGAAAGAATGTGGAACAGTTGATCATCTCCTCTTGCGATGTGGGTTCACATTAGAGTAGTGGTATTAATCAGTTTGGGGTAGTCTGGGCAATTCCACAAACATTCATGTATCTGGTCTCCGGATGGCTGCAAGGTGTTTTTGGATCCTGATTCATTATTTTGTGGAAAAATGCTTCCTTTTGTTATTGTGTGATGCACTTAGAAACAAAGGAATAGAAAAAAAAAAGTCGAGGCAATTCAGATCATGCGTGACCATGTGTCTTGGATTTGTATTCTTCGTCCTCCCTTATCAAGGACTTCAAAGATGAGTAGGTCGTGTCTTTTGGTTGGGCCCAACTGGATTTCTCATTTTGTTCATGCCAATAGGGTGTATAGTTTTGGTCAGTTTATGCCTTTTCTAGGCACTGGTTTTGTTTTGTATTTGATATATAATGCATTCTTTTGATATAATGATCTTTAGTTATCAAAAAGAGAAGGTCAAAGTCATAATCGTGTAAGATGTACTTGGCATCTTGTTATCTAGTGACTTTACTTCCACTACATGCTGATGTTATTAAATATTCTTTCTGGATCTATCAAGAGTGAGCAAAGGTGACTCCCTTCTGTTCTGTTTGTATTCAACCTGCTTCACCACAAATACATTGATGCTTTCCTTCTTTTTGTGCTGAAAATCTTCTTTTCTCCGTATGATGAGTTTTTTTTTCTTGGAGAGAGACAAAATGCGTAACTGCTGTTGGATAATATGAATACAAAAATCAGTTTTGTGATTTTTGTAAAGGTTGACCTCGAGAGGATTTGATTGGAGTAGGGAGAGATCTACTTTACACAAAAGTATTGAGAGGGGTGGATACTATAATTGGCAAGCAGCAAGTTGTGAGCTTGAAGGACAAGCATGAGAACAGTGGTCAAATTATTCATCCGGTGGGAGTGAGCTAATGATGAACCATTTTATCTCCACATCCTGGTGAACTTTGGGGTGCAGATGGATCTTTATACTTGAACCTGTGAAGTCTGGATTGAGAATTTAGAAAGTCCGAACTTAGTAGTAGCATGCTAAGCGATTTTCAGTTAGAACTGCCAGCTTGTGCATCAGAGGTAGTCTACTGATTGCATTAGGGAAGGAGTGTTGAAAGTAATTGATTGGTAGTGTTATCTCAACCACTCAAAGGGTTTAAAGGGGTGTTTTTCGTGTTTTCAATTGGAATTTCTACTTAATCCTCTAGCTGATTTATGGTGAGGGGATTATACCTTGTCTACCTGATGCTTGCCTAGCTCAACTGACTTGATCGGATATGTCCCTGCCACTTCTAGAATCATGTAAATCAAGCTTTTATTATTGATCCCTAAAGAGTTACCATTCAGAAAAAAAATAAGTGATGGGCTTCTTAGAGCTCCCACCTCAAAGTTACTTCTCTCTCGGTTATCATGGAGTGTGTCAATGTGATGAATATTCACCATTATTCAATTTTGTACCATTGGGTATCTTTTTTTTTTTTTCCAAGCTAGTATCTGAGAGCTTCTGAAGCAGATTTTACTAATGAAGGAGCTGTAAAGCAGGGATTTTACTTAGAACTAAGCCACAGTTTTGTGGGTATTTATGTAACATTGTAGGTTCCTACAAAAGTTGAGGGAGCAAAAGTTGCCTCCACTTTCAAAAGGGGTGACCTTATGAGTTACTTTCAAGCCCCTTACAAGAACTTGCATGGTCCACAGGAGAAGTTCTTTTGGTTGTGGTTGTCCTATTAGTGCGTGGTGAGGGTTGTGATCCTTGGAATTTTCCCACCCGTTATGCACAAGCTCACACTCCAGTTAGGTACTGCCCCAACGATGGTAGATTCATTACTTGGTTTTTGTATTGATTATTCAAGAATCACTATTGAATTTGAAGTCATAATATGATGTTATTCTGTTTCAACAAACTCACACTCCAGTCTGATAGGTACTGCTCCAATTTTGGTAGATTCATTACTTGGTTTTGGTCTTGATTATTCCAGAATCAATTCATTGAATTTGAAGTCGTAATATGATGTTTTAGAGTTGCAGATCCACACGATCAATTTAAGATATTTGCCTCTAAAACTCTGCATTCTTTCAAATTTGGCAGCAGATAAATCTTCGCACTAGAGTTTTCATCAATATATACATGACCAAGTTTATCATGATGACCATATCACTCTAGGAAACCTGCACAGGTCTATATGTTTTTGTTCTTGAGAGATGAGTTTTCATGAATACTAGGTTACAGTAGTTAAAAGCTGGTTACTCATATATACATATGTAATAAATATGTACACATTATCTTTGGCTAACATATTCCACTTGTTTGGATTGGACAACATATGCACTTTTAAAAATTAATTTAAATTGGTTTCAAAGTTCAATTTCCGTCCGAGCTATTTATTACCCAAGGTATTAGTTGATCACAATCTACAACTGGTTAAGAAGAGCATAATATCTACACATTCTGCTATCAAACCCAATTAAGAATAGAGAACATACCCTAGTTCCTTCCCTGGAATTAAGGGCCTGTTGGATGTGCCATACTAATGGACTAATGCGGCATTCACGGTCTCATTTCTGCTCAGGTTGGAGTGGGCATCTTTTCGGCATCTTTGTACAGTTTTGAGGACAAAATTCATCCAAACATGTCATTAACTTGAGTGCATATCTATAAGCTTGCATGCTTTAGTTCTTGTCATATAGTAGTGGAAACTTTCTCTTTTCCCTTTCTGTCTCCTGAACAGGGAAAGGTTGGTTCTTCTGATCAGAAATTGCATTCATGTTAAGGTTGTTTCATCTGTTTTTGGCATTCACATTTCCCACAACCGATTTCAGAACCAAGATGAAAGAATTTTTATGTGAGATGACTATAATCTTCCAGGTTTTGCTTGGCACAGAAAGGATTTCCTGACAGGTTTTGGTTCCCCGAAAACTTCGATCCATTTTAGTTAAGCATTATACTACACGCCCCTGCATCACTAATCCTTGATCATTTATCACATATTGCTTGGAATCTGGATAGTAACTCAGAAAACTGTCTAGCATTTGGACGGACTGTTTTTAGAAAGCTTGACTCGGCTCAAAATACTGTATATATATTCACACTATTTTTTTAGAAATATTATTTATATAAATAAAAAAATAATATTTTAAACTTTATTTATTATAGCTTGTAATAATTTTTAAAAAGTCACTTTAAGATAATGATAACAAAAAGTTAAAAGTAGAAACGTTGATCTAACTCTCTATTCTTTTGATAGAAGGATTGCTCCAAAATCTTATTTTTGTATGAACTTAGAAATCAACTGTAGTTTATTGTATTATAATTTATTAATAAACACTTGTATTAAAATCATGAAAATTAAATAATAGAATAAAGCTTGAGCCAACTTGAGCTCGGGTCAGCTTGAATAAAGTTCAAGCTCGAATTGAACTCGAGCTCGATTAAGCTTGTTCAAGCCAAGCTCGAGCATGTTTAACCCAAGCTTGGCTCAGCTTGTGGCAAATCAAGTTATAAATGAGTGGGGCTTGGGTGCAGGTCAGGCGGGAAGTGATTTGAAATGACCGCACATTAGGTTGACCAAACCAATCAGCCAAGCCAATCTGACTTGCGAGCAACCCAAGTGAGAATAGATTAAAAAAAAAACACCATTTAAAGTTGACACAATCAGGCTAGGCAGCTTGGCTTTAGTGCAGCCCAGGTGAGAAAATTACCCCCACTTTAAGTTGTCCTATTCAGTATTGGTCAACATGAATACATTACATGGCCATGTAGGAGTGTTGTTCAGTTTTGAGTAGATACAGGAAACCTTTCCATTTAGCCTTCTATTTAGTGGATCATTGAGCAATAAGGGATCTCCACTTGAGCTCGATTCCAAAGTATGCTTTCTGCTCGTCCAACCAATCAAATAAACCTCCTTTGTACACAAGAAGGGCGTTTGGTAATTCTGAATAATCAGAGTTCATTTGAAATTAGTCCTTAATCGGACTTTGAAAGCTCTAAATTTTAGAGCAGAATTTTTAGCCCCTATGTAATTAAGCATAGAGGCTTTAGACCTTTTTGGGTCTAATGTGGTTAGACGAAAATTGAATTTTTATGTCCTCAATTTTATAGGTAATTCCAAACATACCCCCACTCTCATATTTCTTCCCCTAATAAGAGGTTTTATCAAACACGCTACTATTAAATTACAGGGAATTTTATCAAACAATCAAACTCTAAAAAATTATTAAAGCTTATTCTGTAGAACTTATTTGTTTAGAGCTTAGAGTTTCTAAACAGACCCTGACAGAGACATGGCAGAATTCTGGTGCAACATCCCCACATTATATATCTTGTTGGATCTCTGCAACCACTACATACATCCCATAGGCAAACCACCACAGGATTCGACACAACCATTGCCTGTGCATCAAAGCCTACACTTTTTTTAGCTGAAGATATCATTCAGCAAGGGGAGGGAGACAATAAGGGGAAAATATGCAACAATCAGATTGACCAGCATAGGAAAAACTAGGAAGCTCTAATCAATCCATTGTAAATTTATTGAATAGAACTGTACCTGTCTTTCTGTTTCTACTTTTTAGCACTGTGAAGAGTGAGTACCTATTGTTGTCAAAAGGCATTCCAATAAAGAAAAGCTCACATACAAGGGGGTGTCAAATGAATTAGAATTCCAGTACCAGCAAAACATCTCTATCTAAAGCACAAAAATAGTGAGATAATGCCATAATGGTCAAATGAATTGAGTACTAGTAGCTTCACTCTCTTGCTAATAATAATATAAAATAAACAATAACAGAATTTAAAATTGGGAGAAAGTGTGTCAAATTCTTCAACAATGTACCTAATCTAAAGATGACCTCAAAGGGAAAAGAAAATTTCATGTAAATCAGTTACACAAGACATTTTACCCTCAGTCGTCTATTGATTTTGAGAGTAATCAAAGCTCAGGGGTTGCTGATAGAAAGGAGCCTGCAGTGGCATTAGTTGGAAATCATAAGAAACACTAGAGTGATAAAACCTACAGCATTCTTCAAAAGAGTTACGAAAATATCGTGAACTGATAAACAATCTGTGGCTGTAATGCTTACAATAATCCCATCATTTTAATTTCTTACCTAGAAGATCTCCAAGGTGGAACTATGAAGTGATGTCTCAAACCTAGTATTTGGGTCGGAACCAAATCCTCTACGGTTATAACCGGATTTGGCAAATCCGGTTATGCCCCAGAGGTCGCCATGTGTCCCTTTTGACCCTTAATTGTGGTTAAGATTCACTCAACCCCAGGGTTCACCCACCCATACTTTTTTCTAGAAACCAAGGATAAGTGGGTGATCCCTAGGGGTGGGTAAATCTTAACCACAATGAGGGGTGTCAAAAGGGACACGTGGCAAACTCAGGAGCATAGCCAGATTTGCCAAATCCGGTTATCACCATAGAGGATTTGGTTCCATTTGGGCCATGAATGCATGAAAATTTCATTTACAGAATTCAAAAATAGCATGTTTAAAATGCTCACGAGTTCTTATCATAGCAATAGTTCAATAATATGCACTCATACGAGTATTCCGGACATGATTATGAAGTACATTCTTTATATAGACATCTTTGCATCACACCGAAGGGGGGAGGGGCACTATAATTCAGGGGAGGATTTTTGGAAATCTTTCATGCCAAGAGCTCACCAAGCTCATGATCATAACATCCCCATCCCCATCCCCATCCACACCTCAATTCTCTTGGTCAGACATAACTTACACAACAGAAAGGTAAAGATAAGTCTGCTGAGGTGTTACAGTCATCTGACCATGTTAATTTGTGGCCCAAGAGATATCTGAAAGGGGATGCCTCAGGTGGCACCCACAATACCTTGTATGTGTGCGATGAAAAGGACCATTTACTGCATCCTACCCGGAAGACAGCATGTCTGGAATGCCTGTATGACAGCACATGCATTATAGCATGACAGCTATAACTAGTGCAGTCATACGATCAATTCAGACATAATCCTACATATGGATGGCATCTTTTCAGATGTCATGTAAACACCAGGTAATTTCAGGATGCAATAATGACCTATAATAGCATTGCTTTAACATGTCACACAACAAGGAAGTGGGAAGACCATCATTGGATCCAATATAGGAAGCCTCGCCATGCCAAAAATTAACCCAGTTGGATGATTATAGCCACCGAATCTATCTCATTCATTCTGGACAGACTTAAAAGGAACAAAATGCAGGAAAATTGTATACAGATCAGATGGCCTTGATTGAATCTTGTGCCCCAACACCCTGTCTGTGTGCTACAAGTATGGTTGTTAACATTTATGTTCCTACAAAAAGTAAAAGCCCTCCTGGAATTATGGAATTGTGGCCTACCTGAAAAATAGGATGTCTAAATTGGTTGTGCGACTGTGCATGCATCATTGCAGGACTTGGCCACTGCATGTAGATGGCATCCCTAGAAGTCTGATTCGATCCCATGGAACAGAAAGGGCTCATAGTTGGACTCGAAGAAGGCCTGTAGCAGAGAGATGTTTGAGTCCTTGGCAATTGACCCAGCTGAGGAAAACCAGACTCATACTGCACAAATGAAGGTTGAAAGTTCTGCATATTGGAAGTCCCCAAGCTAAAGCTCTGATTAGGTGGGAGGCCTCTAACATACCTACAGCAGTTTACCAATTATATTAGTTTGGTCCATGACAAAGTACAAACCCTCGTTATATTCAAAAATAGTAAATAGAATGCCTACCTTTCGTAACTTCGGTCATAATCTGGGTCAGTACGGTCCTTCTCTCTGTCTCTGAAAATGGCAACTCTGAAAGAAGTACAACCATCCCTGATAGTTGGAGTCTTCTCTGGCTCAACCATGGGGTTCCTGCAACCTTCGCTCTCGTCTCTGCTAAAACACAAACTTTTACCCTCAACCGTGGCCTGAGAGGATGCACCTTCCAAGTCAGGACTACTAGAGCTACTGAAGATGCGGGCTCGTGCTCTGTCATACTCCTCCTTCCTCTCTTCCATGGTTCTCACAGGACTGCATTTAATTCCCAGTTCGCTAGCATCATATGGGGAAACTTTATATGGCCTTGGCCTGATGGCAATTTTAACCTCAGGTTTATCATTTTCCGGCTGTTTCACAGGAACTTCTGACAAACAGACAGTAGGGTATCTACTTTCATCTGTTTTCCTAACCACTATTCTGGTTCCCAGGCCATCAATGAGGTTATCCAGAACCATAGACTGCAGACCATAGTGCTGAGCAACACGGTGTGCTGCAAGCCGAAGGTAGGAAGTTGGGAAATGCTGAAACTCGAATTGCTGTTGATCAGGATTCTGCATGAACCTCTGAATATCTAGCTCCATTCGCAGAACTAACATTACAGTCAAAGAGGGAGAAAATCAAGGAGGGAAAATACAGCACAAACACAAATGAAAAAATTCACCATATGCTGAATTAATCTTTTTTCCATATTCATCACATGCTGATTTAATCTTTTTTCAACCTGTCAAAATCTTTTCATTTCAGGCTTCACAAAACCTTAAAGATTCAAAGAACAAAGAAGAATGAAATTTATAGGAAAATATAGTGTCCAAGATTAGCAAATTAGTAATGTCATGTATAATCCAATGTCATACATGGATCAGAAATCTTTGTTGACAAGTTTTATAAAGAATGAAAATTACAAGACGGATCGTATTAGCATGATGAAAATTTGTGAAGAAATTTTAAAATCTCATCGCTTAATGCACCCAATTAGAAGTTGTGAAAGGAAGAAAGAAACACCCAATTGACTACTAGTCAGAATAGGAAATGGCCCCATATCCCAAACACAATAGGACAATGCAAGAGCAAGAGATCAATTGACTCTTCCGCATGAAGGCACATAAAGCAATGGTTCTTTTCAAGTGATTGCAAGTGAGAACCTTATTCAAAGTAGCATCCATAGGAAGGAATATATCTCAAAGAAAATCCGGGATTTCACACAATCTATGAAAAAATGAAGGTGCCAAGACGAAGACCTGTAACAGAACTCTCACTGAGAATCAACCCTTGTTGCCTAAGGACCAAATTCTATGGTTCGAACTCTAATAACTTGTGAGCGAGGAACTAAGACACTCCAATAGACGAGCCATATTGTCAATTTTCCCAATCAGAGCCTATCTCAACCTCAGACACCACACCAACCCCTCATCCCTGACTCAGAATAATCATCTACCAATGCGTCCCTATCGATAGCTAATAATAAGATGTTGCCAAAATCCTTCTTAAGCTTCCCGGACCTGCAACACAACAAATACTTCCAAAACCTAACCTCTAACCCCTTCTCACCTTGAATATATATGATCTTAGGCAAGAGTAAAATTTCCACTGCCATTATGCCCTTCCATACCCCCACCCCATGTGAGCCTTTGACCTCCCGCAGAACCAACAATATGACTCCCCATATTTAGCCACTATTATTGATCGCCATAAGCTCCCTCCTTACTCTCCAAATCTTCACACTCAATTACTTGATAAAGCCTTGCTCAGCTCATAAAATGGTTATGAAAGGTTGAAAGAGGAATTCCTATGCTAGAGGTGGATATAATTTATCTCTAATTCAGTTTGTTGTAATACAATTTTATTAAGCATCATGCGTGGCAGCAACAATTGAATAATACCCTCCACATAATATGGAGTTGCAAACAGAAGACTAGGATTTGGTGTAGCTGCAAGCATGATACTATGGTATATGGGGTATGCTATAAAAATGGCATTGACCTTTTCTCAAATGGAAATAACTTAGTTTGGTTGAAAACTGACTTCGGCCATGAAGGCTATTGCAATTTTGCCATGACATACCACAGTAGTAAGGGGGCAAGCAATTTAAAATAGTATTAATTTGTAGCAGCATCCCATTTTTACAATTCCTTACTATATAATTTTATCTCTTATTAGGTATGAATGAACTATGTATTATCTCTAGAAAATCCCCAACAATAACAGCGTCCCTATTCTGTTCTGTGCTACAACCTGATGTGGCATCAAAGAGGACGACAGTCAGACTTTCCAGATTGCAGATTTCTTCTATAACAATGAATTTCTATTGGGTTGTTTTCAAGGAAGTTTAATGAATGATAATCAAACAAATATCTTTCCCAGTCAAACAGAAGAGGAAGAAGAAGTATTCGTTTAGTGATCTATCCCCTTAATTTTTAAAAAGATATTCGCCATTGTTATGAAATCCATGGATTATGGTCTATAAATATTTTTAAAACATAATTTAACATCAGAAAGCAAGATTAATGGGGGAAAAAGGATGTTAGAAAGTTGTTCCATCAAAGAAGGCGCCATGAAAAACCCTTCAAGAATGGAGCACAAAGAAGATGGGGAAGAACTCAAAGATGACGATTTATATCGTGAAAGGTGGAACTCAGTGACACTCGCATAAACCACATCTCTTGGGCATGGGCACTCAATCGAATGGTTTGGTTCGGCAAAAACTGATAAAAAAAAAAAAAGAAGCTAAAATCACATGTGGTAAGTAAAACTAATTACAGGATTACGATTAAGCACTGGGTTGTCTGATGTTCTCTAAGATAACAAATCTACACGCAATTTGAGTTGAGTTTCCCCTCACATTTCTAACATTAGTTTTATTCTATGCTCCTCCAGCTTCAATTAATGTTTTCTTCGATTTTATTCGGATTTTTAGTTCGATGTTATATAGTAGATGGAGCTTATTGCTATTATATGGAAGGGTCCTCTTCTTCCTCCTATTCTTCTACTAAGCCCAAATTGAAACCAATCCGACTCGATCTCGATCACCTGTGGATGAGTGGAGTCGAGTCGAGTCGAGCCGAGCCGGGCTAGCCTTCTAGAGCTCAAATAAAACTACGCATGAAACGAGTCGAGCCCGATCAGTACCCAGCTCAGTTTGGCTCGGCTCATTTACACCCTTACCATGAGATCCTATTCATACATCTCAATTATACCAAGACTAAACCAAAGTTCATTCAACTCACATCTACACTTGACAAGAAAAGATAGAAGTGTAAAATTGAAAGTTTTATGTACTCTAAATAGAGGAAATTCATCACATTTGCAATAATCTTTCCCAACAAACATAAATTCAATATTCCTAAGGACACAAAACTTGTTTAACAACGATCTTGAAATGAGTCGACACTGAGATTAAAAAAAAAAAAAGATTCCAAAAAACAGTATTCACTTTCCCAAAGCAGTCTAATACCAATAGAATCAACATTAACACTTCATAGTATGTTTATGCCAATAACATTCTAACGCAAATAACAACACAAACCCAGATCTGACTAAATTAAGACTCCATGAGAAACAATTGTTCAGAAAATCTTAAAAGAACCATAATCAAGATATAAACATCGAAAATACTAATATGTAGAAGCAAGAACAAATCAAGAACCTCTAAAAAAGAAACCTCAGCAAAATCCACAATCACCAAAAGATACACAAGAAAAAAAAAAAAAAACACCAAATCCATCAACAATCATCCAATAGAAATTAAAAAAAATCATACCAGTGAGGCGATGCCTAGGATTCTGAAGAGCCTCCTTCAAGAAGGGATCGACGAGAGAATCGCAGAACTCATTTTCCTTGTCGATCGGTGGAGGAGAATCCATGCGAGGAGAAGGCATCAGGGGAATAGGGAAAACTCTTCTCTTATCCCTATTCCCTCCCACAATGAGAGGAGGGAAAGGCAAAGGTTGCAATAGAATAAGACCCTCTTTCTCTTCAATCTCATCCGTCCACGTGCCTCTCTAGGTATGATCTTCCAATCCTTAGGCGCCTCCTAATACAAAGTTCTAGATGTCTCTCCCTCGTTTGTACTGACTCGTGACATTTTTTTTTTTTTTTTTGAAAATAATCATCTCCTCGGTAGGTGACGCCAGGAGGTGCGTCTCGGGTGTCCACTAATGCCACGTGTCCTTCTTTTCACTCTATTTAACTGACTTAGGGGGTTTACCCATCTGCCTTTGGTTTTAGAAAAATAAATTTTAACCAGAGGAGTTAAAAAAAATAACTAGAGTTCTTACAGTTGAGTTGACTTTGTGAGATAGTTTGATTCGTAGGTGAGGTGAGGAGTGAACTATTACTCATGGCTCTCACACAGATGCCCCTTCAACTGCCTTAAACTTGGGTTAAGTTTTTTTTAACCTTATGGTTACATTTTTTATATTTTATTTTTCTAAAAACTAAGGGTAGATGGGTATATCTTAAAGATGATTCAATCTTAACCACGATTAAAGGGGGTTAAAGGAGGAACACTTGGTAAGAAATAGGAGCGGAGACGCACCTCCTCCCGTCACATGAAGTGATTATTTTCCTTTCTTTTTTAATGCATCTAGTATAATTTTCGTCAAGAATATCAAATATCCTCTCAACAACAATTAAAAAAAAATATATATATATATATTCTCCTAATCTACTCTCACCTTTGTTTTTAAGATAATAACTAGTTGTGAGGCATATGCTAGGCAGTCAATCAAGCCAATTCGAAACAGATAGAGATATATCCGAATTTGTATTTGTTTACATATCCAAATTTAAATAAATTTATGATAGATAGTGAAATATAGTATTTATAACTATCTCTAATAAAAATATTCGAATTCGAATGCTATCTAAATTATCCGATTATTTTTAAAAATATATAAAAGAGAAAAAAAATTCTAAAAATGATTAGAAATACAAATTTTATTTCAAAAAAATATCAAATTAATATTTTATCTTTATTTATATTAAAAAAATAATTTAATGTCTTAATTTAATATATAAAGTATATATTTATAAGGTTATTTTAGTTTTATAAGCTTATAATACATTAATTATATGGAGTGATACATTGAGTACCTGTGTTCCACCCAGCGGAACGCGGACACCTCCATGGGATGTCACATGTCCCTTTTAATATTTATAAATTTTGGTTAAGATTCACTTACTCTTAGGGTTCATCCATCTAACCTTGGTTTTCAAAAAAATAATCTTAGGTTAGTTAACATTTATTGATTGTGATTAACCTTAAGTTAATTAAACTTAATCATGATTTAAAAAATAAAAAAAAGGGACATGTGGCAGGCTTTGGGCACGTACGCGTTCCACCCAGCGGAACGCATACGCGCAAAATATCAGCTCCCTAATTATATATACAATAATATATTGTATAATCGATTGAATATTTATCGAATCATATATACCAATATCCGTGTTTGTATTTGATAAACATATAGAAGAATTACTATTTAAACTCGCTCCATCGGATACCAATTTGGATAATTATTTGAGGTAATGAATTCAAATATAAATGATATCTGTATCTGTTAACACTCCTACATGGAAAAGGTGAGGTGTTGGCACAAAAATGTACAAAAAGAAAAAAGAAAAAAAAGTGAACAAGTAATAATGAGACAAAGGTCAAAGATACAGGCATATTAGTGTAAAAATAGAAAACCAAAAATGAGACGAAGGGTAAAAGTGAAACGCAAAAAATAAGAAGAGTAAATGCAGGTAAAAGATAAAGATGCAGGAATATTAATGATAATTCAGAAATTAGACGACATTAGCTTCTATCCGCTTTTTTATAGGTCATAGAAAAATAAAGAAAATGTTTAATGAATCGCGCATTCCGCTGTGTAGTGGAATGTGTGGCCCTCATTGATCCACGTTCCCCTATTAACACCTACTAAATATGGTTAAGATTCACTCACCCTTAGGGTTCATCATCCAACCTTGGTTTTTAGGGGGAAAAAATTAATCATAATTTACTCAAGCTTAACTATAGTTAAAAGGGATATTGGGACACATCGGTCGACTAAATAACAAAATGTGAGATCGGCTAATCACTACTCAAAAAGCAAAGAGAAATACCAGCTCCTATTATAGACTCAAGATCTCATTGTGATAACGAGAGTGCCAATCCTTTTTTTTGTTATACAATTTTGTATTTTTAACCTGTTAAAGGGGCAGCAACACCAAGTGTTGCACCCAGAAACCAAGTGTTGCACCCAGTGATAGTTTGAATTTTAGATCAGCATTCCTCTAAAATAAATGATTTTGTGTGAAGATCACAACAACTAGGTTGACACAAAATCATTTATTTTATTAGCTAAAGTCCTTGGCATTCCTCTATTTCATTCAAAATTTTCATTTCCATAGTACCAATAACATCATCAACAACTGTATAAATTTTTTTCAAATGATATACAGCTAGGCCACACCTATGTTTAGCAAGGTTTAGTATCTATTTTACATTAGAAAACGGATGGATATTTCAACCATCCGCCTCTCGAGACTTGATTCATGGTCAAATGGGGGGTAAGCATTGCTTCCCCTATATAACAGTTAACAATAACATTGAAGAGACAGGAGTTTTGTTAACCAACATTTTTCTCTTCAAAAATTATAATTGTATGATAAATCAATATTGTTCTTTTCTTAATTGTTTTTTCATTTCTTTTCACTCATGATATGTCTAATGTGGCGGTTGATCCAGCAATTCAAAATCTTTTTTTTCATTACTTTTTTCCCTCATGATACATGTAGCCCCACCCTGATGTGGCTGTTGATCTAGCAAATTCAAACGGACAGAGACCAAATGGTTTGGAGGGATACTTCCACTATTTTTTTTGTGGATGGGCCACGTTACTAAATACTAACAAAAGGTCAACGCATGTCCTTAGTTACTTTTAAAACCTTAATTAAGCAATTATCAACCCTAATGTTTAAAAAACAAATCTTTACGTTTTTAATACCAATTTTCGTATTAAATTCTTCGGTCTCTCTAATTGCAAAGGGTCACCTACTAATGTTTTTTTAAGAACACCAGATAAAGTAGTTTAGCCTCATAAATTTTCATGCTTTTAAAACACACCAAACTTTAAGTATTAGATTCCCCCCTCTTTTTTTTGGCTTTAAATTCCTCCCTATTCAATTACAAAGTTTCAACAAATGTTTTTTGAGATTTTTGTGAAAACCACCTATCTTTTCAACTATTTGTAAATACCCCCCTTCCCTTTTGGGATTTTGTATTTTACTCCACAAACTTTTAAATCCTTTGCAAATCCACCATTCCATCCATAGGTTAGTTAACGGATGTTAAAATTATTATGAAATGACTTTTTAACTTTTTTATTTTATTTTAATTTCAATGAGATTTGTAAAACCTTTTCACAGGTGCTTGGAACCCACTAACTGTGGTTAAGATTTACTCATCCCTAATATTCATCCATCTAACCTTGGGTTTTAGAGGAAGAAAAATATTAACCTTAGGTTAATTATGCTTAACCATTGTTAAAGGGGGCTATATAAATGGCCACATGTCCCTTTTAACACTCACTAATGGTGGTTAAGATTCACTCACCCCTAGGGGTTCATCCATCTAATCTTAGATTTTAGAAATAATATAAAGAATATTAACCTTAGATTGATTATGCTTAACCACAACTATTTACAAATAGTTGAAAAATAGGATTTATTTTTGCACAAACCCGAAATATTTTTGTTTAAAGGGAGTGTACTTCATTCGTGAGAGTGGCTGCTACTCATATGGTTTCCTTGTTGACACACAAAAGCACACCCTAGTCCCATAATTGGCGACAAACTATCATCACAAAAGTAAATTGGGTACATCGTATAGACACGTAGAGTCCATTTAATTGTTGTTAAGTATAGTCAACCTAAGGTTAACATTTTTATATTTTTTTTCCCAAAAATCTAAGGTTAGATGGATGAACCCTAGGGGTGAGTGAACTTTAATTAACTATGTTCTCTCCTCTATTCCCCACCCACCTTATTGCAGGGACACATATGGGGTCATTAAAATGTCATCTTCGATTCCCTCAAATCAAACTGCTGCCAAATAGTCGAAAGAGGGTCGTGGTCGAGCATGTATGGTTTGGGAGGGAGATCATTGATATTGTGGCTGCGGACTCAACTTCCATATCACATTGTTAGATTAAAGATTCAACATACACTAAGATATTTAATTTGAGTACCAATTATGAGTTAGGTACTTAATTTTTTTTTTTTAGAAGGTAAGCTGGGGTTAGGCAGACCCCGACCAGATATATTAAAAGAAAGGGAGATTACAATCTCAAATACACTGAACCTAATCTATCATCACTCAATATCGAGAGGAGCTCTATCGGGAGGTCTACATGGGGGATACAACAAAGAGTCATTTTGGGAACCCCACCGAGCGAGGAAATCAGCCGCCCGATTCATTTCACGCTATAGATGCGAAAAAATATAGTCATCAAAGGAGCTAACTAGGCTCTTTACCTTGCCAAAATCAGAAAGCCATCGCCACGAAGGATCCATACTACCATTGAGACAGTCGACCACCCATTTAGCATCAGAGTAAATACAGAGACTCTTAATGCCTTCCTCCTCCGCCACTTGAGCTCGAGAACATCAATAGCAGCAGGAGCTACACTTTCTGAAAAGGCTTGCATGAAGAAACCCAAATGATTTCGGATTATACCTCTAATTCCAGCTCTGGTATCCTGACAAGACCTATCAGTGTTAAGAGCCCACCAGCCATGCCAAGGAGGGCACCAGGAGCAAGTCTGTCTAATGCAAGAACTGAAATTAGCCTTGATGCCCCAGCTCACCAAAAAGTCCCGAGACTAAGTAGTATCTTCCACTTGCTATTTTTCAAAAGAGAAGTGACCTTTAATATCAGTCTTTATCACTTGAAGAAGAGAAGAAGCATTCTTCTGCTGGTTTTGAAAATTTCAGTTATTTCTTTCTAACCACAAGTGATAGATCGAAGCATTAAATCTGGCTTTTTTTAACTTGTTGCACCATGTTTTTCCTTTGAAAGCTTCTATTATCCAGCTGATTTCCTCACCCAAGGCAAGATTCTTCAATTACTATAACCACAGCTCCCCATAATTTTCTGCTAGATTTCTTTGGAGTAATTGCAATCAAAGTATAGGTGTTCTAAACTCTCAAAGCTACCCCACATAGAACACATGACGATCTTTGAAGAATTCCATGCTGCAAAAGAACGTCTTGAGTTTGGAGGGCATTAAATAAAGCCATCCAGGAGATCTGACTATGATGAGGGATATTCATTCGAAACCACAAAAGATTACTCCAAGAAACTCTCTCCTTAGATGGATGAATAGATTGCCAAGCTGGCTAGAGAGAGAAGTACCCCTTCAAGTTAGGCTTCCATATCACCCTATCGACATCAAGCGTTGTAGAATTTTGAAGAGGAGGGAGCTCATTCCATACTTCCTCCAGACTGGCTGAATGAGTTGTAGGAGGGGACCAACACCCATTCATTCGATATTAAAACCGAAACCGAAGCATCAAGAGGAATCCTAGCGGCACGCTATATATGAGACCCAAAAGTTTCTAATAAACACCCTTTTGGGTGCCAAGGGTTAAACCAAACTGAGTATTATTGCCATTTCCCACCAAATGGAAGATCAACTCTTTAGCCTCCTCCCTACACTGAAGGATTTTTCTCCACGCCCACGAGCACTCAGCCGGGACTTTGACGGACCAAAAATTCTTGAATTTTAGCAAATTACTAGAGACCCATTTAACCTAAAGGCTTTCCCTTTTTTTTTTGCTAATTCCCAGAAATGCCAAAGAACAACCGTCATGTTCCAGTCTTTTAACCGCCTAATAGCTAGGCCACCTTCTCCTTTCAAATGATACACTTTAACCCAACTGATAGGAATTATCTTTCTACCTTTGAGGGATCCGGACCAAAGGAATCTGTACAAAATCTGTTCTATTTGTTTAAGGATCTTCTTTGGTAACATAAAGCAACTTGTCCAATACACCTGAGATCTTAAAAGCACCGATCTAATTAGTTTGGATCTACCCGCATTAGAGAGCATGTAGAACCCCAAATCTTGATGGCATGGCATTGTGAATAGTACTATGAATAGTGTTGAGACATTGAAGCCTTTATGTGTTTCCTTGAGTGTCATTAATGAAGAAGGTTTTGGCACATGGTTTGGGTATCTAATGTGTTGTGGCATGTGTGAGAGTCTTTGAGTATTTCTTTTATGTTCATGGGTGTTAGAAACAAAGTAGGAAAAGAATCTAAGTGAGAAAAATAGGAAAAACAACAAAATAGGGAAAATTCAGGGTGCACTCGTCGACGAGTCCAATAACAGTGTGTTGACAGATTTTCCAGAAGACCCACTCATTGACGAGTACTATTGGAAGACCGAAACTCGTCGACGACTTCACCCACTCGTCGACGAGTCCAATGTGCATAAACTGTGAATAGTTACGCATGAAGAGTTTTTTCGATTTTTGGCAACCCGAACTCTATAAATACCAATTTTTCGAGGGATTAAGGGTTCCAACACCTTGAGAGACATCTTTTGAGAGAAAAATAGAGTGAGCTAGGGTTTCAAAAAGGGGTTTCCATTCGAGATCAAGGAAGAGCTCGATTCTTGCTTCCAAAGCTTCCTCAAGCTTGGATCTTCTTCCTTGAGCGTGGATTTTCTTCCTCAAGCTCAAATTTCATGTCCAAGGCATTTCTCAAGCTAAGAGTTGATCTTTAAAAGGTAAATTCTCCCACTCTCTAGCTTTGCTATTGATTCAACCTAGAAAAGAGGGTGTAATGTTTGGATTTTTCATTTAGATGGAGAAAAAGACTTCTATGCTTGATTGGTTGGGGTTTTTTCTTAAAGAAATTATGATTCTAAGTAAATAGGCATAGTAGCCATGATTATTATGATTTCATTGCTATGAATGATGTTCTATGACCATGTTTGAATGTTTAAGGGTTTCCTATGCTTACTATGATGTTCTTAAATTGCATATGATTATGGCTAAGGGTTGCTAAGTATATTCTAATGCTTCTATGATTTTACCTAAGCATGTATTTAATGTTTAAAGCTTTCTAAGTATATGATGATGCTGAAAATTACCTTATGCACACTATGCTTTGTACCATCGATGATTTCCCATAAGTACGGGTATCCGACATTCATGAACTCATAAGTTATAATAAGCATTAATAAGATATAGCTCACGAACTCAAAACATTGATAAAGCCAAATGTTGGGTTGGTCAAGGATAGGGCATATCCAAGGATATGTCATATCTGGTTCAAAATAAATCTTACAAGTGGATAAAACCAAACTGAGGGTTGGTCAAGGATGATGACACGCTTCTTCTATGTACCTTCGCTGAAGGGCATATACATGCCTGTCTCATAAGTCTCTAAAGGGTGCTGTCATCTGGCTCAAGAGTCTCATAAGCTTATAAGGATATCATAAGCTCAAAAGTCTCATAAGCAAAGATCTCGAAAGAACTCATAAGTGATTCTCATAAGCTCAAAGATCTTATAAGAACCTTGATTTACACAAGAACTCAAAAGATTCATAAGTTACGGTTTCTCATAAGACTTGTAAGTTTGATTTTCAATGAAAGCTCATAAGATTATATTTTTGGAAATTAAAACTATGCACATTTCGAAGTTAAGATGGATATATGGATTCCGCTCTACGATTTTGATGAACTGTTGCATGTTAATGTTTCATAACATTGCCAGATAGTAGCTTGTATCATGTTGAGTATTCCATGCTCAACCGTACATGTTTATGTCGGTAGGTCTATTTGATATTTATACTCCCGGTCCATGGGTCGAGGAGGAGTCGACAGAGGCTCAGCCAGAAGAGGATAGGAACCTGGATGGGTGGCCTTATCCTGGATACTACTGAGTGAGAGTGAGGGAGTGATTGTATTTTGTTGTTTTGTTAAAGTGGGCATGTCCATTTCATACTTTTGTTATGTACAGTTTTGTTGTAACTTGGAATACTGTAGATATATAAAAGAAATTTTGGTTCACGCTTTTGCTATCTTAGTTGCTTTGTTGATTTATACAGGATGGTATGATATGATGTACAATCACGCTCAAAGTCTCTTCTAACTCATAGGTGGGATTTTGAGTCGCAACAGAGCATTTTTCCTTTCCAAGCTTGAATTTTCCTTGTTAAAGAGTCCACCAACTGTTGATAGAGCACGACAATGAGGTTGCCAAATGTTAAAGGGAGGCCTAGATACTTTACGGGAAGCTTACCCTCCCTGAGATGCAAAATACCCTCAATACTCTGACCAAGAGAAGGAGAGATCCCCTTAATTTTTTTTGAGAGTTTTCCAAGTTGGGTTGAAATCCAGAGTTTACACACAAATTAGACGCTAAAACCACATCGGTCTATAGAAAAACAAATACATCGTCAACAAACAACAAGTGAGAAATCAATGGATTCACACACCTCGCATGAGGAGTGATAGCTCCTAAAGAAACAACCCCATCTATCAAAGAAGTTAACCCCTCCATAAAAATCACAAAAAAGAAAGGCGAGAGAGGGTCCCCCTGGCGAAGACCTCTCATACTCTCAAAGAAACCTGAAGGCGTCCCATTAATATTGATTGGGGTCGAAATGCAACTATTGATCCAGCCAAGAAGTCGAGGAGGGAAACCCATTTTCATCATAACAGTCAGCACATACTCCCAATTAACTGTATCATATGCCTTTCTTAAGTCAATCTTGATTGCACATCTAGGTTTGCCTTTGTTTGGATGGTAATTTCTCACTAATTCATTGGTGAGAAGGATGTTGTCAGAAATCTTACTACCAGGCACAAACGCTGACTAATTTTGACTTATCACATCAAAAATCACCATCCTAATTCTGTTAACAATCACCTACGAGATACATTTATATATGAAATTACACAAGGATATGGGTTTGAAATCACTAAAGGAATTCGGGCTCTGAATTTTGGGGATGTGTGTAATTAGAGTAGAGTTGACTTCCCTGACCATTTTCCCGGAGTTGAAAAAGGCCATCACAACTTTGATCAACTCATCCTGACCCACCACTTCCCAACAAAACTTGAAAAAGTGCAAGGTGAACCCATCCGGACCCCGAGCACTACCCGCAACAATTTTGAAACTTCTTCCTCTTTAACTTCTCCATCTAGGAAAACTTTTTGATCAGGAGAGACTTCATTTAGATACCCCATATTCATCACCCCATGGGACTGATCCACGAGTTCGGATGGGCAATAGCGCATCAGCATATGCTGTTGCCCCTTTGTGGCTCACAAAGGAGGGCCCCACATTCAATAGGGGTAGACTGGGAATAAAAAAAAGATGGCCCCATTTTTGTAAGACACAAAGGGGCAAAATGCAACTATTGATCACGGAAAAACCGAACCGCTTCAACGATTATCTCATCTTCGGCATTAAGTCTCACATTATGCGGATCTGAAATGGCGATAAGACGATTATAGGATCTGCGAGTTATGAAAATACTTGGAATTACTGTCGCCCAAACTGAGCCACTTCACTCTGGATTTTTGGCGAGCCTCTGATTATACACTTTTGGCGAGGTGAGAGTATTCCAACAACCATCCTCTTTCTGCGTTAGCAAGAGATGTGTCTAGAGGATTAGCACTAATCGTCGATTGGCAGTCTGCAAGCCGTTGCCAAGCTTCTGAAACCTGAATTTGTAGGTTACTGAATCTTCTCGCTCTCCATCTCTTGAGACAAGCTTTAAATGCCGTTACTGAATCATCGATGCGGACTCGACGCCCACCTATTTTTTTCTCCTTGATTACTCACTTCATTAGAATAACCCAAGCCTCGTTAACCCCCAAAAGAGAACAAACGAAGCTCCTGCCACAGAACTCTACGAAGGCTCACATGGTTCAGAGAATAAACAAAAGAAGTAATAAAGGTCTTAGTCGAGGACAAATCAATTATGCGGCAGTGAATGGCAAACATTGAAGAAGATTTCAAATTAACTAAGACCTTCTTTGGATTCCACATCATCCACACCCTAGCAGCCGCATCCAAACTATAGTTATCAAGGTAATCCCAGTTACTATTCAAATCAACGCCTTTCTAACTCTATCAGAATTAACATTCTGAATTTTAGATTCCAAAATCCCGAGCACATCTATCTTATGATCGAGGATCAACTTCCGCACTTCAGCTTGCTTAAGAGGATAATTCATACCTCTGACATTCCAGCAAGCTAAGTTATATATTCAGACTATTGATCGTCATATTCGTGACCTAGAGTGCTCAGAGGTTCTTTTGTGCCACGAGAAGTGAACAAAGTTGTAGATTTTCTATCCAAGATGTGTAATCAGACCAACGAAATTATGTTGGCTCCGGAGCTCTTTCCGAGCTTGTTAACTAAGATCGTGCATGATGATGCGAGGGGATGTAAATATATGCGAATGTAATTCTTTTTGGTGTTTTTGGCAATGCAGGTAGGGGTGCTTTCTTTCTCAAAAAAAAAAAAAAAAAAAAAGCTCCACAGATGCCTCCAGCCACTAAGAGATGAAAACTCGACAAGAAAGCCCCTTCCAATTAAAACAAGTGGAAGAATCCATAAATTCATGTTTTAATTTATAAGGATTGAAGTTGTTTTAGTCTCTGGATTGCATAAAGGAATTTTGAGTTTCCTCCACTTTAAGATTTGGACCAAGGAAAAATATTCTTATATTAGGTGTTTCCAGACTGAGAAATGGAAAAAAAGAACATAAATTAGAGGGCTTGAAGTGCAGGAGATTATCGATACCAAAAAAAAAAAAAAAAGGAAATAGTTAACAGACCCATGAATTCCATTTCGAAACCTAAGGCATCTACCTATTGGTGGATACCTCCTCTTAAATGCTCACCAGAGTAGGTGGATGCCTTAGGTTTTGAAGTTGGTGAGCATTTAAGAGGGGGGCATCAAGATGCCTTAGGTTTTGAAATGGAATTCATGGGTACGTCTATCACTACTAAAAAAAAAAAAAGTGCAGGAGATTGTCAGGCTTTTTGAACCCTCAGTTGAGCCCTTTCACCTTGTCACAGCCCAAGCTCCAAGGCTCCATTATCCCTACAAGAGGGCTACAGATTCTCTCTAGGAGGTGCCAGAAAAGTGCTCTCGGGCTACCACAAATGAGGCAACACTTGGCTGGAGAATGGGGAGAAGTCATTTCATTTTCTCCCCATGATTTTGACTTCTCCCCACTTGATATCTCTCCCCCTTTTCTTACCATTTTCTCACCACATGTTGCATAATGGCTGGAGAAGTCAAAATCATAGAGAGCATGAATTGACTTCTCCAGCCAAGCGTCGCCTCATTTGTGGTAGCCCGAGAGCACTTTTAAGGCACCTGCCAGAGAGAATCCAAAGCCCTACGGGAGATACCATCTTAGTTGTCTATAATAATGAATGGTTGAGGATTAGGGGAATTGCTGGATTTATTTATTGCTCAGCAAACCCATCTACTCTATCCCTCTTTTGGGTTTTGATAGGAGAAGATAAGAAAGGGAGAAGAAAGTGGAGAAGGGGCATTTTTGTCTTTTTATCGTACTTTTTGCTTTTAATTGAATTTTTGTTAAATTTGGTGTATATCAGTAAATTTTGGGGTACACCTAGCACCATCCTAAATCTAATACCAAAGACTTGTGTGTATTTTCAAAAGCATCAGTAAGAGTCACTTTTGTAATTGTGGAAAGAAATTAATACCAAAATTCTTAGTAGGTACTAATTTGCTCTCTAAATTAATGCTAAAGATAATTAGGGTTTTTAAAAAAGTAGAAGACAATTAACATTAGGGACACATGTCTCAGTATAAAAATAATGAAGGGTCCCTTTAGACAATTTGCTCCATTTTTTTTTATTGGTAAATAACATACAATTTTTTGTTTTTGTTTTTTGGAACTCGGGGTGTCCCCAATGAAAGTATGCCTCTTTTTAATTTTAGAAAAACAGTTCTTGGGGGGCATACATCGAATCCCAAGATCTGACTAAGATTCTAATTGATTTTATTCAATGAGAGTAAAAATCACAATACTTTTGCGACTTTGAAATTGTTAAGTCAAATCCACGATAAAAGCTATACCGGCAAAACTTCACAAGTGCCAAGTCTCCTTCGCAATCCACACGGACCTTCTTTTTCTTTAAAGCTTTCTCTAATGGAAGCTAATGGCCCTTCCAAAAATTCCAGCACTTTATTATTGATTAAAAGATCCAATCTTTATATTCAAGAATGAGTTCTTGAATCTCTTCTTAATATTCAAAGCTAAAACACAAGAATGGAGAAGAAAATGGGAAAGGGGGCTGACCGTACACCACAAGGATAGGGAGAGAGGGGCGTGAGATTGAGAAGAGGAGAGGGATTTCCAAATCTGGAAATTTCTGGAAAAATAATAATGTCCCAAAGCCTGGGACGTCCTCTCTTTAAATAGGCTACCTTGGGTTGGTTGCAACCCAAGTTTCCACTTTCTAATCCAATTAGAATTCCTTAAATTAGTTTCCTATTTAGTTTCTCCATAATTAATTAGGAATAATAAAAAATAGAAACTAATCTTATCTTTTAGTAACTAACTAATCATATCCTTATTCTAATCCAATTAGGATTCCTTGATTAGCAAGAAACTAGAAGAATCCTTATCCAACAAGGAATCTTTAATTAGTAACTAACTAACCAACCTTATCCAATAAGTAGTTTAGTTAATTAGAAACTAATTCAATATAATAACAATTATTATATCCATCTTGAAGTGGGCATCCCACCCTAGGTGGGCCCCACTCCAACATGCCATATCATGGGTTCTTAACCCTTTGGTCATTTTTATTATTCTTTTAAAATATTCCCCAATGGGTCCTACCCATTTGGTTTTTCACATCTAATGTGATCCCACCTTTTAGAGCTTCACTATATCATATAGTGATTTCTTAGAGAAATAAATTAATTTAAGAAAGTCCTTGTGTGTGGGATCTAAAGGGATCTCCTATTTCCGGTTGTGGGACCAAGTACTCAACCTTTTGGTTAAAGCATTGTTACTAGGAAACAATTTTCCTACACTCCATTAGGATAATAAAATGTTATCTATATCCCTAGACTTCCACCAATCACAATTAATGTCCATTAACACAATGTGATTAACCCCCAGAAAATAGAGAATTACTTGCAGGTATTTCTATCTCAAGATTTGTTTACAGATGCGTCCCTTCACTTCCAATATTGTTGTAAGCTTACGAGACAATATCTAATACTGTCTTTAATCCCTGGCTTATATTGAGAACCTATTCTCTTTGATATTTTTAGTCAAACTTGGACTTGCAAAACATTTTTAAAAATTCTTTAAAAGAAATAATAATTATTATTACATTTCTTTTATACAGAAAATAAATTCCTCGATAAAACCATTTCATTGATAAATATCAGCGCTGGGTTTTTCAAGTCCGGTTTTGACAAGTATCAACTCAATATTATTTACTCTGTAAGAGTAGTGGAATCCTTGTCGAGTGTACACACACTTCTTCCAGTACAGCGTACATAACCCAACGAGCCCGTATTTAGTCCGGTGTGTTGGACATTGACGATTGGCTACATCAAAGCTACATAGGCAAATGCTAGAGAAGATGTCGATCTCTCAGGTTAAGGACAATCTGTCAAATGGACTACCCTAAATATAAAGACAGTATATTTCTAAGGGTATCCACTGAGTGATCAAGTTGCAATATAAGTACTTCTTACTTATATCCACATCTTAGTCAAGAGACCATTCTCTCAGTGATTGAGATTCATCACTCCATCATATGGAACTAACAATGTGTAAGTTATTAGGAATACATTGTCCAGATGCATCCTGATTAACTTATAACAATTTTAGGTCTACAAGGAACCGGAAAAACCATATCTCCTTAGCAATCAATTATCAACTAATTGAATGGTTTTCCTACAATGTTACCTAAGGGACAAAGTAGTCTCATCTAATGAGATACTTTCGATATATTACCTAATGTAGAAGACAATGTGTGAATGTAAAATATGCATTTATTGATTTAAAAATAGATAAATACAATTCTGGAATGGCTTTGTGGGCATACATGTCTAACACCCAACCCTTTGGGTTAGGACTAATCCCCGAGGGTGCGACGTGAACCCGCAACTCACCACACCAAGTAAGTCTGGGTAAACCCGTGCAGGGCTGGCTCCAAAGGGGGAGTGAGAAATGGAACCGAGGATCTCCTAAATTTTTGTATGCCAAATGTTGAGAGTCAATCCCTGTTTAATTTGCTTTAAGAGATGGTTGCCCCAAAGCATTTTCCCTATTGACACATTCGATTACAACCTTTGAATTACCTTTAGCTGGCTGCTAATTTTGTTTGGCCAATTGAATGCCTCAGAGTGCTGCATGCCCCTCTACTACTAAGCTGTCTAACATCCTATCTTATTATAGCTTTTCCTGCTCTTCTTTTGGACCCATCAAAGTTCAATTTGACTTTTCTTTTGGGCAGGGAGGTGCCTCCCATCCTACTCCTACCAACCATTATCCATTCGTTACTGTGTTTTTTTTTTTTCCGCCTTAAGGGATAGTCGAAAGACACATACATGATCAAACTTAGGGTAACCGCTGAGGTGCCATAAGAGTAAACCCATACAATCAACACACACATGATCAGATCAGACTTAGGGTAACCCCTAAGGTGCCCCGAGGGTGTAGCCCAATGGTCACTTGGATGAACCGTAAACCCGGAGGTCTCGAGTTTGATTCGTAGCTCCCCTCACTAACAATTGCATGGGTGGGGGAATAAAAAGGTAAACATATATATTTCTTTCTTTTAAAAATATGTTCCAACTAAAACACACATCACATCAGGAAAGATACAAATATTATTACACAAAATCAAAAAACACTAATCATTTCAGTACTTATGTTTAAAAGGCAAACTAATATTATTTTTAATATATTATATACAATTAACAAATATCATAAATAATTGTGTGTGTAGAGCTGTCAAATATCTAATAATTATCCGAATAGGTATCCGGCGGAGTGAAATCAAATAGTAATATTATTATCCGTTTATAATTAGATACGAATACTGATATTGGTATATACGATTCGATAAATATCCGACCGATAATATTATATCTATCTATATATATATAATTAACATATTATAAGTTAAAAAAACTAAAATACCCTTAAAGTAATCGAAAAATTCAGATATTATCCAAATATGTATATTTTAATCGAAGTCGGATACAAATACCATATTTCACTATCCATTGGATATTTATTCAAATTCGGATAGTCGAATATGTAAATAGATACGAATTCAAATACCTTTATCTGATCTGAATTTGTTACATTGACAATCCTATTTGTGTGTGTATATATTTGTGTGTGTGTGTGATTGGGTCGACCCAGGTCGAACATGGGCTTCAATCAACCAAGCCAAAGCCTGATCTTAAATTATGCAGGCTTTCATCACTTATTGAGTCCGGCCATAATTTTTTAGGCTTAAAAATTGGTTCAATTTCGGGCGAGTTGGGCTAGCCTAGTCCATTGATACCCCTTCCTACAAGAAGCTGATTCAACCTAAACACAACTCAATTTGACTTATTTTCCATCCTAGTTGGAGAACAAGCAATTTTAAAGTAAAAATAATATTTTTGAGATTTTAAAATGTTTATGTAAAAATTTAAATGAGATAAATAAAAAGAGTTTAGTGAAAAAATTTGTTAAACTACTCAATTAAGCACATACTTAAATTTGATTGGGCCAAACTATTTAGACCTCAAATCAAACGTTAAGATATGCAAAAAATTATGTTACCAAATGAGCTTAAATACTGAAATTGAGTACCAAGGTATATTAAGATCTTCAATTAAGCGTTATTAAATGCTACCTAATTAAGATTTATTTTGGCAAGATTGTGATTGCGATAAAAGAATGTCATAAAGATAGTGTAGATAGTCTGTCACTGGGTAGATTAGAGAATGACTCTCGAAAACATTCTTTGCTATTGCACGTGATTATGGGTATGAAAATTAAGTCGGTATATGGGTACTCCCGAATATACTCTCTAATCCTAACCATTTATAACCAATTGCTAAGTGTCATAACCAATTGCTAAGTGTCAGGATTTGAGTTGGCTTATTTCATCTTTTCTAATGCTACATCAGCTCTAATCTAAACCGTTTAATAATTGAGATCAACTGTTAGGATTTGCGAGTATATATGGGAGTACACTTTGGGAGTCCCTAGACTAATTCATGAAAATTTACCCACAAAAGAAAAGAAAAGAAAAAAAGGAAAATTCTATCCCCAAATTATGCATACGTGGAATAATAATATTAATATAAAATTATGTCAGATATTTGATTTGATGCAAGAGCAATGATCCTCTCCTCGTCCTCTGGCGAGGAGGGGACTATTGCTCCTTGCCCTCACAAAGCCCCTTTAATTGCCCTTGAACTATGATTAACAAGCTTTAACCCCTATGATTAATTTTTTAAAGTTTTTTTCCCCTAAAAACCAAGGCTCAATGCTTTAATCTTTGGGGTTAGTGAATCTTAATCATAATTAAAGAGAGTTAAAAGAGGAGACACGTGGCAAGAAACAGGGGGGAAAAGACACCTTCCTTTGCTCCACCAGGTAGGAGGTGATTGTATTCGTTAATTTTGTTTGGTTAAACACACTAATTCGGTTGTGGGCCGACCTTGGTCTGACCCTAATCTTTAAGGGTAGGGCTTGGGCCTAACTAGTTTAGGTCATATGAAGGCTAGGGTCAGGCTAAGGCCTCACCCGTTGAATGAGACTGCCCTACCTGAGATGATCCTAAATCCTAACCATGCAGCATTCTTTCTTATGGGAAATGGATAATGATAGCACCACTTAATTTCTTTTTAAGACACTCTTTTTTTTAATGGGATAAAGTGTTAAGAGTAAAACATGTGTCTTTTTTTTTTTAATGGAGGATAATAATGCGTGTTTTTCTCTTAAGAAAAAAAGTGAGTTCAAAAAAAAGTAAAGCTAGCATTACCCATGAAAAAAAAGACATGATTTGATATATCTTTAGTCTCAAGATGATTGCATTGCGGAAACATTGAGAAGGAAAGGTTGATGCCTCAAAAGTAACAGAACTGTACACCTGTTATAAATGGTGAGAGGAGATATATTCATTTCACAACCACCAAAAACAAAAGGTAATTCAACGAGAGACCAATGTCTCGAAACAGTGCAGTCCATCAAACTCCGGTAATAACCCCAGCCGACTCCTGTGACTTCCTAACCACGGTGGCTCGAGGCGAGCTCTTCTCTTCTTTCTTCTCCTTCACCGCCATTGTTATTGGTGTCAACTTCATTGTTAGTGCCCTTGCTTCACTCTCTTTCTCAATACACACATCACGCATACGCTGAAATATTCAATACCCATGAATTTAAATCAGCAAAAAATAAAATAAAAATCCAGAGACAATCAAGAAAATTAAAATGCAGATAAATGAATACCTCGTGGGCATAGACTGCCATAGCAGCGAGATACGTAGATGTAGACATTTGGATGGATTCTCAAAGGAACAAAAAACCCTTTTAACTGTTAAAAGAAGGGCGTGGAGTTGAGGGTAAAGGATTAATGGGAGCAGTTTTTATAGAGAGGGAAAGGGATAGTCCTTAGGCCAATGTTCTCTCTCTTTCGCTCTAGAAAAATACGGAGAGGCTGGTCTACACTCTGCAGTGCTACAAAATGTGGGTCAATGACCGTTAGTAATGACAGTTATGTTAGTTGGATATGGGAGATAACCATCTGTTGTCAAATCCATGGGATAGGAATCACCCATCAGTCCTTGCCGTTTGGGTTGATACAATGGTGTGGAAGCTTAATAAGTAGGGATGACAATTATGGGCCAATTTCGGGCCTCAAAAACCATCTTGTAAAGGGATTGGGCTCAAGCTGGGCCTATTAAAAATCACAAAACCCTAACTAATAAATCTTTTAGTATGCAAGAAGGAACCAAATCTAACCATCGGGTTAAGTTTACCTGCTAGGAGTGGAAACGGGCTGGTTGATTTTTTTAGGTATTATCACTTGTTTAGGTTAGTTGTTAGATTAGTACAAATAGTGGACCTCTCAACTGTTACACTGTCTGCTCCTAAAAAGGAACATACGTCCAATTACCACTGAAGCAAGCCAGAAACGTAACGGGTTGGTTGGTTGATGCTGAGAAAGGCCAAACTCTGGCCTAGGGGGAATGCACTTAATCTAAATCCAACACGTCTATAAATGAACCGAAATAAGTAAGACTGAATCAATCCAATAGAAAACATCTTAACCCTTGCTGCCCACGAATAAAGGTCTCCGTAGCCAAAGCCTACAAAGAAACAATAAGCTCCTTACACATGAAAAAGTTGTCAATACGTGCTCTGCCCAAAGAAAACTTCTCATCACTTCTTATATTTAAATATCACTAGTAGGGGCTTGCACGTGCAAAGCATGAAGAAAAAAATTCCAACTAAGTCATTAAGAAAGTCTTACCAAAGGAAAAAAAACATAAGAAATAAGATCATTTAGCATCTAAAGGTGGGTTTAATTAGATTTGTTGTCAACAGGAGACAAGTTAAAAAACAATTCTATAACCTATATTATATAAAAAGATGATAGTTCCTAAGTTCCAAGAGGTTTTATCCAAAAATAATAATAATCTCAATAGTTATGATCCAGAAAATGGTTTATCCAATAAAGAGGTATTCTTTTTGTGTGGAAGTTAATGACATTAAAGATCTATCAGTTACGCATAAACCGAACACCCCCTCTTACCAAAACCCTAAAATGGGATAATCAAAATCAAAACATCGCATCAGCAGTTCGATTTTCGATTGAACCCAACTGTGGATAACACATTTAAAGAGCATTCAATCACTTTCTTAATGAATATACTCTCCTAAATCACGTACAACCCATCAAGAACGCATGGTCGCCCACAACCCAAAAGAAAACACCTCGAATCCAACTCATACAGTTCCAAGGTACATATGCAATGCAACCCAATCTCGGATTTAGTAAATATCAATAGATACTCAATGAAAGAACAACAAAAGATACACCATGAAACAAATCTAAACAATATAATTTTCTTTCTAAACAATATCTAATATCACAAATCGAATCAACAAAAATATTAGATGCTTACATCGATTTAATTCTATACGAACATGGAAAAAAAAACATAAGGTTTTAGAAACCTAATCAGCTCAAAGACCCTAATTTCAACTATTTAATTGAAGGAAACCAAAAACAACAAAACGAACTCACCTCCAATTCAAGCCGAATAAATTAGTTTTCTCAGCACAGACCTTCAATCCAAATAAAGAAGAAGTAGAAGATAGAAAATATAATCTTTAGAGAGCGTGTTCGAGAAGCTGCAAATCAAATATGAGAGAGATAAAATCAAAACGGTAGATGGCATGCCGTTATATAAACAGTCCCTGAGCATTAAACATCGAGTAACTTTAGATGATGGATTGCAATCCAACTGTTATAATTGTTCTTACTTTCATTGAAAATTGTATATAAGACCTCTCTGAAGTCCCAAAGGAAAAATAAGAGAATATGAAGAAAAGAGAGAGCAGTGATACAATGCTTCATCTTTGTCATCTCTAAGTAAATCAACCACACCCATCTTTCATATGAGCGTCCATGTTAAAGAGAGGAAACAACTTTGCGGTGGTTATGCCGAATGAATTAGTGGTGAAAAAAGTGAGAAAAATGTTAATACATACTTTGGTTTGAAAGGATAAGAATAATGAAGGAAAGTAATAAAAGCTGAGAGGGAAAACAATGGAGAAAGAGTAAGCTAGTGGAAGCATTGTGGCTGGACGCATAGCGCATGCAGCGGTGAAATGGTGGCAGTGTCGAGTTAATGGTGGTTTTTTTTTTCAATTATTATTGCTGTTGCATGGGATAAGGATTAATGATAAGGTAAGAGAATTTTTTTTTACCTCTTTCGTGGTTTTTTTGTTTTACACGGCTGTTGATTGTTTTATACAGATGTTGGATAAGGATTAATGATAAGGATGAAGTTTTAACATAAAAAAAAAAAGGACATTTTGGGAAAATAAAAAGTCCAGGTTTGGAACTTAGCGAACTATCCTCTTTTTATATATATAGGTTATAGATTTGGGACATTTTTTTTTTTTTAATATATAGACTAAATCTTCTTTATTATTATAATGCGAGAGGCATGCGCGGATGATTTTTCTGAAATTTCCAAATTACCCTTATATAAAAACAAAACATTGATTTAATATTTTACTTTAATTCCCAAACTACCCTTGCCTTTGACTTAATGTTTTACTTTAATTCCTAAACTACCCCTTGCCATTTATCTATTTAGAATCATAGCCAATCGCGATTGACCTTGGGGAGAGTTCAATCACACCCGTGGCTTAACACGTGTCCCTTTTAATTCCTATTAACTGTGGTTAACTTCTTCCCATTGCTCTCACGTGCATTGCACGTGCCACTAGTGAGTTCAATCGGGTGTCATTAACTCTTAACTCCTTCCCCTCGCTCTCATGTGCATCGCACGAGCCACCCGCTAGTTTGAAATAATTAGATAAAAATCATCCAAAAATAATAGTTAATTACTTAATACACATTAAGTACATAATAGCATAAGAAGTTACCATAAATTATGGCCTATCGGATTTGTGGAGCTCAAACCCTAACCTGGCCTACACTTTAAAACTTCAACCCTAAGCTGTCAAAAGCAGTCGGGTCAGATAAGAAATTGCTACCCCTAGCCTAGCAGCTACACCTTTGGCAGGGCCTGTCCTATGTATGGCTTATCGAGTTGGCCAGGCTCACTGTCAAATAATCAAATGGTTGTATCATTCCAAACCAATGTTACGTTGGTTTGTTTGGTTCGATTTCGAATTCACAGTTCACCACTCTAAAGGGAACTTTGTTCGGTAGGGGTAAGATGAGATAATTCGTATCTCGACTCGCTTAGGTTCTTTATAGCTTGGTTCGTTTGTAAATAAGTATATCATAAATAATTATTTTGAAAATCCATAAAAAAATGTCTTTTCTATAACTGGTTCGTGAACCCAAAAGAAAAATTCGTCTAACCCAAAGTATAAATTTATCGAACTTAGAAAAAAAATATCAACGAACTCGAATAAAAAATCCGATTAACCAAGACCGTTTGAAACCACTGTATGGTTTACTCAATTTCACGAACCAATCTGAAACAAACCAAAATCTTAATTTGGTTCACTCTGGCTCACAATTCACTCTAGTAGGCAACAAACTTGGTAACCCTATTCCAAACAAACAATGCGGTAGAAAACAATGTCAATCTCAAGCTACCACAATTTTAAACCCAATGTTACTTGGTTTGCTCGGTTCGAATTCGGGTTCGGGATTCGAAGTTCACCACTCTATAGTGAACCTGGTTCATTAGGGGTAAGATGAGATAATTTGTTTCTCGCCTTATCTTAGGTTCTTTAGTTTGGTTTGCTACTTAAGCATATAAAACAAATATATATTCTATAATATATTATAAATACATTTTTTCAAGCAAGTAAATAATATATTACAAATACTTATTTTGAAAAACATAAAAATGCCTTTTTATAAACAATTTATGAATTTAAAATATAATTTTGTCACACCCAAAGAAAAATATAAGTGAATTCGAATTAAAAAATCAACTAACTAAGACCATTTTGATTTGTGGTTTCGTTCTAATTCATGAACCAATCTAAACCTAATTCGGGTTCGCTCTGATTTGCGGTTGGCTCTATCATATAGCGAACTTGATAATCCATTAATTAAACCATTGGCTTAGTACTAGGACTTTTTCCTCACACTTATCTTTCCAAAACACATCAAATAAATTGGTTACTAATAAATTGGTTACTAATACCCAATCACCATTGAAAATAGGCTTTGGATTGTCTCTGGCGAAGCTAGAAACTCCTCTCGGGGTTCTATACATTGTGCGACAGTTGGCAAAAAAAATGGGGAGAAGTCATTTCATTTTCTCCATTTTGACTTCTCCATCTCTCCCCCTTTTTCTCATACACTTATCACCACATGTCTTAATAAATGTGGAGAAGTCAAAATCATAGGCCCATGATTTTGACTTCTCCACCACTGGTCACCTATTCTATGGAACCCGAGACAAGCCTTTCTAACTTCGCCAGACAATCCAAGGCCTTGAAAATAGACCATAGAGATCTTTGATGGGACCACCATGTTGGATTCATTGGATCTACGTATCATCGGTCCCCATCAACATTGCCATTTTACCTAAAACATTGAGCCACTGGGAAGATTAGAGACTAGAAACCACACCTGGTACGAAGGGTAGGTAGGAGGGTGTCCTTATATAGGGTAGATTATCCCAGAGTTTGAGTATTACTGTGAATGTGGTCCACTTCATTTTCCGAAGCTAGAAGAAAAAGGTCTTAGAGAAAGGGGAGAAAACAAGGGCTTCAGATTTTTTTTCTTCGGCCGAGGTGGCGCACCGGCGTCCACACATCATTGGACATGTGGCAATAAAATGGGACGAAGTCATTTCATTTTCTCTCATAATTTTGGCTTCTCCCTACTTGATATCTCTCCCAATTTTATTGCCACATGTCAAATGATGTATGTATAGAAAATTAGCAAAAATTGGAGATTCTAAAAGGGGTGATCGATCGCCCACCAAGGGAGATCGATCGTTGGGTGGGAGATCAATTGACCGGAGCGTTGATTTTTGGGAAAAATTACGGGAATTAGTCTTTTGTGCTTTGGAAAACTCCTAATTCGAGTGAGAGTCTTTCAATTCTAATTGTCTAGGATTTCAAGTTTAGGCCTATAAATAAAGGATTCTGAGTCTAGGGTAAGGTCATGGTTATGAGAATAAGATGAATATTTTAGAGCTCCCGGGGAGAGTGAGGTTTGCTCTCGGGGAGAGCCTTGCTAGTTCTCATGAGGAGTATGAGATAATATAAATGGTTTAAGCATATTAGGGCTTAGAAAAAAGTTAAAGGGATGATAGATAAAGATTGTTCTTAGGGTTCATTGAGAAGGTGACTTGAGTGAGGTGTATAAAAGGCTCTGGGCTTGGGTTGAGATTTAATCTGAGAGGAGAGTAAATATTGTATTGGGTTTCCTAAGGTTTCTCTGAATAAAGTAAAAGCAATCGGATCTTGACCCGTGGATGTAGGTACGTTATTGCCGAACCACATATATCTCTTGTGTTTTTTCTTTGGTGTGTTGTTTGTTTATTTTTTTCCGTCGGTGTTATTCTGTTATTTCCCTAACAATTGGTATCAGAGTTGCAAGTTAGTTTGGACAACTTTCTGTGGAGGAGGTTTGACGGAAAATGACCTTCATTCTGATAAAATAGTGTAAGATGGAGGTATACTTTAGAGATGATCTCACAGTCTCCAATAGTATAGACATTCTTCTAATAAAGTGGTTATTGGATTCAAGGACTTCGTTTGACGGAGTGGTTCGGACTTTTAGAGGGGCAGCTGATGTCCCTAAGTTGCGATGAAATCGAATTTCACTTGGCCAGTGATACTTCCTCGGCTGTTGCTACACAACAGAAGGTGAAGTGATCAAAATAAAGTGGAGAAAGTAATGATTCTTTGTTTTGATAAATGAGAAGAAGTGTGATGATGTGTATCTCCTGGTTGGAATACGAGCGTAAGTGAAGCTACTACAAGGTCTGCAGGAATTAGAAGCCGGGTGTTATGCAACCGGTAGAAAGCTCACCTAGAGTCTCTTTTCACAGTTTGGGCGGAGATGGGTATCCGGTGGGTTTCCGAAAGGAAGGAGATGGTGAGGTGCCTCAGGCGGAGATGATGAGTCGATTTCCTCGTCTGGGGTTCTTCTAGAATAGAGGACGAATTTTCAGGCTATACATGAGTTTTGACCAGGTTTTATCAAATCTGGTGGAGTGTTTTCCGAGAGGGTTTAAGAGTGTGTAGCTAGTAGGTCTCTTTCGCAGATGGTGTAGAGGTGGGCTAAGTTAAAAGTTTTTTTGTGGGTTTCTTTCGTAAATGGTGTAGAGACAGGTATACCAAAAGGTTGTTTGGTGGGTCTCTAACGCAAATGGTGTAGAGACGGGTAGACCAAACGGTTGTTTGCAGTATTTACAAACGGGTTTGCGGTAATTGCAAACGGGGTGACAGAATTTTGAGAGAGATTCTGATTCGAGGTGGAGGTACTTCCCGGATGTGGGTGATACGGTGTTCTATCTTGAAGGTTTGCTTGGTGATTAGCAAATCGATCCTATTGAGCTTGAATTCGGGTAAGTGATTTTTGTTAATAACACCCTTCTTGCTATTTAGTCCCACATTGAAAATGGAGGGAACCATTCTTGAGTTTTTAATATTTTTTCTCACTGTACTCTTGGTCATGTGTATACGAGTGGATGATACAAAAAAAAATATTTGCTAGGACTCTGAGAGCTTTGAGACTATTCGACAAGTTGAGATCTATTTCTTTTTCCTTATTTAATTATTTTAAGTTAAAATATTTGAAACTTCAAAGTTCAAAATAGGTAATCATACATTTTATTCTTTAAAAAACTAGGTTATATTCCTAAGTTATATTTTTTTTCTCGATTCTTTTAACAAATTATGTATTAAACTTGTACCAGTTTGTTTTTTTATGTGTACAAGTCGGAACAGATCTTATGTTCCCTCAATGATGGTGGGCGGCATCCACTACTTGTGGGTATATCCATAAAAAATACTAATTATATAATGAGGCAAACTCGATCCTTCATAATTTGTACTTTGACTAAAATACCTTATTGCCGAACACACAAGATCATAATGTCGACTTGCACAAACAAAACGGACTCAACTAATCGAATTATTCAACCAATGAATTTTTGGCATCTATTTTATTTTTGTGGGAACCGGTTTCATACACTCATGATTCAAACTGAATAATACCCTAATTGACATTCTATGATAAACATCTCTTAATTAGGAGACGCTAATTAATATTAATTTGGTCAATTCAAAGTCAATCCATTTGAGACCAATAAATCCACCACTATCATTTTTTTGAAAGTAATTTTAGGAGAACATTTTATTAATTTTAGTGAATTTCTCATTTTTTTTAGAATAAGAAGATAAGAATTTTATGCTGGGCACAAGAAATCAACACCAAAAATCTTAGCCTACTGCTCGACAAAAGAGGAGAGTGCATCAAATTAGCTTTTTAAAGCTATTCTTTTTCTTGTATGAAATCATTAGGCAACCTTTTGTAAAATTCTTAGTAAGAAATTTCATCATATCCCATTTCCAACTTGAGGGAAAGAAAAGAGAGAGAGAGAGAGTAAAGATAAGGATATGAAACGATGGAATCAGATGGTGGGGGAATCATATCAGCCAAGGAAAATGAAAAAACAGTGGAAGAGAGGCATAGACTTATGTTAGGTCTCTTTTGTAGTTTCTCCAAGCAATAATCACATGTCAACAGCGAGAGAGTATTATTATTTGGCCTTTTCTATTGTCCACTTGTTGGGTGGTCACATGCATGGTCTATGAGTAGTATTATAAGCTCACGTTCACCCATTTGGAGGAATGCTAGTCATACTCTTAGAATTCAAAAACAGTTTCCATACCCTCACTGCTGCTCAAGTGACACATGTTACCTTAGGGCGAGTTTTATTTAGTAAAATAACAATGTAGGATTAATTTAAGTATACAAAGGAGCATTTGATAAAACTTCAAATAAGAGTTTATTGACTTATTCCACTAAATTAAGCTCTTATTTAATAATAAGATTGTTTAACAATATTTTAATGATGCCTAAATGTTTTAGCAATAAGTGATTTTATCACTTATTCAGAAAGAAATTCAAAGTTACTTTTTGAAAAAATACTTATTTTACCTAAGAGTAATAGTCCCCTTGTCGGCGAGGAGGGGACTATTCCTCCTCACTCACATAACTGACCCTTTAACTCTCATTAACTCAGGTTAATTTATTTTATTTTATTTTTCTAAAAACTAAGGGTAAATGGGTGAACCTTAAGGGTGGATGAATCTTAACCACAATAAAATGAGGTTAAAAGGGGGACACATGACAAGAAAATGGGAGTTGAGACACCCTTCCATGTATCACTGATCGTGGAGGTGATTATTTTCCTTTACTTAGTAAGTAATTTAAAGTTATCTTTTGAAAAAGAACTTATTTTATTTATACAGAGAAAGGCGAGAAATTCTACCAGTGGGGCTGGCTAGCACTTAATAGAGATAGATACTTCCAAAGGTTTCCTTCTCACAAGCGTGAGCTGCGGGTATTGATCCCCTTCATCCGAAGGTAGGATCACAACCAATTGCAATCGAATTCAAGAGAGATCAATTGCTAACGTGTCATATTTGGATTCGAGGAAAAAACATGTGTGAAAATTCAAATTAAAAAAAAAATTCCCCTCCAATCCAACTGTGACACATAGGCAATTGTAATTGACTGTGATCCTATCTACTTAAGATGACATAGCCTCTAGTTAGGGGTTAGATGGAGTGTTGATAATGGAGAAAGAATCAAAATTTGGGGGCGTGGGTTTATAGTGTTTCCCAGCCTATCTACACGAGGCCCTTAATCACGTGGCTGACTTCATTAATGGAGCTAGTTGGTCTATCATCAGCAACTCCATCAACCAGGCTAAGGCACATGCAATTTCTCCGAGACTCGTAATAATCTCCAGTTGTTACAGGACTCGTGCCACGTGTTTCTTTTAAATCCTCTTAACTGTGGTTAAGAATCACCATCCTAGGTTAAAAAAAAATATTATAAAAAATTTATCACTAAGAATTAGTGAAATTTAAATGGGGTTAAAAAAATTAATATTTTTTCCAATATACGCCATCTTTATATATATTCTCCTCTTCCTGGGCTTTGGAAACTATCCCATACCGACTAAACTTGAGCCTTTTCTTGTGGAAGTGTCTTACGAATACTTTGGCTGTCACTGTAAGATTAGTTACACAAGTTCAAGCCATATTCTTTTTCTATGCTGTAACCAGGGGTGGAGCTAGGAATTTATCTTTGGTAGGGGGGTAAGTACATGTATTAAAAAAAATTATTATTTTATAAAGCAAGATGCATGCATGAAATATTATAGGGTTGGGGTTCGGGGGTATAGCCCTGAGATTTTTTTTTTGATAGAGCTATTATTATATATATATATATTTTATAGTTTTTTATATTACATATATAAAATATTTACAAAATATTTGGGGGGGGGGGGGGGGGGGGGGGGGGCATTTGGTTTGGGTACTCGGGTTCATGCCATATTCTCATCTCCAAAGTCAACATTTTGAGACCTCTTAGGTGGAGACCACCCCGAGACCGTTCATTCAATTTTCTTCTAAATTCCATGCATTTTTTTTTTCTTCACACTGATGTGAATACTCTCCACCCGCCCACTAATGAACATATACTAACACCTAACCCGGGGCGTTGCGGCCTAAACGTATATCTCCACACTAGAAAAAAATAAAATAAAAATGTGAATGGTCTTGGGGTGGTATCTAAATGGACGGTCTCAATAGCAAAATTCGGTTAAAAATTCACAACCTGGTTTCAGCAGTAAAAACGTTACACATCAATTCTAATCTTCAATAAATAAATAAAAAAAAAATCAATTCTAATCAAGTCATATTCACTCTTGCATATTTGGTGTAGGTGTGGTAGGAATTGAAAGGTTTTTATATAAGATATTATATATCACATCACACTAATATTTAAATTAGATTAGGTTTGAATAAATAAAATAGATTTGATTAAGGTTTTGTTTTTATCTTATTTTTAGATAAATCTAATCATTTTTTTTTTTCTGGTAACACAAACACTAAAGAGATAATATTGGATCACAGCAAATTGCTATTGAATTTAAGAAAATTCAATTGCATATGTGGCAGGTGTTGATTGGAGGAGAACAAAAATTTAAAATTTGAATTTTAGCTCTTATTCCCTCATATCCAATCTACATTTGCCACGTATGCAATTGAATTCTCTTGAATTCAATTGCAATTGGCTGTGATCCTATCCACTATATATCACTCAACTCTCGTCCACACACTTTTTGGCAGAAGTCACTTGCACCCACACAACCTGTAAATCTCTTTTTAGTTAATGGTATAATTTAACTATGATTAATGGTTAGCTGAGAGGTTGGAGCTCTTGCAGACTCGTTACCTAGTGGGGATTGGATCCCTCCCTCAGCAGAGAGGCATATCCAAGGAAATCCAAGGAAGCACGAATATGGATACGAATACGAGATATGGGTACGATACGATATGGATACGGTGATACGGCAAAACCTAAAAAAAACAAGATATGGGTACGGTAAGGATACGTCTGTAATTTAAAAAAAATAAAAATAATAATACTATATTTTGTATTATAATTATAAAATAATTATTGGTTCAGTTCTGTTTATGTATAAAAAAGACCATGTCCATGCAAAAACAAAATAAATAGGGTTATCTCATCATCCACTAAGAAAAAAAGAAAGTCATCCTAGCATCCACTAAGCAAAATATGAAGAAGATCATGTCCATGCAAAAACAAAAGAGATAGGGGTGAACCCCTGGGTCTCAAAAAAAAAAAAAAAAAAGTTCATGGCAGTATCCCGGCCATATCGGAGCCATATCCGTAATAAAAATTTTGTTTTAAATTAACAGGATACGTTTGAGTCATATCCCGTATGTATCCCATCATATCGGTATCTAATACGTATCTGATACGGGTATGATTACCTATTTGAAGTATCCATGCTTTCTAGGGCACATCTCATCACTGGTACAAGAAGCGGGGTGTAATTCCAATATAGATAGGGGAGCATTATTCAGCCAAGTGTCAATCAGCTGACCTTGTGCTGCAATTTTTGCTATTTTTTGTACACTTTTAGAGTGAGTGGTGAGTTTACCTTTATTGTACAGTTACTTTAGGTCTGATGGTGTGTGGTTTAGTGTTACCTTAATATTATTTATGAGCTGGCCTATAGGTACTCCCAAATGTACTCCCGAATATACACCTTATTCCGTTTATAACTAACATAAGGGCCATGATTAGAGTTGGCCTATTTTGTCTTTTCTAATGCCACATCAACTCTAATCGTAACGGTTTAATAATTAAGATAAATGGTTAGGATTTGGGAATATATTTGAGAGTATACTTTGGAAGTATCCCTAGACTAATTCATTATTAATACCAAAAAAAATAAATAAATAACCGGGCCATGATTTTAATAATTTTAGTTGTATCCATTTTCGTAATTTAACTTTTTCTAAGCACTAATCTCTATGATCAGGCAACAGGGGGTTTTTCCCAGATTGCCCCTTTAGTATGGGGTTCTTCCCCAAATAACCAGGTTTTGAAAACCCTTCTCTAAATGCCCTTATCATACATTTTCTATAATTCAGTATTTATGAAAAGTCTTAAATACCCATCCATTGATTTTGAAAGAAGAAGAATTTGGATTTAGGATCATGGATGAGAGATCTTCGGTCCCAGCCCATTTCGGACGAGAGTTTTTCATCCCCAACCCATTTCCGGCGAGAGTTCTTCATTCCAAGAAGAAGAAGAAGAGGATACGTACGTGGATGAGATGAATGAAGCTTACCCACTCCCCTCATCTTCCAAATACTCCTCCATTACCATCTATACTGATTTTGAAAGAAGAATAATAAAAAAGAAGAAGAAAAGATGAAAAAATCGTAAAAATCTGAGTTTCCCGAAATTTTTTACTCGTAGTGTCGATACAGTGCATCGACCTCGTGCATTTTATGCATCGACCCCGTGCAAAATACATCGACCGCGTACAAAATGAATTAGGTTGATGCAATGCATCGACCTTATGCAAAATGCATCGACTGTGTATAAAATGGACTAGGTTAATGCAATGCATCGACCCCGTGCAAAATGCATCGACCGCGTACAAAATGCACTAGGTTGATGCAATGCATCGACCTCGTGCATTTTATGCATTGACCCGTACAAAATGTATCGACTGCGTACAAAATACATTAGATTGATACAATGCATCGACCTCGTGCATTTTATGCATCGACCCTGTGCAAAATGCATCGATCGTCGTCTTCAAGCTTAGAAATATGATTGTAAATCATAGAAAATGGAAAAAAAACACATGTAAACATATATATAACATGAAATTTAAGATTTTGAACTATAAATACAATGATTATAAACATTTTTCCATGAATTAATCATACATGCAACGATTTTTTTGAATTCATTTTTTTTAAAACACAAGAAACTCGAAAATGAGGGTTGTTCTTCGGTTAATGACGTTTTTTCACGAAAAGAACATGGAAAGAATGCTTTTGGAATAAAGATCTCTCGTCGGAAATGAGGTGAGAATGAAATTCTCTAGTAAGAAATAGGGTGAGAACGAAGAACTTGTTGGAAATGAGATAGGGATACCCAAAGTCTTTTCTTCAAATGATTTGGATAAAATGGACAAAGTTTGCATGTGCGAATAGATGCACATGTGTGTGGGGACATTTAGAGAAGAGTTTTTAAAACTTGATTATTTGGTGAAGAACCTCATGCTAAAAGGGCAATCTGGGAAAAACACCTAAATCTAGACCGTTTCGTACAATTTAGATATCTGATTATCAAAATCACTGCATAGTAGTAAAGTTATATCCTATCCATGTTATCTTTTGTTTTTTCAGTGGAAATGTTATCATGTAACACACACCTATCCTAATCATTCCACCGGACTTGAAATTTAATGTTAGCAAATTAAAACCCTTTCTTCGAAGTGTATATATAACTCCAATAAATCCGTAAAGTGCAGTCTCTCTCAAAGTCTCAAAGTCATGGCTGAGAGCTGCAACTCTCGAGGTTTCTCATGGCTGATGAAATCCTGCTTTCCGAATCCCCAGCAGGAATCCCGCCGTGAAACCACCTATCTCATCAAAGTCTCTGACAAAATCCGCTCTGAAAACCGTCTTCACAGCCACCGAACCAGTTTTTATTCCCTCCCCGAAGACCTCCTCCTCGAATGCCTCTCTAGAGTTTCTTCCACTTCTCTCCCTTCTGTCTCTCTCGTCTGCCGCCGATGGTCTCAACTTCTCGACTCTTCGGCCTTCTCCGATCTCCGCCGCAACCACGGCCTTCTTCATCAAACAGTATTTGCCCTTGCCGTCACAGATTTCGGCGTTCATGCTGCGAATCACCGAATCGGAGAGGAATCCTCTTGGAAAATTACTTCTTTTCCTGCTATCCAGATCGTCACGCAAGAAATCTTCGAGGCGTCATTCTCTCACGCGCGTTTATCGGCGATCGGGAGGGGAATCTACATTCTCGGTCGAAATGCGACGGTCCGATACGATACATGGACTGGTACAGTCACCTCAAGATCGCCGATGATTTTTCCGAGAAAAAAGTTCGCTGCTGCCGTAGTCTCCGGGAAAATCTACATCTCCGGTGGCGCTGCTCTTACTGCGTCAGTAGAGGAATATGACACAGAGAGCGACACGTGGAGGATCGTGGCGGAGGCGCCGAGACGGCGATACGGCTGCATTGGAGCTTCCGTCGACGGGATCTTTTATGTAATCGGAGGTTTGAAAATCGGTGGCCGTTCTGAGGTTACTCGCGGTGGAGGGACGGAGGCACACGTGTATGCTAGTTCAATGGATTTGTACGATGTAGAGGCGCGAGTGTGGTTGAGGAGCCGTGCAGTTCCCGGCGGAGGGTGCGTGGTGGCAGCTTGCGCCGCCGGGGGATACGTTTACGTTCTGGCGAGCCACGCAGTGGAGCTCTCCTTTTGGAGGTACGATGGCCGGAGGAGTGGAGCTTTTGGGGAGTGGTGCAGGATAAAGAGTCCTCCACTACCTGCACAAGTTAGATTGGACAGTACAGTGAGATTTTGCTGTGTTGGGGTTAGAGAGAAGGTGGTGCTGGTGCAGGTGTTGGGCTGTATTGACGACCTATTGAGGAGAAGTGGGAGAAGCTGTAGAGGGTTAAAGGAAGGTTTGGTTTTGGTGTACGATAGCGAGGCCGGAGACTGGAGTAGAGGCGCCGATCTGCCGGAGATTATCCGTCGGGCTGCTTGTGTTTGTATCGAGTGCTAAATTGCGCATCAATGGCTATACTGCGCCTAAATTCGCTTTAGATTCTCTGTTGACGTGCGGTGCGTCGGTAGCGTGCTAGCGCAGGTTAGAAAATTTTGAACCGAATATTTCAACATGTTGTTTTGGCGTTTACTGGGGGGGGGCGTTTTAGTCGATATCTATCGCGCAGGTTAGGAGAACTAGTCTTGTTGAGCTAACTTGCGCATCTAGTTGAGAAGACTAGAAAAGAATCTCGTGGACCCCGCTTCGAGGCTTGTACTACACGGGAGAGAAACTAATGGGAATACCAGGGGACGTAGAAGTGGGCCATCAAGCATCTTTAGCCTGTTACGGCATACCATTGAAATGGGGCCAAATTAGTATTTCTGATGTTGGGTCGATCCTTGCGCAAATTAGAAAAACCATGAGGTTTTTATTATCTTGAACCTCCAGGCCCGTGCATGTTAGAGAAAATTCAGAAGTTTGGAGATGGGGTAGAGACTAGAGAGGTTGATATCTGGCGTAAATTAGAAGCAACTGCGCTATTTCTGTTAAAGTTCGCTTCCCATATACTTGCTGGGCGTATCCTGGAGAATCGTGAAATATTTTTCTTTTTATTTCGTTGGAGCGCGGTGGCGAGGAACAGTCTCCTAGAGGAGGTCATGGTGATACATTGGCGCATCTTTAAAGTGGGGTTTTGGATTTTCTATAATGCGCCAGGGAGAAAGCCTGACATCTGAGTGCTTGTAATCAAATCCTTAGCACCAGACTTTCGAGATTTTTTATATGGATACCAATGAGGGTATGTCAATGGCCTGGCTACAAAAACCTCTTGTAAAAGAGCCCATCTCTGGCCCAAGCCCAAAACCAATGAATGGCGAGCTCCTGGATTCAGGGAAGGTTACCTGTCACATGTATGCTGTATCTAGGCCCTATTCAGTCCATAATTTCATAGAAAGCCCACTCATAGATTTTGTGGGCTATAGGTTTTTGTACTGTAATTATTGGACGTGCCCATTTAGGGGTGGCCATGGGCAGTGGTTTACTGGGCTAGGCTAATCTCGACCAAGTCACATTAAAGTGATGCCCATTGAGCTAGGGATGGACTTAAAACTCCTGTGTAGTGAATGAATGTACTGGGCCTAGTTTGACTCAAATGTCCTGAACCAAAGACATGAATTAGCTCATGTTAAAGTAACAGTTATAAGGTAGGGGCCAGCCACTTACCAGTTAAAAATTCAAATATTGCAATTTTTTTTTTGTTAATGGCGAATTCTAATAAGATTAAACTTCTTTACGAAGGAAAGATTGCCCTTGGACTGGAGTTCATTGAGTTTTGATCTTCCATTTAGTGAAATACTTTTCTATCCATTTTTTTTTTTAAGGTTACTCAGATTTGATTTTGATAATTTTTATGTATATATTATTAGTTTTCTTTGTTTCCATTTGTTATTGTATAATGGGAAAATTCTACGATGAGCTTAGGGAGGAGAACCGATCATCCTGAACAATTGTATACCTTATTAGTTCATGGGCAATGACTAAGACCCAATATGCATAGCCCAGCCCAGGTTCGGGATGGTCTTGGCCACTATCTCAGAGGGTCATTTATGTTTGTTCTCAATTTTGGGCCCTAAGATGAGTTTGGGCTGGGGTTGCACCAACGTTGGTGCAGGCTGCAGCCCAACTCGTATAAATGTTTTCTATCTCCTATACTCAAGTGGGCCAAAATTCCCTCTATTCTAGTAGGACCCTTCCTATTGGTCCAGTGGATAGTGTGTTATCGTGCCGAGTAATTCGATGGATGTTCAAGCCTGTTTATTAAATAAACGAGCTCGAAATCTTGAGCTCGACTTGTTCATTAAATAAATGAGCTCGAGCTTTAACACACGAGCTCGAGCCGAGTAGTTCATGAGTAGCTTGATTCATTAGATATAGCTATTTATTAGGTTAAAATTTTATTTTATTATTCTTGTATAGGTAAAAAAAAATCACAGTATTACCAAAAATTTTATGATTGTTTAAAGGATATTATTATTATGTAAAATACATTATATATTATTAATCTCTACTAGTATATAACAAATATACTTAATTTTAAAATTTAAATGAAGTATATCTAGATATTTAAGTAAGTTAATTATATATATAATCGAGCTGAACTTTTAACGCCCTGAGTAGGGGTGTGTTCAAGTTTGACTCGTTAATTAAACGAGCTCGAAAATCAAGCTTGAGCTTGACTTGTTTACTAAATAAACGAACGAGCTCGAGTTGTTCACGAGCACCTTTGTTTGATAATCACCCTAGTGTATCCTCCAAGGGGAAAAATTGGGTTTGGGTCTCTTAGGGTGCGTTCATTTGGCGAGGAAGTGGTGGAAGAAAATGAAATTTTCTTGCACTCAATCTGTAAGAAACACACTTTCATTTTCTTGCACTTTCTCAATAGTGACAATTTTACACAAAAACTTTTTCCATCTTTTGAAAGAAAATTTAAATTTCTTTTTATTTTATTTTATTTTATTTTCTTTCACCCATTTTCTCGCCCAACGAACACATCCTAATGTGTTACCTTACTGAGAAAGTGAGAGAAAATAAAAGAAAAGTGAGCTTTCTTGCATTTTTCTTGGTTTGGTGTGCAAAGAAAAATACTTTCATTTTTCTTGTACTTTCTCAAAAGTGATAAATTTTTTTCCCAAAAACTTCATCCATTTTTTAATTGTTGTTTTTTTTCAAAAAGTTTATTTTCTTTTATTTCTTTTATTTCTTTCACCCACTGGCTCGCCAAACGGAACACACCCTTAGGAGTGAAGCAGTTGAAAAGCCACCTAATTTACTAATGTCATACTATTCTAACAATTGTCCAGTGTCAAGGAGTCAAGTGTCATGGAGTCAATTACCGTATGCTATGTTTGGTTGTCGAGAAAATAAGCAAGATCATGGAAAAGAAAAGAAAATTTTGGATTAATACTATATATTCTGATGAACCCTGACCCTTATTTTCTAGTCCTGTAATGAAACCCGAATGACTAAAAGACTAATAAAATCTTATGATATCCTAATAGGTGTTTTTTGGTACAAGTCATATTATTAGGCCGCAACTCCGGTTAGTAGTATTAGTATCTATTCTAGGTTAGTGGGTTAATATCTAGCATTTGAAGTTTGGCAGATGGTGGATATTACAACCATCGTATCCCTCAGGACTCGTCATGGGACCTAACCCCAAAGAGGGAGACACATGACCACTGGGACAATCCCATGGTGTGAGAACAGAGTTTCAATTCCTACTAAATCTAATACAATCTCTAGCTTAAGCATAACATGGTAACATAATGTGGAAGCAAGAATATAAAAACGGAAACGGAGAGCTAGGACGGAAAAGCAGAAGAGTTTTTCTTCCAGAGATTTTAGAAGACCAAAGCTTTAGAGAGAATCGCGATTTGAGGAGAAATCCATTTTAATGCATAAGCAACAAAAACACATCTATCTACTACTATATGCTAGAGTTGGCTTCGGATTCTCTCTGGCCTGTGCCAGAGAGATGCTCTCGGGCCACCACATTGAAGCGACAAGTGGAGGGAGAAGTCATTTCATTTCTCCCCTGATTTCGACTTCTCCCCATTTGATATATCACTCCCTTTATCTCACCATTTTATCACCATGTGTCAAATAAAGGGGGGAGAGGTCAAAATCATGGGCCCCATAAAATGACTTCTCCCTCCACTTGTCGCTTCATTTGTGTTGGCCCGAGAGCATCTCTCTGGCACGGGCCAGAGAGAATCCAAAGCCGCTAGAGTTAGTATGAGTTGGCAGTCTTCACATGATGCCACATAGGATTAACATGTGAAGCCACGTGGATTACTCTACACCCATCTATTACTCTCCTCTAGCCACCTAGGATCTCCCTTCATCCATCCAAATTCTCACCATTAAAACTAATAAATGAGTCCCGCCCATTTTCTATCTCAACCCATCTCATTCATCTCCTTTTCTCTTTTCAGTTCAGTTCATTTCACACAGTCTCTACCCGTCCATCTTCCCACCATATTCACTTCATCCCATGGAAATAGAGAATAGAGAAGGTAACTCTCTTGAACCCTTGGTCTCCCTTCAGATGGTTGTGGAGTTCTAATTCAAATGAGACTTTGCAACTCACCAACAAGAACCGAAATGACATGGTGAGAATTAGCATCATAAGATCTGATAGCTTCTCCGCATGATATGCTCTAATACCTGCCAATCTTCGTTAACCACATTTGATTATTCAGCAACAATGATTACTGCTCCAACTACTAAAGACGCGGATGAAGCACATGGGAAAAGGAGTATGTCATGGGCCTTCCTTAGGGTTTATATACCCTTGCCCATAGGCCCCTCTTTCACTCTCATGATTTCGTAAGTTAGTCTTCCCCTCTTTATTCATTAAAGAAAAAAAGGAAGGTACGATGAGACTCAATGAAGTTATTCATCACAAAGGATATAGCTTATGTGATATTGATGGTGGTCATGAGATCTCTTCATCAAGAGATGATGGCTGTGTGAGAATCGTGATTGTTTGAGAAGCAAACCATGAACCCATTGGTGGCCGTACACCCCTTCTCCCATTGATCACCGTGAGCTACTCTCTCTTGTGGCTGTAAGATCCTTCTCTTGCTCTTCTGAAGTCGTACACCCCCTTGATTGGATCTTGGTTCGAGGAGATTACTTCGACGCATCAGCAAAAGCTAAGTAACAACGGTAGCGGAAGCAGCTGTGTCTGATTCTGCAGCAAGTTTACTGGGTGGGTGTTTGACGAGCCCGAGTGTTAGGCCTATTATTATGGGTAGGAGGGAGAGGGATAGGGGGCTTCTCTCTAGTGAGACACTTCGAAGGCGCCGATGATCAAGAGCCGGAAGTGTTGGAGCTGTTGGAAATTATTAAGACCTTTATCCATTTTCCTCATTACAAAAATAATTGCATGTGGCGGCCGATTTTTGAAGGCGGTTAGTAAAATCCGCCGCCATATATGGTATACCACGGTGGTATTATAATACCGCCATCCAAGCTGTTTTCCGAACAAAATTCACGACGGTTAATTTATACCCGCCGTAATGTACTATATGACGACGGGTTTATACCTAACCGTCATGGTAGGCTTTCCCTCCAACCCTTTTGGTTTCCCGCCTTCGCAATGGTGGCAAACATAGAACGGCGGTTTTAAGAAAAACCGTTGTTAAGATTATAGTATGGACGGCGGATTTAGTGTAACCGCAGTAGTATGTTCATATATGATGGCGGTATGTGGAAATTGCCGTGATAGTTAATTAATATCATCACGATACTTTCTTCTTTCTTCCTCTCCTACTCACTGCTCTCTGCTCTCCTGCTCTCTAGCTCTCCGGTCACTGCCCCACCTCCGACCACTTGAAGTCCGGCGACCCCACCATCTCCGACGACCTCCGACCAGCGTCGACGACCTGCAGCATTCTCTCCAGTGACCTGCTCGTTCTCGGCGGCCACATCCGGAACCTCTAGTGACATCCGAAACCTCCTGCCAAACTCAGGTGATCCCTCGAAACTGACATGCAAGCCATTTTTTTTGCTTTTGGCTTTCTCTCTCTTAACTCTCCCTCTCTTTCAACTGCTGCAAAAAGACCATCAAGTTCACAGCACTAGCGCCGGACACCACCACCTCCATCTTCATCTTCTCCACGTTGCTGTACACAGGTGAGCCCCATATCCTTTTTTTTTTAAATAATTTTTTTCTTTTAGTTTGGAATTTTAGATTTAGTTAAAATGGATTGAATTATGTTAATTCATGTTTTTGATTTTTTAAAATTTAATTAGTTTATCTCAAATTTTAGTTTGTATATTAGGGTAGTTGGAAACCAGTTAAAATATCTTTTTTGAACAAAACACTAGTTTAATTTTTCAAATCCTGTTTAAGTTAGTTTAGGCTAGCTTCAAATTGATTGATAATTCTGAATTTTCTTAGTTTTTATTTTTAGCTAGTATTAACCTAGCTAAAATTTTGATTCTAGTTTATGTTGTTAGATTTAACTTCATCATGTGGGTTAGCTTGTTTATACCATGGTTAGTTTTCCTTTCCATATATTAATTTCTGGTTTGGATCTTAGGTATTGGGGATTAGGTCTTAAGTTGGTAAATCTAGTTTTAGATAGTGCTGATAGGTTAATTTTAATTTGTATCAAATCTGATTTCATGTTAATTACACTGATTCTTATGTAAAGACATAGTGAATTTTAGCTCTATGTTGGACCTTTCACCACATGGAATGTTTTATTTCAATTGACAGCATTCATTTTTTTTCTTTTAAAAGTCATATGAGTACTTAGTCGGCAATCAGATTAATAGTGTTAATATTTGTTCTAAGTTAATAGGATAATGTCTAACATTTGTTAAAGCTTGTCGAAGGATATATATTACAACCATCGCATCCCTTAACCATCTCAGAAACTACCCACTGGGAACACTTTACTATTCCGACATCCTCATGTTGTTTTATTTGTTTAGTTAGGTTTAACCGCAATTAAAGACAGGGGCGGAGCCAAGGGGGGGCCTGGGGGGCACGTGCCTAGGGGTGGTTATTGAACAAAATGTTCGTGAACTAGCTACTCAGGCTCGGCTCGTTAAAAACTCGAGTATCGTTCGTTTATTTAGTAAACGAGCCGAGCTTGGACACTGTTTTTGAGCTCGTTTAGTAAACGAGCCAAGCTTGAACACACCCCTACTCGACTTGATAAAAGCTCAGTTTGATTATATATATATATATATATATATATATATTTATTTATTTATTTATTTGAAATATATATATAATTTATTTAAATACTAAAAATAAATATGTTTATATATTTATTTTATTTATTAGTTAAGTATATAGAATTAATTAAATACCGCGGCAGGTTGACCCGCCGTGTTATTGGTCATAAATAATGGTGGTGGAATTCGCTGTGATAGAGTTAAGAAAGGACGGCAGTTCAACCCGCTGTGTTATTTGTCATAAATAACGGCGGTAGAAGTCGCCGTGACAGAGTTAAGAAAGGATGGCGGTACAAGACGCCGTTATATGAAACGGAAGCAAGGCGGTTATTAACCGCAGGGCTTTAGTGATATAAGACGGTGGATTCTTGTAACCGCCGTGCATATCCGCCGCCATAAGATTTCCCGACAAGATAATCTTCGATGGGTTACTGCACCGCAGTGATACATTATGACCACGGTGATTTAAGATATCACGACGGCTTTGAACCGCCGTAACAAACCTTGAATATTGTAGTGCCTTAATTCCATGTTTTCCCAATCTCCTCCTTCATTGTTCTTAGATGCTTATGCGAAGTCATTTGCAGTTGCTCACAAATTATGAAGAACTAAATACCACCTAAACTATCCATTAAACAAGTTTCAAAATCTACCTTACACATCTTTAATTTTTAAGAGCTATGCAATGTACTTTGACATTAGTCATGTAACGACCCCAAAATCCTACAAGGCTAAAATAAGACTTTGGAATCGTCACATTACTTAAATCTGCTTAAAAATTCATGCATACAAGGCTACTACACGAGTCTCCAAAAATGAGGATAACAAAATTCCGATTTCATCAAACTCAAACCATCCTGTACAACGGTTATCTGCCCAACATAATAAAATCCAACATAAACAAAATGTCTAAAACCCAACTGTAAAGTAATCAAATGAGCAACATCATCTAAAAGTCTATTACAAAAACCACAGCCAAGCAAACATAAACTAATAGGTGTAGCCACCCAAGCCTCCGGTTCATTTTTTGGAAGGCTCACCTTCACCACCTTCTTCGATGTAAGCTTCCTCAATCCACGGCTCCGCCGTGTACTCCTGCTCTAAACCTGCTAAGACAAAGTCCAGCTGAGTACAAAGGTACTCAGTGTATATAAAATCCAACCAACAACATAATATACCTGCACTTGGGTAAAAACATATCTAATAGCATAATAACATAATCAGAGTATGGAAGAACGTGTGCGCATATACATCATATCATCACCTTGACATGTGAACTTGTGAGAATCTTAGACTTAGAAGACAATATACTTATGAGCTGCTTATGCTTATGAGACCACGTGCTTGTGAGATGCTTATGTTTATGCACTTATTCAGATCATACAATGATGTGACATGCCGTTCTTGGCGGATACGCACCATGTCTAAGAATCAAATGGTTGACATGCCGTTCTTGGCGGATACGGACCATGCCTATGAATCAAATGTAATTGACATGCCGTTCTTGGCAGATACGGACCATGCCTATGCTTATGCTTATTCAGAATGTCATACGTATGCTATGCTCATGCTTGTGGTCCACATGTGTGACTTGTGAGACTCTTATCTTGACATACACGTGCATATGTGCTTAAGTGTCGAAATAAACATTCGAGTTGGTAATTGCTTAGATTCCGATCTCCTACCATGGAAACTCCACTATACTGTCTCATACCAAATAGTTAGAGAATTCCCGGTTTGAGGGATGTTCCTCTAAGTTCTTACCTTCCCGACTATCAATTTCCATGCAAGTAATTAGACATACTTAACGAACAATCGCATATACATATCTTATCATAATTCATGTCACAATTCATAATCAATTTACCACCGTTTCATAAGAGTATGATAGTATTTATCATCTCAAGCATTTTCACAAACACCTTGGGTACGCATATTATGAATCCATTGCCCTTCTACATTTCTAACATTCCATCAAGCCATAAACCATTTATACAATCCAAATATCGTTTACATCCACATATTAATCCAATCCTTCATACATTTCCCATCTTCCATACATTCTATCCACATTCTAATCCACATTTCCATCCACATTTCCATCCATAATTAGCTTACTTCATAGAAAATTTGGGAAAAATGCATCTAATCTTTATTCTATCATTTCTATCATATTAACATTCACGAAACATTGAAATAGAGTTGATTAGGATAGTATATTGACCTTAGGAATCCTTTCCTTGGATTCAAAATGCTCCCGAGGTGATTTGGGGAAGCTTTCCAAGCTCTCCTTGTAATATCCAAGCTATCTCTTTCTTCTCAAAGAAATCTCTCTCTCAAAGCCCTAGGTTTTCTCTCCCTTTTTGCCAAATTAGGTTAGAAATAGGTAGAGTATTCTAATACCCCGAAATAGGATCCCTATTTATACCCCCAAGGGTTGAGGACCAAAAGACCAAAAAGCCCTTACTGAAATTCTGCAAAACAAGAAAGACCGAGCGATCGGTGGTTATGACTGAGCTCTCGGTCAAAAACACCCTCTCTGGAAAAATTCCCCATACAAAAAAGTTTACCATTCGATAGCTACCGATCGATCGGTTGTGGACCGATCAATCGCTACTTCTGACCAAGCGATTGGTTTTGTACCGAGTGATCGGTTTTGTATCGATCGATCCCTAGCGATCGGTGTTCTGTAGATTTTAACCAATTTTACTGTTTTGGTCATAACTTTTGACTCGTTCGTCGGATTTCGATGATTCAACTTGCATTGGATTCTTCTTTCGAAAAGAAACATTTCTGCTATTTTAGAATTTCTAAATTCCCTTTTATTTATGGACCAAATTATCTCCAAAGTTGACTGATCTGCAATTCCATAAGACAAAACATCGGAAAACCCACTTTTGACTTAGCTTAGACTAAAATATGGAAAAATATTACACATGAACCTCGAAGAGGGTTCCAATACCTTTCTAATGGTTTAAGAATCACTCAATTCCAATAAATGGTGCCAAAACTGAAGCTTCCTAAAGGTCAGGGTGTGATATGACATCCCTCCGATTACAAGTTTGATTAAGCCTTAATCACACTATACCAATTAGATATTAATACATAAACATTAAAACATCACAAGGACTATAATACTCTCAATGCTTGAAATTAAAAACATGAAAAAGATCTGAGTCTCTACAAGTCATGTATGATGTTCAATACAATGAACAGGGAGATTGATGATGAAATACAAGGACATACCTTCTTGATGGTTGGTGACATTTTTTTACAAGGACATACTTTAATCGCATTTTTATGTTTTTTTTCTTTAATTAAATATTAATTTTTGTCTTATGAGTAGTGAGTTGTAATTTGTTCTAATTTTATTTTCTTTATTTGCATACCCATGCATCGCACGGGGTGTTTGCTAGTTATATTATATACTGAAGAAATAGGATGCCAATGTGGCATCCCTCTTTGCTCTTCCTTTTCCATTTTTGATGCCATGTCATCTCAATAGTATCCACAATAAATGCATCTCCCTCATTTTTCCCCATCCTATTAATTACAATTAATCCTCCACTACTCAATAAATGCATTTCCCTCATTTATCCCCACCCTATTAATTACAATTAATCCCCCACTACTCCCATTAATCTATCCTCACCCCAATTAAGTATACTAATTAAAATAATTAGTATAATTAAACTCGTTAAGTAAACTATCTTAAAACTCCAATCTATCCATCTACCCTTGGTTTTTAGAAAAAAAAATAAATTTTAACCTTAAGTTAATAAACCTTAACCAAGGTTAAAGGGGTTAAAAGGGACATGCGGTAAGAGGAGGGGTAAAGAATCGGTTTCCTTTATTTTATTTCCCTCCGATTGCTTTTAGTTTTTTCTTTCATTTTTTATTGTTAATAATTATTTGACTTATATCTTTTTTTTCTTCTAGCAATCTCCTCCGTGCATCGCACGAGCTCCTTACTAGTCTTTACTATTATAATGGGAGAAGCAGGCGTAGCCTGAATTTTTCAAAATTCCTAAACTACCCTTATATAAAACAAAACTTTAATTTAATATTTTACTTTAATTCCCAAACCACCCTTATCTATCTATTTAAAGAATAGAATCACAGTCAATCGCAATTGAACTTGGGGAATAGGATCTTTTTGAGGAAAAATCCAAAAAATCATTGCTTGATTGAAGTATGTTAACTAGAGTAGCAAATTTTCGAGAACATTTCCTAGGTTGGTGGTTGATTGAAGTATCCTTGGGAGCCACACCAATTCATTATATTGAAGATACAAAATATACAAAGTTTTCTCTCTCAAAAAAATTACGGTCACTTCTCACAACTTGTTAACCTAAAAAATACGCATACAGCTATATGTTTAGGGTTAAACTGTAAAGCTGAAAATACCCCTATAGAAACACTAAATAATACTAAGAAAAAATACGTTGCCACCTGCCACCCCCCGGGAAATCTGCTAAAGGTTGTCTACATACATTCCCAACAGAGGGTATATGATACTCCTCTCCGATTTCAGCTCCTTGCTTTTTTTTATGATGTTTCAGGGCTCCTAGGCCAGGATGTCTTTGTTAGCTGGCCTTGCCCCAATCTAACAAACAATAAAAAAGATAAGGGTTTGTTTGTTTTTGTTTTGAATTCATCAACAAAGAAATAATATAGGTGAGAGAAGAGGCTTGGGAGTTGAGACTTAGGGGGGAATGTTGGTTTGTGCTGTTGACATGATTTCAGGCTAACATTTGGGCGTTTACTCTCTCTCTCTCTCTCTCTGGGCTGAAGAAGTCTAACTTTAGTTGGACACCACACTACCACCAAAACCGCACATCCTCGTTCATGTCGCTTATAATACATTAAAAAAACATGAAAAGAAATGGGAAATTTTCAAGAACATCTTTAGCTCTCCGTCTCTCTTATTCTCTCGTTTTAGAGAAGTAGTTCAAGAGGGGCCAGCTTTTCTTCTCATGATTATCTTCTTGGGGTTTTTTTCGACGTTATACTTAAGAAGGATCACCTGTGAGTCTCTTGCTATAGAAGTTTGCTACTCCTTTTTTTTTTTTTGTGATTTCTGTTGCTGTTGTTTTATTTTTCGTTTGATTCATGACCCACATATTTATATGTTCAATTTATATGCTTTTTATGATAATGATCGGAGTGAATAGGAATTCCCCACTCATTTGTGTTCTGTTTCGATTGATGGGTAATCTTGAGGGAAACGGGTTGGGGAAAGGGAATTGATTTGGGTATTTTCCCTTTCTTCTTATTTTGATGAATGGATTGATATAAACCCATTTGCATATCTGCATAATTCAAATATCTCTTGTCATTTTGTTGCTTTTTAAGAGGAAGCTTTATGCATTTTCTATCTCTTAAGTTTTTTTCCTTCTTCTAATACTTTGATTATTCACCGGGAAATTATCCATCTAAAGATGGCTGTACATCTTCTAAAATCAAAAATTTTCTCACCACTTTATCCTAAGAAAAGCTTATTTTCTCTTCTTTTTTCCCGCTTATTCTTTGTTTGTGTTTAGTGACGGGTCATCATGTTTGAGGCATTGTGGTCAAATCGTCTAAGAAAACCATAGGTGATAGGGGTTCATTGGCTAAGCATTTTATATGGTATCCAAAATTTACTGTATTTATTAAAATTTAAAAATCAACAAATTTAATATATTATTGAAAATAAAGACACGAAATTGAAAATAAAGCATAGATAACACCACGATTTCATTACAAAAATTAAAGAGCAAAGTTCACCACCGAGTAGCGAAGTAATGAGTGCCAAATAAAAATGAAAGAGAAAAATAGTTTAGTGGCTTTTTTTTTGGAAGGTAATAGTTTAGGGGCTTATTGCCCAAAAAAACAAGAAAAATAATCACACACACATAGAGAGGTAAGAGGGAAGCTAGACAAAGTTACCTAAATCCCACAACATTTTTGTTTTATTTTCTTTCTATCAAGAAAATAAAGTCTTTCATATTTATCTGCAATTATTTTTGTAAACAACATATAACTTTAACATCGAACTTTATGCAAGTCTCGAGTGACATTCTTTGTCACTAGTAGTGCTTAGGCAAAGCAAACACCTAGATGCAACCAGGTGTTAATGTCTTACCAACTGCCTGCCTTGATCCCAATGTAGGCGGTAGGGGTCCTTGCTCGGTGAGGCAGTCACACCTAGGCATTCCCTAGGTGACACTTTGACTACTCTGGTTTGTGGATACTCATTTGGAATCTGAAAATGATTTCCGCAACAAGCTTTTCAATGTCATGTTTGGCTAGGATGGATGAATGAGAACTTTCGAATTTCAGTATTTTAATTTCAGTTTCTAATCATATTTTTTGTATAATTCTCAATTGTGCAGAATTTGATCAGAATTATGCAAGGAAAACCCAAGAGGAGAACAGTTACAGAGAATGGGGATGGGGCAGGTGACTTGGTCCTTGCCACTTCGATTGGGAATGGGGAGGATTTGGCTCCTATTGTCAGGCATGCGTTTGAAATGGGGAGGCCCGACGCTCTACTGCACCAGCTCAAAAATGTCATGAAGAAGAAGGAAGTTGAGATTGAAGAGCTCTGCAAGCTTCATTATGAGGAATTCATTCTTGCTGTTGATGAGCTCCGTGGTGTCTTGGTCGATGCTGAAGAGCTGAAGAGTGAGCTCTCAAGTGACAATTTCAGGCTTCAGGAGGTGGGGAGCTCTCTTCTGCTAAAACTTGAAGAGCTCCTTGAGTCATATTCTATCAAGAAGAATGTTACTGAGGCTATAAAAATGTCCAAGACCTGTGTGCAAGTGTTGGATCTGTGTGTGAAGTGTAACCAACACATATCTGAAGGTCAATTTTACCCTGCTTTAAAGACTCTGGACCTGATTGAGAGAAATTATCTGCACAATGTCCCTGTTAAGGCTCTCCGGAAGGTGATCGAGATGCGAATACCAGCAATAAAGTCACATATTGAGAAGAAAGTGTGCAGTGAGTTTAATGAGTGGCTGGTGCACATAAGGAGAACATCAAGAGATATTGGACAGATCGCTATAGGACAGGCGGCATCGGCCCGTCAGAGGGACGAGGAAATGAGGGCCCGCCAGCGGGAGGCCGAGGAACAGAGCCGTTCAGGGTTAGGAGATTGTGTGTATACCTTAGATGTCGATGAGATTGATGAAGATTCAGTTCTCAAGTTCGACCTTACTCCTGTATATCGGGCATACCACATCCACACTTGCCTTAAGATTCAAGATCAATTCCGTGAATACTACTATAAGAATCGGTTGTTACAGCTCAAATCGGACTTACAAATATCATCAATACAACCATTTCTTGAATCCCATCAAACATTCTTTGCTCAAATTGCAGGGTACTTCATCGTGGAGGACCGGGTCCTACGGACTGCAGGGGGACTGCTGTCAGCTAATCAGGTTGGGACGATATGGGAAACTGCTGTTGCAAAGATGACATCAGTGTTGGAGGAACAGTTTTCACGTATGGATATCGCAAGCCATCTACTCCTAATCAAGGACTATGTGACTCTTCTAGGCGCGACTCTTCGACGATATGGGTACCAAGTGGGACCCCTACTTGAGGTTCTTGACAATAGCACAGACAAATACCACGAGCTTCTTTTAGAAGAGTGTCGGCAGCAGATGGTCGATATCATTGCCCATGACAGTTATGAGCAGATGGTGATGAAAAAGGAGTACGAGTACACTATGAACGTTTTGTCATTCCATCTCCAGAGCTCAGATATAATGCCTGCCTTCCCATATATTGCACCCTTCTCCTCCACCGTACCTGATACCTGCCGCATCGTTCGATCATTCATTGGGGACTCTGTCAGTTACTTGTCTTATGGCGGCCGCATGAATTTCTATGATGTTGTGAAGAAGTACCTGGACAAGCTCTTGATTGATGTGTTAAATGAGGCTCTACTGAAAGCGATTCACAGTTGCAACACTGGTGTGTCTCAAGCAATGCAGATAGCTTCAAACATAACTGTTCTTGAGCGGGCTTGTGATTTATTTCTTCGACAGGCAGCCCAACACTGTGGGATCCCTATACGATCAGTTGAGAGGCCTCAAGCTAGTCTAACTGCTAAGGCGGTTCTAAAGACATCAAGGGATGCCTCCTATCTTGCTCTGTTGAACCTAGTGAACTCTAAGGTGGATGAGTTTATGGCACCGATGGGTGATATCAATTGGACGACGGAGGAGATCCCACAGAATGGGAATGAGTTTATACATGAGGTGGTGTTCTACCTCGACACCCTGATATCCACAGCTCAACAAATTTTACCTTTGGATGCCGTGTACAAGGTTGGGAGTGGGGCCCTTGAGCACGTTTCCAACTTGATTGTGGCAGCTCTTCTCAGTGACAGCGTGAAGAGGTTCAATGTGAATGCAATCATGGGCATTGACAATGATCTGAAGATGTTAGAGTCCTTTGCGGATGAGAGGTTCCACAGCACTGGATTGAGTGAGATACACATGGAAGGTAGTCTAAGAGACTGCTTGATAGAAGCTCGACAATTAACCAACCTTCTATTGAGCAACCAGCCAGAGAACTTCATGAATCCTGTGATACGGGAGAAACACTACAACACTTTGGACTATAAGAAGGTTGCCAGTATTTGTGAGAAATTTAAAGATTCCCCAGATAGGCTCTTTGGAAGCCTTTCAAGCCGGAATACGAAGCAAAATGCTCGAAAGAAGTCAATGGACATGTTGAAAAGAAGACTAAGGGATTTCAATTGAGAAAGCTTGAAACAATGACATTTGTTACACGGATCTTCAATTTTATTTATCAATAATTTGAATTAAATGGAGTTTTTGCCGTTTCCTTTTTCCTTCTTTATTTGCATGCTCCCTAGTGATGTGCAGGCTTGAGTTGGGACTAAAGCCGGTATGTATTGATGGAACGCATGATTTCAAATGGCGTGTCTGTTTGTAGCTATCTGATTCGACCATTAACTAGAAGAATGTTCATATTATTTTGGAGGAAAACATAATTTCCCAACAAGTTGACCTTGTTATTTACTCATGGATCTCAAATACAAATAAAAAAAGGCTGTTAAGCTTCTACTGTTACTTGATAGAAGACAGTTTCCCGAGTGTTTGCTGGATCATGGGACAGATGGGTATTTTGAATATTTCATAATATTGGCCACTTCTGTTACTTTTTAACTTTAATGACTATGTGCTTTTAATTATATAGCATCAGCTGTGTCCATTTTACTTCTCGTTTATGCGCATCTGCCAGGGGTGCAATTAGACTGGTCCTTGCTTGCAGCTTTGTCGTGAGGATTTCAAGACTCCAATATAAAAGCAGGTTTAACTGAGCGTCAAGGTTCTTCAGCGTTATAATCTTTTGTTTTAATTTTTTCATTAATTAGTAACAACTTCTTGCAGGTTCCAATTCATAAGTAGCAGATGGAAATTATATTATATCAAGCTTCTTGGCACAACTCCTTGCTCAAGGTAGGCAATTAACTTGTGAGGATATTGGTCTCATCGTCCTTCTTGCACCGAGTTTCGTTCAGCATGTCCACAATTTTGATCATATTTTAGATACCACTCTACAGATTTTGTTATTGGTATTTGTCTAATTTATAATTCTACTTCTCATCGAAATGGAGTTACCAAATCTTCAATTTTTCCTGTTGCTTCTTTATAGAAAAATATGATGTGTTTATTCTGAGAAAATTCGAATTTGGATATTTTTTTTACTTTAATCAATTTGTTGGTCGAATTAATTAATTATTATTAGCTTCTTGCCTCTTTCATTATACACCCACCAGTTAACTCTTTGTTAGTATAACTTGTTCTGCTGTGCATTGTAGTTGTATAGTTTTGGTAGTTGAAAAAGAGCAGTGATTACTGATTAGTGGATCCATGGGTCCGCTGCTTAACTTACCGCCACGTCCTTGTGTCCCTTTTAACACCCCTTTAACCCTGGTTAAGCTTAACTAAATTAAAGTTAAGATTTGTTTTTTGTTTATTTAAAACCCAAGGTTGGATTGCTTAACCTAGGGGTGAGTCAATCTTAACCACAGTTGGTGAGTGTTAAAAAGTGGGGCGTGGACCAATGAGGACCTGCCATAGCATTACATAATGGAAACCATCGATAAGTTGAGCATTTTCCAAGAAAAAATGGTCTAAAGTGAAACATAGTAAATTTTGAAGGTCTCCAAGTTCCTTTTTGTGTGTCATGGCCAATACCAATTGTTGGTAATAATGCTTCTAGGAGACCTTCTAGTTACAAAGAGTTAAAGTTTCTGTGGTTGGAGATCAAATTGTTTGGATCACAAAAAAGCTTCTAGGAAAAGATCTTTGGACACCATTTTTATTTGCTTTCACAAGCTTTATATTCAAAATCTTGAGTTGGCTTGATGTTGACAGAAAATAATTTTTGAAGGTCTCCAACATCTCAAGGTCAGACTCAGAAATTAAGAAATAGGGGAATTTGAAGAAACTAGGTCCTGATAGAACTGGTGGAACAAATGACATAGTTATGAGAACCTATCTTGGCTGATCCTTCTTACTAGTCCCAGGGAGTGTCAATATCTGAAGCTGGTAGCCTGGTACAAAGCGGCGGATTCCAAAAGAAAAGGAGATTTATACTATGGAAAAAAAAAATTGTTCTGGTGTACTAGAACTGTTTTTCTAGTAAAAATAGTTTCTGTTGTTTTATTGAGCAACTGAAACAACAATTTGACTTATCTAGGTTGAATTTCTGCAATCTCCTTCCCCATCTGGACCAGAAAAAGCAACAATATCTTTTAGCTACATACTTGATTGAGTTTAAATATTTGGTATCATCTCCACTGGTCTATAAATTTATGTATTCAATAACTCTTTGCTCTTCATAACTATGCAATTTTGCAATGTGAATTTGCATTTCCTGTATACACGTGTTTAAAAATGATAAATCAGTCGAACTTTACTAGATCTAGACAAACCAGTGCTTGCGATTTCACATTTTTTACATTTCATGTATTCATGTGAATTTTCATTTCGTTGAATGTCCAAACCAGCTCAAGATTACTTCATATATATATATATATATATATATATAGTTGCATGCTTGATTAAATCTTATTATTTGTAGCATGCTCGATTGGAAACTTAACATTCTCCATGAGGAAATGATAGAGAATGGAGTAAGATAATAAAGTGTGACTAGATACGCCAAATCTCATCACAAGGTGATTTGAATTTGAGTCGATTAGATTAGGTAAAATTAGATTAGATTTGATGGAGGTTTCCTTGTATATTAGGTATCTTGAATTATTTATTCAAACCCTCTTTGGGTCCTTGTAAACCATTCAAGTTTATTTATAATATCCAGTTTCTACATGGTATCAGCACCATCGATCCTTTAGTGATTCCTTAGCTCTCATTTTTTTCCTTTCTCGCAGGTGGTGCGCCACTGTCCGTTGGGTGTGAAACTTAAAAAAACAAATCCTGCCCTCCTCCATACAACCTGACAGTTCTCACACTTATGCTTCACGATCTCCAATCTTTTTCACTTATTGAAGACCTCTCCAACGAGAGTTTTTTTTTTTTTCAAATTGCCGGTCATACTTAGTGTGCTTTTGGGAGAAGATCATGATATCTCACGCTCATGCTTCACGATCTACTATCTTTTTCACTTATTGAAGACCTCTCCAATAGAGTTTTTTCTTCAAATTGCCGGTCATGCTTAGTGTACTTTTGGGAGAAGATCATGATAGTTTGACGGTGACCACCAAGCACAATTGGATGTTCTAGCTATTCATCAACAAAACACAAAAAATTAAGAAAGATCAAGGGCTGACATTTGTAACCAAAGCATGATCCTTTTTCAATTGACCATGCAGTTGCGGGAGGATAATAAAGAATGAAGTAAGATAATAAAGTGTGGGTCGGTGCAGACAGCTGAAGGGATTAGTCCTTGTCTCAAAGGGTTTGGGACACTCTCCATTACCAAAAATAAATACAATGTGATTTGAATTTGAATTGATTAGATTAGATTAGGTAAAATGAGATTAGATTTGATTGAGGTTTCCTTCTATATTAGGAATCTTGAATTATCTATTCAAACTGTCTTTGGGTTCTTGTAAATCATTCGAGTCTATCAATAATATTCAGTTTCTCCAGGAAAATATTTTATATTATTTCCGTACTAAAATCCCCTTGAACCTTTTACGATTTCTTACAACATTCTTTAAACTACAAATTTGTTTATTAGTATACTTTAGATGACTATTGTTGATGGCGTGAACCTTTTCTGTCATCTTTAATTGTTCATTTTCTTTATTTGTTTGTACTTTCGTCTTTATTCCTGAGATGTTGCAGTAAACTATGTAGAGACATGCCATAATTTCGACACTTCAACTTGCTTTGAAATTCCTCCCAAAATTAAGGCAATTTACTGGTGATTGTTTTTATCAAGGCTCATTTCTTAGTAAAATTTGACCAACAATGAATTTCAATTCAACAAAATTTTTAAAATTGATATCTTTTATTTGTTCTAAAATGTGTTCCTACAGAAGTGAATGAGAAAAAGGAACATGGTGATCTAGGCAAGAAGGTGTTATTTTGAACGACTCCTTCAATATTATTGATCTTGTCAAGGCTACTTGACGACAATATAACTTCATGCAGTCATCCCAACAACACTTGTCACTACAAGAAAACTGCCGAGTAGTGACGGAAAAACATCCGTCACTAATCTGTTACTATTGCTTCCGTGGCTAAAGATATTTAGCGACGAAAAATTTCTGTCACTAATAATAGCAATTTGAACTCGAATTTAGTGACGAAAATGACATTTGTGAATGAAATGTATCCGTCACATGACACTAATGCTATATTTTTCTTTTTTTGCAAAATTCTGCATTCCAATTTCATATTTTCACTTGTATAAACCTGGACATCCATTCCAATTTCATATTTTCATCCCATTCATTCCCATTTTCATCTACAAAACTTGTACATCAATTCCAATTTCATATTTTCATCCTATTAATTCACAAAACCTGGACATCCATTCATTCACATTTTCATCCCATTCATTCACATTTTCTTGTGTATCGTGAGTGATAAATAAAGTTTGTAACTGTTCTAATGCTTTGACCTTTATTTTTTTATCGGTAGCAAAAATAATATATTAAAGAGAGGAAAAATGAGGAAATTTACAAAAGGAAATCAAAATTACAACAAGATGGGGGCTTCTCTAAATAGCACAACCCTAACTATCCCAAAGTACCCACGACCTAGTACCTAAAGTACCCACAGTACAATAAGAAATTTCCAGAAAAATTTGGTTTGTTAACTTAAACTGAATACAAGTGTCATGACCCAATACATCCCCTGGGAGTTAGGGATACTTTGGCTCGTGATGTGCCATAACTGATATCAATCCATCTTGTAATAATACTCAAGGCATGACATAATAGAATCTTAAATAATGCGGAAGCTTAAATCAAAGTGCGGAAGCGAAAACTAAATTTTTTTTTTCTATATATAATCTGTATTCCAAATTTGTGCATACATAACCAAAAATAAAGGTGGACATGCCCACCTATCAAAATACAAAATGACCTCTCACTATCACTCCACTCAGCAATGGTCTAGATATGACCACACATTTAGGTCTGTCTCCTCCTGTGACTGCAATGGGATAGGTAGATCCCTTTCTTCTACATATTCCTCTTCAACCATGACTTCAGGTTGTGGTTATCGAATGGATCTACCGACATAAAATGTACGGCTGTGCATGGAATACTCAGCGAGTACAAACTAATAACTAACAATACTATAATAATAAAATACCACTTCCAAGTACTTGAAAGAACACATTCACAAACTTCATGCTTGAAACCTCGTCATGGAAAACATTTCGTAAAAACTTATCATTTTCTTGGAAAACAAATCATCTTATGCATGCTTATGAATGCTTATGATTCTCATGAGTTCTTATGAGTTCTTGTGAGCTTTCGAGTTCTTATAACTTTTCTCGTGAGCTTCGAGTTCTTGTGAGCTTACGAATCCTTGTGAGCTTGTTCTTATGAGCTTATGATCCTTGGAGACATATGTAAGATCTTAGAATTATGAGATTCTTACGAGTTCTTGAAAAGCCTTGCAAGACTTATGATCCTTAGAATTTATGCAAGATCTTAGACTTGATCCTTGTGAGCATGAGATAACCGATCTTAGAATACTAACCCAAAGTTTGGCTTTGTTGATGTATATGTATTTATGCTTCTTTCTTATGAATGTCTTTGAAAATATTTTTTATGATTCTTGGAACACATGCCCATGAGAAACCTCGGTTCATGCAAGTGTGTGTGCTCGTGCTTGATAAATAGTGGCAATCATAATGACATATAAAGATTTGAGGAATATGATATAGCATTTCAACCATTTCTTTAACTATGTAAGTGTTGAAGGAAACATATAGAGCATTTTACTTAATATTAGTCAAATGAGGAAAACTCCCTAAATCACATCTTCATTTTCTTAATTAGTCCATATTCATGTATTTCATCAAACACGTTTCTTAGGTCTTTTAACTCATTCATTCATAATCAACATTTCATCAAACATCACAGGTGTATTCATTATTTGTACAATGCCCATTCAACTTTTCCATCACATAACATCATCCATCACATTCTACTTGGCATCCATTCGCCTCAACCTCCATACATTTACCACACATCCACACTCTTCCATTTATCTTATTCTCATATAATAGATTTCATGAAAAGAACTTAAAACTTAAATTCATATACATTTTTAATGGAAATATAGGGTAATACTAGGTTAATTATAAGAGTGTACTAACCTTTGAGGATTTACTCTTAATCTTGAAAAAAACCCTCTTGATTTGGAATCATAGCTTGAGGAAGAAGGCAACTCTTGGAGAGTGGTGAGGATGATCCAAACTTGAGCTCTTCTCCTTCAATCCAAAGACTCCCTTGAAAATCCCCAATCTTCCCTTCCTTCTCCTTTCCAATCCCTCCTTTAGGTTTTAGGTGAACCCAAAACCCCCAAATGTCCCCTATTTATAGGCAAAGGTAAAAACCCTTATCTTCGCGACTTAAAAAAAAACAAAGTTCCGCGATGACAATCGATCGTTGGCTTGGGACGATCGATTGTCCAGCTTCCCGAAAGCTGTCTAGATTTCTGGGTTCAGGGCGATCGATTGTCAAGTTTGGAACGATCGATCGTCCAAGTTCCAGTAGGTTGCCCAGGTTTCTGGGCTTCGGACGATCGATCGTCGTCTTGGGACTATCGATCGCAAGTGAATCCGAAAGTTGCCCAGCTTTTTCCTTTGATGACGATCGATCGTCGCAATGCTGCGATCGATCGTCACTCCCCTTTTTCTCTATTTTAACCCCTTGGACCTCTTGGGGTGTTTCCAACCTTGTTCCCATCATCCTTTAAGGCACTAACCCCTATACATATAATACACCTAGTTCTTTACCATTCATTTTCTCATACAACACTCATTTCAATTACATGGAAACTATTTGGCCAAGAAACACTATTCATTAGCCATGAAAAAGTTTGGAGGTTTACATCCTCCCCCCTTACAAAAAATTTCGTTCTCGAAATTTGAACGACACAAGAAAATACAAGAAAACCAATCCATACATAAGCACCAAGAAACTACAAAAAAAAAATTTGGGTACTTTTCTTTTACTTCGGCTTCGTGCTCCCACGTAGTTTCTTTTCTAGCATGATGTTGCCATCGAACAAGGACCAAGGGAATGACATTGTTGCGCAATACTTGATTTTATGATCCAAAATTTCAACCGGCTCCTCCATCAATGTGAGATCCTCACGGACTTCCAATGGATCTAGGTCGATCATATGAGAAGGATCCGAAATGTATTTCCAAACCATGGGCACATGAAAGTCATTGTGAACCGCTGCCATGTGAATGGGTAGAGCAACCCTGTAAGCAACCTCACCAACTCTAGTGATGATCTCAAACGGACCCACATACCTCGGACTAAGTTTTCCTCTTTTGCCAAATCTCATCACATCTTTTGTTGGTGAAACCTTAACAAATACAATATCGCCAACACGGAACTCAAGATCTCGTCTATGGGTGTTGGCATAGCTCTTTTGTCTATCCTGAACCGTCTTTAGTTTTTCTCTGATGATCTTGACCTTATTCGCGGTCTGCTCGATCAATTTCGGGCCCAATATCTTTCTCTCTCCAACTTCATCTCAGTATAGGGGAGATCTACAACTTTGACCATACAAGGCCTCAAAAGGTGCCATTTGGATACTCGCCTGATAACTGTTGTTGTAGGCGAACTCAACAAACGACAAATGATCTTTCCAACTGCCCTTGAAATTCAACATGGAAGGTCGAAGCATGTCTTCTATAACTTGGTTCACCCTCTCGGTCTGTCCATTTGTTGAGGATGAAAGGCGATGCTAAAGTCCAAATGGGAATCCATACCGCTCTGAAAGCTCTTCTAGAACCTAGAAGTGAATCTTGGATCCCTGTCTGAAACAATGCTCACTGGCACTCTGTGCAACTGAACCACTTCCTTGATATATAATGCCACTAGTTGGTTTGCGTTGACCGTAGTCCGATAAGGCAAGAAATGGACGTACTTTGTCAAACGATCAACCACTATCTAAATCGCATCGGAGTTTTTCGCTGTCTTTGGCAACCCAATATGAAGTCCATGGGATGTTCTCTCATTTCCACTCAGGAATAGGAAGAGATTGCAAAAGCCCTACTGGCCTCATATGCTCGGCCTTCACTTGTTGGCACACTAAGCATCTTGACACATACTCGGCGACTTTCCTTTTCATGTTCCGCTACCAATAATGCTTCTTTAGATTTTGATACATCTTCGAACCACCAGGATGCACAATGTATATGGACCGGTGAGCTTCATCTAAGATCTCGCTCTTCAACTCTGCATCTACAGGAACACACAACCTTCCTTTAAATGTGATCGCTCCGTTACTATTCACCGAGAACTCATCACTTCCCTTGCTAATCGCCTTATCTCTGTAAGCCAGTAGCTCTGCATCCGAATCTTGTAACTCTCGGATCCGAACTAGGATATAAGGCCTGACTGTAAGGTTAGCTATGACTGGCTCATAGGTGGGAATACTAAAACTGGTATCAAGGTTTGCTATGACTTTCAACATCTTCCACTCGTGAACCATCACGTTGGCTACAAGTTCAGTAGGCTTTTTGCTCAAAGCATCCGCCACTATATTAGCCTTACCCAGATGGTAATGGATCGAACATTCGTAGTCCTTTAAGAATTCCATCCATTGACGCTGTCGCATATTCAGCTCCTTTTGGGAAAACAAATATTCTAAGCTTTTATGATCTGTGAAAACTTTAAACTCTTTCCTATAAAGGTAATGCCGCCAAATCTTTAATGCGAATACCACTGCAGCTAACTCCAAATCATGAGTAGGATAGTTCTTTTCATGTTCCTTCAACTGCCAGGAAGCATAAGCAATAACCTTCTGGTTTTGCATCAAAACACACCCTAACCCGATGTGCAAGGCATCACTATAAAATACGAATCCACCACCCCCAGATGACACTGTGAGAATGGGGGCCGTAGTAAGCCTCTTCTTCAACTCTGTTAAGCTTGCTTCACTCTTGTCGCTCCAAGCGAAGTTAACATTTTTCCTCGTCAAATACGTGAATGGTGCCGCTAAGCTGGAGAATCCCTCTACGAATCTCCTGTAGTATCCTGCCAAATCGAGGAAACTACGTATCTCGGTAACACTCCTAGGTCTCTCCCATTTCATCACCGCTTCTATCTTTGCTGGGTCTACTAAGATACCCTCGGCAGATACCACGTGGCTAAGGAACGCCACTTTCTCCAACCAAAATTCGCACTTACTCAACTTGGCATACGGTCTATGCTCTCAAAGAGTGTCAAGTGTAAGGCGAAGGTCTTGATCATGGTCCTCCCGTGTCGAGGAATACACTAAGATGTCATCCACAAAGACGATAACACATCTGTTGAGACAATACTTGAACACTCGGTTCATCAAATCCATGAACGCTACCGGTGCATTCGTTAGGCCAAATAGCATGACCAATAACTCGTAGTGTCTGTAGCGAGTCCTAAAGGCAGTCTTTGGAACATCTTCAGCCTTGATCTTCAACTGATGATAGCTTGATCGTAGATCAATCTTGGAGATGAACCTTGCTCCCTTCTGTTGGTCAAACAAATCGTCTATCTGTGGCAATGGATAACGATTCTTGATTGTAACCTTGTTCAATTGTCTATAGTCGATGCACATCCTTATCGACCCATCCTTCTTCTTCACGAAGAGTACCGGTGCTCCCTACGGCGAGACACTTGGTTGGATAAAATCAAGCTATTGTAACTCTTCTATCTACTCATTCAATTCTTTCAGTTCAATTGGGGCCATCTTGTACGGAGCCTTAGAGATTGGAGCCGTTCCTGGAGCAAGCTTTGTCGCAAACTCTATCTCCCTCTTTGGAGGCAATCCAGTCAAGTCCTCGGGAAAGATGTCTAAATACTCACTCACAACTGGTATGGCTGAGGAGTCTCATGCCTCCGGATTTGCAAGACTTAGAGCTGCTAAATAGGCTATGTCTCTCCTACGAAGTCCATAAAAATGGAATGGCTTGACGCCTTCTAGATTAAATTTCATCATCTTTTCAAAACAACCACATGCCCGTGGTGTGCAGCTAGCCAATCCATCCCGAGAATAACATCGAAGTCCAAGTCTTGGAACTCAAGGGTGATTAGGTTGATCGGTAATTCATACTACCCAACTTGAACTATACAATTCCGGTATCCTCGGTTTGTATCAACCGACTTGCCAAGTGGAGTCGAAATGGTTAACTCTTGAGGTAGGCGACTTGGCTCAGACGCGAAACCTTTAGCGAAGCTAGGTGACACAAAGGAATGTGTCGATCCGTGTCAATTAACACGTGGGTTAAACACTCGTTCACTAGCAAAATGCCTATGCATTGTAATTAGCTACATCAATAAATTTCAAGCAAAAATATACATAGACTATAGGTAGGATGATATACACGTAAGCATACATACACAATATAGCACCCATCAATTCATACTTGAAGAATTTACAATTTTTGCGTACCTTGCACAACATCGTCAAATACTTGTGTGTCTCTCTCAGTCAAGGTAAAGACTTGACCTTGGTTCGCCCTACGAGGCTACTGTGTGATTTGTGTGGGCCGTACGGGTCTAGATGTAGAAGTTTGTGAAGACCCTTGCGGAGCAGTCTGACAAACTGGGGGTCTACTCCCCTGAGGTTAAGCCCGTGACTGTCGGCGTGGGCAATCTTTGTTCATGTGGCCCTGCTCGTCACAATGGAAACATCCTCCCGATACTCTCCGACATTCTCCAGTCGGGTGTCTCACCACAATAGTTGCACTCCTCGAAAGCTGAAGAGGATGACGACGATACATATCTAGTGCCCTAAGAAAAAGCGGGGCGAGGTGCCGGCGGTGCAAAAGGAGGCCTCTGTGTCTGTGTAGGCCTAGGAGCTGGATACGGGGAAATCCTAGTCCTCTTCTCCGATGGTGTCGAGCCACTGGACTGACCCTTCTGCATGACTCTCCCGAAGCTACTCTCTTTTCTCTTAAGAAACTCCTCTGAATTCTTTTCGACAATCCTTGCCTTCCCCACAATCTCTCTCAAAGACTCCACTTGAAGAATGGAGACTTGATCCTTGATGAAGGGTTTTAACCCATTCTCAAATTTCTAGACTCGTATCTTTTCCGTCGTGATCAAGTGTGGTGCGAATCTGGACAACTCAACAAACTTGGCCTCATACTCGGCCACACTCATATCTCCTTGTACTAGGGACATGAATTCCATCTCCTTTTGTTGCTTGACAATCTTGGGAAAGTATTGCCCATAGAAGGCATCAAGGAACTGTCCCCAAGACCATGACTCTCCTACTCTGGCAGTGTCTCTCTGCCTCAATGTAGCTCTCCACCGATGATTGGCTTCTCATTCCATCATGAAGGTAGCCCAATCTACTCTCTGTTGATCCGTGCTGCAAAGAGCACGAAAGATCTTCTCTAGTTACATAATCCACGCTTCTGCAACCATAGGGTCTGTAGTCCTATAGAAGATAGGTGGATGTAGCCTTTGGAATGCCTCGAGTCCCAAAGTGTGATGTGGAGGAGGTGGATGCACCAATGCCATAGCAGTAGCAGGCTGTCGGGCTGCCAGCATGGTGATGGTTTCCACCATAGTATTCAGCAACTGAGATATGTCGGGTTGTTCATCACCCGATGGCTCATCACTTCCACTTCCACTTCCACTTCCCCTTGTATTATATCCGCGACCCCGAGCATTGCGTCTCATGATTGAATCCTGAGGATGACAGTACCACATGAGTCTACCTTGGATTCACATATAATAACTATTTCAATAATCATTTCTACAATCACTTAATATTGGTTAAGCTCCTAACAATAAACCCAAGCATACTTAGTATAATATAGCATACAATTTGTGTTCCTAGCATATGACCCTTAGTTCGGTTGGGTTCCAACCGGTTATGGACTAAGACTAAATTGTTAATCTATACTTGGAATACAACTCTTTAAAATGACCCTAATGCCTTGTTCAATCATGGTATCAGGTCTAAGTGACCCTATGGACTTTAATGCCTAGAGCTCTGATACCACATCTATCGCGACCCAAAACACCCCCTGAGAGTTAGAGATACTTTGGCTCGTGATGTGCCATAACTGATACTAATCCATCCTGTACTAATACTCAAGGCATAACATAATAGAATCTTAAATAATGCGGAAGCTTAAATCAAAGTGCGGAAGCGAAAACTAAAATTTTCTTTTCTATATATAATTAATATTCCAAGTTTGTGCATATATAACCAAAAATAAAGGTGGACATGCCCACCTATCAAAATACAAAATGACCTCTCATTATCACTCCACTCAGTAATGGTCTAGATATGGCCACACATCTAGGTCTCTCTCCTCCTGTGGCTGCAACGGGATAGGCGGATCCCTTTCTTTTACATATTCCTCTTCAACCCATGGCTCCGAGTTGTGGTTATCGAATGGACCTGCCGACATGAAATGTACGGCTGAGCATGGAATACTCAACGAGTACAAACTAATAACTAACAATACTATAATAACAAAATACCACTTCCAAGTACTTGAAAGAAAACATTCACGAACTTCATGCTTAAAACTCCGTCATGGAAAAAAGTTCATAAAAACTTATCATTTTCTTGGAAAACAAATCATCTTATGCATGCTTATGATTCTCGTGAGTTCTTATGAGTTCTTATGAGCTTTCGAGTTCGTATAACTTTTCTTGTGAGCTTTGAGTTCTTGTGAGCTTCTTATGAGCTTATGAATCCTAGTGAGTTTGTTCTTGTGAGCTTATGATCCTTGGAGACATATGCAAGATCTTAGACTTGTGAGATTCTTACGAGTTCTTGAAAAGCTTTGTGAGACTTATGATCCTTGGAGTTTATGCAAGATCTTAAACTTGATTCTCGTGAGCATGAGGTAACCGATCTTAGAATACCAACCAAAAGTTTGGCTTTGTCAATGCATATGTACTTATGCTTCTTTCTTATGAATGCATTTGAAAACCTTTCTTCTGATTCTTGAAATACATGCTCATGAGAAACCTCAGTTCATGCAAGTTGTGTGTTCGTGCTTGATAAATAGTGGCAATCATAATGACATATAACGATTTGAGGAACATGATATAGCATTTCAACCATTTATTTAACTATGTAAGCTTTGAAGGAAACATATAGAGCATTTCACTTAATATTAGTCAAATGAGGAAAACTCCTTAAATCACATCTTCATTTTCTTAATTAGTCTTCATTCATGCATTTCATCAAACAAGTAGTATTCACGTTTCTTAGGTCTTTTAACTCTTTCATTCATTATCAACATTTCATCAAACATCACATGTATATTCATTATTTGTACAATGCCCATCCAACTTTTTCATCACACAACATCATCTATCACATTCTACTTGGCATCCATTCGCCTCAACCTCCATACATTCACCACACACATCCACACTCTTCCATTTATCTTATTCTCATATAATAGATTTCATGAAAAGAACTTAAAACTTAAATTCATATACATTTTTAATGGAAATATAGGGTAATGCTAGGTTAACTATAAGAGTGTACTAACCTTTGAGGATTTACTCTTAATCTTGAAAAAAACCCTCTTGATTTGGAATCCAAGCTTGAGGAAGAAGGCAACTCTTGAAGAGTGGTGAGGATGATCCAAACTTGAGCTCTTCTCCTTCAATCCAAAGACTCCCTTGAAAATCCCCAATCTTCCCTTCTTTCTCCTCTCCAATCCCTCCTTTAGGTTTTAGGTTAACCCAAAACCCCCAAATGTCCCCTATTTATAGGCAAAGGTAAGAATCCTTATTTTCACGACTTAAAAAAAAATAGAGTTCCGCGATGACGATTGATCGTCCAGCTTCCCGAAAGCTGTCTAGATTTCTTGGTTCAGGGCAATCGATTGTCAAGTTTGGGACGATCAATCGTCCAAGTTCTAGTAGGTTGCCCAGGTTTTTGGGCTTCGGACGATCGATCGTCATCTTGGGACGATCGATTGCAAGTGAATCCGAAAGTTGCCCAGTTTTTTCCTCTGATGACGATCGATCGCCGTAATGTTGCGATCGATCGTCACTCCCCTTTTTCTCTATTTTAACCCCTTGGACCTCTTGGGGTGTTTCCAACCTTGTTCCCATCATCCTTTAGGGCACTAACCCCTATACATATAATATACCTAGTTCTTTACCATTCATTTTCTCATACAACACCCATTTCAATTACGTGGAAACTATTTGGCCAAGAAACACTATTCATGAACCATGAAAAAGTTCCGGGGTTCTACAACAAGACACCTTTGCACAACACAAAGGGCATTGTGATGTCTAAAAGTGATATTGGCTACTATAGAGAGAGGTGGAGATTAACAAATGGGAAGATGGATTGTGTTTCAGATCACTCTGGTTTTTCTGTTTTGTATCTGTATTGCTTCAATGGCTAAAGGGAAAGGTACATTTCATCAGATGAGCTTAAAAAGTACAGCATACAGGATCCATGGATCTCTATTCGGAGAAAGATCTACAATGTTTCAGATTGGGATTAGATCATCTATGTGGTGATCTTCCTGTCTCGAATCTCACTGCTAGGATGTACGATGCATTTGTTGCTTGCATTTACCTGACATTTTTCACATGTAAAACCCAGATTTCAAACTGTTTGCAACAACTCTTTTTAACATTTAGATGATTAGCCATTACACTTTATCCTGGAAATGAAAATGCACATATCCCACAAAAGATGCAAAATGGTTAACTCCACAAAATGATTGGAATTGATCCAACAACAATTGAATGGAAGCTATAAGATAGCTAGAATGTAAAGTCTCATTAAAAAAAATCCAAAGCTTTTGAGATTTAGATATCCACAGTTTCAGACCTGTCATCAAACTTATGGTTTTCTCTCATCATTTTGCCGTGTTTCGCAAACATGAAACAATCCAATGTTGGATATTGAGATCGGGTGGCTATAATCCCTCGATCGTACAACTATGGTTGATGGATAAAATCCTCAAGTGAATCTCGTCATGCATATTCACACTCATGCACATCACATCACCGCATATGTATGATCATGTTTTTAAATGTATTATATGGTATCTATCTTATTTTAATCTTGATGCATTCATGTGCATAGGGATCATGATTGATATTGTGAGATATGGAGTGTTGGATCATCTCTAAGCCAGACTGGGTATCTTGGTGAAGGGTGACCGTTAAATCTTAGTCAAAGGCTTAACAGCTAGTTTGACCAAGCCATTAAGACTCCAAAGAGCCGTTACTTGATCTAAGGGAGCTATGGTAAATGTGGTTGAATCTGAACCATTGATCCAGATTCTAATTGCTTGATATAAGGGAGTAATTATAGAGGAGTCTAACGACTTTTTCTTTGATGGTGTATAAATCCCCTTGGCTAAGGAGGAAAGAATGCAACCAAGAAAGCAAAAGTGGAGACTTTCCATTTGTGTGAAAGATTTTGTCTCTCTTGAGAATATTCCCTGTGTCACTTGAGTTTTGCTCAAGTGTGATGAACCACACAACCAAGTTTTGTATGAAATCCCATTGTGGAGAAATCCTAGCTCAACTTAGATCATACTCTTCCAAAAGGCCATTGCTCTACCTTCGTATCTCACTTTATTGATCGGATCCAAGAGATTGATTTTTTCTGCTGTGAACTCGCATCCCTTCATCCAATACTATAGTAATGTACAAACCAAGCATCTTCTCTGACTTGCATGCAATTCCTGCATCACCATTACATTTTAAGGCATCCATCTATCTTGATGAGCAAGACATGCAACTCAGGCCTATAACTATTCTGAAGCATCTGAATTCTCAAGGCAAAATAAAGAATAAAATACAATTTCGAATTGAGCAACTCACACCCACACCCACACCCACACCCACATCCATTTGAAGTATACCAGAAATCCAGTTCATTCTTCTTCCACATCATCAATTTCAGTTGAGCTAGAACTTGCTAAAGGCAGTCCAAGCCATTAACCTTTCTAGGTTGCAGCAATATATTTCACCATTTCTACACTCGGAATTGCAAACACCCAAAATACCTTGAACCCAATTCACAAAACCCACTTCCAGTCTTAAAATTATATCAATTACCCCTACAAAGTATGGGATTCATGAGTCATGAATCACATGGTCTTGCATGCATACACTTTCAGATAACACAAAATTTCAAGAATTCACATTTAAATAAGGTGATTAGTACATAGGTATAAAGCTCTAACACCATTTTAGTTATTTATATCTAAAATTATCTCAAATGCTTAGACAAACATGTAGAAAAATAGACTTATATGAGATATAAATAAACTAGAATAAGCATTTTTAGCCAGCATGTAAGTAATCCACCATAGTGCTAGGAAGGGGAAACCAGAGCATGATGAACATGTAGTAGAAATAAGAAAGTGTACGGGAGATCATGTAAATCAAATAGTCACAACAAGTAAGTGAATAAAAAACTAGTTATGGGAGATCATCAGGAGTCTGTGTATCATCGGGAGCCTGTGTAGCATCAAAGTCCGTTGCAGGTGTCGATCCGAAGGGAATATGTGAGCCGGCGTGCGTATCGGACATCCAGTCCTCAAACACCTTCATCCAGGTGTTTATGGCACTCATCTCAGTCCGCATCTCATCTGTAGTAGCCACCAAATTCTAGTTCAGGTCAGCTAATTCTTCGACTCTCCTCCTCCAATGGTCAGCATTTGGAGTGTGAAAGTGGGAGGATTCAACACCTAGTCCATATGTAAGAACCCGTCCATTCGTGTCCGGACCCATGACCTGGGTGAACATCTTGTTCTAGGCGGTGCTACTTGTAGTGCCCTCCGGATGCTGGCTAACTAGCTCATCCATCTGTGTTTGCATACACAAAATATTGTTGATTGCAATTTAGGAATAATGATGGACATTGAAATTTATTAACAATTAGTTAATGTGATAATAAGAGCATACATAAAGATCACCTGATGCCCAGTCGAAAAATGTCCCATCTTGGTGAAAATGTGTCATATGGTACATTTGTATCCGATCTGGCTCTTGTCCATTTGGATCCCGTGCTTGCTATCCTAGTGAACTAAACAACAATTTTTTTTAATGTTAGAAAAATTATAAATAATAGATGAAAGGGACAAAAAGATAGTCACTGATATGTCACAATTATTACTTAATTAAACATACTGCATCTGTCCTATACTAGGCGAAACTCCGTGTCCCTGCCGTATGGGAGGTACGACGCTGCGCTTTGTTCTCCTTGTTCCGTTTACTCATAGCCTACAAATGCAAATAAGAACATCAAATTTTAATATGAGGTCTGTACCGAGTGTCAGAGATTTAAACATGCGATCTCAAAGTCATACCTTCATCGGCTCGAAACGCCGATGAGCCACTATGGCTCTCCACTGCGCTAGAATTGTCCTATGATCGACACTGGCCATCTTGTCGTCTAGTGATAGCAGTGGATTGTGCCATTTTCCTCATAGCTTATCCTTCCAATTCTTTCAAAGTGTGTCACATTTGTTGTTTACCCAAGTCCACGTCTCTGCTCTCGGGGGGAGGTCGAATACCATCTACATCACAATGATTAGAGTCCCAAGGCATAACATTCATGGTTCTGTATATTGAATGAAAATTTATAATCCAGAAATAAAAGAAAGGATACATAAGTGCATAAACATAATACGAAGAATTTGAAAATAATCCTTTCTTTAAGTGCCTATAATCTAGAAATAAATGAGCAACATGCTTTGACCAGGTATCCTTCCTTCTTCCCCCACGAACCTTTGATGGATATACACAATGGGAAGGTAAGAACATGGATTTTCCACTCCTCGAGTTTGGTAGCTAGTTTCTTTTTGGTTTTTAGTGGTGTAGCCTTGTAGTTCCTTTTGCTATCCTTCGTTCTTTGTTCAGTAATCAATGAATTCTTGTACAGTTTTTCTCTCATATTTGTATTGATCTTTTATTGATAAAAAAAGAAACCCTAGCTCATCAAAGTGCTCCTAAATGAGCATCAGACATGAAATATGTTTGAGATACCGAGGCCGACTCTCTCAACTAGAAAGGAGGTGTTGTCGAACTCCCTTCTCTTCCTCTCCATACACTCAAGTAATAGCTCCCAGAAGAAGCCTTCACAGAATGCTCAAAGAGGCATCCGCACCTCTTAAGAACCATCTAGAGATTAGGTACTTGAAGCTGAGAGGGAATGCACCCTCTGCCAGGATAGGAAATGTCCCCAAATCCAACTAACTAGAGGACAATTAAGTAACAAATGATCCACTGTTCTATCCTTGACCATACACAAAAAGTATCTGTTAGCTAATTTTTTCCCATTGCTCTTTAAGTAGTCTAAACTTCAAAGTGAGAATTTTATAAAAGTTATCTAGAGGAAGAAAGGAATCTTGGATGAATAACTTGATTCTTCATTACTTTGCGAGGAAATGAAAAACTGTTTATCCAATACTATTCTCAAAGACTCCAATGAACTGGAATTGAGAGCAATGGTGGAGGGATCAGATATTTATGTAGAATCTTTATGAGGGCAACATATCATCGAGCGTCTCACTGAATGCATTTAGATGGCTGTCTAGGTTGTAGCTGCAGTCCTTTCCTTCTAGTTTCATCAAAGAAACTAGTAAGTAATAAGAGGATCCCCCATTGGAGGGAAAGTACTTGCAGAGATGTGTGGAAATATTCTTTGGTCAAAGATAGAGATGGAAAGGCTTCTAATTTCTTACTTGATCATCTATTACCATGCTTTGTTTTTTTATCTTTTGGGTTCCATGTACATTGTCTGTCTTTCATTAATCATGTATCAGGAGATAAAAATTATTATATTATTTGTCTGTCCATGTCCATTGTAGAAGTTTTGGTCCACTAATTGCTCGAGCAAATACATGGTGTGTAATTACGTATCTCTTGAAGATAATTTTTGTAATAGCTTTTCTGTTTTAAATTTTTTTTCTTGAGTTGGCATAGTTGGAGAAAAGCTATGTAATTTCAGTTAATGGCATGTAATTTCAGTTTAGATGTGTTTGCATCTACGTAGCTAGATATGCATGCAAAATTTTGGGAACTTTTTCCACTGGAATCAAATCAGATTCTTTAGAGCCCTATGTTGGGTTTGTTATAGGGGGGTATTAGTCAGATTTTTAATGGTCTTTTCTCTCTCTATATAATATTGCGAGGAAGAATAGGCAAAGTTAAAAACCAAAGTTTTGAAAGACCACTAGTCTAAACATGTGGGTAAACTTTGTTCTTACCAGTACTCTATCCATCACTCCCTACTTCATGGAGTCAGGAACTAACCGCCAGTCTAGGTGACTGATGAGGACAATATCCCCATCCTTCGCCAAAACCCCTATAAACTGCGATAATTTTCCTGCATGAGGCCCGGTGGGCTGTCCCACTGGGTTAACCTCCACTAAGAGGCGGGGCTAGCTTAGTGGCGGTGGTGGAAGGGCCCTGTTTGGTCCCCTAGTCTATCCGCACAGCGGATGGCCTAAATATAGTAAACAAAATCTGATCAGATTTACACAAGTTAAATGCACAAGTTATTTAGATCAATAGACAAAATCATTCAATTACTTGATGACGGAACAACCTCATGATGGCATGGCCTGTCCTGCTACTGGGATGGCAGCCACCCTGCTACGATCCTGCAGGTTGGCTAGAACTCCCAGTCTCATGTTGGGAACCCCCAGTCTGACTAGTGCTTTCACGGCATCGGTATCTCTTCCCATACGTACTCATCCCTGTAAAACTTGGAGAGTGATATGAGAAAAACAATGTAAGCAACAACAATAATGACAATTACATAATAAGTAAACAATTAAAAATTGAAAATAAAGTGCTAATAGTGACGGAATTGTCATTTCATCGAAAAGAAAGTGCTAGTATTGTCATTTCATAGCTAAGTCTACATTTAGCATTCCTCATTAGATTAAAGGCATACATAAAAGGGAAAGAGGGACATAAAACCTTAACCTACAAACAAAAGCAAAACTTTATTTCATTACAAATCTAAGATTTTCCATGCATGCCCACTTTGTCAACTGAAAATAAGAGCTCTATGCTTGTCAGGAGAGAATCAAATGCTGAATCAAATTATATTGGCAAAATTACTCAGGTTATACCTTAACAAAGTAAGGATACATAATTAAATGCTGACTCAAACTCTAAGCTAGAATTAGATGAATGTTCTCTCATTGATTGTCAAAGATGCATAACAGTTTCGTACTATAATTTACATGTTAAACATGTATATAATTATCTTCGGCAGAATCATCGGACTCAGACGTCTCGGGTTGGGTGATGATTAAAGGTACATCAACAGTTGTCCCGGGAATATTTGTCCTAAGATCTGTAATGTGATCGACATCAACTCCAGGGTCTTCCAAATGTGCGACGTTTGGTTGATCTGTTTCGGGTCATGCCTCTCCCATATTTGAATAAATTTCATCTTGCATGTGGAAGAAATCTCTGGGTTTAATTTGAATAGCAATATGCCAGTATTGTTTTACTGGGTCTTCGATATAAAAGACTTGCATTGCTTGAGAAGCTAACACATAAAGTTCATTTATCTATATTTAACAATCGTCAAGCTTAAATTGGAACTTGTCTTGCTTGACACCCCTGCCTTTGATCATACCATCAACCCAATCACACTTGAATAACACAGCCTTTCTCCCACCATAATAGTCAAGCTCAACGATTTCTTGTAAAACTGATTACCCACCAAAATAGGAAAATAAAAATCCCAAAATAAAAGAACCCCACATACTCACCAGAATAGAACCCAATCCCACCAACATCAAATATGATAAAAATTCACAAACAGATGACAAAATAACAAGAACCCGGATTACCCAACAAAGAAATCAATAAACTAAATTAGGAAAAAAAACTCTCTTACCTTGTGAACTTTGAGCAGCTCAAGAATCCCCAAGAACAATTTCTTGGCGTGTGCAATCCACCAGCCCAATTCAAAGCAATATCGGTGTCCTCTCGATTCAACCTAACGGTGACGCCAATTGAGCCTCCCACCGACGACTGGCAGAACTCGAACAAGCCGTGAAAGACAGGACAGTCTTCGTCGACACTGATCAAAATTAGGGTCTTAAATTATTACAAGCATCAAAACTAAAGGATGGAAATTTAGACCCCGATTGGTTGCACTTTTGTTTTATGTTTTCTGTTTTTAAAAACAAAAATTTGTAATTTTTTACACAAAACATGTTTCTGCTTTCTTTTCTAAAATTAGTAACAAAATTTTTGAAAATCAAGATAACAAAAATTTTCTGTTATCTCTATTTTTGTAAACAAAAAACAAAAATGGAAAACATGGACCCACTACTAGCCACCCACCCACCACCCACCACCACACTACTACCCACCACCTACCACCCACCATCACCACGATGTTAGCCTCATGGTTACAATCTTGGGTACCCATAATAATTTTGATGATAACACAATAATGGAATAACCATTGTGGTACTAATGTTTCTACTAAGTCTTTGTGAAATTTAGTGAATAAGAGCATTAACACATCATTCAAGGCATGTAGCATTGAAATGACTCCAAACAATTAGATCAATAAAAAGCAAGTCTTCAACCACATTCATAATTGAAGAACACTCAAAGAAAAAAGAACCAATTTCAAGATCAAGAAGATGAAGTTCTCACTTGCAAGCCAAAATAAAAAATCTTAACAAAGAACTCTTGGGAGATCATGAAGACAAAGTCAAATTCGAAGATCCAAGATCAAGTTGAAGAACAACTCTCAAGAAGGTTTAGATTCTTATTTTTATCTTTTGAGAGAATCTAGGATTTATGTAAAAAGTCCTCAAAACTTAAAAGTTAAATTGCTCAAATACTTAGATTAACCATAGGAACCTAAGACCATAATTCATATTTATTCTAAGGCCCTACAATATTATAAAAATGAGGACATGCAATAATGGTAAAGTCAAGCCAAGTGACTTTGAAAAAGGTCTCCATCATTTTGAGAAGTATAAGATGAGATTAAATAGAAAATACAGAGATCTTGTCGACGAAATTACAGGGGTACTGCAATTTCAGACCCTGTAATTTGGGCGACGAAACTGGCCTCTGAGCTACTGTTTGGTTTTTGGCCTCAATCTCATCGACGAATTCAGTGAGCCCACCCAATCTCGTTCGATGAATTCTTGCGGGAAGTAGAAAACTCTGTAACAACTAGTTTTTAATGGTTAGTTTTGTTCTTAATGCTTCTCCAACGGTCATAAAACCTCTTGGACTATAAATATGGATGACTTATGAACTAAAGGAAGAACTCCTATCATTTCAATCATTCTATTACTCACTTTATCATTCATTGATCAATCATTTGAGTAAAAATATAGAAACCCAAAAAGAGTCCAAATTAAGCTATTCAACTCCATACTTTGAGAGACTCTTAGAGAGCGTTCAAGTGATCATTTAGCTCGTATAATGAGCAAAATTTGATTGTAAACATCACTCTTCAAAGTGTATGTAAAATTAAGAATTGGTGGATTCTTGTCCTTGAAGCAGAGAACTTTGTAAAAGTCAAGTGAGGATGTTCTCTTGCAAATAGGATTGATTTTCGTCCGTAAGAAGATTGTAAATGTTTGATATTCACTTGGAAGAAGATTGACGATTAGTGAAAATCATGGTAAATCCTCCATCGGGTATAGCTTGAGGCGGGGACGTAGGCAAGATTGTCGAATCTCGTGAACAATATCTTGTGTTTCATTCTCTAGCTCTTCTTTTTTACTTTATTGTTTTGATTGCTTGTGTAGAATTGCATAATTTCTATTCCCTTTTAAATAGTATAATTAAAATTCCGCTTAAAGGATTAGGAAGAAATTTTAAATTGTCATAGACCCTATTCACCCACCTCTAGGGTCCAATCCTTGGGCAACACAAGACACCACCACGACATCACCACCCACAACCACCACCACCATACACAACCACAATACCACCACGACACCACCACCACAATACCATCCACCACCATCACTACCACTACCTACCACCACAATACCATCAACCACCATGATACCACCAACAATACCACCCACCACCACCACCACCACCACCACCACCACTACCACCATGAATTGAAATTATTTAATTATATTTACCAATACGTTTTTTTTGTTTTCCTTTTTTTTAAAAACAAGTTACAGTTAGTAATGCCAAACATGTTTCCTACTTAAAAAAATTGAAAACAGAAAGTCGTTTTCAATTTTAAAAAAAAAAAAAAAAAAAAATAGAAAAACGGAAGTGTATCCAAAAGGCCCCTTATTTTTTTAATAAAAAAATAGAAATTTAAGTAAATGAAATGGAGAACGCAAACTGGTAAATGAATCCAAAAGAAAAAAAAAACTAAAAACTAAAAATGATTTATGTATAAAAAAAATTAGGAAACCCTAATCCTAGAGAGAGAGATTTCAGGACCTAGAAGAGAGAGAGAGAGAGAGAGAGAGAGAGAGAGAGAGAATGAGCGAGCACGAGAGAGAAAGAGAGAGAGAGAGAGGTTACCAGAGAGAGCAACGACGGTGGCATTGGTGACGGAAAGGGGACGGGGAAGGTGACGACAAGGCAGAGGGAAAAAGGGGCGAGCGGGAACCAGCGAAAAACTTTGGGGAAGATAGGTTTTCGTGGGTTTTATTTTCCCCATTTAATATAAAGAATCTTAGTGACGGAAATATTTCCATCACTAATAATATAAATAAATAGTGACAGAACTATTTTCTTCATTAATAAACTAAATATCAGTAGTGACGGAAATTGTTTCGTCAAGCGGACTTCTGTTACTAATAGCACTAGTGACAGAATATTTTCATCACTATTATATAATCCCTGTTAGTGACAGAAAAAATTATGTCGCTATCAACTATTTTAATTTAAAAAAACTTCGTAAGTATGAAATTACCTATTAGAAACGGATCATTAGTGACGACACGTGTTTCCGTCACTATAAATGATGTATTAGTGACGGAAAATTTTCCGTCACTAATATTCCGTCGCTGCTCGATTGTTTTCTTGTAGTGTGTATAGTCATTTGACTGCATTATAGACCATAACCTGAATCCATGTGTAATTCATAGGGATGCAGAGAGAGAGGAGAAAACAATGAGACTACATAGGGCCAATTGAGGAGGGACTTTTCAATTAGGAGGAGTTAGTGAGTTTGATGGGTCGTTAATATGGCGGTATTGGTGCACAAACAGGTTGGCTTATGTAACCGCTCGAAGAACTCATCCACAAGTGATGTGAAAGAAGAAGTCAAAATAATAAAAAATAAAAATAAAAATAAAATAAAGGGGTTTTTTCCAATTCCTTTTATTTGTAAGCAAAAAGGATCTCAGGGGATGTTTCACATATTGGCCAATTATTACTGGTTAGTCTTAGAAAATGTTTGGAGTCTTGTGCGGTTGTGCATCTGAAAATTGAGAAATGAGCAGAGGAATAGATTGATCTTCGCTAGGAGCTCCACTTATTCTACATCAGAACAGACCTGGAGCTTTAGTAGTGATGTTGGGTAGAACAATCCATGTCCAGGAGTGACTTTTTGTCAGATGGAGCCACTAGGTTTTCAGTGAATACTTTATTACTGTACTGTGGAAAAATTACCAACAAACCTTAAGTTGCATTGTCAGAAAAATGATCTCATTTTGGATACTGGCTATAATGTAATTCTCGGGGCAAAAAATTAGCTCTGGTGGACGCCTGACCCAAGCGCTCGGGCATCCACAAATGAAAGAGCACCTCGGGATAATTTGGGGAAGAAGTCATTTTATTTTCTCCCCATGTTTTTGACTTCTCCCCATTTGATATATCCCCTTTAAAACGCTACATGTCCCACTAGTGCTAATCTTTTCCCAATTTTCAGATTCTTTTTTTCTTTCTTAAATCATTTACAAATTTTCCCTTGACATATTTTTAGTTATATAAATACATTTGTAATCGAAAAGAATGACATTACATTCGCACTCATCTATCTTAAAATCTTGATCTGAGCTATATAAGCACCAACTTTTTACATCCTATTTTTTAAACCATGGTTAAGAAATTTAATCATGGTTAATCCTAGGTCAAACCCTAATCAAATCCTAGGTCAAACCCTAATTCTAGTCCTAAACCTAGCTCTAACCTTAGGTCAAACCCTAGTCTAAGCCTAGTTAAATCCTAGGACAAACCCTAGTCTAACCCGAGGTAAAATCCTAGTCTAACCCTAAGTCTAACCCTAGGTCTAGTTCTAAACCTAGCCCTAGCCTTAACCCTAGGACTAACCCTAGGCCTAACCCTAGGTCTAGTTCTAAACCATCCCTAACCCTAGAGTTAACCCTAGGCGTACCCTAGACTCAACCATAACCTAATCTTACCTTAACCATGATTTGGACCCTAAGCCTGGACCATTAGACTTATGGCCAAACGAACCTCGACTTAGGTCACCACATGACCCCATTATCAAAACCCAACTCAAAGGTTCAAGTGCAAGGCTCAAGGCCTAAGCCCATGATCCATAATTCTAAAAATCAAAGGCCCAAGGTTCAAGTCCAACACCCATGACCCATGATCCATGGACTAGACCCCAGGACCCATATCCCTTTTCATGCTAACCCTAACCCGTACTCCAAAATTCATTCCCAGTTTGAATCTTGCGCAAAAGGGGAAAACGCTGGTCTTTCATGCTGGCCTCTGCTCCCCTTGCTTCCACCTCTCCAGTCCTTGCTTTGACCTCCCAATGGCCTCCCTCCCTTTCACCTCACCTCCCTCCATATTACCACCATGCCACCATCCCTCAAGGGCTATAAAAACCAACCCATCTGCAGAATTTTGATGAGGATGAAAACACTCCGAAAATTCAAAAAAGGAAACCCCAGTAACCAGTCCCTAAACCTCTGCCCCTTAGAGCATCTCCAACTGTGCTCTATAATTCTAAATATAGAGTTTTGGTTGAAAAATCCAACTCCAACCGTGCTCTATATTTAGAGGTTGGCCTTTATTGCTACAGTGACCTCTATATTTAGAGGGTGGGAGAGAAAATAGAGATGACCTCTATAACAATTTCATGCTCTTACAATACCATTTGTGTCCTCTTTTTGTCTTTCAATCTTTGTTAAAATACTGATTGTGTCCTTTTACCTTACCTTATGCCACCTCTTAACCGTGGTTAAGATTCATCCACCCATCCTTGTTTTGTTTTAAATATTAATTATTTTTTAAAATTAAAAATTGTTTTTAATATTAAAAAACTTTAAAAACAGTTTTTTAATTTTAAAAAACGAATTAGTATATATAAAAAAAAACCAATGATGGGTAGGTGAATCTTAACCATAGTTAAAGGGTGTCAAAAGGGACATGTGGCGACCGTGGTTAAGATTCATCCACCAATCCTCGGTTTTTTTAATAAAAATAAATAGTGTTATAGAGTAGGAATAGTGATTTAGAGTTTCTTTCCGGTGGAGTAAATAACTTTAAAGTGAGGCCCATCTCCTCAGAATATAGAGGAGATGCCGAAATAGATGAGAGATATAGAGTTTTGGGTTGGAGATGCTCTTAGTTTCCTCAGTTCAGGTAGTGAGTTCAGACCGGAGGAAGTGCCTTGGTCTTCCTCCCTTGTATGGTCATTCAACCTAACCAGCAACAACAGCCCTCACCTTGAGGTCGTAAAAAATAAAGAGCAGAGGGTAAGCCCCTCACCCTTTCTTTCTTTTTTTCTCATTCATAGTCCTACTCTAGGAATCTTGGTTTTAGGCCTCCTTTATAGAGTAGCAGGAGACCTTCATCTCCTCTCAACGGGATAGAGGCTCTCCTGCTAAGAGGGAAGATTCTTGTATACAAAGAGTTTTTTTAAAAATAAAAGGTCGGTTTGGCCTGTTTTCTGCACTTTCAGCTGGTACTACTAATGCCTTTTTATTACGGACCATCACTAGGGTTAAGATCAACCCTAGTCAAATGCCCTCGTCCCTAGTCCAGAATAAGTGGAGGTTGTTTTAGGCCCTGCTTTGTTTCTGAGACTGTAACCCGGGTTAGTTTTAACCCTAGTCACCTCTTTGACCTTATTTGCTCTAGAAAGAGCCCGAAGTATCATCTCAAGGTCAGAAAAATAGGGCAGATAAAGAAGAAAAAAACCTGAGCAGAGGCTGTTTTATTTATTATTTATTATATGCATAGGTTGGTTGACCAGCTTCCATGGCCGATTGACTAGCCTAGGTGCAGAAGGCCCCTTTGGCCTATCTTCTGTACTCCCAGCTTTTCCAGCATATTATTTTCACTGTGGTTGGTTTCTTCTTGTACAATGGTTAATATTTTGGCTAGGGTTAAACATAACCCTAATTAACATATCTTCCCCTTTGACCAGAGTATGTTGGAGGCCCTTCTAGGCCCTACGCTTTAGTCTTTGCCTAAAATCTCGAGCAAAATCTAAGGAAATAAGTAGTGCCATAAGCGGCACCTTAGGCTTAACATATGGACTGGGCCTTAGACCCTTAAACCATGCTCAATTCATGCATGGAGTGGCTTTACACCCTTGGTATGCTTATGCTTTTCCCCTTGGTTGCATTGTAATGTTACAGTATGTGCTCATAAGAGCATTTGACCCTTTGCTGCTAACTATAGCGCTGACCAAGGTCCAAACTCCATAGGGAACCAATCTAGACCTTGCATTCGGTAATGCCCTAGATTCTAACATCCTTTAGACCTTTCACCAGATTTCTAACCATAGTTAATCAAGCATTACTTGACCACACTGTTGCCCAGATATGGAGCCTAGAGAGGGAGAGGGGGGGGGGGGGGGGGGGTGAATAGGGTCAATGACAGATTTAAAACTTGTTTAACCTTTTAATGCGGAATATGAAAATCAAAGAGAAATGCAGCTAACAGATAATAAAGAAATCTAATATCAAGATAATCTAAGAGATAGAAGAGAGAAAAAAAAATTACAAACTCAGTTGTTAACGAGGTTCGGCAATCTCCAGCCTACTCCCCACCTCTGCAAACCTCAAGAGGTTTCACTACGATCCTCAATCGTATAAGCTCATTCACAGGTGAAGCTTAAACCATTTTACAATCTCTCTTCCGGTCATGATGCAACCTTACTATCTCTCTTCAGGCCAGGATGAAACCTATCACCGTCAGAGCACAACCTTCTCTGACAAAAACGAAGCAACAACCAAGAACATGCAGGTTCTTGACTGATATAGATTGAGGTTTTGGATTTACAATCTGAAATAAAGAACTCCTTTTGAGTTAGATTTAAATGTAATCTTTAACTCTAAGAAATCTCTTAAGTAGATTATTCAGATTTAGCTCAAGGAGAAAAACAGAATACCGTTTCTCAAGATTGTGATTTTTAGCTCGTGTGAATGATTGATCAATATAATAGTGCAATCTTGGCTTAATCGTTACTCATTTGATTCAAAGATCATCTCTATTTATAGTGATCTAAAATTCATTACTGTTGGTGAGCATTTAATGTGAAATCACCCATTATTAATATAGCCGTTGAGCATTAAAGGCGAGTTTCAGTTTTTCTCAGGTCATTCAGTCGATTAGAAGAGTCCTCTGATTGGCTGGATGGTCACCAGATCAGATGGATTAGTCATCTAATTGACTAGATGATAAAAACCATATTTTGAGTTTTTTGTTTTATCCAGTCGATCACAAGGGTCGTGTGATCGAATGGATGAACCACCTAATCGACTGGATGGTTCACTTGATCGGCTGGATAGACCAAAAGAAATCAGATCGTGGTTTTCTAAGACTTTAATGATTTGCACGATTTCCAAAGTCATTTAACATATTAAGTAAACATGATTAACATCTCATAATGATCTTTTGAATAATCTAATATGGATTCATAATGAGTTTTAACTCGATCAGTACATGCAGACAAATTTTGACAAAATTTATTCTATCCAGTCGATTACAGGACTTGCCTGATCGGCTGGACGGTCTGCCTGATCGGATGGATGGTCTGTCTGATCGACTGGATAGACCATTTTATTTACTGAATCTATTTTTCAAAACCTTTAAGATAGGATTTGATTACAAGGTTTTGTACTTAATCTTTATGAGAAAAATGATCATGTTTTAAGATCCTTTATTATATTTTTATATTGGTTTAAGGAACCTATGGTCAATCTAAGGTATTTTAAGCTTTTCACCAAATCACCACTTAAGGATTTTTACAAAAAAAATCCTATACAAACCACTAACTACCTATTCTTAGATCTTGATGGATTTGATCCTTTGTTTCTTTGGTCTTCAGTAGCAGTGCCTCAAAGACGATCTTCCATATTTCTTTTTGTTTATAGATGAATATCTTCTTGAAACTTTGAATTGGAGTTGTCTTTACTGGTTTGACTTGATCTTTTGTATTGAAGGTTCTTAAATCTTTGCTTATAGTGAATCCTATATCTTTTGAATACTGTAGACAATGATGCTCATGGTAGACATTAGTATCTCCAGAGTCATTTCATTATTTATGTTATCATTAAAATTAATGAGGGTCATACGATTGTAACATTTAGGCTAACAATCTCCCCCTTTTTGATGATGATACAAATAATGGAATGAGATGAGTTAAGCTCCCCCTCAACATATATTTTCCATAAAATTTTTGAGGAGAGCTCCTCCTAAGCATATGCAAATAAATAAAATTAAGTAGTTTAGAACTGAGAGAAGTTCCACAAAGGAATTCATTTATATCTTCTTTTAAATACCAAGAGAAATTCCACAAAGGGAATTAATTTAATTTATAAAAATCAAGAGAAGTTTCATGATATTTCAAGTTGAATTAAAGTACAACATCATAACAGAAATATGTCCAAAAAGATTCATGTATTTCATATGAAAAAAAAAAAACTACATCCATGCAATCAAGCTTTCAGAAAATATAACCAGATCATATCATCACATTTCATATCCATACAATCAAGCTTTCAAAAAAATATATCATATCATCACATTTCATATCATTTCCTTTTCTCCCCCTTGACATCATATAAAAAAAATTAAAAAAAAAGAGCCCCTACAACAGTAGCAAAAAAAAAAACTCTAAATGGACTTCTTCTTCTTCTTCTTGATGGTCATGTACATGGAGTCTTCTTGACTACTGGAGCTGACCAAGGAGGTATCCGAACTATCAGAGGTAGAACTAGAGATGATGGTTGGATCTACATCTTCATTAGATGAAGGATAAGAGATGATAGGTTCACCCTTAGAAGGGACTTCTTCTCTTTGCATTGACTGTTTGCCTTTGTCTTGAGAAGGAGGGCCTTGAGGGGTGCCGGTTGCCAAGCTCACCAGAAAATTGTTGATCTTTTTAAGTTCAGAGACAGGTCTCAAAATAATAGAAGTTGATAGGGAATCTTGTTCAGCCATATCCAAGAGCAGTTTGCCTTGAGTCTTCATTTGCAGAGTCGAGGACTCGACTCGACTCTGGATAACAGTGGCTGCTTTTCCAAGCTTTACAAATTCTTCCATCTGATCAGTTGCAATCTGCTGAATTAGAGTAGTGGCGGTGTCAACTTGATTTTTGATTAATGTTGTATCCATGTTAACATCCTCCAAGATGGAGGCAAAACCATTTGTTCTCTCCCTCGATTCTGAATGCAGTGCTGCAATGGAAGTCTCAACAGAGGAAAGCCTTTCTCTGATTTTAGTTCTGAAGTCTGCTAAGGAGCACTCAAGATAGGCCAAACGATCTCGCACTTTAGTCTGCATCCCAGAGGCTTGAGCTTCCTGAGAATCCAATCTCTCTCTAATCTTAGATTGGAAGCTTAGCATCCCAGAGCTCAGAGAGTTGAGTTTCCTCAGCATAAGGCTGAGAAGATCATCATTAAAAGAAGGCCTTTGAGGAAGCTCAGGCTGAGCTGAAGAGCCACCAACCTCAAACTGAGGAGGAGAAGCCCTGAAGGGAGAAGAGATAGGAGAAAGGAGAGGAGCTCTAGCTGGAGACAGGATAGGAGGATCATAATGGAGAGAATGCTCCAAAGGAGGATCAGAATGAAAGTCAGAAGAAGGTGGAACAGGGGAGGTTGCTGGAGCAGCAGATGTAAAAGGCTGAGAGGTAGAGGTTTTGGAAAACCACTTCTGCAATTCCTTATCCCATTGATATCCCATCTTAATGAGAGTGGTAGGGTTGTAGATATCATGATGGGAGGGATAAATGACCTCTAAGGTAGAGTCAAGAGATAGCTCAATGTTCGAAGACATGAGTGAGAAGCTGGTCATAAGGCAGACAGACATTTTTCTTGGGTACACATGCAACCATGTTGTGGAAGATAAGGTAGCAAAGATCAAAAGGTTGGGTGGTTAGAACACACCAGATCAAGAATACATCAAAGTAGGATAGGTAATTTCGCCTACATTTCCTTGGAAGAATATTGCAAGAAATGATGTGGTGGATCAATCTGGCTTCGAGTGTGAGACTGTTGAGAGAAGGGAGGGAAGCTTTGAAAATGTTCTTATTGGATTACATAAGCTTTAGAGCTTCAATGGGGTTGAATCCAGGATGGATTGGCCATTCTTTGGAGGCAGACATTTCGATTTCCCCAGGAGGAAGGGAAAAAATGGAGGTGATTTCTTCGATGGACAGAAAGATGTCTGTAATCACAAAATTCATCTTTGCTTATCAAATTTCCTTCATTGTTGTATGAAGTTTATTGTTTTGTTGTGGAGGATTATCCTTCCAATCTGAGTAAACCCAAATTGTTAAATTACCTTCCCTATTTGGGGGGAGAACCTCTGATTAAGATGAAGAATTAAAAAGAACATATATTTGAATAAATATATTTTTATTTATTCAATGAGGTTACCCAGTTCCCATGTAGGCGTTACAAGTGCCTCATTGAGGTCTTTATATTTGTAGAAAAGAAAAGAACATGGTGGTGGCTATTTTTATGAGGCTCACCTGATGTTCTCCATAGCGGGGAGAGCTTCTTCTTCCTTACTTGTTTGCTGCTGTACTTGCTATTGCTTGAAGGGGATGAGAGAGTTTTTCTCTTTCTTCTCTTTTTTGTGTATCTTCTCGTATGTGTATGGGTTTCTTATTAGAAACCCATCTTTTATAGGTATGAGAGAGTCCTCTTTTGGTCTCTCTCTTTGACTCCCTTATTTTAAGGAAGTCAAGATGGGCTCTCCTCTTAGAGGATGCCAGCTCATGGGTCTCCCTTATCTGGGAGAGTCCTCAAGCTCAAAAGAATCATCTTCTTTTGAGGACTCTTATACTAGGTTTCCCCTTTTTGGAAGAGGGGGGGGGGGGGGGGGGAATCCTAATACATTTCAAAAAGGAGGATGTTTAATCACATCATTTCCTAGGATATAAGACATGGTCCTAATCCTATTATAATTATGGGGTGCCATGTGACATCCCATGAGATTTTAAAAGAGGGGATCCTTATCTTGGGATCCCCACAGTTTGATAGAGAATCCTTCTTATCAAGGATACTCTGCCCTATGACAGTCAGATGTTGACTGTAGCTGGGCATAGATTGACCTAGTTCAGTCTACAGACCAGAGGGTGAGACCATAGGTCTCACCCACGGATCATTGGATGAAACCATAGGTCTCGCCCACAGACCAGAGGGTGAGACCATAAGTCTCGCCCACAGACCAGAGGGTGAGACTATAGGTCTCGCCTACGGATCATTGGATGAGACCGTAGGTCTGACCCACAAATCAGAGGGTGAGACCATAGGTCTCGCCCACGGACCACTGGATGAGACCATAGGTCTGGCCCACGGACCAGAGGGTGAGATCATAGGTCTCGCCCCGTGGTCTGGGATTAGGTCCAGGACCAAGTTGGTGCTGGTTGATCCGTGAGGTTTTATTCTCACGGATTGGACACATGTCAGCCTCTTGGAGGCATGCACCAAATTTTATCTGTGGGGGTTTATCTTCACGGATGGAATACGTGTCAGTCTTTCAGAGGCTAGCACTAAGGTTAGATCTGTGAGGTTTTGTTCCTCATGGATTAAACACGTGTCAGCCTCTCGGAGGTTGGTACTCAAATTTGGATCCGTGAGTTTTAATCCTCATGGATTGAACAGATGTCAGCCTCTCGAAGATTGGCACTCAAGGTTGATCCGTGGGGTTTATCCTCACGGATTGGACATGTGTTAGCCTCTAGGAGGCTGGTAGTCAGGTTGAATCCGTGGGATTTTAATCCTCACGGATGAGATACATGTCAGCCTCTCGGAGGCTGGCACTAAGGTTGGATCCGTGAGGTTTTGGTTCTCATAGATTGAACACGTGTCAGCCTTTCAGAGACTGGCCTCAAAGGCTATTCGTGAGGTTTTAGCCCTAATGGATTGACGCGTGTCAGCTTCTTGGAGGCTGACACTTAGGGTTAGATCTGTGAGGTTTATCCTCACGGAACAAACCCTCTTTGCCTTGCTGGGTGGCATGATGGCCAGCTATCAGCATTTAATGCTGACAGCTAAAGGTACTACGCGTATCACAGGCACGGGCGAACCCAAACCATATCTCCGAGAGACAGTGATTAGGTGTGTGTCATTGTACACATACCTAGGTAATGGACGGTGAATTTTCATTGTCCACTATGTCCTTTCCATAGACATAGGAGGTGAATAAATTTTTTGACGGATTGAAATGTAAATGGGAATAAAAGAGTTTGACGAGTTCAGGGTACAAGGGTTCCTTGAATTCGAGGAGATGGAGCCATCCAAGAGCTTTGAAGAGCTCACAGACGTGACCTTAGCCCCATTCTATTAGGACAGATGAATCAAGAAACTTATCGTATACAATATGACGGGAATGGATGACATCTCGGTATCTTCTTGCAGCCTTTCTTGTCTTGAAGCACAAAGCTTGAGGTTCATCTTCAGCAGGAGCTTTTTTTGTACGCCTTTGCCTTTTAGGGCTTGACCCAACTTTAGCGTTCTTCGTTCTCACCATTTTGAATTGGTTAGGAATCAAATTGAGTAGATTGCAGAAGGTTTTGGAGAGATTATGGAGGTTTGGAGAAGATGAATAAAGTAGAATTTTTTTTTGGGGGGAAGAGGCGAATGCGGGTAGGAATTAAGAAAGTTTAAAGTGAATGGGTAGATTGGGGATTTTAGGGTATTTATAGGTAGGAAATAAAAAAAAAAAGAAACAAAATACACTATCCAGTCGATTACAAAAGTCGTCTGATTGGCTAGATCTCTCATGTAGTCAATCAGAACACTGAGGTGATCGACTAAATAGAAGAAAAAACTTTTTGAAAAGATTTTAGCATAAATAATCAAGTTTTACACTATCCAGTCGATTTCAAGATGCGTCTGATCTGATGGATCTATCATGTAGTCGATCAGAACACTGAGGTGATCGACTGGATAGAAGAAAAAATTCTGAAATTTTTCAGATTTCTTCTAAATCCAACTTTCTATACATTGAACATTATTAACTCATTTCAAAACATTGATTAATCATTATAAATCAGTTCCATAAATTTCATTGAATATTAATAGATTTTAAGCTTTCATTTACAAGTTAATTTCATTTGTATATTATGCTCTGGTTTCAAACATTTGAGATTATAAGATTTCAGATAGCTTGCCTATACCCAGTTCTCTTCTCAAAGTACTAAACCTATCATGTTGAAGGGGTTTTATGAATATATCAGCAAGTTGGTTGTTTGTATCAACAAACTCCAACACAACATCCTCATTTTGTATATGATCTCTAATAAAATGATATCTGATTTTAATATGTTTAGTTCTTGAGTGTTGAATGAGATTCTTAGTCATACATATGACACTTGTATTTTCACATTTGATTGGAATATTAGAATAAAGTAATTTATATTCTTTTAACTGTTGTTTCGTGTATAGAATTTGAGCACAATAGCTTCCAACAGCTATATATTCAGCCTCAATTATAGATAAAGCCACAGAATTCTGTTTCTTGCTAAACTATGAAACAAGAGGACACCCTAGGAAATGACAAATACCACTAGTATTTTTTCTATCAATTTTACATCTGGCAAAGTCTGCATTTGAGTAGCTTATTAACTCTAATGAAGTATTCTTTGGATACCAAAGTCCTAGATCAGTTGATCCTAATAAGTATCTAAAGATTCTTTTAACAACAACTAAATGAGATTCTTTTGGACAAGCTTGAAATCTAGCACATAAGTATACACATAATGTCAGGTCTGCTACCAGTTAGGTATAGTAGACTTATTATCATGCTTCTATATTTCTTTTCATTAACACTTTTGTCATTTTCATCTTTATCTAGTTTGATTGATGGACTCATAGGAGTATCCATTATTTTGGTATTTTTCATGCCAAATTTTTTAAGAAGTTCGTTAGTATACTTAGCTTGATTTATGAAAGTTCTTTGTTTAGTTTGCTTTATTTGAAGTTCAAGAAAGAATGTTAATTCTCTTATCATGCTCATTTCAAATTTTTTTTGCATAATATTAGCAAACTCTTCAAACAAAGATTCATTTGTAAAACCAAATATAATATCATCAACATAGATTTGAACTAAAAGCATATCATTTGATTATGTTTTCACAAATAAAGTTGTATCAATTTTTCCTCTTATGAATTTATTATCAAGTAAAATACTTAATCTATCATACCAAGCTCTAGGAGCTTGCTTTAATCCATACAAAGCTTTAGTTAATTTATACACATGATTGGATAGATTATAATTTTCAAAACAAGGAGGTTGCTCTACATAGACTTCTTTAGAAATGAATCCATTTAGAAATACACTTTTCACATCCATTTGGAAAAGCTTGAAGTTTTTATAACTTGCAAAGGTGAGTAACATTCTAATGGCTTCAAGTCTAGCAATCGGGGCAAAGGTTTCATTGTAATCTATCATCTCTTCTTGGTTGTAACCTTGAGCTACCAACCTAGCTTTGTTTTTAATAACATTTCCAGATTCATCATTTTTATTTCTGAAAACCCATTTAGAACTAATTACTGATTTATCATATGGCCTAGGTACTAAATCCCAGACTTGATTTCTTTCAAATTGGTTAAGTTCTTCTTGTATTGCAATGCTTCATGATTTATCTTCAATAGTTTCATGCGCATTCTTAGGTTTAATTTGAGAAAGGAATGCTAGATTATTACATATGTTTCTTTTTGTTCTAACTCCCTCTTCCAAGTCACCAAGGATTAGGTCTTTAGGATAATCTTTAATTAATTTTCAAGCTCTAAGAAGTTTAGCTGATTCTTCAATGTCAATTTCTTCATCATCTTCATTTTCAACAAGATTATCAGTTTTAGGTTCATTATGCTCTTGTTATTCCTTTTCTTGATTAGTTAATTCAAGATTAGAGATTTCTTTAGAAATTTTCTCAATTTGAATATCTTCATAATCTTCATTTGGTTTAGTCTTTTCAAATGGATTAGCTTCATCAAAGAATACATGAATAGATTCTTCAACCATTAAAGATTTCTTATTAAACATTCTATAAGCTTTGCTATTTTTTGAATATTCTAGGAGGATTCCTTCATCTACTTTAGGATCAAATTTCTTTAAGTGATGTTTGTTATTAAGAATAAAACATTTACAACCAAACACCTTAAAGTATCCAATATTAGGGGATCTTCCTTTCCACATCTCATAGGGGGTTTTTATTAATTTGTTTCTTATGACCACTCTATTAACAACATAACAAGAGGTATTGATGTCTTCAACCCAAAAATAATTAGGAAGTTTATGATCATTTAGCATTGTCCTAGCCATCTCTTGAAGAGATCTATTATTCCTTTCAACAACTCCATTTTGCTGTGGAGTTCTAGGAGTTGATAAGTTATGGTTAAAACCATTTTTTTCATAAAATAGCTCAAGTTCCTTATTCTTGGACTCTCTACCTCTATCACTTCTTATGTTATTGATAGCATAGCCTTTTTCATTTTGCACTCTTTTACAGAATTTTTCAAATAGATTAGGTGTTTCACTTTTGTGTGATAAAAATAATACCCATGTATATTTAGAATAGTCATCAACAATTACAAAGACATAAGTTTTACCACTTAGGCTAGCTACTTCATTTGGCCCAAATAAGTGCATATGAAGAAGTCTAGAGGCCTAGAGGTTGAGATTACCTTCTTTTTCTTAAAAGATGATTTTATTTGTTTTCCAAGTTGGCATACATCACAGATTTTATCTTTGATAAAAGTGAGATTTGGAAGACCTTTCACTAAATTATTCTTAGATAATTTTGAAAGCAAATCCATATTAGCATGACCTATTCGTCTATGCCACAGCCAACTAGCTTCATTTAAAGCAGATAAACACATCATGTTTTGAGAAGTTAAATCATCAAATTCAAGAGTATAAACATTCTGATTTCTATGTGCTATAAATAAGGTATTGATATTATCCTTATCTTTAATCATGCATATGTTTGATTTAAAAGAAACATTTAATCCTTTATCACATAGTTGGCTAATGCTAATTAGATAGTGTTTAAGTTCTTTTACTAATAAAATATTTTTAATAAGAGTAGAAGAATTCTAACAAACATTACCTATGCCGATGATCTTTCTTTTCGCGTTGTCCCCGAAGGTCACATGCCCTCCATCTTTAAGAGAGATTGATACGAATAGATCTTTGTTTCCACTCATGTGTCTTGAACAACCGCTATCCAAAAATCATACTGATTTGAAGGAATTGGACTTGAAGCAAACCTACAAGATATGTTCAAGTAACTTTCTTTGACACCCAAATCATCTTGGGTCCTCCATTGTTAGTCTTGGGAGGGGAAGTTCCTTTTGGAACCCAAACCTTTCTTACTACCTCCTTTTTGTTAAAAGTATAAAATACACTTGAAGGAGTAGTTGAACTATAAGGTGGTTTGGTAAAGAATTTTTGGTAAGCCTTGTGTTTTGACATAGGGTTATACCCAAGTCTGGCATTTCCAAAAACACATGTTTGTTGGCCCAAAATTCTTGGCAAATTCTTTTCTCCAATGGATAGTGTGAGAGTGGGTTTCGGGGAAAACGGGGAGAGTTTAGAGTCGCCACCTATGCATTCAGAATGGATAAGTCCCCAGGATTTGGATAAAGTCTTGGTCTGCGATCCGAGATCAGGGTAAGAGGTTCGGTTAAGTCCGGGGAAGGGGTTAGGCACCCCGACACTTCCACTTTTCAGTGGTTCCTTGTTAGGGTTAAGCCAAATAAAGTCCAATTTTAATCAAATGCTTAAGTGTTTAAAATGCTAATCTAAGAAGGAGAAAAGTTAAGCTAGGGTCGAACCCGAGTTGGGTTGCCTACGTACTCACATTGGGGTGAGATCAGATCGAGCGTAGTTCTAGCAGATGAGCCTGTGCCAAGGCTAGGGGTGTGTGCATGTGCACCAAGGGTGGCTGATGGGCCTAGTCCAGTAGACTAAGGTTTGGTTGACTAGGATTGGTCAAAGTGCATGGCTTGAGCCCGATAGGCCTTAGGCAAGTCCGGTAGACTAGGGTTGGGCCCGGTAGGCCAAGGGTGAAGCCTGGTAGGCTAACGTAAAGTTTGACCATGGTTAGGATTGCTAACCGGGGTTAGGTAAAACTAACTATGATTAAGGTTACTAACCATAGTTAAGGTTGGTATGGTCTGGCCCGGTAGGCCTAGAGTGTTTTAACCAAGGGTTAGGGTTGCTAACCGGGGCTAAAAAGGTGATTAACCATGGTTGGTCTAAATTTTCTCTGGTGGTTAAGGATGCTTAACCACGGTTAAGAGGGGGAGGTCACCATGGTGAAGGGTTTTAATCAGGGTTAAATGGTCGAAAGAGGCCGTTTTTGGGCTTCTTAGATAATTTTGAAATTCTTGAGTATTTTTCTAGATTTTTTCTGGTTAAGGGCTTCTTAACCATGGTTAAAAGTTAACCAAACATGGTGTTTAACCATGGTTAAGGGCTCTCACCAAAACAAAATGGTCACAGAAGATATTTTTAGACTTCAGGGAATATTTTTGATGATTTTTTTAGAATTTTTTGGGTCCATGGGCTGTCTAACCATGGTTAAGGGTTAACCACGGGTGAGTTTAACCATGGTTAAAGGTTCGGTTGGGTCAAGAGTGTGCTCAGGATTCATGGCAGGGCCTAGACTGGCCTCCTACCCGGTCTGGGCCCTCACAAAGATTTGAAATTGCAAAAACCTAAAAAAATTATCACATTTTTAACCATGGTTAGCATGACTTTAATCGTGGTTAACGGGGGAAGCATGAGAAACCCAGACCACCGAGGGATAGCCTGAAGTCCAGGAAATAATTTGAACCTTCGGTGGGCCCAAAAGGAGGTCGGGTGTGGGCCTCACAGAGGCCTAGGGTCTATGGCAGGGCTTAGACTGGCCTCCTACCCATAATGATTTTTGACCACTGTTCGCGGAGATTTAACCGCGGTTTAGCTTAACCCCTGGGGGATCCGAGACCACTGTCGTAAAGCTTGATCTTTAGGGAACAATTTGAGTCTTTGTTGGGCCCAAGAGGAGGTCGGGTGTGGGCTTCACAGAGGCTCAAAGTCACCTACTTGGGCTGTTTTGCATACTGTCGACCCCACTTTGGGGTCGATTTAACCACGGTTAACAGTGGAGTTAGGAGCTAAAATTGCACAGAGGTAGCTAGGAGTTAGGTGAGTCTAACCATGGCCCTGGTTTCAACCAGAGCCTGGTCTAACCATGGTTACAGGTGACTCGAAACTGTTTTTTTTTTCAGAATTTTTTTTTTGGAAAACGGTTTTTGTTGGCTGTTGGGGTACTGATCTCATAGGAATCCAGGGGGTTCTTCATGGATTGAGGACCCCCAGATCTTATGGTAAACCTCGAGCACGGTGACGCCTCAAGGGGGTCCTCACCACACCAATGAGGATGGTGGATGTGGTCCTTGTCCTAGGCTAAGCTTGCTACTGAAATACAAAAGAAAAACCAAAATGGGACCCCTGGAATGGGACCAGGGGTCCCTTACAATGAGAATGATAGCAGTAAAAAAAGAGAGGGGGTATGTATACCCTCGCGGTGGTTACGACAGTGGCAAGCTCGTGACAGAATGCTTCGGGGGTAGCTGCCTGGGGTGAGTTGGTGGTGACTACACGAGGTTAGGGTGTGGTCTAAATCTAGAAGAATGGAGGTCAAAAACTTAAGGAAGGTGGAGGGATGGGCTGGACGCTGTGGGCAAAGCTCTCTACCGTTTTTTTTTCAATTTTTTTTTAACTCCTCAAGATAACAAAGCTTTATAGACATGAGAGTGAATGACTTGAAGGTACTTAGGGATGGGGTTAGGTGAGAAAGATGAGATGGATTGGAGGTTGACCTGGGGCGTGTCAGGGGTGGCTTGCACAACTGGTTTAAGCATGAAAATAGAGCTGGCCACTACTGATAACGCTTGGGCTCTCTGGCCTATACCACAAAGAAACCTAGGCCGAAGCCTTGGCTTAGTTTTAGGCTACTAAGGACTGGTTATTGGGTATTGGGTTAGAAGAGAGTAAGTCACGGGTGTGCTTGGGTTGAGGCTTTAGCTAATGGACTTGAGTCCCTAGGTAATGGGGGACAAGGCAGGAGGGGAGCAGGGACAGCTGGAGTAGCTGGACCAGCTACTCAGCCGAAGAAGACAATGAATAGTAATTTTTTTTTTTTTTCTGAACAGCTTCCTTTTTTTGGGCCTATCCTTATGCATATGGGCCAACACCTTGTTGGCTTTGCCAAACAAGGGTTGGCACCTAAAACTTGAATGAAATTTTTTTTGAGAGGTGGGTCCCACCCTAATAAACCCTAAAGGAGTCATGGGCCCCAAGTTTTGATTTGTTTTTGGATTACAATGCTATGGGCCTTGAGCCCAAAGGTTTTAGCTTAGGGTATACCTAGGGTTTAGGACTAGGGCTAGGCCTACGGTTAGGTCTTGGGTTTACCTAGGGTTAGGCCTAAGGTTTAGCTAGGGTTAGCCTAAGGTTTGGTCTAGGGCTTAGGGGTTTTACTTGAAATGGGCTTTGAGCCCATATAGGTTTGAATTCTAGGTTTTCTATAGGGTTTAGGGTTAGAGCTAGGCATAGGATTAGGTCTAGGGTTCACCTAGGGTTAGACCTAGGGTATAGTTAAGGCTCAGGGCATTACCTATGGTTAGACTAGGGTTTGGATTAGGGTCTACCTAGGGCTACTAGGGTTTCAATTAGGGTCCAGCTAGGGTTACTAGGGTTTGGTCGGGGATAACCACAGTTAAAGGAGGTTAACCATGGTTAAGCAGGGTGTAAAAATTGGGTGCTTATAGATAGTTTAAAAGCTATATTGGTCAAGTCTTTGACCTTTGCTTTATTTTCATCACAATTACATGTACGAATTGGAGATGATTGAACCTTTTCTTTCATCTTCAATTCTTCATTTTCTTTTAAGAGACTTTCTTGTGATGTAAGAAGCATAAGGTTTTATTTTAAGAAATTTATTTTTAGACGCAAGTTTCCTAAATTCAGTGTATAGTTCATCGATCAAATGCTTCTCTAATCTCTTCATAGGAAAGAGAGTCATTAGAGGAAGAGGTTACCTCATCATTTTCGAGTACCATGAGGCACAGATTTGCAGTCTCCTCATCACTTGATGTTTCAGAGCTACTGTCCTCTGAGTCATCCCAAGTGGTCTTCATGGCCCTCTTCTTGTACTTCTTACTCTTGATAAGTTGAGGACATTCCGATCTCATATGTCCAAGTTTCTTGCATTCATAGCAAGTGATCGAGTCCTTCTTGCTTGGTTCTCCCTTTGATATTTCTTTGGAGAACTCCTTCTTGTATGACCTCTTCTTGAAGTTCTTCTTGTGTTTCAGAAATTTCTTGAACTTCCTTGCCATTAAAGAGAAGTCTTCATCTCCCTCACTTTCTTCTTCTTCTTCTTCTTCACTCTCAATAGGTTGAGAGGCTTTCAAGGCCATGCCTCTTCTTGCTCTAGGTTCATCTGATTGATGTTCCTTCATTATGACTTCATGAGTCATAAGAGGACCCAGCAGCTCATCCATACCCAATTTGGTGAGGTCTTTGGCTTCTTGAATAGCTATTACTTTGGGAGACCAGTCATTTGGCAAAGATCGCAGAATCTTCCTCATGATTTCTGCATTTGTATGTGTTTTACCAAGAGATTTTAAATCATTAGTAATGTTAGTAAAACGTGTAAACATATCTGCAATGGACTCATCCTTCTCCATTTTAAGCAGTTCATATTTATGAACTAACAGATTGATTTTTTCATCTTTCACTTGGTTAGTTCCCTCATATGCAACCTGCAATTTATCCCAAATTTCTTTGGCTGAATCACAGCCTGATACTCTATTGAACTCTTGGGGACTAAGGGCACAATAGAGGTTGCTTATAGCCTTGTCATTTATCCGGATTAGCCTAATGTTATTTTCATCCCATTTTTGCTCAACCTTAGGAATTTGCACATCATTGATGGTCTTGTAAGGAAGATGAGGACCCATAATGATTACTTTCCAACATTGATAATCTAGAGCTTGGATGTAATACATCATTCTGGTCTTCTAGTAAATATAGTGTTCTCCATTAAACAAGGGTGGTCTGGTTGTGGATTGTCCCTCTCCTAGGCTAGCTACAAAACTATTGTTTGTCATTATAAAATCTATTGAACTCTAAGATTTTTTAGATCAAGTAAGAGTTTCTAGCTCTGATAGTACTTGTTGCCTAGATATGGATCTTAAAAGGCGGGGTGAATAGGGTAAATGGCAGATTTAAAACTTGTTTACCCTTTTAATGCGGAATATGAAAATCAAAGGGAAATGTAGCTAACAGATGATAAAGAAATCTAATATCAAGATAATCTAAGAGATAGAAGAGAAAAAAAGAATTGCAAACTCAGTTGTTAACGAGGTTTGGCAATCTCTAGCCTACTCCCCCCCTCTGCAAACCGCAAGAGGTTTCACTACGATCCTCGATCGTATAAGCTCTTCGTAGGTGAAGCTTAAACCCTTTTACAATCTTTCTCCCGGTCGAGATGCAACCTTACATTAATCCCTCTCCAAGTTAGGATGGAACCTATCACCGTCAGAGCACAACCCTCTCTGACAAAAACGAAGTTGTAGCTTCAAACCAAGAACACGTAGGTTCTTGACTGATACAGATTGAGGTTTTGGATTTACAATCCGAAATAAAGAACTCCTTTTGAGTTAGATTTGAAAGAAATCTTAAAATCTAAGAAATCTCTTAAGTAGATGATTCAGATTCAGCTCAAGGAGAAAAACAGAGTACCGTTTCTCAAGATGGAGATTTTTAGCTCGTGTGAATGATTGATCAATAGAACAATGTAATCTTGGCTTAATCGTTACTCCTTCGATTCAAAGATCATCCTATTTACAATGATTTAAAATTCATTATCGTTGATGAGCATTTAACGTGAAATCACCCGTTATTAATATAACTGTTAACCATTAAAGGCGAGTTTCAGTTTTTCTCAGGTCATTCAGTTGATTAGAAGAGTCCTCTGATTGGTTGGATGATCACTAGATCGGATGGATTAGTCATCTGATCGACTAGATGATAAAAACCATATTTTGAGCCTTTTGTTCTATCCAGTCGATCACAAGGGTCGTGTGATTGAATGGATAGACCACCTGATCGACTAGATGGTCCACCAGATCGGTTGGATGGACCAAAAGAAATCAGATCTTGGTTTTCTAAGCTTTAATGATTTGCACGATTTCCAAAGTCTTTTAACACATTAAGTAAACATGATTAACATCTCATAATGATCTTTTAAATGATTTAATATGGATTCATAATGAGTTTTAACTTGATCAATACATACAGACAAATTTTGACAAAATTTGTTCTATCCAGTCGATTACAGGACTTGCCTGATCGACTAGATGGTTTGCTTGATCGGATGGATGGTCTGTCTGATCGACTGGATAGAGCATTTTCTTTGCTGAATCCATTTTTCAAAACCTTTAAAATAAGATTTGATTACAAGGTTTTATATTTAACCTTTATGAGAAAGATGATCATGTTTTAAGGTCCTTAATTATATTTTTTATATTGGTTTAAGGAACCTATGGTCAATCTAAGGTATTTGAGCTTTTCACCATATCACCACTTGAGGATTTTTACAAAAAAAATCCTATACAAACCACTGACTACCTATTCTTAGATCTTGATGAATTTGATCATTTGTTTCTTTAGTCTTCAGTAGCAGTGCCTCAGAGACGATCTTCCATAATCCTTTTTGTTTATAGATGAATATCTTCTTGAAGCTTTGAATTGGAGTTGTCTTTATTGCTTTGACTTGATCTTTTGCATTGAAGGTTCTTGAATCTTTGCTTGAAGTGAATCGTGTATCTCTTGAATACTGTAGACAATGATGCTCATGGTAAACATTAATATCTCAAGAGTCATTTCATTATTTATGTTCTCATTAAAATTAATGAGAGTCATACGGTTGTAACCTTTAGGCTAACACACACCTTTAACTGGGGTAAACCTTAATCCTAGTTAATACCCTATACCATATTTGACTAGTGACTAGGGTTGAATTAACCATAGTTAACTTACTTTATCATCAGTTTAGAATATGTAGGAGACCATTCTAGACCCTACATTCATTCGGGGACCTTCTTAGACTATAACCGGGGTTAAGCTTAACCCTAGTTTGTCCCTTCCGCTTTTGTTAACTCTTTATGACCTAGCTTTCTATCCAAAAATACAAAAAATTGAAAAACACCAAAGAATACCAAAAATAATACAAAATACAAAAATCAGACTTAGAGCCACTCCGATGCATACCCTTAACCATGGTTAACTCCTCCTTAGCCTCCGGGCTCAACTCTTGGACTTCGGGCCCAATCCTTAGCCTCTGAGCCCAATCCCTAGCCTCCGGGACTCAACCCTAGGCCTCTGGGCCCAATCCCCAGCCTCCGGGCCCATACCTTGGCCTCCGGGCCCATACCCTAGCCTCGGCATGGGCTCATGTGTCAGAACTAAGCTCAGTCTGATCTCACCCTGGTGAGTACGTAGGCAACCCAACTCGGGTTTGACCTTAGTCTAGTTTTCTCTTTTTCTTGGATTAGCATAATCTAAATATTTAGACATTTTCATTAATCTTGACTTTAATTTGGCTTAAATCTAGGGAGTTGGTATACCATCTAGGACGGGAGTCTCAGGGTGCCTAACACCTTTCCCGGGACTTAATCGAACCGCTTACCCTAACTCTAATCGAGACGTTCAGTCTTAATCTAAACCCGTGACCTATCCCTCAAAATAAATAGGTAGCGACTCTCAGTCAAACAGTGGGCCAAAACTCGTGCTCACAAGATATGCAGGATTTATCAATATGTTTTTTTTTTCTTATTGCCCGCCATAAAGCATGCTTGATTTGCTTTCTGTTAAATTAAAAAAGAAGAAGATTTGATTGGTATACCCCGATTACATAGTACTTTAGAAGCATATCTCCATTTTAACCAACCAAGTCGGGAATCATGCCTCTATTTCAGCCAACCAATTCTAATTTTGTGCATGACTTACTCCATCTCTTCGTCCCAAGTATAGTCTATCTAAGATGACAGAATTGGTTGCTTTGGGTAGGGGTGCAAATCGGGTCAAGTTCAGGCTTCACAGCCTATGTATGTAAGTTTGTTGGGCTTCGGACTGGGCTTATTCAAAAATCACTAAAACTCAAGCCCCATACTGGGCCCATTGCCACCCCTAGCTTTCGTTGTATCACATGATCATCACTCTTAATTAACACTTCATTTGAATGCATATCCTTAATAAAGTCGTCATGGATATATTCTTTCTTGGTTTGTTTTGAGCATCTTTCAACATTTCTAGTTTGCATTCAATAGATTTCTAGCGGATAGGATGAAGGTGTGGCCATGTGGGATGATGAGTTTATAGAGAATGATTAGGTGAGTATGAAATATTCTAGGTCAGAGGGTGCGGGGGGGTTCATAAGTTTTCGTACATATGGTTTCGTCTATATTTTATGGTTGTTATATCTCCTTGTTTAGATTAACTCATATTTATATTTTATTAGGGCTTGTATTAGGGTTAATGCAAAATTCTATAGAAGAGAAACAATGTTTTCTTGTAGAGAACAAGGAAGAGAGTTGCTGCTCTTGTTTTCAGATTTATTCGCATGGTTTTGGAAAATAGTGAAACGGTGTTAATCTCCATGGATGTAGTCCACATTAATGAGTGAACCACGTAAATATTTGTGTTACTTATTCTTAAATTTATTTTTCTATTTTTTGCATTCCAATAAAAGCTTAATTCAAGAGAGGAGATTGAAGAAGGGGTCTCTCATCTCTCTGCATATAATTAAGGTATTAGGTAGAGACTAGAGAATAAAGGTAATTGAACGAGAAATCAATTAACGGAGGGGTTGAACTGGACCCTACCAATAGGTAGCTCTACTCCTGGGTGAGTATTCAGCATTCTGATGTTTAGGTTGCAAACATAAGTCTCTGATAATGTGACAGAGCCCTAAAACGGATTCGATGTAAATGAGATGGTTGGGATCTCCGTATCAAGATATAATTGTAGCCCGTTAACCTTTAGGGGTTTAACTTAGTGGTTGACGGAAGAACCGTAAATCCAGTGGTCTCGGATCTATGGGTTGGAGGTTTACCTATACACCACGTGGGACTCCCCCCCGCCCCCCCCCCAAAAAAAAAAAAAAAAAAAAAGGCGTATCTCGTTGCCCCTTTAGTAATATCTGTACTATTATAATGCAAGAGGCAGCCGTAGATGATTTTTCCGTCCCATACTACCCTTATATAACCCAAACTACCTTTTGCCTATAATTTAATTTCGAAACTACCCTTGCTCATCTATCTATTTTGAATCACAGCCAATGAACTTAGGGAGAGTTCAATTGCACCTATTAACTGTGGTTAACTCCTTCCCTTCGCTCTTACATGCATCACACGTGCTACTAGCAAGTTCAATCGCACCGGCATGTTAACATGTGTCCCTTTTAACTCCTATTAACTGTGGTTAACTCCTTCCCCTTGCTCTCACGTGCATCGCACTTGCCACCCTCTAGTTAATATAAAAAATGGAGTCCAGATGGACCATTACTTTATTTATCTTTCGCATGACATGTCGGCCTACTGCTATGTTTCTTGCCACATCAAATTAAAGGAACATATAGCAATCTTTTTGGAATTACCTTATGTCTTATGGGAACTGAACTGAAGACCTCCTAGCGAGGGGCACACATTTTTTTTGGTTAAGGCAGCAACACCACAAGGCCATAGCTACAGTCAAGGCAAAGAAACACACACACCACACACCAATACACACTCTCAAACCCTTAGAAGGGGGACAGACATTCACCATGATCCTAACTAATTTGTGGTTGTAATTCTCTAGTTAGTACACCATGGGCTTGTCCCAGTGGTTGTGTATCTCCGTTTGGGGAGGTGTGACTCTTCTTCGAGTCTTGGTGTGGCGGTTGACGCTTACCATGAGTGCTAACTTTGCTAACCCCTAGCCCCTAACCTAAGTAGATAAATGATTAGGACAAAGCTAAAAAAAATATCTCTAATTAATGAGTAGGCATATCAATAGCTTTACTCATTTTAAGGATCCGTTGTAATTCTCTAGTTAGTGAGTTAGGCATATCATTCGCTACTCATTTTGAGGATTAGATCTATAATCTGTTTGAGGTAAGTAATTTGAAACAAGGCAGGGTAGGTAAATCAGGTGTAAACACATGGGGAATAGCCTGAAATAGTCAAAAGCAAGACCAATTGGTATCCTCCTGGAAGAAACGGAAAGCTCTCGAAATTTGCATCATATCTTGACTTACTTTAAACAAAATCTTTTTCTTCTTTTCGGTAAATAAAGTTAGATAAACAAAACCTGACCAACTAAGAGAGGTCTATTGGAAAATACCACATGCTGCTGCTTATTGTCAATGTTTTGGTCCCTCTTTATGGTACAACCCCGGTCACTTTGGTTAATATTCATTTTAGGTAGAGATTGGATATATCAATCATTATACTCATTTCAAGGGGAGTCATTTTAGGTAAAGATTGGGTATATCAATCATCACATTCATTTCAAGGGAGTCGATTTATAGTTTCCTTTGTTGTTAGGGAGACAAAGCTTTTTAAAAAAAAATTTTATACTCATTTCAAAGGAGTCATTTTAGGTCTTGGGTATATCAATCATCACACTCATTTCAAGGGAGTCGATTTATAGTTTCCTTTGTTGTTAGGGAGACAAAGCCTTTTTTTTTTTGGTTAAATGGTTGGTTATATATTAAAAATAAAACTTCCAATTTTCTACCGTCTGTAACTATCCGGTCTATCCAATATCTATGAAAATCTAGGGCAAGGATTAGCACACCCCGCATTAGACTATGAAGTCCAATGCCATGACCACGTGTCCCTTTTAACACTATTTTAACTATGGTTAAGTTTAATAAAATTAAAGTTAATATTTTTACTTTTCAAAAATCAAGCTTAGATTGCTTAATCATAGGAGTGATTGAATCTTAACTATAGTTTTTTTTTTTGGTAGATAATCTTAACTATAGTTGATCTGTGGTAAAAAAAAAGGGGCATTGATCAATGAGGACTGTACATTAGACTGCATATTCTACTGCCGCAGTAAGTTAACTATTTCCCATAGGAAAGTGATTGAAAATTCTCGATAGTAAATACTATCGAGAGGTAAGCCATCCAATTTAAAATCCAACGGCTCAAATGGACATATGCTTGAAATGGTGGGCCCCACTTGAAGCTTAGCTCCGTTAGATTGTAAATCAAGTGGCTTACCTCTCGATGATAGTAGGTACTATCGAGAGTTTCCAATCACTTGCCTTTCCCAAAAGGGTAATGGAAAACTGATCCAGGGTCAACTTAGAAGCTGACCAGTGAACTCAGTGGTCCAAGCCCCTTTTTTACCATCCATCAATTGTGGTTAACCTCATAGAGATAAGCAATCTAAATCATGGTTTTTTGAAAAAACAATATTACTAATTTTAATTTATTTAAATTTAATCATAGTTAAACAGGGGTTAAAAAGGATTACAGGGACACTTGGGTCAGCTTAGGAGCGTACCCCAAGGTGGGTCCCTTATCAGGACTCTTCCTAAAAATCTAACATAGGTCCTGAGCTGTTTTTTTCCTGAGAGACGTGGATATCCTGAACCAAAGACTCAAAACTACCCCCACTCCATGCAAGTGATATTGAGTAGAGCCGAGCTCGAGACCTCCGGGTTTGTCCTTCGTCCTGAGCTGTTCACTTTACCAATTTTAAATTTATACGGCTTTTTGTAAAACTTAATAGGAGAAGGTTCTTCTGACCAATTAAGGACACCTTTGACAGAAGCGGACAAATAATGATAAAAAAGGAAAAGAAAAGTACGAACCTTATCTGGATGTTGGGGGCAATTTTGATTTGGCTGCTGTTAATTTCATGGACTGAACAAAATAAGTGGTAGGGGGTGTGGCCTCCAAGGGGGAGGTCAGGGGATCTAATCGCCCAATTATACGAGTTGCAACTGTTCCACTGCCCAGCTAACTTCTGACCGGTTGATTCTACTGATGTAGGTATATGATATCTGACCTTATAGGGCCCACCACAACAAAATATCCATGAAATGATACATTTATATTTCTTTTAGTAAGCATCCAAGAAAATAATATACAGGGCTGGAACTTGGAAATTAATCCTAGCTTCCCTAGTAACAAGCCTTCGGCATTTCGGAGTGGGGTGGTAATTTCTGAACCGACTAGCCTGCTCAACTTTGTTATGGCCTATAATTGAGGTTTTGACCCTTTTGCATGGTCGGGGTAATCTTACTCACTTTATAAATTGGGTGGTAGTTGGTTGGTATTTTCGGACCCAACAATTTAGTAAGAAATAAGAGTATCAATGGACTGCATTGAGGCACAAAAACCTCTATTAAATTGGCTGCTTAGTGGCTGAAGGATGAACCATAAACCCGGAGGTCTCGAGGTTGACTCCTAGGCTCCCCTCAATATCAGTTGTATGGGGTTGGGGTATTCTCTATGCAACACGTGAGACTAGACTGCTAAGTCTTTAAGGCTCAAGATATCTACAATTATATATTTTTTTTAAAATGGCCTGCTTAATCCAGATTTATTCAAATTCACAAAACTGCAAATTTAGGCCCTGCCCATTGACACCCCTAGCAAGAATTATTGATTTTTATCTTTTGGGTATTGATATCTTCAGACAAGTGGAAATGTTAAGAATTAGATTATAAAATTATCTTCCTAAGTTGATTATGATCACAATTCCTCTATTACAACTTAAACTGTACTAAACGGGTTGGAGTTGGGGGGGGTTTGTGTTTGTGACTCATCCATACTAGAAATAATCGCAGTAAATCCTTTGATAACACTGATTCTTATTTTTCAATAATATGACAAACGAAGGCACATATAACATAGTAAGTCTTTCCAATTCTCTTGGTCTCGCAGTTGTCAACTTGTTTATCCTCAATCTGGGTCGCTTATATTGAGTTTTCATTCAAATAAAGTTTCTGATTGAATTGGTGTTCATCTAGCCCTAAACCCACTGGTTTCATATAGCACTAAGGATCGTAGCATAAGCCGACTTTCTTTCAGCAACACCAGCAACCTGTATAAGCTACTTTAGAGGAGTAGAGGGTCGAAGAGGGCCTTGGGTTTTTTAAGTCCCTATATACACGGGTTGATACCCAAATAAAGTCCGACCCAATCAATTGTCATCTGGGTCTTGAATATGTTAGAATTTAGCTAAATTTAGTGCTTTAACCTCCAAAATTCGATTCTAAACTTATTGGAAAGAGCAGTAATAAGTGGTATGGGTCCGTTTCATATCTTACCCCGTGTCGTGTCCCTTTTAACCGCCCTTTAACCCTGGTTAAACTTAACTAAATTAAAACTACGATTTTGGTTTTTTTTTATAAAAAAAATCATGGTTGGATTGCATAACCCTAGGTGTGAGTGAATCTGAACCACAATAGGTGAATATTTAAAATTAGGACATGGACCAATGAATTCGAACCATAGTTAACATACCTGTGGTTCCCATTTTGTAAAGGAATGACTGATCCTCATTGGTTTAAGATTCACTCACCCCTAGGGATAAGCAATCCAATCATGATTTAAAAAACAAAAAACCTAAAATCTAAGTTTTAATTTATTTAAGCTTAACCAGAATTAAGAAGTATTAAAAGAGACATGAGGACACGGTTAAGATATGAAATTAAGATATGAAACGGACCCATAGATCCGCTTATCACTGCACAAAGTTGTTATTAGTGATTACTATAATGTAAGCAGCTGAACATTAAATCACAAGCCATTAAATTTTCCCGCGGACTATGGGCCTTGCCCACCTGTCCTCGAACTACTACTACTAATACTCCATTACTTCACCCCCCCCAGTCCACATTTCCAGCTCTCTCTCTCACACACACATATGTCCGATGCAAATCTACCGGCGTCGGCCAGCGGCGTTGGCCTCGGCTACGGCATTTCGATCGCCGTCGGCATTCTGGTTCTCATCTCCACCATAATGCTTGCTTCCTATGTCTGCGTCAGAGTCAAAGCTAGTGGTGGTGACAGTGGTGGTGGTGGAAGGATCAACCACCAAGCCTCGACGGACCACTTACCCGAACCCATGGTGGTAGTGGGTCTGGGTAAACCCATCATAGACTCCTATCCGAAGTTGATCTTGGGCGAGAGCCGGCGACTTCCGAAGCCCAACAACGGGCCATGCTCCATATGCTTGTCGGAGTACCGGCCAAAGGACACTGTACGATGTATACCCGAATGCCACCATTGCTTCCACGCCGATTGCATCGACGAGTGGCTCCGAATGAGCGCCACGTGTCCCCTCTGCCGTAATTCTCCGGCACCCTCTCCGGTGGTTACACCGCTGTCGGAGCTGGTGCCGCTGGCCTTTCATGCCAGGTGATAATGTTTATTTTTATTTTTATTTATTGTGGGGGTAATTATATTGTGGTCCTGTGTGTACACTAAGAAATGAGAAAGAGAGAGAGAACCAACTTGCTGAGTTTTCATTTAATATGGTGCATTTAGGTTTTGGTCTGGTAGCTTTCTCAGTGCTCTTAAAATTGCAATAAGTTTTTTGAGATTAACTATTCATTTTCTTAGATTAACTACGAATAGGAGTTCCGGTTGAAGAAATAAATGGAGCAAATCAAAAATTTCCTTTAATAGGGGTATTTTAGGAATTATAAAATAATTTTAATAAACAAAATACCCTTCTTTTCTTACAATCACCAAATGACCCATGACATAGGACATATTTTAGGTTGCTCAGATTATCACTTCAAACCGGAGCTCTAATTAATCTCCAGTATTTTTTAGGTTAAATTTCACACGGTTAGATTGCAACTCTAATTAGTGTGGTTAGTATTTGTTCTACTTAGCAAGTGGGCATATTCACGGCCATACTCAAAGTACTCAATCTCTGGTCCCCTCATTGTGAGGGATATAACTGCGGCAAGGGGGTGGAGATTTGATCACAGCTGAACTCAGGAGAGTTCAATCGCATATGTGGAGCTTCACTAATGGTAGATTTTTTTTTTTTTTGAATTTTTTTTTTCCCAATTCTATTTTCTCCTCCAATAGTCAAGCGTCACCTATGTGATAGAACTTTACTGAGTTCAATCGCAATTGGCTGAGATCAGTTCTCAGGAGGTGTGAAATTGCAATAAGTTAAGGTCACACTCGCATTCACGCATATACCGCAGATTGCGGTTGATTGACAGGCACGGGTTTCCTGCAAGGGCCCAACTAGGCGAGAAATCTGGTGTGGACTGAATCAGTTGACCTAAGGGCAAATCATTTGGGGAGAAATTAACAAGAAATTTCTGGGGAGACCCTCACCAGTGCACAAATTTTTTTTTTTTGGTGCAGACCAGTGCACATTCATACTCAGGAGTCAGGACTTAGGTCGTGTGATATGCATTAAAATAGGTGGGGGTGGGTCATCTTGAGTTGTTTATCTTTTTACAATCAAACGTGTTTTAGGCTTTTAGCCTGGTATATATGTAGGTGAGAAACGCGGGTTTAAACGTTTTTAAAAGAGTCTCACTTGGTTCTAACCAAAAAAAAAAAATCCATCATGGTTAGCTGGATTCATCACTTGTTTTTTTTTGGTTAAACATCACTTGTTAATTAATGATCTTTGCTTTTTGGAAATGATATCATGTAATTAACACACACTATCTGCACACAAGAGGGCGATTCTGGAATTTAAATGATTATGAAAAGGACTACGAGCACGACGTCTCATTTTAGAGTTGTAGGGAATATCTCAAAAAAGTTGTATTTAGGAGCTAGTGGGAATTCAAATCCATGGTATACTTTGTTGATAGTTTTTTCTTTTTTTTTTGGGGAATATGTATGGTGGTGGACACCCCCTTGTTAAACACCCACTAACTGTAGGTAAGATTCACGAGACTCCTAGGATTGTTCATTCATCCAACCAATGTTAAAAAAAAAAAAACAATATAAAAATTTATCTTATGCTTAACCATGGTTAATAGGGGGTTATAAGGGACACGGGATAATGTTTCGCTCATAATTTTTTTTTTTTTGTATTCATTTTCCCCCCTGTTTTTGTCATGTTGATGACTTTATGCAGACAAAAATACACTCTGTAATGGATAACATTTGTAAAATGATTAAGTATTGGACGACAAGCTAATCTTCGTTGTTATGTCAATGGATGTGAGACACGTATTCAAATTGAGAACGAATCCGTTTTCTTCAGGACAACAAACTCATTGTCTACAAGACAACGTATTCGTTATCCAGAAAGATGAACGTAGCCGCCTTCTATGGACAACGGTTATTCTATCCGAGTTCACATACACAACGGACCGAGTTTAATTCAACAACGAGACCAACTCGTAGGACGAAATAATCATAAGGCGATCCTTTCACTCTGTTGTTAGGTGAAAAGCACTGTTTTATCATTTAATGCTAGTCACTTCAGCCTGTTTTCGACCCCAGACCGACCTTACAAATAGTTGGCTCACACGTGTGATACGTAGGACTCAAGATCTGTCTGACATATTTGGTAATGATCATAAAGTAAGTGGCATGGTCATCCATGGCCATGTATGTGCATACAAAGCTAAACTTATAAATTCCCCAAGAGCTGTAGTGAATAAGGATTGGCAATTTTCACGAACCTTGCTACTATCTTAACCTCTGCTACTGTACATCATCTTCTACATATTCTAACTTTGTTATCAGGGTATATTACAGGGTGTACACCCTTCACCTCCGTCCTTCTACCATTCAACCAGATTCTAGGAGCACCTGACGCGTGGGCGTTCCAGAAAATTCACACAAAAAAATTGGCGCCGTCTGTGGGAACTCTTTAAACGAACCTCCCTTTGCTCATATTATTCACCTTGGTTGATTAAACCCCCTCTCCTTAGGTTGAGGATCAAACCCCTCCTAGATCCTACAACTATTACAACAACAGCAGTCCACTCTAAGTCGCCTAGCCAGCATACAGCAATCATTTCAGGAGAGACTAGAAGCTTACGAGCATGGTATGGTTGAAACAGATGCTGAGCCACTCCCAAGGCTTCCTATTAGACGAAAGCTCATCCTCCCATCTTCTCCCCTAAGAAGAGCAGCAACATAGCTAGCATCTCCGCCGTTGCAAGAAAATCGTGAGAGCAGATTCATACTTATTCCTCCTTCTAGTGAAGCTACTCGTCCCCGTACTCCACCTGTCCAACAAGCTCATGCTGGACAACATCAAACTCGTGTTGAACCATGGGATCTGGAGTATGTTCGTGATGAACAATGGACTCCCTACGCTCCTGCTGAGCAGCGAGAAGCACGGGTTCGTAGTGACCCAAGAGATGCCCAGTATCCCCGTAAGGAGCCACAGAACCGTAATGCTTAGGAGCGAACGCTGAAACGCATTACGAGGATTAGAGGACGTGGATGACTCCCAAGGACGTAGCGGCTATAATCAGTGCCCATGTCAAAAGCACAGGTGGGAGCTCTTCTGATTAGTATACCCAGAAAGCAAAGGATGACGTTGGAACCTCTCCCTTCTCGGATAAGATCAACGAGTCATAAACTCCTTCCAAGTTCATGACGCCAAACTTTATCATGTTCAATGGAAGGACGGACCGAGTTGACTACCTATTCAACTTCAAGCATGCTCTAGCTCTTCGCAATCCGGATGATAATCTCCTCTATAAGGCCTTCCTGAACAGTTTGCCAGGAGCTGATGCAAGGTGGTTTCGTAACTTACCTTCTGGTTCAATCAAAAGCACGACAGAACTCAGATCAACTTTTATTGATCAATATATTGTGAATAAGAAAAAGAAAGCAGGTGCGGATTCTCTCTTTGAGTCCCTGAGGTACTTCATTCAACGATTCAGTAATGAGCTCTCTAACATTGACAAGGTGGAGGACAGCAGCAGTATAGCCGCTTTCAAGAATGCGGTGCCAAAGAACTCCAAAATTTATGAATCTCTTGCTCTTGATTACTCCACCAAGCTGGATGATATACTGGTCCCTACTACTAAATTCAGGAGATTTTAAGGCGACACCTCAGTCGTATCACGACCAAGAGTGAAGTGAGTGGATGCCGTGGAGAGAGCAGACAGAGCATCTTCATCGAAGAAGGGGAAGAGGCCAAGATATGAGTCTTTTGATGATGAAGAGTTATCTTGAAGAGCCCCAAGAGAGAAGGTGGTGTATGTGGATCAACGAGATCAGTTGGATAGGCGCCTGTATAAAGTATATCAAAATCAGAACCAGCAGCAGAGTAGGACGGACAAACGTCCTTATTATCCCAATCAGGTGTAACCCAGGTACGATCAAGGCCCTCAAGAGCGGGGCAATCAGACAATGGAGAGATGTCCTTTTCCAGCACAGACTAATCAGGTGAATTTCACGGTCAGCCCGTCGATTATCATGAAGTCTATGGAGAATGAGTCATATATCGAGTGGCCTGTACATGCTGTTCGTGGCGTCACAATGGGACCACGACCACAGAAGTGCTGCCATTATCACAAGTGTCGTGGTCATGTAATAAACCATTGTTAGATCTTGAGGGAATACTTGGAGTGGCTAGTCCGAGAAGGCTATTTGGCAGAGTACGTGGTTCTCAGTGATGGTGCAGTGCATGCTAGGGAACCACCACCTCTGCCCTGTATTGAAGAACCCTCGAATCCAAGTACCGGTGGTGGAGGACAAGGAGGAGCGCCCATGGGTACGATCAATGTCATTTACCGTGCTCAGACGCCGACGATAGACTTGGAGTAGGATTTCAGGGCAAAGACGAGGAAGCTATCTCATATGGCTAAAGTGTGCCGGGTGCAGCCAGCGATGAGGGACATTGAGCAAGCTCTTACTTTCTATGAACATGACATGTCAACCGTGGTCAGGCCCCATTATGATGCCCTCGTCCTCACCATGAGGATTGGCAACTTCGACATCAAGATGGTGCTTTTTGATTCAGGGAGTGAGGTAGACATTCTCTATCTCCAAGCCTTCACCCAGATGAAGTTGGATCCAGCTTCACTTGTTGCTGCTCAGACCCCGTTGGTTGGGTTTGATGGAAGCTCGATGCAGTCATTGGGAGAAATTGTCTTGTTAGTTGAGGCCGGACCAATCGTTTTGCCAACACGATTCTCCGTTCTTGACGCACCGTCCCCTTACAATGCCATTCTAGGACGATGGTGGATGCATGAGATGAGGGCTGTTCCCTCATCTTATTATCAGGTGTTGAAGTATCCTAAACAGGGCGAGGCAAGGGAGATCAGTTGACGTCCCAGAAGTGTGACTACACCTCACCTGACGTATCCCAATAGCAATTACAGATCGGGGTCGTAGAGGAAGAGAGCTATGGTGAAGTGTTGTGCAGACCGTCTGTTGAACCCACAAAGAGTGTTAATTTGGGGACGAACGAGGAGTCGAGGGTGCTGCAGATTGTGACCAGTTTGACAACAGAAGAGGAGGTTGAGCTGTTGTGCTTCTTAAAAGAAAATCTTGATGTCTTTGCCTGGTCACACAAAGACATAACGGGGATCATCCAAGAAGTCATTTGCCTTCACTTGAATGTTGATCCCGCTGTCTGCCCTATCAAACAAAAGCCCCTGAGACTTAATCCTACTTATCATGATGCCGTCAACGAAGAGATTGATAAGCTCATCCAGCACGGGTTTATTCGAGAAGTTTAGTACCCGGACTGGATAGCAAATGTAGTAGCTGTGCCAAAGAAGAGTGGGAAAGTGAGAGTCTGTATTGACTTCACAAGTGTAAATAAGGCTTGCCCAAAAATCTTTTTGCCTGTACCAAGATTTGATAGACTTATCAATGCTACTACTAGCTATGAGATGTTGTCCTTCATGGATGGGTATTCGAGCTACAATCAGATTCTTCTAGCTGATGGTGATCAAGAGAAGACTGTTTTCATCACAGAGTGTGGTCTATTTTGCTACCGGGTCATGCCCTTTGGTCTCAAGAACGCTGGTGCCACTTATTAGCGTTTGATGAATTTGATGTTTGGTAATTTGCTCAGCTCAGCAAGATGATGGAGGTGTATATCGATGACATCGTGGTGAATAGTCGAGTGCGGGCAACTCTCATGGTGGATCTGTGTCGTCTCGGGGTAGGCAATTGGCTCCGTGCTGCTCAAAAGTTGTGACGGTGTAGAAAAGCCTATATACTTTATCAGCAAAACCTTTCTCAAGGCGGTGTCAAATTATAGCAAACTTGAGAAGTTATGTCTTGCTCTAGTATTTTCTACTGAAAAGCTTCATCCTTACTTCCAAGTTCATGCTATTATTGTTATCACAATGTATCCCTTAAAAATCGTGTTGGGATGACTCGAGTTGGGGGGACAAATGTCAAAATTGGCTGTTGCACTCAGTGAATTCGACATTCAGTATCGAGCAAGGATATCAAAGAATGGGCAAGCCATGGCGAGTTTCTTATCTGACTTTCCCATGGAAGAAGTTGGGGCAGTAGTAGATCCTGATCGTCACGAGCTCCCAGACGATGTTGAGGAAGGGAACCATGAGCAGGACGAGGTGCATATACAAGATGGGCTGACAGCGTGGAATGAGTGGGTCTTATATGTAGATAGATCATCCAATGCCATTGGTTCAGGACTTAGTGCTGTGCTTGTTAGTCCTGAGGACGTTAAAGTTCAGAAGATGACGCGTCTAGGCTTTCTGCATCCAACAATGAAGCTAAGTATGAAGCATTGTTGCTCGGACTGCAAAGTGCACAGGACTTGAGGATCTCGAAGCTGAGGGTATTATGTGATTCTCAACTCGTGGTAAACCAAATGAATGACATCTATGAATGCAAAGATGATAGAATGAGGCGCTATACTTCACTTCTCCGTGATCAATGTGAGGCCTTTGATATTGTTGAGATCAAGCACATTCGGAGAGATGACAATAGACATGCAGATGCCTTGGCCTATATTGCTTCCATATTGCAAATTGATGAATCAAAGGCAATCCTTGTGGAGTACAAGGAGTATCCTTCTGTTGAGCTACAACCACAACGGGAAGTATCCTTTATCAATATGGTGCCGAGTTGGATGATGGGGTTAATAGCATACTTGAAGGATGGAGTCGTCCCCATCGATGCAAGAGAGTCAAGACAGATACAGTATAAAGCACCTCATTACGTCCTCTTGCATGAAGAGCTGTATAGAAAGTCATTTGGAGGGCCTCTTCTGAAATATGTTCATCCTGTTGATGTAGAAAGGATCTTGGCGAGCTCCACGAAGGAATTTGTGGTATTCATTCTAGAGGACGGACAATTGCTCACCGTGCTCTGGGGCAGGGATATTTTCGGCCTTATATGCAAGTAGAGGCTCTAAAGTATGTGAAGAAGTGTAGCCAATGTCAACATCATACGAGATTGATCCATGCTCCAGCTCAAGAGCTCAATACCATGTCTCAGCCTTGTTCATTTGCACGATGGGGCTTGACATTGGGGGACCTTTTCCCAAAGCTCTAGGAATTATGATCTTTCTATTGGTGGCCATAGATTACTTCTCTCACTGGATAGAAGCTGTCCCCCTTGCATGCATCAGAGAGCAGGAAGTGAAGAAGTTTTTCTAGGAGCACATCATCTGCAGGTTTGACATTCCTTAGTCCATCATTTCTGACAACGGGAAGCAGTTCATGGGGAAAGTCATTGTAGAATTTTGCAAGGAGCTCAAAATCAAGCATATCTTTTCATCTCCGTATTATCCCCAAGGGAATGGGCTAGCTGAGGCAGCTAATAAGAGTTTGTTGAATGCACTCAAGAGAAGATTAGAAAATTCTAAGGGGAAGTGGACAAGTGAGCTGCATAACGTGTTGTGGGGGTATATGATATGACAACGCCATGGAGTCATACAAATGAAACTCCGTTCTCCTTGGTGTATGGAATGGAGGCCGTTATCCCTACGGAGATCAGTCTACCCACAATATGTTCTCGAAGGAGTAAGAAGACGGGAGAGAAGGAAACATATCGAGCTGATGCTATTCATCTAGATCTATTGGAAGAAAGACAAGAAGATGCCAGTATCCAGATGGGGAGAAAGAAGGAGCAATTGAAAAAAGCATACAACAAGAAAGTACGGAAGAGGGTCCTTCAAGTCAGAGATCTCGTCCTTCGAAAAGTCTTCCAGAGTACCTATGAAGTCAACAGTGGAAAGCTAGGGCCTAATTGGGAAGGGCCTTACATTGTAGATCGTCTGGAGAGCCCTGGTGTATGTTATCTTAAAGATTTAGAAGGTAATGTAATCCAAAATTCTTGGAACATTATGAATTTGAGGCAATTCTTTCAATAAATATGTGTGCATTACACAACGAATTCATTTACCTACATCCGTCCTTGAAGTTATTAGTGAATTTATTATCAAGTATTAGAGTAAAATGTCTTGAATGCAATGTTAAATGGTTTTTCATCAGAACATGGTACTCACCACGGGAAACATGTGGCTCAATCACAGGAGTTTTCATTTGAGCAAACCAGTGACTTATACTAATGAAATGTCTTCTGAGCATGGTGTCTCACCATGAGTCTCCAAAGGTTCAATACATGAATTATCATTTGTTTGATTACATTCACAATGTTTTACACTACAACACATTTGTAGTCCTCTACTACTACTTTCCTAAGAGTACCCATGCTCTACAGCATAGTGTTCTTGCATTTTAATATCTTTCAAATGTGTTTGTCAAGCGTCCTTGTGTTACTTGCACTTTTACGTGCTCTATACCTTGTAATTTTAGAAAGATGATTAATTTATTCCCTTGGTTTTGTATTGCATGTACGAGTTACGTTCTCTATGTCTTGTGAATATTTCAAAGTGCTTTATCATAAATGCGTTATTAGTACAGCACGGAAGACGAAAACTAATGTACGAAAAAAAGTTTTTATTAATGATATCCCATAACGGGAGAATTACATAGTGAGAAAAAGAAGAATTACAATGAAAGAAAAAGATAAAAGCTAAACAACAGGTCCGGCGTTGAGTTCTGGGGTAGGCTGATTGGACAACAGCATCGTCTTCAGCAGGGACAAGCGGATCAGCGGGAATCTCAGAAAGAAGGGGAGTTGGTTCATCGGGAAGAGGAGATTGTTCCACTCCTTGCACTTCAGGCTCTTCATCGAGCAGGACGACTTCATGTCCAATAGCCTCAGAACAAGTTGTTTCATCCTTGGATTGTTGGGGCTTTCTATCAGCCGTCCTGTCTCTCGAAGCTCCCTCAACAGCTCTTTCTCCGTTTCAGCTCGATCTCCAAGCACCATCCGATTAACCTCTTGGTGATAGTAGTTCCAGAGATTGTTCGTCAGTGCTTCCTTTGCAACCTCTGATTCCTCGAATTGCCTAGCCAGAGCTTGTGATAACCCTTCCAACTCGCTAACTCGGAAGATGGCTGCATTGGTCGCTTCCATCACCTTTTTCTCGTCCTCAATTGCTTTCTGCGCAGCTTCACATGACGTGTCCCATTGATTCTTGTATATTTCGACTTTCTTTTCGGCCTCCCTTACCTGAGATTGAGTTCTTTGCAACTCGAGGTTAAGCGCCGTCCTCTTTACCGTTGCTTTGTCGGCCACAGTGGTGGCCTTCTCCTTCCAGTATTCAATCACCTCAACAAGGCCGTCATTGTGCTCAAACAGCTCCGTGAACGTGTTGCTCAGCTAATAAGAGAAATGATAAATTCAGTATGGTGAAAAATGAATGAAGAAGTAAAATATGCAAGACAAGAAGCGGAACTTACTGCTGCGAGAGCTCTTGTGTCGATGGTATTCAGCCCCAACCTGTTCATCTTCTTTGTTGAAGCTATGTCGGCAGGCAGCCTCATGGCTCGACTCATGATTATGGTCGCTAAGCCATTTTCTATTGTTGAATCCGCCGTTGTCAGTATGCGAGAACCAGGTGGGAAGACGGGGGCCTAGACAACAGGCTCCTTCATTGTGGCCACCTCCTATGGCACAGTAGCAGAAGGGGCAGTGGCAGGGACAGCTACATTGACCAAAGGTTGACTGACAACCAATGGTTCAGCCAGTGTGGTTGGCTCCCAGATTTCTAGAATAGCTGAGGTCAGAGCCGCAACCTCCTTGCCTTTTTCTAGGGGAATTCTTTCGCACTCCTTCTTCTTCTTGGCCTGGAGCTTGGCCAAGGCTGCTGCCCTCTTCTTTGATGGCTCACCAGCAACGGCGTCCATTGTGGAGGACGGGATGGACTTGTGCTTCTTCGAGGGTGGAGGCAAGACGGGTGTCTGCCTTGGAGCATGGGGGAGTCGGATCAGTGGAGAGGGAGCATCTCCAGCCATCTTTTCTTCTTCGTCTTCGTCAAGACAAGTAGTTGCAGCAGTAACGGGATGAGAAGACGATGGTCCGGGTTGTCCTTGATCAACGGAAGGGGCCGGACTGGCTTGTCCTTCATCAATGGAAGGGGTCGGATTCGGAACGCTGTCTATGTCTCGGTCTTGCTCCTGAACCTTCCGTGGCCTCCTAGTGATGTAAGGCCCTCCCCTCTCCTTACCGAAATTCAGAAGGCGATGCTCCTTGTCACAGGAGATGTCCTTGAAGTGTGTCTTCTTCAGATCTGCTGCATGAGAAAAAAGAGTATCAGTGACAATGGAAGTAGACGACGGAAAATAGACAACGAGAGAAAGGAAGATGGACAATGGACTAAATACAACGAACCTTTTTGGAAGACATTGGGGACGGGTTGAGGAGAGGACTCCAATCTCCAGGCCCCAGAGACGAGGAAAGGTGACTCCTTCCACTTCCTTTCTATGTCAGCCAAGCTCGAGATGAAGTCGGGGACATTGGCACGTTGACTCCAGGTGTAGTATGACTCGACCTTGTCATTACTCCCTCGACATTTGACGACATGACGGAAATGGAAGAGGTGCCTAGCCTCTATGTTATATCTGTCCTTGATGAACTTAACCACCAAGGACATGTACCGATAAAATTTTGGGTGCTTTGACCTGGGGCGAGTTAGAGAGCGGAAAGGACGGAATCCACTATGGGATCCAATGGAAGATGAAGTTCGGCCTTGAGTTGGGCTAGATAGACAACGGTGGAAGAAACGGAGTGACGATCAAGTAGGACATCGTCCCTCTTGAAGTGAAATTGGACTTGAGAAGGGATCTGGAAAATGGTTTTGTAGTGGTCTAGTGTCTGTTTCTGGTATTTTTTGAGTTGAGGAGTGAGGGCCACGTAGGCACCATACGGTGCACTACCAGAACAACTGGCTTCATCAGCACTAGGGACTCTAACTACCTCAACAGACCCCTCAGCAGACATGGTTAACAATGAGGAAGATGGGGAAAGAAAGAGTAAAGGGCAGAAGGGCAAGGGCATGACAAGGACAAAAACTAACAGAGAAAAGAAAAGCAGAGAATGAAGAATAAAGCCGAAATCAGAAACTTACCAAGTTTTGAACTGTGTTGAGGGCTGAGAGAGCAGGGAAGCTAAAGTCTTCAAATGAGAAGAAAATTCAGCAGAGTAACAGTGTGCAAAGATTCAAGTGAAGAAGATGAAGTACTGTGCATCCTATTTATAGATAATTCAAAGTTTCAGGATGAAAATGGTCTCCATCGTTGTTGTACACGTATACAGGAGCAAGGTCAGGATGGTCATTTACGTAATTCAAATTGGCGTGTCAGACATCAATTTGTGCAGGATGGAGTAAGCTCTCATCCCCATCGTACATGTAAGAGAGATCATGGACACGATTGTCTTTTGGCAAAACAGAGTAACCGTCGGAGTAGTGCGCCTCGAGCTCCTCAAAAAGCAATGATGATAGCCTACCATGCATTACTGAGGTGTGACGGTTTTGCATGCATGACACAACTGGCACGAAGATCCATATTCCCTATAGCTCACGAAAATGTTTCGGCGTCTATGGGGTGACATGTATTCTCTGCTGTTGTGTCAAGTGATTTATGATACATTGAACTATGTTCAAGGCATCATAAAGGGGCAAATTGTAATGGATAAAATTCGTAAAATGATTAAGTGTTGGACGACGAGCTAATCTTCATTGTTATGTCAACGGATGGGAGACACGTATTCAAATTGAGAATGAATCCGTTCTCTTCAGGACAATGGACCCGTTGTATACAGGACAACGTATTCGTTATCTAGAAAGATAAATGTAGCCACCCTCTATGGACAACGGTTATTCTATCCGAGTTCACATACACAACAGATCCAAGCTTAAGTCAACAATGAGACTGACTCACAGGATGAAATAATCAGGAGGCGATCCTTTTATTTTGTTGTTAGGTGAAAAACACTGTTTTGACATTTAATGCTAGTCATCTCAGCCTGTTTTTGACCTAGACTGACCCTACAAATAGTAGACTCACACATGTGACACGTAAGACTCAAGTGTCTAATATATTTGGTAATGATCATAAAGTAAGTGGCATGGTCATCCATGGCCATCTATGGGCATACAGAGCTAAACTTATAAATACCCCAAGAGCTGCAATGCATAAGGATCGGAAATTTTCACGCACTTTGCTACTATCTTAACCTCTGCTATTGTACATCATCTTATATGTATTCTAACTTTGTCATCGGAGTGTATTACAGGGTGCACACCCTTCACCTTCATCCTTCTACCAGTCAACCAGATACCAGGAGCAGCTGACACGTGGACATTCCAGAAAATTCACACACACACTCTAAATGTTTCCAATATTGAGAGATGGAGTTCAATGAAGTACAAATAAAGATATGGGCCCAAAACTAATGAGGCATTAGTAGGGTTGTCTATGTGCCTGACCAATTAAGGTGGCATTGTTAACACTAGGCTAAAATGAAGTGCTTATTTGAAAATTATGCTAAGTTGGACTTTAGATTGTTAAGTTGAAGGTTAATTGCATGTCTACATTTTAGAGATTTTAGGGATAAAAACCTCTAGTTTAAAAAGTATCTCCATACCTACTTTTTAAAGTAGAGATTTTTACCCCTAAAATCTCTAAAAAATAGACATGCAATTTACCTTCAACCTAACAATCTGAAGTCCAACTAAGCATAATTTTCAAATAAGCACTTCTTTTTAGACTACTGTTAACAAACGCCACCTAAGAGTGTCAGTGCTTATGTGTCATGCGCGGTTTGATTTATTGAGCAAGTGTACATGTCGGCAAAAAATTGATGTGCTTGTACCCTATGCTATAATGAAGAAAGGTGCTTATGCCTTGTGCCATTGTGCACATGTAACAAACATAGGAATTAAAGAGATTTCAAGAATTATGAATTTCCATGTGCAACAAGGCTCCACTAAGCCTCCCCAATGCCCTTGGACTAAAGTGGCAGACTTTATAAATCCTTCAAGTGGAGAATGGTATCGGGATAGGTTACCGAAAAACTTTAATTCGGAGGAAGTCAAGGCAATTACTAAGATTCCTATCAGTGAACAAAATGGAGAGGATGACATAAGTTGGCATTAGGAAAAGAACGGGAATTTCTCAGTGCGATTAGCTTATCACAAATTCTAGGAAGTGAGGCAGATGGAGGGAGGAGATGGAGCTAGCTCAGCTAATGCTATCACCTCTAGAGGTTGGAAGATCCTTTGGAAACTACCCATTCCTCCAAAGATTTTCTAGTTCATTTGGCACGGTTTAAAAGATGCGCTTCCAACCCGGGACACATTATGTAGGAAGAAGATTCAAAGTGACCCTTACTGCCCCCTTTGCAATAATGATTAACCACGTTCTATTTGATTGTCAAACTGCCCTTAGCGTTTGGTGGGGGTCCTCCTTATCTATCCGATCTGATCATGTCATGTACAGAAGCTTGAAGGACTGGTGGCAGCTCTGGAGTAATTCAGCCTCGAAGGATAGCCGATCAGTAACCAATTTAACCACTTGTGCCTCCATCACGTGGAGCTTGTGGAAGGGTAGAAATGAAAGTATCTTCAAGGGGATCTCGCCTAATCCATACCATATCATTCAGCAAGCTGAACATCTAGCTAAGGAAAGTCTTCAAGTGAATCTGGACAAAAGCACTAGAAATTATTTAGAGCTGAATTCGATTAGTCAGAGAGATAACAGATGGTCCCCTCCCCCTCCTGGATGGATTCGATTCTATTCGGATGGGGCATTTGATCCCAGATCCCAACTAGCTGGAATAGGGTCGATAGCCCGCAACCACTCAGGATCAATTCTTAAAGGGGTATTACAAGCTCTCTCAGGTGTATCCACACTGATTGCAGAGGTAGCTGCTCTCTGAAAGGAAGTCTCCCTAAGCATTAACCAAGGTTGGCATCAGGTTCAATTTGCACTGGACGCTGAAATAATAGTTAAGCTTCTCCATCATCCTCAAATCAAGGACCCATCAGAGATCGCAGCGATCATGGGCAACATTTGCAAATAAATCATCAGGATCCCTCAATTCGAAGTTATTCAAATACACCGATCTGTAAACTCCTTTGCTCATAAGATGGCTCGCCATAGTATGGGTTTGCATGCTATGGGAGATTAGCAAACTAAGCTGTTAACCCTTGGCATGTGCCGGAGGATTTTGGTCTCTAGTAGTAATCATCTTGTAATTGATTCTGGTTAATGAATGATTATCTTCCCACCCCCCACACCGATCTGTAAACTTCTTTGCTCATAAGCTGGCTCGCCATAGTATGGGTTTGCATGCTATGGGAGATTAGCAAACTAAGCTGTTAACCCTTGGCATGTGCCAGGGTTTTGGTCTCTAGTAGTAATCATCTTGTAATTGATTCTGGTTAATGAATGATTATCTTCCCACACCCCCCCCCCCCCCCCCCAAAAAAAAAAAAAAACAAGGCTCCATTTGTTTTGATGGAATAGAGTAAAGGAACCATTTCTCGCCCAAAAAAAAAGGAGCAGTGCTAGGCGTACCAAGGATCACCATTTGCAAACCTAAGGCTAGTCCTCATTGGCCCACGCCCCTACTCTTAAATACTCACCAACTGTGGTGAGAATTTCAAAGTGAGGCATGGACCAATGAGGACTAGCCTTAGGTTTGCAAATGAAGATTTCGGGTACGTTAAATATATTCCAAAAAAATATATATATTTCTCATGTTTGGTGCACTTTAATTTTTTAAACATGTGTCTTTTCCAAAATAGACTTTATTAATTCCCCTCCCTTTGAAAGATTATTTTCAACTAAAAGAGTTTGTAGGGCTCACTCAAGTTATGCTGTCTCAACCACTTGGTTCACTAGTCAAGCTCAAGCTGACATTTCAAGCACGAACAAATCAAATCCATCTTTTATTTGAGCTCAAACATTTATACAAGTTGAGCTCAAGCTAGACACTATTTGATTAAGCTTGGCTCAAAGCTCGGCTTGTTTAGGGCTAAAGTTAGATCATGCTCTGTTCGGCCTGAAATAATATATATATATATATATATATATATATATTAGGAAGTACTATTTGGATTAATATATTCAAATACTTTTTAATTTTCTTAATCATAGCTCATAATCAAAAAGTTCGGGAGATATTATTAACAAAATTTTCTACTCTCTATATTGAAGGAATATCCACAAATCTTATTTTTGTGTATAAATGTATTAATTTTGTATTGTAGTTTCTTGTATTGCAACTTAATAACAAATAGCTTTATTAAAATAATGTAAAACAATCAAAATAACTCTACCAAATCAAGTTTGAGCCAACCTGAACTCGGCTCAGCTTGAATCAAGTTTGAGCTTGAGCTCGGTCAAGCTTTTTTTAAGCCAAGTTCGAGCTTGAACATTTAAGTTCAAATCAAGATCAAGCCGAGCTCAACATGTTCAAGCCAAGTTTATGCTCGATACCTTCTGCTATGAGTTGATTTCTCTACTTTGATGCCTCAAAATCCCCCCTTGTTCAAAAAGGGACTCTGGACCCGTTGTGAACAAGGACTTTGGTCTTGTGCCCACAGGGGTGTTCCCACTCTTCTTTGGTGATTTTTCTTGATTTTTACAAGCCTGTAATTTGGGTTATACAGTGAGTTGTGGGGCCCATAACATATGTTTTTGAAGCCTGGGATGAGGAGAGTCCAATGAACTTAGTTTGGGCCTCAGGGGATGCCTGGTGAGGGTTTTATAGCAAGCCAAAGTGGCATGTTTGGCCAAAACATAAAATGATGAATGTCGGCACTGGAAGTGCCGACATTCTGGGCAGTTTGCATAGGTGGGTTTTTTAACCCCAGTTAAGCTCTCTTTTGGTACTTGGTCCCTTCAGGAAAGTTGTAGAGGAGGTCCAGGGGAACAAAATCCTGGCTTTGGTTAGGTGGGCCCCACAGGCCTCGAAAAAGCACTGCCCCAAGTGTCGGTACTGAGATTGCCGACACCAAGGTTTTTTTTGTTTTTGTTTGAAATCCCCTACGGGGTTGCTACTGCACGATCACCAGGGGATTCCCCATGCTGTGGGGAGCTCGTGTGCCCTCGGGGAGGCTCCCCACACCTAGGGAGGTGGGGGAACCCTCCCCATTTGGGGTGAACCTGCAAAATGAGTAGGAAAAAAGAAAAGTCCTCTAGATTGAGACCAGGGGCTCACAAGCTCGATCAAGAGGGCAAGAAAGAGGGGTAGGGGGGAGCCCTACCCTACGGTTGATGCTGGCAGAAGCAAGGGTGGCCTGCGGTGGCTTGTGGCAGAGCTGCAAATGCTGATGGAGCCCGATGGTGGTGCTGCACGCGATGGGGAAGGCTGTTACAAGCTCAGAGGGACGCCGGGATGTTGTGGAGGCCTGAGGGTTGGCTGGGATTGGAGCAGGGGTTCGGATATGGGGTTTTTCAGAGTGGATTTTGAGGTGGGGTGCACTGCCCTTTATAGGGGAGCTCATTGGGGACACAAGTGGAATTAGGACAGGGTTGGGGGAGGTCTACAGTGGCCGGAGAGGTGCCTGCAGGCTGGAGAGGGGGTGTACAGGGCGTGCCTGACCTGTGCAGGTGGTGGTTGTGCTGCAAACTGGAAAAACCAGGGTGTCAGTACTTGGATTACCGACACCCCAAAGCCTTCGAAAAAATGAGGGTCGGCAATCCAAGTGCCGACACCCCTGGATTTTGCCCGTTGGGCTCTGCCCAGGCCTACAGGTGCACTTGAGTGGGAGTTTTTTGAAATTTTGGGCCCTCAGCTTGGGCCCAACCCGAATTTTTTGGGGGTTTTGGACTAAGAAGCCCTAGGGCTTGCTAGGGCTTGATTAGGGTTCTACCTAGGGTCTATCTAGGGTTTAGCTTGGGATAACCTAGGGTTAGTAACTTAAGTTGGGGATTTAACTATGGTTAAATGTCTTAACCCTAGTTAACAAATGGGGTAAAAATTGGGTGCTTGCACCCGTGACACTGCATAACATCCTTAACATAAAGCAATAATAGGCATAACTAAATTATGAACCTGAGAATTTCTCCAATAAAATAAAAACAGAATCAATAAATGTCATAATTAATCCTATGACCAAATCTTGTAAATAAACTGATGGGGTTATCAATGATCCCAATATAAATCCTAATAATTAAAACCTAAGCAACATCTAAATTTAAGTATTTATTACATCCCTTAAAACTAAAATAAACACTAAAATGTCTGAAGTCAATAATATGGGTAGTAATCTGGGTTGACATCACCCTCCGGGTAGTCACCTTCTCTTTCCTCGTGGTATTCCTCCTTTACCCACGGCTCATAAGCACCGTTATCAAATTCAGCACCTAAACCTATTGACATCAAATGTACAACTGAGTATTGAAACACTCAGTATTGTACAACATCCACTAACAATAGATAATATCATGCAGTAATTAAAATAACCATAATCATGTTTTTCAATACATATTAATCAGAGTATGGATATAAGATCATTAAGATGCTTTTCAGTTTAATAACAATACATGCATTTAAAAGATCAGCATTCATGCAGACTCATCAGACTTATGCAACATTGAGACTAGTGCAATCTTTACCATGCATTACAGTTCTTTACAAGTTCTTAACCACCACATATCGAACATGATCGTTATCATAGCACCACATACCGAAGTATGATCGTTAACATAACACCACATGCCGTAACATGATCATTATCATATCACCACATCCCGAAACATGATCGTTAGTATAGCACTACATGCCTACATGATTGTTTTTCCAATTGTACCTTAGAGTGTTTTCTTTTGTTTTTAGACTTTTCATTCTTATGAGACTTTTAACAATAACCCATGCCAGTGAGACTTGTGTAAGTTGTGCGATCCACTTTCATTAGGGTTAGCCCTTAGACTACAATTCCCATCATTGAAACTCTACCAAAGGTCCCATTCCATTAAGACAAAGGATCTAGGTTAAGGTAACGTAAGCACTTACAATTCTTAAATCACAATATATGCATACATAAATAGACTTACCACATGTAATTCATAAAAACAATAATTAACATTCACCGGCTAATATTTAACATTTACGGGCTAATATTTAATGTTCACAGGCTAATAATAATTTAATAACTCATTAAAAATCATGTAAATCAATTCTCAATAATTCATTAAATCATATAAACTATCATTCTTAATTCTCCTTTATTTAAAATAATATTTGGAATTTATCAAGATAATGTCAATTAAATATTAAATCAATTCTCATTCATGCAAAATCAAATGTATTAAATATACTCAATATTTAATCGTAAACATAGTGTAGGCTCGAGATTTTAACCCCACTCCTGATTAGGATTGAACCTGATGAGGAATAGCGCAAAAAAATCAAAAAAGGAGAATCGCCACCTATTTAAATTATGAGGGAAAATATGGTCCCTGAAGTGGGTGATAAGGCTTTGGTCTGGAAAATAGAGTTCAGGATAAAGATTCATTTGAGTTAGGGGAAGGTGTTAGGCACCCCTAAACTCCCATTTCGAGATGGTTACCTATTCCTTAAGTCTGAATTAAAGTTGGGGGAAACCATAGAGAAGCTTTTAATTTTATCTATATGCTTGACAAGTATTATATGAACAGTATGTACATGTTAAAATAAGCAGGGACAGGATAAGAGCTCTATCCTAGGTGAGCTGAATCCGATCAGGTTTGCCTATGTATCCACAATAAGTGGAATCAAGTCACACGTAGTTTTAGAGGATAGTTGATGGTTTGATTTGTTGAGTGTTTGGATAGTGGGTGTTTGAAATGCTCGATAAGGATTTGTCTTTACATGTTAGGGTGTTTTTGAATGGTTTAAGCTCAAATTCAGGAGTGCTTGAGCCTTTTAAGCTTGTGCCAAAGAGCATATGATTTGATTAGGAATTTGAACCGAGGTTCGGACAAGGGTTCGGCAAGAGTGGTAGGGTTTGAACCAGAGTTTTAACCGAGATCCGGACAGAGGTTCGACTAGGGTAGGCTAAGTTTGAACTGAAGTTCGGGCAGAGGTTTGCCTAGGGTAGGCTAAGTTTGAACCGAAGTTCGGGCAGAGGTTCGATAGGACAGGTTAAGTTTGAACCAAAGTTTGGGTAGAGGTTTGACATGGTAGGTGGGCAAGTAGTCTAAGTAGTTGAAAAGAACACTAAAGCAATTTAAAACAATGAAAGACTAAAAAAATATAGAGTTCGACGAAATTTTACCTTTTAGGAATCCCAAAAGAGTTTTTAAATTAGATGCCCGAGAATCGACCTTTCACAATTGACTTTCCCAGGATTGCTAAGTCGCGAGAAACCAAAAAAAAAAAGGAAGGTTTTTGGAAGAGGTGAGAGAGAGAGAGAGAGAGAGAGAGAGTTTGGAATGAGTGAGAAATGAAGGTATGGGGGAGGGGTATTTATAGGGATAAAAAATAGGGGGGTGCTTCTTGTAGTAACGCTCTTGTGGCTAAAATCCCCAAAAAGCAAGGCGATGGTGAACAGTAAGGCAACAAAAGTACCGCCCTTCCTTGAGATTTTTTTAAAAAAATTTGCTGACCTGGTTTTGACCTGTCAAAAGAGGGGGGTCCACTAGGGTGGGTGCAACTTGAAGTAGCGCCCCCATTTAGGGGCCCAATTTTTATTTTTATTTTGGGTGCCAAGTGTCACTTTTCGATTCGCTGAAAAATTATTTTTCTGTTTTAAGCCCATTTTGACCCCAAAAAATAGTTGAGATTGAACCAAAAAATTTGTAAAATTATTTTGGACAAAATGACAACTTTTGAGCACTTTTCCAAATGTATTTTGGTTAATTTACACCATATGGGGATTTTTGCCAATTTTTGTGCTTTATGCCCGATTTGATCCCAAAAACAACTGAAATTCGACTAATAAAATCCAAAAAATATTTTTAGATGACATGTGAAATTTCTTTTCAGGGGTAATTTGTTCATTTTTCACTCCATGGCCATTTTGTCCATTTTATCTCAGGGGCGTTTCTGAAAATGGAAGCACGTGGAAATTAAAGAGGGTTTTTGAAAGAGTTTTTAAATGTGTGAAAAGAGATTCGAGTGGTGCAAAATTGGGGTGTTTACAGTTGCCTCACTTTGACGGAGGGTGCAAGCAAATGAACGACGAAGGCTGATAACGCTTCAACTTTGCATGTGTGTGCATCGAAAACCTATGAAACTTAAGAAAGTGTGAAAGATAATAGAAATAAGATAGTTAATTTCTACTTTGACTGCTTACCATGGGTTGGATGACAGAAGGGTGATAGAGGAAAGGGTATGCTTGTGCCAAGTCGACACTTGCTGAGGATTAGGAAAGTGATGGTTGTGCATGAAGCTGTTTGCTAATCGATCACTCGACCAAATTGTGAACACCCCATTTTCACACCCCTTAATCCTATTCTTTTTTTTTTAATTATATTTTATTTTAATTTGATTTTGTTTAATTTAATTTTAAGTTTAATTTCTTTTATTTGGCGAGTGTCGAGGAGTCTCCAAGAGAGAGAGAAAGAGAGAAGCCCAAGCCCAGTTCCTTCAAAACGCCAAACCCATCACCCATGTTCAAAAACCCTTAAAAAGTTTAAAGCCTTCAAGATCATACACCAATCCCAAAACCCAAAAGCCCATGAATGCTGTAAAAAAGCAAAGCCCAAGTGTAAAACTTGCGACCCATGACCCAAGACCCTAGTTTTCAAGTTTGTTTATGGGCTAAAACCAAAGCCGAAGCTCAAGCGCATGTGATCCCTAATCCTCAAACCATAATCCATAGCCTATAAATACCCATATGAGATCAACCCTACCCGATTTCCATTTTGATCTCGGCTGAGCAAGGAGTTTTCTCCTCTCTCGAGCTCTCTCACTGCGAAGCTCCATTTCGGAGTCGCAGCATCATCAATCTTCAATTCCGACAGTAGCAGCATCCCAGATCCAGCGCAACTCAGCTCATCTACTGAGTTTGTGTCTCAGCTTTCATCACTGTAATCGGCGGCAGCTTCTCATTAGCGGTTGGTTTTGGCTTTGTCTTCGGCAAGTAGGCCACCATTTCCGAACTCCACTATCTCAGCTTATCTCCAATCACGTTGCACTCCTGGCCACTTTCTTATGGAAAATTGCAGCAGCAATCCGGCACCTTTTTTTATCACTGCAAAATTTAAGAAGAACCAGTTCATCCGGCCAGCCAAGCCGGCGCTGCTGCTGCCCATCAGGAGGAATTCTTACTGTTTTTTCCCGGCGAGTTTTCACCATTTTTGGCCTGTTAGAACAGAGTTATTCTCTGCATCAGTTTTCCCCTTCTCTTCCCTCCCTCTGCTCAATCTTCTCCGGCGAGACCAGCACCACCACGATACCAACAGTAGCAATCCATGGTCGGTAGCAGCTCCCGCATCCCTCTATCTTCTCCGGCCATCAAGAGCACCAGTAGCTCCACCAGCTCGATCAATCCAGTCCACCACTTCCGGCGAAGCAACCAGCCACCATCTACGATAGCCCTCTCCTTCATCTTCTCCGATCAGTGAATCAGTTTCATCTCTTCATCCCTTCTCGCCGGTAGTAGCAGCATTCAGCAAGGATCTCCTTGCCCCAGCTCTCAGTCCGCTCCTGTTCATCACCTCCATTGTCGGCATCGTAGAGCTCCGGCTAGCAGCACCTCATGCGCAGTAGTTCCCCATTCCGGATCCCTTCTCCCATCTCCTCCGGTCATTGCTGGCCATTTTTCTGGCCACCATTGACGCGCAAGTGGCTCCTTCCATTTTTTTTTACCTTATTTTACTTTTCTTTTATTAATCTGTAATGAAGTTCGAGTGTGGCCATCTTCTCACCAAAGCAGCGGCATCGTCTTCTTCCATCAACCAGCGTAGGTATGCTTCTTCCCCAATATTATTTTATTATTATTCTTGTTACTGTTGTGTAATTTTTGGATGGCCAAAAATCTGAAATCAAGCATAGATCTGCTTGCTTTGGCTTGATTTTTTTGCAAACTGGAAGTTTAGCATTCTGGTTCTGTTCAAAACCATGACATATCACTTTCCCTCGTATTTGTTTTGAATGATTCTAAAAAGAGGAGAGTTAAAGATTTTGTTTGAATCCAATGGGCTTTTGTTTCGGGTCAAAATGAGCGAGTTAGAATCACTTTAAATCTTTTGGGTCTACTAGATTTGATCTTGGTGTGAGCTATTAAGCCAAAGCCAATTGACCAACTTTCATTAGTGGTCAATGGGCTTTAGCCTATTAGTTTCATTTTGGTCTTCATTGATTTCAAACTATTTTTGGGACCTAATTAATTTGTTTGTAATTTAATCCGTGTGTAAAATTGCAACTTATGAAATAAATAGTGATTTACGATATTTGGCTTAGACTTAATGAGTTGATAACCATCCTAGGGTGGGAGACCCGGGGTGCCTAATCCCTTTCTCGGGACTTAAATAGATCTCTTACTTAGATCTCATGAACTGTAGGCCATTATCATTAGTCTAATTTGGGATCCTACTTCTCGTTGTCAAAAAGTAGGTGACGACTCTTTTCTTTCTAAGCCATTTGAGTGAGTTCAAAGTCATTCATTCGCTCTCGGGCCCAACACCGACATCTAGTGCCGGGAGGGAGGAAATACGGTGAATTTCCATGCTCATAGCTCTAGCGACTCTAATGGGGACAAAACCTAAAAAGTTAGATCCAACCTGAAAGTTATGTAAAAGTCAAACATCATTAAATCACTAATTATTTCCTAAAGCAATTCTTCTTTTACTAATTCTTTCTATTTTATAGATATGTTCTTATCCTCTTTCGTGTGCATATCATACTTATTGCATACTAGTGTAATCAACTCTTAAACACATTAGATAAGCCTATTACGCTTACAACTGTTTGAGAACTTTCTTCAGCGTTAGGAGCTTAATGGTTTGGATGTTGCTGGGTTGCTCCTGTGGGAGAGTAATCCTCAGGAAGGATCTGGTGGCTTCCTCTTGTGCCAATCGTCCATTTTCAGGTATTTTTATATCGGGAATCGCATATATGGCCAAGTGATCCCCGTACCTTTAGGAACACCTTGCATACACCTGCATCAGCATATAGTATAGGTTGAGGTATAGTCTATAAGTAGTCCTCCAAGAAGGTCTTTCCAAAAATTTGCCTACTTATATTCTATACCTACCCAATTTTTGTTTGAACATAATGGTATTTATACCATCATGATCATGCAAATGGAGTATGTGTGAGCCGTGTTTGGTTTGAATAAATTTTCAACCTATTTCTAGACTTTGCATATGGGGTCCAAAAATCCAGATTTAATGGATATCCATATCCACATTCTATCTTAATTCCAATAGGCCTTGGCCTCCAATAACCCAAGATAGTAGGTAGACCCCTATCTACCTATCCCATCGGTCTACATATGTCAAGTCGCACCCTTTTGTAACAAAATAATTGGTGAGATGTAAACAAAAAAATATAAAAATAAATAACATTGTTCTTAGGTTGTTACATGTGGGGCCTAAAACCCAGGTCTAAATGGATACCTATATCCATTTTTCATCCTAAACCTATTGGGCCTTGGTTTCCAATAACCCAACTTAGTAGGTCGGATCTATGTCCACCTACCCCATTGGTTTACATATTTTGTACACCTTTATGCAATAAAATGACCTCAAAATTTTTAAAATAAAAAGAATCTAGAAAATCCAAAAAAAAAAAAAAAAAAACTCAAAATTTAAATTCAATAGAAAAAAAAAGTACAAAAAAAAAAAGAAAAAGAAAAAAGTCATTGGTTCAAAATTCAAATAAAATCCAAAATTCAGAAAACAAAAATAGATTTTTTTTACACATTGCATATGGGGTTATCTTTCTCAGATCTAAGTGGATACCCATTTATCCATTTCCATATTGGCCCGATAGGCCCTAGCTTCCAACAACCTAGGTTAGTAGGATGGAACTCTATCCGCCTACCCTATAGTACCTCATGTGTTAAGTCTTCTTTTTTAATAAAAAAAAATCAAAATTCAATAAAGAGTAAATAAAAAAAAAGTGGTAAAATTTGAAAATTAAAAAAAAAGAAAAAAAAGAGGGTAAAATAATAATAATAAGAATGTCAAGATCCAAATAAAATGAACAAAAAAGAAAAAGAAAGAGAAGTTAAGACTTGAAAATTCAAACAAAATCAAAATTTCAAAAGAAAGAAATTTTTTTAAAAAAAATTAAAAAGAAAAAATCAAAAAATCAACATTCAAACTTAAAAAAAAAAAGGAGTTTCAAAATTGAAGTACAAAAAAAAAAAAAAGTTTATTAAAATTCAAAAGAAACAAAAATTCAAAAACAACAAAACATTAATTCAATAATTCAAAAAATAAGAAATTCAAAGTCCAAATAAAATCAAAGTCAAAAAAAAATTTTTAGCCGAAATTCAATAAAAAATTCAAGAGAAAGAAAATTTTAAAATTAAAGAAAAAAGAGAGAAAAAAAAAGCATTAATTCAGAATTCCAAAAAAAATGAAAACTCAAAATCCAAAAAAATCAAAAATCTGAACTTCAAAAAAATGTGATTAATTCATAGTTCGAGAAAAATAAAACAAAACAAAGGTTCAAAATTCAAAAAGAACAAAAATTCAAAATATTCAAAAACCCAAATTGAAAAGAAAAAAAAAGCAGAAACAAAAAAAAAATCAAAATTCAAAAAAAATTCAAAGAAACAAAAAAAAAAAAAAAACAAACAAACAAACAAACAAAACAAAAGATTAAAATCCAAAAAAAAATATCATGTCATCTTCATCATCATAGCACTGTTTATTCACTTTACTCCATATTCACATGATAGCATAGCATTTTCATTGCATTGCCACTACACTTTCATTTCACTGTGATGCCACAACATGTCCACCGTACATTATCCATCACCTATAGTCACTATACTTGCACTGCAAGCCATTTTGGTATTTCACTACACCTACACTGCATGTTGTGAAAGACTTATATTTCATCCTTGCATTACACTACATTTCATCATTGCATTGCACTATATTTCATCACTGAATGACCAAGTCTTGAGGTCGCATAATTTTTGTGCAATGAGACAGTTTCTAGTTTTCACTTATGCCTAAGTAATTGACTAATTTGTTCCCCATGATAGCAATATCAGGGATGGGCTCGCACTATTTTGCATCTCAGTGCCATTTCTGGTTTTAACTGGGCCTACAATTCTGGATAAGTCGTTGTCTTCTCCCGTCATTGCCTGATAAAATGGTAGAGACTAATGCTTTTAACCACTGATGCCCAAGACCTTTCAAAGATCAAGGAGGGCTTAGTTACTAGGACGAAATGTAGTAGGTACAAATGATTATGGATCAAAATTTGTTTGTTAGGGGTTAGGACACCCTAAAATGTTTGCCTTTTGCTGTACGCAGAGACAAAACCAGTTGGCTTCTCTATATTTTTTTTTTCTTCTTCTTTTTTCCCCTTTTTTCTTTGCTTTATTTTTGTTAGCATTTTGTGCTCAATTTAGAGACGTTTGTCTAGTATTGATAAAAAGTTGTCATAATGTGATCGAACCTATTTTTAGGTTGCCTATGTATCCACAATTGGTGGAATCAAGTCATTTCGTAGTTCAAAATAAGCTTTGTTTTTTAATGGTTGTCTTCTGTCTGGTTTGATTTGTCATTCTTAGGGTGTCCCAATGTATGAGTTTAGAAAGAAATGTTATTTGGCTCAATGAGCTAACTAGCGTATCTTGTTGCATGGGCATGAAAGGGATTTTAAGGGTTAAAGAAGGATGACCTCCTATCATTTCTTTGATTGGTCAAGAGGATGTGTGGTTATTGCATTATCCTTGTTCAAATATGTTTGATGCTTGGTAACTCATGAAGGTCTTCACCACTTCTTCGATGCTTGTCTTCTAACTGATTGGTGGCTTGCCCTGAATTCCTCGGGAGTAGAGTACCTTTTGAACTCCTGGGAGGGTCGTGAGTTTTCTATTTTAGATTACTCACCCAATGATCATGCAATTGCCCATTGTAGCCTTTGGAATCTAGTTCAGTTCCCTAAACTAGGCATCTCAGAGTAAATAAGTAAGAAAAATTTAACAAAAGTAAGAAATTTCCTTATATGAAAGGATGTATAGACTCGATTGCGGAAAATAAAGATAGGTGGCCACTGGCCATATATTAACTGACTAGGAAGACTTCGACTTGGCCATCAAGGGCCAAAAAAAGAGAAACGTTAAGGAATAAACCCAAAAGGCAAAAAAAACTTGTAAAATAGCTCAAATTCGGCTATAGAGTGGCTCGGGCTAGTGCGCATTGGTTTCTTGCTGCTGCATGGTTTGGAAAAGGAGTTTGATTGATGCTTGTGTTTCCTGGTATGGAGCTAATTTTTCCATTTCAAATAGGTCCTAGATTGTATGATTTAGATCAAAACACATATCAATGGGATGCCCCAGGGCTTAATGATACCCACAATGTTGGTCGGCCCTGTATGTCTTTGGCAGTGTGGCTGGTGGTGGCTTGGGTTCTCTCAGCGTGATCAATTGCTTATCTAGCAGAAAATTGAGGAGTTACGTCATGGTATATGACATGGGCGAGAAGACTCTACTCCTTTTCTGCTCATATGTCATCTGTTGTGAGGGAAGTTGTTGTTAGGGTAAATGGGGAATCTGGATAGGCATTGCTAATGTCACCATCTGCAACTCATCATCTCTTCTCCTTGTATCTCTTCGTGGTGGTGCATTACGGCTAGAGGGTGATGCACCCTTAGACCCTGAGAACATATCAATTGCTCCCACATCTCCCGTTATAGCATCAATCGTGGCCCTACATTTGGCCATGGTGCTGAAATTGGAAATAGGTTGGGATGCTAGTAAAGTCTTGAATGGATACTTGAGCGTGCAGAGGAATGTTGTCACCAACTCATCCTTAGGCAGATGAGTGCTCATCTTTCCAGGATTTTCCTCCATCGAACAAAATATTCGATGAAGGATTCATTCTCTCTTTGAGACATTCTCCCCAAGTCTGCTCTCTGTGGGATCAAGTTAATGTTGTAGGAGTATTGGGTAACAAATGCCTCACAGAGGCCTTCCCATGTGCAAACTCTGGCTGGGTCACCCTTGGTGAACCACTGTAGGGCTGGCCCCTTCAAGCTTCTCTGAAATAGCTGCACCAACAGCTTGTCACCGTGCTTTAGTTGGAACAGCTCTCCGCAGTAAACTTTTAGGTGTGTCTCCAGGCATCCTTTCCCATTGTATTTCTCAAACTCTGACATTTTAAAGTCACGGGGCAGTTGAATCCCCAGAGGTAGGCACATATCTCAGAAATTAGTGGATACTAAGTTGTAAGACTCATGGACCCCCTTCACCAGTTGTTCTAGACTCTCAATCCTATCCTTATAGAATTCTGGGATGTGGGCCGAGCTGATTGATATGTTTGACTATTCTGTATTATAAGCAATCCTTGCCTCCTCTTTCTCATACTGGTTTGTGTGTGGTGGTGGGATGTTGAAAGAAGGTTGGTTCGGTGGTAGTGGGTTTTGATATGGTGGATTTAGAGGTGGAGGATTATAAGATGGTGGATTTGGAGGTGATGGATTGTGAGACGGTGGATTATGAGATGGTTGGTTTGGTCGGTTTAAGGCGAGTGGTTCGACGACCGAGATGGAAGAGGAGGAAGGTTGTGCCCTATTCATGGCATTCAAGATATCCTGCATGATGCTTTTCAACTCTAGGATGCCCTCTTCAGTTCCAACTACCCTTGCCTCTAAATCAGGGACTAGCTGCCGTACATGTCGAGATGATATCGGGTTGTCAGGGTCGGTTTCCACACCTTCTACAATTTGCTCTTCTCGATCAGTCAATCTTGTACTTACTAGAGTCATCTCGAAGATGGCAGATAGCTTGGTATTGCTTTCACTCAGGGTTCTATGAACTGGGTGGAAATAAGAGGTATGTACAGATGGGTCAGATGACAGTCAAGATGCTGAATGAAGAGTAAATTAAGACCATGATGAAAGTAGTGATGCTACACACATAAGATCTAATGGAAGAATTTTTGACATGAGACATTGCCTCTTATCTGGGAATATAAGTATACACAAAAAATGATGGATGTGGAAAGTCCTAAGACTAATGTATATGATTTGAAAATATGATAATGATATAAACAAGACGAATGAAATTGAATTAAATTGAGTCAAATAAATTGAATTAAATGAACTGAGCAAGTATACTCAGAAAAGGGATGAGTCAACTCAATGTGTGTGATCTAATGTGGTGAGTGGACAGAGGTCTATTTCACTTATCTGAGTTGTAGGGGGCTAGAGCTCATTGGGGTAAGACCAAAATGAATCAGTGGATTCTCCATATGATTCATTTTAGAGTCTAGGGTTTTAAACCTCACATGATTGAGATGGCTAAAGAATGGATTAGGGTTAACCCTATCTAGCAATCAAAGCTCACACAAGCTCCCATAAGGTTGAGTCTAGGGATAAGGTTGTTCCTATACCTGAACAAATGATGTAGGAATGGTTTAAACCAGTAACAGAATAGAGATAAGGTAGTCCCTCCTGATGAGTGCTCTTAGTTTATGCCCAAACAAAGACCTATAGTTTAAATGCTTATGCTGGTGTATGCAGGGTTTTTGTCTATAAGATTAAGGAGCACTTGATCGTATATACAACTCCCTGGTATAGAACATACTTGAAAATGGACGATTGGTACAAGTGAGAAAGACCAATCGCGTTTACCGGGGATAAACATCTCTCGGTTTACAACCAGTGTTTTCCACGGATCTTTGGACTCCATTGCCGAGGATAAACATCCCTCGATTGTAAGCTTATCAGATCCAACTAGATAGGTGAAAGAGTCTATATTTTGGTATGCAATGGATATGAATGTACGTGCATCAATTAAAATCAAGTAATGAAAAAAAGCAGAATACAAGGCATGTTACTAAGTTGGCAAAAAAATGTCTAAGATTCGAATAACGATAGCAAAATGAGTAAGTATATGTACAAAATTAGCAGCATATAGATAAAAGTAAAAAATTCTGATGTGGATGCCTTTGTTCAGTTCAGACTTAGGTTTTGGTCCGAACAATCTCCAACGGAGTTGCCAAGCTGTAGACCTAGAATTTTAACCCCACTTCTGATCAGGATTGGATCTGAAGAGGAATAGTGCTAAAAAAAAGAGTCTTCACCTATTTAAATTATGAGGGAAAGTAGGGTCCCCGAAGTGGTTGGATAAGACTTTGGTCTTGAAAATAGAGTTCAGGATAAGAATTCATTTGAGTTAGGGGAAGGTGTTAGGCACCCCTAAACTCCAATCTGGAGAAGATTACTTACTCCCTAAGTTTGAATTAAAGTCGAGGGAAACCATAGAGAAACTTGTAATTTTATCTATATGGTTGACAAGTATTATATGGACATGTTAAAATAAGCAGGAATAGGATAGGAGCTCTATCCTAGGTGAGATGAACCCGATCAGGATTGCCTACGTATCCACAATCAGTGGAATCAAGCCACACGTATTTCCAGAGGAGTTGATAGTTTGATTTATTGAGTGTTTGGTTAGTGGGTATTTGAGAGGCTTGATAAGGATTTGTGTTTGGATGTTAGAGTGTTTTTGAATGGTTTAAGCTCATATTCTGGAGCCCTTGGGCCTTTTAAGCTCGTGTCAAGGAGCATAGGATTTGACTAGGGGTTTGAACCGAGGTTCGGAAAAGGGTTCAGCAAGAGTGGTAGGGTTTGAACCAGGGTTTTAGTCAAGGTTCGGAGTGGTAGGGTTTGAACCAGGGTTTTAGCTGAGGTTCGGACAGAGGTTCGGCTATGGTAGGCTAAGTTTGAACCGAAGTTCGGGAAGATGTTCGAGTAGGGTAGGCTAATTTTGAACCAAATTTTGGGCAGAGGTTTGACAGGGCAGGTTAAGTTTGAACCGAAGTTCGGGCAGAGGTTTGACAGGGTAGGTTGGCAAGTAGTCTAAGCAGTTGAAAAGAGCGAAAAACAATTTAAAACTAATGAAAGACTAAAAAAGGATAGAGTTCGATGATATTTTACCTTTCGGAAACCCAAAAGAGTTTCTGAATTAGATGTCCCGAGAATCAACCCTTTATAATCAACTTTCCCAGGATCGCCAAGTTGCGAGAAACAAAAAAAAAAACCAAGAAAATGAAGGTTTTCGGAAGAGGAGAGAGAGAAAGAGGGTTTGGAATGAGTGAGAAATGAAGGAATGGGGGTGGGGTATTTAAAGGGATCAAAAATAGGGGGCGCTACTTGTAGTAGTGCCCCTGTGGATAAAATCCCCGAAAAACAAGGTGGTGGTGAACAGTAAGACGGCAAAAGGGTGTAGACAGGGGTGGGCGCTTCTTGAAGTAGCGCCCTCCCTTGAGATTTTTTTAAAAACCTGTTGAACTGTTTTTAATTGGTCAAAATAGGGGGGCCCACTAGAGCTAGCACTACTTAAGTAGCACCCCCATTTAGGGGTCAAAAAATCATTTTTCTTTAGTTTTTTGGGTGCTACGTGTCGCTTTTTGATTCATCGAAAAGTTATTTTTCTGTTTTAAGCCCATTTTCACCCCGAAAATAGCCAAGATTGAATCAAAAAATTTGTAAAATTATTTTGGACAAAATGAAAACTTTTGAATATTTTTTCAGGGGTATTTTGGTCATTTTACACCATAAGGGCATGTTTGCCATTTTTTCCGCTTTAGGCTCGATTTGATCCCAAAAATAGATGAAATTGGACTGATGAAATCCAAAAAATATTTTTAGATGAAATGTGAACTTTTTAGTGCTTTGCAAGGGTATTTTGGTCATTTTTTACTGCAGGGGTATTTTTGTCCTTTTCTTTTTACCTTAGGTACGTTTTTGAAAATCGAAGCACGTGGAAAGAGAATTTTTGAAAGAGTTTTTAAAGTTGTGAAAGAAGTCTAGAGGGGTGCAAAATTGGGGTGTTTACACATAGATCATCAATATGAATCATTAGTGAGAATTTAAATCAAATATGTTTCATACCTAATATAAATCCTTTGAATAAATGATGTATCTTATAACTTATCGATAAAATCATTGTCCTTCATCTTTAACAATTAGGTGTATTGAAATTCAAATCTTAAAATATATATATAGTCTTAATTATTAGTAAAAGTTGTACTTTTACCTCTCAAGATTGCTTCCCTATGATCAAAGCATTTTAGAATCGTGGATCTTAATCTCCAACAATGATTCTTGATCTTAAAAGATCGAATCTTGATCTTCAAATAATGCTTCTTGATCTCTAGCTCTTTTCCTTTTTCTTTAAGCAAATTTCTAGGTCTTCTGCCTTTGAAAACCCTTAGAATACTAAAGAAAAGCTCTCTCAACTCTCTCAATAAAAACCTAGTAAGTTTTGGACAATAATAGGTTAATTAGGGAAGCCAAAAATAAAGTTTAGGGTTTCTCAGATTACTATTCACGCACTATTCATAATTTATGTGTATTTATGATTTTTGCCACTGAAATTTGAAAAATTCTAAAGAGGTTAATGCTTAATGGATTAAGTTCAAATTTGAACCGTAGATGCTTTAGGACATCTAGAATCCACCCTAAAAATTTCATAAATTTTAGATGGATTTTAAGGACCAAAATGCCCCTACATTGATAGAGAGTCGATTTCGTTTATTTTTCATTTGTTTAATTTATAAAACACATTGCATGCTACTTTAATTGTTCGAAATTTAAACTTATGTAATAAATTAATCACGACAACTGAAAAAATTAAATTAAGTGACACGAATACCAAGAACTTAATTTTCGAGTCTCGACAGATTGCATGGAGAGTAGAACCACCTTTGATATTGAATTTGTGTGCCACCAAGTTCCAGTTTGTCTTAGGCATGATCTCTTTGTAGTTCTATGAGAATATAGCTCTGTATTGATACAACGTGATCATAAATTCTCCCTTCATTTGTGGGTGCTTATAAAAAATAAGTCATTGGTCATCTTCACTTATTGCGAAGGTCGATGATTTGAAATTCTTCATCAACTATTAGCTACAACATTCTACTGGTTATCAACTAGGCATCTTTTCCACTTTTCCATCTTAGTTTGAAATCAGAGCTGAGTCAGTTGAGTTGTAAACGGAACGAACTCGAAGTGGATAGTGGTATATCTGAATTTGTATTTGATTATCCAAATTTGATTAAATATCCAATAGATAGTTAAATAGGGTATTCGTATCTGATTTCGATTAAAATATACGAATTTAGATAATATCCGAATTATCTAATTAATTTTTAAAATTTTTAAAGAAGTGAAAAAATATAAATTTTATTTTAAAAATATAATCAATATTTTATCCTCATATATGTATTAAAAAACTAACAATTTAATATGTCTTAAATTATGTAAAAAGTATATATTAATTAGATCATTTTTTTAAAATAACAATGAAGTACTGGAAGCTAACAAGCTCGAACATGAACAGTTGGTTAGCCAGCTAGGTGCATTTCTTGTGAGACGACCTGTGCACGGATAGGAAGCAGAGGTAAGATCATTATATATATGTCGTAATGTTTTATATAATATTTTATAAGCTTATAATATGTTTTGGGGAGTCCATGTATTCTTATTCTTATTCTTATTATTATTATTATTATTTTTTACTTGTGTGGGTCTGTTATGGTTCTTTTTATGTTCCTCTTTGTTCTTAATGATATTCTAATTACTGCTCCAAAAATAATATTTAATATAACCGGTTAGATATTCATCGAATTAGATATATTAATATTTGAATTCTTATCTGATTATAAATAGATAATAAAATTACTATTTGAATTTGCTTCATAGTATACTTATTTGAATAATTATCTGAGCAAACGAATTCAGAAAGGGATACTATTTGTACCCATTGATCTCTACTAAGTGGCGTGCCTTCGGTCTAGCCGAACTTGCCTTCGGTCTAAAACTATACAAGGTAAGTATTCAAGGTGTAGACGTATCTAAAGCCATCTACTCCGTAACTGTTGGGTCCTAAATTCTTTGAAACTTCATCGCCTCTCTCACTGCTGTTAATCTCAATTCGCCTTCTTTTATTAAAGAATTAAGAACTAGAGAATAATCATAACATTCTCTCCAATTGATCTCGACTCACATTCCCCATCTAGTTTTCACCCTTACTTTAGTTGGCCAGTCCTCACCCTTCTTTGTTGACAATAACATTATCCTTGAGAAGGTTTACCGATTAAACATTAGTGGTATTTCTATTTCACCCATGTCCCCTATATATTCATCTAACATAACTCGTGCGATCAAATAAAAGTTTTGGGTCAGAGAGGGATTGAGTCGTTGATGTGTGTGTGAGAGAGAGAGAGAGTGTTTTTGTTGGGTATTTACATAGAGGTATTTTCGTCTCGGGCTGAAGATGACAGGAAAGAGGAAGAAGTGAGAGGTGTTGAATCGTTGGAGAGAGAGAGAGAGAGAGAGAGAGAGTGAGTGTGTGTGTTGTTGGGATTCAAGAATAATAATGTTAAAACAAAACAAGATTATTCAAATCCTGGATCTAGACCATGCAATCAACTTTTCTAGAATTCATAATCAAAATGGGACACAGATTAAAAGAGATGATCTCATACCTTTCGCTGGAATTTCCCTATTCCCTTCACGGTGTGATGCTGTGTTTCTCGGCGCTTGAGAAAGATGAGAGAGTCTTCTCTTTTCTCCTTAGGTCTGATTCAATGGGGCTTCCAATTGACGTAAGAGAAAAGAGGGACCCCCTCTTTGCTTTATATACCCTTGGAACCCTACCCATCATAAGATCCAATGTTTAAGAGGGATCACACCAAGGATCTAACGGTCGCCAACCCTGACCATGTTGTTAGCTTTAATAACACTTAAAGAGTCCCTGTTTGATCACATCTCTTTAGTGGGACCCATTATCCTTAACATTCTCTATTGACAGCAATACAATCCGAGTTTTGAAAACTAAGGATTGCGCCAGACCACATGGGTTTTTATTTAATAAGAAAAACCCTAACAATCTCCCACTTGGTCCAAGCAATCCTTAAATAAAATAAAATGACTCTTCGGATTGAACAACCTTAAAAACATGAGTGACCACTCTTTTAATTTTGAAAAACATTACTGTCGAGAATTAAGTGTTCTTTAACTGTCACTTTGATTCAAAAGCACCACTAACGGTGATCATGGAAGCATTTAGCATCTACTAGTGTTCATTTACTATGATACAAGCCACTCCATGGTCAAACAGCTAGTAATACTAATGTTTCAGAGCGGTTCTTTATGGTGGCAAGGTATGGTGTGATATGGACTATACACAACTTTATGTGATCAAAAATGTGTACATCCAAAAATTGTCCACGCTACATGCATTTAAGCATATGCATGTCATTCCGATACTTTACGGCAACCGCCATGTGAAGTCCATCACCTTGTATCCAAAATGAAGGCCTCAAACATGGTGCCCAACCATGTTCAGCCCAAGCAACTTGAGAGCTTTGTGCGAGGCTCTCGGGCAAACCTGACATCAATGACATCCGTCATGTGAAATCCATCACTTGATGTCTTTACCTTTTGCACGTGCAGTCAAAACATAACATAATCAAATGATGCATCAATTATTTAATTTGCATAACCATAACATATCAATATCTGAGAGTGTAAAACAATGACATGTATATCATATAAAAGTCTGGAATATAAAACAATAAACAATACTCCCACTAAATAAAAGAATCAAACGATTCTAAAAGGTTCAATAATAGTGACAAGTTCTTTAAAAATTTCTGGTGGAGAGTTCTTTACTTAATGGGTTCACAATCCAAACATGTTTATAATTCAAATATTCAACAACACATAATCTGATGAAGATTTCAAACTATCTTAAAAACAAGCAAAAATCAGAGTCTGAATAACTTTTAAATTTCTAGTTCGATATATCTCTTGTAAACTAAACTGAAATCCTATGAGATAACTCCAAACGTCTAGAAATATGATCTCTGGTAATCTTGATATCCAAAATATAACTTAAAAACCTGCTCCCACTGACCTTAACATATGTCTGATGTTAACAAACATACAACAAGAATGATATAAAATACGAGTCCAAGTTTAGCTAATAAAGATCATCTAGTAATATATTACTACTAACTGTCTGAAAAATATGTCTGATTGAGAGTGTACTCCCCTCAATGATAAAATTAAACTGTATCCAATCCAATAATATCTCGCCTAAACAACGGCACAATGAAAATAACATCTATTAGTAAAAACCAGAAACAAAGTCTAATATTAATCAGCAAGTTCCAACAGCCTCCAATACTGTTGGTGTAGAGTTCCTCAAAAATCATCAGCTCATCAGCCTTGGCGCTTCGCCGATGAATGAACTCCTTTGTTCTTCCTGCACCAATCCTTATATTTGAAACAATCTCTTTTCATGTGGCCTTTCCCCTTGCAGAAGAAACACTCAATCTCCTCTGGTTCCTCAGTATTATCATTTTTCTGAAATTGATGTCCTGAACTCTGTCCTTGATTATATCCTGAATTTTGTCCTTGCCAGAAATTCTGTGAATTAGGTTTCTTGAACCCTTTATTCTTAAAATTCTTCTTACTACCAGAATTCACAGCCAAGTTTGCATACTCAGCTTTCCCACGCTTCATGCGCTCTTCTTCACTAACGCACACAGCTATCAGTTCATGCAGGTCCCACTTCCTATCCTGTGCACTATAATTAACCTTAAAAGCATCAAATGATTCAGGAAGTGAGGCTACAGTCAAATGCACCATGAGGTCATCCTCAATTGTCAACCCAAGCTCTCTAAGAGAAATAATTAACTTAGATATCTTCAAGATGTGCTCCCGAACATTTCCAGCACCATCATACTTCAATGAAATCAGCTGAGTTAAACAACTGTACTGACGAGACCTAACAGATCCTATAAATTGTTTCTTGATAGTCTCAAGAAGAACCTTAGCAGTATCAGCAGGAGGAATACCACCTCTGATGGCTTCTTGAACAGAAGCCCTAATGATCATCATGGCCATCCTATTAGCCTTCTCCCATTTCGAATAC